>OX244028.2:25176436-26411351 GCA_945859785.2 Tridacna gigas
CCGAATTTTCTGCTGAATTCAGCAACCTGATGATGTTGCAATATAAAGAATTTTTTAACTAACAGGATTTTGACGCATAGGATCAGTCAGGTTCGAGGTCAGACTGCGTGTTTTGTGTAGCCTGTCATTAGTCTACATTGTCAGCAAAAGTGTACACGGACGGATTAGGTTTCAAGATCAGGCTGCTTCTTTTGTGCAGTTTATTATTGATCTGCATTTTCGGCAAAATGTGCATTTAGTCGCTCAGAGCATTTTAACCCTTTACCACACAATACCGAGTTTTAACGACCCCGAATTAGAAAGTTTTTGAAAATTGAGGGGAAAGGAGAAAATGCTGGCAATCATGAAATCTGTTGTCTTCAACTGATTTCAATCTGGTCGAGTCCAAAGTTTCGTCATCTTGTAAAGGGTTGCCCTTTTCTCAAACAAAAAAAAAAAGGGGGGGTACACTTCTGTGCATTCTGATATTAATCTGCATTATCCTTTAGCACTTCCAAATTTAAAATTGAGCTAAATTCTCTGACAGGTTAAAAAAAACATTATGGGAAAAGGAGAAATAACTTGTAACAAACAATTTCTCCTTCTTCCACAACGTTTTCAAAAGCTGTCTTTTTTAAGTTCGCTTAAACTTATGATTGTTTGATAAAGGGTTAACATCTGGGATCAGTTTTTGTCTCAGAGAATAAAAGCTTAACCCTTAAACTGAAGAATGAATTAATTACAAACCGACAAATAAAGTTCAGATATTGCAAATTTAATGCTCTTACGCAAGAAAGATCTTGCCGTACCTGACAGTGTAAAAACAAGATTTTGTGCGGTCTCATAAAACTACACATTCTGTGCGATCTGAAATTGATCTACACTAAACTTCAGCAGACAAAGGGTTCAGGTTGAAATCCGAAAAAAAAAAAACTTCAGATACACAGTCCAGGCAAGGATTGTAAATTTGAAGCAGGGCTACTGTTACGTAATGTTACGTGTCTCTTATCTTTGATGACTCCGGGCTATCGATACACGGTTTAAGTTCGCCAAACTCCGGAAAATCCCGAATCTTTACGTATGATATCGATTATCTTCATCGATTTATATTGGTATGCGAGACTGCTGATAAGGCATGTCCGCGAAAGTTGTAAACTGGCAACCTGTTATCGATCTTCGTATCAACCTATCGGACGGTTACGGGAGATACAACGGGTACCAGTTTACGAAAGTTGGCTTAAACTGGCAGCCTGTTATCGATCTTCGTATCAACGTCTATCGGACGGTTACGGGAGTTACAACGAGTACCAGTTTAAAGTTGGCTATGCCAATCGAATTGATTCTGATTTTATCCTTACTGCTCTGTAAAATGAGTTGTCGTTCGTTATGCCTTTAGAGTACACTCCCTTGTAATAGTAACCTCCCTTACAATTATTAAGTGAACTCCCTTAGCCCAACGGAAATTCGAGACAACACGGAAAAAGTCGATCTTCAAGGTAGGAAATCCTTTAATAGCAACTCTCAGCTGCTTCATAAGATCTGACTTGCAAGCCCCCATCCAGTGATAGAAATTTTAGCAGATTCATAACTGATCAACAAAACACCCTTAGAATCCGTCATGCTGGCCATGACGTTGCCAGCTGATGGTTCAGCGTGCTTCCATTGCACTGTTTTTATTTTATCTGTTTCTTGTGAATCTTTGTTGCATCAACTATCACTAAACGCACGTGTACTTGGAAACCCTTTTGGTTCTCATTTTAAGAGCAAAGATGCTCCCGACTTGACCAAATTAAGTCTTTGAAAGCGTTCCTGCATATTAGGGGTTTTGGGAACCCATCTTGTGGATACCTTTGACATCCCGAAATGCGCATGAATAAACTTTTAAACACTTCAGTGTGAAATATCACGCTCTGTAACTATGTCACCAGTCTCAATATCGGCGATTGTTTGTCATGAGGGTTTCCAGTGCAATGTCATCCTGACCGTGGGCCATCCCCCAGTGAGCTGCGTCCGTGTTTAACCCTTAGACTGCTAAATAGATAGAATGATGATTTCCAGCCCATAGAATATACCGAAACAATGCGACTACAAAGTACTTGTTGCTAGAAGAAATAGAAAAAAAAGAACCCTCAGTATCGGACAGTGTAGATCCAAGATCAGACTGCACAGTCTGTGTAGTCTGATCTTGATCTACACTGTCCGCAAAAGAGCCTTGAATCGCGCCTAGCAGCCTGAGGGTTAAAGTCAGCAGACTATTTTGCCATTGTTGAATAGGCATAAATCGTATTACCGTATATCTCGGCCATTCACCCGTGAATTTCTAACTGCATTCGGACCCTCTTTCGTCAGGAACTTTAAGTACTGTCTTAAACTCAGCATTTTGATTTTCCATCATTGCTTGGTGTAAGCAACTCGGGATGCCTCCAAGAAACAAACGAATTTGTTGTGGTGTGAACCTGATATGCTTAAAGAAGTAATGATTTGTTGTCTAAATACGTAAAGAAATTTTGAATAAGCGAGGCTGAGTACGCTGTTCAGTGGACTTTCTGACACCTACCCCCATGCCCCCCCCCCCCCCCCCCCTAAAAAAAAATAGTGTTCCACAAACCGCGTTTCACGATTTTGAGTCCTTAAGTTCATTATATAGTAATTTAATATTTAACGCAAAACACCGTCTTTTTTCTGTTTGCAGGAAGTACTACGTATAGAGCCGTACTGGTTGTTGGCCTGATTCTTTGCGTAATGGCAGTAATTCACGTTTCCCATAAATCCCTAATGGCAGACATGTCGGAAATAAAGATTCAGAAGTTTGAAAATCGTTCCGACCACACGCAGGTAAAACACGTGCAAGTGTGCAAGTGTCTATCTCCGTTTCTATGTTTGCGCATTTCACAAGCGCTGAGCCCAGTTTCTAAGTCGGTAACGTACAGGCCTAGAAAGCAGTCCGTATTTTCCAACCATACTTAAGAGTATTCTTGGTCTTATTCACAAGATTTTTTTAAAAACTTGAAAGTAACACAATTTCTTATTAATTGAACCATTTGAGCCGTGCTCTGTGAAAAGGAGGCTTAATGTTTATGCAAAAATGTGTTGACCTATGTCACCCTGCGCAGTCCGCGCAGGCTGACATGAGGTGAAACTTTTTGCTATTTGTAAATTTTCTGCATTTCAAAGGACCATTCTACCTCATGATTCAGTCGGTTGTTAGACAGATCGGATTTTATGGATCCATTATTATGTGATAACTTGCTTGGTGAAATGCATCACGGAGATGCAATAGGGCCCCTTTTTCCAGAGCGCGGCTCATTTGGTTTAGCCAACCAGAAAATGTGTTATTTTTTAAATATAGAGTTAGACCAAGAACGTTCTTAAGAAGGTTAGTGAATACGAACCCATGGGTAGGTGGGTTCGAATCTCCAACTACGACAATTACTTTTCAAAGATTGATGGTAATCTTTGTGGCATAACCAATCTCTTGCACAGCACTGATCAATGTACCGATGATAATTATGTGGGAAAGCAGCCAGTGGCTTTTGAAAGGATACTGTACGAAAAACTGGTAACTGAAACTCCAGAAATGCATGGAAAGGTGCACTGGCCGCCACGAACTACATGTATCTGAAAAAATGTGGAAAACGGCGTTATACACGACATAAACAAACAAACATAGAAACAAATATGTGCTCGAACCCAGTGTCTATGCATACCAGTAAAATACTTTAGCTTTACATATAGAGTCCTGCCCTGGCAAAAGGGGGTGTAATGCATCTCCTTGAAATCCCGAGGCAGAATGGTCCTTGTTGTTAGAATGGGCATATTAACACGCAGAAAATGTACCAAAAGCAAAAAGTGTTGACTCAGATCAGCCTGCGCAGTCCGCATTAAACCCCCTTTCCAGAAAGCACGGCTTATATATAGGCTATGACATTACTTAGCGTATGAGATACGATATGCAGCGGTGCGGGAGTGAATAAAGAGGGTTAGTCAACTTACGTTATATACCACTAGTGATAGAACACCTCGTGGATATTAAAAGAAAAAAAGACTCATCACAATCCATTAAAATTACATTAAAATCGTGTATGAAACGAGTTTTTAACATTTGCAAACATACGTAAAATATAGACATATCAATAGCTCAAATCCATAAAACCCTTTTTGTTTGTTTGTTTGTTTGTTTTCATTTACATGTTAAAACAGTAAAAATAGAAGTATAACTTGTTATCCTTCGACAAATTGCTTTTTGGCTGAAGTCACGCCCGTGATGCATAAAAATTACCAAGCAAGTCGTCACAGGTCTAACTATGGATTCGTAAAAAATCCTTTGCAGAATTGTTATCCACATGATGTCGATGTGTCGCGCCTAAGAACCAAGTCAGTTGGTCAAACGTCAAGGGTATGTGCAAGGCCAAATATGTTTAAAAATAGAAATTTTGGACGGTTAGTTCGTGTCCAGCCTGTCATTTTTTTTTTTTTTTTAATTATGAATGGATTTCAGTACTACTATGAAGAATTGTCAAACACATAAAAAACGATGTGTCCTGAGTAAAAATTATGTCCAAAGGTCAAGGTCACGGCAAGGTCAAATGTTCTTTTCGTGTCGGGGGCCATAACTTTTTTTCCTATTATGTAATCTAAGAATAATTCTGTACAAATGTCAGGAACATCAAGACAATTTTTCATGCACTGGAGTTATGTCGGTAGGTTAAGGTTCAAGGTCACAGCAAGATCAAATGTAGGTTTTTTTGGGGGGTGGGTAGTGTTTGTGTCCGGCCTGTAACTTTAATTAATTTTCAATGAATTTCAGAGTAACCTTGTAGAATTGACATCTAGAAAAAGATATGTGTCGCACCCAGAACCATTTCAGTAGGTCAAGGACGCAACAAGGTCAAATATAATTAAAAAGAGAAAGTTTTGGGGGTTATGTTCATGTCCGGCCTGTTACCTTTTCAATTATGAATGAATTTCAGAACTTTGTAGAAATATCAACAATATGTCGCATGTAAGAACCTTATCTGTAGATCAAAAGTCAAGTTAAGGTCAGAAGTGGTTGTAACTGTTGTGTCTATAGTCAGTGTTCATGTCAAAAGCTCACAGGAAAAGGTTACTATTTTCGGGGGCATCAGTCACTTCTCAGTTATACATCTTGTTGCATTTATTTATCGTCTTCACCATTTGCCCATATGGGCGACGCTGCTAGAGGGTTGTTAGTTCAGTTACGGGGGATTGTGCACGATACAATACAATACAACTATTTTTTATTTGTAAATGAAGGCCACCGGCCCAAAATACAAAATTTCAAATACAGTCATTATAATGAACAGTGAAGAGTTGCAAATAACATTCAAAAAATATAATCACTTTATTGAGAACCCTTTAATGTTAAAATTGATCAAATATACTTTGCTACCTTTCTAATAGTTACAATGTTTTTCACTTTTCATTAGATTAAAAAAGACCTTATATCTTTTCTACCTCGATACCAAGATAACAATAATAATAAGGCTTAAGCACCTCATAACATTGTTCAGGACAATGATGGTTATCCATACGTAAGAGTTTACACCAATATTTAACTACTTTAGTTTTATAGGTGAAACATAAGGGTAGTCTGCCACACTCAGATAGGACAATACAATTATTAACGGGATGGTTTACTCTTAAAAATTCTCGACAAAATTTTAAATGAACATTTTCAATGATATCAGAATACTCAGATCCCCATATCTCTGCCCGAATGTGAGGATAGGTAAGACTATTGCATCAAATAATTTAAAATACTCCTTATGAAAAAAGAAAGCAAATTTATACTGGTACGATTTAATTGAATATATTGCCTTTTTTGCTTGCGACGCAAGTTTGTACTTTGAAGCAGACCATGAAAGTGTTGTTAAAAAAAAATGCCCATATACTTTTACACTGAAGTTGTGTTTACACAGAGACTATCAAAGCACCATTTTTCACTCATTTCAAGGGGACCCCCGTTTCTACAAAACATGATTTCTGTCTTACTTAATAGATATTTTTGTTTCTTGGCAAAATTCTGAGAGTTGATTGAGTTGTAACTGCAGATTATTTACTGTGTACGCACAGTGTTCCATGTCGTCTGCGTACAACAAGCAGGTGATAGGTGGAATTTCATCTAATATACATCGGGACAATTTTCTTTGATAAGGATAGATAACTCTTGAATGAATAAGTGAATATTATTGGGCTGCTTAAGTCCCCTTTTCTCGTTCCTAAACTACAAAGGAATGCAGCTGTGATTTTGTCTGATATCCGTAAGTATGATTTTAAACTTGAGTACATGTCCAAAGGTAGATAAAACATTTTCCCCTTTACGAGGGGTGATCAGAAAAAACGTGGACCAGTGCCTGTATCGGAATATTGTCATAAAAATAAACTTTGAATGTTAACTGTTTTTGAAAGTAACCTTCTTTGAATTCTATGCACTTATCTATTCTTGATTCCCACGAGCGAAACACGTGCGCAAGCTCGTCACGTGACATTACTCTCAAGGACCCGGTCCTAGCGAGGGTTAACTCCTCTCTGCTCTCGTAGTTCGTGCCACATAGAGAATCTTTCAAAACAGGAACAAGTTAGAGGTCACAAGGGGTCAGGACTGAATGATAGAAAGGGTTGGCTAGTGTTTCTATGTTCAGTTTTTGCTAAGTTTCCTGTACAAGTGTAGCTTTGTCAGGTAGGGCTTTATCTTGGTGTAAAGTGACGTCACTCCGCAAGATTTCTAGCTGTTTTTTTCGTATGGTGTTTGTTAAATTTATTTTTATAATGTTGGCATAAAACTCAGCACTGACTGTACTATGTTTATATACAGCATGATCCAGAAGAAAAAAAGGCGAATAGAAAAACATGATGTACATATCATTACTAAGTGAGTCAGGAAGTTTGGCTTTAACAGCGGAAGGCGATGTTGGATGTTCCCATACACTACTTTTTTTTCTAGATTCAGTGTCGTTAATGTGTACCCATGTTTCAACCCCCATTTGCTCGGGCGTCAATAGTCGAGGTACCCACATTGTGCAAACATGCGACATTCAAAGATTGTCTGTCAAAATCTCTGGGCACTTCTATATGAAATGTTAAATGTGACAGCTATTTTCCTGACAGTATCTCGGCGATCTTGTTTTACATGCTGCTCTACACCCGTGATGGTTTTGTCTGTGACTGATGTTGATGGACGGCCAGATTTTGGGTCATATTAACGGTATCGCACTCTTCTCTAAACCGGTCCGATCCATTTATTTATATCAGATTTCTTGAGCACAAAGTCCCCTTAATTTTTTTCTAAATCGGTTTCCGATAAATACTTTCCGAGTTTGACGTAAAACTTTTTGATGACTCTCGGCTCAAATGAAACGTAGTCCAACATTTTGGACCACTAATTCAATGTATGACGTCATAAAATGACGTCGCACTTTACCTACTTGAATATGACGACATTTGAAAGCTTGAATCAGTTGCCAGATAATTAATTATCATCTATGCAATTTTTTATAACCCTACGTGAAGTAGTTTTCAAAATAACGAGGTGGTCCACGTTCTTTCTGATCACCCCTCGCAGGTCTCCTTAGTAGAATGCTGAGCAACTTCTCATGCACTAGCGAGTAAATTTTGTTTTAAATCTACATAAAGAACATAGAAACGACCCTCGGCTTTTCCCGTATATTTTTGTATCATGCTTTGTAGTGTAAATCAGTTATCAATAACTGAATAATCTGCTCGAAAATCCCGCTTGATTTCTTCTATCAATTCAAATCTGTCGGCCCATTCATACAGGAACTGGCTCTTTATCGTTCTCGTTGTATAGTACCGGCACACGGAAGCTAGGTTTAAAGTCTCCCACGAAAGACTGTTTGCCAGTTTTAGTTGGCCAGCCGTGGGAATCGAGCCCACATCTTTCAGCATCCCGAGACTCGTCGATAACAAATCTCGTGCTCTACAACTTGAGCTACTCCGGCTGACAAAAATTATTATGTATTTATCGACGCATTATACAAATGTTTAACTTTTTGTAAGTTTCAGGTGGCGAAGCGTTTCTACTCGATTACATGGTATAAAGCACCAGCAAAACTCAAACACTACCCAGGGGCGCTCGAAAGCGGTTTTAGTTCATGTAAATTTTCAAACTGCCAGATGAGATTTGGAAAAGAAAACGTGTCGTCAAGCGACGCCGTGATTTTTGACGGTCGGACCGTAAGGCCGATGGATTTTTTTCACCGACCGATTGGACAAATCTGGATTTTTGCAGCGCATGAGGCACCTATAAGCTTCAAGGATGTAGGTAACCACTGGTCTCGTGGAGGTTGGGTTTCAAGTTTCAACTGGACGATGACGTACGACAGCTCAAACACGGATATCTTTTTACCGTACGGTGAAATTCGAGAAAACCGTGAGAGAGGGGCCCTAAACTTTACAGAAATCTTCAACAGAAAAAATAAAACTGCGCTGATTGTACATTCGCACTGTAATACACGATCTAAACGAAAGGAATATTTATCTGTTTTACAAAAATACATAGATATCGATTCCTTGGGCGCCTGTGGACGTCCTTGGAAATGTGGGTGGGTATATTGGCATGACGATTGCTTTGAAATTGTCAACAATTACAAATTCTATCTTGCGTTTGAGAACGCCATTTGTAACCAATATTTTAGTGAGAAACTTTTTGAAAATTTTGATTACGATAGTATTATGGTGATTCGTGGAGGCTTACACAATAACACAAAGCACAGTATCCCAGATGGTACCTATATTTCAACGGATGATTTCAAATCTATCAAATCTCTCGCGGATTATCTGGTTAAAGTGTCAAATTCAGAATCATTGTATACAGAACTACTGAGAAAGAAAAGCCAGTATCATTCTGTTTCATACAAAACGCTTTATCAAAGAGCAATGTGTAACTTGTGTGAGAGGATGAATAACCAAGATCGTTACAGGAAAAGCATTCCTAACATTGTCGACTGGGCGTATGGTCGTAAACCTTGTCGACCCCCTTTAGATTTAATTGAGACGTAGAAATCGATATTTAACTCTTTTCCAAATAATTACTTGTTTAATCCTCCACCATACAACCCGCACATTAACGATCCTGAGGTAGGACAGACTTTTGAATACATTGTGAGAAAAAGAGAAAATGCTTATATCAGCATTTCCTCCTTTTCCCACAATGCTTTTTACCCTTTCAAATACAATACCCATCCCTTTAGTCAAATTTGACCTGTCATCTGCAAATGCTCTCGATTTGGACGGGTCTAAAATTCGTTGATTGGTTAAGGGTTAAATGACATCGACAACTTAAGCTTTTGACAACATCCTGAGAAAGGAAGAAAAAAATTAGTAATCAGGGTTTCTCCATCACCTACAATTTTTACCTCGTCAAATATAAGTCCTATAATTTGAGACAAACTTATCTTGTCGTTGGCAAATGCTTTCGATTAGGACAAGTCTAAAATACACTGACTGACTTTGAAACGCACTTACATAATAACCTTAATATGTACACTTATGTACGAGATTCGATTTTAATGATACATAGGAACAAAGTTCAAATGTCTTTTAACGTTTTATTGGCATGCACATCAAAATCTAACTTTGTTAGAGCCACATACCTAGTGTCGTGATCTGCTTTTAAAACTATTTGAAGAATAAAGTGATGCGTTTCTCTAGTCAGTCAGAATATTTGTTGTCCGAAAAAAAAGTGAAAGCTTTAACGTGACCTTGGCAGCATCTTCTCAAGCCAGCGGTGCTATGTCCACTGTGTATGTACGAAAGGAACACAGTGGGCTGAGCACGCGCTGTCGGTGACGTTCTGGGCTTGAAACCAAGGGCTCGCTGATTCGGTCTCCGAGCTCGGCCCAATTCTTTCCTAGGATTGATGACAGATTGCGACAGGATTTATTCCTCTTTCACTGCTGCACATTTGACGAAGTTTAATTTAGAAAGCAGCATATGGCTTGGGACGAAATCTGCTAGGTACTGATAAAACAAACACCTAGAAAGCATGGATACGTGCACTGGCATTCACGATATGACTTAAACAATGCTATTACGGTCTTAGGCACAAAAAAAAAAACATAATGGATTCGGTACCGTTGGCTTGCAAAGATGCTTTGCCGCACAAAACCTGGAGAAAGTGGCAGAAGCGGATGTTTGGAAAAAAATATTAAACTTGATTTTTATATTCACGTATTGAAGAACATCATTTTACATTGCCCAAGATTTATCTTTGGTTTCAATAAGAATTAAAAGAACTGGAAGTAATAAGATTCAGTCTTTCTGTTTTCATAACGGAGAAGGCAGACTTCAGGCTTGCCCGATGTCATTAGATTTTCAGGTACATTTCTGTCTAGTTTTATGCCTGGAATAGATGCCCCCCTTTGACGAATGCAGGTAGAATGGGTTTTAGACAAAGTGCTGGGTGGTTGTGTAGGTATATCAACTGAGGCTGAAGCAAGCTTTTCTACTGAAATGTCAGATGCCCCAGCCAGTCTGTTCCACCTGAACGTTTAACAAATCCAAGGTAGTTTGTTTCATTTAGGACAAAGATGCATTTCTTAAGGTTAAGACGAAGGTTGTGTTGTTTTAGTCTTTCAAAAATTAGACTCAGATGTTTAAGACGCGCTTCTATTGTGGGGCTTAATTTTTTAAATGTCGTCTAAGTAGGCAACTGAAAATGACCATATCCTGCAAGAACTAATGACATTAATTCCTGCAATGAAGCTGGCGCGGTATACAAGCCAAAAGGCATCGATCGGCACTGATAAAGCCCTGATTGACACGTAGAGGCCGTCTTTTCTTTGTCTTTAGGGTTCATGGCAACCTGCCAGTGTCCCGATTTTAAGTGTAAAGAAGAAAAGTATTTTGTCTTACCAAACAAAGCCAAAATATAGTCTATCACAGGCAGGGTAAGAATTTTTCTTTGTAATTTGATTGGGGTTTATAATTTCAACACACAATTTTTAGAGCCATCTTTCTTATCAACAGATTACAACTAGAAAAGACCACGGAGGCGTTGACTTTTCAATTATCTTTGCGACAAGCATTCCTGATACTGCTTTGTCAATAATATATCTGCTTTGCTGTGGTGTTCTATAAGGTTTTAATTTAAGGGGGGTGATTTCCTGTTTCTATTTTCATTTTAATAACATCAGAATATCTCATGTCCATGTCTGTAAAATTTTATTATTTTGTTTGTATCGTTCACCATCAATATTGGTAAAGTTCTATCATGCCCAAACTTTGCTACAGAATTTATGACTTGCAGACCTGGTTCATTTACAATAATTCCTTTTTCAGTCTGTGGTAAAGGCTCTCTGTTTGATGATTGCTGTCACGTTATATTAAAACGAATCCAAAATTGACCTTTTTCGCTCTGAAGATTTTTGCCACCAATCCATGTCTATGAAATTTTATCACTTTATTTGTATCGTTCAATCTGTGGTAAAACATCTATGTTTGAGGATTGCTGTTACGTTATATCTAAACAAAGTCATATCTAAACGAAACCCAGTTTACTTCACCACGTCCGTCTTCTACATACAATATCGAAAATTTGGGATAGTGCATCATGTCTGGTATCTGTTGTTGAGGTGGAGGTATCATGTTGTCAACAAAATCTGTTCACTAAAAACATCAGTAGAGTCTAACGATGTCGTCAATTGAACCAGCTATGTGATGAAATTCAAGTCTCCTCAAAGTATGAGTTATTTCAAGCTCCGCTCTGAACTTTTAATGTGAAGCTTCTTCAAAATGTGTATCTCCTACTTATGGTGTACCTCCTGTAGCTATTTCAAGTGACATGAGCTAGTGAGTTTGTGCCTAACAATATTTTCAAAATAAAAGGACAATGTTGTAGCGTAAATGTCTTCTACTTCATAGTCACTACAGGAAAGCAATATCAAAATGATAAATATTTTTTTAAAGTGAAAAGGGTACTATATTGTGTAAAAAGATTGGTCAAGTAATTGTGAACATTTGTTTAAGTGTAGTATGTAATGTTTAACACGATCCTTTTCAAATAAAAATAAGGGCATTATTGCTAACTGAACATAAGGCAGGATGTATTCAAAAACACAAAGTAGGTAGGGAAAAAATACACTTTGACATTTACTATCTGTAGCTAAAGGGTTCAAAGTTACCATTGCTCACTTTTGTTGATTGGTCACTGGATATACGGTAGATTAATCAACTTCTGCCGGTTACTTCCTCACAAAACAGACCGAAATTAACCGCAATGGAAATATCTCAGCCTGTATCTACTTCTGTCATCTGCCACAATGTTGATTTTAAGTTGAAATTAACCGCAAAATGAAAAACTCAGCTTGTGTTATCTGCAACAATGATGATTTTAAGTTGAAGTCAGAATATATTAAGGTAAGAATATGCAAGATCTATGAGCAATTGACCAAACGACAGCTGTCAATAAAAAAAAAATCAAAAAGCCAATCAGCGATCACCATTTTTTCCATTCAGAGCGGAAGCTGAATCATTAGGATTGATACCTATAGTGGGCCGTGCTCTGTGAAAAGGGGCCTTAATGAGAAAAAATTCGAATATCACTTTTTCAGATTTTCTTTAAGTGCATTCATTTTTCTTTCAGAATCTGAAAACAAAATATCGCTAATTTACCAAAAAGTGGAGATATCGACAAAATTGTAAGCATACCCAATAAGGAGAACGTCAATTTTTCAACAGACGTTGATGACGTCGTTTTTCTTACTCTTTTTCTTCACTCTGTTTTTACTTTTTACCCAAATTACTTGCTTATATTTACGCTGTACAGCATAGAATTTCAGATGTAGTTCTTGCATAAAAGATTTGATGCAAAATTGTTAAAGAAGTTGCATTAAAAATGCTCCTACTTTGCCGTAATATTAACACTTAAACTACTAACTGATAATAAATGTAATTTTCCCGCCAATGTTACCACCCAAATATAGTGATTTAACAGTTGTTTTTGCCGATAACGTCTCATCATATAGGACAGTGAAGATCTAAAATCAGACTGCTTAAAGTCGTCGGAAAGAAGTTCGCCCAGACTGGGTATCGAACACTTGACCTCTAGATCATATGTCCGATAAACTACCCACTGAGCTTACACGGCCGGGTTTCGACTTTCGAAGTTTCAACAAAGGTCTTTTTGTTAATTTATCCTTTTGTTGATCGAACAACTGATAAATGCGCAAAATAGAGTTTTTAAAATCGATCGCGACAGATACGTTACATCTGCAATACGCTTCCTCCTTTTGTGGTTTTCATTCACCTTTCATTTCTGATGTAAGTGATAAAGAAGTAAACGGTTGAAAAGAATGCTGTGCGATTTCTGGTGTGGGTAAGCAAGAAGAACATGGATAGGTGTAAGGATCGCTGTGAAATGACCACAGATGATGAAATCGGCAGAATGAACTCTAGCCCCCCCCCCCCCCCTCCCCCGTTATTTTTTATTATATAGAACTGGGATTTGGAGTTCTTCGATATAGTTTTCGCAAAAACAAAGCTTGTGTTACAATACCTCTAGATTACGTTTACTTTGTATATTTCATAATAAATCTAAGCAAAAAAAAAAAATGATAAGTTAGCCTACATTTTCACCTTTGGACATTTGCATTTAATACAACTGCATGTTTAACTAGAAACTTAAGCGTATAAATTACATTCAAAAATTAAAGATCTTATCTTATAATCTTGAATGAAATATCGTTTGTACAGTGCTTTATTATCGTATTAGCAATAAACACTTGGAAAGAAAATATATTTGTCTAAAACAAATCGGGCACATCATGAAACAGAGACAACACCGTTTTCATTTCGGCGATTTCTGTTGCTTGATATGCATTTAATTCGTCAATGTATTGTTTGACTTGACATTTTTAAAAGTTACGGTTTCTTGTACTAATAATGTAAAATGGATGTCTAACTAGTATGTCTTATCTGTACGTATTTTTAAGCAGATGTGGCGTCCATTGCCGAAATAAAATGCTGACTGAACGAAAATATTCCACAAACACATTCTCTTGACAAATGTATTTCAAATAAAACGCAAAAATATGTAATTGAACACATGGTCAAAATCGCAATGCTTTTTTGGGTCCGGTATCTGGAGAATGAACGTGGTATAGGAAAAATCAGTCAGAGAAGTGGTGGAAAAAAAAGAAACTTTTTTTTTTTTAAATGAAGAAGCAGACATTTATCAATTCTATTTAAAAAGTTAAGTCTGTATCGATGTTCAGCAACTCGGTTCTTCTAACTAATATAATTCACCGAGCACGGTGGCGCAGTCGGCAGAGTACAGGACTTGATATCCGATGGTCTCTGGTTCGAATCCCCATCTCGGCGAATTTCTTTCCAAGGACTGATGATATGATAGTCTATGCGACAGGATTCCTCTCGGTTCACCGCTCATCATTGTTTCGATGATGGTTTTGGGAAAAGCAGCCGGTAGCTTGGAAGGTATATTGACTTATTATGGAGATATCATTTGGGATAACATGTATGAACACCAGAAGTAAGAACTTGACAAGAGTCCAAATGAGGCAGCTCTTACGAGAGAATCGGGCTGGGAGACACTAAGAGAGCGCAGGAACAAAAATAAACTCTTTTTTTTTCAAAATGGTAAATGTTCTAGTTCCAAACTACTTTTGCTCTCCTGTACCAACCAATATTGGTAGTAATACAAACTACAATCTTAGTAATTCGAACGATTTGGCAAAGATCGTTAGTAGAACTAACCTTTACATGAAATCTTTTCTACCTTCAGTTGTAAATGCATGGAACTCTTTGCCACAAGCTACGAGAGAAACCGTCTCTCTCTCATCTTTTCAACGTATGTTGAATATAGATAAACTAATTCCCTATAACCCTTTCTTTTACAGGGATAGAAAACTGCAGGTTATGCATGCTCGACTTAGATTTAGGTGTAGTTATTTAAAACAAAATCCCCCCTTTTTTTTTTAAAATATTGTTGAACTCCTTTTTATCGTTGCGGGGAAATAGAATCTAACAAACACTACTTCTTTGATAGAAGATATTATCGTATTATCAGGACAGTACTTAGGCAATGTATTAGCGAAGTATCTGCTTTTAATATTGAAACTGTCCTTTTTGGTGACAATAGCCTCTCCCTTGCAGAAAATGAAAAGATCTTTAATGCAGGTCATGTTAAAATTGATAATAGTGGGAGATTTACTTGAGTTCCAATCCAATAGTGTTCGATCCTTTGTTCCTCTCTCCTGACATTGTACCGCAGCGGATATAAATATACATCTACATATCTATAGATCTATGTGTACAAGTTTCTTTTTTTTCCATGGTACTTAATCACCAATCATCATTCCTTCCTCCATACTTTTGTTTTTGCTGTAAATCTCCGACGTTTCTGTCATCAGTTTAATATTTTGAAGTTTATTAATTTGATTTTAATCTAATGTAAATCTAGTTGAAATACCACGTGACTGTTTTAGGGAGAGGAACTATGCTTTCGCTCCGATCCTTTTCACTTTTCTTTTTAGTACTTTATATAATACATGTAAATTTATATGGAATCCAATATGTTTAAACTTCACTATTTAAGTACTTAACTAAGTACATTTTTCAACGTCCTACTAAAAAATGAGGGGGGGGGGGGACTCGTGGAAAGGTGCTCCGCCCACTGGGATATAACTGAAATAATGTAAACGGCGTTAGATTCTATACAAACCAAAGCTACTTAAAATTAACATGTGGATTACATCTACTGTAAGGAAAAAAAATAAGTTGTTTAAACGCCCTTTGGTCTATGCGGGCCGGCTAAATCTGCAGAGAGATCTACTTAAAAAAACTGTTTAAATGCACTTCAGTCTATGCGGGCCGGCTAAAACTATAAAGATATCTACATATAAGCGTTTGAATAATCGACCATCTTCGTGACTGATGGGGAAAAAATGAAAAGTAACTGCAAGGACTCGATCTCAGGCAAAGTAGAGGGAATTGATCGGTAGCCCGCGCCATTCACCAATAGCACTTGGCACCCGATGGATGACGGGGAATTTATAATAATGGTTTTACTTTTGTATAGGTCCCTGGGGGAGGGGAAATAAAAGATTTGCATTACACCTTTTTTTATCTCGCCATGACCAGTAAAAGATTTCGTATACAAACACCGGATATTGTTTTTACATCCAAAATCTGAGGGAGACCATTAACTAAAAAACATGGAGCTAAGCCTTTCGATACTTCTAAACGGCGGATATAGAACAGATTGAGAATATACCGACAAATCTTCGAACTTCAATTTCACTGTCGATGCCCAAATGAAAATCGAGGATTAAAGAACACACGTAATATGATCTAGTTCCCTAGCTTGTATTGTAAAGTAAATCTTGAGTCTCGTAAAAACAAGTAATCACGTTTTAAAATGACATGAAAACCACATGTAAACAACAAAAATATTGACGTCACTTTAAAAGCGATTTTCTCGACGTCATCTCAACGTCATTAAGCCCCCTTTTCACAGAATGCGGCCCAAATATAAATGTATAGTGCAGTAAAACCCCAGTAGTTCGTAGCGCAAGGGACCGGGATATTTAATTCGAACTAAACGTAGTACAAATCAAAAGGTGTGGCTGTGTTCGGGTATTTTCAGTGCCGTACATATACGGAAATAGAAAATCAGATTTACGCAGCATATCTTGCAGTACTCTGCACTGGTTCTGACTATACGTGTATATCTCCCGTTCCTTCAACCTGAAGGTTTGATCTGATGTTATTTTTATGACTGTTACTTCACTCACCTAGCGAATACATGTGTAAAAAGCATCGGAGCAAGCTTCTGAAACGGGGTCAATGCCGCGTAATCATCTGATACAAGGAAGTTTACTTATCTTTTTTTCATCCATCTATAAATACTGTACATGTTTGTCATAATAAACACGCGAAACAAATTTACCTATTGTTTTTGCGTTTGTTGAAATCTATCAGAGTGATTTTCCCTTCTATAGATCAAATCACTCACAGGACTTCAGACCGGGTCACCAGCAGAAAGACCGGAAAACACCAAATGGTGCTTTCCGGCATATTTAAGTAGTTTAGGCAAGTAAAAGGTAATACCCTGCCCCCATATCCGCAATGACCAGATAACTGTACCGAAATGAAACCCCTCCAACAGTTTGCCTTTGTCCCGATTTGGGTTTTTTCTTTTTTTTTTTGGGGGGGGGGGGCTACGCGATACAATACAATACAATACAACACTTTATTCTCTTCCAGGTATGCAAAAGTCATACAGCATGGAATTTACATAGCAACAAACTAGATATGGTCAAAAACGAGCGGATTTCAAGGAAATAATGAAAAGAAATAGAATAAAGAAACTAGCACAAAATACACGCAGACAGGCATATACACAGACATATAGACATAAAACAAACGCACTTGCATATTACCAGAACGTAGAAAAGAGAAAAAAAAAAAAGTTATGGTTTGGAAAAAACTGCAGCTAATTTTCAGATTTGTCGTTAAATAGAACACCTGCCATAGTTATTGACTTTTTTTTTTTTTAAAGTAATCAGAGAACAATTTTGAAGATTTCCTTTTAAGTGTGATACATATATGCGCTAAATGAATGGACTTCTCAGTCAGAGGGAAAATAAAAGGAACAGCAATAATACGAGGATCATTTCTCGGGTAAAGGTCTAAAAAATCACGTACTATAAGTCCATTGCCAGTCAATCAATGCGCATGTGCAGTCCGATCCTGATCTGCACCAACTTCAATGCAGAGTGCAGGCTCAGGCTCACACTGCACACCCCGCACTGGCTGGCTAGTGTTCACAATGTGCACAATTGGTAAACTGAAATTTGCATTTCTCTCAAAGACACTATATAGATAATGTTTGGCACTTGTGATAGCTAGATGTACATGAAATCGTAAATAAAAACATAGAATCTAGTCTACATTAGCATGGTAATACGCAATTGTAAGTGTCAAATAAGTAAAAAGTAAAATAAATACTAATAAGGAAAATATTCGAAGAAGATAGCGATGATAACTGTGATCAGACCGTTTCTCTGTGACAGTCTGATCACAATCTACATCACCTGCTGGGGAAAAAAAAAAAAAAAAAAGAGCACTCATACACACTTATAGCTTGAGTTTAACTCTTTTACCAATTAGTAACATTCTAGACTTGTCAAACTTGAAGCAATATTGCAGACGACATATATCAGATAAAGCTAAAAATATATAATGATAGTTGTTTGCAATGGAGAAGCAAACCTTCTGGGACGTAATCGGGGCACGGGTGGGGGGAGGGTTATTCAGTAATAACGGGCGTATGCTCCTGTCCCCCCAATCCTTCACCATGTTATTTTTCTTAGTATATAAGCATTGAGATTACTATGAATTTTGGAACTTATAAAAGGTAAATGTAAAGAAAAAAGCTTCTGAATTAATAGCGTGCGTCGAGTACGCATTGCATTTGACAAAGTAGGGATAAATAGAACCGATGGATACCGAGTTTGTCCGGGTTGTTTAGTTCGTAATCTCAACACGGCTGTGTAGTTGAAGAAGTGACCAATCACAGTGCGGAATATTAATCGTGTTTTTACAGTATATGTAAAGCGATGATTTTCGGCGATAAAAATGAAAAGGGATGATGTGGTATCAATCGTATTTTTCGGCATGTATATGTTGATAACTTCTTTCCCCAATACCCCCTATTTAACATATAGCTCTACCTTTTCGACCCTCTCTCCCTTTCGATATGTATTTTGCTATATTTTGGGTGTTTTCCGACGTTTTTCGGCATTTTCTTGCGTTTTCCGGTCATAAAGTGTTCTCCGGTCTTCTAGTAATCGCTGCAGACCGTTGTATGTTTAGGCCTTGTCGGATGTTTTAAGGAATTTCGGAATTATTGCCCTTTTGATTGATTAATTGATGTGACAAACCAAATAACGCCTTCAATTACCCTCGTGCGCAGTTGACGACCGAGTGATACCAGTCGACATTGTCAATCAACAGGTGTGAAAATCAAGGTTGGTCACTCCTTCCCAAGTTTGCAAGGGGATTAATTATGTACCAATTAAAGGTAGGACTTTGTGTTAAAAAACTGCTTGAGGGGCATAAAATACGCTACGAATTATGGATCACTTCGAAACTTAACAATGATAAAGAAGCATAAATATCGGGACCGGAGATAGCATACGAACCAACACATACCTTCGAATAAGCGACATGCGAATTAACGTAATTCTACAATATATATATATATATATATATATATGTGTGTGTGTGTGTGTGTGTGTGTGTGAGAGAAAAAACTGATGAATAACTTTAAACTTGATCTCCATTATTAATCCTTAGGGCTGCTTTTCAAGATGCAGAGTTATACCAGATAAAACTATTGTTGCAGAAGACAAATTCAGATTGAAAAGGAGAAAAATAAATAAATACTTCTTGTACACATGCCTTTATATTGTCATAAGTTTTCAAGAATTTCAATCTTAGCAGCAGATACCCGTTTCTTTTCTAAAAGAAATGTATAGATAGTATTTTAGACAACTGATTGGATTTTATCATGTTCAGTTGTTTATTTCCTTTACCTTATTTTTCATTTAAATATATACTCATATATTTATATTCATTTTCTTACCAAATCGAACTGACTTGTTATTTTGAATGCTGGTTATATCTCTTTTTTTTTTTTTTTTTTTGTTTGCAAATTATCCTTAAATAAAATTTGAATCAACAAAATTCGCGTAAAAATAGTTAATTTCCTCGAAAATGTTTTTTATATAGTCTTCATGGAAGTCAAAGCTAAAGAGCTCCCCCCTGTTTTTAAAATAAAATGCAATGTAGGCACAGTTTAGACGTTTGTTTAAATAAAAAAACAAATGTCATCTTTCTCCATCAGTAAACCATTAAAAACGTTGTTCTCATTGGTCTCTATATTTTAACATATTTATGAATGCAAACTTAATGCCTGTTGAATTAAAGACGATATGCCACCCTATACATGTATATTACAATCTTCCCCCTCCCTTCATTTTCAATCTTTTAATCTCCCTTAAACTATAATTTATATATCGAAAATCAAAGAGAAACCAATCAAGCTGTTTTCGTTTGATATGTTGTACATGTTACCACTTTTTACGCAAAACGAGGAGCAAGGGTTTATGCGGTATCCCTTTGATATCGGTATACCACCCCAAAAAACGTCCGGTACTGTCCTACTTGTAAAATTACACGCACGTGTCATATCAGTCTGACTCTTTGTGACCGTCTGTAACCCCTTTCAACGATTATTAGTGTTTGAAATTTGGATTATACATGTTCAATGTGTAAGTCAATTTATTTTTCTATTACTCTTACAATATAGTAATTAGCGGCGAATACTTAGAAATATAGTATAGAGTCTACTCTACAATGAGTTATTTGGACAAAGTACTCAAACTAAATGTCAGTAGAATGTCTGTAAGGTCAATGTCAAAAATAATACAGGCTATAAGCCAGAAAATCCCCAAATGTGAGTAAATCTGAATAATTCTAAATCAAAACCAGTCCATGTGGAAAAATAGGCCAAAATGTCAGACTGAAGAAATGTTGAAAGCAGACTACATTTACAAATAGGGTATTCCAACAATAAGTAGAAGGTGATTTACGGTACCATTATTAGGAAGGAATCCCTCAATACAAAATTGTGCGTTCATTCAAAGAGACTGAACGCACAATTTTACGAAAACCCAACAAACCTGTCAATTAAAACTTTCACTTTATTCAAGAATTGGAACAATAGAATTCACACGTTCATTTTCTGATTAATGTTTTTCAATTAATGTTTGGCAGCAACTGGGCGTGACTCCATAAAATACAATAACAGTAAATCGAGTGGGCTGTCGACCAAATTGGCCTTTAGGACTAGCCTCCGAATCATATACATGGATCCGTGGCGATGAGATACACCGACATCCTTGGTTACCGTAACTAAGGGCTCACAAACAAACGCAGTAAATACATACAGAGTATAGCAGAAAGGCTACTTAAATCTTGCTATCATGACTGTTTCTTTCAATTAAATCCCGGAAAAATACTCCTTTTCATATGTTTCTGTTGATGATGGATCCTGGGTAAGAAATATATGGAAACTTGAACTTATTTACACAAGGATATGTACAAAAAGTGTGAATTTCACGGGCTACAGACAGTGTAATATCTGTGCCAGCAAAGTTTTGAACATCTACGAGAAAGAATGAAACCCCTCATAAACCTCAGTTTTGCTTAAAAATAATAGAATTAAAGATGATTAATATTTTTGCAAAGCTTGTTAAGTTGTCTCAACATCGTATTCGATAATAAATTACACTAAATTAGGCTACAAGCATTTTGAAAAATTTATAGATTGTCTCATTCAACAGAAAGGTAGAAGTCTAAGAAATGTTTAAATAACAAGTTAAGGGAAAATGGTTGCCTGATGAATTTAAAATGTGTAAAGTGTGCTGTCAATTAACAAACTTGTTAATATCATTGGCGGTAGTTTGTTTTATCGTGTGATAGGCCTATACTGAAGACAACGGGTGGTCGAGTGGATTACATGGGCAATCAAACACACATCCTATCAGTTAACAGTTTACCGACACACCCTTTGAAATGGCAGATGTGCTAATCCACTTCAATATGGCAAAGTCAAAAGCTGATTTAATTAAGTTGCCTTTTGAGCTGAACTTCCTACACTGTACAAAATTGAACTTAGTCTGTTTCAAAAATGAAATCTACATATAACTTCAGTAAAAGAATACTGCTGCAAATAAATCGTGTTACCTGCATTTGCAAAGTGAACACCATCACTGTTGGCTTTCAACTTTTCTCAACAGAGGATGCGTGATATGATAACCACCTCTATCAATAACCAACCTACCAGCAAAACTATTTAAGCGTTTCCGACTTCGCTCCATGGCTTGTAATTTCTCTGAATATCTCCAGTTAGAGCGTGGCAAGACCTCAGACCAAACAACATGCGCAGTTGGAAATTTCTCCCGTATTAAATCAAATGCTAGTTTGACAGTATTACGCAAAGACTTCAGGGGAGTTAAGCCTTATCATTACTGCCACCGTGAATTAGAATTGCTGACGGTGTATTGCCTATTTGAAAAAGTGTCATTAATTTATTCCTAAGATTGACAAGTGTCATACCACCGTAACCTTGCCACCATAATGTAGCGCTCTGTAATCCTAGGTTACTTCCATAATCATGATGACTTCGAGCGAATAGAAATCCCCTCTTTATAAGAGATGAACCAACACACCAAACTGCCGGCAAACCTACAAAGAACTTATATATATTGGCGAGGGGAATTTTACGCAAATACTAATAATGGTAATTTTCGCATACTGAACCCTTCCCTGGGAAAAGCAGAAGAAGACATACTAATGATTCATTCAATAAAACAAGTCTCAAATTAACTTAGGAACGATGTGCATTGTTTTCTCCTCTTTAATGTAAGACTGGTATGCATTTGAGCGCCATCTACCTGCGGACTTAATGTCTTCAACCGAGTAACCCATGGCTGCAGCCGTTGTTGCAGCACCTATTCTAAAAGAGTGCGACTTAAAATGCCTTAAGTCTATATTAAGGTGTTTTAATGTTTTCTTTAAGGCTGCAGTAAACTGATACCGTGACAGAGGACGACCATCATAATGACAAAATAGACATCCTTTTTGCTTGGACGAACCCTTAAGTAATCAATCATATGCTTTACTGGACATAAGTCAGTACCGGTCCTATTTACTTTAATCATTACTCCAGCCCCGATTTGATCTGGTTTGGAAAACCGTAAATGCGGAAATAACGCTGAATCACCTTTTTCAAATGATAAATCATCCCTTGTTAGGACGCGAGGATCACTGTCTTTTGCAGATGTAATTTCGCCTATTCGGAAAAAACCAAAAAAAGGCAATTAAAAATGTAGTCTTAAAAAGCATGGTTACTGGCTGCAACAAATTACATGCAGTTTTGAGATTACCTTCTGCAACAGGGAAATAGTAATAGGAAGTCTACTTCGTTTGATTTTACTTTCCCCTCTAAAACCCTCTAGCACCTTTGCAATGATTTGTTACGTCTTCATGCAATTCGGTTTTACATTTAAAACCAATAGCCCTTGTGTAAAGTTGGGTTGTATTACATGAAAATCCTTGAGCTGATAATGATGATATGAATAATGTTATTTGTTCGACAGTAGGAGGCCACGAATTCTCAAAGTCATATCTGCTTTTAAATTCTATGAACTTGTTTATCCCAACGCTGTAAGATTTCGAAGTATTACTGGATAAGGATGCATTTAAAAGTCTTGAGGCCTCACTCTTGAGATGACAGATAGAAAAGATGTTGGAATCTCCTGAGGTAATGGGTCCGCTCCTGGGTCCAGACGAAAGAACCTTGCCCACGGTTTACGAGAAATTGTATCAGCTGATGGGTTTAATTTTGATGAAACATGAGATGCTTTGAAAACGATTTCATGTTGCATGAAAGACAAACTTTCTAAGAAGTAGCATGACTGGTTTTGAAAGAGAGGTCTGTTTATTTATAATGGATACTAAAGCTTCATTATCTATCATGAGTATGATGTTTTGCTTAGTTCATGACCCCACAAAAAATAATACTAATAGCACTGGTATCATCTCTAAAAACGTTATGTCTGAAAGAATTTCTGATGAATACCAATCTCTGGACCAGGAGAAAAAGACCCACTTCCCCTTGAAGTATGCCCCACAGCCTAAATCTGCAGAACCTGCACTATCAGTGTATAGTCTCAGTGTATCACTGTCAGACCAAATAGAGTCTGGAATATAACACGAGCCATTAAACTCCTCCAGAAAAAGAATCCACATCTCTATATCCTCCTTCATCTCCTTACATAACTGTAACCTATGATGAGGTTTATGAAGAGTTGCCATTGCATCATAAAATCTTCTCAAAAATGGTGTACTAGATCTTACTGCCCGAGAAAGGAAAAAATTTCCTGTCAGTTTTTGTAATTCTTCAAGGGTGACTTTCTTCTTAAACTTTAAAGCTATTAAGAGGTCCAAGAGCTCTCTAGTCTTTTCAAAGGGGATCCTAATAACCATATCAATAGTATCTATTTCTAACCCTAAGAAAATAATGATTGGTGATGGGCCAACTGATTTATCTTCTGCAATGGGAACTCCTAGCTCATTACACACCGAGGAGAACGTTTCAATTAATGTTTGACAATCTCTTGTATCATGTGGACCGACTAGAATAAAATCATCTGGGTAATGATCCAAAGAGTCTATATTAGATACCCAAGAAACAACCCAGTGCAAAAATGTGGAAAACTTCTCGAATAATGTGCATGAGCCACTGCATCCCATAGGCAAACATTTATCTACATAATATTTCCCATTTACTTTAATTCCTAACAATTGAAAACCATCAGGATGCACTGAGAGTAACCTAAATACTGATTTCATGTCCCTCTTGGCCAAGAGGGCGTTTCTGCCAAGACGAAAAATCATATCTGTAACCTTGTCAAAGGATGTAAATTTAACAGAAGCAAACTCATCGTCAATTCCACTGTTCACACCTTTTCCATCAGGATAAGAAAGGTGTGAAATGAGGCGCCGACTGCCATCTGACTTTGGAACTAAACCTACTGGAGATATTTTTGAATTGCTTATGTGAGATTCATCAAAGGGACCTACCATTCTTCCTACACTGACCTCTTTTTCAAGCTTTGATTCTATATCTTTTGGATGTACATACGCAGATTTCAAATTTCTACATTCCATACCTTGCCTATCGCCATTAAAACTTAACTTAAAACCATTATACAAAGAAGTTGCTTCACTTTTGAATGGATAATGAACTAAATAATGCTGCAGCTTAAATATATTAACACTTATTGGCGAAAACCCAATAGTTGAGATTTTATCTTGTATTTTACCCTTGGTTTGGTCTCGACTTGAACTCGTTCTGCTTAAAGAAGGGAGCACCTCTGGGTCCTGGCTGCCCTGGAAGATTCTTCCTACCGGACTGACAACCCCTGGAAGGATGATCACCATGACAACTGACAAGCATGTCGGTATATACATGATGCTTTAAAACATTGCCTAAAGTTAAAATCAAAGCATTTCTTAACCGCATGTTTACCTGACTGCTGAAAATGGACATTTTTAGCAAGAGATGCCATGAACAAGAGCCAAAGTTCGTAATCAATTTTACCAAATGACCAGTTTATATGATCAGAAGCAAGACGCAGTCGAAACTGCGGGTCATATGCTCTTCAACAAAGCCACCATATTGTCTTGCTCCCAACCTTAAATTAAATTTGTAAATTATTACTGATGTATTTTAAAATGTTTTGCGTTTGATCTGGATGTGCTGAAAGAAGCACACATGCATATATCAGGAATGCATCGGTCCATGTTGAAATGTTAGTGATTCTTTGATTAGAACTCTGGCTCTTGATGACAATATCCCCATTATGACTTAAAAACCTAATGGCTTTTCCTGCAGAGGTTCATTATTCAATAAGCAACATAATTCAACATATGAGCCCTTGATAATCTTTTCTTTCAGAGCATTTGACACCTGACAACCCAGCTGACTATGTGCGCTAATGATACCGGAGCTCGTATCTGACAAATCAAGGTTGAAATTTAGGTCAACTATACTTGTACTTCCACACTTGATTGACACGGAACATCGGAATCTCCCTGAATGGCTTCAGCAGAAGTACGTGGCAACACATCTTTCATTTGCCCTACAACAGCTTCTGGCCCACCAACATCTCCATCACCTGGTGTTACCTGTCCAACAGTCATCTCATCTTTTTGCCTCTTCTGCTTCGAAGACCCCTGCTTGCCACTGTTCCTCTTCGACATTTTTCTCGTGAAAAAGAATAAAATAAAGAACAGTAATGCACAATCCTGCATATAATTCTAAGAATTCATAAACCGAAAAACGAACTATGAATCAGCTATCGCTAACCTAAAGTTGTATTGAGATACAGTATAATGACACCGGATATCACAGAGTAAGTTCCCTTTCAAAACATACCATGTACCCCTACCCCACGAAAATGCGATGCGAATGTAAATTTCAGATATTAACCAGTACATACCGGGTGGTAAGTTCATTTATCATAATGATTAACCATGTACTTGAAAATGCTAAAAGAATATAGTAAATGCTATTTCTATATGACCTGCCCCTCCCCCGTACTCTTGCTACGCCCATGTCTTGCTATGCCCATGTGAAGATTAGAAAAATCTAGACAAAATATCATGGGTATTAATACGTAGACATATAAAATCAAATATGAACTTGACATGCCAATAAAAACATAGTCAATGCCAGTTTAAGACCACTTGCCCCATTTTCCCTCCCCCCAGTGCTCTTGCTACTCCCATGTAGAATTCAGAAACTTAGAACAAAATATCATAAAATTGACATACAAATAAAACATGTACTTTTTATGCCAACAAAAACATACTCAATGTCTGTTTTGGATTGCTCCCCCCCCCCCCCCCCCCCCCCCAACACACACACACACCCGTACTCATGCTATGTGCTTGGAAATAAATGACATCACTTGTGAATGGACAGAAGTCACGGAACATCACAATAAAAAAAAAAAATGATATGCAATTTAAATGTTAAATTAGCTATTGACATTATAATAATCACATGAACTTCGCGAAACAAGGAACTGTTACGTGTTACGAGAGAACAAAGGGGCGCAATATTCAACCGTTCAATCCAACTTTATCCACCCTAGAAATTAATTATCCTCTATCCAGCGCCTGACATTCCATATGAACAAACCGCAAAAAATGTGTAGACATGCATTACCTTACAAAATTGGGCCTAAATCTCTGGTTCTTTGTTCACTTTTTTTTTTCTTCCAGTATCGTCGACCTTCTAGATTTTTCAGCAAGAAGCCAGGTAAAAATTACATGTAAACTCTGAACAATTCTAAATCAAAACCAGTCCATGTGGAAAAATAGGCCAAAATGTCAGACTGAAGAAATGTTGAAAGCGGACTACATTTACAAATACGGTATTCCAACAATAAGTAGAAGGTGATTTACGGTGCCATTATCGAACCGAATTGTTATATCCGGAAGCTAAGATCGGACTGTATAGACAAAGATCAGACTTGGTAGTAATGTTTGTCTTTCCTTTTATTACAATGTTTTACTTAGCGATCGAAATGGCAGCTTCTAACTTAAGTTAACAGAAAGATGAAGAGAGGGAAGATGGGTTTTTACAGTGAAATGTGGCTACTCTACAGTTGTTCAAGGCGAGAAGTTATCGCAATATGCCCGTACCGTATCATTTTGGCATGCAAAGCGAGAAGAAAATTTTAAAAAATCCCATCACACTACTAAATGAGACTCTCCCAAATTGTTTACTCACGCATACAAGGTGAGCTGTGTCCGTACTGTATAAATACTGCATAAATGGAGCTAAAAGTACTATAGGTGTCCAATCACTAGTTCAGAAAGCACAAGATGGAAGTCACAATGAAGAATGAATCCGAATAACTGGCCCACAAGAAATGAGCAAGTCAACGTTGTGGAAAATGTTTCGAATGTCAAAGGGAATCTCTGTATATCTTTCCCCTTCGAGTAAACATGTTGAAGAATGACGCTGGGTGCCATATGCAACCTAAGTTTTTCTTCTAACTTAAATAATGATAGATACAGTTTATCACTAGTGAAGAGAGACTCTTGGATTCGACTTCTTCAGTTCTTTGCAAGGGGTTGAAAAAGTCAGTGAGAAAGAAGC
Organism: Tridacna gigas; assembly: GCA_945859785.2. Classification (NCBI taxonomy): domain Eukaryota; kingdom Metazoa; phylum Mollusca; class Bivalvia; order Cardiida; family Cardiidae; genus Tridacna; species Tridacna gigas. The sequence continues at coordinate 25,204,218 of OX244028.2, forward strand.
CTGTTCATATTTAATAATCGGTAATAAACATCTGGTATAAATCAAAGTACTGAAAGTACTGATAGACTAGCGAATTTGATTGATTGACTGATTGTATGGTATTTAACCCTATTTTCAACATTATTTTAGTTATATAGCGGCGGCCACTGCACATATCCATGCTTTCCTTGAGTATCTTTCACCAGTACTCCGCACAATATTCTTTCCAAGCCACTGGCTGCTTTCCCACATAACCACTATCGAAACTCGAGAGAGGAATGAATCCTGTTGCACTGATTATCATCAATCCTCGAAAGAAATTGGTCGAGCCGGGGATCGAACCAGCGACCTCCTGTTCTCATGTCCAGTATGCTACCGACTGAGCTACCAGCATGATATTGGTTGACTATAATCCAGTTTAAGTTTAACCCTTAACCTGCTAGAAAAATTAAATGAAACTTTCAAGCCAATGGTAAACAGTGATGATTGCTATTTCAAAGATACATTTTGGAGAAAATATAGTCACATATCGGACAGTGTAGATCCAAGAAAAGTCTGCTGTTCTGTGCAGTCTGATCTTAATACACATTGTCCACAAAAGGTCACTGTGTCCCGGTGGTGCTGGTGAAAGAAACTCCAGGAAAGCATGGATAGGTGGACTGGCCTTCATGATATCACCGAAATAATGTTGAAAATGGTGTCAACACCATACAATCAATAGGCCTATCTAATAGCGCAAGATCTATACGAAACGAAATTCAAAGCTGTTTCAGACCACAAATTAAATGTGGCTGAATTGATGAAACCTGATTCCAATAGGGCAGAAAACAATGTGGGAAAAGGAGAAAATGCTAGCTACCAGGGATTCTTCCCCAGTGTCATTAAAACTCCGGATTGTGTGGTAAAGGGTTAATATTCAAGACATAAAATAACAGTTTAACTGTACACAATGATCTAAATAATGAATGACTGGAGGAATGATAAGGGTTCACTGTCCAGTGAGAGTTAATGCATCTGGGATTTGCCACAAGTTACCTATGTGTATATATTTTTAGATTCATTCATAATGTTACAGTGGTGTAGGAATAACTGATAATAGCCTGCTTTGCATGGGTCACTTAATTCACATATAAGCAAAGCTCTTGTACCTTATAAATGACATCTTGTTCAGTTTATTACTTTGTAAGGAGACATGTTCAAATTGGAGTGGTAGAGATTTAGTGGTTTTTGTCAAAATTGTCATAAATAACAGAATTAGGATTTCTAACAGAAAGAAGTATTTTACTGTGAGGCAGTATTTGGCAACTGTGGGGTTTTTGTTTACTTTGTCTCTGGGTCATCATGATGCCTATAGACTGGCTTCGCTAGTCTAAAAATCTGATACGAGACATCAGAACTAACATCTAAACATCAGAATATCCATACTAAACATCCGAATGTAATTTCAATGGCAAAACGATAAAGGATTTGGTCTAAACAAAATCGCGACCTGGCTACACTTTCAATTTGTATAAATCCAGGATTATGTTGTTTGGTAATTTTGAAGTGTCACACAAGCATTTCATTATAAATTTCCCCAGTTTGTCTGTTTTGTACACGTAGTTACAGTTTCAGTTATTGACCTATTTAACAATATTTTTTCAAATTCAAAACAATAAATAGCATGTAACAAAAATCCTGTTTCACTGTTAAAACATGTCCACCAATGAATTTTAATCATATATCAATCTAACAACTATAAATTGAAAAAAAGTAAAGAACAGATCACTCCCATGAAATTTTATATTGTCATCATTTTAGATAATTTAAATAAATCTACAAAAACAGAGAAATTTTCGAAATATTATTTGGGAAATGTTGTTGAATAAATTTGTGTAGATTATAGACACGGAGACAACTTAACCTGCTATCAAGGAAATCAGCAACCAACGGCTTTCTCCTTCTCTCAAAAAGTTGCTTGATTTGGCGATAACCATTGTGGTCACAGGTTCGGAGGTTATCTTAGACCCTCTGGGTCGGTCCCATTGTTGGGTGATGGATGTACAGGCTGCCTGATCTGGAACCTCCTTCTAACCTTCAAGTACACAGTCATAAATCTTGTAAACCACAGCCAATATGTATGCACATTTACCAGAAATACTGAAATATTTATGAAAAAGACACTGTCAGCAGAGAAAACTGAAAAAAAAAAGACAGAAAAATCGGAAATGTGGATTACAGTTTCAGACATATATTGTGATACACCTTTTTCAGGGGAGTAAACTGAGTAACTGAAATCCCCTCTCGCGATTCGGCAATTTAAGAAAGGTGGGACAAAAAATTAAGGGTGTAAATTACCGTGGGGCAACGCGTCTGATAACAGCAACATAAATGAGCCATGCTCGGTGAAAAGAGGGCTTAATGCATCTGCGAAAAGAATCGACCCGCGCAGGCTGACCTGGGCCGAAACTTTCCGCTATTGGTCAATTTTTTGTATGCCCAAGGACCATGATTCAGTCGGTTGTTAAAAAAAGTGGCTATCATGGATCCATAATCATGTGATGGCTTGCTTGGTATCATGCATTACGGAGATGCATTAAGCCAACCTTTGCCAGAGCACGATTCAAATATATTCACGCTCGAAAAGCGGTATCAATAATCGTGTTTTACTGTTGTGATACAGTCTTGCCAATCAACCGTTTTGAAGAAAGACATACGGACGTGTTGATAAGCATTATTCCGTTGAAATGCTCAAAAAACAACGACAGATACTCTTATAACAGTAGTAAACAAACGAATACGTAATTCAGACTCTGAAAAATAAATATAAGATATCCTGCGGTGCAAGTGCAAAATGCAACTGAAATAATGTCGGCAGCCAACGCCATATTAGTCCTATTTATAAGCCCCTACGTACTTGGAATTTTGTCACTGTTTGAACAACAAATTTGAATACTTGTTACTGATTTTTATCCCGATAAAATATATATCAGAAAGAAGATTAATAAATCCGTAATTCCTCGATTTATGAAGCGTGTTTGTACAAAACTTGTCCATTTATGTGATAAATCCATTCCGATTTAGCGCCACTCTATTTTGTTATGAGTGGCAGTTGAATAAATGCGATTGTTCCGAATGAAACTCTACAAATGCAACTTACAGAATCATGTCTTTTTTAAAAACGGCGCAGCCTAGTTTGATTATTGAAACAGATTTCGTTTAAAAATATGTAGTCAATTCTAGTTTGTTATGCAACCTTCTGCACGACTGCAAAACATGGTGGCGCTATCTGCAATCCGACATGATCGTGTTTTGATTGAAATCTGACTGAATCTGACCATTATCTATTACAGCAGCAGCTAAATATTTTCTAATATAGTCTGTCCTGAGGGTAAATGGTGTTCTTCAACGTAATGATATCGGTTTAAGAGAGATAGGGTTTGCTACATAGAACTGAATCGGACCCGTTTAGACGTTACATGCAAAAGAAAAATAAAATTTCAGATATATAAATGTTGAAGGATAAATAAGCATATACACGTCTAAATATCTGGACTTCCGCCATATTTACTTTGTGAACATCTTCATTTCGTCGCTTACTCCTATAAACACCGGCCTTTACGTAGGTTTCGCCATCACAACTCTTATATAATTGCACGTAAGCATTGCACGAGTCATTTGCAAACTTTTTACCACGAATCCGTTGTCTAGCTGTCGGTTGATAGGGCAGAAAATGCTCATCAAAAGTATCGGGTAACGCACTTAGCCGTAGTATTATACGTCTGTCATCTTGTTTACAAAGAATGTATGGGTCGGAGTTGGTAATATGGGGCGGAACGTCGGCTTGTGTGTCCACTGGTCAATTTTGTGATGACTTGCTTGGTATAATGCATTACACCCCAATTTGCCAGAGTATGGCTCATATGTATATGTATGTCACAGTGTCACCCCATTCAGACGAGCCAGCCGATAGTTGCCTTAAGAGATAACGTCTGTCATGCACATTCTCTTTCCCGAGTCTTAACTTTTTTATGTCGGGACAACAAGCTGGTGACTCACCAATAGGGTATGTCAGAATGACACCTTATTCCACCGAGATTCGAACCTTTGACACCCGCTCCATAGGGATCTGCGTGGCTCTGTGATGAAGGTGAAGGATTCAGAATTCGGTGGCTTCGGGTTCGATACTCCCCTGACTTTCAGGGTTTTCTGTGAGAGTATCCTTGGGCAAGCCACTTCAGAGCCCTAGCCAAGTCTGTGACAAAACCAAAGACGCGCATAGACAAGTGCGCTGTCCTTGTGATATAGTTGAAACAATGTTCAAAGCAACATAAAACATAAAATTCAGCGCCGTGGTCGACATACTTTCATATCAGAAGCATGCTCTGTGAAAAGGGGGCTTAATGCATCTGCGAAAAGTATCGACCCAGGTCAGCCTGAGCAGTCCGCACAGGCTGACCTGGACCGAAACTTTTCGCCATCGGTCAAATTTTTGTATGTTCAAGGACCAGTCTACCTCATGATTAAGTCGGTTGTTAAAAAAGTGGCTATTATTGATCCATAATTATGTGATGGCTTGCTTCGTATCATGGATCATGGAGATGCATTAAGCCTGCTTTTGCCATAGCATGGCTCATATGTATACTAGAGCTGATTGATAAGTTGTGAGCCTTGTTGTGTCAAAGGAGGTAAGAAAGGGTGTCATTTTTTCAGCGCTACTATTCCCTTACTGTTTAATGTTGTGTACTCGAAGTCTTGTGTCATTTGATCAATTTTTGTGGAAGGGAAAGTACTCTAAAGGAGACAAGGCAAGTGATTCAGTAAAGGTGTGTTGTTCCACCAAGACAACACACCTGTTTAGAAGTCTATCATTGGCATGGCTGCCATGAACGATTGTGGCTTTGAATTGCTTGAGCATCCGCCTTATTCGCCTGAGCTCGCTCCATGAGACTTGCAGCTATTTCCAAAATTGAAAAATGCCATTTCCGTTGGGCACTTTCGGTCAGATAGTGACGTCATACTGTCGAGAACTTTCTAGACGTTCAAGAACAGGCACTTGAACATCACCGTCAAAAGTATATAGATACTGAAGGGGATCATCTTGAAAAATAATACAATATGGCCAAAAGTAAAACCGTTACATAAATGTATTAGGCTCACAACTTATCAATCAGCCCTCATATACATAGCTTTGATAACAATAAATAGTTCGATATGAAGATAACGATAACATTTATGCATACGAACAATTACACATACACAAAGTTGTGCACATCCCCAACCGCTGATATCTTGCTCTTTTAATTTAAATGGCCAATCTACGTTTATCATTTATTATTTCAACTTTACTCGTCAATGGGGCATTTTCTTACAAGCCAGTGGTTTTCATGCATGGGATCCTTGCTGCAGGAAATGAGGCCGATGTCATTTTTGCATGGATTCAAGAGGTAGGTCGAAGTTGATGAAGTATCTTAAAGCTTTAGAGGAAGCGAAATAATTCATACTTTTTTTATATTTGTCCCGCTAAATGCATTCTGTACCAAACATACCCTAGCTTGAACAACCTTGATGAAACGGGGGTAACAAGGGATCAATTTAGATTTTTAACACGGAAGAATAACAGGTACCCAGATATGTCAGTTATTAGAGTTGCTGAGTTATGGTTATGAAGGTTATAGGTTCGAACCCCGGCAGAAGCAAATTATTTTTGTAGTATTTGTATTTTCTTCTACAAAGAGTAAACAGTCACGTTCTTATGATTCTTCCTAGCTAAAGGTCAAGCCCGTCCCTGAAAAAAGTATCATGCTCAGTGAAAAGGTGGTTTAAAGCATCTGCAAAAAGTATTGATTCAGTTCAGCCTGCTTAGTCCGCGCAGACTGACCTGTGTTGAAAACTTTAGCTTTTAGTAAATTTTCTTGGTGTCCAGGGACTATTGTACCTCATTATTCAGCCGGTTGTTCGACAAAATGTGTTCTGTGGACCTATAAGTATGTGATGACTTGCTTGGTATCATGCATCACGGAGGTGCATTAAACCCCCTTTCGACAGAACGTGGTTCATATTTTTGGTCAAAATCTAGTTTTATGCTGCTTTAAGTATCACATGGTATTGCGTTAAATCTTTCAGGAGCATGCCGGTACGGAGACATATTCCATTAACATGTACGAAAACCTGGCAAGCACAAAAAACATGATGGAACAGCAACAGGAAATAAACAAAGTCGCGGAGAAATACATGCAACAACATCCGGAGGGCATACATCTTATATGTTATTCACAAGGTTAGCAGTTTGTAAGCTAGATTTTCTTTTGCCGAGCCCGGACCTTAGCTTAGTTGGTAATGTTCAGGGCTTTAAACCAAGAGGTCACTGATGCGATTCCAAGTTGGCAAGATTCTTTTCCGAGAACTGATTATTGTCACTGTAACATGATTCATTCCTCTCTCACTGCTGAGCACGGTTCATATTATGTTTGTGTGGGACAGTTGCCAGTAACTAGGGGAGAATGTTGCGCGGAGTTCTTGGAAAAAAACGCAAGTACGAGATGGATAGGTACACTGGTAGCCGCAAAATAACGGAAATGATGTTGAAAACGGTATTAAACACCAAAACAAACAAACGAAGAAACATTTTAACTGACTTACGTCTATAATGTTTTTGCATTAACTGCGCTAGCAGCATTTTGATTACTTACACAAGAAAAAAAAGTAGAACTCAACAGTTTACGATCAAGGCGGAATGACGAAATAAGTTTTAGATATATTAACCCCTAAGGCGATGGAACCGACTTAAGTTGTTTTTGCGGACAGTGTAGATCAAGATCAGACTGCACAGAACGTGCAGTCTGATCTTGGATCTTCACTGTCCGCTTCTTCCTCTCATATTCTTGCCAAAACAACATTGAAGTGACAGTAATTCGGATGTTTGTCCTGATTGAAAGAGTCCACTTCGTTGATTCAGCACTGTAAAGGTTAAGTTGGACCAATCATTATCAGTTAGGCTGTAAGTACAGAATTTAATCGGAGGTGAAGGACGCAGTACCGTCTAAAAGTATATTGTCAAGATGGAAAGTAGATCTTAAGATTTTAGCACACAATTCAATACAATAGAAATTCTTACACTGTCTTATAAATTAAATGACTATTTGTAGCCAGCTGCAATAATAAAAACCCGAATGATGCATGATGCCAAGAAAGTCATCACATAGTTATGGATCCCTAAAATCCATTTTGTAGAACAAGCGGCTAAATCATAAGGCACAATTGTCTTTTGGCATGCAGAAAATAGGCCAATTGCAAACAGTTTCGACCCAGGTCAGTCTGGGCGGACTAGGTTGACATGGGTCGATCCTTTCTGCAAATAGATTAAACCCCCTTTTCACAGAGCATGGCTTATTTGGTTTAGCTCTTATCAGATGACACACTTTGGCCATTATACTATACTCTGTGTTTTGATTGTATTTATTCTGCTGATACGAAAAACAACCGCATTTTTAGGTCTGTCACTGGGAAATGGAAAGATCAGAAAACCTTTAGACTTGGCCATTTTGGAAGCATTTGCAGACGACAAATTAAATGCTGCTAAAATAATGAAAAATGCTCTTGAAATGCAGGAAGTTTTTGCGCAAAGAAAAAAAAAATGTTGATTACCAGCATTTTCTCCTTTCCCACAATGTTTTCTAAACGCCTCTTTCTCAGGTTTGTTAAAACTCGGCTTTGTGTGGTAAAGGGATTGCTGGATTTGTAGTCAGCGGGACTTTGAAACCAGGAGACAAATGAACAAGTGAGCTATCGCCGTGATATAAATGATGAAAGCGGGAAAGCAGGAAAAAAAAAGCAATCAATTGTTTCGATAAACCAAACCTTATACAGTCAGTTTTCCAAGTCATTTTATTTTGACGATTTTCTTATTATTATGCAGGGGGACTACTTTGTCGTGGAATACTAGAAGAAACCAAACACAATGTGAACACATTTATAGCACTGAGCTCTCCACTGGCCGGACAGTTTGGCAGTAAGTGAAATAGAAGAGGAACAGAGCACTTGTATATGAACTATGCTCTGTGAAAAGTCCGCGCAGGCTGACCTGGGCTGAAACTTTTCGCCATTGGTCAATTTCCTGTATGTCAAAGGACCAGTCTACCTTATGATACAGTCGGATGTTAGACATAATGAATTTTATGGATCCCTAAGTATGTGATACCTTGCTTGGTTTGATGCATCACGGTGATGCGTTAAGCCCCCTTTTGATAGAGCATGGCTCATTTATTGATGTTTATCACAGTATGATTCGTTCCTCCTGATTGTATGGACAATTTGAAGCAGTTTTCATCACAGCAGAAGCCTCGTTGGCTTTTGGGGGGATATCAGTGGAATCTAGGGTTGGACTTTCGAGTCTTAACCCTTAGACTTACTGACCTTTTGCAGACAGTGTAGATCAAGATCAGACTGCACAGAACGTGCAGTCTGGTCTTGGATCTACGCTGTCCGATATGGAGATGTCTTTCCTCCAAAAATACCTTTGAAACAGGAAAATTTGGGATTACACTATCGGTTTGAAAGTTTCATTTCTTATAGTTTGCAGGATAAGGGTTAACATTAACGAAAATCATTCGGAGAACAGTCGAACGTTTTTGTAAGGTTTTATTTCTTTTCCCTGCTGAACTTTGTTTCGTATCTGATTGTGTGGAAAAATAATCAGTAGCTTGTAAAGAATGTCATGCGACGCACTGACTAAAGACACCACGTACACATTGATGGTTGCTGTGTTCGCCGTGACATTGTCGTCACACTGCTGAATTATTGAAGTCGGCATTTAACCTCAAACAAACGTGCATTTATCAATTTCCAGTTACGGGCTGTGCCTCAAATAAAAAGTCTTGTTTATGCTCAACTAAATTCGTAGTAAAACTTTAAGTTTTACAACTAGATACTAAGACAATTTGAAATTAATATTTTCCGAAGCAATCCCCATGTTTTTCTATCCTGTGGAAAAGGGCTTGAGAAAACTTTGTGGCAAAAGGAGAAATGCCTTATAAACATCATTTTCGTCCTTTCCCACACTATTTTCTAACTTGTAGAGATCACCCCCCTATCGCCTGAACCACATTTGATATGCCTTCTGCAAACGGTTTCAACATGAACAAGTCTAAAGTTTTGTCATTTTGTAAAGAGTCTCGACTCACAAGAAGAACGAAACAAAAGCTCTAGAATTAAATGTTATTTGATTGGTTATTTAAAATTTAGGCATTCCCCCGCAGTAGGGGAGTTTAATGGATCTCTGTGATCCATGGTACCAAGCAAATCATCACATAATTCTGGATACATAAACTCCATTCTGTGTAATTATCGACTTAGTCATGAGGTAGACTGGTCCTTTGACATGCAGAAATTGAACAAAAAGTTTCGAGCCTGCGCGGACTGCACAGTCTGTCCGTGGTCGATACTTTATACAGATGCATTAAACTCCCCGTTCACAGAGCACCGTTCAATTAATAAGAAGATCTTATATGAATGTTGACGATAATGAATTTATTAACGCAGATATCCAAAACAAGATGAAAACGAGGCTTTTCGCCTATGTGTCCATGAGAAACCACATAAGAAATCTTCCTAGTTGTCCTACTGTGGAACTCTACGTAAGACGATTTAACCCTTTCAGCGAGATAGTCGAAAACAGGAACTATTGCGGATGGCATAGATCAAGATCAGACTGCACAGAACGTGCAGTCCGATCTTTGATCTATACCATCCGCTTGTTTAGTCAAGCCTATACGATAAAAATCTTTCTGGGTTTAAGTGGATTGTATTTTCAGCTGTCAAAAGAAGTCGAGTTTATTTATTTGGCGCCGAAAGAGTTAAAGTTAAAAGTTTTCTCGAATAATATCTTTTCGTGTTATAAAAAGGATCTTACACTCGTATTCATGTTATATTGAATTCATCGTAAACAATGTAAAAATTCGGCAAGCCTCGTATTTACCTTGGTTTAGATAAACCGATTAATAAATGAGCCATGCTCTATGAAAAGGGGGCTTAATGCATCTGCGAAAAGTATCGACCAAGGTCAGCCTGCGCAATCAGCGCAGGGCCGAAAATATTTCGCTATTGGTCCATTTTCCACGTGTCAAAGGACCATTCTACCTCATGGTTCAGTTGGTAATTAAAAAAGGTGGCTATTATGGCTTCATAATTATGTGTTGGCTTGCTCGGTATCATGCATCACGGAGATGCATTAAGCCCCCTTTTGCCAGAGCATGGTTCAAATGTGATGAACACTCATTTATGACCCTCGACATAGTATGTAACTTTGAAATTTGGTCATTATCTGCAACATGTTTGAAATCTTTCCAAGAGACACAATTTTGGAATTGCCTAAACTGAGAGCATTTGCAGACGACAAATTAAATGTTGTCCAAATGATAGGAGTCGTCTTTGGAATGGCAGAAAACATTTTGGGAAAAGGAGAAAATGCTTGTTACCAGCATTTTCTCCTTTTTCCACAATGTTTTCAAAAGGTCTTTTCCTCAGGGCAGTTAAAACTAAGGATTGTGTGGTAAACGGGATAAGCACTGGCGCATGATTTTAACAATAAAACACATTTTTTTCTTTACAGTGACCTCTTTTGACATATTTTTCCCAAACCAAACGAGAGACGAAGTATATAAGTATGTTTTTTTCCTTTCTCTGATTTCGTGAACCCCTAACCAATCGATCCCGTGTTTAGCAAACCTGTGGAAGACGGCTCCTGAAAACATCATGGAAAAAAGGAGAAATGCTGGTAATCAATCAGCAATTTCTCATTTTTTTCCCCATGTTGATTCTTACCATTTTCAGGACAATTCTCAACATTTGAGTCACGTTTAGGTTGACGCCTTCAAATGCATTCAATTTAAAAAAATCTAAAATTTTGTCGTCTTAACCCTTTATCACACAATGACGACTTTTAACGACCCTGACAAAGAGGCCTTTTGAAAACATTTTGGGAAAAGGAGAAAATGCTGGTATCCAGCATTTTCTCCTTTTCCCACAATGTTTTCTACCCTATCAAAGACATATTTCATCATTTGAGTCAGATTTAATTTGTCGTCCACAATTTTGTGGTTTGGTAAAGAGTTAAAGGTTTAATTCATTGATCACTGCAGACGACCTTTTTCAATTGCAGCTGATCACTTTTGAAAACATTATGACTAGAGGAGAAATTGTTGGTAAAAATTCACTTACAGGTAATAATTAGCTCTTTACCGAACAACAAAATTTTGGACTGGAACAAATTGAAAGCATTTGTAGATGACAAAATAAAAGTATCTCAAATGACGATTTCTGGTAGAAAACATTGTGGGAAAAGAAGAAAATGCTCGTTACCAGTATTTTCTCCTTTTCCACAATGTTTTCAATGTTTTCAAAAGCCTTCTTCCTCATAGTCGTTAAAACTGGAGATTGTGTGGTAAAGGGTTAAAGAGAGTTTCTTGGTGCTTTAGTAATGGAATGATAAAAATCTGTCATTGTTGTTATTACCTGAATGTTTTTCATGTCATAGGCTGTGAGTCCGTGTAAATTTCCAGAATCTTAAACAGCAACATCTTACTTACATCAAAGAAAAGATCGATCCTTTTTATGCATATAAAGCATGTAATCATCATGCTTTACCCCTTTACTACACAATCCCAAGTTTTAACGACTCCAAGGCAAAGAATTTTTGAAACCATTGTGAGAGAAGGGAAAATTGCTGGTTAATAGCATATTTTCCTTTTCCCATTATGTTTTCTAGCTTTCCAAAGAGAATTTCAATTTAAGCATGTTTAATTTTTTTTTAAGGAAAATAATTTTTGAAACATTGTGAGAGAAGGGGAAAATGCAAATTCTCCTTCTCCCACTGTGTTTCTCAACCCTTCCAAAGAGAACTCTAAGTTTATGAGTCACAGTTAATTTGTCGTTTGCAAAATGCTTTCAGTTTGAAATTGTCTAATTTTCTCGTCAGAGTACTTTGTTATGTTATTGTATTTTAATAACCAAATCTTATCATTTTACCTTACTTCTATAAATCTGAAATGTCTGATACCTTACTTTACTTACTATAAAATAGAAATGTCCGATACCTTTTGTTCTTTGGCTGGAAATGTGGACTGTGATCAACATGTATGTACATGCAAAATTGATCCCAGTGTTATCTACCCGCCTTTTATTCAAAAAGAGTAAACAACAGATACCTTCCCTGTTAACATCTTTTTCTCCCATTTTTTTCCTACTGAATCTTCCTTGTCCTACTTACTTTGTGTAATATATATATATTTTTTTTGTTAACCATTGTGCTATGGATATGTTTGTATTCTATGCAAATAAAGATATGTATGTATGTATGATAAAAATATATGTATGTATATTTGAGCCATGCTCTGTTAAAAGTGGACTTATTACATCTACGAAAAGTATCAACCCATGTCAGCCTGCGCAATCCGCGCAGGCTGACATGAGTTGAAATTTTTCACTATTTGTACTTTTCTGCATTTGCAAAGAACAATCAACGCCATGAATCAGCCGGTTGTTTGACAAAGATGATTTTATTGATCCATAATTATTTGATGACTTGCTTGGTATAATGTATCACGGATTGCGCTAAATTCCTTTTTACAGAGTGTGGCTCATTTGCATATTCATGATGAAAAGACGTACAATTACGTGGCATTACGAAACTTCATCATTTTGAACACTGTGAAAAACAACACTCTGTCGTTCAATATTTAGGCTATTGCCTTTTTCAAGACTTTTCAAACGCTTTTCCTCTTAAAAACCTTTTTAGCGTGAATAACTGCAGCCATATTCATAAAGAATATGGCTGCAGGAATTCACGCTAAAAATGTTCAAGAGGAAAAGGTGTTTTGAACTCTTGAAAAAGGCAATAGCCGAAATATCGAACGATAGACTGTTGTTTTTCATAGTGTTTCATTCATTCCCTGAGGAATTCATAGGTTCATCATTTTGTATTTTATTGCATTCCGACGATATACTAGTATATAGTATACAAGTCTGAATATTCTGTTTGTGTTTTTGTAGAATAGCCTATACAGAGATTGGACAGAAAGCGTTGTCAGTGTGTGGTTACTGGAATGGTATATTTTCTCTTTTATCTCCTTTTTTTTCTATTTTAGTTGTTGTCATTTAACTCTTCACCAGACGAGAAAACTTTAGATTCGTCCGAAGTGGAGTCATTTGCAGACGACAAATTAAATGTGATTCAAATGATACAATTTGTCTTTGACAGGATCGAAAACATTGTGGGAAAAGAAGAAAAGCATTTCCATCTTTTACCACACTGCTATCAAAAGAAAAGAAAAATCAAAGAAAAATTGCACTATTTGAGCCACAATGAAATTGTCGTCTGCAAATGTTTCCAATTTGGACAAGGCTAAAAATTTTGTCGTCTAGTAAAGGGTTAAAGCTGCACGATATCGTGCGTCCAAGTTTTACAAATCTTTACGAATAAAATATGAGCCATCCTCTGGGAAAAGGGATTTAACTCTTTACCAAACGATAAAAATTTTCGACTTGTCCAAATCGAAAGCATTTGCAGACGACATATCAAATGCGGCTAAAATGATAGAATTTGCCTCTGAAAGGGTAGAAAACATTGTGGGAAAAGGAGAAAATGCTGGTTACCAGCATTTTCTCCTTTTCCCACAATGTTTTCAAAAGCCTTCTTCCTCAGGGTCGTTAAAACTCGGGATTGTGTGTAAAAGGGTTAATGCATCTCCTAGATGCATTATACCAAGCAAGACATCACATGATTTGTCGATCCATAGAATCCATTTTGTCTAACAACCTGCTGGCACCTGAGGTAGAATGGCTCTTTGAGGTATGGAAAATTTCCCAACAGCAAAAAGTTTCGACACAGGTAGCGGACTGCGCAGGCTGACATGGGACGATACTTTTTGCAGATGCAATTATACCCGTTTTCACAGAGCATGGCTCATTATATATATATATATATATATATATATATATATATATATATATATATATATATATATATATATGCTTGCTTGAAACAAGTGCTGGCTAAATACAGGTGCATCTCAACACGTTTGCCTTCTCTCGGAACTAAATTTATGCTCACTTGATGCAGGTTGCTTGCTCAGAGATGGCCACTGTGACGGGTTATACTGAAACATTTAGGACAAGGGCCACATTGCAATTAGAATTATTTGGGTCTTATAATTATTGTATCCAGACAGAGAAGTCTGTTAAGTTTATTCAGCACTCTAGGGATTTAGAATGTTAAGAGATCCTTTTGAGAAAATGGATTAACCCTTAGGCTGCAAAGCGCAACTCACTGACCTTTTGCGGACAGCGTAGATCAAGATCAGACTGCACAGAACGTGCAGTCTGATCTTAGAGCTACACTGTCCGATAAAGAGATGTCGTTTTTACAAATATCTTTGAAACTGGAAAATTTGGGTTTATATTATCGGTTTGAAAATTTCATTTCTTTTATATAGCAGGATATGGGTTAATGTGAACCCGATAACCATGGTTTTGTTTACAATACCGACTCATTCCACGTTTCTGAAATCTTAAACACAGTAGTTTTAATGCAGTGTAATTTGATAATGATTCAAAGCCGTAGATAGCTAATTGATATTTATCCAATTGTTCACCTGTACCATCGCTCCTTGAATATCGATCGATGTCATATTTCTCACGTTCGGTTTATACCTCAATAGCTTTGTAGGGCTAAAAATGGTTCTAATTACTTTCAGTACTTTGATTTTCGTTCTAATATTTTCCACAGATCCCAAACACCAAACCTTGTACAGGAAGTTTAACAAGTACTTAGCATTTTTGAATAACGACACCTACAATGCAGAGTGTGAAGGTAAGTTAAGCCAATCGGATGAATTCGTGGAAAAAATTACCCTTTAACACACAATCTCAAGTTTTAACGACCATGACGAAGAAGGCTTTTGAAAACATTATGGAAAAAAGAGAAAATGTCGTTGTCCAAACTGAAACCATTTGTGAATGACAAATAAATTAGCCTCAATTGTCGGCATTTATCTTTTAAATGGTAGAAAACATTGTGAGAACAGAAGAAAATGCTGATTACCAGGGTCGTTAAAACATGGGATGTATGGTAAGGGGTAAAGATCATGAAAAATGACGTAAGGCCAGGGGCAGCATTTATCAGCTGTCCTTAATTCTTTGGCTGTTAAGCACGACTTAAGGACCTTTTGCGAACAGTGTAGATAAAGATCAGACTGCACAGAACGTGCACTCTGATCCTGAATCTACATTGTCCGATGAAGAGATAATTCCCTTTCCCCTTTCCAAAGTAACTTTGGAATAGCAATATTTGGATTTTTTTCTATCGGCCTGAAAGTTTCATTTAGCTTATCTAGTAGGTTATGAGTTACTTCAATTTCACCAACTATAAGGTCTTTTTTCAGGACTGAAAATTGACCTTCGGTCTCACGCTGCTCGAATTCAACCAAGAAAGTTACTTAAACATAATTTTCCGTATATACTGTACTCATAATATAAGAACAACAGCAACAACTATAACAATGATAATAAAAATGGCGAAGAAGAAGAAGAAGATGATGATGATGATGATGCAGGAAGCAGCTTTGAAATATCTTTGAAATATCCATCTCAAAATATGGAAAAACAAATTGCAAAATCTATATACATGTAATTACACCCGCTTATACAAATTTGCTGTGAACAACTTCAGGAAAAAAATGGATATTCAGCACAAAGTAAGGTTGATGAAAGAATATATTTGAAAACATTGTGACACACGAGGAAACTTCTTCTTGTGAACAATTTGTCCTTTTTTCCAGAATGTTCAAAGAAGTAATATGCTTCAAGATGAAAAAAGTCATTATTGGGTGATATAATGACGTTTAAAGCCGTGTATACTTTAACAGCGATAATTATACCACTTGTTTATTATACTCTTAGATATTTTAGGTCCAGTATAAAATCACAGGATGGGTGTTATAGAATTCAGGATATTTGGACATTGTGTATATGAATATCACGGAATGTGGCAATATATGATATTTACATTTATTTCATGCTTTCCGGTAGGATATCGAGAAATAGCGGTGAAAATATTTTTCGATATTACACGGGTACGACCAGTGAGAATACCGACCACGGGGAGTTTGTACTGATTTTTATGAAAGTCTCGACAAAAAAAAAAAAGGCGTTAGAAGCATGAAATAAATAGAATATTTGTTTTTTTCGGTGAAAGATCGAAATTTATTTCATCTCGTGAACATCATCGGTAATATTTTCACGAGTGGCTGCGAGTGAAAATATTACAGATGATGTTCACGCCACTCGTGAAAATATTACCGATGATGTTCACGAGATGAAATAAATTTCGATTTTTAACCGAAAAAAACAAATATCCTCTATGTATCTAGGCGTCATATTATACCTGCTTTATCTTAAGTCCAACTGCTTTAACCCTTAGGCTGCTAAGCGCGACTCAGTGATCTTTTGCAGACAGTGTAGATCAAGATCAGACTGCACAGAACGTGCAGTCTGATCTTGGATCTACACTGTCCGATACGGTGATACTTTTCTCCAAAATATACCTTTGAAACAGCAACATGTGGATTTCACTATCAGTTTGAAAGTTTTATTTCATTTATTTAGCGGGTTACGGGTTAAATATTGCCAGGTGACACAACTCTGCCGTTAACCTGCTATTGAAGGGCTAAATCTCAACATGGTACCATTCTCCATTTCCTAAAAATGTGAGAAAACACGTTTTTGTTGTTGTTGTTGTTGGTGGTGTTCTGTTCCATTACGTCATATACAAAAATATTGATTCGTAAATTGTAAATCCACTTGCCAAATAACTTTATAGTTTTCTATCATTTCTCTCAATAAATACAGGTTTTATCGAATTTTTTTGTTGAGTCTAAATTTCAGTGGCATGGTAAATTAACTTGTAATTGTTTTACCTTTGTTGCTTTTTTAACATTGCTGTATTCATTTTGAAATAGTAACCCTATTGAAAAGTTTCTAATATATCCTAATGTTTTTTTATTTACATGTACAGTAGAGAACCTGAATTTTGAATCTTTAAATAGACATCTGTTGATCATCTACGCTTGTTTACAGTTTGAAATTTGTGGTATGACAACCATCTTGTAAAAGAGAACAAGGCGATTTTTTGCAAACATGTCTTTTATTTTAACAACTCCAACTGGAAAACACGCAACATTTGAATAATAACCGAAGAACGTCTGCGCGAAACAGCAATAAATAATTATCCTACGTAGAACATTAAAGATTTCAACAATTTTAGTATAAACCACGTTCATGCATTGGTAAAGTTGTCTAATCATTGAGCGATTATTTTGCATTGAGCAGCATTTTAGCCCTTAAGCTGCTAAGCGCGACTCACTGACCTCTTGAAGACAGTGTAGATCAAGATCAGACACAGAACATGCAGTCTGATCTTGGATTTACACTGTCTGATAAGGAGATATATTTCTCCAAAATTTAAGTTTGAAGTAGCGTTATTCGGGTTTTTACAATTGACTTGAAAGTTTTATCTAACTTATTTAGCAGGATAAGGGTTAACATACAGCGCGTGTTGTACTTTTATAGACATGAACTTGGTTTACAGTTCATAAAAAACCTAAATGCTCATGTATATTATAAAAGATAAATTAAACACGGAAAAACAGTGCTTTGACTATACTGTATTAGCAAAACTGCATTTTGACTAGACTTGAAGGGGGTTATTCAGATTTTTACAACTTCATCAAACTTCAGAAACGATTCATCTCTGAAATATGTAAAGCGACAGCTGTCAAACAGTCAGTAAACGAAAAGGACAAATGTAACAACGAAAAATGTTTTTCAATGGTGTTTCTTTAATAGGCTACAAAACTTCTTAAGATTCTTTTTTTTTTCTTTTCATGCCAGAGCTTCGCAAAAGTTTGTAGGAATGTCACGTGCTTAATTACACA
Organism: Tridacna gigas; assembly: GCA_945859785.2. Classification (NCBI taxonomy): domain Eukaryota; kingdom Metazoa; phylum Mollusca; class Bivalvia; order Cardiida; family Cardiidae; genus Tridacna; species Tridacna gigas. Next base: position 25,222,163 of record OX244028.2, read on the forward strand.
AGTCGGTTTTGCGGAATAGTATGCAAATAAGAACGATGGCGTCATATCTAATCTCGCTAAAAAATAAACGGAGTTACAAGCAAAGCGACCAAATCGTTATTTGAATGTCAATTTTGCACCTTTTTACCGTCCGCGAAGGCGGTGATAAGGTTGACACTGAGACGTTAAATAGAAGTCTACAAAGTTGAAACAAAATGACGTGTGACTGAGGCAGATATTTTGCAGTGATTTTGTTTTTCAATATTTGCATATTTAAATGGAGCTTTAAATTTGACAATAAATCCTAGGAAAACATACTTAAAGTTTTAGAATCGTACTCATGATGAAACTATGTAAACCATGCCATGTTCAGGCAACATAGGTCCAAAATCCTGTCAAGGGTTTGGTACCTTTGATAATTCTTTCAAAAATCATTTTCTACCTTGAAAAATAAAATCGAAATTGAATTTTCGAAAGGGGTTTATCAGATGGGAAATCTAATTTTTAGTGACATAAGTTAAGTACCCTGTTGCACAGAGTCCTTTCGTTTCTCTCTCTATAGATGTACACTCTTAAATTGATTTTTTGTGTTATCTCATGCATACTAGAATGGAGGGCTAATTTCCTACGATTGCAAAAACTGGTTTTGATTGGAGGTCCACATGATGGTGTCATCACGCCATGGCAATCTGGGTAAGTAACCTCTACCTTGCTATTCCGCCTATGACCCCGAGGAAAAAGAAATTTGAAAACATTGTGAGACAAAAAGAAAATGCTGGTCACCACCATTTTCTCATTTTAATATGGTATACTGGTATTCTATCTTTTCAAAGACTAATCCCCCAATTTGAATCGTTTTAGTAGTAAAGGGATACCTCTGGGGCCAAACGAAGATGACGAAATCGGTGGCCATCATAAGACAGTCTACAGTAACTCATTTGCATAGAATGACGTTACTGTTTTTAGGTAGTTTTATTTTTAGGCTATTTGGATAACATACATGAAATTTAGATTTAGACCCAGCATTTAATGTTGTTGTCATTTTGGGACGCCTTTCTTTGGTGGTACATGTATTTTGAGCATCATTTGTAATATGTTTTTGGCCGGCAAAATGAATTGTTTCAACAGGATGCATGCGTGCTTTAACGTACTGTTTTCACTATTCCCAGCTTCTCAATAATAGCAAGTTTAAAAATGTATAAAACACACAAACTTGAATTAAAAAGAATAATGATGTCTGTCTCTTGATATCTTGAAATGACCAAGTTTATGACTACATGCATGTTTTGCCATCTTTTGAATTAAATTTAACTCTTTCTTTTGAATTTAGTGTACTTAAACTTATTGTCTGACACTGTGGCAGTAGAGAAACGTGATGATGACAGCTTATATTACTTTGTATCTACGTGGGAAAAGCAGTTTAGCTAAAATAATTGTTAAATGGGATGATATCAAAGAAAAATAGAATAAAAAAATCTTGAATGTTTTGGTTGTTTCTATGTTTAAAGGCAGACGTCCAGAGACAGAATAACATCGAATACTCATTAGTGGTCAAACTCAATCTCTTTCAATGTCCAGATTAAAAGCATTTACTGAAGACTTTAACTTGACGGAATTCAAAGAATTTCTGAGTTTCTGAAAGGATAGAAAGCTTCGTGGGGAAAACGAGAAAATGTTGGTTACCAGCATTTCTCCTTTTCCCACATAGTTTTTAAAAGTCTTCATTCTCAGTGTCATAATAATGGAGATTGTTTGATAAAAGAGCTAAATTGTGTATCTGTTGTTAAAGCGTGATAGGTCAAGTCTTTTCAGGAAGTTCTGTAGGGGAAAAATGCAAGGATTTCTTTTCTGAAACTTCAAGGCCCAAGGTATTGATATTTTGTGTGAAGCATCATCACGTGGTCCCTATTAAGGGTTGTCCAAAGCTGGCCCTTTGGATCAGAGTTGGTCACATGTTTTATATAGAAATCTTTTTAAATAGTTCCTCAGCAAGATTTATGAAACTTTGCACAGCTATACTTCTTGATATGCAGTTTATGGTTGCACCTCATTGTTAGGCTGAATCTAAGGTCAAGATCACCGTTATCAGCTCTGCAATTGGGTTTCCAAGCTTGGCTCCAGGTGCATTTTAAAATGAGCTATGCTCTGACAAAAGGGAGCTGAATGCATCTCTGTGATCTATGATACCCATCAAGCTATCACATAATCACGGATCCATAATAGCCACCTTTTTAAGAAAAGACTTAATCATGAGGTAGACTGGTCCTTGGGCATACAGAAAATTGATCAATAGCGAAAAGTTTAGGTCCAGATTAGCCTGCGCGGACTGCGCAGGCTGACCTGGGTCGATACTTTTCGCAGATGTATTTAGCCCCCTTTTTACAATGCATAGCACAAACATAAAGGCCATTGAGATGCATAGCACAAACATAAAGGCCATTGAGATTCCAGGAATTTTGACCTGGGTAATCCTTTTGATTGTTAACCACTAGCACTCGTTTGAGATCAATATCTTCAGCTGTAATAGAGATATCAGAAATTGTCAAAGTTTTTGCAACCCGACGACGGCGACACAGATGACAACAGAGCTATAACAAAACCTTGACGTTTCCTTTGAAAACAGCCCAGCTAATACTGTAATCTGCCATAACTGCCATAGCCTATAAACTAGATGTATGAAATACAAATAATGCGTTTATCTCCATTTGTAGCTTAGATAAAGGTCAAGGTCACAGTTAGTTAAAACAGTGCAATGATCCTAATAATGATTTAGTTAAATTTTTCATACTTTTTAAGGTCATAGGTCTTGAAATGTTCCAGACTGTACACAATTTCCGGGGTAATGTAAAGGTCAAGGTCACTTACTGGATTAAAAAAAAGGAGGACACAAACTCTTAACTGATAGAGATTTGTTCTATGCTGTGCAAGAGCCTGAACAGCTCTTTTTCACTCGACTGGGTTACATGTAAATAGGAAAAGCACTGGTTTCTTGATTATTTATTTGAGTCATGCTATGTGAAAAGGGGGCTTAATGCATCTGCGCAAAGTATGTATGTCAAAGTACCAGTCTACCTTACAATATAGTCGGTTGTTAGACGTAGATAATTTTATAGATCTCTAAATTTGTGATGTCTTATTTATTTATTTATTTATTTATATGTCGAATGATTCTTTTTTGCATTTTATTTTATATCAGTCATTTTGGTTTTTACAACGACAAGTTGGAAGTTGAGGACATGACGAAACAACCGGTATGATAAAATTTGATTTTCTTTCGTCTTAAACTCTGTAGCAGACAACAAAGTTTTAGACTCGCACAAAGCCAAGCACTTGCACGTGAAAAATCAAACGTGCTTCAAATTATTGTTGATGTCTTTGATGGATAGAAAACATTGTGGGAAAAGGAGAAAACGATGGTTACCAGCATTTTCTCTTCTCGATTTTCTCCTCAAAATCATTTTCCTTCTATGTCGTACCAAGATACGATTCTTAGGGAAACAGTTATGGGGCAATACTTCCTATAGAAAACTGTAGATCACCTATGGAATAAAAAAATGTCTGACTCTTTCCCACAAATCATGTTTTAGAATCTTCCAAATTCATAACATCTGCAGGCGACAGATTTAACATCCGTGTAAATGAGATCAGGCTCTCTGAAAAGGTAGAAAACATTGTGGGAAAAGGAGAAAATGCTGGTTACCAGCATTTTCTCCTTATACTACAATGTTTTCAAAAGATTATATGGTGAAAATTTCTCATTTGCCTTTTCTTCGATATGTTATAAGCCACAATTATTTCATGTTGATCGTCTGTAATTAACAGAGAAAAATTACGTCCTCTGCAAATAAATTGTGTTCTTGGATCTCCTGAATTAAACTATTAAAAAGTTTTTTTTTTTTAATTTTATTTCTTCATGCATTTTGTCACAATGTTTTCATATGGTTCGTACTTTAAATTCATCGAAAGTCTGGCAGAGATGGACGTATTAACCCTTTACTACACGATCCCGAATTCTAACGACCTCAAGGAAGAAGTCTTTTGAAATTAATGTGGGGAAAACAAGAAAATGCTGGTTACCAGCATTGTCTCCATTTCTTACCATGTGTTTTCTACTCTATTTTAGGCAAGTTCTCTCTTTTAGTCACATTTAAATTGTAATCTGCAAATGCTTTCAATTTAGACTAGTCTACATTTTTGTCGTTTGGTAGAGAGTTAACCCTTAAGCTACTAAGCGCGACTCACTAACTTTTTGCTGACAGCGTAGATCAAGATCAGACTGTACAGAACGTGCAGTCTAATCGTTGATCTAGTCTGTCCGATACGGAGATTTTTTCCCTCCAAAAATAAATACGAAAATTTGGGTTTTTACTAGCTACTTGAAAGTTTCGTATCTTTTATTTAGCAGGAAAAAGGTTAATACACCGTTGAGATCTTGTTTACTGTGTTGTATCATGCCTGTTTAATTCATATATTTGAACAGCAATAACTTCTTTTGGCCTATTTGGAATCAGTGCTGTAAAAGTTTACCTTCAGTAGAACGCTTTCAGCGTTTTGCAGCGGACCAATTTTGCAAGCTTTGTGGAAAAAAAATGAGAAAATTCTCGTTACAAACAGTTCCCCCTTTTCCCACAATGACTTGAATTGAATTGAAAGCAATTGCAGACCACTAGATAGAGGTGACTTCAAAATTGATATTTGTTTTGGGAAGGGTAGAAAACATTGTAGGAAAAGGAGAAACCAGCATTTTCTCCTTTTCCCACAATGTTTTCAAAAGTCTTCTTCCCGCAAGATACTTAGGTAAGATCGCATATTCTATGCATTCTATGTGTACAGTCTTATCTTGATCTACATTGTCGGAAAAAGCAGCTCAAATTATCCCAAGAATTTTTAGAATGCGTAGATAAGAAATAATCAAAGTACTGAAAGTACTGAAAGACTAGCGAATTTGATTGATTGATTGTTTGTATGGTGTTTAACCCTGTTTTCAACATTATTTCAGTTATGTAGCGGTGGCCAGTGCACATATCCATGCTTTCCAGGAGTTTCTTTTACCAGTACTCCACACAATATTCTTTCCAAGCCCCTGGCTGCATTCCCACATAACCATCGTCGAAACGTGAGAGAGAAATTAATCCTGTCCCAAGGACTAGATCATCAATCGTCGGAAGGAAATTTGCAGAGTCTGGGATCGAACCAACGACCTCCTGTTCTCAAGTCCTGTATGCTACCGACTGAGCTGCCGAGGCTATGCGTTCTAATGGTTAACTATAATCCGGTTTAAGTTTTACCCTTAAATTGCTAAAAATGTTAAATGAAACTTTCAAGCCGATGGTAAACACCTGAATATTGCTATTTCAAAGTTACATGTTGGAGAAAATATATCCTCTTATTGGACAGTGTAGATCCAAGATCAAACTGCACACTCTGTGCAGTCTGAACTTAATCCACACTGTCCTCAAAAGGTCATTCAGTGGCGGTAGTGCTGATAAAAGAAACTCCAGGAAAGCCTGGATAGGTGCTCTAGCCGCCGCAATATCACTGAAATAATGTTGAAAACGGCGTTCAACACCATGCAATCAATAAGTAAATATTCAATAGCCGTGGCAAGATGTAGTTAACTGTTTAACTCTCTTTACAAAACGAAAAATTTTACACTCGTCCAAATTCAAAGCTTTTGAAGAGCATAAATTAAATGTGGCTTTACTTTTGAAACCTGATTCCAAAAAGGCAGAAAACAATGTGGGACAAGGAGAAAACGGTGGTTACCAGCGCTTTTTTCCTTTTCCCGCAATGTTTTCGAAGGGATTCTTCCCCGGTGTCGTTAAAACTTGGAATTGTTTGGTAAACGGTTAATATTCAAGACTAAAATAACAGTTTAAGATAACAGTTTAACTGTACACAATGATCTAAATAATGAATGACTAAAGGAATGACAAGGGTTCCCTGTCCACAGAGGGTTCATACAGCTGGGATTTGCTACAAGTTACAAGTACTATTAATAGATTCATTCATATAATGTTACAATGGTGTAGGAATAAGTGATTTTATGCTTTCCATAGGTCACTTAATTTACATATAAGCAAAGATCTTGTACCTTGTAAATGGCATCTTGTTCAGTTTATTACTTTGTAAGATGACATGTTCAAATTGGAGTGGTAGAGATTTTTTTTTTTTTGTGAAAATTGTCATATGTAACAGAATTAAGATTTTTAACAGAAAGAAGTATTTTCTGTGAGGCAGTATTTGGCAACTGTGGGGTTTTTTGTTTACTTTGACTCTAGGTCAGTCATGATGCCTATAGTGAACTATAGTGCACTTTATGTACATTCTGATCATGATCTAGACCGTCAAAAAAATTCTTAAAAAGTGGTATAACCGTTGGAAAATATACCACTCACACTTTGATAGGGATCATTAAAAATTTCAATATAGGTAGGTATACATGTTACAACAGTACGCTGTTGCATTAAAAACATCCATTTCCAGAGGTCGTGTATTTCATCAATGTGGCTATGTAACATAATGAGAAACCATGCGTTTAGCCTGGCATTCAGGCCTTGCATTTGGGTAATTCTAATAAACAAGGTACACAACCACTGTAGATTCAGAAATATATGTTGTTACTTGCTCTTCATCTAAAATACAGGATCAGACCTTGAGAAAATTATATGAGTGTATTTGTTCTGCTGTTTCATTTTATGATTTTTTAAAATGAAAATGCTTTATTTAACGGACTGATACCAGTCTACCATACCTTATACATGCAACACATAATTATATATCGGCTGAATCTAACAGGGTGATCCCTTGTAAATTTTGAGTAGTATATAATAAAATGAGAAATGCCCATGTCTGATTCAAATAACTTAATGTTTTAGTGGGGTTTTCCCTTATCCGATGCGATAATACATACACTTACCCAGCAACATTGTTGAGACTAGCTTTCTGGAAATCATCGTTTAAAATCAGTTAATCATTGTATTTTCTATTGAAAATAATTAAGAATATTATACATTTCGTGAAGATTTACAAAAACACGTAAGAAAAATAAGTTAAGACGATTAAAAATAAAATATAAGGGTTAAGATGCTCTGTGAAAATAGGGCTTAATGCAACTGCAAAAAAGTATCGATTCATGTCAGCCTGCGCAGACTGACATGGGGAAAAACTTTTTTCTTTGTGTAAATTTCTACTACTCAAAGGATCAGTTTACCCCATGATTCAGTTGCTTGTGAGACAAATTGGATTTTATGGATGCATAATTATGCAATGACTTGCTTGGTATCATACAGCAAGGAGATGCTTTAAGCCCCCTTTTGCCAGAGCACGGACCATATATTTAATTTCTCTTGCTGTAGCATTGGCACTGCCTAATTTTACCATCTTTTATTTTTAGTTTTATATTTACGACACGTTTGGACTACAGACAATGGTGAAGAGAAATGCTGTCCAAGTTCATACCGTGCCCGGGGTGCTCCATAAATACTGGTACAGAACAAGGGGTGTCTTCAATGATTTTATTGTACCCTACTTAACATAGCTGTTTTCTTTGACGTAAAATACGGAGTCCCGCATGTGTCATGTGTCACAGTTTTTATTTCGTTATAGCAATATACTAGTTCGATGAAACAAAATGATAATTTGTTACATGGAGATCTTATTTGGCGTAAATGAAAAAATAATAATCATTTTCAACGAAATACTTATTCGCTTTATCAAGATACTATTTCGAAAAAACGAAATATGTATGATCAGAACACTCGTCAGTTGTCGTCCATTCTAAATCGACAGCATGTGTTGTTTCGTTTTATTTGAATAAGATTTCATTAAAATAAAAAAAAAAAAAAGTTTGTTTCCGTTTTACAAGTGGACCAACGCTCAGAATGCGAAGCACTCCTTTATTTTCTTTGTAGACAGTGTAGAATATGATACAACTTTTTCTCTGTTATTTTGTGGAAAAAAAAAAAGAAATCCGGCAGGTAAAAAGAAACCCTCGAAATTGCAACGATTTGGTCCGTTTTTCTGATTGAAAAAGTATATTTCAATTTTATTGTCGCTTTAGGGTAAATGTTAGGAAAATACATGTATTTATCATCAGCGTCAGGTTACCGCAACAATCAGTAAACTCGTAACTAATGAACCCGTTACCAAACGGCAAAATTTTAGACTGTCCAAATGGAAAGTTTTTGCAGACGACAAAATAATTGTGACTTAAAACTAGAATTTCTCCTTCGAAAGGGTAAAAAAGATGTGAGAAAAGCAGAAAATGCTGGTTACCAAAATTTTCTCCTTTTCCCATAATGTTTTCAAAAGGCTTTTTCATTATGGGCGTTAAAACTCGGGATTGCGTGGTACGGGGTTAATAACATTCCACAGGCGGCTTCTTTCGACTTTTAACAGACTTCATGCCAAAAACATTGCGTCACATGGAAATAGCCCGTCCGGGTAGCTCTGTGATAAGTGTATCTGACCCGTGACCTGGTGGTTGCGAGCTCGATACCCGGTTGAGGCAAACTTGTTTTTAGGCGATTTTTTACCTCTTATCTCTCTGAGAAAAGTAGTCAGTAGCTTGGGGGGAAATATGTGTCAGTACTGGCGTGAGAAAGCCAGAAAACACATGCGTACGTGGACTTACTGCCGTGATATGACCCAAGCAGTTAAAACGGCGTTAAACTCCAATGCAAACAAACGCATGGAAATATTGTTCACAGTGACCCATTTCTCCCTTATCTAGATAGTTTTCAAGAATACACTTTTATTTACACCTCACCCCCAAACCACACAAATATCAAGTTTTAACGACCTTGCGGGAAAAGAAGCTTTTGAAAACATTGTACAGAAAATGTTGGTTACCAGCACGTTCTCCTTTTCCCACAATGCTTTCTATCCTATCAAAGACAAATCTCATAATTTGGCCTAGATTTAATTTGTTGCCTGCAAATGCACTCATTTTTTTTACCCTAAAAATCTGTCATCTTATAACTATAGAGTTAATTTAGGTTATACAGTAGCTAAGGGAAGAATGTCACCCTTAATCAAAATATCGCACAGCTTGCAAAGTTTATTCCGTAGCAGAACGTTTTTTTTTTAGTACAAAAACACGCTACAGCTGCGTGTTTATAAATGCTAATACTTTTATAAGGTAGATCTTCAGGAATCGAAGTCTACTGATCCTCGATTTGTATTTGAGCCATGCTCTGTGAAAAGGGGGCTTAATGTACCTGCGAAAAGTATCGACCCAGGTCAGCCTGCGCAATCCGCGCAGGCTGACCTGGGCCGAAACTTTTCGTTACTGATCAATTTTCTGTATGTCCAGGGACCAGTCCACCTCATTATTCAGTAGGTTGTTATACTAAACGGATTTTAGGGATGTATGATATTGTAATGGCTGGCTTGGTATCATGCATCGCAGAGATGCATCAGGCCCCCTTTTCCCAGAGCATTGCTCATTACAAATTCCCGATTCCCTCTTTGTCCAACGTACGGGGGCAAAATGCCTATGGTTTGGTGTTGTACCTCGTCGAAGTGGGCGATTTGCCCAGTTCCTAAAATCGCGACATATGCTGATAGTTTGGCACGCAGAGCATTGCGGTAGACTTTACGAAAACATAGTATGAATACTTAGCTACATGTAGCTGTAAAGATTATAATGCAAATTGATATTAAAAATTCAAGCCAGCTTGTGGTAGGAGAGTTGGAAATTGCCTTGTTCACAGATCGAGCAAAATGTCTCTCCTTTACATCTTCCTTACCATCTGCTGCAAATGTGTTTCAAGAGATTACGAATTAACCATGGGTGAATAAGATACAGAATAAGGTACAATTTAGTATCATTTAAGCTCCAGATATCAGATAATATTACCGATAAAACAGACCATTGGTTATATAGACAGATCTATATAGTTACCCTTTGTGCTCCAGATAATGGATAAGCTTACCAATATCACGGACAATTGGTCTGATTCACATAGTTACCATTTGTGCTCCAGATATTCGATAAGCTTACCGATAAAAAAGATCATTGTTTATATATAGACAGACGTATGTAGTTACCAGTTGTGCTTCAGTTATAAGATTAGCTTATCGATAAAATATCATTGGTTATATAGAGAGACGTATACATGTGGTTACCAGCTGTGCTCCAGATATTAGATTAGTTCACCGATATAACAGGTCATTAATTATATAGACGGACCTATGTTGTTACCATTTGTGCTCCACATATTCGATAAGCTTACCTAAATTACAGACCATTGGTTATATAGACAGACCTATGAAGTACTATTTGCGCTCCAGATATAACATAAGTTTACCGATATAACAGACCATTGCTTATACAGACGGACCTTTGTTTTTACTGTTTGTTTTGCAGATACGTATTCAATAAGCTAAACCAATATAACAGACCACTGGTTATAAATATAGACAGACCTGTGTACAGCTTCCACTAAAAGACGACTAAAAGGCTGTCTTTAACCCTTTTGCCACGCCACAAATTAAAAATTGGTACAAACATGCTTAAGTTCTCTGAAAGTGTATAAAACATTGTGGGAAAAGTAGAAAATGCTGGTTACCAGCCTTTTCTTCTTTTCCCACAATGTCTTCTAAAGTTCTCTGAAACTCGGGATTGTTTCGTAAACGGTTTAGGCATGGAGAAGTAAAATACATTCAAAAGTAAAAAGCAGAAAGCTCCCACAGGATTTTTCGGCAACACGTTTTCGAGGGTTGCATTAAGTTGTCATTTGTCTTCAGAGGACACCCAGCCCTTTTCGAAGAATGGTCGGTCAAAACAGGTTTTAAAGTAGATGTACTACGGTGATATTTAAGTCGTGTTTATTGTCACTTTTCTTTTCTGTTCATTCTAGACTAAAAAAGAATGAGAGTAAAACCAAGTAAGAGACAACCATGATTTAGTTTTCAATTCATTTGTCATCCCCCACCTCCGGCAATGTAACCATAATTGTAGACAGGCCCTTTTGTTTGGCCTTTTCCTTGCTTCTTTAGGGCAAGTTCTCACTGATAAAAATCTTTATTCGTTACCACCAGCAGCTGACCTTTTTGTGTTGTAGCGAGTAATAGTTGAGAGCAGTATTTCAAAGGATACACCACAATGATTTTTCATGTATTTATGTGAGAAACCCTTACAGGGTAGTCGTCAGTTTTCGAAACGTGTTATGGTTCTGTGGCATCCAGTTCATGGGACCTCCTGGAGAATCTTTTATTCATAACATAACATAACATAATCTTTATTTGGCATTAAATATACACATATTCATAGCCAATACAAATACAATAAGCACGAGATGCGAAAAGAATGTATGTAGATATACAAATTGAAAAAAAAGTGCGTGTCGGTAACACATGAAGTAATTCATGTTTTCCGAAGGAAACATGGGAAGACAGATACTGAATAAGTTAAAAAACAAATAAATGGCATGTTAACAGTTGGACTTCTAAACCTATCGGCTGCTAAGCGCGCCTCACTACAGTATTACAAACGATGTGGATTAGGGTCAGACCGCACAGTGTGCAATCCGATCACTAATCCACAAAGTCTGGGAAATTAAAATTCAAACAAATGGAATATCTGTTTTTTTTTTTTTTCTTCTGGAAGTTTTCACATTATAATTTTGCAGTTAGACGGTAAAGCATTTACATTAATACATTAATACGGCAGGTAAAGTTTCATGAGACAGTGTAGATCAAGATCAGACTCACAATAATTGCATTCCGATCCTAAATTCACACGGTAAGCCGATAAGTGCAACAACATGCGGTTGCTAAAGTTTCTGGGGTGTAGTCCAAGATCAGAATTACAAGAACTGCAGTCCGATCCCAAATCAACACGGTAAACTACGTTCATGTGATATACATGTATATATATTTGACAAAAGAAGTAATTAACTAGTACTATGAGTAATACTGAACTTGCAAGCTAATAAGTGCAACCAAATTCGGTTGGTAAAGTTTCTCAGAACGGTGTAGATCAAGAGCAGAGTTGCCAGAATTGCCGTCTGATTCTAGTTTTACAGTGAACTACGTACATAAATATACACTTACAAATATTTTGACAAAATTAATAAATAATTACGAATAATACCAAAGATGTAGGCTGTTACGTGTAGGTCGGTTAAATTTCTGAGGACGGCGTAGATCAAGATCAGACTTGCAAGAATTGCAGCGTGATCCCAGATCTACACTGTCTGATTACCAATAATAATGGAGATGGAAGCTGTCAATTGTAGCTCGGTTAAATTTCTGAGGACGGTATAGATCAAGATCAGACTTGCAAGAATTGCAGCCCGATCCCAGATCTACACAGTCTGATTACGAATAATATTTGAGATGTAAGATGTTAAGTGCAGATCAAGATCAGACTTGCAAGAATTGCAGCCTGATCCCAGATCTACACAGTCAGATTACGAATAATAATGGTGATGTAGGTTGTTAAGTGTAGGTCGGTTAAATTTCTGAGGACGATGTAGATCAAGATCAGACTTGCAAGAATTGCAGCCCGATCCTAGATCTACACAGACTGATTACGAATAATAATGGAGGTGTAAGCTGTTAAGTGTGGATCGGTTAAATTTCTGAGGACGGTGTAGATCAAGATCAGACTTGCAAGAATTGCAACCCGATCCTAGATCTACACAGTCTAATTACGAATAATAATGGAGATGGAAGCTGTTAAGTGTGGATCGGTTAAATTTCTGTGGACGGTATAGATCAAGATCAGACTTGCAAGAATTGCAGCCCGATCCCAGATCTACCCAGTCTGATTACGAATAATAATGTATACTTACGTAAACTTAATGTATACATATGGTCAGATCGAATTCTTGAAAAAACAATTGTGAAAGATGAAACTTTATAAATTGTATGTTTTTTTTTTTCTATTTATTTATTTATTCAACAACTCAATTTAAACACGTGCGTTGAAAGCAGTGTATATGAATTTAGACAAATCAAATAATTGCTTTGTATTCTGACTTGATAAAAGAGTATGGAATTTATGGAGTGTTGGCCAACGGTAGTAATAAGGTTTTAAAAACTGTGTTCTCAAGTTGTGGTACTTTGGACAGACTAGCAAGAAACGAAATTCGTCCTCAATAACATGCATATTACACTGGGTGCATATTCTTTCATTAATACCTATACCTTCGTGTCTACCTGATTCTATTCTCAGTTTATGTGAGGAAAGTCTAAATTTACTTAATGCTATTCTATATTTATTTATTTTGATTGTTTCAAGGTATTTTTCTTGTTCAAAGGAATTTTTGAATGAACAGTATGCTGCCAGTCTTCTTGAATTGTTAATATTTGAATGCCATACTTGTTTATAAACATCTAATATTCTAGTTTTGATAACACTTAAATTAATTTGCATTTCGTTCTGGTAAAGCCATAGATCATTTAAACCTAACTCATAAAGACATGATTTGATTTGATATGCCCAATTATTTCCATTGTATGTATTATTCATCTCCGCATCGTACATTAACGCATTGTAAATACATTTAATGAAAGAGTCATTTTCGCTGTCGATTATTTTTATCCAAAATTTAAACATTTTAATTTTACGATGTATGAGCATAGGATATCGAGCTGTTTCACCATATAAACCATCTAAATTTGTAGACTTTTTTACACCAAGTATTTTCCGAAGAAATTTACAATGAATTTGTTCGGAGGATTTATATTCGTGTGTTCCGAATATTTCGGCGCCATAGTTTAATACCGATCCTACCAGGCTATCAAATAAACTACATTGTTCTCCTATATTTAAGTTTAACTGATTTAAAACAACAAACAAATTATTTAGAGCGAATGAAGCATGTTGCGCAAGCTTTTTATGTGATCTAAACAGATTACCATTTTTAAAAAGATTAATTCCTAAGTATTTAAAAGAAGTTACCACTTCCAAAACGTTCTATTCTTAATGCAACAATTTATTAAACAATCCTGTGTTGATAACAAGCTATAATGAGAATATCATGAAAATCTTTCTGGGAAAAGGAGCAAATGCTGGTCACCAGCTTTTTCTCCTGGTTCATATTGTTTTCTCTCTTTTGCGAAATATAAATCCCATAATTTAAAGACCACCCCTTTTTGTTCATTGCAAATGCTTTCAATCTGGACCAGCCTAGAATTTTGATGTCTCTTAAATCTTTAACAGAAGACAAAATTTTGAACTTGTCCAAATTGAAAGGATTTGCAGAGGGCAAAGTAAATGTGACTTAAAAACGGAATTGTGTCTTGGATGAGTAGAAAACACAATGGAAAAAGAGAAAATGCTGTTTACATGCCAGCGTTGGTTTACTTTTTTACCCAAAATGTTTTCAGATTCTTTTTTCCTCAAAGTCGTTAAATCTCGAGATTGTGTGGTAATGGGTTAAACTGTTAAATTCTTAAGTCTTTGTAAGCAGAAGTAATTCTTCTGTCCTAATGAGACAGCAATACACCTCTTGCAGTAGCCTGGCTTTAAGGCCCTGCATTTGAGCCATTCCAGTAAACAAGGTACACAACTATAGTAAACCCACAGAATTATGTGTTGTTACTTGCTCTTTTACTTGCTCTTTTTTTTTTTTAAAGTCAACTTGTATAAAATACGTTAAATCAGACCTTGAGAACATTCTATGAGTGTATTTGTTTTGCAGTTTTATTTTATGATTTTTTTAAAATGAAAATGCTCTATTTACGGAACTGATACCAGACTACTCTTGCAGCTGCGTTCTACCACCGTGTATCATCCTTTTTTTTTGGGGGGGGGGGGTGCATCGTGCCTATTGGCAGTAGTAGTAGTCAGGTAATTTCCCACACTCGCACTGTGGCACTCCTTCTTCAAACTGTGCTGTTACATGTGTCCACGTGCTTGTTATTATATATACACACATCTTACAGGCGCAGATTGAGATAGAGAGAACGAGTTAGATACAAGGAAATCCGGGTACAAGCCTCTAGCTCATCATCGAATAAATTCCTTTGGTTCTTTTACATGCTCGGTGTTTCTAACCAATTCACCTCTTGTTGGGTGGGAAACACAAAGTGTGTCTGAAAAATATCCTGCCAGGCCGAGGATCGAACCCCAGACCTTCGGATCGGAAGTCCAGCGTGTTAACCCCTAATCCACCCGCTATTGCTTGTAGCGAGCAATTTTGTGTTTTGCTGCAATGTTTCCACATGTATTGTTTGAAAATACTCTGCTGCAAAATGCCAAAGAAGGACAAAAAATATGTTGGATCACTGATACCAGTCTCGGCAAAAAAAAAAAAAAAAAAATGGTCCATTCGTGTCCAGACCACCAACGATCGCCCTTCTTTACTTTTTTTTTTTTTTTTTATCCCTTTGTAACTCTTTACCAAATGACAAAATTTTAGACTAGTTCAACTTGAAAACATTTTTTCAGACGACAATTCAAATGCGTCTTAAATCAGGGTCATTAAATCACGGAAATGTTTGGCAAAGGGTTAAGACACATGTTCGCAAATCTATTTTACGCAGTAATTTACTTTATTTGGTTATGTGTAGCGCATCTGAAAGTAAGAAGGTCAATTAAATGATACACTCACTAATACGTTGACCATCTCATACATTCGAGATATCCATACATGAAAGCACCCATCCTCGTTGACCCAGTTCCGATGTATTCCGTAAACTACATTCATCGCCCCTTGGTTATCTGGCGTATGTTTTCTCGTTCTCATGAATTATTCATGAGGCATTTTGATTGGTAATCTTAGCATTTCAGTGAAAAGAATTAATCTATTTTTATCAACTATATGCCATCATTTCTATTTTTACCTTGTCTACAACCAATCAAATCGATGAATGTAGTTTACGGAATACATCGGAACTGGGTCAAGGGGGATGACGTCACCCTGTTGCGTACCTCTATGGACTGCAACAGCACGCTGTATTTCTGAACATTTGCCTTTGTATACAAGGATTTGTAATGTCTGCCCTGGATTGTCGTAAGGCAAATGCCAGAGAAGGAAGGCCCACCAGTGGCCGCCATATTCGTTGATAATGATGTGGGTGAAGAAATGTGATTATCCCCCACTACAACAGAGTATCATTATGTCATCGACAATTCGATTGGCTATTGGGTGTAATCCGCAATCGTTTGAATATTCATAGAAACGACAGTTTCGCAATTGAATGTCCCGGGGGTGATGAATGGTAAACAAGGGTGGAACACACCTAGATTGCGTAAAGACTATCAACAGTACAAAAACTCAAAGTATGCCATTTTCTGCGAAAATGTAGATTGACAGTCTGTTATCGCTCTCTGTATCAACAAGTAACACGAAACTTCTGCCTGGTACAAGACATTGCGAAAGGTTAGTACAAGACTCATGGCCTAAGAACTGTCCCTATCACAACAGAATTAATTCTGATATATTCTTTCTGAATAAAATATTCTTGCATGAAAGCTTTCGCCAAGTTTAGAATTCTTCCACTGGTTTAACATGTTGTTGAACTTGACATCACTTATCTGGCGATTACAGGAGGTAAATCTGTACCGGTGTATGTTTAGCAATGGAAAGAAATCAACAGAAATAACTTGCCACTAACATTTTCTCATTTAATCTGTATACCGAAGATAATTGTGACAAGAAGACACAAAAGGAACAAGTTTTTTTTTGGTAAAAAAATATTATCTAATATATACACTATGAAAATAATTACCCTAAGCTAGAATACACAAAAACAAGAAGAGCCCATTTTGTAATCAACTAAAATATAATATACATAAAATGAAAGTAATTATCTGTAGCAAGAATTCTAAAGAACAAGAAGAGCCCATTTTGTAGTCAACTAAAATCTAATATACTTAAAATGAAAGTAATTATCTTTAGCAAGAATTCTAAAGAACAAGAAGAGCCCATTTTGTAATCAACTAAAATCTAATATACATGAAAGTAATTATCTTTAGCAAGAATTCTAAAGAACAAGAAGAGTCAGTTTTGTAATCAAATAAAATCTAATAGATGTAATATGTATTAAATGTAAAAACACTTAACTTTAGCAAGAATAGAAAAGAACAACATGAGCCAATTTTGTAATCACATATAATATATAAATCTATAATATAAAAGTAGTTAACTTTTGCAAGAATTCACAGGAAGAAGAAGAAGAGACAACTTTGTAATCAAATATGATAACTAATACCATAAATACACTCGTAAAAGTAGTTACCTTTAGTCAGGTAACTTTTTACAAAACTATCAAAATTAATATTTGTCCAAATTAAAAGCATTTGCAGATAAAAAGTTATATGTGCATCAAATAATGACTTTGATCTATGATAGGGTACAAAAATTTTGGGAACAGGAAGAAAAATGCTGATTACCATCATTTTCTCCTTTTACTAACATGTTTTTAAAAACTTTTTCTCTTAGGGTCTTACTCTGGTTTGTGTGGTACACGGTTAAACTAAGACCCAGTCTTGAATTTTTGGATTGATTGATTGAATTTGCATTTATTTATAGTCGCCACGGGCTGCCCATATGGGCAAGGCCGCCTCCCCACCCCCCCGCCCTGAAGACTGTTAGTGTTGTTACGGGGGATAGTGAAAGATACAGGACGAAACCGATTCTAAGTTACGCCTGGTTCTTTGACGTGCTCGGTGTATAGCACCGTTACACGGGACCTCAGTTTAACATCTCATCCGAAAGACTATTAGTAAGTTTAGATGGCCAGTCGTAGGGCCCAAATCCACACCCTCAAGTGACCCAAGACTTGATGTATACAAGTCCTACGCTCAACAACCTCAGTTTTCGACAATTCTGTTTAGGTACTTCCAGAGAAAATATTTCACATTGATACAGGAATAAGTTACATATAGGATCCCCGAATAATACACCTATAACTTGGAGAAAAAAAAAAAAAAAAAAATATTTAGAGATGGTCTATTTAATGATTTGTTTTCTCGAATTTCTCAAATTTTCAGTATGTTTCCAAATATATTTTTTGTCACATAAACTCCCTTGTTTTCAGTGTAATATACCCATTACAATTTTTTAATCTTATACATGTTTGATATACGAATTTTGCGACGTCATTTGTGATGTCATTTTGTATGTATTTCAGAAAAATAAATAGGTATTTTTATGGGAAATTGGGAATAGATCAGTAATATATTCTGCATGGTAAAGCAAATAAGAGACCCATGAGAGCACGAATCAGCCTACTGGCAGTCATTGACCATATACCTTATTGTGAAGGAAACAGTTGAAATCAATCATAAATTTTCCTACTAAATATTAGCTCTAAGCCATGTATGTTTTTGTTTTTCTTTCACTAGATTTCAAACAGCTAACACTCTTGTTGACCACAGTTTTGGATTTCAGGTACATTTAAGGAAAAAAAAACTTTATATTGAGGATATCTTTATCTTTCCTAAACAATCCTGAGTTTAAACTGCCCTTAAAAAAAAAAAAAAAAAACTTTTGAACATGTTGTAGCAAAAGGAGACAATACAGTAACCAGTATTTTCTCCTTTTCCAGAAACGCATCCCAAAGATGAATTCCAACTTTTGAATCACATCTACTTTGTCATCTGCAAATGCTTTCAATTTGGACTAATTCAAACTTATGCTGTCTGGTACTATGTCACACAATTCATTGTAATTATCACATGTTCTATCTCATTTCACGCATAGATTGTAATGTCTAAGGTGTCCTGCATGGAGATGAATGCAGGTTTGGAAAGTAAACACAATCATGTAAACATGAACTGTGTTTAATTCATTTATTGCTCTTCTTCATTCTTAAGTATTTCTAGAAATACTTTGGATACAGGATTTTTTTTGCATGAGTACTATTGGCAGTGTTACACATCCAAAGAAGGATTGTGTGGTCCAGGGTTGATGACAAGCAACAGACATTGACTGACCACAGTTACCCATCTCAAGAAAATCAAGCTCAGGTGAGCTGAAAAAAAAAATTAAAATAAAAAAAAAAACCCACACACACAGAGTTTATCATTTCAACTTCATCTGAAACTTTTCTCCAATTCGTTTTTTTTTTTATTTCTGCCATTTTCAACAAGATTAAAAGGGTTCAAATTATACATGCTTATAAGAAAAGTCTGATTGAGAGACTGGTAGACACTAGACATATACTCGATGGACAAAGGGAACCAAATCATAACAAAAACATGTATGGCAAATGGCTAGTACAGCTAAAAAAAAAAAAAAAAAAAAAATATCTAACTTTTACCAGGCAACAAAATTTTAGCCTCGTCCAAATTGAAAGCATGTGCAGGCGACAATTTCAGTGTGGCTCAAATGGTGTAACTATTCTATGATAGGGTAAAAAATATTATGGGAAAAGAAGAAAATGCTATTACCAGTATTTTCTCCCTATCCCAAAATGTTTTCCAAAGGCTTCCTAGTGTCGTTAAAAGTCGACATTGTGCGCTAAGGGTTAACGTTTCACAAGACAGCAAAATTTACATCCTTGCATATTGAGAGCATTGTATTTCTTTCAAACAATGAATGAAATGAAGCTCAAATGATCTGTCTTTCACAGGCACCAAAGCATTGCGGGGAAAAAGAAAATATCGCAGAAAACATGTGGCCTCTCACGCACACACAAGGTTTTTCTTTGAATTGAAACGGTGACCTACTTCAAACCCATCTAGATCTATAATATATCTGAAATTAACATTTTGTTCAAATTTTAAAATCATAAAATGAAACTGATGATCACGTCTGGAGTGGCTACAAGGTTTTTCTATGAGTTAGTAACTTAGTTTATGACCAGAGATTACAAATCTTCTGGTTTAACCAAGATCTTGTCAAGGTAAACATTATCCAGATGTTTCATGAACACTCAAAAAAGATGTGGCATCTATGGTGCACAGAGGACTTTTCTAGGATGTGTCCTAGTGACCTTTTTCAAAACCAAGGTGACCTTTTTAAAAGTTGTCTGGATTAATATCAAGACAAGCATTACAACAAAATTTCAAGAGTATTGGACTAAAGATATCGACTGCCTTTCACTAAACTGTGTATGCACGAAATTTGCGGACGCAGTTTAGATAAGCATCCAGTCTGAAAACAAGTTTTCCTAAATTGCATAATTCCTGATTTGGGTATTTGTTTGCATAACTTTTGGGTAAAGCAGGAAGCATACATGTATACGTCACTGTATATAATTTGTGTAAATCTACGCAATTTATTGAAATACAGTCATGGTTTCTAAATTGAATAAACTATTATTTTTTTTTTCAAAATTGACATAACAACCATTTTTTTTCAATCCAAAAAGATACAAATATACACTCATTCCCTTTACATGTTTCAGTAATACTGAACTAAAATGTGGAACATATAGTGCATACTTACTATTTCTAAGATTTGACCCAGTGATCCCCGTTTTGAGAGTAGTTAATCAATTTTCGAGAATGTCCAAGATGTTACCCAGATAAACATTTCATGAATCTTTGGCCTCTAGCGAGCACACAACTGATTTGAACATGCGTTTGCTGGGTAAAAGAGTTAATTTAGATTACAACAGACAACAAATTGTAGACCCATCCAAAGTAGAAGCATTTGCAGACGACTTTTTAAACTTGGCTCAAATGATGGAATTTGTCTTTCAAATGGTACAAAGCATTGTAGGAAAAGGCAAAACTGCTAATTTCCAACATCTTCCACAATGTTTTCCAAAGCTTTCACCCTCAGGGTCATTCAAACAGGTGACTGTGGAACAAAAGCTTTAAATATGTATTATTATGAATACATACAGTATGTGATCAAGGATTGATACCTGGTTTTTTATTGATCGATGGCTGAAGGGGATTGTTTTTAATGGTAAGATTTACATTCTTTGCACCATGTCCAATGTTCATGTAGTTTCCCATGACTGTCGTTTTTTGACTGACCAAAGTTGTACCACCATACTTGTTTTTATATTTCCTTCTGCTTTTCTTCAAATGACGGTCATCATCTGAATCTTAAAAAAAGCTAAGAATAATAGCTTTCCTTAAATGCTCTTTAAAGGAAGAAGAAAATGCATATACAACAGCACTGATAGAGCCAGAATTCAGTCATTTTGGTCACAAACTTTTGCTAGTTAAAATATATACATGAGCATGAAAGAAGAAAAAAAGTCCCCTGAAAAAAAGTGGTATGGCCAATAGCATACTCGGCCAAAAAAGTGTTTAAGCACTCACCAGATCAGCAGGAGAGGCCAGGACGGCCTTGATCGAATGAAAATGAGTCTCAGATATATCATGATTATTAGATTATCATTTTTTACCTTATATACAATATGTTGTGGTCACAAGGTAGTTAACTTAAGACCATGAAATGGAGTCTTAGTCATGAGTAAGTTAAGTCATGGTTATGAGTTAGGTAAGTCATGGCTATGAGTAAGTTCATTCTTGGCTATGAGTAGGCTAAGTCAAAGCTACAAGTAAGTTAAATCATAGCTACTTTTAACTTAAGTCATGGCTACGAGTAAATTAGTTCATGGCTATGGGATAGGTAAGGCATGAATATGGATGTCTTTATGGATGTTATTTTCGAAACACGTGATCTGGGCAGTAATGGCGGCGTATTTATGTGCTCTTGTGAGAATTTTGGATTTTCGCTGAATTTAATTTCTACGGATATTGTTGAAAAGAAACATTGGGTAGAGTGTAGTTTCGTTCCCAACTGTAGTTCTCGGTACTTATTATGGGATGGGAAGAAGAAGAAAACGGAAAGATAGGTGCATTTGAGATATTGATATCGGTGATACTGTACACAATAAGATTAGTAGAAAGAAAGGCCCGTCAGAGGAGACAGTCAATGTAAGTGAAGTACTAAGCCAAGTAAATTTGATACATCTGGAATAAATCGAAACTCTATATCATTGAATGTTTCGGAATTACTGAGCGATAATGTGTTTAAGTACCTCGAAAAGGATTCAGATTCAAATTCAGACATGGCATCAGGTGATCAGCAGGCTAATCACTGCAATCAACCCACGAATGGGGATATTATGACGTGCCTAAAAGGTATTGAAACACGACTGTCTAGTGTTGATTGAAGATTGGATGCTCTTGAGGAATTAAAAGAACAAGTCGCAGGTTTTGATAGAGATTTTTAAAAAATGTGGTCGATGATGGAGGAGACTTAACACGTTAGAGGAAAAGATCGAATCTGGGGATTTTTTGCTAGGAACAATGCAAGAAAAAGCTACAGTTCTAGAAAAGGAAAAATCGAACTTGAAAGAAGAGGTGACAGATCTTCAAGCTCAGTCTATGAGGAATAATCCAGTTTTTACTAACATAACCGAAAGAGAAGGACAGAAGAATGAACAAACAGAGGTTAAGCTGAAAAATTTTTCGTTGACAAGATGCAGATAGCAGAAGATTTATCTCCAAAAATTGGGTCCAAAAAAACCAAGTAGGAAATAGAAAAATAGTGGCCAAGTTTCACGAGTACAAAGAAAAAGAAATCGTTAAGAGGCAGAGTAAGCATTAAAGGATTCAGGATGCTGCGTCAACGAGTAGTTTCCCAAAGAAGTAGTCGGCAAGAGAAGAGAGTTAATGCCAAAGATGCAAACAGCGAGACAAGAAGGGAGAAACGCTTTGTTATCATATGATACACTGCATATACACGTAGATGGTAGTGAAGTGAGAGACTAGGGGGCCGTAGAGTGTGATCTTTCTTCGAATGTGTCAGTGGTTTATGTGAAGCCAAAAGGTCTTATCGAATTTTTTTTTTCTAATTTACTTAAGAGCAATGACATAAAACTTTTGAAATGTGGACGAAATCAGACAGTTACATCGAAATCGAGGGTTTTTTGCACTACGATTTTTTCAGAAAGTTCAAACATAGACAGGCAAGAAGGCATAGTGAAGGTGTTGCTGTGTACATAAAGTACAGTTTAGTTTATGGGACTCAGGAAGTAAGATCCGATTATGATTCCTTGATATGGCTAAAACTCGACAAAAACTTATTTTTTAGTTTAGAAAGAGATGTGGTTTAGGTGGTATTAACATGTGGGACGAGAATGTAAATGTAGACTTTTTTAAGTTATTAAAGGCTGAAGTAATTTTTTCACTGAGTTAGACTCAGTATTTATTACTGGAGACTTGAACAGCAGAGTGGGCTTGAAACATGATTTTATATTTTGCAATATTTTGTTACTTGACATTGATGATATTGAATATATTCCAGACAAACACCTGCCCAGGGCCTCCCTAGATATTAAAAGCAATAATTTAGGGTCATAACTTCTACATTGTGTAAATCCTCGGGGCCTCCGTTTTTTTAACGGAAGGTTATATAGTGACCATAATTTAGGTTCATATACATGTGTGCCCTGTAAAGGGGCCTCGGTTGTTGATTACCTTTTTGAAAACAACTTTACATGCCTGTCCAGTTTTATTATTGAATCTATGAATGAATGGAGCGATTACACACCAATATGTTTTCTTTGCGTAGTTGTAAACCCAGCTTACTTAAGAAGACTATACAGAAATTAAGTACAAATGGAATGAAGATTATAATTCTCTCTTCCGTACTAATATTATCGAAAAATTGCCAAATTTTAATAGTATTGTTTCACGCGTAGATATATCTAAGAATGAAACAATCAGTACTGCAATTTACGATTTTACTTCTTGTGTCCGTGAGATTGTGGATCCACTGTTTTTAAAGCGCTTTCAACCAAGTAATTGCTATGAAACTCCTATAAGTTCCATAGTGCTAGAGTCAAACACATGTATCTTGATTTGCTTCGTTCTTTTAATGGTTCTCACTCGGACGAACACATGGCTCTTTTTGTGAAAACAAAAGTAATTACAAGAAAATTATTCACTAGAAGAAACCATTGTTAAAAAGAAAGAAGTTAGCTGAAATAGAAGGGTTAAGACTAAAAAACCTCTTGAGTTCTGCAAATATTTCAAAACGAGTAGCTCAAACTCTGCGAGTTCGATTTCTTTGGATGAATTTGGAAATATTTTCCAACACTGGAGCTGGAGACCAACTCCAGAGAAAATTCCGATGCTAAAACTTCTTGTCATAATTACGATTTTGATAATCCCTTATATTTCAATGACGATTAAAATTATCCCATAATTGTTAGCGAAGCCATTTTCCACAGTAACAAAAATGAAATTGGAAAATCTCATGGCGCTCATAATATTTTAAAAGGGTATTTAATTGTAACTATATTCTATTCTGGAGTCTGGAGGTTTCCGAGAATCATGGTCCAAATGCACTGTTATCCCGATTTTCAAAAAAGGGGGACAAAAAGGATTGTGGTAATTACAGAGGAATTACTATACTTAATTGTTTTTCAAAGCTTTTCACAATTATCTTAAATCAAAGAATATTGTCTTATTTCACAGTTAATGAGAAAATTTGCGATGCCGAATTTGGTTTTAAAAAAAGTTCGTTCCACTGTTGATGCTACTTTAGCTTTGTACTCCTTGATTGAACATTTTGTTATAGCTCTTCCTCGATAAGCGTTTCATTATCAGTTTATATTACTGGTTATGTTTGGGGTAACAGGTTTAAAATTGCATACCGTGACGAGATCATTTATAAACCCAACTTGATAATTTTTATATTTTCTTACCATGTTTTGTGGATTTAAGCATGTATTCCTCCAAAAAAACAAACAATATTATTAACTGTTAATGAAAGGTTTATCGAGTTGGAGTTATAATCATAACAAGAGACTGTATGTCGCATTTGTTGACTTAAAAGAATGTTTTGATAGTATAAACAGGAACTCACTTTTATATAAACTTTTTAAAGGAAAAAATTCTACGCGTTATAAAAAGTATGTATGAAAACGTAAAATCCCATGTAAAACACTGTGGAAATATGTCCGAGTTATTTGAATATTCATTAGGTCTTAGGCAAGAGGGCATTATGTCGCCTGTCCTCGTGTCTTTGTTTCTCGAGGACCTAGAGTTATCCTTATTCGATAGGGGTAGCGCTGGGTTACTTATTGACACATTTATATAATGTTGCTCTTGTTCGCCGATGACATAGCAAACTCCCGGCGATCTACACAATTTTCCCGATTCGTTATTTGATTATTGCTATTTGTGGGGACTTGAAGTAAATTCTACCAAAACAAAAGTCATGATCATTAGAAAAAAGGGGTCACATACGCGATACCGAAAAGTGGCACTACGAAGGTAACGTTTTAGATATTGTGGACCAGTTTAGTTATTTAGGATAGTTTTGTTGTATATGTATAATGGCTCATTTTCATACAACAATGAATACCTAGTAGGTAAAGCATTAAAAGCCCTGAACGTTCTTTAAAAAAATTGTAACAAATATCCGCATAAACAGAAAATGCTCTGCCAATTATTTGATTCATTTGTTGGTTCGCTTTTAAGTTACGCATCCGAAATTTGGGGATTTGCAAAGGCAAAAGGTATTGAACTTGTGCATTTGAATTTTTGTAAAAGGATCCTCAAGGTTCAAACCAGTGCTTGCTCTTCAGGCGTATATTGTGAATTAGCGTGCTACCCTCTTTATGTAATGCGCTGTTACAGGATAATTAATTATTGGCGTAAATTGGTTTCTACAAATAATATTATTTTAAACACCGTTTATAACTTGAGTTTTGAAGATTGCAATTTGGGTTTTCAGAATTGGGTGTATAGGGTCAAAAATTTATTAGACAATTACGGTTTTAGTCAGGAATTTCTAAACCCGAATCCCACCTGTTTGAAAAATTTTCTACGTATATTTAAACCAAGAATTCTCGACTGTTTCATACAGGATTGATATAGATCGATAGAATCTAGTGCGACATTAGAAGAGTATGAACACTTTTTAGAGATATTTCGGCTATGAACTATACCAAGATTTTTTATCAAATAACTTAAGATTTTACTTAACGGGAATAAGACTCTCTTTAAGATTCAAACAGGTCATTATGGCTGAAATAAGATGTCAAGAAATGAACGAAATTGTCTGTGTTGTAACACAAATGATATCGAAGACGTGTTTCATTTTGTTTGTATCTACCCATCCTTATTATATGTTCAGTACAGTCTAGCAAAAGTTATATTATCTGAAGCATTTTTTTTTTTATAACTTTGCTGAAAGTACTTTACATCTATGTATTTTAGCAGTCATACTCGCTCTAGATCTTGTAACGTTTCATATTTATCATTGCTATTTTTGTGACTATGTACAACTTTGCGCTCGTCTTAAAGTAAACTTCTGTTCTGTCCTTTTATGAATAAGCAAAGTCATGGCTAAAAGTAAGTTCATTTATGGCTATGAAATGGATAAGTCTTGGCAAAGGGTACGCGTCTACTTATGGCTACCGGTAAGTTATGTCATGGCTACGAGTTAGGTAAGTAATGGCCACAAGTTACCATCTCATGGCCATGTTTTTTTTTTTTTTTTTTTAAATCTTTTCTGGCATTACCCTTTTAAGTCATGGCCACAAGTTAGTTAAGTAGTGTCTTTAATTAAGTAATGGCCGTAAGTGGTTGAGTCTTGCCCACAAGTTAGTTAAGTCATGGCCACAAGTTAGTTAAGAGTTAAGCCATAGCTAAAAGTTGGTTAAGTCATGACCCTAAGTATGTAAAGTCATGGATATGAGTAAGTTAAGTCATGGCCACAGGTTACTGTCTCATGGCGATTATAAATTCTTTTTGTTTTCTGACAGTCCCATTTTTGTTGCTGTATGTACCCCTGATATACACGTACGTTAAACATGAAGTTAGAATTTTACATTGAAATTACATGTGCATGGTCATAAATTTACTCTGTGTGTGGTGTGTACCAGCTTTCATTGAACATGAATTCTTTTGCACTTTCATTATTAAAATTTTATTGTTTGGCGTTAAACAAACAATATATATACAGTCAAGCATAAGCATCACCTGGACAAATTGTGCCCTAACCTTTTTAATGGATATCATTTTCTTACCCGGTATGTTTTCAAGCCAAACCTGGTGTTTCTTAGAGTAAGTTGTATTGAAAAACTTTGAAGGACATGTAATCATTTGTCTTACGAACCGGACGCATCACCCTACCGTTCATGTTTTTCAAAAAGTTTGATACATGTACTTTATCTTGCTATGCACGGATCCGCTATACACGTTACAGCGCGTTTTATAACCCAAATGAAATGGCTAGGAGAAAGCTTTCCGAAGCCCAAAAATGGCAAATTGTGGGCATGAGTAGCACCGGTCTAAGCACACGGGCTATTGCTGGTCAGTTCATGATGCACCAGTCGATCGTCGCGCGTCTTTTGCAACGTTACCACGCTTACAGGACAGTATCTGCGCATCCACTTTCAGGGCGACCCCCGAAGACTGATAATCGCGACAATAGAGTACTACGGCATATATCACGTGTAAACCCTACAGCCACAGGGCGTGAACTTCGAAGCCAGTGGCCAGTTTATGAATCTATCTCTGTTAGAACGGTGACCAGGAGATTAAATAGCGCCGGCGTGAAAGCGAGATGGGCCGTTAAACGTCCTGTGCTGACACCAAGACAAAGGACGGCCCGATTAAACTGGGCTCGTAATCGACTTAATTGGAACATTCGATCCTGGCGACGTGTACATTGGTCGGATGAATGTAAATTTGTCTTACGGCGAACTGACGGCAGGATGCGTGTGTGACATGAGGATAACAGCGCGTACGAACACAATAATATCGTTGGTACCACAGCATACGGTGGCGGATCTGTAACTGTCTGGGTATGTTTTTCCTATCGATGTAAATGGATATGTAGGTCTTAGACGGAACGTTAACGGGCGTTAACTACAGAGATAACATTTTTAGGGACATAGATGTGCCTCATTTCGATAACCATTGACTAGCTGACATGCCTATATTCATGGGTGACAACGCTCGGCCTCACAGAGCAGCTATCGTGCACCGTTATCTTCAACAGGAGGCTATTGACGTGTTACCGTGGCCGGCGTTATCGCCAGATATGAATCCGATAGAGCAGGTTTGGGATCAAATAAAGCGCAAGTTAGACCAACGGAATCCCCAGTGCCGAAATCTGAACGAGTTACGGGCCACAGTTGTTCAAGAGTGATGTTAATTCCCCCAGATTAAACTGCAAAGACTTGTTCAAGGAATGCGACGTCCAGAAAACGAACTTTTACAGAAACGTGGTAGCTATACAAGGTATTGAATTCAAACTCTGTGTGCTGTGACACAAATAAATATGCTTCAAAGCCGTGGCAATGATT
The DNA here is from genome assembly GCA_945859785.2 of Tridacna gigas. Lineage (NCBI taxonomy): Eukaryota > Metazoa > Mollusca > Bivalvia > Cardiida > Cardiidae > Tridacna > Tridacna gigas. Next base: position 25,250,342 of record OX244028.2, read on the forward strand.
TTTGAAAATTCATAAGCGCTTGTGAGGACTAGCTCGTTAAAATCAAACTTTTTTCATGTTCGTAATATGGCATTTAGAAGGGGGTATGTTTCAGGTAAAGTTATTACAATAAAACTGTACTTTTTGCTTCAATATTCAGTCAAAATATTCTTCAAAATTACAAGAAGTAAAATGTTTGAAGCATCACTTTGATTCATCTCAAATAGCATATTTGTTGACTATGAAATTTAACTTTCAAATAAAATTTGGGTGATGCTTAACTCGTGTCTGACTGTATATTATCACATAGCCTAGTGCACATATCTATGTGTTCTTGGTGGTTCTTTTTCTAGCATTTTGGGCAAAACTCTTTCCAACAAGGTTTCCCACAAAATAATTCAGCAGTGAGAAATTCATTCTGTGGCAATGACTAACAGCAGTTCCCTTAAAGAGTTGGGCAAAGCCGGGATGCAAGGTCATAACCTGTACATGATGAGTCCTGTATACCACTGACTGAGCAACCAAGCTCACGCTTTCGAATCTTTAATACTGCTTTAAAACTATTGTTGAATTAACTAAACTGACATTATGAATAAGATCTTTGTACCAAAGAAAATACAGTGGAAAGATAAAAACTATAAATTCGGTCATTTGTAATATATCAAGAACACGAGGAAGAAAATGTTTCTACTGGTGCAAGGTCAAATTAGATTTCGTTTCTGAACAAAGATGTTCCTTTCTCTGGGACATAACACTTATATCTCATTCTTACATTAACCCTTATCCTGGTAAATAAGTGAAATGAAATTTTCAAGTCGGTGATAAAAAACCCAAATTCCACAATTTCAAATGTAGTCCGATCGTGCAGTCTGATATTGGATCTACTCTGTCCGATTAGGAGCTGTTTTCCCCTAAAATACCTTTGAAATTGCAAAGTTTTTTTTTTTTTTTTTGTCACTGACTTGAATGTTTCATTTCACTTATTTAGCAGGTTCTGTGCAGTCTGATCTTACTCAACACTGGCCGCAAAAAGTCAGTAAGTTGCGCTTAGCAGCCTAAGGGTTAAACAAGTCATTTGAATTAATTTGTTAATAGTTTCCCATAACAACAGGTCCGCATTTGTGATGAATGCTCAAAAAGAGAAAAGAGAAATTCCTCCCTTTACTTCATTTGAGTTGGTTATTTAGTTTCAATTTACATGTATACTTACCAGAAGAATCTGTGTCCGATGAACTATCAGAAGTTTCAGAGCTGTCGTTGCTGTCAGCATCACGATTCATCTTTTTCTGCAATTTATTGGGTATCAGTCCTTGAGCATACATCCATTTACATTTAGTGAAATCTCAATTCTAAACCCTTTACTAGACGACAAAATTTTGCGCTTGTCCAAACTGAAAGCATTTGCAGAAGAGAAATGCTATTTAAAACATGAAATTTGTCATTCAAAGGATAGAAAAGACTTTCCTGAAAAGTTGAGATTAAACGTTTTTCGAAACAATCCCATATTTGAATGACACTTAGGATGAAGGCCGAATGGGAAACATTGCGTAAAAAGTTGAACATGTTGGGAACAAGGACAAGCTGGGCACCAGGATTTTCTCCTTTTCTAACGAAAGTCTCAGAAACATTTTCCATCACTGTTGTTAAAACTCAGGACTTGTAGAACTCAAGATCCTGTGCTTTCATAGAAAAGACAGAATGTTTAACTTATTGCCATTATGACAGAATTTTAGACTGGTCAAAATACAAATCATTTGCGATGGCAAATAAAACGATACTGAAATGACGGGAATTATATCTGAAAGGGTTGAAAACATTGTGGGAAAAGGAGAAAATGCTGGTTACCGGCATTTTATTTTTTCCCACAATGTTTCAAAAGCTTTTTTCTCCAGGGTCATTAAAACTCGGGAAGGTATGGTTAAGGCTAAAGTCCACTGCATGCAAAAACATACAAGCTTAAGGGGAGAAAGTTCTTCCCAGCATAAGCAAAGACATATGAAAATTGTGTCCTGCAATTCAACAGCTTCCTTTACATCCTTTGTGGCACATATAGCATAATTTCTGTTATCAGAAGAAAGTCTCCTACCCCTTTACCATCATTTAGGACCCATGACTGGAATAAAGTCATTTTATATTTGTCTTACAGCTTTAAAAAGTACTTTAACCCTTTACCACACAATGCCGATTTTTAATGACCCTGGGAAAGAAACCTGTTGAAAACACAGTGGGAAAAGGAGAAAATGCTGATGACCAGCATGCATTTTCTCCCTTTCCCACAATGTTTTCTATCCTATCAAAGAAAAATTGTACCTTTTGAGCCACACTGAAATTGTCGTCTGCAAATGCTTTCAGTTTGGACAAGGCCAAAATGTTGTCATCTGATAAAGGGTTAAATCAGAATCTTATAAAAAGAAGAAGAAAATATTAACTTTAACCTTGGATGATCTTGGATGGTTTTTGGTCTACAATGTTGCTTACATCTGGTTTCTGATCTGTAACATTGCTTACACTTACATCTGGTTTCTGGTCTGCAACGTTGCTTTCACTTACATTTGGTTTCTGGCCTGAAGGTTGTTTATTCTCAGAGACTTTGACACCTATAGAACCAGCATTATTTAAACCATTCTTGTCTTGTTCTGAAGTCTGTTTTTCCACTGGATTACCTTGGTTTGTTGCTACGGTAATGTTATGCAGGTTGTCTTCCGTTTCTTTCGGGGCCTTATACTTCTCATTTGCATCTGCTGTCGCTCCACAGTTACAACAGAAATTTTCCATGGTTCTATAATTCCCAATTGTTAAAAATGAAATGAAACAATTAAATTTTTACCGAAAAATTCTGTGCTTTAATATCCTAAGGGGAAACAACTTTTGAAAACATTGTGGAAAAAGGAGGAAATGCTGGTAACAAAGCTTTTCTCCATTTCCCACAATGTTTTCTATCCTTTCATGGAGAACTTACGTAAGTTGAGCTCCATTTTATTTCTTGTCTGCAAATGTTTTGAATTTGGATAAGTCCAAAATTTTGTTGTTTCGTAAAGAGTTATTGCCCAAATCGAAACTTTCTGCAAAGTAGAACAGTCTAGTATCTTTAAGCTCGCAAACAGGGACTCTATATTTGTGTATGCAGGACTAGGCATGGCTCTGTACATCTTTAATGATTACATAGATTTATTAGGACTCCGAAGTACAGTGTGCAATAAAATCCACCTTGCCAGTAAATAGTTCACCAATGTACCGGCTAGATACATACGTCATTTTTTGATGAAAGTGCAGTCATTTATTGACCCTATAAATAAATTTAGGGCTTTGAAAACATTTTGGGAAAGGGAAAAAATGTTGATTATCAGCTATTCTACTTACAACACAATCATTTTCTACCTTACCTGTCAAAGAAACGTGATTTCAATCACATTAAGCAAATGAACTAGTTTTGTCCAAATATGTAAAAGGTGCTCATTAAAACCTAGATAAAGATGGCCTGCTTGTTTGCAGATTACATTGAGTTTAGCGAATTCTGGTCGGTTAAAGTAAGTTTAAAATATAGTAACATAAATTCCATAAAATTACATCTACCATTTATCGAGAATATCGAAATCAAATGATTTTATGTCCAACATAAACATTCTGTGTCACATCATATCTGAAAAATAATATATAAATCAAGTTTTAAAACCAAAGTCCATCAAACTGAAACCAAATCACAAGGATACAATGGGCACAAAGATAACAAGTTGCATTCAAATCAGTGATATTGGGTAAGCCTACCGACATAACAGACCATTGTTATTTAGAGAGACATATACATGTACAGCTACCACTAAAATGATGACTGATAAGCTGTCCTTAACCAGGAAGCAGTAAAATGCAGTTTAAAGCAAAAGGCAGACAGCTCCCAGGGGAGCTTTCGGCATCATGTTTCAAGAGCTGTATTGAATTGTCATTTGTCTTTAGTACACCCTGGCCTTTTTCAAAGAATGTTTTTTAAAAACAGCTTTCAAAGTAGAATTACTATTTGAGGTAGTACTACCGACAGTGAACTCGTAGTTAACTCAGAGTAGATTGCTGGACAACTGATGTTGATAAGTATGTTGTAATCCCAGATTTTTAGTGATGAGATGTTTAATTCATGTTCATCTTCAATTTTGTTTTCTTTTTATTCTAAATTAAAATAAAGAATTAGAGCAGAAACAAAGAAGAGATCGACATAAATTAGTTCTCATTTTTTGTCAAGAACAAATCCAAATTAACCATAAGGTTAGACTGGCCCTTTTGTTTGTTCTTTCATTGCTCCTTACAATTAAGTTCTCTCTAATTAATACTTTATACATTACCACCATCTGCCGACCGTTTTTGTCTTTCAGAAGACAGTATTTCAAAGAGCAGGATTTCAAAGAATACACCACAAGGGTTTTGCATCTGTTCATGTTATAAACATTCACAGGGTAGTCGTCAGCTTTAGAAACGTGGTATGTTTCTGTGGCATCCACTTCGTGGGTCTCCTAGAGAATCTTCTTAATGCAACACTTTACCAAACATTCCTGTGTTTTTAACAACCTATAATAAGAAGTTCATTAAAATCAATCCTGGAAAAGTAGGAAACGCTAGTCAGCAGCATTTTCTCCTGTTTCAATATTGTTTTCTATCCTTTACGAAACAAGAATCCTATAATTTAAGGACCACTTTTTTTTTTTATTGCGATTGCTTTGAATCTGGACCAGTCTAGAACTTTGATGTCTCTTAACTCTTTACCAGGCGACAAAATTCTGAACTTGTCCAAATTGAAAGAATTTGCAGACGACAACGTAAATGTGACTTAACCCTTTTCCACACCATCCCGACCCTGGCACAGAGGAATCTTCTGAAAACACTGTGGTAACCAGCATTTCCTCCTTTTCCCACAACGTTTTTATCATCAAACATATCCATTCATATGAGCCACACTAAATATGTCCTCTTCCAACGCTTTCAATTTGAAAAAATTCTAAAGCACTGTCGTTTAGTAAAGAGTTAAAAACTGAATCGTGTCTTTGGATGAGCAGAAAACATTGTAGAAAAAAGAGGAAATGCTGTTTACATGCCAGCGTCGGTTTACTTATTTACCCACAATGTTTTCAAATCTTTTTTCCTCAGGGTCGTCAGATCTCGAGATTGTGTGGTAATGGATTAAAGAGTAAAGTTCCTTAGGACATTTTCTACAGTTTTACGAAAATTTGATCCTTTCATAGAATTTTCTAATATTCAGGTAAATAGGGTAAAATTTCATGGCAAATTCAAAAATAAAACAGAGCATATGTTGACGAGTTGGATTTTTTGTAAAATGGCAGTTTCCATGGTAACCGTTTACGTCAAAATTGTCAAGACTTTCTTAGCAGATAATAAAATAGTACCAGATCGCTTAATATACACAACAAACATGATCTTACACATAAATTACTTTATCTTTTGATGTTGTATGAGGCAAATAATACTGTAAACATTTTTTCTTTTAAAAATCGTTTTTTCTTACCTCTTCACTCACAAAAAAACTTAGAAAAAATACACATGTATTCCACAATGAATTAAAGATATAGAAAAAAATCATTTCATAGATTTTATATATATATATATATGGTAAAATTCAGTTCTGAATTCAAAAAATAAAACAAAAAAACCCGTTAGACTTTTCGTAAAATGGCAGAGTAACCAGAGTAATCAAATATGCCAAAACTGTCAAAATGACAACCCATTCTTTAAAGATAATAAAACTGTACCAAAAGCATTCATATATACACAACACACATGAATTTATACATAAATTACCATTTCATTTGATAACGTGTGAAACAAAAAGTATTCTGAACACTTTTCTTTACAAAATTAGTTTTTCATATTTATTTTTTCACTCCACAAAAAAGAAGAAAAATAAGCATGGGTTCTGCAAATAAAAAAAGATAGTGAAGCATTCCTTTCATAGATTCTGATAATTTTCCCCATTCAGTATTCTTTAAATGTACCTTTTAAAGCTATACACTAAGATCCTACATTTTTTCAGGAATCCATGGTTTCCATAGTAACCATTTCAATAATAATAGAAAAAGAAGGGAAACTCCTCAAAAAGGGAAGCATATTCAAACAAAGCGTATAAAATAACCATGTATAGTTCAGTACATATTATTAGACAGTTTGTATAATTATGTTAGTGTTTAAAATTATCTCTAAATAACAACCATCTAATAAAAAACCTCGCTGAAGAAAATTCTTTTAGCCCATTAACTCTCAAAACGGTGTTTTTACAATCCTGGGATAAATGACTTTTTGAAAACATTGTAAAAATGGAGACAATGCTCCTCACAAGCACTTTCTCCTTTTCCCACAATGTTTTCTATCCTATCAATATACTATTCACCATTTTTACCTTATTTCAGACTGTCGTCTGCAAGCTCTTTTCATTTGTGGACAGTCCAAGTCCAGGGTCGTTAAAACTCGGGATTGTGTGGTAAGAGTTAAAGGGTTAAATTGATCGATTGATTGTATGGTGTTTAGCACCGTTTTCTTTCTGCAGTTTCTTTACTGTTGCCACTGGTGGGTAGGGTAAAGCGCTAAAAATTATCATCATCTTTAGAAGAATCCAGTTTCCGAGAAAGTCGATACTGTTTAAATGTGTTCTATATTCTTCTGGTCCTTTCTACATCAGACCTTTTCTCAAAATGACCGTTTATTCGATATCGTTCATTCATTATTTGTTTCGTGGCGATCCGTATCCGAAATTCAGAATACGTATCAGAATACTACACAACTACCGTCTTCGTGAAGAGTTACTATCGGTGATTATCTCCCTTGCAAGCGCGTAACGGGTGCGCAGAAATTACTACCGAGAACATCATTAAGTCTTTGTAAGCAGAAGTAATTCTAATGCCCTAATGAGACAGCAATACACCTCTTGCAGTAGCCTGGCTTTAAGGCCCTGTATTCGAGCCATTCCAGTAAACAAGGTACACAACTATAGTAACCCTATGATATGTGTTGTTACTTGCTCTTTATATAAAATACGTTAAATCAGACATTGAGAACATTATATGACTGTATTTTTTTTTTTTTTTTGTGTGTGTGAAAATGCTCTATTTAACGAACTGATGCCGATCTAGTCTCACAAATGAGTTCTTCCACTCTCTATCAACCTTTTTTGGGGGGATGCATTGTGCCTATTGGATATGTTGCTTGTAGTGAGCAATTTTGTATTTTGCTATAATGTTTCCACATAAATTGTTGGAAAACACTCCGCTGCAAAATGCCAAAGAAGGACAAATAAAAATGTTGGACCACTGATACCAGTCTCGGTCAAAAGAGTGGTCTCTTCGTGTCCAGACCACCAACGATCGCCCTGCTTTACTCAGCTTTATTGTTACGTACTTTTTAACTCTTTACCAAACGACAAAATTGTAGACTCGTTCAAATCGAAAGCATATTTTAGACGACAATTTAAATGCATCTGAATTTATTTATTTATTTTACTTTATTTATTTATTTTTTTTTATTTTTATTTATTTATTTATTTATTTATTTTTTGAAACGTTCAAAAATATTGCGAGAAAGGAAAAAATGCGGGTTACCAACATTTCTCCATTTCTCACCTTGCTTTCAACTGCATTCCCTCTCAGGGTCATTAAAACATGGAATTGTTTGATAAAGGCTTAAGACACATGTTCGCAAATCTGTTTTACGCAGTAATTTACTTAAATAGGTATGTGTAGCGCATCTGAAAGTAAGAAGGTCAATGAAATTATACACACACTAATACTTTAACCCTTCAACTGCTAAATAACTGAAATGAAACTTTCAAGCCGATGGTAAAACCCATAATTTTTCTATTTCAAAGTTATTATGGGGGAAAAATATCTTCCTGTCGGACAGTGTAGATCTAAAATTACATTGCACGTTCTTTGCAGTCTGATCTTGATCTACACTGTCCATAAAATGTCCGTGAGTCGCGCTTAAGGGTTAACATGTGGATTTACCATCTTATATACATGTATTTGAGATATCCGTACATGAAAACACCTAGATTGCGTAAAGACTATCAACAGTACAAAATCTCAAAGTATGCGATTTTCTGCGAAAATGTAAACTGACAGTCTGTTATCGATCTCTGTATCAACAAGTAACACCAACATGCTGCCTGGTACAAGACACTGTGAAAGGTAAGTACAAGACTCATGGCCAAGAACTCTCCCTATCACAACAGAATTAATTCTGATAAATTTGAAATTCTTTCCGAATAAAATATTCTTGCATGAACGCTTTCGCCAAGTTTAGAATTCTTCCTCTGTTTTAACATGCAGACACCTGTTGAACTTGACATAAGGAAATCTGTACCGGTGTATGTTTAACATTGGAGAGGAATCAACATAAATAAAACAAAACTTTTCTCATTTAATCTATAGTAGTAGTATTTTATTATAATGGCATGTGTACAGAATAACATACAAAAGATATAACACAATCAATGACAAACATACACCCGGCCCCCATGGGCCTATAAGTCACCGTCAGTTTCAAATATGTTTACGTATATTAACTCACATTTGGATAATTGGTCAGATCAGACAAAATTATAGACTTCCAAAAATTAGCAGTAAGAAAATTTTGATCTCTTCTCGAATGCATAAACAATGAATTTTGCAAGTGAACGAAAATGATTCTTCATAAGATATGACAGTTTGTCCAAGGGAGACAACTGTCCAAAAGTCCTTGTAGAAATCACATGAAATCACAAAATCTGTATATCGAAGATATTTATGACAAGAAGACAAAAAAGCAACAATTTTCTTGTTGTAATCTATTATCAATATATACAATATGAAAACAATTACCCTAAGCAAGAATACACCGAAACAAAAAGAGCCCATTTTGTAAGCAGATAAAATGTAATATATAATTATAATGTGAAAGTAATTACCTTTAGGAAGATTTCAAAAGAACAAGAAGAGCCATTTTTGTTATCAAATAAAATCTAATAGATGTATATGTATTAAACGTAAAAACACTCAACTTTAACAAAAATTCATATGAACAACATGAGCCAATTTTGTAATCACATATTATATATAAATCTATAATATAAATGTAGTTAACTTTTGCAAGATCAAATTGATCTATAATATCTAATATCTTAATCCTTTTACCGCACAATGCCACCTTTTAACGACCATGGGAAAAAGCCTTTTGAAAACACTGTGGGAAAAGGAGAAAATGCTGGTAACCAGCATTTTCTCCTTCTCCCACAATGTTTGCTACTCTATCAAAGAAAAATTGCCTCATTTGAGCCACCATTTGAGCCACACTGAAATTGTCGTCTGCAAATGCTTTTAACTTGGACAAGGCTAAAATTTTGCCGTCTGGTCTAGGGATAAATATACTCGTAAAAGTAGTTACCTATTATTCAGTTAACTCTATACCAAACTACCAAATTTAATACTTGTCCAGATCAAAGGCATTTGCAGATAAAAAGTTATATGTGCATCAAAGAATGGCTTTAGCCTGTAATAGGGTACAAAATATGGTGGGAAAATGAAAAAAATGCTGGTTACCAACATTTACTCCCGTTCCTACCATCTTTTCAAACGTTTCTTTTCTTGTGTACAGGATTAAACTAAAAACTAAGACACAGTCTGGATTTTTTTCAATATGTTTCCAGATACATTTTTGTTACACAACCTCCCTTGTTTGCAGCGTAATATTCCCATTACGAATTTTTAAATCTTATACACGTTTGATATCAGAAAAGTGTGAAGTCATTTGTGAAGTCATTTTGTACGTATTTCAGAGAAATAATTGGGCATGTTTATGAGAAATTGGGAATTATCAGTAATATATTCTGCATGGTAAATCAAATAAGAGGCCAATGAGAGCATGAATCAGTCTACTTACAGTTTTTGACCATTATACCTTGTTGTAAAGGAAACAGTTAAAATCAATCATAAATTTTCCTACTAAACATCAGCTCCAAGCCATGTATGCACATGTATTTCTTTTTTCTTCTGTTAGAATTTAAACAGTCAACACTCTTGTTGACCACAGTTTTGGATTTCAGGTACATTTAAGAAATAAAGCTTTTTGTCCAATAATAAGGACATCTTAATCTAAATAGGAATAAGGCAACAAATAGCTATGTCTCCTATACTGATGAATGGATTTTCTTCGTTTTCTAACGGCTTCAAAACCCTTTTATGGTAAAACTTGAAGACAAATCCTCGCGTCTAAGCCACATTTAATTGTCTTCAATGTAGTTAAGCCTGACCATTGGCATCTGATAAAGAGTTAATCCTTTCCTATACAATCCTGAGTTTTAACTGCCCTTAAGAAAAGAAAACTTCTGAACACATTGTAGAAAAAGGAGACAATGCTGTAACTACCATTTTCTCCTTTTCCAGACACCCATCCAAAAGATTAATTCAAATCTATGAATCAAATTTATTTTGTCATCTGCAAATGCTTTAAATTTAGACTGATTTAACATTTTGTTGTCTGGTAAAATGTCACATATCTAACTATAAGCATATCACATATTCTATTTAATGTAATGTCTAAAGTGTTATGTTTAAGGTGACCCACATGGAGAACAAACAACATAATAGCGATCATGTAATAATACAAGGTTGTCCCAAAACTCCATGACAATTTCATTTACGAAAGAACATGACACGCTACAGATGCAATTTTCAGATGTGCTTTTAATTCATATGACCCAGACATGGATAAAAAAATCACTCAAAAATCTTTACAAATAAGAAAATTGTAGCATAAATACCACAACAACCATGCACACTGCGGCACCCAAGCGTTAAAAACGGCGTCAATGTTAACGTTGCACGCCCTTTTTCATAGGATTCTCCATGAAATTCAAACTGGATAGCAGACATGGAAAACATTTTGCGCAGAGGCGTGGTATGTTCAGTTTGTTCTTAAGTATTCTGTAGATATAAGACCTTGAAATGGCTGTTGACGATGATATCTCTCTTGCCTGTTAGTCTCCGATCTGCGAAAATACACCTCCTTACCAAATCACAATATTCTTCAATTATAGAAATAGGTCTTCCATTTCGTGCTTTCTCCTTTTCACGGCGTCTTTTCCTGCCATACCATTGTAGACCAGTACCCGAGAAACGTTTTCAATACGACACATTTGTTTTATAGTCTGGAAGGATGTCATTCTGAGATCGACAATAAAAATTATAAATGTCTGCTGCGCCGCGCGATCTTCTGACATCATCGTTTTAAATTTCTTATTTTTTACCGATCGTTTTTGCTTGTCTGTACACTGTTCATTGTTTCCGTGATCACATTCAAATTTTCTGTGATGACGTCAAAGTATTAGTAAAATACGTCTGTGTGATATTTAGCAAAAAAAAAAAAAAAAACATCAAATATTGAAAATATCTGTGCATGACTTGAGTAAATAATAAAACATAAAATGATAAATTGACGTACGCCGGTAAATGACACCTCCCAAACAATTCTGTTGATTTGAAGTAAAAATAAAGCTAATATCTTATTAAAGACTTCATACAAAGTGAAATAATATCTTCATTGATGATATATGTAAGAAGGAATGTCCTGTCGCTAAGAATGGTCTGTTTATGAAATTTGTCACGGAGTTTTGGGACAACCATCGTAAACTGTTTTATATGCATTTATTGCTCTTCTTCTTCTTCTTTCTAAAAATACATTACAAACATAGGGAAAGGATTTTTTGTTGCACGAGTGCTATTGTCAGTGTTACAAATACACAGTATAGTTTAATATCCTTCTTTCACAATGATACATGTATCTGATCGGTTAAATTTGATTTCATACATCCTTTACCAAATATTCCCTAGTTTTAACATTGTGGGAATGTTGTGTGACCAGCATTTTTTCTCATTCCCACAATGTTTTCTACCGTTTGAAAGACATATTTCTTTTGTCGGGTAACAGTTAACATGTCGTCTGCAAATGTTTTAATTTAGAGAAGTCTAATTTTTTGTTGTCTTTTAAGTACCATTTGGGATTTTCTCCTTTATGCGCTGAAGATTTCCTTGAAGAGGGCTGGTTGTTCATCTTTCATGTCCAAATAAAGAGATTCCAAGTTTGCACCTTGTTCAACTCTATAACCAGATGGAAGGGTGTCTTTTATCTCATCTGATATGATTGGTTCATAGAACCAGTCTGGATAACCTCTTAAAAGCACTGTGACAACATACACATCAGGCGGTTTTATAACCAGTCCAGGACATCCAGAGGCGCCTTTGGTAAAATTCTCTGCTACATGAAAGAGCCGTCGTTTTGGATTATCAAGCATGCTGAAACTATCTGCTTCACAAGTTAAGTTTCTTTCTTGACACCATCGCCTTACCATATTTATATGATTAGCTGTTTCGCTTGATTTCACATTTATAAAACAATCACTCAAACACGACTTTTTCGGACCTCCATTTGGATGACCTATCAGATGGAAAGGTTGTTCAAGGACTGGTGGTGCGAAGTGTGTAAAAGGTGGTGGCATGGTGGCACCATACTGGTTATCTTTAAGCTCCAGTATCGCAATATCTGTCTCATAGTTAAAATAGTGTACAAATAGCTTGAAATAGAACTTGTCCATTTCACGTATAATGAAATCATCTGTAAGGTAGTTAAAAACACACCAAACACCGTTGTCACCTAGTTTTTCCTCTCTTTTCGCTGGGCCGAAATTAGGCATGCCTAGATTATAAAGGATTTGTGATAAGACTTTTTCTCTGTGTAGATCAAAATCAGACGACAAAAAAATGTGCTTTAGCACAGGATCTGCGATCACCTGCTCCTTAGAAAGATGGCATTTTAAAACATTGCGGGAAATAGAGAAAGAAAATGTTGGTAACCAGCATTTCTTCTTTTCACACAATGTTAAATATGTTTTCAACAATAAGGTCCCTCATTTGAGACAGTAAGTTAGCTATCTGCAATTGTCTTCAACCTGGACTGAACAAATCTAATACTTTTTGTCTGACAAAGAGTTTACCCGTCATAAAACTATCCCGTGTTGGCACGACCCTTTGAAATGAGGCTTTTAAAACTATGTGGGAAAAGAAGAAAATGCTGGTTACCAGAATTTTCTCTTTGTCCCCATGATGTTTTCTATGCCTTGTACGACAAATCCAATAATTTTAGTTATGTTTTATTTGTCGTTGGCAGATGCATTCCATTTTGAAATGTCTGAAACTTTGTCGTTTCAAAGTTAAATAGGATTCTCTGTCAGTCTCAAAAATAATAAAACCTGACCTTAGAGTGATGTTTATCCTATAGTCTTGCGTATACGAGAAGATGGTATATATCAAAGATCAGACTGCACATTCCGTGCAGTCTGATCTTGATCTGTGCTGTATGCAAAAGCGTATGCTTTCGCCTATGGTGCTGAAAGTGTTAGAAACATCTTACAAAATATAATATTTGATTTCCTACGATTTTCGGTCAAATAACTCACAAAATACTTGACAGGGTAGGTCTAGAGATACAACTGTATTTACTGCACATTGATCAACACGTATGCAAACGACACTTTGATAGTCACATGCTCTGAAAAGTTAAAAGTGCTTTCAGAGACAGTATAAATCAGGATCAGACAGCATAGTCCTGACAGTCATATGGTCACTGACACAATTTGACCATTACTGCCACGTGCCCCAGTCATATTATTCTCCAGTTCTAGTAAACGCCAGGAAGTTGTCTTTATATAGGAACAAGAGCACTGCATGCAGGCACCAATGCTCTGCTGTATTTGCTTTTAGAAGTATAGTGTGTAATCGATTCCAAGCAATGGTATTTCTCCAATAAAAAGGGACATAACTGAGTCAAAAATGTTTTAAGGGTTTCCTGCCTTATTGGCGTTGATTCTCCTTTTGATAGTTAGCATCTAGCCCATGTTTTTGCATGACAAAAGTGCGGACAACAACAGACCTATGTGACATTACCTCGCTGTCTTAGTTTTTTAATCGGTCGGCTTGCCGAGCGATTAGAGAGACCACAAATTTCGGAAACCCGTCCGCTGAGAGTAAACTGCTGTAACTGCAACTCGTAACAGCTTTTACTTACAGGGATTTAACGCTTATCTCGCCGTGGTGAACTTAGTCCAGAAACTACTTTTAACCAGATAAGTGCAAGGATAGTAACTAGTTGAAAAAAGGCCGCATGAGGCGTCAAGTAATCCCATACTTAATTTTTCAATTATGAAATTAACAGTGGTTGCAAACTGTTTAGCGTTGAATTATGCCATAACGGCAATATTATCAAAACCTCTTGCTTGGAAACACTTGAAATTTTGTAGCAAATTACTCTCAACACAATTATAAGAAATGGGGTCAGTGATAAGCAGCAACTTTATGAATGAAACGAGAGCAAATCAAGTGCATCGGGTTATGTCAATAGATCTTATAGTCGTCTGCTGTCAATATTATTCGACAAACTTCGAGTGATCCTTTGATCTTTATACGTACATGCACTTATGGGATCGGCCGAGTTATGACGAGTGCTGTCCGTATATGTAGCAGGTGTAAAATAGGTCATTTAGCCTTTACAAGGGTAGAAAACTTCATACTCGGAGCCAATGGCTCCGACGAGAAAATGTGTTGGTTTTTCCGGTTCCGAAATTGTCGGCTCAAAAATAACTAAAAAACAGGTAAGCTTATCATTCTTTGTAAATTATGTGTTCTTATGTCTTTGAAATTCCAAAAATGGAGAATGTCATGCAATGCTCAGGTCTTTCAACGTGTTTTCCACACTACGGAAAATTGTAAAATATATTGTCTGAATCATTTGTGTCGTGGGTTGACCCTAGCCGAAATAATACGTCAAGAACCTAAATTAAGTCTGTTATTGCCCTTATATCAGCAAATAAGAGAAAGATTTGCTGTCCCAATAGCGTGAATTGATATCTTGAATTGTTACATTCGCTGCTGGTAAAGAATTGAAAAGAAATAACATAAAAACGATAAAAATTAAAGAAGGGCTCCGATTTTGTGGACCGGCTTTGAATATGTAAGTCAGCACCGATTGATGAGGGCTTCCTTTTAAAATTTTAGTTTTCTGTAGGACATTACTAAAGACATAAGCTCTATTTTACCGTCAGTACTCTTCAGTCCAAAATTTAATACATTTGTTCGATGGAACGTGACCGAATTTATGAAAATGCAAGACTGATATTGTCACAACGTGTTTTCTACACTGTGGAAAGTTGTAACAAGTAAGTGTACGATGTTGCCTGAATCATTTGTGCCGTGAGTTTATCATAGCAGACTTTTAACGTCGAGGCCATAAGTTCAGACTCATTCTGCAAGTAAATTAGCTTAGTTCAGAAATTTTTCTGCTCTAGAGGCTTGGATTATTGTCTTGACATTTTCATTTGCAAGAATTGATGGAAAATTACACAAAAAATGAATAAAGAAAGGCTCTGATTGTGTGGATCGGCTCGACTCGAAAAATATCGGTTTGCTCTGTTGGAAAAGGGTTTTTATTTACTTATTGTATTATTTCAATTATGTATTATGCGGGTATCTATGAAAGTGCATCCAGTTAAATTTGAAGCAACAATGTTCAGTGTAAGCCATTTTCTCCTTTATGTAATATATAGCTATAGCAAAAAGATGTATTTTACTAATTGTCAAATTCTTATTTTGCTAAAATGAATTTACAAAGGCGTTAATCACTTTTTTTATGTTAACTGATTTCCTTTTACTAGAATATGTGAGTATTTAAAGGAAAGAGAAAGCGTGGGTTGAAGTTTGCCATTCAGAAACCGTATGCATACAGAAAGAAAAAGTCATGCCTGCATGACATGACAGAAAGGTCACCATTCAAGTCACCTTTACCAAATGGCTTAAACCAAACGACCGCAAGCATCACCGAGCCCTTTTGAAACATGGACATCGCCTAAGCTATCATTTAATAAAAATAAGAATTGCCTTTAGCCCAAATATTGTTCAAAGAATTACAGTTTCAACGCGTAAGCTGTCAAACTCGACACCAAAACATGGCGGAGCGAAGGATTACATTGTTTTCCATGGACGAGGAATTCTTATCTGACATTGAGACAAATGAAATGAGCAAGGTCAGTTTTCTGAAAGAGATTGACAAAGCTGGGTATAAAAAGCACTTTATTTAAGGCACACAGAACATGGAAAAAACGACTATGAAATTGTAATATTTGGATACTGTTTTTCTGACTGTAAAAGGCCATAACTGGGTGTGTTAGCTATTAAGCAAACTATCCCGTTTTTAACGAATCGAGGAAGAATGACGTTGATAACATTGTGGAAAGGGGAGAAAATACAGATAACCGTCATTTTCTCCTTTTTCCACCATGTTAGTGTGTGTGTTTTTTTACCCTTCAACGATTCAAATCCTTTTGTCTACCTTTAATTCGTCATGTGCAAATGCTTTCAATTTGGGCAAGTCTAAAATTTTATCATTTGGTACAGGGTTGTAGGGTAGGTAGATCCAGTTATTTCATGCTTTTCGATAGTTTATCGGGACATAATGGTGGATTATATGATTTGATAATTCATGATTCCGACCAATTTAATTTACTGTTAATATTTCTATAACTCTTTAATTGAGGGCGGGAACAGTGGTTCCCGCGTACTAGTTACCTACATGTAGGTAAACAGAGCGTCCCATTCGGTCAGACGGAAATATGACGTAATTAACGAGCATTTACTCTACATTTCTCGCGCTCTAAGTCATATCGTAATACGTTGAAATGCGTGTAATGGGGGGGGTGTACGCCAATTGCCGAAAACGACTGTACTGGATTTTGATGAAAGTCCCAACTAACAAGGGCTTAGAAGCATGAAATATTGTGTGTGTGTGTGTGTGTGTGTGTGTGTGTGAAAGATTAAAATCTTATTTTATCTCGTGAACATCATGGGAAATATCGCCACTTGTGAAAATATTACTGATGATCTTCACTTGATGAAATACATTTCGATATTTCACCGAAAAAAGGAAATATACTTTATTTAATTTTATTTATTGGGTATCTACAATCTTTGAAAGTAATGTAGGAGAAATTGGCCAGCAGACGTTTTGAACTTGACGATTGGCCCAGGACGATTTAGCCAGCCAAAAAAACTATAAAGCAAGACAATTTGTCATAAATACAACGTCTTGTTAAAAAAATGGAAAAATAAAAGGCCTACTAGCAGCCAAAAGTAAACTATTCGAAAGTCATAATGCAGGTATATTTTGCACGAATTATTCATACCATTTTAAAGTATGGAATTTATCGTTATGAATCTGACAGTATGTTACAGTTTGATATTGATTGTATGGTGTTTAACGCCGTTTCCAATATTGTTTCAGTTATATCGCAGCGGCCAGTGCACCACCTAACCATGGTTTCCTGGAGCTTCTTGTACCAGTACTGTGTACAATATTCTCTCCAAGCCCCTTCTTTGTCTATCCATCTAACTATTACCGAAACAATGGTCAGCAGTGAGAGAGGAATGAATCCTATCGCAATAACTATCATCGATCCTCGGAAAGAAATTGGCCGAGCCGGGGATCAAACCAGCGAACCCCCGTCCTCAAGTCCTGTACGCTACTGACCAAGCTATCAGGGCTCGGCATATGTTACATTACAGTTACCAAAGTTGCAAAAATTACAGAAAAGATTTTTTTTAAAACTCTTTTAAAACGTTGGTAGGTACTGTTATTCATGACGAGTGATTTCTAAAGCTTGATAATAGGCATTGCTGATCAGAATTGTCACATATAGTTTACGTTCTATTGCTTTCGACTGGCAAACATGTTTTAACCATTCTGTCATACTACTAATTTGTAAAAGACAGTTTGAAAAAAAAAAAAAAAAAAAGGGGGGGGGTGAGTAGTATAGGAGGGTAGACCTCGGACAAAACGCGTTTTGTCCGAGGTCTACCCTCCCTGAGTGCCATTTTGTCCGAGGTCTACCCTCCCTGAGTGCCATTTTTGTCCGAGGTCTACCCTCCCGGGCAGAAAAAATGCCGCATCACTGCAATTTTGGCGTGATTCGGTTTCCGCGACATATGAATACAATAATAAATAGTCCGTTGCTAGTCTCGGGAGGGTAGACCTCGGACAAAAGTAGTTCCGGCCGTTGGTTCAGGTAGGAACCCTCGTTGGACTTAGTCTTTTTTTGGAGGGCTGATCTTTCTCTCTCTATTACCGTTGGACTTAGTTTTTTTCACAGTTGGATTAAAAAGTAGTTCCGACTGATGTAAACAAGTAGTTCCGACTGATGTAAACAAACGTAAACAAACGTTTTGATTGGTCGAGACGTTTTCCCGCCAAAATTCGATGGGGTTATTTCCCCTTTTCAGCTTGGATCAATGCAAAGACCTTTGTTGGACTTAGTCTTTTTCACAACTGTATTAAAAAGTAGTTCCGTCTAATGTAAACAAACAGGTTGGTTCAGGCAGAGTCTATCGTTGGACTTAGTCTTTTTTCCACGATATGGACTATATTCTCTACTTACGCTGGGTCAGGCAGAGAGCGTCGTTGGACTTAGTCTTTTTTCCGTCTTTATTCGCCTCAATCTTTCTCTATTACCGTTGGACTTAGTCTTTTCTTTGACTCCTAGCAATATGATCTTTAGACATTACCTAACTATATGATTTGAGTGTGGATTTTTCCGACATTTCCCGGAAACCACTTCGTCTAGACTTACCCAATCTTAGGTTTTATTCGTCCCTAGTTTTATTCGACCCTAGTTTTTTAATCTGCAGAACTTTTTAAAAATTGTAAAAATTTTTATCCGAAAATTTTTATCCGAAATTTTTAAGCGTAAAAATTTTTTCTATTGGTAAAATTTTCTCTGTAAGATTTTTTGAAAAAATTTTTCTTGCAAGATTTTTTATTTGAAAAAATTTTTTCTATCGATAAAAAGTTTTTCTCTCTGTAAGATTTTTTAATCTAAAAGTTTTTCTCTCTGCAAAAAAGTACAACAACACATCTACAAAATTGACAATTGTTAAAGATAGATTTTTAAAGGTTTTGGTTAGTCCTGAAAAGGACTGTTTTTGAGATTAGACTGTCTTTTTTCCTCGTCTAATGACAGCAACCAAAATTTGCATGACAGATGGGACAACTTCCAGTTCTTCTTGTGATTGTCATTGTACCATCCTTCGTGGTGATCTTTCTCCCGAGTTCAACGTCAACTAATATGAGCTCTGGAGTTGTTGTCTGCATAAACAGCTCAAGTAATTTTTCTCCGAGCTCTCTGTATGGTTGTGTTATCTGCTCTAGATGTCTTTGAACTGCTATGAGTTGTCTTCTTAATACCAACAGATCTTCACCAGCATTTAAATAGTCTTGGAGAGCATCAATTATTTGATGGTTTATCTGTTCCATATTTTGAATTCTTTTTTCGCTTTGGTTACTTTATGATTTATTCGTCTTACTCGAGAGAACGAGAGTCGAATGACTATAGAAGAAGTTCACTGATTTTATAGCTTGGTAGAGGGATTGACCTACTTTGACTTGGAATTAACGTTAACCAATCGTTAGTTTCGTTACATTTTTTTTGGAACTGATACTCTTAGACATTGTAGATAGATCATATAGTACATTATGTTCTATCTACATGCTCTCGCCCACGTTCGCGCTTTTAATTCTAACGCGAAGTAGGTCAATCCCCCTGTCAAGCTATAAAAGAGGCAGCACTTTTTTATTCTTGTATTAACTCATTTCACAATGAAGTTATCGAAATTCTGCTGTGGGTTGTTTGGTAGTAAGAAGAAGAATAAGAAAGAAATGAAAGAGAAATGGGAACAAGAGGCCATGGAAAAGAAAGAAGACGAGGCAGAAGAAAGAAAGAGACTAAAGCATAAAGCTCTTCGCGAGTTCTTTGCAAGACGAGGGTATGAGTTTTATACTCGTACCCCAATCGTTAAGATGGGTAATATTTACCCAGACTTATCAGAACTGATACCGCCAACAGAGCATCGCGGTTGGCAGAATAAATTAATGAGAATGTATCCTTCATTGAAATGGTGAAGAATACGTTCTCTTTAATTTTAAAAACAGCCCTTTTCAGGGCTATCCAATACCAAGAAAGTTTTTACTTTCTTCAAATTGTCAAAAACAAAAAAAGTCAAGTCCTATATGTTTTTATATCTTTTATTTAAAACTTTTTATTTAAAACTTTTGTACAATAATCATTACAATGAAATTTTTATTTAAAACAATAAACTGGTAAAATATATACAATGAAACATTGAACTGTAGAAATATTTGAATCGTTTTTTGAAAACAGTTCTTTGAAACAGTTCTTTGAAAATGTTTTTTCTGTTAAAAATTACAGACACGTTTTTCTTTTTTTCTTCGGAATGTCAGGCTCACATTCACTCTTGCGTTTCCTCTTATTGTTTCCATCATTGTGTTCGTCATTGTTATTTTTCAACACAATATCTGGACAGATTTTTGCACCATGTTTTTTTGTTTTGCAGAAGAAACAGTTCTTCTTTTTCTTTTCTCTTTTCTCGTTGATTTTCTTTTTTTCAGATCCTGAAGATTTCTGAGACATCTGTTCGTTGTTTTGCTCTCCAGACAGTGAAGAGGGTTCATTGTTTTGATCGAGTATAAGAGTATCCTCTGAAGAAAGTTTATTTTTTTGCGAACTTTGTTGCGGCTTATCATGTATTTCTACTTGAATTCTACAGATTTCTGTGTCGTTGATTTCTGTGTTATCATGCTCCATATTTTCGATCTCCTGCTCGATTTGATTTCCAGTCGATGAAGTTGTAGTCTGTGACGATTTTGTCTTCCATTTATTCTCGTCTGCTTTATAGGATAATAGAGCCCCAACGTATTTCATATGTTGGAATTCTCTACCGGTTTCCATTGTTGGTGAAATTTTAACATCGTGACTGTAGGGGTCCACGAAGACAGAAACGAATCTCCACATCATTTTTTCTTTTTCTGGACATTGTCTAGCCCAATGTCCTGATCTGTTGCATGTAAAACAGATATTCGTTGTCATATCACTCACTCCATGACGCTTGTCGAATGTTGCTTGATCCAGGACTCTGGTGATACGATAGACATCTTTTTCTGCAAAATGTTGGTGGGATAGAAATGATCCCACGTAGTTCCCAGTATGGTAGACTTGATATCTTGACGGTATATTGGTGATCTCATAATCGTGAGTGTATGGGTTAACATACAGGTACATTCTCTTTGGTGTTGTACTTTGTAGCTTGAACCCACTCATTTTTCTACCAGTTGTCCTGTTTGAAATCTTTCCGAAGAATGATGAAGATTTCAGTCGTAACACCTCTTTTTATACACTCTTGGTCTGAAAAAAGATATAAAAAAGCTAGGATTTTTTTAGTTCTGGGACATTACTTGACTCGCAATCAGTCATAAAACCATGTCTAAAAGACTAGTACCGTATTCAGACAGTACAGGTGACGATGAGGCAATTCAGCCGATGTCGAAGAAGAGAAAAAAATTACTACCGGCAAAGAAAAGAAAAAGAATCCTAGTCTATCCAGACAGTAGCAGTAATGATGAAAGCGATGATGAGAAATTTTCAGCGTCAACCAAAAAGAGAAAAAGTTTACCATTGAAAGAAGAAAGCGACGGTGAAGTCAAAAAATCTTTGAAAGAAGAAAACGATGAGAAATTTCCACCGTCAACCAAAAAGAGAAAAAATTTGAAAGAAGATAAAAAATCTTTGAAAGAAGAAAGTCATGTTGGGCTATTTTTACCCAAGAAAGAAGAAAGTGGAGACAAAAAATCTTTGGATATGAAAAGTCTATACACCTTAAAAGAAGTGGGAAAAAAGAAGTCAAGAAAATTCAATACAGATTCCCGTGTGCTGGCGGCGTGCTTTAAGAAATTCGATGAGTTACAACCCCAGCAACTGACTACCTTATTCGACGATGTTATCCAACAAATCGTTCAAAAGTTAAAGGCTGAATCGAGGGATATGATCAGAATTACCATCAATCACCGTTCATTGGATATGGGGATTCATATACCCTTTCTATATGTGGAGGAGTTGGAGAGTCATACTATATTGGACGAGATTGAAAAAGTTCTACAGTCGAATGAGAAATTCGTCTTGAACGATGGTCACATGACATTCGATATCACACATACGGTACCCCCAAGTGGAAGTGGTAAAAGAGTTAGGGGTACAGAAATATTGGATTCAAAAGTTTTCGCAAAGAAGAAACAATCGATTATCGAAATTAATAATGAAGATCATCTATGTTTTGCAAGAGCTGTTGTTGTGGGGATTTATCACCATGAACGTGAAAACACCCAAGAATGGAATCGAAGATGGGATATCATCAAAAGATCAAACAGACCGCTTCAAAAGATTGAAGCCGAGAAATTGATGAATGAAGCTGGAGTTTCGTCAACGCAACCTGTAGGACCTGAAGAATACAAAAAAATTCAAGATTTCTTGTATGAAAAAGACTATGTTATTAAAGTCCATCAGCAGCAATCGAGAATGGAGAAAGTGTTTGAACATCCAAAAGTGAAAGATAATAGTAAAATCATACATTTGTACTATCATCAAAAACACTATGACTACATCAAATCCATTACATCATTTCTTGATTGTGGTTATTATTGCGAGTTCTGTGATATACGTTACAGGAATCGGGAAGACCATGTTTGCTCAAAGATCTGTAAAGGTTGCTTTCGTACTGGAAAATGTCCATCGAAATCAAAAGAGTATGTCTGCTGCAAGTGTCATAGATGTTTTTTCAGTGCAGAATGCTTGGAAAAACACAAAACACTTCAAGGTAAAGAGAAGAAGACCATTTGTGAATTAGTGAAACTCTGTTCAAAATGTGGAGGCCAGTTTTTTGTCAGAAAGAAAAATCATGTCTGTAAGGGAAAGAAAAAGTGTCATCTCTGCAAGAAAATAGTTGACTTCTCTCATCGCTGTTTTATTCAACCTTACCAGAGTAAGATGAAGCATGACAGTGACGATGAGACGAGTTCTTCTGTAGTCAAAAAACCTTTGTTCATTTTCTTTGATTTTGAATGTCAGCAAGATACAGGGATACATATTCCGAATTACTGTATTGCACACCGAGCCTGTGCTGAATGTATCGATAAACCACTTGATTTTCATTGTTCCACATGTAGTGAATTCGAAGAAGGAAGAGAAGTTATTTTTCAAGGAAAAGAAACTTTGAGTCAATTCTGTAGCTGGCTCTTTACAAAGCATCATAAAGGAATCATAGCTATTGCCCATAATCTCAAAGGCTATGATGGTCAATTTATTCTCAATCATATTATCAATGTTGGGATGAAAGAACCAGAACTGACTATGAATGGGAATAATATTTTGAAGTTAGAATTGAATGGTGTGTGTTTGATTGACTCCTTCAGTTTTATGAACTTTGGTCTGGCAAAATTTCCGACTACATTTGGACTTCAAGAAATGAAAAAAGGCTACTTTCCTCACTGGGCAAATACAGACGAATTCTGGGATTACGTTGGGCCATACTTGGATATGTCTTATTACAAACCCGATTCAATGTCTGAAGAGGCTCGATCGAAATTCATAGTCTGGTATAATGATAAAGTTCAAAATGGTGAGGAATTCAATTTTCAAAAAGAGATGGAGATGTACTGTCGATCGGATGTTGATATCCTAAGACGAGGATGTGGTGAATTCAGAAAGTTGTTCATCGAACAGAGTGGAATTTGTCCATTCACAGAGGCGTTTACTATCGCCGGCGCCTGTAACAAGATTTGGCGAAAAGATTATTTACCAAAAAATCAAATAGCCATCATTTCAAGCAAAGACCCAGTCAGACGCCGGTTTTCTATGAAAGCAATACGATGGATTCAAAGTATTGCTAGGGAAAAAAGGATTCATATTCAACACGGTAAAAATGGTGGTGAATTTCAAATAGGAAGATATACTGTAGACGGTTTTCACCGTCAATCAAACACTGTCTATGAATTCCTCGGGGATTTATTTCATGGCTGCCAGACATGTTTCAAGGATCGAAAATATATCAATCCCATCAATGGAAAAACAATGGATGAATTGTACAACAATACCATTGAACGATTAGAAACCATCAAAAGAATGGGATATAACATCGTGACCATATGGGAGCATGAATTCGATACCAAGATGAAGAAGGACAAAGAGTACAAAAAAACCATTGAAAGTCTATATCCGAACTGTGACCCCATCGAACCAAGAGAGGGTCTGGCTGGAGGCAGATGCAATGCAATAAAAATTGCTTATGATGTTGAGGAAAGCAGTGAGAAGGAAATCAAGTATATCGACATCTGCTCTCTGTATCCTTACGTCTGCAAACATAAATTCTATCCTGTAGGTCATCCCACAATCTTGACTGCTGAGAGTATTGATATGAAGAATATTCGTCAGTATGAAGGGCTCATTAAATGCAAAGTTCTACCCCCAATTGATTTGTTTCATCCTGTTCTTCCAGTTCACTGTAACAACAAGATGATGTTTCCACTCTGTATGAAATGTGCACAAGAAAGCTCAAACGTTTGTAACCATAAAAAAGAAGAGAGATCCTTGGTTGGAACTTGGGTTACATTTGAACTGTTCAAAGCTCTCGACTGTGGTTATCAGCTAATACAAGTGTATGAAATCTGGCATTTCCACTCTGTTTCGGATCAATTCTTTAAAGGCTATGTGGATAATTTCTTGAAAATTAAGCAAGAAGCCAGTGGATATCCCAGTTGGTGTCAGACAGACTCGGAAAAGAATCAATTCATTCGCGAGTATGAGGAAGCTGAAGGGATTCGTCTCGATCCCAAATGTATTCAAAAAAATCCTGGTAAAAGATCGTTTGCTAAGATTATGCTGAACTGTCTTTGGGGGAAATTAGCACAGCGTGAAAACATGAGCAAGACGAAATACATCAGAGAACCATCTAAATATTTTGACTTGATTACCGATCCGAAATATACGGTAAAGCATGTGGAAATTTTTGACAATGAGTGTCCATTCATTTTAGTCAACTATGAAGAAAAGATGGACTTTGTCGAAACGCATGCAACAGCCAATGTTATTGTAGCATCCTACGTAACAGCTTATGCAAGGTTGGAACTGTACAGTGTTCTTGAAAGATTGGGGGATAGAGTTCTATATTTCGATACAGATAGTTGTATGTACATTCATGATCCTGAATTGTGGAACCCTCCCATCATTAACAGTAGGCTAGGAAAATGGACCGATGAAGAGCCTGATTGTAGAATAACTCATTTCAGAGGATTAGGCCCCAAGAATTACGCTTACAAAATGAGAACAAAAGATGGAAAAGAAAAAAGCAAATGTAAAGTCAAGGGAATTACTTTGGATTACAATACAAATCAGATGGTAAATTTCAACACCTATTCAAAATGTGCTTTGGATCGTACAATAGAAATCAAAGTTCAGTATGACTGTAGAATCAAAAGGCATAAAGACAGAACAGTGACCAGTGAACCACAGACAAAAACCTTTCGCTCTGTATACACCAAAAGAGTGATTGTAAACGATACTGATACTGTTCCCTATGGTCATAAAAGTTTAAGGGTATAAATATCTGTAAGAAACAATATCGTGTTACACTGTTTTGAAGTGAGCGATCGAAGTAAGACGTTTTTTAAAAAACAGTGAAAACTATCAAAAAGTGAGAAATCATGTCAAGCGAAATGCTACCTTTACCGATAGAACTACGTGAAAAAGTTTATAGAGATTTTATCCAGCAGCACACGCTCGATAAACAAGTACAGTTGGATATTAAATTCGCCTGTGTGAAACTTTGGATAAACAAATTGCATAAGGGAGTTGCAAAAGGAGAAAGATCGTGCAAGTTGTATAGAATGCACAGCTTTATTGTAATGATAGGGGATGATACAGATTTTGATTTTCCTCTCAAAGCTTATTTAGCATTTTGTTTGTTGAAAGACAACTATATTGCTAAACAGATGGATTCCACAAGTCGGTGGCAATTCATTATCGTAGGAAGAACAGAAGAAAGTTTTCTGAACGTCCTGAAAATGAAATCGGTTCTGTTTAACTTTTACTTACGCTATAAAAAAGGATCCATTCAAGACGGTGAGGAAATAGTGGATACCATGGAAGGGTATATTCTTTTTGATAGAGATGTCACAGAAGAAATCGTATATTCAACTCTTTCGACAAAAGATATTTCAAAACATGTTTTTCCATTTAGTGGAGTACGTGAATATAGTGAAATGGATAGCAAATTTCCATTGTTTTTGGGTAATGATCAGTTGCACAAAGTTATTGTGGAATATGAAGACAAGTGGAAAAATCGAGGTATCTGTGAATTTGCATTGTAACGATACTGCACTCTATGACCTATAAGATTTGAGGGTATAAATAACTGTAAGTGACAATACCATGTTACACTGGTTTGAAGTGAACAATCAAAGTAAGACGGTTCTATCGAAAAGTGGAAATCATGTCAAGTGAAATGCTGCCTTTACCAATAGAACTACGTGAAAAAGTTTATAGAGATTTCATCCATCTGCACACACTCGATGAAGGAACACAATTCAACCTTAAATTCAGATGTGTGAAATTTTGGATAGATAAATTGCACAAGGGAGTTGCAAAAGGAGAGACATCCTGCAAAATGTATAGCATGCACGACTTTATTGCAATGTTGGTGACTGAGTCAAACTTCGATACCACCATCAAAGGCTATTTGACAGCTTGTTTGTGGAAAAGTGACTATTTCGCTAAGAAGTTGAAAGCCACAAGTCGATGGCGATTCATTATCATAGGAAGACCAGAAGAAAGTTATCTGATCATGCTGAAAATGAAATCACTCCTGTTTAACTTTTACTTACGGTATACAAAATCAAGAGATAATGCAGAAGGAGTGGATATCATGGAAGGCTATCTCCTATTTGATAGAGATGTCACAGAAAAAATCGTACTTTCAACTCTTTCGACAAAAGCAGTATTCAAAAACGTCTTTGAAATTAGAGGAACGTGTGAATATAGCGGATTGGACAGTGTATATAGTTTGTTTTTAGGCAATGAACAATTGCACAAAGCTGTTGTGGAACATGAAGACAAGTGGAAAAATCGAGGTATCTGTGAATTTGCATTGTAAAAATGTTCTGTCATTGTTGTAAATAAGAACTGCATTGTCAATGCTTTGTATATAAAATGTACCTTCATTGTTTTTGTATATAAATTGTCTTTGTATATATAAAATATAGTGTTAGAACATTTGGTTTGTTTTAAACGTTACTGTTTTTCATGATATTGTTAAGAACTTTTGAATGAATAAAGAAATGATTTTTAAAAAGGTCGTCTGTTCTGATTTCTTCCAAAAACTTGAATAAAGAAAAGTTCAGACTTAGAAAAATGTAGCTAGATCATCACATTCTATGTGAGATCATATAGTACGTTATGTTCTATCTACATGCTCTCGCCCCCGTTCGCGCTCTTAATTCTGTATCAAAGTAGGTCAATCCCCCTACCAAGCTATAAAATGTTGACAGAAATTTTCCTATCTTTTATTCTTTCTCTATCTTTTTATCCTAGTGATATGTCTGTGAGACAGGGTTTTGGCACTCCGCCTCAATCTTATTATAGTGGGCAATATTTACGCTATAAGAAGTACTTCAATCATGAGCATTTCATTAGAAAGCATTATTTCGATGCAGAACGATACTTGGATGAATCTCAGCCTAGTTTGTTCTCTAGAAGATTTTCCGTTTCAGAAATTCATGAAATGGTAAAATCTACTGTAGAACATAGCGATAGTATTAAATTGCAAGGTTTCAACAAGATAATTTTTGAAATGAAATTTCCTGTTGAAATCGGAAAAGATTCAGATGGTAAAGAGGCGTATGTTTGTAAAGTCGTCGCCTGCTATGATGGATTTGAGTTGCCGGATGTAGTCAAGTATAAAGATCTTTCTGTCATCACGGCATATCCTGTATAATGGATAAAAACAATGGTTCTTTTTAAGAACCACTCTCTCCTTCTTTTTTTAGGATTGAGGGCTCTTTTCAGAGCCAACCAATACCCAGGAAGTCTGCTTCTTTGAATTGTCAAAAACAAAACGTATTTCTCAGATCTAAAGATTGGTTGTATCAGACTCGAAAAAAGACTAAGTCCTATCCGAAGAATCGTCGTTTTTCCCCAAATACCCGCCAAGATCAACCGTTTTCCCACTCCCGCCATTCCTTTTCTACAAAAGAATATAACAAGTCTGACGATTGGTCTACGTTAATTCTGAGTCAGAAAGTAGGTCAATCCCTCCACTAAGTTATAAAATTCAGTGAACTTTTCCTATAACCATTCGACTCTCGTTTCTCTCGAGTAGCACGAATAAGAAATCGTAAAAGTATACCAAGACGAGAAAAAATGCTTATATTTTTTCCTTATTGTCCACAGTGTGATAGACCATGTGCAATAGAGTGCGGAAAATGCTTTCATATCCTACAACATCTTGGAGAAAAGCACAATTGTCCAGAACCAGATGAGGGATTCTATGACTATGATGAAGACTATGGTGTAGTGATTTGGTGTCATCATTGCTGTCAAGCTTTCATTGTGGTACAGTTTGAAGAAGAAGAAGAACATCTCGATCGCACCCAGTGAAGAATGAATCTTCATAAAAACAGCCCTTTTCAGGGCTAACATACAACAAGAAAGTTTTCTACTTTTCTTCAAATTGTCACTTCAACTCAATTCTGAATTAAGAAATATAACGAAACTAACGATTGGATAACATTAATTCCGAGTCAAAGTAGGTCAATTCCTCTACCATCCTATAAAAGACGGGGCTATTTTTCTTTTTTAATCAGTTTTCCCTCTCAGAGCTCAAAAATGAAGACCCTCGACAAACGGTTCAAATTGGTTGAAGCAGAGCGACGACTTAGAAAGGGGTGCAAACAGATCGAATTGCTTAAAAATCGTCTGAGTGGGATAGAAAAACGATATGATAAGTGTAAAAGCAGAGCCGTGCAGTATAATCTGAAAATTCAACTTTGTTCAATCAAAGGAGTACTCATTATGTATAATGAGTATGTCCAAGCCAAAGTTGAAGAAATCAATGAACTTCGGCGTGAGCTATTCCCCGAAGATTCAGATGAGGAGGTTTAGAGTCCTCGATCTTTTCTCTAGTTTTGAAATTAAGTTAACCGATAGTTAAATTAATTTCATTACAGAGAATAGTGAAAAACAGCCCTTTTCAGGGCTAACATACACCAAGAAAGTTTTATCTCTCTTCAAATTGTCAGACCAAATCAATTCTGATTTTAAGAAAAGGTTAATTTTTACTTCAACTTATCAAAAAAAGACTAAGTTCATCAGAAAACCTTATTCCCTACCGCAACGTATAGACTTGTTTTCATCTATCTTTTACTTATTCAAAAGAGAATATAACAAAACTAACGATTGGTTAACGTTAATTCTGAGTCGAGGTAGGTCAATTCATCTGTAAAAACGTATAAAGAAAGCCGGTCAAGTTCTCATTTAATCATTTTTTTACCTCTCAATACTCGAGGATAAAAAATGTTTTGCATGTTCATGTTTGGATCTGTGGCATATTATTCGATACTGAACTGGTTAGAAGATTGGTTTCGTCGACGACAGATACGTCATAACCTAGCACTACTTATTATGTTACTTGATGAGTTAGAGGCTGCGAGAGATAGACGAAGAGGTTAAAAAATACAAATCTTCGAAAAAACAGTCCTTTTCAGGACTACCAAACGTTAAGAAAAGTTCTATCTTTTCAAATTTTGTCAAGCAAAATTCTACATAACTCTAAGAAAAAATCTCATACCAAATAATATTTCCTAATATAGTATAGTTCATTCTTTTGCAAGTAAGCAGTATAACTATGTAAAAACCGAAAGATTATCATTTCTGCTTGACTAGAATTCAGTTGTTTTCGTTCAATCATAGGATATGTTACATTCACAATAGAGCTCAGATCAATCGGTTAGCTAGTACCCCAGATTTCTATCATTTCTCTCTGTAAGTGTTATAATCATTCGTGACTGCTTCCGACCGGGTCCGCGCTCTTAATTCTTTATCAAAGTAGGTCAATCCCCCTACCAGCCTATAAAACGTTGACGATATTTCTCTACAATCATTCGGCTCTCGATCTTCGAGTAGTACGAGTAAAAACACACTGTTAACGGGAAAGATGAATCTCAACTTAGCCGATTACAACTTAACCGACTACATCTTAGACAACTCCTTGCCACAGAGTGGAAACAGTGGAGATATTCTAGCGTCAGCCATGAATTCGACATTCATTGAGCCAATGGCAGCACCAGTTAACAAATTCGAGGAAGAGATGCGACAGATGATCTCAAAACAAGATGCTACAATAACTCAGATTTTAGAGGAATTGAAAACATTGAACAGAAACATCGAGACAATATGCCAGCAAAGACAGTCAACTACGCCTGTTATTGTGAAGATTCCGGTGGAGTTCGACTTTGATAAAACCAGCCTTCGAAGACTAACAGACTCCCTTGTATCAGTTGTAAAAAAGAAAGATCAGAAGTCAAAGGAAAATCAGTCGAAGGAAAAGCAACACTCAAAGGAAACACAACCAGAGAAAGATCATCACCCAAAGGAAGAGAAGATAAAAAATAAAAAACGAGAAATAGAGAAAGACGATGATGAACAACTTCACAAAAAACAACGATACGAGCCCACCTATGTATCACCGTCAAAAATAGGACTGGGAAAACATGGGAAAAATATTGACAACTTCAAAGACTTCAAGATCCCAAAGATTCCAAAACTCAAACTCAAAAAGATACCCAAAGAAACAAAGAAAAGTTCTCAATAGAGAAAGAAGACAAAAAAGACAGTTCAATTTCCAAAAAACAGTCCTTTTCAGGACTAATCATTCCCCAAGAAAATCTATCTTCAACAATTGTCAATAAGTAAGTCAACTCGCCTCCAACCGTATAAAAGACGATGATATTTCCAGTACATTAATCATTCGGTTCCCGAATAGATGACAGCTAAAGAAATGGTGGTGGACTATAGTGTACAATTTCTACTTCTCTCGATGACAAAATGGTATCTGACAACCTTTCTACTGGCCATGATGCATGACTCCACTTTGTCTATGCATAAAATAAACAAAATAAGAAGGTTAATAGCAGATCGAAGAAGACCCGTGGAGTGTCCTATCTGTCAGACAAACTTTGGATACTATCATTAGAGGAGGAGGAAAAAACAAACTCCAAAACAGCCCTTTTCAGGGCTAACCATTCCCCAAGAAAAGTCTATCTTTCTCAAATTGTCAATATCGGTAAGACCAATAGAAGAGTCTTTCATCTTTGGAACCATATCGTGGAAAAAAGACTAAGTCCAACGATAGACTCTGCCTGAACCAACCTGTTTGTTTACATTAGCCGGAACTACTTTTTTAATCCAATTGTGAAAAAAGACTAAGTCCAACAAGGGTCTTTACCTTGATCAAAGCTGAAAAGGGGAAATAACCATCGAATTTTGGCGGGAAAACGTCTCGACCAATCAAAACGCTTGTTTACGTTTGTTTACATCAGTCGGAACTACTTGTTTACATCAGCCGGAACTACTTTTTAATCCAACTGTGAAAAAAACTAAGTCCAACGGTAATAGAGAGAGAAAGATCAACCCTCCAAAAAAAGACTAAGTCCAACGAGGGTTCCTACCTGAACCAACGGCCGGAACTACTTTTGTCCGAGGTCTACCCTCCCGAGACTAGCAACGGACTATTTATTATTGTATTCATATGTCGCGGAAACCGAATCACGCCAAAATTGCAGTGATGCGGCATTTTTTCTGCCCGGGAGGGTAGACCTCGGACAAAAATGGCACTCAGGGAGGGTAGACCTCGGACAAAATGGCACTCAGGGAGGGTAGACCTCGGACAAAACGCGTTTTGTCCGAGGTCTACCCTCCTATACTACTGGGGTGGTGTCCCACTTGGCTCAGTTGTAAGGTGTACGATTTTTTATCCCATATATAGTTCAAATAACTATCATTTGATTTGTGATTTCAAACTAGTGTAGTTATTCAGTGTCGACCGACTACAGTGCTGACAGAATTTTATTTTTTGGGGGGAGAAAGGGGGGTGGAGGGTGGAAATAGTTAATCTGAAACGTTGTAAATGAATATTACTTTTTCATGGTCACAGACTTACTAGTATTCATTATTCCTTCCACGACATGGTATGCTGTGCAAAGTAGATTTCTCTGACCAAGACCAACTCTAAAACCAGATCCACTTCCACCTGGATATTGTATTAGACAGACAGACCTCACCAGGATAATATTATTCAGCTTGCTATCCCTCACTTCTGCTACCCTTCCTTTAGCATTTTCGAGTTCATAAACGAAGTTTCCAGTACTGCTTTCTTGATGAGATGTAGGACTGGAAAATTCCTTTATCGTTTGTTCATTGAAAGTTTCAAAACAAGCTTTCTCCATTGCTGAAAATGATAACAAGAGGTCCATGAAGGCCTGGGTCATTCAACGTGCTGTTAGTGACCAGAACAGTAACCCTAAAAGTACCTTTTACAGCTATATTTGCATTTGTGGTCATTGCAGATCAAGATCAGAACATGTACAGAACGTGCAATCTGGTCTTTAATCTACACTGTCTGCTCCGCTCAAGACATTTCAGACAAGAGCAACAAATTGAATTAGTTGTTTGTTTGGTTTATATGACAATGTAAAGATTAAATGTGAAGAAAACAACTATTAACTAATCATTAAAAAAAATCCTTTATCTAACAATTGTATATTTCAATGCCCCTGAAAGAAAGCTTTTAAAAAAGCATTGTAAAATATCTCCTTTGTTACAATGTTTTCGACCACTTCAGAGACAGAAGCTCGGGCGAGTAGCGTAGTGGTTAGCCTATTTGACTCGGCATCTGGTGGTTGCGGGTTCGATACCCGGTTGAGGCAAACTTTCCAGCGATTTTTCACCTCTCACCTCTGAAGTATGTTAGAAAAGCAGTCAGTGACCTGGAAAAAACAATTGTGTCAGTACTGGTGCGAGAAAGCCAGATAACAAATGTAAATGAAATAATAGAATTTGTCTTTGATAGAGTAACTTTCTCCATCAGGGTCTTTCAGGCTCGGGACTGTGTAGTAAAGGGTTGAAATAAAATGAAACATAATTGAAAAGACTTGGTAGGTACAACCTTCCTCTAACCATAAACAAAACTGGAAAAAAACAAAAAGAAATATAATTTAAAAATAATCAGGCGACAGTGAGGAAGGGGGTAACTATAGATCTTCAGGGTGAAAGCAAAATACGTATAAGTGACAGTAGCATTGAACGGACCAAAACTCAAAGCTTCATGTTTTGTTTTTCTTTTAAGTTTTATGACACTTAATAGGCTTTCCGTCCATATGATGAAAGAAAACCACAAAGAGTTTGTTGCATTAAACGCCAACAAAAAAAGGGTCATTTTCAATGCAATATAAAGTGAGCCACACCCTGGCAAAAGGGGGGGGGGGGGCTTTATCCATGTCATTGATGCATTATACCAAGCAAGACGTCACGTAATTAGGGATCTATAAAACCCAGCTTGTCTGACATCCGACTAAATCAAGATGTAGAATGGTCCTTTGACATGCAGAAAATTGACCAATAGCAAAAAACTACGTCCTAGGTCAACCGGCCCCGACTGCCACATTAACTTTGGTCGACACTTTTTGTAGATGCATTAAGCCCCCTTTTCACAGAGCATGGCTCATGTCTTTTATTCTCCCAGTACCGGTACAGGAAAACAAGAGGATAATATAAACAAACATGTGCTGAGGAAAATACATTTATGTACAATGTTCATTAGTCATTTGGTTGGGAATAAAAGGGTATTGTTCAAAATGCTGAAAGATCAGCAACGGTTTCTAAATAGTTACACTCTTTACCACTTGACAAAATTGAGACTGGTCTAAAAATGAAAGCATTCGCAGACGACAAAATAAATACATGTATGACTGAAGAACTGAAATTTCTTTTCGGAGGGAAAGAAACATTGTGTGAAAAGCAGAAAATGCTGTGTACTAGCATGTTCGCCTTTTCCCACAGTGTTTTCAGAAGCATTGTAGGTAGACGGTTGAATTATATAATACAAAACACAATGATGTAGGATGAAACTCTTTAATAAAGACAAAAGGCCCATAATGGCCCTAACGGCTCAGATGAAAAGATGGTCAAAAATAGAACAGGAAGGTTTTCAAAATTTACTTCACATCAAGCCTTTAAACTAGAGGCCCTTGAGGGCCTGAATGGCTCTACTGGCAGTGATTTTGTTTATTTCCTAGCATACATCATTCTGTAGACACGATGAATTGAACAAGCAATGAAATAATTAAAGTAACATGATTCCACAGCAATTGTTTGGAATCCCGCCAAATTTGATACATAACGTTTTTCTAAGATTTGGTCCCGTGACCTACTTTTTGAGCGGACGTGACCCAATTTCAAATTTATCTAAGATTTTATCCAGACAAACATTCTGTGTAAGTTTCATGAGTATCAGGCAGAAAATGTGGCCTCTAGACTGCACACTAGGTTTTTCTAAGATTTGGCCAAGTGACCTACTTTTTTACCTGACGTGACCCAATATCAAACTTGTCCGAGATTTCATCCAGACAAACATTCTAACCAAGTTTTCAGTAACTGCCAGTAGAGCAGGCCATCATAAGCCTCTTGCGTTAATTGCAATTATTAAATTGTAAAATGTATCATAAATTCGAGTCATGAAAGAGCCTCTAAGTGAAACTAATATGGATAAATGGCAACATGTTGAATTGTAAAAATGTATGTAGTATGTATCTAGGTTAGTATTGGTGGGTGGGGTAATATTACATGTAATTTACTACCAGCAGTGCTATGTACTATGTAGATATTAAAACAAGGAAAAGCACCCTTTTTTGAAAGGCACATTCCTAAGACATATGCAGGTACAAGGAGTGTGAAGTGCAAATTTTCTTACTATTGAGTCTACTACAAACGCAGTAACCCTCCGTTGTTGATATTGTGCATAACAGTCTTTAAATGCTTTATCGTTGCATAATTGGTGTTTTCATTTTTGTATTGTAATTATATATTTGTATATATTACAAATTGTATTCTAAAAATACCCTCAAATCAGACAAACATGCAAGATGACAATTTGTTAAAGTGTGGACATCCACGTAGTACTTGGTGG
This sequence comes from Tridacna gigas, assembly GCA_945859785.2. NCBI lineage: Eukaryota > Metazoa > Mollusca > Bivalvia > Cardiida > Cardiidae > Tridacna > Tridacna gigas. Next base: position 25,285,519 of record OX244028.2, read on the forward strand.
TTGGAGTAAAATTACATGTGATTTTCACTGTATAAAAATAAGAAAACCCATTCATTCATTCAAAAGGTATAGTTTGTCTTCCTTTATCATAATGCATTGTGTTAGAAGTCATTTCAACTTCAGTCTTCTGATAAATGCTCCTTTACACTCACATCATCATATTCCAAGGTACCTCTCATACTCCGGCGTCTATTTTTCAGTAAGTGCAGGATTTGTAACGGATACTTGTAAATACATGGTAGAAACAGAAAAACAGACTTTCAAAACTTTTGCAATTAGTTCTAGGTTGGCCCCTAGAATAAGGTCCACTGATTGGCCTTGTACTAAAAATGCAGCCTCTAGATTGCACACAAGGTTTTGCAAATTTTTTTGCTGGTGACCTACTTTTTGACCTAACATTGCCCAATTTTAAATCTGTCCGAGACATTATCAAGACAACCATTCTGACCAAGTTGCATGCGTATTTGACTGAAAATGTGGCCTCTAGGGTGCACACAAGGTAATTGTTTACGCCTGGACGATGGACAACGCACGACGGACACAGCACGATCACAAAAGCTCACCTTGAGCACTTCGTGTTCAGGTGAGCTAAAAAATTAGGACTCTCTTTCGTAAACAAGAAATGGAAATTTTGAACTTTAAACGGCTATTTTTTCTTTTTTTTTTTTTTTTTTTTTTTTCCCCAAAGTAAATAGGATTCAAGCCAATAATGATATATGGCAACTGTACAAGTTTTATAAAAATTAAACCACAAATGTGGATTTAATCGCATTGACAAGTAAATTTTCAACTTTAAATTGCTACTTTTCCCTGAATGATTGTAAGTAATTTTGATGGTCAGGAGACTGATTATCAGGAAACTGTGAGTTTCGTGAAAATCCGACCACAAATGCAGACTTTATCGCGTACACAGGAAAAAGAAGGACGGACGGACAGACAGACAAACGATGGAAACCAGACAATGACTTAAACTCTGCTGTCTCTCAGCCAGTAGAGTTAAAAAGTTGTGATCCCTACCCTTGGCAGAGCCAGAATTGAACAATATCTGTATGCATGAAGCTATATGCTACACCTGGTAGCCTTATGTCTTATGGTTGGAACAGGTGGAATTACTTTTTACTCCAGAGTTGTAATATGGGAATTCTTGGTAGCGGTCTACTCTATGAAACTACTTGCCAAATTTGGTAGTCTAGTGTTTTCTTTTATTATCCTTAACCTTTGATAACAATTTGCCTCGTGGCACGAGAAGGATGTTTAAAAGGATTATTGACACATGATGGACAAAACGCACGACCGGACAAGGCATTGACAGGTCACAATTGCTCACCTCACGGTCTTCAAGCTCAGGTGAACCAACAAAAATAAACTGTGCAAGCTTCAAAAGTATCAGATTAACAGACGGACACTAGACATTCTCAACAGATAAAGGAAACCACGCCATAACATAAGCTTGTCTGACAAATGGCCAGTAGAACTAAACAAAATGATAACCCGGGGACAACAAGTTTGGCCCACCATGTGGGAGTGAGTACAGAACCTTGTAAGCAGCAGAAAAAAGTAACCAATCACTCAATGTACATCTGTCCTATTTCAGAGCCCCTTGTTTTCAAACTTGCATGAGGATAGGAGTATTCACTATTTATGAAAAAGAAGAAGCTTAATTTATGGCCTTCAAATATGACTTTGACCTTGAAACCATTGAAGGGAATGGTAAAGAGAGACACTTACTACGCATTAAGTAGAAAAGTTGACAAAAATGTTATTATTTGACCATCAAGTGTAAACCTTGGGCCTACCTGAATAAATTTAGAGAACAATTGTGCAAATCGCTTGTGAAGTCTATCCATATGTGTAGAAGCTATATGGCTCGGACAAGGTCGATTTATGATAATTTTATCGTTCGACCTTAAAATGTGACCTTGCCCTTAGACCTGTATGGTCAAATATTTTGAATCTATTCATGGAAGCGAATAATAATTGCGGCCAATATTTTTTTAAATCCATCTGAAATGTAGAATTAATGGCTCAGACATGCTCCATTAATGACAATTTTCTCGTTTGACCTTTCAGGGTAACCTTGACCTCGGACAAACCTGAACAAATGATACTGGTAAAGGAGAACACTTGTCGAAAATTGTTTTTAAATCCATTAATAAATGCAAAAGTTGTATCTCGGGACACATGCGCGCAAACACAGACGGACGTTCAGACGCACATACACCGAAGCATTGTGACAACTATGTCTCGCTCACCACAAGCGGGCTCGACAAAAACTGGATAATTTTACATAAGACAGCAAAATTTACACCCTTACATGTATTATAAAACATTAACTTTGCCAGATAATAAATTACGATACATATAGCTCAATGCTTTGAGATGTCTTTAACAAGGTACAAAACACTGTAGGAAAAAGAAGGTTTTGGAGAGAATATTTGGCCTCTCAAGCAAACAAGATGTTTTTTTCTTTTAAACTGGCAGGATAACATATTTTAAGGAATAAGGTGACTGGTTTTTAAACTCATCTAGATGTATAACATATATTCTTTTTAATTGGCAGGATGACCTTCTTTAAAGAGTATGGTGACTGGTTTAAAAACTCATCATGTCCATGAGTAATTTATGTCATTAATACAAGCTACTTAAATCATGGCCACGAAGAAAATAAAGTCATCGCCACGAGATAGTCAAGTCACGGCCACAGGTAAGTTAAGTCATGCCCAACATTAACTTAAGTCAAGGTTAAAAGTAATGGTCACGAGTTAGTTAGGTAGCGTTTATGAGCAAGTAAAGTCATGGCTACGTTTTAGTTAAGTCAAGATCAGTAGTAAGTTAAGTCATTGCAACAAGTTAGGTAAGTCATGGTTATTATGAAGGTAGGTCAAGGCTATGTGTTAGTTAAGTAATCGTTACAAGTTGGTTAAGTCATTGCCACAAGCTACTACCTCATGGCTATGATGTATTATAATCTTTTTTCTGGCAGTCCCCTTTTTGTTGCTGTATGTATCCCTTATTTCATGTAAGTTCAACGTAATCTAAGAAATTACGAGACCATGGCGTTCAATTTACCCTGTGTGTGGATTGTATGAAGTTTCACTGTACAAGGATTCCTTTGTATCTTCATTATTGAATTTTTGTTGATTTTGTATTTGAAACAAAACCTAATATTACATAGTAGCTAATGCTCTAAAAGCCGGCTGAGGCTGGGGTACAAGGTGATGACTTGTGGATGATGAGCCCTGTATGTTACTGACTGAGCCACAAAGCCCAGATTTTAAATATGCAACACTGGTTTAAGACTATTGTTGAATGCACAAAACTGACATCATAAATGTGATCTTTTTATCTTTTTACCTTGAAAAAAGCATCGAGTGGAAAGATGAAAACTTCACATTAGGCCATTTCTAACATATCAAGAGAAAATATCAAATCTTTTGATGTGAAATATCAAATCAGATATCCTGATTTGTGAACACTTAAATACGTTCATTTCTCAGTGACATAACATTTACACCTCAATCATACATTAAACAAATCATTTGAATGAATTAATTAATTAATTAATCATTTCTCATTGAATCAGGTCTGCTTTTGGTACAAATACACAAAAGAGAAATTTCACCCTTTATTGAAGCAATTTCAAGAAGGCGATTTTATTTTGATTGATACCTGGAGAATCTGTCTTCGATGAGCTATCAGGAGTTTCAGCTGTGTCACTGCTGCCAATATCAGGCCTTTTCTTTTTCTGCAATTTACCAGGTACCAGTCCTTGACGATACATCCATTTATATATAGTGAAATCTCAATTTTAAACCTATGCCAAACAATCCCATGTTTGGATAACCCTGGTGATGAAGGCTTTTGAAAACATTGTGTAAAAATTAGACCATAATGGGGATAAGGTTAAAATGCTAGACATCTGCATTTTCTCCTTTTCTCACAAAGTTCTCAAAAACCATGCTCCATCAATGTTAAAAATCAGGACTTGTAGATCTATATCTGCTTGGTGCTTTCATAGAAAAGACAGTGTGTTTAAAGCCACAGTCCATTATACGTTCAAACGTCAAAGTTCAAGGGGAAAAACTTATTGTCAGCATCAGCACCGACATACATTGTATGAAAATTGCGTCTTGCCAATCAAGATCTTAAATTTTATAAAGTTCGTCTCTCTGTCTGTGCTTTCAAAATTTTGTTACACACCGGGGATCATCCATCGCTTTTACTAATATTGTTGTAAGCAGTGGTTAACTCTTTACCACATACCAAGATTTTAGCCATGCTAAAACAGAGAGTAAGGGCCCTACGTGGATTATTGGTAAAGTGTAGAACTCGTAACCCTGAAACCCCGGGTTCAAGCCCCACTGGAAGCACTGGAATTTCGTTGAGTGTCTTTGGGCAAGACACTTCAGAGCCCTCGTCTTGTTCTGGTGAAACCAAAAAAACGCATGAGTATGTTAGCTGTCGCTGTGATACAACTGTTCAAAATAGCGTTGAAAGAGGCCTGAAGCACCATTTAGTCAATCAATCAACCTAATTGAAAGCAGTTGCAGACAACAAATTAAATATTACTCGAAACGTAAAATTTGTAATTCAAAGGATAGAAAGTATCGTGGGTATAGGAGCCAATGCTGGTAACCAGCATCACCCCTTTTCCTCCATTGTTTTCACAAGTCTTCTTCATCAGTTTTGGGAAAAAGTCAGGATTGTTTGGTAAAGGGATAGACACAATGACAGCAAAACTGAAGGCAGAGTAACAGAGTAAAAAAAGAAAGAGTATAGCGAAAGGGATAAACAGCGGAAAAGAGTTGATTCCATTATTTGTATTTGAATTCATTTCTCTTTGTTCTTTCCTAAAAGTCATATATTGTCAGTACTCACTCTAAGACTGTCTAATAGATTTCCAGTTAATCAATAATGTGTTTCAATTAGAGAAAAATAGCCCTTTACCCTCGTCAGGGACCCCCGACTGAATGAAGTCATTTTATATTCGTTTTTACAGCCTAAGGACTACACATAACTGGAATCTCATACAGGAATAAAAAAAAAAAAAAAAAGATTAGCTTTTACCTTGGATGATCTATTCGGTCTCTGATCTGTGACATTGCTTACATCTAGTTTCTGGCCTGTAACGTTGCTTACATCTGGTTTCTGGCCTGAAGGTTGTTTATTGTCAGAGACTATGACACTTGTGGAACAAACATTATTAAAACCATTCTCGTCTGACACTGAAGTCTGTTTTTCCACTGTAATAGCTTTATTTTTCGCTATGTTAATGTCATACTTGTTGTATTCAGTTTCCCCCTGAGGCGTTTTCTTCTCGTTTGCATCTTCTTTTTCTCCACATTTAGAATACACGTTTTCCATGGTCTCTTATATACTATTTATTATAAATGAAAACAAACAATTAAATTCTTATCAAACAATTACGTGTTTCGATGCCAAAGGTAGGACGACTTTTGAAAACATTGTGGAAAAAGAGAAAAAGCTGGTAACCATTTTTTCCCTATTTCCCATCATGTTTTCTACCCTTTCATGGAAAACTTATATTAGATGAGCTATATCTAATTTGTCGTGTGCAAATGCTTTAAATTTGGACGATTATGAAATTTTGTTTTTTCGTAAAGAGTTCATGTCTAAATTGAACCTTTTTACAAAAAAGAACAGTCTAGTTTCTTTAAGCATGCAAATGGAGGACGCTATATACATGTATACAGGAATAGGCATGGCTATATATAACAACAATGGTTACCTCGATTTTCTAAGAATCAATTTAGTGCAGAGAGCGAAAAATTCTACTTATGCCAGTAAACAGTTCACCATTGTACTCTGCAAAGTATTTAAAAAAAGCTTGAAATAAATTCTCCCACAAATCACAAACGAATTATACTGGATACAGTTTGAATGTGATGTAAATTCGCATACGAATGTGCTAAAAAGTAAAATTCAAAAGATGCTAGTAGTAGGTATATTGTTTGTTTGAGTGCAAAAAACGTTAAAGCTGCATCACATCGCCTACCTTATAAGTGCGGTAATGGTTAACCAGCTAACTAAGTAAGTTGTTTAATCCCTTTAATCCTTTAATCACTAACTTATACATATAGCTAACCCTTATACAATACAACAATACAACAATATAAAACATAATAGCAATTTTATGTAACATTAACATGCTCATAAAATTAAAACAAAAATGGGTTAACAAGTCAATCTAATTAAGGTCAGCAAACAAAATGGCAAAACCTTTTTTAACAACATTTTTTACTTAAATCAAATTTTTATAAAATAAAAAAAAATTTAAAAATTTTTTTTAAAAAATAAAAAATAAAAAAAAATTAAAAATAAAATAAAAAAAATTTTGATTAAGAAAAAAAAACCAACGCATCAGCCAACTAGTTACTTAACTAACCAGCAAACCCTTACATCAAACAATTGCTTAACCTTTTATCCACCCACCAACCAACGCATGACGCATCAGCTAACCGGCTTATGTGTTTGTGGGTGGCTTAAGATTTTATAAAAAAAATAAAAAAAATAAATAAAAAAAATTAAAATTAAAAAAAAAAAATTTTTGAATTTATCTTTTTAAAAACTGATAAAATAATCTACATGATATATAGCTTATAAATCATGGATGAATTTAGACAACAAGAAATAAAAATGCCATTTTCTCCTGAAAAACGGGTAATTTATATACCTGAAGCAAAAACCCTTAAAGAACAAATAAAAAACTATATCATGACAATGTATGATACAATAGCTACAAACCTAATATATGATGATTGTTATATCATAGAAAGAGACCATAATACACTAGAAATAAAATCTAGGTGTAAAAGCATTAACATTGATGAAATTGTTGATGCAATAAGAGAAGAACTAGAAAAAGAAATCGAAACAAAAACCTTTAACAGTAAAGAAGAAGTATGTTTGTTTTTAGAAGAAATAAAGGAAAAACTAAGAGCATTACTATATTAAAAAAAATTTAAAAAAAATTTTTTAAAAATTTTTATTTTTATTTGTTGCTGGAGCGTAACAAATAAGAATTTTTTTAAATCGTTAGTTCTGTTAAAAAATTGAAGTTTTGTTTGTTAAGTTATAAAAATATATGTTAAGATGAAGAAGGTTTTTAAAAGATTTAATACAGATGAATTAATGACAATATTTGGTGGTTTAGAAAGTATATTAAAAAGAAAAGCTTTAACCAAGTACAGTTCTAACATGGAAGAAATAAGTTTTAATTGGGTTAAGGATGAAAAACCATTTGAATCATCCCTGTCTTTTAGTGTTGGTTGCAAAGCAGCTGTCCATTCCAGATTATAAAGGTTCAATTCCCTTCTCGGATAACTATACACATCTGGCGTTCGTTCATTTGTGAGGCAATATTGAAGGTTAAAATTAAAATACTAAAACGTTCTGTTGATAATGTCATTTAATCAAAATGACGACAAGAAAGCAAGAATAAATCAAACAACTACAAAACTACTGAAATCATTGCAATCACAAAGATGGGTACAAAATCCGCCATATACATAATAATCATGGAAAGGACAGGCGCTATATACACAATAATTATGGAAAGTACAGAACGGGTGGAGGACGGGGAAGATGGTGGAAAGAATTCAGCCGCTTTCAGCGGTTTCCAAATGGCGACTGATTTCTAGCAGACAATAAACAGGGGTCGTCTCAACACACCCGAGATTCAGGCCCTCTAGGGGCCGTCTCAAATATATTTGCCAGGGCAGACTCAAATATTTTTGACTTCGTCAAAATTGTATTTGAATCATCCCTGTCTTTTAGTGTTGGTTGCAAAGCAGCTGTCCATTCCAGATTATAAAGGTTCAATTCCCTTCTCAGATAACTATACACATCTGGCGTTCGTTCATTTGTGAGGCAATATTGAAGGTTAAAATTAAAATACTAAAACGTTCTGTTGATAATGTCATTTAATCAAAATGACGACAAGAAAGCAAGAATAAATCAAACAACTACAAAACTACTGAAATCATTGCAATCACAAAGGTGGGTACAAAATCCGCCACAGAGCAGTTCAATTGTCTATCGAAATTGAATTGCATACCCACCCGACGCCAGATGCTGGGAAAAAAAAAAAGTACATAAATATTCAAATGAAATACTGAATGTCTGTGTAAGAGAGCAGCCTTGTGCTGAACCCTCGTCGACGAACCGAAAACGCACATAAAATGAAAACAATACTAATAAAGCCGGCGTAATAGGAGAGCAGTCTTGTGCTGTACTCTTAAAAACCTAACCAGCCCAATCATTAATTTCACAACATTAAATGATAAGCAAATACTTTACAAGGTGAAGTTACGTAATGCAGCCTACGAATGGAGGGCAGCCTTGTGCTGAACCCTCGATAGACAAATAAAATGTAGAAATGTATAGGGATAAATGAAAGATAAGATTACAAGCAGTTAACCATACAGAATAAAAGAGGATAAGAACATTAAATAATATTCATATTGCGAACAAATTCCAAGGATGAGAGGCAGCCTTAATCGGAACCTTCAAAATAATGGAACATCGGTCCGCACTGGAGAGTCGAATAACAATGGAAATGTATTTATAAGAAATGAAGGGGAAAGTACAATTCATGAGCGACATGTTAGGAAGTTATAAGTTCTTCGACTATTTTACGATGCAAAGCAGCCTTATGCTGGACTCAGAATCGAAAAGCCAAGAACTACACATTCGGAACTGTTAAAGAAGATTAAGTGTGTGTGTGTGTGTGGAAGGGGAATGAACTTTATCCAGATCTTGAAATAAATACTAATTAACTAGCCTTAGCTGCGGTATCCGAATATAATTTTGCAGAGCGTTAGATTTCCAGCGTCCCATTTTTTGGATGCTTTCCTCTGAAAAGCCTTGTATAGCAGCGTGTGTCGCGGCTCCAATACGAAAGGAATGCGATTTGTATTGGCTGGTGTCATAGCCGAGAAAAGAAATAACTTTGTGCAAATTAGCATTAAAAAATGAGTAAGATACTGCTTTGCCCCCAGGAAACTGAAAGAATGGCCCGCAAGCCCTTACAACAACGTTTTTGTAAAGTTGAAAGGCTCCAACAGGGCACACTGCAGGGTCATGAGAATAAGCAGGAAGAAATATAGTTACTGTTTGAGAACTATGTTTGTACTTTTTCAATTTCAATTCAATGCCTACAGGTCGGCTATCATGATAAACAGCATGAACATCGTCTTGCTGTATGACAGCAGAGCCTTCTTTTGTTTTACAGCATATCTCTCCAATCCGTAAAAAGCCATGAAAAGCGAAAATGCACATGGTTGAAAAAATTACTCGGTGAACGTAATTAGAAATAATATGAGGCAAACTGCGGATAATCTTCCTCAGAATTTCTAATGTAATTGGTAATCGCGTGTCGCAAGGCGACGTTTCACGACTTAAGTTATTTGCCCCTTTCAAGAATTGTTTTATTAAAAAGGACTGACTAAAGTCCTGAAATCCGAATAATTTGTTAATGTATGCCAAAGCCGAGACATGTGCAGATATAGTATTTACCCGGTAATGAGCATGAAATAGGGATGCCAAGAAATTAACCAAAACAACTTCAGTAACAGGCAAACGAACTACAATATTATGACTGTTACAAAACTTCACAAAGCTCGTCCAATAGTGAAAATACACTTTCTTTGTTCGACTGGATAAACCATGGGAAATTATGAACTTGGCATCTGCATCTACACCTTCAGCAAGTGAACTGGGACCGGGGTCGGAGTGCGTGACAGATAAGGCGCTTCTTGCAGGGCTTTCTGAAAGTTAAAACGAGATAATTGGTCGGTAACTGAGTTATTCCTACCACTTACATGTTGGGCCCTAAATAATATATTGAACTTCATTGTTAATAGGACCAGTCGTCTGATAAGTTGCATCATAACTGGGTCTTTTGATGTAAGGTTATTCAAGACAAAAACCGAAGTTTGGTTATCCGAAAAGAAAACTACCTTATGATTGGCCATTTTATGTCCCCACATTTCCACTGCTAATATAATAGGGAAAAGTTCAAGAATATTAATGTGATAAGACTGAAAGGTGGCAGGCCATTTTTCAGCAACCCATTCACACCCATATACTGCCGCAAATCCTAAGCTGCCCGCTGCATCCGTGTACAAATTTAAAGCGTCGGAGGGAACCCATTCATCATTCAAAAACATGCATTTGCCATTGAAGGATTGCATGAAAGAATACCACATTGCAAGATCAGCTCGAGCATCATTGTTCAAACGAATGTAAAAATTTTGCGACTTGCATCCAATGGTCAAATCGTACAATCGCCTCAAAAAGGTTCGTCCGGGGACTACACAAGTAGTATCAAAATTCAAAAGCCCTAATAAAGATTGCAACTCCTTTAAGAGAACCTTTTTCCTGCATTTAAACTGCTCTAAGAGATTACGAATTCGGTCAACTTTATCTTCGGGCAAACGCGTTATCATTGCTGCACTATCAATTTCAATACCATATATGGTGATGCAAGTAGTCGGACGGACAGTTTTCTCTTGTTTAATTGGAATGTTGATCGACTTACAAAGGTGAAGAAATGGATCTAAATGATCTTGACATTGACGCGACTCTGGGGCACCAACAAAGAAGAAATCGTCTAAAATATGACTCATTGAGGCCTGATAGCGCGTTTCCATGATCCATTGTAATGCAGCACTAAAGCGGCTAAATAGTTGGCATGATATGCTTAGCCCCATAACTAAACAAGAATCCATATAAAATTCTACCGTATCTTCCAGTGCCCAAGCAAAACCAAGCAAATGGCGGTCATCAGGATGAATTGGTATAATACGGAAAGCATTTTCTATGTCAGTTTTAGCCATGAGACAATTTCTGCCGAACCTTTTCACTTTATTGATGACAACATCAATTGTGTCATAATGCACTTCAGTAAATTGGCTATCAATACCATCATTTATTGAACGACCCTTTGGAAATGACAGGTCCTGAATGAGCCGGAATTTTCCAGGTTCTTTCTTAGGCACAAGGGCTAAGGGTGAACAAACTAGGTTACATGGTTTAGATGAAAAGGGACCAATAATTCTACCAGCAGCCAGTTCTTCCTTTAATTTCGAACTAACTGTAGTTTTATTAGCCACAGCTGATGGGTGATTGCGAGTGCCATTATTAAGCGGAAGTTCGCCAGCAAATGGCACTCGGAAACCCTCAACAAATCCAGATACTAAGAACTGTTTCTCACTTTCGTTATAACCAAACAAGTATTCTGATAGTTTATCACTTTTGACGGGTGTTGTTATTGGCTCGAAAGGACTGGTTACTGGATTTTTCGATTTGTTTGGGCAGGGGTCTGGAGCCACCAGATTGAGAGGAAGTTTGAGGAGTCAAATTATTTTTCTGTCGAGTGAAGCACCGAAAGACTGGATGGGGTTTTCTGCAGAAGCTGCATATGTGCTGATATGTACATGTCTTGTTGGAACAACCTTGAAGTTTATTGAACTTAAAACAATATTTGCCATTATTTTGGGGTTGGGTCTGTGAAGCCAATGCTGCAGTTGTAGCTTTTATCCACAGCTCATGATGTAAAGAACCCTACGGCACAGGCTTCACTTGTCGTTGGATGCGGAAATTTTTATCATAATAATTGAATGCAGTGGCTCCATGAACCCTATCCAAATCTCGAATGATATTCATATAGGTCAACAGTGGGGAAGCTTCATTAGGATACTTTTGAATCCTGATGTCCATAAACATAAGAAATGCCGAAATCCATTTTGACATTGGCAGTTGTTTGTCACTATCACATTGCGCCACCGAAATATTGGGCCTAGCAGCAGACACTTTAATCATTACTTCATCGGGTTCTGTGCGTTTGTTTAGCAAAGCGTTGAAATCAATAAATTCCCCATTCCATATAGATTGTTTCAGTTTATCAGACACAAGAGCCCCAGGCGATAGGGAAGAGTCAAACGTCACCTGAGGATGGCTGTTACCTGTAATAATGGGCTGATCGGGCTCCACCTGAAGAGCCTGTTGCACTTGATCCATGAGTTGACTCTGGTTCCTATCAGGAGTGTCCGACATATTAATGTGGTTGGCGACCAAATGTTCCTGAGAATCAGCCTCATTATTAGAGGCATGCAGTGGTATGACGCCCCTGTGTTCAAGGGCCTCCAATACGGAAGCCACTATCTCTGCATGCGTGTGGTTGGGCTGGTTGTCCAACGTATGACTAAGCTGACTGCCGGTCGCTGTGCTCGTCTTCTTCCGTGCTTTTCGTTTGTTGCGTACGGGCGGCATCTTGGAGCGCTGAAAGGAAATAAATTATTATTCAATAATTAATCTTAACGGTAAGGTAGGAATTATTATAGTGTACCATAATGGTTCAAAGAACATGAACATATGTCAGAAACATAAGCTATTTATCCTTTTCTTGCAATGCAAATGAATGCCTTTATGATAAAAGCTCCATTCATATAAACTTCAAAGAGAAGTATAATAATTGATATGATGAAGTAAAGACTACTTGTAATTTGGTCGCCCCTATTATGCAGATAACTTATCTATGCATTAAGCATATGTACATAAGCGAAATTCAAAATTAATTTGCAAGAGGAATTTGAGAAATGCACCTAAATGAAAATGAAAATAACAAGTACTGGAAGCAAACTAAAGGTTTTCCATAACAAAATCCTGCACAAATCAAAAATGAATAATAGCAAAGAAAATAACCAGGCCGGAGAAAACAAGGCAAATACAAGTATGATTAACAACCAAAAACTGCCGACAATGATTGATGAACCTAAATATGACCAACCTGTGATCGACAGGAAATATGAAAAGAAATAAATGTTGGCAAACTCATGTTCAACACAATGTGAACTGCAAAATGACAAAGAAAGTGTGTCAATAGTGCACATACAAACACGAAATTTGTAAAATAAAATGAACCAGTATCTACAAAATGGAAGATTGAATAATACGTAGTTGACATATTCCTCAATGACAGATGAAATAACAAAACAGAAACATGTCCAAGTCGGTAATCTTATATGAATATGAATAATAATGAACCCGACATTGAAAGTAATAAACACTTAAGTATGCAAATACATGCATAAAAAATATAGATATTAAGCTGATTGCAATACACAATCAATGAACCGCAAGTACATGCGGACTGACACTGGCTAGTACTGCCTAAGGAGAACTGTTACAGTAAACAAAACTTTAAAGATTAGCCACTATCTACAATGTTACAGCCAATACTCCATGTAATTTATTTATGTACATTGAAATGTGCACATATCCTGCAAAACCTTGGCTGGCTGGCAGTTACTAAATGCCCATTCTCCAGATACCATAAACAGTAACAACACCTTAACAAGGCATAAGAATCAAAGAACACAGTTGTCTGTTGCATAACTTGAAAGACTGCATGCTCTGTAGCGCACATTAGGCGTGTAACCATGCTCTGTATCACACAACACGGCATGTAACAGACAGGAACATGAATTACACATGTCCTCAGATATACATTTTAACCAAAAAAAAAAAAAAAAAGATTAAAAAATGTGTTCATTTGACTTACATGATGACTGGTCTACATAAACCCAACGTGCCACTCGAATTATGCAGTCACGGACACTGCGCAAGTACTTTGGATATCCAACTTCATGTGAGAGATGAATACCATCTGTACTATATATTGACGACTGACAGTTCCACATGCCACGATGTCTCCAAAGATAAATGGGTAAAGAAGAAGTAGCAACTGCAGTCTGAATTGCAGAGTTGGCAACACAAATATTGTCATTATAGTCAGAAAAAGGTGTCCTCTCACGTCGCAATAACTGAAGAATCACAACCTTTTTAACACTCAGGCCTATCAACAAAAAAGAAACATAGCTGAGAAGGTCCAAAGCAAACTGTTCCGGTAGATACGAATGACAAGTTAAATCATTCGAACCGATGTCAACCAGTACCAGGTCCGCAGAGTGTAGCTGGGATTCTACAGCTCGTAAACGTCGCCTTTGTCGTAACGAGAGACCACTGAGTCCAATCATCCGAACAGAAAAATTGTCCATATTTAAGCCAATATTATCAAGTCCGTTTCGATCACAATAACACTGAAATCGAGACACAAAACTGTGCCCAAGAATTATCACTTTTGCAGCCATCTTACTAAGCGTTAACACAAGAGAAACTACACAAAGCCCTGGAGAATCCCGCTGCATATGTAAAACATCCAAGAAACTGGGTAGGAAACACGTTTTGTTGTTGCGGCCCTGTATCAGATACACAACAGCGCCTAAAGCAAAATTCGCTCGATCATGAAAATAAACAGTTCTACCAGTAAAGGGCTAAGAAAGAGGGTAAAATCATGATAGTAAATAAACAGTACTTATCTGTACAAATTGTAAGGAATTGCAGTGGATCTGCAAACTGCAAAGAATTCAGCCGCTTTCAGCGGTTTCCAAATGGCGACTGATTTCTAGCAGACAATAAACAGGGGTCGTCTCAACACACCCGAGATTCAGGCCCTCTAGGGGCCGTCTCAAATATATTTGCCAGGGCAGACTCAAATATTTTTGACTTCGTCAAAATTGTATTTTTTTATCCATTTTCTGGTAGTGGAGTAAAGGCTGCCGTATATTATGAATATAGTAGAATGATGGAGGAACACCCATATGTTTTTGATTTAAATTTAAATATTTGTATTGAAGGAGATTGTGATAAAAGACGATTAGTAAGGTTAAATTGTTCTTCTGATGAACATAATTTTTCTAGATATTATGAACATTATGTTTTAGATTTTTTTAGAGAAAATCAAGCTGATTTACCAATAAAATATTATGAAAAAGCAAAACCATTTATATACTTTTTTGACAAGCCGGATGATGTTTATGATCATTTTAATAATATGGAAAGTGAAGAAGAGGAAAGCGAATCAACAGATGAAGAAGAACAACCAAGAGAGTTAACTGAACATGAACAAGAAATAATTGATGATTACAACAGACAAGCTGAACAAGATGCAAGACAGGAAGCTGCAGAACTTGAACAACAAGAAAGAGAGCAAAGATTAATAGATATGGTAGCAATGTTAAGAGAGGCAGACCAACGAAGTGAAGAACCTGTTTTAAATAATCAATTTATCAATCCACAACAAAGTGAAAGAGACAACAACCAACAAACAAATACATTAATTTTACAAAATGTACTAGAAAACTTTTCAAGTGATGATTATAACATATTTTGGGAAAATTGTGCTAGATTTTTTGAAAATGGAAGATATAGAATTACATATAGTCGTTTTGGGCTTGAAAAAATTGTAAGGATAGGAGATGTAGATGAGGAAGGTAATGTAGTTGAGGAAGATGAACAAGATGAACGTGATGAAGCACGTTTAAGACAAGTTCTTGAAAATCTTAAAAAACAAAAGACTAGTAAAAAAACTTTTTATGAAGAAAAATGTGTTATTTGTCTTGAAGAAAAACCAAATATACTTTTTTGCAATTGTGGTCATATACCTATATGCGCAAATTGTGATGAATTAAACGAAAATTCAAACAAATGTCCAATTTGCAAAACCGATAGTGATATAAAACGTAAATTATAACTTTTAACAGGAATATCGGGGGACGTATTTATCCGCGGATAAATTCTGCGAACCCCAAACGCAGAGAAACTTAAACTTTGATATTCCTGCCTTAGCTAATGTTGAAAAACGTTAAACTACCATGATATAACCATTTTTTCATGCCTCCTCACCGAAAACGAAAGAGGAAGTTATTTAGCGTACAACCCTTTAACTTTTGCTTAACACACCAAAATGGTAGAACATTATAATATTAACAAACATTTTTACCCTGTTTAACTTGTACAATAATAATTGTATAAAATACTTAATATTGTTTTTTAAACAGCAGCCTACAACATTGTGATATGGTATTAACTTACGGGTTGTTAGACCGCGCCAGAGGTTACCATGTTATTAATAATAATTTTTTTTTTACAACAAGGAAGTAAGACTGCTTTATTATCATTAAATAAAAATCATATTTTATACAATTACCATATACAGTTCATTTTTAGAAAAAACAAAGCAAAAAATTATTAATATCATAACATACTACCCATTTCCCTCAAAAGTCCAGTCTAAAGTGAATTACAAAATATTGGAAAAAGTTGTGAAATACTATACCACGTGATATTGGTGTGTGTATCAATATAAACCCTTTTTTAAATATCTAACCCTTTTACTGGGTTAAATATTTTTTTACAAGTCTAACTCTATCAGTAACGTTAAATATGCATTTTTAGCATTAGGGTTATTTGACCTTGTTATAAAGTTTATAACATCACATTGGTCTATTACTAAAGGTTGTGGAAAAACTACACAACTACAACCTTCTCCTTTCTTTTTTACTATGGAGTAATCAACCTGTTCAACTCCATTTACGACTATATTAACTTTTGCCTCTTCTTTTAGAATACCGGTTCCCTTAACCACCATTAAAGTCCCTCTTATAATTCTACCAGGAGCAGACATGCAATAACCCCCCATCCCATGGCTTACTCCGGTGCTTCCATTGCCAAAAGAAAACTCATAATTACCATCTGCTAAAGCACCTTGTTCCTCGGCGCACACACTTATAATTGTTTTAGGAAGCGATACCCTTCCATCCACGTAGGATTTTGTTACTAAATCTCCCTCATCTACAGGTATCGCAGCGTTTTTTATAGAAAAACCTTGAAAATCTACATCAGATATTGCTGTAAAGCTTCCATCCGGATTTTTTACAATGGCACCACCATTATCAACGTAATTTTTATTAGCAGCAGCGTTATGATTTATTGGATTTGGTAAACCAGTAATTGAGTTTCCACCCATATCTATTTTACCAGCCATTGAAAAAGACCCGTCTTGGTTTTTTGTTAAAGCCTTTTCACCTGCGGTAGCTATCTCAAAAACACTATCTACGTAAAGCTTATTTGCTGCATGGCTATTCTCAATTGGAGAAGCAACAAAATGAATTCGTCGGTTACCCATAGATATTTCTCCTATTGCAGTATAAAAGTTATCAACGGAGTTATACAAAAACGGTGTGGATTGACTATCAACATCCCCTTTGTTGCTACATCATCAGGTTCAGCCGGTGACAGGACGTTAATTAACCCATAATTCCTCATATCTATATTTCCTGTAGCAACAAATCTTCCATCATTACGTTTAACAATGACACTTTCTCTACTAACCTTATCCACATAACTTCTTGTAGCAGCATCATGTGGTTCTTCAGGGTCATGTAGATTATGTATTTTTTTAAAACCCATATTGATTGGAGCAGTAGCAAGAAAATTTCCATTTTCTTTTAATAGTGGTGATTCATGGCTACCCCCTGCTGTATTATCAACATAATCCTTAGTCGCAACATCTTGTGGATTTACTGGATTACTAACCCTCGTTAATGTGTTGCCATTCATATTTATAGAACCGGTAACGGTGGTTGTTCCATCTTTACGTAAAAAATTATTACTTATGTAAGCAAGTGACACGCCATCACCGCTTGTTTTAACATCATCCATTTTTCCAAATTTATCAACAGGCATCGTTTTTAATATTACTAAAAAAGTTTATTTAAAACATCTTGAAATTTCTTATCATCGCATAACTCTTTAAGAATGAACAAGCATAAATGACCACAAAATACTTCCCCAGCATGTTGTAATTGGTCAGTATTGTAGTGTATAGGATGTTTTAAATAATCTATAATTTCATTAGGTGGTTGAATACCATAACTATCAAAATAATTTTTTTTTTTTTTTTTTTTTTTACCATCTTTAAACCATGCCACCCAATGAGTACCAGGACCGCTAGAATCATCAAGGTTTAATGTACCACATTCATTTTTTTTATTGTTTTTTGGTAGGGTATCTCTTAAAAATGTTCCTCTAAAATTTTTTAATTTTAATTTTTTTGCAGCATCATTTAGTTCAAAATTACTTAAAGGTTTATTTTTTAAAGTTACATTATCAATTTTTATATCTTTCATTTTTTTATATATTTAAATATTTATAATAGCACTGTTGTCAACCCATGAATTAAACTCATCAGAATAAGCTTTCCACTTTACAAGAGATTTCTTTTTTCCTTTTTTAATAATCTTTTCTATCCTATACAACTCTTGACTTGTTTTTTGTAGTTCAGGTTCATAAAAGGTACCTTTTATTTCTTCTCCATTTAAATCTTTAATTTTATATGTTACAGGTGATGTATGTTTTACTTCTGAAACTGTAAAAACCTCTTCAGTCCATCTTGTGGTACAACCTTTTTCAAAGGTCTTTTTCTTTTTACTTATCCTTACTTTGTCTCCAACAGAAAACTTTGGTTCGATATCTTCTTTTACTTGATTATAATCAGGATACAATGTTCTCCAAACTTTATTTTCATTCTTCTTCTTACTTGCTTCAGTTGGTGTCATCTTAATAGAAGAATGCCTCGTGTTATTATATTCTTTAACAAGATTTTGTAACACGTTAATATAAACATTTGTTGAGTGAGCAGAAAAATATTTCCACATTTTTTCTTTCATTGTTCTAATCCATCTCTCAACAACGCTTGATTTTTCCTCGTTTTCAGTAGAATACAATTCAATCAAGTCTTTAACTTCTTTGTTATAAAACTCTTTACCTTTATCCACCCACATTTTTTCAGGTTTTCTTTCCTTAAAAATACTCTTCAATGCAACAGAAACAGATTTTCCTGTTTTATCTTTTAATGGTATCAGCCACCCATATTTTGAAAAGATGTCAATGACAGCAAGAAGATATTTTACACCACGATTAAGTTTAGAAAATGCTTGCATATCTACTAAATCTGCAGCCCATATCCTATCAATACCATTTACTCTAACTCTCCTTTTCTTAAATTTTCTTTTTACAGGTTTATGTAATTCTTCTGCTAGCGTTATATTTTGGTCATTTTTTTTTTAATTCACATTCCAAATCTTTTTTTAGTACCAATTAATGAGGAAACCAATCCTCTTTCCATTCTTTCCTTAATAGTAGGATTATAAATACCTTTTAACTCTTTAAGCGTATTAGCATCACAAACAGAATTTCTTGTTGCTGTATCATTATGCTTAAGATAACAGATATCATGATGATATGCTGCTTTGTCAACACGATTTACAGGCTTTGACCATTCTTTAGGTGTTCAATCAGGATTTAATCTTTTCTTTAACTTAATACCAGGACCAGTAAAATTATGCCCAGGTAAATGCATTTCAACAGGTAAGTTATTGATTGCTTTGTTTAACAACGATCCACCTTCTTGTTGTTTAATAAATTGTGTTTTGGCTGTACCACAATTAACACATTTTCCTCGCATCATATTTTTACCATTTTTACTTACATAACATTCTATAACAGTAGTATCAGTTTTCTTTTTACATTTAACGCAATACATTTTTTTATATTAAAATAAAATTTTTAATATAAAATGGATATTGTTAATTTATCATGGAATGAAGCGTTAGCAAAAAGATTTAACCACCCCCTTTTACCAAGAAGTATTAGAGGTTTAATAGTAGGTAAATCAGGATGTGGTAAAACTACACTTTTACTTAACCTTTTGTTAAGTCCCGATTGGTTAGATTATGACAACTTATGCGTTTTTGGTAAAAGTTTGTTTCAACCAGAATATCGCATACTTAAAAAAGCTTTTGAAGAAAAAATACCAAAAGAATATATATTAAGGTTGTTTTCACTTAAAAATGAAGTTCAAAACTATGATGTTTCACCTACAGCATTAGTTGAAGAGTGGAGCAAAACAATTAAAGAAAAATCTGATATTAACTGTGAATTTTTTGAAAATGCTTGTGATGTACCTGACCCATGAGATTTAAACGGGGAAAAAAAACTTAATGATATTTGATGATTTACTTTTAGAAAGGCAAAACAAATGTGAAAGCTATTATGTTCGTGGAAGACATAGTAATGCTGATTGTTTTTATCTATCACAAAATTATTTTAGATTACCTCGTCAAACTATTAGAGAAAACGCAAATTTTATTTGTTTGTTTAGACAAGACTTAAAAAATCTTAATCATATTTATAGTGACCATGTAGGGGATGATATGACAAAAACTGAGTTTGTTATTTTTTGTAAAAATTGTTGGGAAAGACCACATGGATTTGTTGTAATTGACTTAACCAATAACAAATACGACGGTAAATATAGAAATGGATTTGACAACTTTTATATACCTAAAAATTATAAAGATTATTATTAAAAATTGAAAATAAATAACTTAAGAAGATTTTAAATATAATTATAAAATGGCAAAATTACTAAAAGCAGCTCTTGATAGGGAGATTAAGGAAGAAAATTTTAGTTGTTATAGTGTAAATGAGATTGAAGATATGATGAAAGAAATAATAGAAGAATTTTTACCAATGCAATTTGAACAAAATTGTACAGTAAGATATTTTAAAAAAATGTTTATTATGTTAGGTCTAAGAAAAATTTTTATTTCTTATTCTAAAAGTTTTACAGGTATGGATGAAAAAAAATGTATGTATTTTTTTTTTTATTCAAAACTATGTTTCTGAATTATTTTCTAATATGAATCAGTTGGCAAAGATTTTTAAAAAAGAAGAGGAAGATAGAACTAATGTAAAACATATAAGA
The DNA here is from genome assembly GCA_945859785.2 of Tridacna gigas. Classification (NCBI taxonomy): domain Eukaryota; kingdom Metazoa; phylum Mollusca; class Bivalvia; order Cardiida; family Cardiidae; genus Tridacna; species Tridacna gigas. Next base: position 25,306,211 of record OX244028.2, read on the forward strand.
CAAAGAAGAAAAATAATGTCATATGTGGATAAATTAAGACAAATATATTTTATAACTTATTACAGCATCAATAACATAACTAGTGGCAAAGATGCATATTACTGTAATGAAAGAACATTAAGTTTTACTAGAGATGATACAATTTAATTTAAAAATATATTTTGTTTTAAAATATATTTTTAGTAAATATAAAATGGAAGAATTGCTTGAAAAAATTGTAAAAAACACTGACCATAAAACATCATTCCAAATTATAGTAAGTGGCAACAAAACAGAGTTTAAAACAAGATTTACTCCACCACTTCAATTAGAAAAAGATAAAGAATATGAAATAGCATTGGTTAATCTTGAAACTTACTATTCATTTCCTAATATTGATAAAAACAACGGTACTTTTGTTTATTCACCTGACAATGGTGCAACATGGGTAAAACTAAAAATTCCTGAAGGTTCCTATGATTTAGTTGATATTGATGATGTAATACAACAAGAAATGAGGAAAAAGGGTCATTATGACGCAGTTAATGAAGAATATTATATTAATATCTCTGCAAACACTAATACTTTAAAATCAGTTCTTTATGTTGAAAATGGTTATCAGGTAGATTTTAACCAAAATAGAAGTGTCGGAAAAGTATTAGGATTTAATAAAGCAAAATATCTACAAGGATTTCACGAATCTGAAAAAGTAGTAAATATTTTAAGTATTAATAGCTTACTTGTTAATATTGATTTAATTTCTGGTAGTTATGTTAATGGTTCTCAAAAAAATACAATTTATAGTTTTTTTCCTAATGTATCATCAGGGTATAAAATAATAGAAAATGCAGTAAATTTGGTTTATCTTCCGCTAACATTAAATGAAATACATAACCTTAATGTATCAATTACAGACCAAGATGGAACATTACTAAATCTTAGAGGTGAGAATTTAACAATCAGATTTCATATTAGAGAAGCAAGATAAATAAAAAATATGTTAATATAAAATGACAAACTACATTAACGCTAAAGTAAATATATCAGAAGGACAAAAGCAAAAGCTAAATCATGCTGTTAAAGCTAGTTGTCCGGTAAGTATTCGTTTAAATTATGAAGATTTGCATGGTAATGATGTAATAGCATTAACCAAGTCACAAGTAAATAAACTTACTAAAGCTTATGAAGCTGGTAAGGGAACCACGATCAGAATGACAATTAAGCAACTTAAACACAATATGAAAATAGAAGGTGGACTTTTACCTTTGTTAGCAGGATTAGCTTCATCAGTTCTACCTACATTAGCAAGGACCGTTTTACCAGCTATAGGAGTTGGTGCCCTATCTGGGTTAGCCTCTTCAGGTGTTCAAAAAGCAATGGGTAACAGATTGTATCTTAAGAAAGGTGGTAGTATTTGTCAAGTTGAAACTGATGGTGAAGGTTTATATCTTAAACCATACAAAGGTAAAGGATTAAAAAATAAAGGTGAAGGATTGTATTTAAAACAAGGTGGAAAAATTTATGATGGAAAAGGTCTTCTTTTAGGACCAAATAGTCCATTTGCTAATATTCCTATATTAGGAGCAATATTATAAATTAAAAAATATGAATGTGCATAAATTTGGAAATAAACCTAAAATGGTTCAACCAAAAACTATTTTTTGGAAACCTGTAGAAGTTAAGTATCCAGCTAAAAAAGTTAATCCTGTTACTTGGAATATTTATACTCAACAACCTATAGTATTAAAAGCAAATGAAACTAAAACAATTGTTTTAAATTTTGGTTTTATGATGAGTAGGGGTGTCGTTTTAATTTCTCTATCTTATGCTCTAAAAATTAGACAATTTAGTTTAACGAATGAAGTTATTCTTGAGGATAATGATAATGTGGTTACCACAATTACAAACAACTCTGGTAACCTAGTAAAAATTAATGAAGGTGAATTTTTGTGTCGTCTTTACTATTCTATTTAAAAAAATTGTTGTAATTAATAAAATGGAACTAACAGAAAAGATTTATCCAAACTTACCAGAAGCACGAAATATACCAAATGCACCAACATTAGAACCAATAATATCAGCAGGAGACAATGGTCAGTCTTTTAGACTTAAGAAGATATCAGAGATTCAGGATTTTCTTGAAAATGAAGTAAGGATTAGAGAACAGTTAAGTAAAAAGTATTTAAAGATTAGCAAGACAGTAGATAACGTTGAAACAGGACTAACCACAGCAGCAATAGGAGCCGGAGCAGGTGGAATAGCTCTATTAAGTACCGTTGTAGCAATTCCAGCAACGATAGCTTTAGAAGGTTGTGCTTTAGCTGTTGGACTTTCAGCATTAGTAGGTAAGTTTATAGTTAGAAGAACCAGAACAAAATCAGAAAAACATCTTCAGATTAAAATGTTAGCTGATGCAAAACTTGATACTCTTAATACACATATATCAAAAGCAATATCAGACAACAAAACAGACCATTCAGAATTTACTTTAATCATGGATGAACTTGAAAAATACAAGGTGATGAAGGAAGAGATACGGGCTAAGTCGAAGAAAAAAAGCAAGCTAGAGGAACAGGAGAGCTTAATCGAGAAGGGGAAACAGGAAGCACGGGAGGAATTCAGGAGACTAGTAGAAAGAAACAATGGAACCCATTAAGACTAAAACTAAAACCACCTAAGTTTAAATGTTCTTGTGCATGTGAGATAGGTAATACTAGTTAAAAAATAAGATAAAAAATTTTTTTACTTAAAAAAATATGTCGTTTTTAAAGATAAAAGACCCTGTGAAAAAGGAATTGATTGTAAAAGAATATCTCGCAACAAAGAAAAGAATTCGTGATAGCCAACTTGCAGAGAGAACAGGAGAAATTGAATTACAAACAGGCCTTTCAAAGTTTTTTAAACCTATTACAGAAACACAAAAGGAAGCAGCAACGAAAATTACAGAAGAACTTAAACCTATTAAAGAGGGTATCGAACAATTACCTCAACAATTAATTCCTAAAGAGAAAGAGGAAGAGGAATATAAAGGATATTCAACTTTAGATAAAAAATATGAAGAATTAATAAAAGAATATGAAAAAGAAGAAATTGATAATACATTTGGTATTAAAAGGAAAGGTATTAATTATTTTATAGGCAATAAATTATTTGATTACGATGGTGACTATATTATGATTGGTGCAGAAAAATATAAATCAACAGATGGATTATGGAGACTTATAATGAGTAAAAATCCAAAAAATTTTGATGATGATGATATTGTTAATTATGAAAAAATATTAAGGGATACCAATGTTATTTTTACTTTTAATAACCCTAAAAAGGGAAATCTTAGAAAAAGTAAAGGACACAAATACAATGTCTTTATTAAAAGTCTTTATAGTGCTATCAAAGATGAAGAAGCAGATAGAGAAGCAGATAGAGAAGCAACTGGAAAAGGAATTACCATTATCCCATCTGACCCTAACTCACTATTAGAAAGATTAGACCTCTTAATGGCAAGTAAAAAAGCTGGTAATACAGGTGTAAGAAATGAGCTTGTAAGTATTTGTGATGAATTAAAAAGACAACATGTATTAAATTCAAAGAGTTATAAAAAATTAATGTCTATACTATAAAATGATTACATCACAAAAGAGAGGATTTAAAAGAAATTATGCTTATGGAGGAGCAGGTATATTTGATACTTTAGCTAATTTTCTTACAAGGCTTTTTACAAGCAGTGCAGCTAAACAAATTGCATCTTCAGCAGTTGATGTTGGTAAGAGTGTTGCTAAGGAAGGAGCAAAGAAAGCGTTAGAGGTTGGAAAGAGTGCCGCGATTGATGCAGGTAAAAAGTTAGTTGAAAAGGCTTTGACACCAAAATCTAAAAAGATTTTAGAAAAATATACTCAGAAGCCTACTACAACAACTCAACCTGCAACGCAAAATATTAACACCTTAATAGATGGTAGTGCCATTGCTATTCAAGATTTAGTAAAGAAATTAAATAGTAAGGGTTCCGGAGTTAAAGTATTATGAAAAAAATAAATTTAAGTTAAGCAAATTATTACATTAAATAAAAAAGAATGTCAAATCTTAAATTTAAAGTAACAAAATATGAAAAATACAATACAAAAAGGGTTGGTATCCTTTTTGCTAACTTTAAGATAAATGAAGATTGTGAAATTCTTGAAGTTACCAATACAAGTTATGATTATAAAAAGGTTGTTTTAAAATTGTCACCTGAAAAAGCTGATATCATTAAGGAATTTGAAGAAAATGTAAATCAATATTTAGAAGAAAATGATATACCTAAGGTAACCATTCTTTACGGAAATAGAATTTATCCTAAAATGAGAAAAAATTTTTCTGCTGAAAAACTTAAAAATATTAAACTTAAGGGTGTTTTTGTAAATGATGAAAACAAATCATTCCCTCAACTATGGCTAGAATATTAAAAACACAACTCAATTATAATTTTGACTTAAAAATTATAATTGCATATAATAAAAATGGATATTTTAAACATTAAAGCACCGATTTTAAAAGATGATAGTATTGATGAATATGAATATCATGAGTATGAACCTATTACAGGAACTAATCTTAACAACTCTGGAGGGGATATTAGGATTAATATCGAAACTCAAGATACTTTTTATCACCCTTCCGAATCATATTTACAAATTATGGGTGAATTAGTAAAAAATGATGGTACCGTTTATGGGGCGGCTAATGAGGTTACCATAACAAATAATGGACTGATGTATCTGTTTAAAAATATCAGATATCAACTTAGTGGGAAAGAGATAGAATCAATTAATTACCCTGGTCAAGCTACCACAATGCTTGGCCTGTTAAAATACCCAGATGACTTTTCTAAATCACAAGGGTTAAACCAGCTGTGGTATAAGGATACCGGAGTCAATGCAGCCAGTGCTACTAATACTGGTTTTTCAGTAAGAAGAGAGTATATTTTTAGTTCAAATCCAGTTGGAACATTTAGTTTTAGGATACCCCTAAAACATATATTCGGTTTTTGTGAAGATTACAACAAAGTTTTATATGGTATGAAACAAACTTTAACCTTAACAAGAAATGATGACAGAGACGCAATTTTTAGAGCTGGTGGTACCGATGCTGGTAGAGTTAATTTACTGAAGGTATCTTGGTTTATGCCTCATGTGGAGCCTGAAATTGGTAATAAGTTGGAACTTTCAAAATTTATCGAGAAGAAAGAAAAATTTCCAGTTGGGTATAGAATGATACAATGCCACTCTATTTCTGTTTTAGAGGCTGCATCAGGTTTTACTTGGAGACTATCAGCTAAATCATCTCCTGAGGTTCCACGTTTTTTAATTGTTGGTTTTCAAACTGGTAAAAGTGGTGACCAAGAACAAAACCCAGCTATATTTGACAACTTAAATGTTAAAAATATTTATGTAATGTTAGGTTCAAAAAATATCCGGAATATGATTATGATATAGATTTTACTGCTAATCAAATTAGTAGAATATGTGGTGAAGCTGCTTTGTTTAGAAAAAAGTTTTTTAACATGGATGAATTAGTATCAAACCCAAATATTACTCCTTCAGATTATAAAAATCTTTTTCCTTTGTTTGTGTTTGACGTATCAAAGCAAAGTGAAAAGTTAAAGTATTCTGTTACTGATATTCATATTAAAGTAAAATTTTCTAGAAATCCTAATCCAAATACTGAGGCATTTGCGGTTTTACTTAGTGATAGATTAATTAGCTTTCAGAGTGATGGTAACAAGATGAGTGTAGTGTATTAAGTAATTTTTTATGTTATAAAAAAATGCTAAAGATTGCTGATTTTAAAAAAATTTTAACAGATAACAATATTAAGTTTTATTCCTATTGGAACAAGAAAAAGTATATTGATGTTTTAAAAGAGCATGGGCTATATCCTGAAGAAGCTATACCACTTAAGAAAGTACCTAATTATGATAGATTAAAAGATATTGCTAAAAATCCTAAAACGGTAATATTAAAAAATGTTGAAACTGAAGAAGAAACAACATTTCCATCAATTTACAAAGCTAGTAAGTTTATAGATAGATGTCCTCAAACGATTGAAAATTGGAATGGTAGGGTATGGAATGGTAAATACAAGATTGATATTCAATAATTTTATTATTTTTTAAAAAAATAATGAAATTTAAAAAATTTGATTTAAGAAAATTTTATTTATTTTTAAAAATTATAACGATGAATTCTTTTTCACGAAGATTTATCAATAGATTAACAGATGCTAGTCAAATGATTGCATCTAATTTATATAGTGGTGCTCGAAGGGTTGCCTCAGCGGTAATTCCTCAGAGTGTCAGAAGAAGAGTATCTAATTTTACTAATTGGATAACTGGTAATGTTGAAGAAGAGCAGATTCCACAAGTTTTAAATGAGGTTATTAGAAATGTAGAAGAACGCTTACCAAGAAGAGCAATGCCAAACTTTGAATTAAGAGAAGAAATGTCAGCATTAAGAGAATTTGCAACGCAGCATGTTATAGATGGTGTAAATGGATGGGGGCCGGATGATTTTTTAGAAGTATGTAGAGAAAGCATAACAAGTTTTTTAAGAAGCCATAGAAATACAAAGGTAAAGCTAGCACTTTTATGCGAATTTACAAAGGAAACAACTGAAGGTATTAAAAAAACAGAAAGCCGATTTTCATCACATCATGAAATTATTACAAGAGAAAGCGATGTAAATGAACAATATGATAAAATGGTAGAACGAATTATGGGAAATTTTGTCCTTTTTTTACAAATAGAAAGTGGATGGATTTTTAAAAGGGTTATAAACTTAAAATTGTATGTTGTAGAAAATAGACCGTTATGGGAGGGGCTTGCTGGTTCATGGTTACCTTTACCAGCAGGATTAAAAAGAGCAAATAACAGAAATGGACTTGTTAATATTCAAAACAAAAAAGATCATAACTGTTTTTTATATTGTGCTATGAGGGTAGTTTATCCAAAAAAAAACCAACCCTGAAAGAGTTGATAAAAAATTAAAAGAACAAATAAAAGAATTAAATATGAAAGGAATAGAATGTCCTGTTAAATTGTGTGATATTAATAAATTTGAAAATCAAAATCCCTTGTTTTCTGTTGTTGTTATAGGTTATGATGAGAAAGATGGATTATATCCCCTTAGAAGGCAAAGAAAAAAAACTTTTGATAGAAAATATTTGGTGATTCTTTTGTTAATAAAAGATGAGGAGGGAAATAGCCATTATGTTTGGGTAAAAGACCCAAGTGCACTATTAAGAGCAAAAATATCAAAAAATACAAATAAACTGTTTTTTTGTAGGAGTTGTTTAAATCATTTTACAAGTGAAAGCGTTTTGGAAAATCATAGAGTGTATTGTTATGAAGAAGATGCTGTAAGAATTAAAATGCCTTCAAAAAAAGAAAGTATAGTAATGTTTAAAAACTGGGTTAAAACACAATGGCATCCTTTTGTTGTTTATGGTGACTTTGAAACGGCTCTTGTGCCAATACAACACGCAAAGCCAGACCCAAGTAAAAGTTCAACAACAAAAATTCATATGCATGTCCCAATAGGTTATTCTTTCTTTTTAAAAAGCTTTGATGAAAATGTTTTTAAGTCAGGATTGTTGCTATATCGAGGGGAAAAACCAGAGGAAAAGTTTGTGGAAGAAATAGAAAACCTAACCAGAGAGATTTTTAAATTACCAAAAAAAGATATGGTACTTACTGCAAAGGATGTAAAAGATTTTAATAAGGCAGATACTTGTTATCTTTGTAATAAGAAGTTTGGAGAGGAAGAAAGTGATGAAGAAGATGAAAGCGATGAAGAAGATGGAGTGGAAGAAGAGGAAGAAGAGGAAGAAAAAGGAAAGAACAAGGAAAAAGATGAAGATAGATGGAAAAAAGTAAGAGACCACTGCCATTTTAGTGGTAGATATAGAGGGGCAGCACATAATAAATGTAATCTTAAATTTCGTAAACCAAACTCTCTCCCTATTTTCTTTCATAATTTGTCTGGATATGATTGCCATCTTTTTGTTAAAAGTCTTGGTGTTAGTGAGGGGGAAATTAATGTAATCCCAACTTATGAGGAAAAATATATAAGCTTTACAAAGAAAAGTTATATTGGACAGTTGAAAGTTAAAAATAATAAAACAAAAGATATTTATAGAGATATTAGGTTTTTAGATAGTTTTAAATTTATGGTCACAAGTTTAGCAAAACTAGTAGAAAATTTAAATATTGACCAATTCAAAAACCTAAAAGAGTATTTCTCAAGAAAAGAAGAGTTTGATCTTCTTCGTAGAAAGGGTGTTTATCCATATGAATATATTGATTCTTTAGAAAGATTAAATGAAACGCAATTGCCACCTATAGAGGCATTTTATTCAAAACTTACTAGAGAAGGAATTTCAGATGAAGATTATGAACATGCAAAAAAGGTATGGAAAACATTTAAAATTAAAACTCTTGGTGAATATCATGATTTATATTTAAAAACGGATGTTCTTCTTTTAGCTGATGTGTTTGAAAGTTTTAGAGAAGTTTGTTTTAAAGTTTATGAATTAGATCCTGCCTGGTATTTTACTGCACCTGGTTTAGCTTGGGATGCAGCATTAAAGTTAACTGGTGTTAAGTTAAAACTGATTAGAGATAAAAATAAAATCCAATTTATCGAAAGGGGGATTAGGGGAGGGATTTCGATGATTGTTAAAAGACATATAAAAGCTAATAATAAATATTTAGGTAAAAAGTATAATTCAAAGAAACTTTCAGTATTTTGTAAATATTTAGATTGTAATAACTTGTATGGTTGGGCGATGAGTCAGAAGCTTCCAACTGGGGGATTTAAATGGATGACAGAAAAGGAATTAAACAACTGGGAACGTCACCCCTGTTTTTTAGAAGTTGATTTGGATGTTCCTAAAGAACAGCATGATTATTTTAATGAGCTCCCTCTTGCTGCAGAGAGAGTTAAAGTTAATGATGTTGAAAAACTAATACCGAATTTAAAAGATAAAAAGAACTATATTATACATCGTGAAAATTTAAAGCAGTGTTTAAGTCTTGGTTTAAAGTTGAAAAAGATACATAGAGGGATTAAGTTTAAAGAGAGCGACTGGCTAAAGCCATACATTGATAAAAACACACAGCTAAGAGCAAAAGCAAAAAATTAATTTGAAAAGGATTTTTATAAGTTAATGAATAATTCAGTATTTGGTAAAACTATGGAAAATATAAGAAAAAGGGTAAATGTTAGGCTTGTCAGAAGTAAAAAATCAGCTAAGAAATTCGTAAACAAACCAAACTTTAAACATTTAGAAATATTTAATGAAAATTTGGTAAGCATTCATATGGGAAAAACACAGGTAAAATTTAACAAGCCTATTTATTTAGGGTTTTCCATTCTTGAGTTAAGTAAAACTATGATGTATGATTTTCATTATAATTATATTAAAGCAAAATATGGAGACAGGGCAACTTTAGGGATTATGGATACTGATAGTTTATTATATGAAATTATAACAGAAGATTTTTATAAAGATATTTCAGATGATGTTAAAGATAAGTTTGATACAAGTGATTACCCAAAAGAGGGGCATCCTTCTGGTATTCCAGTCGGTATAAATAAAAAGGTGATTGGTATGTTTAAGGATGAAACAAATGGGAAGGAAATAGAAGAGTGTGTTGGTTTAAAACCAAAAATGTACAGTATTAAAATGAATGATGGGGAAGAAAGTAAAAAATGTAAGGGGATTAAGAAAAATATAATTAAGGAGACCATAACACACCAGAATTATCTAGATTGTTTAGAAAAAAGAGAAATTCAGCATAGAAATATGACAATTATAAGAAGCTATAAGCACCAACCTTATACGGAAGAAATTAATAAAATAGCATTAAGTGTAAATGATGATAAAAGATATATTTTACCTGATGGAGTTCATACTCTTGCTCTGGGACATCATAGGATTAAGGAATACGAAGAATAAATTTTTATTTGTGTTAAGAATAAATAAAAATCATAAATTTTTGTTTACTGTTGATTTTTTAATTTTGTTGCATGTTGTGCATTCTTGAATAATGTTTATATAATTTGAGCCTGTTAGATAATTTTTTATTTTATAAAATAAACCTTCTTCTTTGTGTATAGTTTTAAAAATGCCATAACAATCATTTTCAAGGTGAATAAGGTGGTAACTATGCTTAAAAATACCATATTTTTTACCATCAAAAATTATATAATCTAACCAATTTGTTAATTTATCAATTTCTTTAACTACTTTATCCCTTTTTTCATTGTATTCTTCAACTAAATTATTTACTTTGTTTACTTCATCGTTAATTTTTTCTATCACTTGTAAATCTTCTTTACTGGTTTCTTTTTCTCTTGTATTAAGTAAAAGTACACAATTTTTTAATTCTTGCAAAACTTTTATATAAGTTTCTTTTCCATATTGTATTTTTTTCCCAGTTTTATAGTTTATTCCGTTTTTTAATTTTTCATATTTTTCTTTTAAATTTATAGAATCATCAACAGTAATTTTTTCTATATATCTTAATGAAAATGGTATATAATTTCTTGGATAAAATGAAATTGGGTATTTTATTTGAGGTGGGAACCTTTTAATTTTTTCTTCCATTATTTATTTTTTATTAAATAAAAATTTTTTTACTTAAATCATTTTTTTTATTTAATTTTTTTATCAACATCTTAAGCCACCCACAAACACATAAGCCGGTTAGCTAATGCGTCATGCGTTGGTTGGTGGGTGGATAAAAGGTTAAGCAATTGTTTGATGTAAGGGTTTGCTGGTTAGTTAAGTAACTAGTTGGCTGATGCGTTGGGTTTTTTTTTTTAATCAAAATTTTTTAAATTTTATTTTTAATTTTTTTTATTTTTTATTTTTTAAAAAAATTTTCTTATTTTTTTTTTTTTATTTTATAAAAATTTGATTTAAGTAAAAAATGTTGTTAAAAAAGGTTTTGCCATTTTGTTTGCTGACCTTAATTAGATTGACTTGTTAACCCATTTTTGTTTTAATTTTATGAGCATGTTAATGTTACATAAAATTGCTATTATGTTTTATATTGTTGTATTGTTGTATTGTATAAGGGTTAGCTATATGTATAAGTTAGTGATTAAAGGATTAAAGGGATTAAACAACTTACTTAGTTAGCTGGTTAACCATTACCGCACTTATAAGGTAGGAGATGTGATGCAGCTTTAACGTTTTTTGCACTCAAACAAACAATATACCTACTACTGATGCTAAACAAATCAGCTTTTATTCCAAATAGAGAGCAAATCCATGTATTGAAATTGCTTTCAAATTGTAAGCAATTTATACACAAATAGTAATGATATCACTACAAATTTAAAGAAATTGATAACAAATGGTTTTAGACTAGTCAATGAATAGTCATCAAATCATTTACAAATTATAGAAAAGAATCCTTGCAAATTCCTATTAAATTGTTAATGAATCGCTGAAAAAAAGAGACAATTTTTTTCATGTTTTTGCTTGGTGATTAATGCCATTACTGCAGTCATATCAAAGACACCCATGCAGTTACACATGCCCTTTGGAGTTTCTTCAACCAGTTGTTTTATTTACAAACGTGTTTCTAATTTTACCGACAAATTAGTTTCTCTAACGGAAAAATAAATTCTGTTTGCCAGGCTGTTGACTTCTATAAAAGCTCCAGTTACAAGCTAGAATTTGATTTCATTACTAAATCAACAGCAAGGGGAAATATTTCGAACAGTATACTAGTAATAAATAAATATATGCATAAAACGTAATGAAATAGGCACCAAATCTTAATGACTTAATGACTGTAGAGATCTATCTGTTTTTGAATATTCAAACGTAGTTACACAATTCTGATCAAAATAAAGTAGTTTAAACAGGTGCCAGTGATGGACACAAGCACTGTAGTAAATGTTATGATAGCTGATGAATTATTTTAAAAAAAAATGCAAGGTAGCGAAAGTTCTGCTTTGAAAGGTGTGAAGTATCTTAATAAGAAAGAGTCAAGTAGCAAAACACGTGTTTTATATAAATACATTCTGACCAGTCTCTTGTACATTCATTGCCTTCCGCTAGGTGGCATTTTCCAAATACATACCTATCTGATTTGGGCATTTTGGGTATCCTGTAGACGATAAATATTGATACGCGGTGCGTGAACTAAAACCCCTGCACCGCTAAAAAGTAGGAGTCGAAAAATGGCTACAAATAACTTGTTTTTCACTCCAAATTTCTACAAATATAATAAACTCGGACGGGAAAAACAACTTTTAAAAATACCATTATTTACTGCAAATTTTTGCTTACAGTTTCTAAATTTAGACATGAAAACCGGGATTTGTCCTTGGTTTTTCACAGAATTGAAATAACAAAAAAATTTCCTAATTATGTTTGACTCGTAACGGGGCTATTTAGAAGGCATGTAGGGGCTTTGTTTGTAAATGACTGGTGCATAGGTTATATGCTAGCTAACGATAGCTAGATGAATCGTACAAGTAAGTGTTACTTTAAATAAACTTATTTATTTTTTTTATGAAATTGGCTGAAAATATTGTCATCTTGAAAAGTAGTCGAGTTTTGTACTCATAATGCCCAAATCAGATAGGTACATGTATGTTTTTGAAAAATGTCACCTAGCGGATGATGATTGAACCGTGACTACGATTAGTCGCGTACACAAACACACACAAAAAAAAAACAACGATTGTAGGTCAAATTCAGCTGAATGTAAAACCACTTTAACTTGTCATTACTTTTAGACTAAAAACAAGAGTGCTTAGTGCAAATCAAAGCACTGAAATCACTGAATATTTACGGTTTAAGCGTCTAAAAAATCATATTTTGAGAAACTATGGGAATATTTTTCAGATGAAAGATGTTTGAATGCATCCTAGAAGCAACCTACATGGCATTTTCAAATATAGATTTCAGCAATTCGTTAAATCAAAGAATTAAACAGAAATACTAATAATAAAAGTTCACAAAGTCCTTTCTCTTGTACACTGTGGCCTGTTTGGTGACGGCATCCATCCATAGTCTGCTAAAAAACTTTACAAGTGTATTGTTTTACGTAAGGCCGTGTACGGTTGTGAGTTGTGGGAAAATCTGAGTAATGACGACGTCTATCTACTTAAGAAAAGTCATATGTACTGTCTTACAGGTAAATATATACAGAGTATCTCTAAGTACACTAGTACTGACATTGCATTGTCTCTTATTGGTTTATTGCCTATAGCAGCAGAAATTGATATACGCAAGCAAGTTTTCTTCAGCCAACTTTGTAGGTCTGATGGGTGTTTACTTGTAAAGAGTCTTTTTTCTCGGAAAGTAATTTCATACACGAGCAATTCATCAAAAGTAAGAGGCTCCATTGCCGAATGCTTCAAAATTTTTATATGTGTAACCTTGACCATGTGATTAATTTTTTTTACAAACAAAGGGGTGTTCCCACCCAAGAACATACGGAAAGACGTGGTTAAGCAACAAATAAATGTGTATTTTAGTAATAATCTCTACATGAGAGTAACAGAAAACAGTACTTTTACACTGTGTCCTTTACTACATTCACGGTTTTATCAGTTTAGACCAGCTGATATATGGGTTTTGTCTGATCAAAATATGCGATTAATCCCAATTTGTAAAGTTATCGCCAAAATGATAAGTTCTTTTTTCAGTACATTAAGTACTGCTTGTAATAAATGTGGTATATTTACAAATTAGAAAGTTGTACAGCCCATGTTCTCTTGTGTTGAAAATATCGTTCACACTGAAGAACTGCACAAAATTATATACGTTATTAGCGAAACAATGTTCAAGAACTTGATGAAATGCACAATTGAGGAACAAGTCTTATCTGGTTTTGCCAGTTCGTTGAGTCCAAACGAAAGGGTGATTTCTAATTCATCGCTACAGCACTGATTAAAATTTGGAACTGAGTCCTCTACCATTTAACTCTTTGCAATAAGGCAAAATTTTAGACACGGCCAAACTGAAAGCCGTTGCAGACGAAACATGATAAATATTTAAAATTAAGGTACTTGTCTTTGAAGGGGTAGAGGGCATGTTGGAAAAGGGGAAAATTGTGGTTATCAGCGTTTCTACTCATCCCATGATGTTTTCAAACCCCCTTTCTTCTGGGTCGTTAAGTTTTTTAATTGTGTGGTAAGGGGTTAAAGATAATAATTTTTTATAGCATTTTCATTGTAAAATATATATATTTATAGGCTACATATATACATTCCATGTGGCAAAACAATCACGTCATTGTTAATTTCAAATGTATTATGTATATATTCTGTTTGTCTGCTTAATGTACAAATGTTTTCTTTTTCAATCTTCATTCATGTAGGAAATAATATGCTACAAATTTCTTGGAAAAACAAAATGATCTCAAACGGGGAAAGTATTTTTTTTGAATACTGCAAATTTCTGTAGACGGTTTCTGAATATAGACATGGAGAAAACCGGTATTTGTGCAACTAACTGACAGGAAAAATAACGTCCTTTGATTGCTTAGATTATCTAACAAATATGTATAAGATCTTGTTTTATGTTTGCATAGTTTCAAGGCTCTGTATTCACCTAGTCAATGTCCGACCTAGTAGCTCTGTGGTTACTGTATCTGGCCAGTGACCTAGTAGTTGCGTGTTCGATAACCGGTTGAGGAAACTTTCTTTCTGGGAATTTTTTTGCCTCTCACATATGGTGCAAGTGAGAAAAATAGTAACTTGGCAAGAAAGTTGTGTCAATACTGATGTGAGAAGGTTAGGAAGCACATGCGTAGGTACGCTGACCACCGTGATATGACCTAAGCTTTTAAAACGGTGTTGAACTCCAAACTAACCAGCAAATCACTTACTCAGTTACATTGTATTTTAGTGGCTTATCATCAGTATTATTTATTTATTTATTTATTTATTTATTTGGTGTTGTACACATTCAACAGAGACACCATCTTTATTGATGTTTCAGCTGGACAGTTATTATTTACCATGTTTGATAGATATACTATGTATCTTCCTATATCTACATGGGCGAAAGGCCTGTGCATGTTTCTCTCTCTCTCTCTCTCTCTATCACACACGCATATGTAGTTACCTTTCATACTTCAAAATGGAAATTCCTACTGCAATATACTTCGACTGTGTGAAGCTCCCCCTCATTTAATATTAGTATTACATTATTGTACACGAACATACTTCTTCTCGTTTGGTATCAAGGTCATGGGCTTATTATCATTTCCCGGACATTGTTTCTCATATTACGAATGATAGGTTGCATTTTATTGTACTATTCCACATGAGACATGCACCAATAATTGCCCATCTATAGGAAGAAATGACCAGTGATCTCATGCAGTATAGTTCCTTGAATTCTAACATACTTTCACATTTGCAAACTCTATGCTGCGAAGGGAAGCATCTGTAGTTCGACTGAAACAAATCATGCTTTGCAAAATGCTGCCTTAGAATCAACATAAGAATAACAAAACCCAGAGTGATTCATAAATAGTTATATGTAAACCCTCTTTGTGTACATCTTGATACTTTTGAGTTGTAGTAAAATCGTGACAATATGAATAGAAAAGAAATGTCATAGAATGTTTGATATATTTACGGGGTAATTTCTTGTGTCATAGATATGATATATATATAAACTTTGTGGTTTATGGGGGTGAAAGTGATAATGAATAGACTTCATATAGTCTAAAATGATCTACTGTATGCATTATTGTTATAATTGTTTTAATTGTATCATATCGGACTCTATGAAGGGCTACAATATAGAAAACTATCTAAACAACTTTATTCACTGGGTTATTACATTACAAATTTATGCAGTAATTTACTCACTGATGACCATAGAAGTGATTAATACAGCCTTGACTGCAACGAATCCTTATGGGGGTTAACGGCAAAACTTTACCTTTAATTCCCACAAAAGTGGCTGTTGGTTGCTCAAGGTCTATTTGTTTCAGTTAACGTGCTCGGTTTTCCGATATTAAACTCGTTCTAAACGGACTTTAAATGCTTCTTAATATGTTTGTATAATAATGTGATCTTGTCGCCGTGTCCATTGTGTTACGGTAAAAGACCTGGACTATAATCATGAGGTAAACGTCCTATAAAAATCGTAAATTTATCGGTGATCTAATAATAGTTCACGTAAAACGACCGAGCATTCATTAAGTGGCTAGTTAAATCGGTTTCACTTTACAGTAGTCAAATTAGCCATTTTTTTTTTTTTTTTTTGGCTCAACCAACACAAATTCCAACAGAAGAAAAAAAAAATGCACCAATATAAAGTATGAACCTTGGAACATTTCAGGAAAAAAAGTCCTCAAAAATCTGATGAGAGGAAGTCGGTTTCATTGCCTGCTGAAATTTAATTTCAAATAAATAAAGAAAGAAATAAAGAAAATATAGAGAGCATGTATTTGTATGAACAAAGGTACATTGTTTTGTTCAAATATTATAAGAGCTGTACAGGAACATGGCTCTAGTTTTCTTTTGAGTTCATTTATGAATAAAAATTCCTCAAAAAGTGTCATTTTGACTTGAAAATTGATGAATATTTACCCACCCACTATTTTATTTAATAGATTTAGTAAAACTTGTGCTGAATGTTTTAGTTCGATTTTTATTCTAACAATTAATATGAAATTAAGCTAGACATGATCATTTTATGCCCAGCAAGGTCGTCGCTATATTCCAACGATAGCATGTAAATTGGTACATTGGTACAGAATATACTAAAGTTTTAAATAGCTCAACTGCACAGTAGAATGTATCATGCTCACTGACATCATTTTGCTTTATAAAGTTTACATTTTTGATAACAAGCATAAAGGTAGATGTACTATCATCATCATCAGTATCAGCAGCAGCAGCAGCAGAGTAAATCAGCCGCAGACTAGCGACCAAAGCAGGTGAATAAACATAACCATCGTGATTACCAAACATTCCAACAGTTCAGCAATCTACAACTATTACAGGATTCTACTAAAGCAGAACTTTAAGTAAGTATCGGAGGTCGACATCAATGGCATAGCAGCAGCTGCAGTAATAATAGATACAGCTGAGTAATGCAGGAGGAAAATATACAAAGAAAACAAAAAACATAGAACTGACATTAAAAATGGCAATAATTGGACTGTTACCCTGTACCATAAAATTCCGAATTTTAAGGACCCTGGGAAACACGACCTTTGAATACATGGTGGTAAAAGGAAAAAATGCTGGTGACCAGTCTTTTCTCTTTTTCTCTCAGTATTTTCTACCACCCAAAAAGTAAGTTTCAAGTTTGAATCACATCTATATTTTCGTCTGGAAATTTGAATAAGACTAAAATTTTGTCGATTATTACAGAGTTTGGGCCACTTACTCAACATCACCATAGTATTCCAGAATAAGGACAAGTCAGTATAGAATTCACTCCAGACTCGTGTCGTTGAATGTTGCACCCCTGTTACTGCAACTAATACCATGGCACTCGACACACGCAGCAGTACAACTTAATCCTTTCTTTTTACATGTACATCTCCTGGAATCACAATTTTGCTTTCTTCAATGTCTTTCAGGTGCCGCTGGAAGTGTGCTTTTTATCGGTATAAATTTATTTCAAAGTTTAGTCCAGCCCCATTCTAGTGGAGAAATAGAGTTCCCGAGCCAGGTTTGAATTCCTAAGCATACCTTGTAAGTGTGATATTTGGCAGAGTTAGAAGTGGGAGGAAGTGAATTTACAAGCACAGCAATTTTCTTTGTTTAAACCGTATATAAGAATTTACAATAAAGAAGGTCCAGACATTGCACACCATTAAATAAACTTTCAAAATCTGCCTCTTTTGCCTGTTCTACAGCTTGCTGGGATGAAACTTGTAGGAAGACATTTGTATAACTTCTGAATTTCGGTCTGACATTACCTTTTTTGATACTGCACAATTTCCGACACCAAGTATGCGAGACGTGGTATTACAACCTGTGAAAGCTTGTACAAACAAAATTGATGTTCCAAATCTTCCTGCTTTTTGGCCCAGCTTTGATGTCTGATGTGAAATATATTGTATTCCCATCTAAATTAGCATAGAAACAAAGTAATACAAGCAGATCCGTATCTTCTACAATGACACTGACACTAGACTGAGTGGCCTCATCAATGGCAGTGTTAACAATGAGAACATCTGCATCATCTGGAGCATGGAACACTTGACACCCGGATTTAAAAAGATGTGCAGACAACATGTTGATAAAGTTTTGCTTGTTGTCAGAGTTAGCAAGAAACAAATCTTTCTTTATTTTAAAAGGAATATTTTCATCGAAAATGTCTTAGTTCCCTTTGCACCCTTTGATCTTCGTTCACGAACCCGATCTTTTGTGGAAGGACTGTTGCTGTATCCATCAAATACAATCTTAGCACAGCTCTAGTGTCTGATGACAAGCTTGAAATAACTATTACATATCTCCTCAAATGTTGTGATACTCCGTCTAACAAATACAAGAGGTTTCTTGTGGTGGCACGTCAACACCACACAAACCTAGTTCCCAAATTGCATTTTTTAGGGTTGGCTGTTGTGCTTCTTGCATTAAACCAGGTGAATAAAACGATGATGGAGAATGGCTACACAGATCACATTTTAAAACTTCTAACGGGTTATCCTAGGAGATGTCCGATACAGTCAAAAGCCGTTGAAAGAGAAGTTGAGGATCTATTTGTACTTCATCCTCTCCAATCTTTATAACATTTTATACCCAAGAGTTACAGCTTTTTGTGACTTTTTTCAAAGTATGACTTGCAACAGTTTGATTCTCGATATCTGTCAGAATCTCTTCATCAATCACTGTGGCATTGTCTACATTTACACTGTCTTCGGTAACACAGCCTGTTTCAATTATTTCTAAGGTTTGCTTCTGGTACAAATGGATTTCTGTCTCTAAGGAAATTTACTAGTATTTCAACGTCTTTTATGTCTCGTTGAACTCTTGAGGTACCCGCCTCTTTATGCTGTTTACGGCTGTCATATGTATGTCCTATAAAGTTTTACATTGCGCTGTCTGAACAAGCATGCACGGAAAACGCCACTGCGGTCTTTGAGTCTCAGACATTCGATGTGCCATACATCCTGAACTGTTTAGACTACGCATCAGTACTTGCTCTATCACCAGGTCTGTTAAAATTCTAGCCCAAATACAATCAGTTCGTCTCACAACACGGTTTCCATTACTAAGCAAAGAGTATACTTCTGGATTTGTATCTCTGATTTATGTCATCTGTTGTAGACAAACATAGCCAGACCTTAGATATAAATGATAGCCAGCACCTGCTAAATAAGGAAGCATACATTTCATTGTCTTGAGATGTAACTTACAGTTTCCTGTTCTTTCTGCTTTGATAAATGTTTTCAAAATGCCTATCATATCAATATATTGCATCTAAAGCTTTGAAGTCCTGTCGCAGTAAAGGGACCCTCTCAAGCCTGTATACGTGGTTAATGCCTCTTGTAAAGCCCAATTGTTAATTTTTGACTCTACTAGTAACTCCTTTGAATATACGCCTTGAAACAGCATCTGCAAGCTTTCAACAAGTTCGCGTTCACGAACTAAATCTAAAGTACTGTCATTCATTGTTAGCTCATTTTCATGGTTGTTCTCCATTTGTGTAGCATGTGGAAAGAGTTTCTTCATAAATAAATCATTTAGAGTACCATCGACAAGAAAGTGAGCACTTACAGCCCTTGATACTACTTTACCAATTAGCTTATGAGTTACAACAGTTTCAATCAGCTCTTGTAAACCACATTTTTTGCATTAATTTTCCAGTGAAACCAAAGGGGTCCTGCGTGGCTCAATGGTAAAGTGTAAGACCCATGACCTGGAGGCCCCGGGTTCGAGCATCACTGGATCTACTGGGCTTTTCGTGGGAGTGTTCTTGGGCAAGACACTTCAGAGCCCTAGCCTAGTACTGGTGGAGCCCAGGAAATAAATGAATACGTGAGCTGTCGCCCTGATATGACTGAAATAATGTTGAAAGCGGCATAAAACACCAATCAACCAACAAATGCAGCGAAGGAAGTCCGATTATTTTCCGTGCCTTTTCGAGAGATTTACTGATGTGGAAGTCCCAAAACCCATCGTTAGAAAGAAATATGCCTAAGTGCTTAAGGCTGGTAACTGAGGGAATTTCAGAGTTGACTTCAAAAGACCCGGATGGTTTGTCTTAAAACGTTTACGAGATACAATTAAAGATTCAGACTTTGATGGATTGAACTTGACCAACCACTTCTGCGACCAATGAATAATTTTATCGATATCCGTTTGAAACATGGTCCCAGCGGCAGCCGGGTCAGATACAGCTATTGATAAGCTGGTATCATCTGTGAAGAGACTGATGTTTGCCTGAATGTCGTCAATAATATTATTAATATAAATCAAAAACAAAAGAGGTCCTTATATATATCCCTGAGGCACGCCGGCTTGTACATGACATAAGTTTGAAATCCCGCCTGGTATAATGACTCGTTGAAAACGATTAGAAAGATATTTAAAAAACCAGGACAATAATTTATCCCTAATACTTGCTCTTCACAACTTGAACATCAAGCCTTTATGCCAGACTTTGTCAAATACTTTACTTTGGTCAAAGAAAACTGCTCTAAATTCAAATCCATCGCCTAAGGCTTTACATATATTATCATAAAGACATGTTACTTGATTAACAGTAGAATCAGCTGGCATAAAACCAGACTGATATGGAGTAAAGAAATTTGTGTCCTTTAGATAATTGTAGACGTACTTGAATGTGATTCGTTCTAAAACTTTTTGAATGTTATTTTAGTAATGGAACGGGTCTATAATTAGAAGGAAGAGAAGGATCATCCGACTTAAATATGTGACATATATTGGATATTTTCTATGTAGATGGAACAGGACTGGTATTTAGTGAGTGGTTAAATGGATCGCATAAATCCGGTGCAAGCTGATCAGCTGCTTCGATAAGAATCCAAAAATGGGCTGGTGTTCCCCAACTCGCAATGCGCATGAACCTCAACTCTCTACATGCCCTTTTACATCCCTGATAAAGAAATGAAATAGGAATTTATCAGCACGCACGGCAAATGAATATTGTGTTCTTAACAAATTTTTTGGCGAAAACATTTCTAACAAATATAGTAACAGCAAAAAGACGGAGCGCGTAGACAACGTGTTCAGTGCAGCCCGATCACGACCAACGCTTTCCGCTCTGAACTAATGATTATAAAATTTATGAAGAATGACACTACCGAACTAGGAATACAGGGCAACAATCCAAAATGTGCCTGAACCATATGTGACTAGACCCTGACTGAGTCAAATTAAACAATAATAGTAAAGTTTTCAACAGAAAGTCAGTCACTGCCGAGGGAGAATCTGATCCGCTCAAGGTCCTGATGCGACTCCAAACGATGTAGTTTTAGATGTTTGTCTTTGACAATATTGGTGCCATCACTGATCCAGGTACTACTAATACACGTGTCCGTCTCTCGCAAGTTTTCTTGTCCCTGACGACTATTAAATTTTCATTAACAAACACATTAATGAAGCCTCTGGATCTTAATTAAGATTTGTTTTTAAGTAGTTTCTGTCTTGCCCTGTAACTGGTGAACTTAATGATTATGTCTCTTGGTTTATAAATCACTTTGTTCGCTCGTTCGCCTAGGTTTGCCCAGCCGATGACTATGATCAATATCATTGATTGAAATGTCATTTTCTACAACTGTAGCAATCTGTAGCACTTTTTCATCGACGAACTCGCTCTCAGCTTCAGGGATGCCAGAAATCCTGAGACAATTACGCCTACTATACTGTTCCGCCCTTTCGACATTAATCTTAATCTTCTCGACACGACGCTTTAGTTGGACATTTTCATCAGAGAGTAGTCTTAAGCTGCTGACGAAACCTTCAACAATGCTGGAGACAAGAGACAGAACATCATAAATCTCCAAAAATGGAGAAGTCAATTCCGATTATGATCAGATACTGCTGCAGTAGTGATGGATACAATCCATTCGACCTTAACTGCCACCTAAACCCTCAAATAATGACGGTCATATATGATCATATGGCAATTAAAGCCACTGGAGGTATTGCAGAAAGTACGTGTTTTATAGGATGATATAGATCTAGATCTATAAAAACCGATTTTCCCCCTTCTCCTTTTTACATGCAATATGAAAATGTGACCTTGAACTTCTTCCTTTCTGTTTTCTTTTTCATCTTTTAAAGCTATAGATCGACATGCAATAAGGAAGTGTGTCCGTAAAATGTTCTTTAATAGTACGTGAACCAATAATCATTGTAACAAATTTGACTCTAAACCAAAATGAACAAAATCATTGTCGAGGAACTGTCTTGATTTTGTTAGAGAAGACTGTTCGCCCTACTTTACATGTATGCATCTACTAGAGAAAAAATGCATTCTATCCTAATGACTTTTGTCAACCTCTAAATATCAGTTTTGGCCAAGCCGGGATTCGAACTCAAAACCCTATGATTTCAAGATACAGCTCGTCATTCGAATTATATGATATTTATTTCACAACTTATTCATGTCGCTCGTATTGAGGCTTTGCCTTTTTCATATTAATACCAACAAATTGTATGACATACTCAGCCTCGATATCCATAAAGTGTCACATGACTTATAGGGAAAAAAAATGACCGCGAACTTCGATATATCGTGATTCATTATCTTCCGCTAGGTGGCATTTTAAACACATAACCTATCTAATATGGGCATTCTGGGTGCAGAACGGGACTATTTTTCAAGGCGGCAAACAATGCAACGCATTTCAAAATAAAACATACATTTACTCTCTAAAACCCACCTTGTACGATTCATCCAGCAATGGATAGCTAGCATATAACCTAAGCGCTAGTCATTCATAAACATTAGCCCATATAAGCTTGGGGAAAAGCCCCGGTATAAGCCAAGCAGGTGGGGACGTGCTGTCAGTCTGTTGCACAAATCCTGGTTTTCCCCATATCTGTACATGTATTTAGAAACTGTCTACAGAGATAGGCAGTAAACAGTCGGTATTTTAAAAAAAAAAAATATTTTCCCCGCTTGAAATCATTTGGTTTTTAAGAAATTTGTAGCGAAAAACTGGCTTGATTTTTCCGAAGACTTAATATTTATTGCCATTTTCAGTCTGCACTTTTTAAGCGGCATTTTACGCACTGCGTATTAATATTTGTCCTTTACTTGTCCAGTGATGCGTCATAGCAGACAGGTCAAATCTTCGAAGAATATGACAAAGTATTGTGACTATAAATAATTCGACGATACTTTTTGGTCAAAATTTACTTAAATGGTCTAGCGATCGGACGATTACTTAAAAACCATCGTCATGTTATCGAGTATGTGGATTATCTAATTTTCGGCTTACTTTTAGTAAATTTAACTTTTATTTTTGTTTTATGAATATCTGCAATGTTTCATGCTAGAAAATAACGACGTCAAAGATTACACTATTTATCACATAAAACCTCCTCCGACAGTGTATTAAACCCATGACTCATTTTTGATAATACACTTGTGTATTATCGTTTTTTTGGGTCCCGCCTCTATCAGTTTTTAGTCATGAGCGCTTGAAGCCGGAAAAACCAGCCACAGCACGTGCCGGAATTTGTACGACTTGGCCGTTTCGCGGAAAAATGACGTCATTGTTGCTAAGACGTATACGCGTGGAAAATTTTTGATTTTCATGTTTAATAAAAACCAGGAAATGCAGCGAACGTCTTTTAAATCAACAAAATTGCAGAAATGAAGTGGACTTATCCCCTCTAGAAACTGTTTCATTCTACTTTCCGTGTAAATGTCTAAGAACTATCTGCTTGTGTATGTATACATTTGAAACCAAACTACAATTTAAAACATGGAACCGTGAATGGTGTATAGGTTAAAGGTGATGATGTAGGATATTTTTTGCCTGTCATTCGTTTTATGTGATAAATAGAATCTCACATTCGTGTTTAGGTATTATCATGTTTATCAAACTCGTTGACCAAAATGTATTTGACGCTCACCAAGGCTCGCGTCATATATTTTGAGTCAACTCGTTTGATAAAAACGATAATACATAAACACTCATGTAAGATCCTCTATTTCTACGTCATGAACAAGACGTTTTCCTGTCGAAAAATTTTTTGTCGAAGAAATCACTACGAAACAGTTCACTGTTTCGATGATTTCCATCAAAAGAGAAGGAGGGGAATATTTTTTTTTTTTTTTTTTTTTTTTGAGGGAGGGGGGGAAAGGTTATGAATATACACATTAATATGAAAAAGGCAAAGCCTCAATACGAGCGACATGAATAATTTGTTGTATAGATATCTTTACCTAATAATTCGAATATCGAGCTAGATCTTGAAATAATAGGGTTTTGAGTTCGAATCCCGGCTTTGCCCGAACTAATTTTGGGGGTTGCCAAAAGTCATTGCGATAGAATGCCGCAATGATTTCTCTCTCCTAGATGTAGGCTACACATGTGAAACAGAGCGAACAGTCCCGGATTCTTCTAAGAAAATCAAGACAGTTCCCAGAAATTTTGTTCATTTTGCTTCAGAGTCAAAATAACTTGTATTGATTATTGGTTTACATACTTTTAAAGAACAGTTATAGGACACATTTCCTCATTGCATTTAGATCTAGATTTATTAAGGAAAACAATGAGGACAGAAGGGACGAAAATCACAAAGTTTTCACATTGCATGTAAAATGGAGAAGGAAAAAAAACCATTCACCTTTTATAGACTAGATCTAAATCTAAATCCATATCATTCCGTGCAACATTTCTTACCTTCTGCAATACCCCAGTGGCTTTGATCGCAAGAAAATCATACACATTTACATGTAGATCTATGATCGACATATTTTGGAAGGTTTCTAGTTGGTGATTAAGGTCGACTGGATTTATCCAACCAGGGCGGTATCTGATCGTTATCGGAACTGATTCACATTTTGATCTTTCCGTTTTTGGAGATTTATGATGTTCTGTTCTGCGGGAAAGCAGCCAGTAGATCTGGATAGGGAAAGATATTGTGCAAAGTACTGGTAAAGGGAACTCCAGTACTGAATGCATGGTGTGTGCACTTGCCGCTGCGATATACTTCTACATTGTAACTGAAACAATGTTGAGAACGACGTCATACAAACAAAGAAAGAAATACAAAGTTCTAACTATAAATTTCGATTTAAAAAAGCGAGAAAAAATCGCATAAATGTTTCTGCAAGGATTGTAAGCCGTCGGCTTATATCGATAAAATACCAATTTAAGTGTTTAGATTCTTTCTCAATGAAAACTGAGACCTGACTCTTTAAAAGATGGGAAGACAGATTTGAAGAAAATTTCCCAGCGCCGATGTTAAAATTCAAATCACATGCTGCAGATAATTTCACTCGGTATCCGGATGACATTTTGAAACAGTCAAAAAACTAGTCATGATTTCTTCGACACAGTATTTTTCCGCGACAAACTGGTTCGTGTATGACTAAATAAAGGAACTTTCATGAGTGTTTATGTATTAGCATTTTTATCAAACGAGTTGTCTAAAAATGTATGACGCAAGCCTTGGCGAGCTTCAAATACATTTTAGTTAAACACTTTGATAAAAATGATAATACATAATGTAAGATTCTATTTATCACATAAAACGAATGACATGCAAAAAATATCCAGCATCATAACCTTTAGTCTATCCACCATTCACGGGTCTATGGTTACAGTTGTAGTTCGGTTTCAAATGTATACATACACAAGTAGATAGTTCTTTGACATTTACCCCGAAAGTAGAATGAAACAGTTTCTAGAGGAGGTAAGTCCATCTATTTCCGCTTTTTTGTTGATTTATAAAACTTTCGCTGCATTTCTTGTTTTTTATTAAACAAGAAATTCAAACAATTTCCACGCGTATACATCTTAGCAACAATGACGTCATTTTTCCACGAACGGCGAAATTCCTGCAGGTACTGTGTCTGGTTTTTCCGGCTTCTCGCACTCATGACTAAAAACTGGTCAAAACCGGATCCAAAAAAACGATAATACACTAGTGTATTATCAAAAATGTCATGAGTTTAATACACTGCCGGGAGAGGTTTTAGGTGATAAAATAGTATAATTTATGATATCACTATTTTCTGGGACGGACCATTGCGGATATCTATACAAAATTAGATAATTGGAAATTAGATAACCTATTCTCATTAAACTGACGACGACTTTAAAATAATCATATGATCGGTAAATTATTAATGTCTTTTTTGACTAATCAAGTAATTGTGCGAAAGATTGTGATAAGTGTAACGCTGTGCAACCAACCGGAAGACACACGATTTTTAGCCATCCCCATCCAGATTTAGACTAAAACCAGAACGAAGTCCGAATTTTATTTTTAAAAAATCTTAAATAGTGTTACCACAAAACGAGCTTCACCCGTAACTCGCTGTCGCTCGTTAGTATAATTATAGGTGCTACCTATGAACGGGAGAAGCATAAAACCTATGAACCGGTCAATCATTTGTAGTCTGGTACCCCGCCGTACTACAAGAGCACGTCAGGCAAAGTACAATAATGGCGGCCCCGTTGGTAATATGCAGAGGAAACGGGATATTGTTATTTCCCTTGATCAAATGGAATCATAGGCTGAATTCAAAACAGATCACATGCAATAAAGTCATGGACGTGATTTTTTCTACATGTCGTTCTTATTTAGCGAGAAAAACTACATCAGCAATGCTTTAAGTATCCGAAATATCAATGACCTATATAACGTCCGAAAACAGGGCTACTTTTAAAATGATACATAGTCGAATTTATATTTAAACCATACCCCAACAGCATGCTTTAGATTCGATAATGTATTTTTTGTCCAATATTGATCTCATTTTATTATCTGATCAAACTGGATCACATGAAATTGGGGAATACGGGGAAGCATATATTGGTACGCTTGAGGACACCTAGGAGGCCGCCATTATTGCGCTTTGCCTGACCCGATAACGTAGTGGTAGGGACAGGTAATCCAGACTAAATCATTTGTTGTAAACAATTTCTTTTTTTTAAACCCTGGAGTAAAAACTTAGTACAACTTAGGAAAATCATCCTCAAACTGAATGGGGACAATATTCCTAGAGAAAGCTCTTAAAAAAAAAAAAAAAACGAAACCATTTTCATACACAAACACCGAATTCAAACCACATTTGAATTGTGTATTCTCGTGCTAGGAATGACAGGATTCTTAACCGACCATACTTTTTTCCGCACTGAATGATTCACCAAGATAAACGTACAAACGATTAGATAAGAGAGAAAGCATACTATCTCTATATGATCCGGGAAAGAGACTGGTCAGCAAAATCCAAATTATTTAAGAAAAACTTCGAACTCATATCTGTCATCTTCTGAAGCAACATACAGGATTTTTAAGTTCTACTTAAAACACACCCAAACACAGATAATAGCAAATGTACAGGAGTCAGCTACTTCGTTAGAGGTGTCAACAACAACCTGTTTAGGTGACTCTTGTTAAATTGACAACTGTGCATTATCTATTTCAATTTAATGTGACGAAATACCATGTACTCGTATATACATTAGACAATCACAAACTACTTGCTTAAACAAAGAAAATAAAAAGATATTTTCCAAGATTTCTTGTTAAATAAAAACATATTAGATTTATTATGTTGTTGTGTATGGAGACCATTTCTTCAAAATGTTACGTATTATGGGACGATTTCTCCAAAATGTAGAGAAATCATCCCTATTCAGTTTGGGACGATTTCTTCAGGATGCGATTTCTCCAGGATTCCATCTTGGATTCTGGTTGCTTCCTCAGACGGCTTAGGGAAAAAGAGGATCATTATTTAATCACTTGCTAGATCTACTACATTTCTGTTAAGCTTGAAAAAGAAACAAGATGTTCTCTAAGGTGCAGCCAACAAGTAAAGAGCTGTGTTTATCTGCTACTTATTCTATTTTTGTAAAATTGCAGACTGCAGAGCCCTCTAGGTTGGGACTGTGCCATAAGTAATAAATCAGAGAAATGGGCAGCTTTTGGCCATCAGAGAATTGAAAGCCATGTTAATTGCCCTGTAGAAATTGCCTAACTTAGACCAATGATATGATTATTCATAATTTTTGTGATCTACTATAAGAAAGAGGAACAGAATAAGTGAATGAATCCCGAAAAGGTTACGGATAAATATATTTTCATAGAAAAAATGGCGAATGATTATTTTGTCACAATATTTCTTCTCCCATTTCTTTTTATTCATAAATGAGAAAAAGATCTAGATCTGAATCCTATGTCAAATGCATTTGCTTAAAATGTAATGGTTGAAAGGACTTGGCATGCTCAAGAGTGCAATAATTCAGTCAGAATTAAACTGTTGATCACATTACAAGACTTTAGTAAAGTTAGATAAAATCCTTAGCTGACCCAATTTTCCAGACCCAACTTAGTAAAATGATGGACTTACTCTGTGTAATGTTGAGTTTTAAAGTCTAATAATTTTGCGGAACTGAGTCTGAAAAGTTATGTCAACTCAAGATTTTAGGAAAATACTAACGTCTGTTAATGTTAGTGGAATGTATCACAAACAACAAACTCAAATTAGTAAGTCAAAAAAAAATGAGTCGATTGGCAAATTTGGGCAATAGTTTGTGATTTTTTTAACCAGGCCCTATGCATAAAACTGTAGATAGATCTATTATACTCGAATAGAGCTAGATCTACTAGTTGGGCGTGAACACTTAAATCGTCAAACATTTTTTCTTTCATAAACTTGTCATAGATCTACACAAATACTGCAACTTCAATGACCCCCCCCCCCCCCACTTTTTTTTTTGCAGAAAGTATAACCTTATTGGTAGTGTAGTCCTACGATCATACAAAATGCTTTATGCAGTCTGATCTTGATCTGCACTGTGGCCCTCCAAGGCCCAAAGATCAACACAAGAACTTCGGAAAATGTAGATCTACTGTACACTGCAGAAAATAAATTTACTGCAGCTATTTAATTATTTATTGTCGCATTTATTTATTTTTCTGCTTGCAATCAGAATTCATCATTTCTGTTAACTTGCATTCTTAAAACGCGTACCACCGCCGGAAGTATACTAAAATCCAAGATGGCTCCATAAATTTGGAACTGATATTTGACTGTCACGGATAGGCGTATATATTCACTTACATTTTTTGCGTTACCTAAAAGCGGGAAAACCCGTAAATCGGCTTTTCCGGTATAACCTACCTTATTTTCCTGATTAAAGTTTTTTTTAATAGATCTATATACATCTAAACCAATTCTTCACTTGGATATCTACTCGATAGCTCAGTCGGTGGCAAACAGAATTTAAAGCTAGGACATCGCCGGTTCGAATCCACAGCTCGGCGAATTTCTTTCTTAGGCGTTTAATTTTAAGTTTAAATTTACTACTGTTTGGATCTGATAATCTAAGCCTTAAAGTAATGGTAACATTAAACAGCTGTTAACTGTCCAAGGATTTATTAAAGATTTAGGACGGTTTGAATGATCAGTTAATGATAAGCATATTGTGCCTATCCTGTATGAGTCGCCATTCGATTAGACTTGTCCAACATCGAAGTCCGGCTGACAATCTATCTATTTTCATCGCTCTTTTTTTTTTCTTCAGCCTCTGTGTGTTCACATATTTCATTATTTGCTTTTTTTTTTTATTTTTCCTTAACTACTGTAATGATAGAGAGTTTTTTAGCTGCCATATAAGACTGCTATTTCTACTGGAATTGGAGAAGGTGAATGGCCGAACCTAAGTTGTAAGAACTTTTGACCAGACCCCTTTGCATTGTATACATGTATCATTCAATGTATTCGAAATTTTGTTGTATGTATCTCTTATGTAAACATGTATAAATGGAAATAAAATATGTTTGAAGTAAACTTTCCTATGATTGTTTACAGTCGTTGCGACAGGATTTATTCCTCTCTCACCACTGGTCATTGTTTCGACGTTGGTCGTATGGGATAGGAATACAGGAAAACAAAATCACAAATCTGATTTAGGCAATCTAGATCTAAGCACTTTGATTAAAGAGACTTAACGTAAAGCACGGAGAGATGTACTGGATGCCAGATCTACGGTTTTAAACACCATACGAGCAAATCAGAGCGCGTAGATCGCCTAAATTAGATTTGTTGTTGTTGTTTTCTTCTTCTTCTTCTTTTCATCTAAATCTGTCTCTTATTAACATAACAATCGACTGTAAGACTTTTCTTCAACACGAATAGATTAAAAGGTCCTAATCAATTACAAATCAATATAAATCACCCATATATCCCTGATCATCCGGATAACGATGGAAATTATCTGCAGCTACATCGGTTATTTGAATTTGAACAAACGTGTCGGGGAATTCTCTTAAAATCTATCTCCGATCTTTGGAAACATTGTCGAAGTTTTTGTTGATAAGGAATCTAAACACTTACATGTATAATGGTATTTTTCCGATACATTTGAAAATAAAACAAGCTGGATGCTAACAATCAATGCAAAAACATTTTTAAATCGGAATTCATGGCCAAAACTTTGTACGTCTTTTTTTTTTTTTTTTTTGTATAATGTTAAACGCCTTTTTCAACATTATTTCTGTTACAATGTACATCGCGGTGGCAAGTGCACCTACCATGCTTTCCTGGAGTTTCTTTCAACACTACTTCGCACAATATTCTTCCCAACCTACTGCATGCATAGGCTGATTCCCTGCATAATCATCGAGATCAGGACGCACCCTAACAGAACATCATAGAACTCTCATGAATTGAGAGATCAAGATGTGAATCAATTCCGATAATCATCAGATACCGTTGCGTAGCGGCTCGGGTAGCGATGGATAAATCTGGTCGATCTCTTTACATGTATAAATACTTCAACTTCTTTCTGTTTTTACTTTTGTGCGTGTGATATGAAATGTGGCCGCGATTTTATTTTCTTCCTATCTGTATTTTTAAAGGCCCACCTCTTTTATAGATCTACATGCAATGAGGAAATGAGTCCGTAAAATGTTCTTAAGAAATATGTGATCCAATGAATATTACAAGTAATGATTGTACTACGTGTAATTCGAAAAATAAAATGAACAAAATTGTCAGGAAGCTGTCTTGGTTGTAATAAGAGGATCCGGAACCTTCGCACTATTTTTCGTTCTCATGGGTTCGTTCACCCTTATTCATATATACTGTACATTTCCGACAGAAGAACGAGTCATATCGCAATGACTTTTGAAAATCCTCAAAATCATTTTGGGTGAAGCCGGGTTTCGAACTGAAATGCACTTGATTTCAAGATCTAGCTTGTCGCTTGAATTATTATATATTTATTGGCATTCAACAAATTATTTATGTCGCTCGTATTGGGGCTTTGCCTTTTTTCATATTAGATGTAGCTCTTGTGTGGTCGTTCTATGATAGTCACGTAAAATTTAAGCCTTTACGGAAGTAGGCGGAAGTTTCTAAAATGATCAGAATTAACAAAAAGACCCCGAAACAGGCTTGATTGAAATGCGCTTCTTATGACTGAAATTGGAAAAGAAATGTAAATTATACTTACCGCACGTACGTCCAGAAAAAAATCAAGATTTTCATTTATGAGGATAGATCTAGGCTTCATTATACATTGCTATATTTGTCTCTGAACGTAGACGTATATAGATCTAGATATATCTGAGATTTGTTCAGAGAACCAAATTGTTATTCTTTCAGTTTTCCTTTTGACACTGCCGACTTTAACTTACAAAAATCATAGTAATAGATCAAGAAGGTTGGTATTTTAAGCTACATAATATTATGTCATTTTTCGATGAAAGTGCAGTCATTTAATGACCATATGAATAAATTAACGGTTTTGAAAACATCCTGGGAAAAGGAGAAAATGCTGATTACCAGCTTTTTCCACTTATCCACAATCATTTTCTACATTACCTGTCAAAGAAAGGTGATTTCTATCACATGAGCGAATGAACTACTTTTGTCTTTATGTAAAAGGTGCACATTAAAACCTAGGTAAAGATGGCCTGGCCTGCTTGTTGAGTTTAGCGAATTCTGGTCGGTTAAAGTAAGTTCAAAATATAGTAACATAAATTCCATAAAACTACATCTACCATCTATCAAGAAGATCGAAATCAAATGATTTTATGTCAAACATAAACATTCTGTGTCACATCATATCTGAAAAATAATATACAAATCAAGTTTTAAAACCAAAATCCATCAAACTGAAACCAAATCACAAGGATACAATGCGCACAAAGATAATAAGTTGCATTCAAATCAGTCATATTGGGTAAGCTTACCGACATAACAGACCATTGTTATTTAGAGAGACATATACATGTACAGCTACCACTAAAATGATGACTGATAAGCTGTCCTTAACCAGGAAGCATTAAAATGCAGTTTAAAGCAAAAAGCAGACAGCTCCCAGGGGAGCTTTCGGCATCATGTTTCAAGAGCTGTATTGAATTGTCATTTGTCTTCAGTACACCCTGGCCTTTTTCAAAGAATGTTTTTTTAAAAACAGCTTTTAAAGTAGAATTACTATTTGAGGTAGTACTACCGACAATGAACGCTTAGTTTAATAGCCTCAGAGTAGATTGCTGGACAACTGATGTTGATAAATATGTCGTAAACCAAGATTTTGAGTAAAGTGATATTTAAGTCATGTTTATCGTCAATTTTGTTTTCTTTTTATTCTAAATAAAAAAGGTATTAGTGTAGAAACGAAGGAGAGATCGCCATAATTCAGTTCTCATGTTTTGTCAAAAACAAATCCAAATTAACCATAATTTTAGACTGGCCCCTTTGTTTGTTCTTTCCTTACTCCATAAAGTTCTCACTAATTAATTCCTTATACATTACCACCATCAGCTGACCGTTTTGTCTTTCAGTAGACAGTATTCCAAAGAGCAGAATTTCAAAGAATACACCACATGGGTTTCTCATGTGGTGTGATAAACATTTACTGGGTAGTTGTCAGCTTTCGAAACGTGAAATGTTTCTGTGGCATCCAGTTAGTGGGTCTTCTGGAGAATCTTCTTAACACTTTACCAAGCATTCCTGTGTTTTTAACAACCTATAGTCAGAAGGTCATTAAAATCATTCCTGGACAAGGAGGAAATGCTGGTCAGTAGCATTTTCTCCCGTTTCAGTATTGTTTTCTGTCCTTTATGAAACATAAATCCTATAATTTAAGGACCACCCCTTTCGTTGATTGCAAATGCTTTCAATCTGGACCAGTCTAGAATTTTGATGTCTCTTAACTCTTAACCAGAGGACAAAATTTTGAACTTGTCCAAATTGAAAGAATTTGCAGACGGCAAAGTAAATGTGATTTAACCCTTTTCCACACCATCCCGAGCTTTAACGACCCTGGCCCAGAGAAATCTTTTGAAAACATTGTGGAAAAAAGGAGAAAGTGCTGGTAACCAGCATTTTCTCCTTTTCCCACAACGTTTTCTACCACTTTAGGAACATGACCATTCATTTGAGCCACACTTAATGTGTCCTTTGGCAAGGCTTTCAATTTGAAAAAGTCTGAAATACTGTCGTTTAGTAAAGAGTTAACTAACTGAATTGTGTCTTTGGATGAGTAGGAAACATTGTGGAATAGAAAACACAATGGAAAACGAGGAAATGCTGTTTACATGCCAGCGTTGGTTTACTTCTTTACCCAAAATGTGTTCAAAATCTTTTTTCCTCAAGGTTCTTAAATCTCGAGATTGTGTGGTAATGGATTAAAGAGTTAAGTTCTTAAGTCTTTGTCAGCAGAAGTAATTCTAATGCCCAATTGAGACAGCTATACACCTCTTGCAGTAGCCTGGCTTTGAGGCCCTGCATTTTAGCCATTCCAGTAAACAAGGTACACAACTATAGTAAACCTACAGAAATATGTGTTGTTACTTGCTCTTTATATAAAATACTTTAAATCAGACTGAGAACATTATATGAGTGTATTTGTTTTGCAGTTTTATTTTTATGATTTTTTTTTTTTTTTCTTTAATGAAAATGCTCTATTTACGGAACTGATACCAGACTATCATTGCAGCTGAGTTCTACCACTGTGTATCGTCCTTTTTTGGTGGGAATGCATTGTACCTATTAGAGATATTACTTGTAGCGAGCAATTTTGTGTTTTGCTACAACGTTTCCACATCTATTGTTTGAAAATACTCTGCTGCAAAATGCCAAATTCGTGTCCAGACCACCAACGATCGCCCTGCTTAGACTCGTTAAAATTGTAAGCATTTTTTCAGACGACAATTTAAACGCGTTTTTTTTTTTTTTTATTGAAACGTTCAAAAACATTGTGAGAAAGAAAAAAAAATGCTGGTTACCAACATTTCTCCTTTTCTCACCTTGCTTTCTACTGCGTTCCCTCTTAGGGTCATTAAAACACGAAATTGTTTGATAAAGGGTTAAGACACGTGTTCGCAAATCTGTTTTAGGCAGTAATTTACTTTATGAAGTTATTTGTAGCTCATCTGAAAGTAAGAAGGTCAATGAAATTATAAACACACAAATACTTTAAGCCTTCAACTGCTAAATAACTGAAATGAAACTTTCAAGCCGATAGTAAAACCCATAATTTTGCTATTTCCAAGTGACATATATTTTTGAGGAAAAATATCTTCTTATCGGACAGTGTAGATCAAAATCAGACTGTGCAGTCTGATTTTGATCAACACTGTCCGCAAAAGGTTAGTCAGCCGAGCTTAAGGGTTAACATGTTGATTTACCATCTCATATATTTGAGATAACCGTACATAAACACACCTAGATTACGTAAAGGCTATCAATAGTACAAAATCCCAAAGTATGTCATTTTCTGCGAAAATGTAAACTGACAGTCTGTTATCGATCTCTGTATCAACAAGTAACACCAACATGCTGCATGGTACAAGACATTGCGAAAGGTAAGTACAAGACTCATGGCCAAGAACTGTCCATTATCACAACAGAATTAAATCTGATATATATAAAATTCTTTCCGAATAAAATATTCTTGCATGAAAGCTTTTGCCAAGCTTAGAATTCTTCCACTGTTTTAACATGCAGACAGTTGTTGAACTTGACATCACTTATCAGGTGGTTACAGGGGTTAAAGCTGTACATGTATGTTTAACATAGGAGAGGAATCAACAGAAATAACTTGCCACTGAAATTTTCTCATTAATTATGTATACCAAAGATTATTAGGGCAAGAAGACACAAAAGCAACTTTTTGTAATTAAACATTATCTAAAATATACAATATGAAAATAATTACCCTAAGCAAGAATATACAGAAACAACAAAGAGCCCATTTTGTAATCAAATAAAATTTAATATATATTATATGAAAGTAACTACCTTTATATACCAAAAATTCTAAATAACAAGAAGAGCGAATTTTGTAATCAAATAATACCTAACAGATCTGTATATGTATTAAATGTAAAAACACTTAACTTTAGCAAGAATACACAAGAATAATATGAGCCAATTTTTAATCACATATAATATTTAAATCTATAATATAAAGTAGTTAACTTTTGCTAGAATTCACAAAAAGAAGAAGAGACTACTTTGTAACCAAGCATAATATCTGACGTCTAGTAAAGGGTTAAATATACGCGTAAAAATAGATGCCTTCAGTCAGTTAACTCATTACCAAACCATCACGTTTAATATTTGTCTATATCAAAAGCATTTGCAGATAAAAAACTATATGTGCATCAAATAATGGCTTTGGTCTATGATAAGGTGCAAAACATGGTGAGAAAAGGAAAAAATATGCTGGTTACCAACATTTTCTCTTTTCCTATCATTGTTTTCAAAAGCTTTTTTATTTTTCTGAGGGTCACACTCGAGCTTGTGTAGTATAGGGTTAGACTAAGACCCAGTCTGAAATCTTTGGATTGATTGATTGAATTTGCGTTTATTTAGCGTCGCCACGGGTTGCCCATATAGGGGACGCACTCTGAAGTTTTGGAATAATGCAAGATATAGGATGAAAATCATCCTACGTTATGCCTGGTTCTTTGAAGTGCTCTGTGCATAGCACTGTCACATGGGACCTCGGTTTAACGTCTCATCCGAAAGAGCTATTAGTAAGTTTAGAAGGCCAGCCGTGGGGCTCAAACCCACATCCTCAAGTAACCAATGACTTGATGTTCACAAGTCCTACGCTCTACCACCTGTGCCATGCGGGCTGGTCAGGGAATTTTAGACAATAACGCACATAAAAGATCCCGGATTAATACACACATGTAACTTTGAGAAACAAAAAGAAAGTTTAAGAGATGGTCTACTTAATGATTTGTTGTCTCGAATTTCTCAATTTTTCAGTATGTTTCCAGGTACATTTTTGTCACATAACCTCCCTTGTTTTCAATGTAATATACCTGTTACGATTTTTTTAATCTTATACACATTAGATATCAGAATTTTGAGACGTCATTTGTTAAGTCATTTTTTATGTATTTCAAATAAAAGAATGGTATTTTTATAAAAAACTGGGAATTGATCCATAATATATTCTGCATGGTAATACAAACAGAGGCCCATGAGGGCCTGAATGAGTCTAGTAGCAGTTATCGACCACTATATACCTTATTGTGAAGGAAACACTTAAAATCAGTCATAAACTTTCCTACTAAATATAGCTCCAAGCCATGTATGTATTTCTTTTTTGTTCTGGTAGATTTCAAACAGTCAACACTCTTCACGGTTGACCACAGTTTTGAATTTCTGGTATATTTAAGAAATAAAAGCTTTTTGTCAAATAATAAGGACATCTTAATCTACACAGGAATAAGGCAACAAATGGCTATTTTTCATATACTGATGAATGGATTTTCTTCGTTTTCTAACGGCTTCAAAACCCTTTTATGGTAAAATTTAAAGACAAATCCTTGCGTCTAAGCCACATTTAATTGTATTCAATGTAGTTAAGCTTGACGATTGTTATCTGATAAAGAGTTAATCCTTTCCTTTTCCAGAAATCCATCCAAAAGACGAATTCTACGTTTTGAATCACATACATTTTGTCGTCTGCAAATGCTTTCACTTTGGACTACTTTAAAATTTTGTTGTCTGGTAAAATGACACACATTTCAGTACAATTATATCACATATTCTATTTCATGTAATGTCTAAAGTGTTATTTTAAGGTGACCCACATGGAGTTTGATGCAGGCTTGGAAAGTAAACAAACAATATAACCGCAATCATGTAAACATGAACTGTTTTTAATGCATTTATTGCTTTGCTTTTTTTTTAAGCATTTCTAACATACAATACAAAAATAGGAAAAGGAATTTTATGTTGCACGAGCACCTTTGTCAGTGTTACACATACAATGTGTAGTTTAATATTCTTGTTTCACAATGATATATGATCGGTAAAGTATGATTCATTTCATCCTTTACCAAATAATCCCTAGTTTTAACAGCTCTGAGGAAGAAGGCTTTTAAAACGTTGTGGGAACGTTGTGTGACCAGCATTTTCTCTCATTCCCACAATGTTTTCTATCCTCTGAAAGAAATTTCTTGTGTTAGGTAACATTTAACATGTCGTCTGCAGATGTTTTTAATTTGGAGAAGACTAACTTTTAAAGGGTTAAATGTACCAATAGGGATTTTTCTCCTTTATTGACGGAAAACTTCCTTACAGAGGTCTGGTTCTTTAACTTTCATGTCCCAATAAAGAGCTTCCAAGTTTGTACCTTGTTCAACTCTATAACCAGATGGAAGGGTGCCTTTTATCTCATCTGGTACGACTGGTTCATAAAACCAGTCTGGATAACCTCTTAAAAGCACTGTGACAACATACACATCAGGCGGTTTTATAACAAGTCCAGGACATCCAGAGGCGCCTTTGGTAAAATTCTCTGCTACATGAAAGAGCCATCGTTTTGGATTATCAAGCTTGTTGACAAAATCTGCTTCACAAATTAAGTTTTTATCTTGACACCAGCCCTTTACTATATCTATATGTTTAACTGTTTCAGGTGAGTTCACATTTATAAAATAATCACTCAAACACCACTTTTTCTTACCTCCGTTTGGGTGACCAATCAGGTGAAAGGGTTCTTCAAGGGCAGGTGTTGCAAAGTTTATAAAAGCTTGTGGCATCGGGGTACCATACTGGTTATTTTTAAGTTCCAGTATTGCAATATCCGTCTCATCGTTAGAATAGTGAACAAATGGCTGGAAATAGAACTTGGCATTGTCAGATACACTGAAATCATCTGTAAGATGGTTAAAAACGCACCATACATCGCCATCATCCAGTTTCTTTCTCTGTCTGCTAGATTGGCCCAAAGAAGTCATGCCTAGAATTTAAATGACAATAATAAGACCACTACACTACTCTGTGTAGATCAAAATCAGACAACACCTCTTTTGATGGTTGAAACTACAGTTCACTGAATTTTTATCCCATAACCTTGAGTAAAAAAGAAAATAATATATATCCAAGATCAGACTGCACATTCTGTTTAGTCTGATCTTGGTCCATGTGGTCTGCAAAAGCCCCTAATTTTGCCTATGGCACTGAAAGGGTTAGAAACATTTTCTGGGCTTTTTTTGGTCAAAGTAAATCACAAAATAACTGACAGGGAAGGTCTAAAGATAAGACTGATAGCATTTGCAAATGCAAATATGGTCACATGCTTTGAAAGGTTTCAATTGCCCTAATTCAAAGGAACAGTGGTTCTTCAACAAAAAATGGAAATAACTGTACCAAAAGTTTTTTTTAAGATTTATCAGTCTTATTTGTAATATCTATAATAATGACAGCTATATGAAACAAGAACACCGCATGCAGGTACCAACACCCAGCTGCAGTTGTTTGATTTTCAGTGATTATTTTAAGTCGAAAAAAGGGCATAACTGTGTCAAAATTTATGGTTATCTGCCCTTGTTGTAAGGGTTCCCTTTTTGATAGTTAACAACTTGTCCAAGTTTGAAGTAAATATCTTCAGTAATAATTGAGATAAAAATGTCAAAGTTTTTGCATGACAACAACGCAGACGACAATGCTGGGCTAGAACAATACTTAAAAATAAATTTTAATGTTTTTTTTCAAAAACAGCCGAGCTAAAAATGTCTGAGATTTTGCATGATGTATGTGCAGACAATGACAGGGTATGACATTACCAGGATGTCTTTTTTAAACAGCCATTCTGAAACGTAAATAGATAGTGCTATTTTATGATGGTTTGATCACAGCCGTACCTGTATCAATTATTCCTTCCACGACATGGTTTGCAGTGCAAAGCAAATTTCTGTTACCACAGCCAACTCTAAAACCGGTGCCACTACCACCAGGATATTTAATTCGGCAGACAGACTTTTCCCATGCAACTTTTAACTCCGTAACCATTACTTCTTCTACCCTTCCTTTTGAGTTTTCAGGCAGATAAATGAAGTTTCCAGCATTGTGTCTCTGCTGCGACTTATGACTGAAAAATTCCATTCTCGTTCGTTCATTGAAAGGTTCAAACCTAGTCATTTTGTCTGCTGAAAATAATAACAAAAGTCCATGAAAGCCTAGATTGTTCTACTTGCAGTTAGTGACCAGAATAGTAACCCTAAAAGTACCTTTTACGACTGTAGTCCTTGCATCGGTCACCATTGTAGATCAAGATCAGATTATTTATACAACAAGCAGTCTGGTCTTTAATCTACACTGTCTGCTTCACTCAAGACATTTCAGTTAAGAGCAACAAATTGAATTAGTTGTTTGGGTCTTGCCGCCAAACAATGTCTGTAAGATTTTTATGGCACTGCACGGGTTAAATATGGAGGAAACCAGTTGTAATTATTCATGTAAAACAAGAAGGCCATTGGCCCTAAAGCGCTCACTTGAGTAAAGTCATCTACAGTTGATAAAGCTGAAGAGATCCTTGTTTTAATGATGTAAAACACATAAGTGTAAGTGACCTAGTTTTTGAACCAATTGGACCCAATTTCAAACTTGTCCAAGATATCATTAAGACAAACATTTTGACCAAGTTTCATGAGTATCAGGCTGAAAATGTGGCCTCTAGAGTGCACACAAGGTTTTTCTAAGATTTGGTCCAGTGACCTACTTTGAGACCAGATGTGACCCACTTTGGAACTTGTCCAAGGTAGCATTAAGACAAACTTTCTGACCAAGTGTCATAATAATCAGGCTGAAAATGTGGCCTTTATGGTGCACACAAAGTTTTTCGAAGATTTGGCCCCATGACCTACCTTTTGACCCAATGCGACCTAATTTCGAACTTGTCAACAAATTCATCAAGACAAACTTCCTAACCCAGTTGCATGCATTTCAGGCTGAAATGTGGCCTCTAAAGTGTACATAACGTTTTTCCTAAGTTTTGGCCCAGTGATCTTTTAACCCGACGTGACCCAATCAGAATCCTGTCCAATATATCATCAATACAAATATTCTGACTAAGTTTCAAGAGTATCAGGCTGAAAATGTGACCTCTACACTGCACATAAGATTTTCTAAGATTTGATTCTGTGACCTACTTTTTGACCCAGTTTTCAGAAGTCTTCATCAGTCAGGGTTGTGTGCTAAAGGGTTGAAGGGATTGATGACAAACAATAGACACTGACTGACCACATTACCCATCTAAATAATATCAAGCTCAGGTGAGCTGAAAAAAGGCAGACTTTATCATTTCAACAGCAGCTGAAACTTTTCTCCAATCTTTTTTTTTTTATTCTTCCATTTTCAACAAGATTAAAAGGGTTCAAATTACTGTATTCATGATTTTAGCTCTTTACCAAATGACAAAGTTTTAGACTAGTCCAAATTGAACACATTTACAGAAGACAAAATAAATGTGACTCAAAAATTTAAACTTGTTTTGAGAAGGGTAGAAAACATTGTGGAAAAAGGAGAAAATGCTGGTTACCAACATTTTCTCCTTTTCAAAAGCTTCCTTTCTCAGGGTCGTTGAAAGTCAGGATTGTGTGGTAAAGGGTTAGCTCTTTACCAAACTTTGGGTCTGTCCAAGTGCAGAGCAAATTCAGTCTGGTTCAGTTGGTGGGCTTTGTCTGTGAAAGAGTAGGAAATATGGAGGGAAAAGGAGAAAATGCTATTTTCTCTTTTTCCCGAGATATTTTCATAGGCCTTCATCCTCAAGTCTTAAAAGTTGGTATTGTGCTGTCAAGGGCTGACATAAGAAAAAAAAAAAAATTCTTCAAATAAATCAAACCAGAAATGGTAACTCGATCACATGAAAAGTCTGACTGACAAGACTGGTGGACACTACACATACACTCAATGGACAAAGGAATTCATGACATAAAAACATGTATGGCAAATGGCTAGTAGAGCTAAAAATACTAATTAACTTTTCACAAGACAGCAAAATTTACATCCTTACATATTGAGAGCATTGAATATTTTTCAGACAATGAATGAAATGAAGCACAAATGATCTGTCTTTAACAGGCAACAAAACATTGTGGAAAAAAGAAAATATCGCAGAAAACATGTGGCCTCTCACACACACACACACACACAAGGTTTTTCTTTGAATTGAAACGGCCACCTACTTCAATAAATAAAGTGATTGATTCTCAACCTCATCTAGATTCATAATACATGTATATCTGAAATTTACATTTTGTTCAAATTTCATAATCACGAAATGAAAATGATGGCCATCACCTCTGGAATGGCTACAAGGTTTTTCTATGATTTAGTAACTTAGTTTATGACCAGAGATTGCTAATCTTCTGGTTCAGTCAAGATATTACTAAGACAAACATTATCCAGATGTTTCATAAACACTCAAAATAGACGTGGCATCTACGATGCACAGAGGACTTTTCTAGAATGTGTCATAGTGACCTTTTTCATAACCAAGGTGACCTTTTTAAAACTTGTCTGGATTAATATCAAGACAAGCATAACAGCAAATTTTCAAGAGCATAGGACTAAAGATATGGACTGCCTTTCACTAAATTGCATATGCACGAAACTTGCATACGCAATTTAGATAAGCAAGTTTCACTAACCTGCATAACTTCATGATCTGAGTATTTGTTTGCATAACTTTATGCAAGCTCATACATTTGGGTAAAGCAGGAACAATACATGCACGTGTCACTGTGAATATAAAATCCCATAATTTGTGTAACTCTACGCAGTTTATTGAAACACAGCCATGGTTTCTAAATCAAATAAAAGATTTTTTTTTCGAAATTGACCTAACAACCATTTTTATCAATCCCAAATGATACATATACACGCTCATTGAAGATACTATAACTCATTCCCATTACATGTTTCAGTAATACTGAACTAAAATGTGGAATTTATAATGCATACTAAGTTTTTCTAAGTTTGACCCAGTGACCCCCGTTTTAAGATGACTTAACCCTTTAACTTTTAACGACCCTGAAGAAAATGCCTTTAGAAAACATTGTGAGAAAAGGAGAAAATGCTGGTAACCAACATTTTCTCTTTTCTCAACAAAGTTTTCTACCCTCCATAAATCAAATTTCAATTTTTGAGTCAAAATTGATTTGTAGTCTGCAAATGCTTTCACTTTGGACCAGTCTAAAATTTTGTCATTTGGTAAAGAGTCAATCAATTTTCAAGAATGTCCAAGATGTTACCCAGATAAACATTCCATGAGAGAGAGCACACACCTGTCTTGTAAGATTTGAACATGTGGTTGCTGGGTAAAAGAGTTAATTTGAATTACATCAGGCAACAAATTGTAGACCCATCTATATTAGAAGTATTTGCAGACAACATTTTAAACTTGGCTCAAATGATGGAATTGGTCTTTCAAAGGGTACAAAACATTGTGGGAAGACGCAAAACTGCTGATTTCCAGCATGTTCTACTTTTTACACAATGCTTTCTAAGGCAGGTGACTGTTGAACAAAGGGTATAAAATTGAGATTTCATTATATGTATTATTATGGATACATACACTAATGTGATCAAGGACTGATACCTGGTTTTTTATTGATCGGTGGCTGGTGGGGATCATTTGTAATTGTAAGAGTTACATTCTTTGCACCATGTCCAATGTTCATGTAGTTTCCCATGACTTTCATTTTTTTACTGACCAAAGTTGTACCACCATGCTTGTTTTTATATTTCCTTCTGCTTTTCTTCCAGTAACAGTCATCATCTGAATCAATAACAAGAGCACCATTGGCCCTAAAGTGCTCACCTGAGTAAAGTCATCTACAGTTGATAAAACTGAAGAGATCCTGGTTTCAATGATGAAAAACACATGAGTGTATGTGACCTACTTTTTTAACAAATGTGACTAAATGCCAATTTTTTCCAAGATATCATTAAAGCAAACATTCTGACCAAGTTTCATGAGTACCAGACTGAAAATGTGGCCTCTACGGTGCACACAAGGTTTTACTAAGATTTGGTCCAGAGACCTACTTTTTGACCAGATGTGACCCACTTTGAAACTTGTCCAAGATATCATCAAGGCAAACTTTCTGACCAAGTTTCATGAGAATCAGGCTGAAATGTGGCCTCTAGAGTGCACACAAGGTTTATTTTTATCTTAGATTTGGCCCAGTGACCTAATTTTTCACCTGACATGACCCAATTTTAAACTTGTCCCAGATATTATCAAGACAGACAATGTGACCTAGTTTCATGAGTATCCAACTACAAATGTGGCCTCTAGAATGCACAAAAGGTTTTTCTAAGATTTAGCCCAGTGACCTACTTTTTGACAGGACATGACCCAATTTCATTCTTGTCCCAGATATTATCAAGACAAACATTCT
Source organism: Tridacna gigas (assembly GCA_945859785.2). NCBI lineage: Eukaryota > Metazoa > Mollusca > Bivalvia > Cardiida > Cardiidae > Tridacna > Tridacna gigas. The sequence goes on from OX244028.2 coordinate 25,350,055, forward strand.
ACCCAACCTTAATGAGTTTCAGGCTGAAAATGTGGCCTCTACAGGGCACACAAGGTTTTTCTAAATTTTGGCCCAGTGACCTACTTTTTGACCAGACATGACCCAATTTCAAACTTGTCTGAGACATCATCAAGACAAACATTCTGACCAAGTTTCATGAGTATATGACTGAAAATGTAGCCTCTAGTGTGCACACAAGGTAATTGTTGACGCCTGGACGACGGACGACGCACACCACACAACGGACGATGCAGGACGGACGCTGGACACAGCACGATCACAAAAGCTAACCTTGAGCACTTCGTGCTCAGGTGAACTAAAAAGCCAAGAATAACAGCCCTCCTTACATGCTTTTGAAAGGATGATGACAATGTACATGTACATACAACAGCAATGATGGAGTCAGATTTCAGTCATTTTGGTCACAAACTTTTGCTAGTTAAAATAAATACATGAGCATGAAATAAAAATCACCTGAAAAAAAAAGTGGTTTGGCCAATAGCATACTCGGCCAAAAAAGTGGTTCAGCACTCCCCAGACCAGCAGGACAGGCGAGGATGGCCTTGATCGAATGAAAATGAGCCTTAGACATTTCATGATTATCAGATTATCATTTTTTCACCTTAAATACATTATGTTGTGACCACAAGATAGTTCAGTTGAGGCCATGAGATGAAGTCTTAGTCACACGTAAGTTAAGTCATGGTTATGAGTTAGGCAAGTCATGGCTATGAGTAAGGTAAGTCTTGGCTATGAGTAGGCTACGTCAAAGCTACAATTAAGTTAGATCAGCTACGAGTAAATTTAGTCTTGGCTACAAGTAACTTAAAGCTTGGCTACAAGTACCTTAAGTCATGGCTACAAGTAATTTAAGTCATGACCATGGGATAGGTATGGCATGGATGTGAGTAAGCAATGTCATAGCCAAAATTAAGTTGAATCATGGCTATGACATAGATAAGTCTTGGCAAAGGGTATGTCCAGTCATGGCTACCCATAATTTAAGTCATGGCTAAGATTTAGATACGTAATGGCCACAAGTAACCATCTGATGGCCATGTGGTTTTTTTTTTTATCTTTTCTGGCAGTACCCTCTTAAGTCATGATCGCAAGTTAGTAAAGTCATGGTTATGTTTTAGTAATGTAATGGCCATGAGTAAGTTAAGTCTTGCCCACACGTTAAATAAGTCAAGGCCACAAGTTACTTAGGGCATGATCCCGAGTTCGTTTAGACATGGCTAGGAGTAAGTTAGGTCAGGAGTAAGTTAAGCCATGGCTAGAAGTAAGTTAAGTCATGACCACAAGTAAGTTAAGTCATGGCTATGAGTTACTCAAGTCATGGCCATATGTTAGTTAAGTCATGGCTATGAGTTACTTAAGTCATGGCCATATCTTAGTTAAGTCATGGCCACAAGTTACTATCTCATGGCAATTATAAATTCTTTTTGTTTTCTGGCAGTCCACATTTTTTTGCTGTATGTACCCTTGATATACATTAAGTTCAACATGAAGGTAGATTTATACAGTGAAATTATATCTACATGGTTATAAATTTTACTCTGTGTGTGCTGTGCATCAGCTTTCATTGAACAAGAATTCTTTTGCCCCTTCCTTCCTAAAATTTTATTTGTCTGGTGTTTAACACACAACATATTATCACAGTGGCTGGTGCACCTATCCACGAGTTCCTGGAGGTTCTTCTTCAAGCATTTCAGGCAAAACTCTTTCCAACCCACTGGCTGCTTTCCCACAAAAACATAATTCAGCAGTGAGAGAGAAATTCATCCCATGGCAATGACTAACATCAGTTCCGTAACAGAGCTGGGCAAAGCTGGGATGCAAGGTCATAACCTGTACATGATGAGCCCTTTATGCTACTGGCTGAGCCACCAAGCTCTGCTTTTGAATCTTTAATACTGGTTTAAAACTATTTTTGAATTAACAAAACTGACATCATGAATAAGATCTTTCTGCCTAAGGAAAAAACATAAAGTGGAAAGATAAAAACTACAAATTTGGTAATTTCTAACATACATAGAACAAAGAAGAAGAAAAAAATGTTTCTTTTTATGCAAGGTCAAATCAATTTGAGCCATGCTCTGGCAAAAGGGTGCTTAATGCATCTCTGTTAAGCAAAATATCAAGAAAGTCATTATATGATCATGGATCCACAAAGCCCATTTTGTCTGTCAACCTACTTAATCATGAGGTACACTGGTCCTTTAACAAACAGTAAATCAACCGATAGTGAAAAGTTTCTGGTCAGCCTGCGCAGACTGCACAGGCTGACCAGAGTTCATACTTTTCGCAGATGCATTAAGACCCCTTTTCACAGAAAATAGTTCATTTCATTTGTGAACACTAAAATATGTTCCTTTCTCTGTGACATTACTTTTATATCTCAATCTTACATTAACCCTTATCCTGCTAAATAAGTGAAATGAAACTGGTGATAGAAACCAAAATAAATTTTGTAATTTCAAAGTTTTTTTTAAGGTGCAGGTGGGGGGGGGGGGAGGGGATTGGGGGAAAGATCAGTGAGTCGCGCTTAGCAGAGCCAAAGGGTTAAACAAATTATTTCAATTAATTTGTCAATAGTTTCCAGTTGCAACAGGTCCGCATTTAGGATAAATGCTCAAAAAGAGATATTTCTCCACATACTACCGCCATTTTGAGATGGTAATTTTATTTCGATATATACATACCAGAAGAATCTGTGTCTGATGAGCTGTCAGAAGTTTCTGAACTGTCACTGCTTTCTGCATCACGCCTTTTCTTTTTCTGCAATTTATTATTGATTCATAGAAATTGACATAAAATGAATAACCTCTATAATGAATAACCTATATTACCATAATTACAAACTTGATCTATTGTCTAATAATACCTTCAGCTTTCATCGTTGGCAACCGTAACAACAATGAACAATTTAGAAACCGTTTAAAACTGCTCTTACAGTGTTGAACAATAAATTTGAATTTGACAGACAAGAAAGATCACTGGTCTGGGTCACTGACGGTCTGACTTTTAGCAAATAGGTTTATTTATTTATTTGAGCTTATACTATATATTATTTCTTATGAAATTATTTTTATTGTACAAAATTCCATTTATTTCAATCATTCATATATACAATTATTTTGTGCGGACCTTTGTCTGCCATCTTTTAAGCATATATGGCAAAATACAATTACATAAAATGCCGATTTCTAATGAAAAAATCATATATTTAAGCATGAGCACAGTGTGCCCAATTTGGTTACATCTTTTTTGTTAAACGAATTTAAACAAAAAGAAGACACAGGCAAATTCTTATGTTGTTTTGTGGTTATGAACCAATGCCGACCCCATTTGTTGACTGCAATCTCTTCAAATTAACCGAATATTGATTCTGATTGGAACACAAAGATGATGTACCATGGTTAGTCTCTGAATATAAACGAGGTTATTTGTAAATACCCTAATTCTCACAAAAATATATATATACTACTCAAAATCTGCAAGGGATCAGCATGTTTGACAAAGCTGAAATATATCTGTTGCATGTATCAGGTATGGGTTTTCAATATGTTACTTTGCCACACTGATGAAATAAGCCACCTGTTGAAATGGATGTCTTAATGCAAAAATATATTGTTTAGAGGCACATCCATATTGAAATATCTAAATGATCCCTATCAAAGTGCGAGTAGTATATATTCTATGGTTATTTATACTTTGCATAGAGGTCATTTTCTAGTCAGTTTGCTTGAGTAATATCAGTCCTTGAGCATACATCCATTTACATATAGTGAAATCTCAATTTTAAACCATTTACTAGACAACAAAATTTTGATATTGTCCAAACTGAAAGCATTTGCAGACGACAAATGTTACTTTAAACATGAAATTTGTCGTTCATAGGGTGGAAAAGATTGTGGGAAAAGCAGAAAATGCTGGTTACCAGCATTTTCTCCTTTTCCCACAATGTTTTCAACAGGTTTCTCCCTCAGGGTCGTCAATATCAGGATTAAACCCTTTATCAAACAATCTCATGTTTGAATGACCTTGAGGATGAAGGCTAACTGGATAACATTATGTAAAAAGTTGAACATGCCGGAGACAAAAGTCTCAAAAACATTCTTCATTACTGTTGTTAAAACTCAGGACTTGTAGATCTATCTCTGCCCTGTGCTTTCATAGAAACTAGAGGGCTATGATGGCCCTGTATCGCTCCACTGGCTTATAAATATAAACCATAAATACTAAACATTTTAATTCTGAGCCAAATGGTTTCAAAATGAAGACTTACAAAGTTTTCTCTGTAAAAGCTCATGTGAAAGTTGAGACCCACAGGGCAAAGCCATTTTTGATCCCAGAGCTATAATTACTTGAACCCTGGTAGAGGTCCACATGCCAAAGTAATACAAGTCTATGCTGTATGGTTATAAATAAGGTGATTTTCAAGTTTCGTCCATACGAAGCCTCTGTACAACATAAGACCCCTGATGCAAGGCTAATTTCAAAAAAAAAAAATCAAAAGTGATCCAGATTTGGTAGCCCTTGGGTTTGCGATTAGGAGCAAAAAGATTTTTTGAATTTTCACGCTATAAGTACATGTTTATGATCCACTTGAGATAGGACTAATTTTTTGACATAACTTAAATAACTTTGGAAGAGGTTATTTAGATTACACTCATACAATATTACAGCTGTAACTCAAGGTAAGGAACAAGAAGACCTTTTAAGTTCTCACTGTATTAGCCTATGTAAAGCTTGTGACTTACTGGGTGAAGCAGTTTCAGAGACAATAAGCTTAATGGCCTTAGGCCTGTGGAGCTAAAAAGCAGTATCTTTTTCATGAGCTACAATGACGTTAGTAAATACAAGCTTTTGGAAAAGATTTTTAAAGGTTTCTCAATACTTTTCAGTTTTGTAGCCATAGCACCATAGCTTTTAACAGAACTTAATTCTTTGAAGACATTCTGAAGAACATCATGGCAAGATGATATCTGTAAAGTTTGGTCAAAATTGGAAGAGTGGTTTCAATGAAAAAGATGGAATAATCTTGGTAGAAGTCTACAATATGAAACAGCATGCCAAATTTGTATAGCCCTAGGCCTTGCAGTAAGGATAAAAAAAAAAGATATCTTAAGTTTTCACTATGTAAGCCTATCTAAAATTTGTGAACCCTGGAGTGGGACAAATATTTATCCCAAGGCTCAAAACATGCCAAATTTGTTAGTAGGATGCTTTATGGTTAGAAACAAGAAGATTGTCCAGAAGTCTTCAGTATTATAAGCCCTTATAAATCTTTGACCCCAGGGTTACAGTCGGACTAAATGGGGAATATGTGTATTAGAAGAATAACATGCCAAATTTGGGAGTTCTTGACCTTATGGCTAGAAACAAGACGGTTTCTGAAGTTTTCACTCCATAAACCCATGTAAAACTTGTGACCCCTGGTGCAGGGCCAAACTTGATCCTAGGGCTGTAACATGGGCCCTCTTTGTAGTTGTCCACTAGATAATGCTATAATTATGCAAAATTTGGTAGCCCTAAGCCTTATGGCTATGCACACCAAGATTTAAAAGTTTTCCCTATATAAGCCCATGTAAATCTTGTGACCACCCCACATGAGGCCAAATTGACCCCAGGACTGTAATTTGGGCACTTTTGGTAGACCCCCACTAGATCAAGCTAAATGCAAAATTTGGTAGCTCTAGGCCTCATGGCTAGGTACTGGAAGATTTCTTAAGTTGTCACTACGTAAGTTCATGTTAAACTTGTGACCCCTGCGGCAGGGCCAATTTTGACCCCAGGGCTAAAATTTTGGCCTGTTTGGTAGAGGCCCACTAGATATAGCTACACGCAAAATTTGGTAGCTCTAGGCCTTATGGCTAGGTACAGGAAGACTTTTAAAGTTTTCTCTATATAAGCCTATCTAAAACTTGTGACCTCTGGGGCAGAACCAATTTTGACCCCAGGGCTATAATTTGAAGAAACATGATAGAGGTCTACTACATAAAGCTACATGCCAAATTCGGTAGCCCTATGCCTTATGGTTTCAGACAAGAAGATTTTTAAAGATTTCCAATATTTTTCAGTTTTGTTGCCATTGCAACCAGAGTTTTTGAAGGAATCAAATTCTTTCAAAAAATTTTGAAGAGGACCATGGCAGGATCATTTCTGTGAAGTTTCATGAAAATTGGATGGGTAGTTTCAGAGAAGAAGATGTTTGAAATAAACGTTAACGCACGGACCGACGAACGGACGACGGACACCGGGCCATGACATAAGCCCGCTGGTCTTCGGCCAGTGGAGCTAAAAACAGATACAACAGACCTTTAGACTGGTCAAAATACAAAGCATTTGCAGACAGCAAATAAAATGATTTATGCAATGATGGGATTAATTTGTATCGGAAAGAGTTCAAAACATTGTGAGAAAAGGAGAAAATGCTGGTTACCAGTATTTTGTTCTTTTCCCACTATGCTTTCAAAAGCCTTTGTTTTCTCCACTGTCATTAAATCTCGGGATTGTGTGGTTAAGGCTTAAGTCGATTACATGCAAAAACGTACAAGCTAAAGGGGAGAAAGGTCTTCCCAGCGTCACCTTCCTACACATCCTGAAAGAATTCTAGTGGCACATATAGCTTCCACGATTTTAGTGAATCAAAGATAATTTGCTATTATCAGAAAATAAGCCCCCTACCTCTTGACTCTCATGGGGGAGGGGGGGGGGGCGTCCATGACGGAATAAAGTCATTTTATATTTGTTTTTACAGTCTACGAATTACTTTAAGCCAGAATCTTATATAAAGAAGAAGAACAAATATTAATTTTAACCTTGAATGATCTCTGTGGTTTCTGGTCTATAACATTGCTTAGATCTGGTTCCCGATCTGTAACAGTGCTTACACTTACATCTAGCTTCTGGTCTGCAACATGGCTTTCACTTACGTCCGGTTTCTGGCCTGAAGGTTGTCTATTATCAGAGACTATGACACTTGTCGAACCAGCATTGTTGGAATCATTCTTGTCGGGTAAAGAAGTCTGTTTTTCCACTGTATTACCTTGGTTTGTTACTATGGTAATGTTATGCTTGTTGTCATGAGTTTCTTCTTTTGGCCTATACTTCTCATTTGCATCTGCTTTCTCTCCACATTTCGAACAGAAATTTCCCATGATTCTATGTATGCTAATTGTTATAAATGAAAACAAACAATGACATTTTTACCAAGAAATTCTGTGATTTAATGTCCCTAGGGAAGACAACTTTTGAAAACATTATGGAAAAAAAAGGAAATGCTCGTAACCAGCCTTTTCTCCATTTTCTGCAATGTTTTCTATCCTTTCATGGAGAACTTACATTAGTTAAGCTCTATTTTATTTGTTGTCTGCAAATGCTTTTAATTTTGACAAGTCTAAAATTTTGTTGTTTCATAAAGAGTTAATGCCCAAACTGAACCTTTTTGCAAAATAGAACAGCCTAGTTTCTTTTGGCTTGCAAACAGGGACTCTATATTTGTGTATACAGGAAGAGGCAGGTAAAGGAATGACTGTATAAAGCCAACTAATCCCTTGGATCAGCTACTTGTTCATCAGTGGTAAATCTACAAATATTGGTCACTTTCAAATGCTATAATCACTAAATTGGCAGATTAGTTCAAATCAAGGAAACATTTAAGTACTAATAAGATTCTCCCACATTCTTAAAGTAAGTTCCTACATAAGTGTTAAGCAAAAATAATCTATACATCGGTTAACAAATTGCAACAGTTCGGCTCCAAGCTCCCGACTTTTAGCGGCACTAATTTTAAAGTTTTTCGAAAACATTGTGGGAAAAGGAGAAAATGCTGGTAACCAGCATTTTCTCCTTTTCCCACAATGTTTTCTACCCTATCCAAGACAAATCCCATTATTTGAGTCACACTGAAATTGTCATCTGCAAATGCTTTCGATTTCGATGGGTCTAAAATTCTGTAGTTAGCTAAAGAGATAATTCAAAAGCCATTACAGCTACAACACATTTAGTTAGATGTCATGTAATCGCGATTGTAGACCGTCTTCCTACAAGAACAAAATCTTGTTGCCCGTCCCTGTTTATGTATACAGTCCCTATAACAGAAAAAATATGAACCACATTCTGTAAAAAGGAGGCTTAATGCATCTGCAAAAAGTATTGACTCATGTCAGTCTGAGCGGGCTGACATGAGCCAAAACTTGTTGCTTTTTGTAAATTTTCTGCATGTACAAGTACCAGTCTACCTCCAGATCCAGTTGATTATTACACCATAGGCCACTGAAACTCCATTGGTCTATTACCGGACAACAAAATTTTCCTTATCAGACACCATTACTATAAATAGCACACTGGCAACTGCCTCTATATTGTATACACGTATAAGACTTATTATATACAATATAGAGGCAGTTGCCAATGTGCTATTCATAGTAACGGTGTCCGATAAGGAAAATTTCGTTGTCCGGTAATAGACCAATGGAGTTTCAGTGGCCTATGATTACACTAAATGTATTTATTTTATGGATCCATAATAATGCTTGGTATATAGCATAACGCATCATGGAGATTGATTATCCCCCTTTTGCTAGAGCATGGTTAACCCTTTCCCAAACCATAAATTTTAGACTGGTCCAAATTGAAAGAGTTTGCAGACGACAATTTCAAATTTGATGAAAATGACAGAAAGTTCTCAAAAAGGGTAGAAAACACTGTGGGAAAAAGAGAAATTGCTCGTTACGAGCAATTTCTCCTTTTCCAACAGTGTTTTCAAAAGACTTGTACTGCAGACACGTGAAAACCAGGGCTTGTTTGGGAAAGGCTTAAATGATATAAATTCATTCTACTTCTACTTCATACTGCTTTATAATCATTACTGATTATTACTAGCAGGCGCGTTGTCTGGGAACAGTTGTTAGTAAAAAAAAAAATGTAGTGGTTAGATTGGTAATAAAAAACATTTTTTCAAAGAGAGAGTTAGTAGACTAGTATGGTTATAAGATTTAAAAAGTTTAAAAACACACTCCTATATTAGAATTTCTGAAATGGGTCAAGCCTCTTGGTGAAAACTGCCACACTGGGGCTTGACTGTATGCTGTATGGGAGACTATTCCACAGGCAAATGGTTCTAGGGAAGTAAGAATTTAGTGGTATTGAGTCCCAAGAGTGTGATATTAGGCAACTTAGGTATCTTGTCTAGGCAATATGATGGTGATGTGTACACGCAGACAATAATAGAGAATTACAGAGCTGATGTAATGTTTCTGTTCTAAGATTTGCCATTCTAGGTCCTCAATCAATTTTGAGATGCTACTGGTCTAGGAATAGTCATTGAAGACATACCTGGCTGCTGACCTTTGGACTTGTTCTGTTTTGTTTGTAAGGAATTTTTGCCATGAGTGCCAGATAGTGGAACAATATTCTACCTGGGGTCTTACACAAGTTTTATAGGCTATCTCTTTAATGTACTTCTTATTTGAATTTTCAGTGTTCCTCGTGATAAATCTCAATAAGTTATTTGCAATGTTGTCAATGTGTTTCTTCTAGGAAAGATCATGACTTATGGTTATACCTAGATATTAGTTAAAGTTGATTGTAATGGAACACCATGTAAGGTGTGTTGGAATATAGTGGGCTTTCTTTTTCTTGTTATCCTTAGTATTTCACATTTGTCAGGGTTGAATTCCATGGCCCAGTCATTTTCCCATGATTTTCCAGTGAGTAGATTCAGCTCTATTCATCAGCATCTAGCAGGAAATTTTGATTAAAGGGAAAAATTAAATATGCTCCTTTAAAGTTCATGATCTAGTTGGATAGATACCTATGAAAGGGTAGAGCTCTCCGATTTTAGTAGTTTTAATTGTAAATGTTTCTCTGGCTCTTAAAGACAGATCACAAAAATAACATCGGTGAGAGAGAGAGAGAGATGAAAAATTTAAACAAAACATTGACCTAGATTTCTTTGGTTGATATCTGATTTCTCTTTTTTCTGAAAAAAAAAAAAATCTAAACGAATACTTTGATCCACAACAATTTGTCTGTTGTTCTATATTGAGAGTAAGCTTATATTTTCGTTACCAGCTTTCACAAAAAAAAGTTACATGATCTGCTTTATCAGCTTCGTGGTCATCTATTGTCAGTGTTTTTTCGGGGTGTTGAATCCAAGAATGAAATCGAAACTAGATCTACTGGGATTTCCACGGAAACTACGGCAAAGTGTATTTCCCGGCCCCACTCGTAAAAATAGTCTATAATTTCCGGCCCCAGCGGCCCCCCTTGCTAAATATTTTATTTATTGCTTGATTCTGCTGAAATTAGTATTACATGAAAGCTTAGACATTAGCCTATCATATGATATAAAATACAATATTATCATTGAAACATTTTTTGAAATATTATCAATTAAATATGGGTAAGTTTTTCATATTTTCTTCCATGTATTTCATGAATTACACAAATCCGGCCCCTATGATAAATCCTTTATTTCATAGAAAACATCGCGGAAGTTGTTTCTAAATGAAAGTGTACGTCTTTGGCTTTCCAACAGTACAAAAATGAGTGAATTCCGATCGAAAATTATGGAATAATAGGTGTTTGAAATGATCGACCCACGATGTAAATCTAATGAGTTTCTTCACAAATCCGGCCCCTGTGCTAAATTCTTTATGGCCGATGATATTTACCCGACAGTCGTGTACACACTGAAGAAAATTCATATTGCGAGGCCGACTGTCGTGTACTCAATGAAGGAAAACTCGTTGGGTGCCCGACGGTCGTGCACGGACTGATGAAATTTCGTCTTGGGGGCACGATTACGTGCCCGCTATTTCCGATTTCTTCATTGAGTACACGATGCGGTCGTGTACGCACTGAAGAATTGGACTCTTACGTACACGTGTAAATGGGTTGGGCCAAAACGCAGACTTTTACGTGAATCGGCACGGCGTAGACAGTCTCATTGGAGCACACGGCAATAGTCATTTATACAGCGTGTTACAGAACAAATGCATGCACAAGCGTAGCTCGCATCCTTTTTATACGTCCGAAGGCTCGTATTACCTTATACTGTACACCCGGTCGTCCGTCCGTCCGTTTGGAATTTCTTGTGTGCGCAACTCCTCCTACAGTTTCCATCGGAATTAGATCTATTTGAAATTTGCCACAATGGTATCCAGTCGTTTCGGCACCAAGTCATTTCCACACCCAGTCAGTTCGAAACTTTTTGGTCGTATCGACCCATATTTAAGTCAATTCGACCCACAATTTTTGGCAAGTTTGAAGTAGATCTAATTCCGATGGAAATTGTAGGAGGAGTTGCGCACACAAATAACTGCTAACGGACGGACGGACGACCGGGTGTATAACATAATACGACCCTTCGGGCATGACACCCTGTATAAATGACCATTGCTCCACTGAGATGGTTTACGCCGTGCTGGTTCACATAGCAGTCTGAGTTTTGGTCCAACCCATTAATACGTGTACGTAATATCCCGTTTCTTCAGTGCGTACACGACCGCATCGTGTACTGAATGAAGAAATCGGAAATAGCGGGCACGTCATCGTGCCCCCAAGACGAAATTTCATCAGTCCGGGCACGACCGTCGGGCACCCAACGAGTTTTCCTTCATTGAGTACACGACAGTCGGGCACCCAAGAAGTTTTCCTTCATTGAGTACACGACAGTCGTCCTCGCAATATGAATTTTCTTCAGTGTGTACACGACGGTCGGGTAAATAGTCACATTCATTCTTTATTTCATCGAAAATATCGCGGAAATCATTTATAGATAAAATTTTACGTTTTATACTTTCCAATGTGTAAAAATGAGTAAATTCCGATTGAAATTAATGAAATAATAGATCTTTGAAATGATCGACCCTGTATGTAAATTTAGTGAGTTTTCCCTCAAATCCGGCCCCGTATTTCGGTATTTTGTCTTTTCTTTAATTCTGATGAAATTAATTCCAAATGAAAGTGTATATTTAAACCAATAATATGGCATAAATCACAATACTTTGATCAGGGTCAAACTTTACAAATTTATGTCTGATATCAATCCACCCTATTCCCAATGAACCTCAACGGTAGCCTATAAATGATTAATTAAAATATTGAAATCTTATTATACATTTACATTTCTACATTCAGATATGAAATCTTATTATACATTTGCATTTCTACATAAAGATATATTCAAAGACATCTATGGCTAGCCAAACTATCTTCAAAATATAATAACAAAAAATCTGAAAGTAATGCAGAGTGCGAAAAAGGGTTGGCGTAAGCAAGCACGCGACTTCACAGTAGCACAGTGGAAATGGTATAGATAGCGTAATACGTGATTGTGACGGCACCTGTCCCAAAGTTATTTGACCGACAACACATTGGACTCTTTCAACCAAAGAAAATTTTTTAATGGCATAAAAGTTTTAAAGGATTAACTGGTAGGCGAAAGTAGAAGTCAATACCATGATTAGATCAGCCTCATGTGCAGTATCATCTTAGTCTACTAAATTTAACTCCTGGATCAGTTTAAATAGGTCATAAAACATCATGGAAAAGGGATTAAATGATGGTGATCAGCATTGTGAACAAAGGAGATACAGCTCTATTTAACCCTTTACCAAACGTTCCCTCAGAACCACCATTGAAATGGCAAAATTTGGGTTTTTACCATCGGCCTAAAAGTTTCATTTCTTTTATGTAGCAGGATAAGGGTTAATTGAGAACTGATTGGCTAAAAAAAAAAAAAAAAAATGAATGGACTAACTTTTTCTTTAGCATATTATAATGTTTCTATCAGATAACAACAAAATATTGTAGCATTGTATTTATCTATGCTGTTCGATAATCACTTCCTGTCACGATTTCTTTTTGTACTTTTATGACCAAGATACAATTTTTAGCTGATTTGTGAATGAGTGAATGAAAACGCAGTTAATTCATGCATCTTTAAAATCCTACAACAGGTGAGCGTCTTTTTCTCGTTAATCGGTCCTATAGGTACCACAAGATCACTCAATTTCGAGCACGGTGAAAAAAAGCTTTTTGAAACATCGTGGGAAAAGAAAAACATGCTGGTGTTTAGAAAATGTTAACTTGATCTGCGCATTTATATTTGCCCGTTTATTATCGATACTTTTTGCATACTCACTAAGCCCCTTTTTCATAGAGCATGGCTTATATATGCGACGCCCACACAATGCACTTTCGTTTCGACGTTGTTTTGTTTTGCAAGCCTTTTTACATGATATAATACTGTTTATGAAATGGAATAAATGCAATGAATGTGTACTACAAATTGTTTCATTTTCGATTGTCATTCTTCGAATTAACCGTTTACGCCAATTCGTAATGATCATATTCATACACTTTGACTTCGGTATTGCCTGATTCACCTCGTAGTTTCCATATAACATTTGAAACCGAAATTCAAGGTTTTCTAGATCATTTGAAAGCCGATCTTGTGATCTTTGAATCTTATCGTTTCCTAGACCAAAAACACAATAAATTTTGAAATTTAGGAACGAGAAACTTTATTTGCGCCTTAATCTTCACATGTTCCGTATTTCCAATTTTCAGACAAATGCTGAGGAAGCTCTTATACCTAAATAAACACCTGAATCAGTCCTATATTACTTTTTGCAATTTTAAAGCTAACGTTATAACCTCGTAACTACATTAATTTTCATACAAACGGCCGGACATCTTACTCGTTCAATAAGAAAAAAAAAAAAAAAAAAATATATATATATATATATATATATATATATATACTCAACATGTTTCTAAATTGAAACGCCAATAACGAAAAAAAGAAAAAAAAAAAAAGTCATGCATCAATCTTCAGCTTTAAAATATTGTTCAAAAGCTCATATTATGCACTTTGTAACCCTGTTAAAAATGGATATTAGTTACGTTATTAAATCTAATAATTCCACTTACATGTACACGTATATCTCTCCAAAGTATTAATAAAATCTGAACGCTTATAGCATGAAAACGCCGCCACCAATTTCTAATTTCTATATACCATTAAAACGCTTATATAATGAACTTTGATTTTATATCAAGATTCCTTAGATTTGATCCATAGTTAAATTTTTAATATGGGGGCCGGATATGTAACTCTGTTCAAATTTCTAAATATTTATTTCTAAAAATTGACAAAATTAAAACGCTTATAACTCAACAATGCCTGGGCCAAATTTATCTTTCTTGGTATTATTTAAAAGCTTGAATAACACAGTTTCTCATCATATCATTCTTTTGTAAATAAAAGAAAAGATAAAGTTTTAAACATTGGGGCCGGATTTCTATCTCCTAAAAACTTCGGAACATTTTTGTTAAAAAATTGACAAATTCCAAACGCTTTTATCACAAATTTATAAAAATGAGATCTCTTATTTCTATATACCATTACAAAGGTCATTACATAAGCTTTAATTTGACACTACTTTCATCAAATTCGGTACAAAAATAAAATATTTAGCTAGTGGGGCCGTTGGAGCCGGGAATTATAGCTTATATTTTCGAATGGGGCCGGGGAATACACATACCCGAAACTACATCTATAAAATGATCTACAAGAAAATATTGATGCTGAACATCAATGGCGCCGCAAACTAGTTGTTTCTGTAACAGGGCACAATGCATTGGGTTATTTCCTAATACGCATCTCTTGCACAATCTTCGTAGAGGTCCAAGTGGTGATACTGTATTTAAACTCTGGGCCATCTGGTTTTTGACAAGATTTTTAAATTTCATATCATTGAAGGCTATTTGCAAACTTCTTATCCATGGACTGGGCCATTTCTTTATCCACAGGACATCATTTGGACACAATTGGTAGATAGAAATGTTAGAGCTGTTGCCTTTCTGATATTTGATAGAAGATTTTGAAAAGTGTTCAACAAATATGGCTATGCGCAAATTTGTGACATCTGGGTGGAGGGGAGCATATGGCAACTTTGTACCCGAAGGCCACCATTTGAACATACTAGTACTTGGTAGAGGTCATTGTAGCGATACTACACATGAAATATCAAAACTCTCGACCGTCTGATTTTGAACAGGAAGATTTTACATTAACGAAAGAAAAGTCTGTTATCGGATTGTGCTAAATCTGACACTCCAACACATATGTCTGGTATCATACAACCCCTCTTTATTGAGTCGCCTGGTTGCGTAGCAACCAGGCTCTCATTGTTATCATCCTGATCTATGGGGTGACGTAGGCATACCTCCGGCCTTGTACTGCTTCCTGGCCGAGTTCCGGTTTACGAGATAAAACATAGTTTTCTAATTATTCGGTAAACAACCCAGTTTCTGTCGTAAATAACTTACAATTGTGCCTTTGTGATAATGAATATGTCTACAAAGACTTAGCTTTTTAACGGTTTAAAACTTTGAAACAATCTTTTCGTCCACATGGGTACACGATATCCTATCGCTTACACAGACGTCATCTCTAAATATAGCGCATTATGTATATATCTAAAAATAGCCGTCGTGACCTAAACAAGTTTGCGGACACGCTGAAAAATACTCTCCGACGACAAACGTCTTTACCACGACACGCTTTTATTTGTGGACAGTTCTCAGTGAAAATGGTTCGATAATTACCCATTAGAAGTACATTCTAAATCTCACAATCTGTCCTTAATTGTTAAAAGTCTCATTACAATTCAACACTCAACTTATGGTCGGAAAGAGAAAGGCGATACCGAGTTGACATTGAAGATTTCAATGGAGATTTTTCCCAACAGTTGGCTATTTTTTAAAACAAATTTATAACGACTTGGAATGGTTGCATTGCCTTCTTAAACATTCTTACACGTTGCTTCTTCAGGGCTTTTTATTCTAGACTTTAAATACTTTGCACACCCACATACTAGGTGCAAAGAGATCGTACATAGCGTATGTAATGCGCACGGTTCTAGGCTGTACCAAGTCATCGCTTAGCAGGTGCTTTCTGGAATGTAACTGTGCGACAAATATAGATCTTATAATCACGTGACGTGTAACGTCATTTGCACCACGGAATTCTTTATAAATTTACATATTTATGAATCAGTCGCTGTTCAAAGCGGCCCTTACTTTCAGCGTACACCGACCTAACGCATTACCGATCCATGCAGAGAGAGTGTTTAAAGTATACTTTTTTTTATTAATTGTTTTTCGTTTTTAAAGAGGTGAATTCGTAAAAGTCTGCTGTTTTTTTTTTTTTTTTTTAATGTGCGATTAACGTAGATCTAGTACTTATGAAACAACAATTTATTAGTGCGGGTGTCAGAATGCAAGGTGTTTTCGTAACTGCCAAAATCTGAATTCACACGGGAATTCGACTTGAAACTACGCAGTTCTAACACCAGCAATCCGAGAACTTGACTTTTTACTCCACTATTATACAGTTTTAGCAAAATGTGTAAGAATGAAGATATACATGTAAGTTAAGTCACCCAGATTCTGCGCTAGAAAAACATTTTTATCAAACTAGAACCATAAGTTTTGTCCACATTCTTTACAGGCATTATCAAGCTAGGGAGGAACTGTAAATATTGATTTAACTTAGACATTTATTACGCCCCGTTGAATTTTGGGGTGGGGGGGGGAGAGATATGGTTTTCATGTTGTCCGTCCGTCCGTCTGTTCGTCCGTCCGATCTTCCGTCCATTCAGACAGATATGTTCTAAAATCATCGACGAAAGTTAATGAAACTTCATACATGTGGTCCTCATGATAGTCCACCGATACACTTTTTTTTTTAAATGTAATGCCTTGTCATGAAAAAAGGGTGCTTGATGTCTTTCGGTTGTTTGTTTTTGTTTTTAAAGCGGTGTCATAGCAAAAGGGGGTTTGATGTATATTTCCATTCTGGACCAATCTCTTTAACTACTGGACAAAATTTTATGAAAATTCATATTTATATTGTTTATCACAAGCCACAGACAATCAGTATTTGTTTTTATTTAATGAAATTCCCTATCATGGAAAAAGGGGGCTTAATGTATATTTTCACCAATAACAGAAAAAGGTCATCTCCATGCAAAACAAAATACCTCTTATAATTATGTTGATATAAAAAAAATAAAGGTTCTTTTTTCGGAGGTGGATATCATTTCAACGAAATGACATGTTTTGTATTGATTGTACCTTTTGAAAACCATTTTTTAAATGAAGTCGCCTGGGGTAAGAGACTTTGAACTTTTTAAACCTGTTCCTTGTGCCTAAATTTTAATTCTCACCACATATATTTATTTTAATGTAAATTTTAATATGTTTGTAATTTTAGGATGACAACTTAGAAATATGCTTGCATATAATATTGCCTTATAGTTGAGTTATTTTGTATCTCGAATGCGTTTAATAGATTTGAACAAAAAAGGGTGAAAACTTCTAACCCATTACCATCCAGGCGACTCTCAGGACTATCAGTCCTTTGATTATAGATGTAATAAAGACTTGAATGAAGTCCTTATATCTATATAGACTAGAGGGGTTGTATGATACCAGTCATGTTAGGCGCCCCAACATTGATTTACGGATGTTTCGGTAACAGACGAGTTCGGTAAATTGGACTTACAGAGTAAATTGATTGGATGTTTCGGTAACAAGGCAGTAATATAGTGCCGTGACGTTTTTCACATCCATGGCTTCTGTTTGTGCAAACGTTTTTTATTTTAATTTGCAATTCTCACTCGTTTTCTGACGTAAATATATTTGTTGTTCTTTCCATGCTGTATAAATAAATACCTGAAATTAGTAAATTTTGATCACCATATCTTATTTTCGTTTTTCACCCATAGCTGATTCATGTAATGAATAATATACGATCCCTGATAAAACCCAGCCCTAAGCTTGTACCCGTATTACTTAATCGTCCTACAGATAACAGACTCCAACTTTAAGCCAATCCTCAAGTTTTTTAAAAATGTTTTATTAAAAATGACGCTATTCTTGTCAACGTTTTCTGTGTGAAAAATAATTTCTTCCGGAAACAAATTGGTCAACTTCCAAACTAGCCATTTACCCTCAGAACACCTTTCACTCTTGTTGCCCTTGCGACCGATTCAGACAAAGATCAAACTGCAAAGAAAAAAAAAAAAAAACAGAGTCTGATCGTTGGTTTACGCTGCCAGCTTTTCTAAGACATTATGAGGAAGGACAACTTTGCTTTGAAATAGCTAATATTAGACCAGGGATCGTATATTGTAATATATATATTGTTCTGTTTCTAAAATGAAAATAGCCTTTACTTTTTTCGATGCTCTAAGGGTTAAAATTACGGATAATTAACGTGAATTCAGAAATAAAGATAATACATTTGAAACACTGTAGCAAATGAAGAGAGGGAGTGAGAAATAGAGAGAGAGGCCTTGACAATAATGCTTTCGTGCATACTTCTTGTGATTTTGACCATGAACATTTGTGCCCATCTAAAAGATATCTGTTCTGTGTTGTTCCTTCCATTTTCCACACAGTTTTCAAATCTGGTCTGGTGCACAAAAATCGGCGTCTGCTGGTTTTAAAGTGTGTTCATCAATACAACACTGCATAAAAAAATCATATGCGTACTATTTGAGAGCGAAGGGAGTACTGTATATTGTATATAGACGCGTTTACAGCCTGTTTTCACACGTCCCATTGCCAACAAGATAAAGAAGTTTCCCGTAGATCTTAAAGATTAACCCCGGTTTATGAAAACCTGAAACACCAATGGACAAGAAGAAACTCGCAGATCAGACTGCATGTAAAAGTTATGGGGATTGGGCATGTTTAGATCACACACTGCTCGTGCAGTTTGAAAAAAGTATTTGTCAAAAAAAGTATTTGTCAAAAAAAGTATTTGCTACTATCTATCTCTCGCGCTCACTCTCTTCTTTTGCCACAATATTTTTACCTGTATTACCTGTGTTTCTGAACTAAATTTAACTATCCATAATTTTAAATCGAATAAACCCAACGGTCATTTTCATTCTAGATATAAAACCTATTTTTAGCAGTGTCAAGGTTTTCTTGTTCAGAATGTCTTGCAAAATTGACAAATGAAGATCAAAGATCAAACTCCGTGTTTGGTGTACTCTGATCTCGATCTGCACCGGCCGCAATGGCAACAGCAGTAATGACAGACGCTCTAAGGGTTAATGGCTGGTTTGGAAGTCTTTCAGTAAGAAAATATTTTCACATTGAAAGGATCATAAAGCATTGATTTAAAAAGAGATACAACGTGTTTCAAGTTTAGGATTGGGTGTTGTTATTCGTAACCTCAACTTTGATTCGGGTATCATTTTACGTACAGCATGACAGTAGAAACATAACAAAAATATTATGTCTTAAAGTGTGTGGAAGAAAAAAGAGAAACATTGAACGAATCAGAACCAAGACTTTATTTGGTGTGAAAAACGTCACGGTGCATTACCACTATATAATTACCTTGTTACCGAAACATCCAATCGATTTACTCTAAAAGTCCAATTTACCGAACTCGTCTGTTACCGAAACATCTGTCACCCCCCCAACATTGACCTAGTTACAGTTAGCTGGTCTTAAAAACACGATCGCGAAAGGAAAACAATATTTCTACAATCCATACAATACTAGAACAAAAATATAAGTGGGGCCACAAGTACCACATAGGGTGCTCTAGGGTCAAAGAGCATGAAAATGCCTCTTAACCTTTTCCAGCGCAAGATATTTAAAATGGTGGCTTCGAAAATTTGTGACAGATAATTTTTGATCACGTGAGTTATTATTCGAAATGCATTTTTTATTTTTCGAAAGGAAAATGTTGATATGTCTACGATCCGTGTTTTTATCCATCTAACAATGAAAGTGCAATGTATAAAAAAAAACAAACAAAAAAATCCCCACAAATAAATAAAAAAGTTATTATGGACCCCGATCTGGTAATCAAAGTACAGTAGATATAGGTGGATGTTAAAACAAAGCATGGAACCAGTTCAATATGGCTGCCTCCATAGGCACTTTACAAAACCGAATAAAAATATAGTGCCGCCGCTCATGCGGCGACACAATCACAATTGTACTTAAACAACGGAAAGAAATGACAAATGACGAAAAGGACGGAAACAAAAGGCATGTAGATCTAGCTGTTCTGTAAATTTATGCTGTACTCACAAAATTTGATCTGCAAGGATTTAGGAGAATCATAACTTATGTACAGCAATATATTGTTGTTGGATTTGCTGTTCGTTAACCACTATACTGATGCAAGAGGCCTAACATGATAGCCCTGTGTCATTCCGATGACTTTTAAATAAATTTGTTATATCATGGGCTTAATCGGTATAGACAGAGATACTAAATCATAAGAAGTCTGTATGGCACTAAACTTTCATAAAGAAAATAATCTACCCCCTACAAAAAACTCCTTTTTTTTAATGCAAAGATGATACCAATAAATACATGCAAATATAATCATCTATCGCTCATACCGAATATCAATCATCTGTAGTGCTCAAAGAGTGCTTTTAAAATATTTCCGAAACTTTAGTAGCAGGAAACATTTTTTTTTTTTTTTAATGGCATGAATGTAAGGTAAAGTTCTGGAGCGAACAAGTGAACGGTACATTATAGCCTACTTCACTTCATATTTAACATTTATCTCATCTGGCCATAAAAATTATCATCAAAATAAATCACTCCACAAAAAACTTGAATATCAAACACCAATCATGTAATGGTGTAGTTTGATCATCAAGGTAGAAAAATGTTTAAAAAAAAAAAAATCTGTTATGGGTGAATTGGAACCATTTCTCATGCTAAATCAGTATTATAAGCTAAGTCATATTGACCTCTACTAACAAGATTTTTTAAAGTTTCAGTTTGTAAGCTCATGAAAAACTTGTGACCCCTGGGGCAGGGCCAATTATGACCCAGGGCTATAATTTGAATAAACTTAGTTGGCCTCCACTAGATAAAGCTACATGCCAAATTTAGTAGCCTTATGCTTTATTGTTAGGAACAAGAAAACTTTTCATAATATAAGCACATGTTAAATTTGTGATCCCCGGGTCGAGGCCAATTTTGATCCCAGGGCTATAATTTGAAGATTTCAGCCGACGTCTATAAGATTAAGCTACATACCAAATTTAGTAGCCCCCATGGCTTCTGGTTTTGAACATGACTTCAGAGTTATAAAGACTCATTTTTTTTTTTTTTAGTTTTGTTGCAATGGAAACCAGAGCTTTTCCTGGAATCGAATTCCTCAAAAAAAATAAGAGGAACGTGACAGGATAATTACATGTATTTCAGTGAGGTTTCGTCAAAACTGGATGGGTAGTTTCAGAGAAGAAGGCGTTGTAAGGAAATGTAAACGCACGGTCGGACGCACAAGGGATACAGCACCATGATATAAGCTAGCTGGCCATATGCATGCCAGTGGGGCTAAAATCATTATTTACGACATTTTACCTGATATAGATAGACCCTATAGGAAGGCTGCATGGCATGGCGGGAGGGTGGCTTTTTTTTCATGCTGTATAATGGGTATTTTCAGTCTATAAGAAAGGGGGGGGGAAAAGCTCAAATATGAGGGGTACGGCTTTTGCCGCCCCAATCCTTGCACGCCAAGGCCTTGAGTGGATTAATCTATAATCTATACTATCCCCAATGCAACTTGAAACAACTCTTTATCATGAAACAAAATCTGGGCTTGCTAAAATTGAAAGCATGGTTCGTGGTAAACTGGTCCCCGTCGTAGATGTACATACTACAACTGGTACAAGCTATTGTGCTGTAATGTTTACATTGGGTTATGTGAATATCATAGGTTAGCCAATCAGAGCATCAAGTACACATTTTGAGTTTGGCAGCATATCTAATATAGCGGAATTTGGGCACAGTTTGAAATTAGTAATCGAAACTAAAAGAATTTTAGCAAAAGTCAAATTAAAAGGTGATGCCATGTATATGATTCACTTATGTCAGCGGTTAAAACTTCGAAAAATCTAATGTACATGAAGCGAAAGTGGTCTCCCCTGAATCTCTTTAATCTCGCGATAGCGATGTTCTAAAAATAGACGGGCAAAATACTGGCCGTTTTTCGTAGCCTGTACCGAGATCGGCATTGTTCATGCTGTTACCTCTAATAGTTTAGAGAATGTGTACTGTGATCAATTTCATCATGAAACAAATTTTGGCGGAGACGTATTTGAAAAAATGAATGAATGAATGAATGAGCGAGCGAGCGAGCGGATGGATGGATGGATGGATGGATGGATGGAAGGACTAACGCGCGAATGAAGAACGAACGAACAACTGTATATTGTACTGTTGTCGTCTGTGGCTGCTCTTTCCATAATTGCTCTCCACCAGGGATCGGTTGTAACATGTAATTTAGAAACATTCCTTTTCTGAAAACAGTGTTGGGAAAAGGTTGAAATAATGTTAACCAGCATATTCTCTTTTTCTCACAGTGTTTAAAAAGCTTTCTTTTCTCTTGGTCGTTAAGACCTGTGATTGTTGGGTAAAGGGTTAAATGGAAATTGTAACAGTAATTAGTTGAGCACATTGTATACGGGGAGGCATTTTAGGGTGTCAATTACAGTAAAACCCCTCTATTAAGACCACCCGTGGTACTTTTGAAAATTGGTCTTATTAGCGGGGTGGTCTGATTTCCGGGTTTCACCCACCTAGATTTTGAGTCAAACCCAGAGTATGTGTAGACTTATGTGGATTTAAATTATGTTCCAAGTAATATATACATATTTCAGTCGGGGAAGCCTATGCCCACACATTTAGATGACAACAAGAAAATTTTCATGTTTATTGTAAAGTTAATATGTGCTTGAATTTTTATAAATAAATTCACATGGCAGTGAATGCCCATTCATAATTGCCTGTTTAAACTCTTACAGCAAGATATGTTCGTTAATCAAGAATTTGAACTTAAAGACTACATAATTAAATGTTACTGATAGAACTTGTCATATTCCCTGTTTTAATCTTTTTTTTTTTTTTTTTTTTATCTTGTGTAGTCTCAAGAACTCCTACTCCACGCGCTCATTTTCATTTTTAATCAAAGAATTTCGAATATTATTGAAGAGCCTGACGTTTTTTTTTTTTTTTTTTATTCATTTTGATTCGAGTTGAATGTTCGAACAGTCCTACTAATCGTCGATCGCAAAGTTGAAGTGTTCACCAGTTCAAAAATTGCATATTCTCTACGATATAAGTATGGCTTTAATGTGTAACAAAAACCAAATAATTATCCCATCCCGATCGCTAGATATTAACCCAAGCGTCTCAAATTACAAAAGCTAGATGTACAAAACAAATCGTAATTACCCGGATGTCGACATGTTTTTCAGTGTGTGATAAACGCCTGATTACCGAATAAAATCCGAATTAATTATCACCAATTCATTGGTCATTTGATTATGTAAGGTAACACCTTGATCACTTTACACGATTGTGTTACTGTAGTCAAAGATAAACAAAAGATCGCTAATTGATTGTCTACTCCATCGGACCCAAGAATATTCGTACATGAAGCACGGCCTCCAGTTCGCGATTATGGACGCGTGAAAATTAGCTGGTCGTAAAAAAAATGTGAAAATTAGTGGTCGTTTCACGGGGTTAAAATCTATTGTTAATTACTCATTGGTACTGAAAATGGTGGTCGTAATATCGGAATAGCGGGGTGCCCGTATTTCCGGGGTCGTGGTCATTGATTATAAAGAAGGAAAAATTCCGTTCTGACAAAAATCGTTCGTAATAGCGGGTTGCTCGTATTACCGGGGTGGTCGTGAGGAGAGGTTTTACTGTACATGATAATGTAGGGAAACAATATGGACCTTAGCCTTAACCCTTAGTTACGTGACGGTGATCTTGAATTTACTCTGCGAAAAGCATAATGAGAGATCTGTTTGCACATGGGGTTAGCGTGGTCTTGAAATACATCGTTACAAATCCTAATTATGGTTTAAGTAACACTAATTAAGATTTATGACATAAACTTGACGCGAATTCCTCTTGTGCTGGTCAAAAATATAAGTACGGCAGGATATGGGTAAAAAATTAATAACATTAAATGACGATGGTCAATAAAATACAAAACATTAACGGTGAAAAATCTCTTTAAAAAACATACGAGATCAAACAAATAATTTGAATAAAAATATACGGGGACGCGTTTAGGGGACGTTTTAACTAATTCGTCATGGAAATTGCGGACGTTTTAACCAAAAGTAGGGCGTCTCGACACTGGGAAGTTTAAGCCAGATACTTATTTACTAATCTGTTTGTACATCCCGGTGCACAGCATGATAACGGCATCCTGTAACATGATTAATCTTCACAGATTTTAATCAGCAAAATCTTTCGACAAAGCCAAAACATTGAGTGTGAAAATAGCTTTCAACAGTGGCGATATTGAACTTTTTGCCCTACAAACAGTGCGCATGCACGAAAAGTGGAATTCTGGGATCGTATTTCCTTGGCAAGGAACGGCGTTGTAAAAGGGTCTATACGCTTGCTGTATCAGGGGAGGTAATCAATCTAGACAAAAATGTTTCAAATGATGAGATTTGTCTTTAAGGATTCATCTAAACTAGTTTTCTTTCAGCCAGTTTTTAACATATTTCATTTCTTTTTTTTTTTTTTTTTTTCGTTAAACTATAATCATTCCTGTATCTTCATGCCAATTGTTGACATTTGCAAGC
Source organism: Tridacna gigas (assembly GCA_945859785.2). NCBI lineage: Eukaryota > Metazoa > Mollusca > Bivalvia > Cardiida > Cardiidae > Tridacna > Tridacna gigas. Next base: position 25,374,747 of record OX244028.2, read on the forward strand.
AAGGTTGCATAGATTACGACCGATAGAAAATGCATTTCATTTTCTGGAGGCCATCAAGGGAATCACTGTTGTGGCGTTTCAAATTTTAAATCGAAGATTTCCGATATATGAGTATGTTGGTTGGTTATTTCCGTTTATTTATCGTCGCTACCGGTTGCCCATCTGAGCGACGCCCCCAGAAGACGGTTAGTTGTAACGGGGGATAGTGCAAGGATACAGGTCGAAACTACTGAGAGCTTCGCCTGGTTCTTTAACGTGCTCGGCGTATAGCACCGTCACACGGGACCTCGGTTTAATGTCTCATCCGAAAGACTATTAATAATTTTTAGTTGGCCAGCCGGGGATACGAACCCACAATCTGTAGGACATTGTGTTCACAAGTCCTACGCTCTACCTACTGAGCTATATCGGCTGGTATATTAGTATGTATTTATCCCTTACACCATATATATCAGTAATTTGTCTATGTTTAGTAACAAAGCTGACTAACTCCTGGACCATTCTATAGTCTATCAAATTTTAACTGCTATTATCTCTCTAGTTGGAAGGTGTATCTTTAAAACAAGTAGAAGCATTTTTTTTGGAGGGTGGAAGGGGGAAATGCTGTTTACTCACACGGGGTCGCGAGACAAACAGTGTGATAAATTCAATTACCTCGATACCCCATTTCCAAGACAAAAAATATATATATATATGAGCCATGCTCTGGCAAAAGGGGGCTTAATGCATCTCCGTGATGCATCATACCAAGTAAGTCATCACATATAAAGGAATCCATGAAATCCATTATGTCTAACAACCGACTGTATCATTAGGTAGACTGGTCGTTTGACATACAGAAAATTGGCCAATAGCAAAAAGTTTTGGCCCAGGTCAGCCTGCGCGGACTGCACAGACCGACCTAGGTCGATACTTTTCGCAGATGCATTCTTTGAGCCCCCTTTTCAAAGAGCATGGCTCATATACATGTATATTGTCCATGGTAGTCCAAAGGTAAGACTAAACCGTTAGGTCTTGAATATCTACGACATTTGCAGTTAATTTATAGCATAGATCTAAAGGCTCAACAGCGTCCAATTGACCTTTCTGCCGATTTTGATTGACAGCTCATATCAGCCGATCAAAACGCAGTATAGCGCGTCATATAAACAAAAGGATCACACAAAGTTACAGCCTTTACTATTAACAGACAAGGTATTTTTCCCCCTTTCTTTCCGTTTAAACAAAAGAGGATTAGATTATAGAATAATTCTTTCAAAATGGATTAATGTTGTAGATAAGAATCACGTGGTAGGATAATTGTTACGTAATACACCTGAACGGAAGACTAAATTTATTCCATAATAATTTCATTCCAAAAACCTAAATCCACGTAAATATCGCCAGTAGATTTAATCAGGGATCGCATATTATCCCTGATTTAACCTGGATTCCGAAAAACAAACCTCTCTACCAAACAACAGAAAAGCAGTTTTTTTTTTAAATCTTTCGGGAAAGACAGAAAGAACGATCATGCCAAAGTTTATTGCTAAACTACCTATTGAAATCTAACTCAACGAACATGTTTCAAATTCCAAGCATTACTCGTAAACAGTCGTAATTGTGTACGAAACGAGCAACAAAAACAAATATATTTTATTGACAGCCACACGTCATCCTGTTTCATAAGTAAGTTGACTTTGCGAACGCCAGAATTTCTTTGATTCTTGTCGTTATATACTTCGGGGAGCATTCATATTTTATTCCTGTTTCAGGAAGACGATTAACATGTGACTGTTAATAGCACTTTGGCCTGGTTCGACCGACTGTTTGTTTTCCCCACGATCTTCGCATAATTGATAAATGCACGTCCATTCAAAAGCAATATAATCCCTGTAATCAACTGAAGTGAACAAAAATACACCCAATTTAAAAATTTTACAACATACATCTGTTAAAATTTGAACAAAACCGACTTTCTTAATTGATTATTTACAATAAAACCTATTGAGTTTCATTCAAACTGGTGTTAGAGGTGTTAAGTAAAGCTTTACCTGACAACATAACATTTAATTCTTCTAATTTAAAAAAAAAAAAGAAAAAAAAAAAAAAAAAAAATTAAACCTTGCTCCATTGATGAGATTTGTCTTAAAGGGTAAAAAACATCTAGGGAAAAGAAGAAAAGTTTTCAAAAGTCTCCTCCTTCAAAGTCGTTAAAGCACCAAATTGTGTGGTAAAGGGTAAAATTGTAAGTCCTTTTCTTATATTGTTTACTGTCAAACTGACATGTTGTATACTGACAAAATGTCTTAAAAACTTATGCTCCTTTTCCCTATTACTAATTATAGATGTTGCCGACAGCAGTCTACTCACATTTGCGAGACAAAACATGGAATTACGGGCATATTTGCGCTACTTTTACTTCTCGATTTCTTATAAATGTCACATTATTCAAAGTATTTTTTCTTGTTACGTTGCTGATTCAGTTCGAATTAATAAGAGAGTTTTGGAAAAACTTTGGGTGCTTCATTTAGAGCGAAACATAAGCTATAATTAAATTGAAATAAACGCTCTTTCTCTATGTAGTCGGCGCCATTTTCTGGTTTGTTTGTCGGGCATAGCGACTAAAATACCGCGTTACTAAGGTGGGCGTGCCAAACTCGCATTTGCAGAAAGGTACGCAGTTCTGTTTGTAAATTACAGATAAATTTCATGGATACCATTGAAATGTATGACGATTATCATAAGTCTGACAAACTGATAAAGTAAGGTGTAGCAGATCAAAAATGTTAAAGATAGAAATAATACTGCCCAATATTTATCTGGTTTCATGAAAAATATATATTTATGAGTCATGCCCTGTAATTAAGGGGTTTAATACATCTGCAAAATATATCGACCCATGTCAGCCTGCGCAGGCTGACATGAATCGAAACCTTTTGCTATTTGTAAATTTTCTACAAGGCCATAGCATTCTACCTCTAGATTAAGTCGGTTGTAGAAATGGATTTTATAGATCCATAATTATGGGATGACATGTTTGGTGTATAACGCATCACGGAGATGCCTTATAACCGCCCCCTTTTTTTGCCATTTCGAAGCATGGTTCATATGTAAAAAGTAGAAATGTCGTGATTATTTTTGATGAACGTAAAATCCGTCATAGTTTTCGTGAAATCCGCCATTGTTCTGTTAAATGGAGGCCGTTCTACACCACCATACTTATGAGCATTGAATGCTCTAAATGAGATCTATTTTTCTAATTTTTAACTACAAACATAGATTAGTTCTAATTCCTATTTTCGACACGATTCATTTTACAATTTCCGATTTCTATGATGCGTCTCGTCGCGTTAACTAAAAGGATTACATTTTAACCGGAGTGTACACTACATCGAGAAAGTTCGCTGGCTGATCGATTGTGGTTATATTTAGCAGGTTTCTTTAAAAAGCTACTGCGCGCGCATTGGAATTTTCCGTTGTTTCGCTAGTATAAAGTAGGGAGAATGCATCAAAATATTTCAAATAACGTTCAAAACACACTCAAAGTTTGAAACAAAGTGCTACTCTCAAAAGCAGACGATGTCTACTGTTGCCGGTACAGCGCTTCATGTGGGCGACTTGATTGTGATATCGTTATATTTTGGATTTGTACTATTTATTGGATTATGGGTGAGTATTATTTGTAGTTTATATAAGTATGCCTTTGTTGAATTTCCTGTGCTTGAATGAAATGATGAAAATAAGAATTCACTGTCTGTTCGATAAACATCAAATACTTAGAGTCACGTTCTGCGTTGCTTCCCTGCGATCCGGGATCACGCTCAATACAGAAGGTTACAGCGTGACCCAGGAAACCAGGTTACCGCGCATTTCCTCCATAAATAGCCTAAGCCTACCGGCTTTTCCCGGATTGTTGTGAGGATTTCCAAAATAATGACGTAATTCGACACATTCGTCCCATTCGGCATGACATTCGTCCCAGACAATTTTTTTATGCGAACGAGGGACAGAGATATAAATATATAAGCAAACTTTGAAATTTCATGTGTACAAGTATGGTGTGCGTCGCCGTTTTCAACATAATTCCAGTTATATCCCGTCTATCAGTGCACATATATCCATGCTTTCCAGTTTCCTGAAGTTTCTTTAATTCTTAACCACACAATAAAATTTTAGACTTGTCCAAATTCAAAGTATATGCATGCAGACGACAAATTCAGTGTGACTGAAATGATCGGACTGGTCTTTGAAAGGGTATCAAGACAGTTCCCCGACAAGACAGTTCCCCGACACAAGTTTTCGAGGTAGTTCCCCGACAGACTTGAAGACAGTTCCCCGACACTTTTGCTCTACGTCAAACAACCGCTTACTAATAATTATGATTGGTAATCGTGAGAATTTTGATATATTTGTGGCGAATTGATGTATCGGGATTGGATTATTTGTACCTTGTGATGAAGAATTCATTCACGGGTACTTTTTCTTCTATGAGTGAATTAATTCATGATGATTCACAATTGTCATGAAAGTAAGAGATTATAAAAAAAAGACCTCTCCGGCATGAAAGTTAATAAAACAACATGTTTTGGAAGTGTTTGGAGTTAACTGCTCCTTAATACTCTTGATAATTTGTATTTTATTAGTGTGTATTTCTCTATGCGTATTAGAATTACACTGGGGTGAGAGAGAAAAAGAGAGGTAAAACATTTTTTTTTTTCCGTTTACCTTGTCCTCTCTGTCCAAAAAATATTGTTTTTTTACACATATTGTATGTACAAAATGGAGAAAATGTCATAAGCCTATATTTCGATATTGTTTGGTGTTTGGCGATAAAAGGTCATCAAACTGTCTCGTCAAATAAAGCAGTTGATCATAGGAAATCACAGACAATCTCATGGTGACCAAATGTATTCGTCAATCACTTTTCAGTCAATCATAATTCATGATTTATCCATCAACCATTTTTACTCACAATAACTGTCATTTGACAAAGAACAAAAGTGCCAGGGAACTGTCTTCAAAAGTGTCGGGGAACTGTCTTCAAATCTGTTGGGGAACTGTCTTGAAAACTTGTGTCGGGGAACTGTCTTGTTCCCTTTGAAAGTTTGGAAAGCGTTGTAGGAAAAGGTGAAATGCTGGTCACCAGTATTTTCTCCCTTTTCCCCCACATTGTTTTCGAAAGCTTTCCTTTTCAAGGTCGTTAAAACTAGGGATTATACGTATGGTTAAAGGTTAACCAGTGGATCTAGATCTACTTCACACAATTGATTCTTCCAAAGCCGCTGGCTGCTTTCCCACATGAGCAAACTTTTTCAAGTAATGCGTAGCAAAATTCTAGACGTGTCCAAATTTATCTCTTTACCAAATGACAAATTTTGAGCTTGACCAAATTGAAAGCATTTACAGATGACATAGTAAATGCATGTAACTCAAATGACGATTTCTGGCTATAATAGAGTAAAAAACATTGTGGGAAAAGGAGAAAATACTGGTTACCTTCTCTTTCAGGGTTGTTAAAATTCGGGATTGTGTGGTAAAGGGTTCAAGCATTTGCAGGCAATAATTTGAGTTTGACACACATGATGAGATAAGTGCTCCAAAGTGTAGAAAAAAAATGGAAGAAACAGAGAAAATGCTTGTAACCAGTATTTTCTCCTCTTCCCACAATGTTTTCTTGTGTTCCAACAAGAATTTTTACCATCTGAGCCACATTTAACCCTTTACCACACAATCCGGACTATTAAAGACCCTGGGGAAGGAGCCTTTTGAAAACATTGTAGGAAAAGGAGAAAATGCTGGTAACCAGCATTTTCTCCTTTTCCCACAATGTTTTCTAGCCAATCAAAGGCAGAAAGCATCATGTTAGCAGCATTTAATTTGTTGTCTGCACATCCTTTGAATTTGGTCCAGTCCAAAATTTTGTCGTATGGTAAAGAGGTAATTTGTCGTCGGCAAAACTTTTGGATTTGGACAAGACCACAAATGTAACGTTTGGTAAGGAGATAATAAATTAGATCTAACATTATCAATAAAGAGATACATCTACACAGGAGGGAATGGGAGTAGATCTATTTCATTTTGCATAGGATAGATGATATGTGGTAGAATTATGATCTATGAAATCATGTGATTTTTTAAATTTTTGTGATCTATGAAATTGTGTGAGATCTATTAAATAATGTGGTCTATAATGAAATTGAATTCATAAACCCTTTACTTAACTTTCCTATGTTCTAAAAACCCTTAGATTATGATTGTGTGATGTTTAATGTCATTTTCAACATTATATCAGTTACATTGTGGCAGCCAGTGCACTTATCCATACTTTCCTGGAGTTTTCTTTTACCAGTACCCTGCACAATATTCTTTCCAAGCCACTGGCTGCTTTCCCACATAACCCTCGTCGAAACAATGTTGAGAGATGAATGAATCCTGTCACAATGACTTATCAATCCTTGGAAAGAATTTGGCCGAGCCGGGGATCGAACCAGCGACTTCCTGTTCTCAAGTCCTGTATGTTACTGACTGAGCTACAGGAGTTCGGCAACAACCCTGGGAAATTAGGCCTCTGAAAACAATGTGGGAAAAGGGGTAAATGCTGGCAGTGGTGTGTAAGGATTTTTTTAGCCTTTCAAAGGAATATCCCATCATTAGAGCCATATTAAAGTAGGCAAACAGTTAACCCACTTTTTTCTCTTTCGCAGACTTCAAGAAAGAACAGAGGAACAGCTGGCGGGTATTTTTTGGCAGGAAGGAATATGAACTGGATACCGGTAAATTTTCTGCAGTAACGGATAATAATGACTCTAATGACCTTTCTGACAACATTGTTGAAAGTGTTTCCTACTTTATCAAAGACAGATTCCATTATTGAATGCATTTAAATTGTCTGCTAATGCTTTTCACTTGAACATGTCTACATTTTTGTTGTGTTGTAAAGGATGCAGACATTATTTTAACTCTTTACCACACTACAAAAATGTAGACTTGGCGAAATTGAAAGCTGTTGCAGACAACAATTCAAATGTTGCCCAAATGATGAACTTTTTATTTGATAGGGTAGAAAACTTTGTGGGAAAAGGAGATAATGCTAGTCGCCAGTATTTTCTTCTTTTCCCACAATGTTTTCAAAAGCCCTCTTTCTCAGGCTCGTTAAAATTCGGGATTCAGTGTGGTAAAGAGTTAAATGAAAGAGCTTGTAGACTACCATTTGTATGTGATGCAGATGATGATATTAGGCTTTGACAGGCTGTAAAACAATGTAGGAAAGGTAGAGGATGCTTGTAATTGCAACCAGAATGCTCTCCATTTTCTATGATTTCCAAATTTATGCCTTGTGCATCAGAGCTGTGGAAGCACAGGATGATTTGGTGGAGATTGAGTTTTCGCATAAACCTACGGATTAAACCTTTCCCAAACAGCCCTTTTTTTAATGACCTTGGAAAAGGAGACTTTTGAGAACACTGGGGGAAAAGGAGAAAATGCTGGCAACGAGTATTTTCTCATTTTCCCCTGATGTTTTCCACACTTTCAAAGACAAATCCAACCATTTAAAGCACATTAAATTTCTCATCTGCAGATGCTTTGATTTTGTATAACTCTTTACCAAACGACAAAATTTTAGACCAGTCGAAATTGAAAGCTTTTGCAGACGACAAAATAAGTGTGAATCAAAAAAATTAAAATTTGTTTTTGGAAGAGCAGAAAACATTGTCGGAAAAGGAGAAAATGCTGGTTACCAGCATTTTCTCCTTTTCCCACCATGTTTTCAAAAGCTTTTTTTTCTCAGGGTCGTTAAAAGTTGGGACTGTGTGGTAAAGAGTCCATAATTCTGTCATCTTCTAATGAGATAACCCTTTATTACACAATCCCGACTAACCCTATAAAAGAAGCCTTTTGAAAACATTGAAGGATACAGGAGAAAATGTTTGTGCCAGCATTTTCTCCTTTTCCCACAATGTTTTCTACCCTTTCCCAATCAAATTTCGATTTTTGAATCCCATTTATTTTGTCGTCTGCAAATGCTTTGAAGTCTGGTAAAGAGTTAACAGAATTTAAAGTACTGGCTTCATTTTTAGCACTTTTTCTTGTCTTTATTTAACAGGTTGGGGCCTCCTTGTTTGCAAGCAATATAGGGAGTCTTCATTTTGTTGGGATGGTTGGATCAGGGGCAGCTAGTGGGATAGCCATTGCTCTGTATGAACTGAATGTAAGTAAAGAACCATTTTGGACTCATAAGTCTTTACCAGACAAGAAGCCAAGTCCCTGTAGCTCAGTCGGTAGCGTACAGGACTTGAGAACAGGAGGTCGCTGGTTCGATCCCTGGCTTGGCCAATTTCTTTCCAAGGATTGATGATGATCATCACGACAGGATTCATTCCTCTCTCACAGCTGACCATTGTTTGGACGATGGTCATGTGGGAAAGCAGCCAGTGGCCTGGAAAGAATATTGTGCAGAGTACTGGTAAAAGAAACTCCAGGAAAAGCATGGATAGGTGCACTGGCCGCCGTGATTTAACTGAAATAATGTTGAAAACGGCGTTAAACACCATACAATCAATCAGTCAACCAGACAAGAAAATGTTAAAATCATCCATATTTACATGTAACTCTTGCCAAGCTGTCCCGATTTTTATTGACCCTAAGAAACAAAGTTTTTGTAGAAATTGCGGAAATAAGGAGAAAATGCAATCACATATTCCATCATTTGAGCCCCATTTAACCGTTTACCACTCAAGCCTGACTTTTAACAACCCTGTGGAAGAATCCTTTTAAAAACATTGTGGGAAACAATATTGTTTACCATTCCCAAAACAAATTTTTATTTTTCATTAATGTTTATTTTGTCGTATGTAAATGCTTTCAATTTGAATGAGTCTAAAATTTTGTCGTTTGGTAAAGAGTTAATTTGTCAACTGCAAATGCTTTCAATTTGGACGGGTGTAAAGTTTTGCTGTGTGGTAAAGAGCTCTACCAAAAGACAAAATTTTGGACAGTTCCAAATTGAAAGCTGTGGCATACGACATACCAAACGTGGCTAAAATGATGAAGTTTGTCTCTGTAAAGATAGAAAACTTCGTGGGAAAAGAAGAAAATGCAGGTTACCAGCATATTCTCCTTTTCCCACAATGTTTTAAAAGCCTTTTTTGTTAGGGTCTGTAAAATACAGGATTTTTTGGTAAAGGGTTAAAGCACTTGCTGAAGATAAATTTGGCTATTATGGTCGGATCGTCTTTTAAAGAGTAGAAAACATTGTGGAAAAAGGGGAATATACAGGTTGCCAGAATTTTCTCCTTTTGTCACAAAATTTTCTTAAGCTTAATTCCTCTGGATTTTTAAGACATTAGGGAAATTGCTGCATTTTCTTCTTTTCCCACAAAATTTTCAAAAACTCAATTCCTTGGGATTTTTGAGACAAGAGACATGTTTAGTGAAGGGCTTACCCATAGATTTCTGATTTCTTACCTCTGGAAACAAAACTCTTTAAGATAATTTTGAAAATTACCTTTTTAAACATGGATAATGAAAATCGATGAAAATGCAAACAATGTGGCAAAAACAGATATTGCTCATTATGAGTTAGTTGTCATTTGCCACATCGCTTTCAAAAGCAGGATGCTTTACGACCCAAAAAGATATCTTAACCCTTTCCCAAACGATGAATTTTAGACTGGTCAAAATTGAAAGAGTTTGCAGACGACAATTTTAAATTTGATGAAAATGACAGAAAGTTCTCCAAAAGGGTAGAAAACACTGGGAAAAGGAGAAATTGCTCGTTACGAGCAATTTCTCCTTTTCTCACAGTGTTTTCAAAAGACTTGTACTGCAGACACGTGAAAACCAGGGCTTGTTTGGGAAAGGGTTAAGGAGGTTAGAAAACAAAGTAGAAATTTTAGTGTGGAAAAGTAAAGTTTTTAACCCATTTGATATAACCCATGATTTGGCATGCAGAGTTCATGGCCTTCATGGTATTGATCAAAGTTTAGATAGCATAGAACATGCAGTCTGATCATGATTCTGCATTATTGTGAACATTTGCACAAATAGTTTTCTAACGGAAGTCTTGGAGACCAGATTAAGAAGAGCTTGGTTTTATTCATATCAAAATGATGCACTTTTCATTCTTCCACCAAACATTAAAAGGGACGTGATGGAACAGAACTTTCAATATAAAGTTGTTGAAAAATGTTCTTAACCCTTTCCCAAACGACAAATTTTGGACTGGTCCAAATTGAAAGAGTTTGCAGATGACAATTTTAAAATGATGAAAATGGCAGAAAGGTCTCAAAATGGGTAGAAAACACTGTGGGAAAAGGAGAAATTGCTCGTTACGAGCAATTTCTCCTTTTCCCACAGTGTTTTCAAAAGACTTGTACTGCAGACACGTGAAAACCAGGGCTTGTTTGGGAAAGGTTTAACTCTTTACCAGATGAAAAAAAATTAGGCTAGCCCAAATTGAAAACATTTGCATGTGATAGAGGTGACCCAAATGACAAAATTTGTCCTTGATAGGACATAAAACATTGTGGGAAAAGGAGAAAATGCTGCTTACCATCATTTTCTCCTTTTCCCACAATGTTTTCAAAAGGCTTCTTCCTCGGGGTCTTTAAAAGTCATAATTGTGTGGTGAAGAGTTAATCCTGTACCAGATGACAAAATTTTAGACTTGTCCCTATCAAGAGTATTTGCTGATGACAAATGTGACTCACATTACTGAATTCGTCATTGGAAAGGGGAAGAAAATATTGTGAAAAAGGAGAAAATTCTGGTTTCCAGCAATCTCTTTTTTTTTTCTACACAATGTTTTAAAAAGGGCTGTCAGACCATGGGATTTTGTGGTAATAGGTTAAAAACAGTACCAGGGAATACCAAAGAATAGAAGTATGTGGCATTTTCTATATTTCAGGCCATGTATGTGCTGCTTATTTTGGCATACATCTTCTTGCCAGTTTATATAGCATCAGGGGTAAGTATGACATCCACAGAAGTTGTGTTTAGTTTTACTAAAAAACTTTTCAAAAGCAATCATTCTCAGGGTTGTAAAACATGGAACTTTTGCTAATAATTCTTTACCATACAAGCCCATTTTTTCATGGCCCTAAGGATGTAGGCTTTTGAAAAAAAAAATGTGGGAAAAGGAGAAAATGCTTTTAACAAACATCTCCTTTTCCACCTTGTGAAAGTCAAATGCCATTATTTTAGCTACATTTAATTTGTGGTCTGCATTATAATGCTGTTGATTTGGAAGAATATAAAATTTTGTCATTTAGTAAAGAGTTAGCCCTTTACCCAATGACCTGTAATTCTTGACTTTACTGATTGTAAGCATTTGCAGACAAAAAATTAAATGTGTCTCTGATGATGAGATTTGTCTTTTCAAGGGCAGAAAAACATGGTGAGAAAAGTAGTAAATACTATTAGCATTTTTTTCTATTCTTACATTTTAAGCTCTGCTGGCTGTAAGCCAGGAGAGCTTATGGCATGGCGTGGTTTCTGTGGTCTGTCCATCTGTTTTTCTTGTTTACGCAATATAGTCTGCATTTATGGTCAGATTTTCGTGAAACTTGCACAGTTTGTTTATCTCATCAATAACTTCAACTCTATTGATTTTTAAAAAAAATCTGACAATCAGTGTGGGAAAAGTAGCCATTTAAAGTTCAAAATTTTAATTTCTTGTTTATGCAATAAATTCTGCATTTGTGGTTGGACTTCTGTGAAACTTGCACAGTTTGTTTATCTCATCAATAGCTTTAATCCTATTGATTTTGAAAAAAATCTGATCATCAGTGTGGAAAAAGTAGCCATTTAAATTTCAAAATTTAAATTTCTTGTTTACACGATAAAGTCTGCATTTGTGGTCAGATTTTTGTGAAACCTGCACAGTTTGTTTATCTCATCAATAGCTTGAATCCTATGGATTTTGAAAAAGAATCTGAAAATCAGTGTGGGAAAAGTAACTATTTAAAGTTCTAAATTTCAATTTCTTGTTTATGCAGTGAAGTCTGCATTTGTGGTCTGATTTCATGAACTTTGCACAGTTTGTTTATCTCATGGATAGCGTGAAGCCTAGTGATTTTGAAAAAAATCTGAGTAGCTATTTAAAGATCAAAATTTCTTTCTCTTGTTTTTGCGATAAAGTCTGTATTTGTGGTCAGATTTTCATGAAACTTGCACAGTTGCTTTGTACCATCAACAGCTTGAAGCCTATTGATATTGAATAATATTCGACAATCAGTAGGGAAAAGTAGCCATTTAAATTTGAAAATTTACAATTCTAGTTTATGCGATAAAGTTTGCTTTGTGGTTGAATTTTCATGAAACTTGCACAGTCGCTTTATATTATCAATAGCTTGAACCCTACTGATTTAAAAAAAAATAATAAAAACATTTGTCAATCAGTATGGAAAAAGGAACCATTTAAAGTTGAAAATTTACATTTCTTGTTTACACAATTAAGTCACATTTTTTATTCAGTCTTTTGAAACTTGCAAAGATTATTCGTATCATCAAGGGATTGAAGTCTATTAAGAATGAAGAAGATCTAGCAATCGGTTTAGGAAAAGCAGCCATTTGATGACTTAGTAATGTTTACTCAACACAGTCCACACTATTGGTCACATTTCTTTGAAACTTGCAGGAATTGTTTAAAACAGTGAGTACCGAAACCCTAACAAATTTGGCTGGATTCCTAAAAATTGGTTTTGAGAAATTGTTCTTTAGTTTTTTTTCACTATTAATTTTGTTCAATTTACATGCCTACTTGTGCTATCATAGTAGGTTCAAGCCCAGTTGCAACAACCCTTTTCCCCATTTTTTTGTGTGTTTGCTTTTTTTCCTGATTGCATCATGAATTCATAGCGTATGCTAGAAAAAAAAACAGCAAATTCATGCCATTGGAGTGATTCAGGCCCTCAAGGGCCTCTAGATTTTTCAAAAGGCTTCATGCGTAAAGTCGTTAAAATACAGAATTGTTTGGTAAAGGGTTAAGTACAGTTGCATTCAACTCTGTACCACTAGACTAATTATGCCCCCCTTCGAAGAAGCGGGGATATATTGCTTTGCACTTGTCGGTCGGTCCGTAGACCACATTTTTGTCCGGAGCATAACTCAAAAAGTATTTCAGGTATCATCTTGAAACTACATAGGTGGATAGATCTCATTAAGGAGAAGTGCAGTGCTCAAGAATCATAACTCTGCCCATCATATTTATGGAGTTATTGCCCTTTGTTGATTTTCATACTTAATTTTTGTCCAGAGCATAACTCTAAAAGTATTTCAGGTATCATCTTGAAACCTCATAGGTGGATAGATCTCATTAAGGAGAAGTGCAGTGCACAAGTACCATAACTCTGCCCATCATATTTTTGGAGTTATTGCCCTTTGTTGATTTTCATACTTAATTTTTGTCCAGAGCATAACTCAAAAAGTATTTCAGATATCACCTTGAAACCTCATAGGTGGATTAATCTTATTAAGGTGAAGTGCAGTGCACAAGAACCATAACTCTGCCCATCATATTTTTGGAGTTATTGCCCTTTGTTGATTTTCATACTTAATTTTTGTCCGGAGCATAACTCAAAAGGTTTTTCAGATATCATCTTGAAACTTTACATGTGGATAGATCTTATTCAGGAGAAGTGCATTGCACAAGAACCATAACTCTGCCCATTATATTTTTGCAGTTATTGCCCTTTGTTGATTTTCGTACTTAATTTTTTTCCGGAGCATAACTCAAAAAGTATGTGAGGTAAAATCATGAAACTTTAAAAGTTGATAGTTCACATAAATGGGAAGTGCAGTGCCCAAGAATTGTTAATTTATCATTAATAATTTTTGAGTAATTACCCTTTGTTCGTTTTTACACTTTGAACTTAACAGTTTATAATCACATGTTATATTTAGAAATGGATGCCATTAAGGGGGCATACATGTTTTACAAACATCTATTTTTTCCTTGGATTGGATACAAGGTGGCCAGCTGGAGACCATTTTAAAATTACAATAATCAGGGTCATCTGATCCCAACAACAGGTTTAAGGTCACAGTTTCTGGAAATAGGGCTTTCGGGGGGGCATTGCTCTCATTCCGACAGCTCTTGTTAGTGTAGACTTGTCCAAATGGAAAACATTTGCAGACAACAATTTAAATGTCACTTAACTCTTTACCACACGATCCCGAGTTTCAACGACCTTGAAATAGAGTCCTATTGAAAACATTGTGGGAAAAGGAGAAAATGCTGGTAAACAGCATTTTCTCCTTTTCCCACACTGTTTTCTACCCTATCAACAACAGAAATCATCATTTTAGCAACATCAAATTTGTCATCTGCAAATGCTTTCAATGTGGTCAAGGCCAAAGTTTTGTCGTTTGGTAAAGAGTTAAATGATGGAATTTGTCTTTGATAGGGTAGAAAACATTGTGGGAAAAGGAGAAAATGCTGGTTACCAGCATTTTCTCCTTTTCCCACAGTGTTTTCAAAAGGCTTCTCTCCCAGGGTCATTAAAAGGCATCCTTGTGCAGTAAAGGGTTAAATGGATAAATGTCAAATGGCTCTCTCTCATTATCATTGAACAGGTTTATACTATGCCAGAGTACCTGAAGCTGAGATTTGGTGGTAAAAGGATACAGATTTACTTGGCTGTGTTAGCACTGCTTGTGTATATCTTCACAAAAATATCTGTAAGTTATATTTTAGTTTATTACCTTTGTCAGTCATAGGAGACTTAAGAGGTTTTTTTTGGATAATATTGATAAAGATCAGACTGCGCAGAAGATGCAGTCTGATCTTAGATTTTCACTATCCAATATATTATTCCCTATAGTTCAGTGCTTAGTGGCAAAAATGGCTGATAACGGAACCATACTCAGCAACCACTCTTAGTTGCATCCATAGTCTAATTCTAGACTAAGAAATAAAACAAATTCTGATTGGCTGAATCATTACCCTATCAGAAGTTGTGTTACATTGAAATTTAGAAAATAATTGAGAATTATACAAAGAATGCAGTTAAAAATGGCTTATGTTTATGGCTCCTGTAGCAAGTTTTATGTTTTGAAACCATAGCTTTGCCAAAACTCTTTCTGAGGATTGATGACAGTCAATGTGACAGGATTCATTCCTCTTCTGGCAGCAAACCTACCATTGGCCTAAAAAGAGTGTGAACTCGTTAACAAATGACAAAATTTTGGACTTGTACAAATAAAAAGCCAATGCAGACAACAAATTCAATATGGCGGCAAAGATAGATATGTCCTTGAAAGGCCAGAAAACATTGTGGGAAGAGAAGAAGATGCTAGTTACCAGCGTTTTCTTTTTTTCCCTGAATGTTTTGAACAGCCTTTTTGGTTAGGGTCGTTAAAACTCTGGATTGTGTTTGAAATGGTTAACCATTTCCCATACAATGCTGCCTTTAAACGCCCCTGAGAAAGAAGCCTTTTGAAAACATTATGGGAAAAGGAGAAAATGCTGGTTATACATTTTCTCCTTTTCCTACAATGTTTTCTATCCTATCAAAGAAAAATTGCAGCATTTTAGCCACATTGAAATTGTCGTCTGCAAATGCTTTCAATTTGGACAAGGCTAAAATTTTGTCGTCTGGTCAAGGGTTAAGTTTGGCAGTAGTTTACCATACTACAAAAATCTAGACATGCCCATTGTACTTGATGGTTCATAAAATGGAATTTGTCCTTTGAAGGATAGAAAACATTGTAGGATAATGTTTAGGGCCATGTCTAACATACTGAGTGCCCAGGGCAGGTAATGAAAATATTAGAATGAACCTGTACTAAGCACATGTCCTAGCCCTGTGCCAAAGAATCCCTCGTTTTCATGACCCTGAGGAAGAAGGCTTTTGAAAACAATGTGGAAAAAGGTGAAAATGCTGGTAACCAGCATTTTCTCCTTTTTCCACAATGTTCTCTAAGCTTCTACAGAAAAATATCGTAATTCTACACACATATAAATTGTTGTCTGCAAATGCTTTTGACTTGAAAGAGTCCAAAATCTTGTCGTTTTGGAAAGGGTTAAATTTTGTGTGCTTGCTTTACTCTTTACCAAATGACAAAATAATAGACTTGTCCAAATTGAAAGCATTTGGAGAATACAAGATAATTGTGACACATTATGGTCGGATTCATCTTTGATAGGATAGAAAAAAAAAAATGTGGGAAAAGGAGAGAATGCTGTTTAACAGCATTTTCTTCTTTTCCCACTATGTTTTAAAAAACCTCCTCATGGTTGTTAAAATTCTGGATTGTGTGGTAAAGGGGTTGATACAGGATGCACTGTACAATGTCAAAAATTGACATTACATACAAGGTAAACTACCGCCAAAATGTCTCCTTTAACCCTTTACCACACAATCACTACTTTTAACGACCCTGAGAAGGAAAGTTCTTGAAAACTTTGTAGGAAAAGGAGAAAATGCTGGTAACCAATATTTTCTTCTTTTTCCACAATGTTTTCTACCCTTCCCAAAAGAAGTATCAATTTTTGTTTCACATTTATTTTGTCTTCTGCAAATACATGTACTTTCAACTTAGAGTGGTCTAAAATTTGGTAAAAAATTTACTCTTCACCACACAAAAAAATTTGAACCAGTCCAAATTCAAAGCATTTGCAGGTGATGGTTTAGATGTAGCTTAACCCTTTACCGCACAATGCCGCCTTTTGACAACCCTTGAAAAAAAGCTGTTTGTCATTGTAGGTAAAGGAGAAAATTCTTGTAACCAGCATTTTCTCCTTTACCCACAATTTTCTCTGTTCTATCAAAGAAAACTTGCACCATTTCAGCTACACTGAAATTGTCGTTTGCAAATGCTTTCAATTTGGACAAGGCTAAAATTTTGCCATCTGGTAAAGGGTTAAATGATGGAATTTGTTTTTGATAGGGTAGAAAACATTGTGGGAACAGGAGAAAATGTTGGTTATCAGCATTTTCTACTTTTCCCTATATGTTTATCAAAAGCCTTCCTTGTTAGCGTTTATAGGATTGTTTTGTAAATAGTTAATACTAAGTCTTGCAATGGAAGTTTTCTTTTTTCAGCTAGGCTTTATGAGAAGAAAACATGAACATTAATTGTCATAGCCCCATCATAATCTTCTTTGAATTATTCTTCTAACCCTATTTTTTTTATTGAAGATAATTACTTATATGAGCTACATATTAACCCTTTCCTAAACAAGCCCTGGTTTTCACGTGTCTGCAGTACAAGTCTTTTGGAAACACTGTGGGAAAAGGAGAAATTGCTCGTAACTAGCAATTTCTCCTTTTCCCACAGTGTTTTCTACCCTTTTTGATAACTTTCTGCCATTTTCATCAAATTTGAAATTGTCGTCTGCAAACTCTTTCAATTTGGACCAGTCCAAAATTTGTCGTTTGGGAAAGGATTAACTATCCGAAGGGGGACCATACCAGAAGGGCAGGTAAACTATAAGTTATTTTTTGACACAGTTGTGCCCTTTTTTGGACTTAGAATTTTCACTGAGAAAGCAACTGTAGCCAGACGTTAGTACCTGCCTGTTGTGCTCATGTCAGCCCTTTTCGGCCTTTGAGAGAATTGATATCTATTCACTTCAGCATAGAAAAGATTTTATCCTAATGGAGAATTAAACTGAGACAAGATTATGTAACATAGAATGGACATTTTCTGTCCAGAGAAAAGCCACAAAAAAAACCACATTTTTTTTTTATCTTTTCCAGATCTAAAGCATTTTCAGACGGAATTTAAATGTGACTCAGATTGTGGGATTTGACATTGATAGGATAGAAAACATTGTGGGAAAAGGAGAAATAGTGGTTACCTTTTCCCAAAATGTTTTCAAAAGCTTCACCGTCATTTAAACCCCAGATTTTGTAGGAAAGGGTTAAACAAGTACAGTCCATGTACTTTTTCCATGTTATTGTACAGGCAGATCTGTATGCTGGAGCTATATTCATTGAACAGTCTCTTAAATGGAACATTTATGGAGCCATCTTCTTCCTCTTGGCGGTGGCAGCCATCTTTACTATTGCAGGTATGTTGTCTGTTATAACTGTTGTTTGAAATATGTCCTAGAGTAGTCACATATTGTCTGATTAACCCTTTGCCAAGTATTTCTGTTTTAACAACCCTGAGCATTTAGAAACCTTGTCGGAAAGGAGAAATGCAGTGTATACACAGGGGAGATCCATATAATTATAAATTAGAAATCAGTATGGATTAATGATAAAATCCACCAATTATTAGAGGAATAATAGCCCTTTTTCAATTTCATCTTTTGCAATTTGTTTGCCTTGGTTCCTATCTGTAGAAAAGAGTTTCAAATTTGATTAATACTTTTTACACTGGTATTTTATCATTAGGCATTGGGCATTTGTGATTCATTTTAAACCCAATCCAATGTGGTGAGAGTTATGGCCCTTTTCCAAACTTTTTTTTTTTTCAGGCAGGGTTGTATTGACACATTTCCAGTTTTAGCTAACATCACCTTGAACCCATTGCATTACACATCGACTGCAAGTCATTTTCCCAACATTTTTTTCCTCATTATTTAAATAACATGTTTTTCCTCCTACTCAAATTGTTCCTCCTTGTCTCTTTACCAGACAACAATTTTAGGCTTTTTAGCTCCACTGGCTGAAGGCCAACGGGCTATTGTCATGGCCCGGTGTCCGTCGTGCGTCCGTCCGTTAACTTTTATTTCAAACGTCTTCTTCTCTGAAACTACCCATCCAATTTTCATGAAACTTCACAGAAATGATCCTGCCATGGTCCTCTTCAGAATTTCTTGAAAGAATTTGATTCCTTCAAAAACTCTGGTTGCCATGGCAACAAAACTGAAAAATATTGGAAATCTTTAAAACTCTTCTTGTCTGAAACCATAAGGCATAGGGCTACCAAATTTGGCATGTAGCTTTATGTAGTAGACCTCTATCATGTTTCTTCAAATTATAGCCCTGGGGTCAAAATTGGCTCTGCCCCCAGAGGTCACAAGTTTTACATAGGCTTATATAGAGAAAACTTTAAAAATCTTCCTGTACCTAGCCATAAGGCCTAGAGCTACCAAATTTTGCATTTAGCTTGATCTAGTTAGGGTCTACCAAAAGTGCCCAAAATTACAGTCCTTGGGTCAATTTGGCCTCATGCTGGGGGAGGGGGGGGGGCAGGTTCACAAGATTCACATGGGCTTATATAGGGAAAACTTTTAAATCTTGGTGTACATAGCCATAAGGCTTAGGGCTACCAAATTTTGCATAATTATAGCATTATCTAGTGGACAACTACAAAGAGGGTCAAAGTTACAACCCTAGGATGAAGTTTGGCCCTGCACCAGGGGTCACAAGTTTAACATGGGTTTATGGAGTGAAAACTTCAGAAACCGTTATGTTACTAGCCATAAGGCCAAGAACTCCCAAATTTGGCATGTTATTCTTGTAATACACATATTCCCCATTTAGTCTGACTGTAGCCCTGGGGTTAAAGTTTTATAAGGGCTTATATAGTGAAGACTTCTCTTTATGGTTTATATTTATAAGCCAGTGGAGCGATACAGGGCCATCATGGCCCTCTTGTTCAGCATGTTCTCCTTTCCCCACAATGTTTAGAAGAGCTTTTCCCCACAATGTTTAAAAGAGCTTTCTTTCTACAGGTTATTAGAATATTAAAGTGTTTGGTCAAGGGTTAAAGCAACTACAGTAGAAAAGTGGGCCCTTAACCCTTACTTAACTCTTTACCAAACAACAGAATTTTAGACTGGTCCAAATTGAAAGCATTTGCAGACGACAGTTTAAATGTAACTCAAAATACAACATTTCTTTCATAGAATAGAAAACACTGTGGGAAAAGGAGAAAATGCGGGTTACCAGCATTTTCTCCTTTTCCCACAATGTTTTCAAAAGGCTTCTTCCTCAGCGACATTAAAAGTCGGGATTGTGTGGTTAAGGGTGCCAGTGTGAGGGTGAGGTGAGAGTACAGGGAAACAGTGACCCAAAAAAGGAAAAAAAGATAAAAAATAATTTATTTAGATGATTTATCACAAGTAAAGGGCAGTATTGTGATGGAATTTTTACGGTTAGTTGAGTTTTATTTGAATTCCATTTCACATGCCAATGATTTGAATATGTGAATGAAAAAAAAAAATCAATCGGTTGTAAAATGATTATTGAAGAAAATTTTCCACTCACTCAACGAAGAAATAAAGGTACCCTTTTGATGCTATGTATGACCTTGTCTGGATTTAAGTGCATTGTAAAGATCATGATTAGGCTGAATAAATCTTTCAGCCTGATCTTTGAAACACACTGTCCAGGAGTTTGTTTGATATTTCTGGAGTTATTTAACCCTTTATCAAACAACAAAATTTCAGACTGGTCTAAATTTAAAATGTTTGCAGACGACAAATTAAATATTGCTCAAATGATGGGATTTGTCAATGATAGGATAGAAAACACTGTGGAAAAAGGGGAAAATGCTGGTTACCAGCATTTTCCCATTTTCCCCATAATGTTTAAAAAAAACCCTTTTTTCAAGGTCATTAAAAGTCGGGACCATTTGGTAAAGGGTTAAAACTGCAACACTAAGGCCTGCGTGCTAGTTGAAAATGTGCATGTAATTTGCATGTACATTTAACTCTTTACCACACAATCACGACTTTTAACGACCATGAAAAGGAAGCCTGTTGAAAACATTGTGGGAAAAGGAGAAAATGCTGATAACCAGCATTTTCTCCTTTTCCCACAATGTTTTCTTACCTTCCCAAAACAAATTTCAGTTTTTGAGTAACATTTATTTTGTCGTCTGCAAGTGCTTTCAATTTGGACTAGTCTAAAAATTTGTCGTTTGGTAAAGAGTTAAAAAGTTTTTAAAAAAGCAAGACATCATTTTTCAATAATATGGAAAGCAATGGTTGAAAACGTCCAATAGCTTTTAAACTCTTTACCAAAGGACAAAATTGTAAACTGGTCCAAACTGGAAGCATTTGCAGACGACATATTGAATTAAGCTGAAATTACTGTCACTGTCTGTGAAAGTGTAGAAAACCTTGTAGGAAAAGGAGAAATGCTGGTTACCAGCATTTTCTCCATTTTTCACAAGGTTATCAAACGGCTTTTTTCTCAGGGTCGTTGGAACTCGGAATGGAGTGGCACAGGGTTAACCCACAAGCTAAGTGCAGGCACTGTGTCAGTAATGTTTAGGGCTTTAAATTTACAGCCTGGGCTCTCAATGCATTGGCGACAGTCTTTCAGATAGAATTCATTTCTAGATTTTCATATTTTTTTTAATCAAACTATAGTCATTAATCAAACTACAGTCATTGTTATATCTTTATGCCAAATCTTGCCCCTGACCAGCACAAAATGCATTTCATTTTCTGGGGGCTGTCAAAGAAATTATCACTGTTGTGACATTTCTTGTTTTAAATTGATGATTTCCCATATATGTACATGTATTTTTCCCTTACACCATATATATCTGTTATTTATCTATATTTACACAGCTGACTAAATTCTGAACCATTCTATAGTCTATCAAATTTAAGAGCGTTTCTTCTCTGTGGCTGTAAAGATGTATCTTTAAATCTAGCTTACATTTTACAGCCTTGGAAAACCATTAACTCTCTGTTACTGGATGACAAAATTTTAGAGTCGTCCAAATTTAAAGCATTTGCAGATGACATAAAGTGTGGCTCATAAAATGGGATTTCTTGTGAAATGCTGGTTACTGGAATTGTTCTCTCCTTTATCCACAAGGTTTTAATCCTTAGAGTGTCAAGTAAACCCAACAGACATATTATTCAGTCTGAAAATAAGACCATATAATTGCATTTTAAAGGTTCCTTTGGTCCACAATGTTTCAGCAAAGTAGACACTGTTGATCAGAGATCAGACTGCATGTTTTGTGCAGTCTGATCTTGATCTACATTGGCTGCAAAGGCAAATATATTTGTGAAAGGCGCTTAATCCTTTACCGCACAATGCCGCCTTTTGACGCCCCTGGGAAAGAAGCCTTTTGAAAAAATTGTGGGAAAAGGAGAAAATGCTGGTAACTAGCATTTTCTCCTTTTCTCACAATGTTTTCTACCCTATCAAACAAAAATTGTGCCAATTTAGCCACAGTGAAATTGTCGTCTGCAAATGCTTTCAATTTGGACAGGTCTAAAATTTTGTCGTGTGGTAAAGGGTTAAAAGCATGATAAAAAAAAAACATGAAATAATGTTTGGTATAGGGTTAACTCTTTACCTCACAACAAATTGTATCCTAGTCCAAATTGAAGGAATTTGCAGACAACAAATTAACACTTAAGCTGCTGAATAAATGAAACGCAAATTTCTACTCAATACTAAAAGCCAAAACATTGTGGTTTCAAAGTTGATTTCACCGGAAAGAAAATACCGTATCGGACAGTGTAGATCAAAGATCAGACTGCACGTTCTGTGTAGTCTGATCTTGATCTACACTGTCCGCAAAAGGTCAGTGGGTCGCGATTAGCAGCTTAAGGGTTAAATGTAACTAAAAACATGAAATTTGTCTTTCATAGGGCAAAAAACATTGTGGTTACCAGCATTTTCTCCTTCTCCCATAATGTTCTCAAAAGCCTTCACTCTCAGGGTCATTAAAAGTCATGCTAATGGATAAACTCATTATCCTGCGAAATAAAGAAAAATGCTTGCATCGAACAATTTCTGTCTGCCACCACAGTTTTTTCAAGAAAGGGTTTTCTGTGAGGCAATGATCTCATCTGCTTGTGGATACATGTTACCCCTTTACCACACAATCCTTAGTTTTGATGACCCTGAGAAAGAAAGCATTTGAAATATTGTGAGAAAAGGAGAAAATGATTGGTATCCTGGAGTCATAAAGTAGTGGATTGTTTGGTAACGGATTAAACCTTTACCAATGACAGAATTCATCAGAACTGAAAGGGCATGCATGGCACGGCATGGCATGGCATGGCATTGTGTTTAACGCCATTTTCAACATTATTTCAGTTATATCAGTTATATCGCGGCGGCCAGTCCACCTATCCATGCTTTCCTGGAGTTTCTTTTACCAGTACTTCGCACAGCATTCTTTCCAACGTAACCATCGTTGAAACAATGGTCAGCGGTGAGAGAGGAATGAATCCTGTCGCAATGACTATCATCAATCCTCAGAAAGAAATTGGCCAAGCCGTGGACTGAACCAGCGACCTCCTGTTCTCAAGTCCTGTACGCTACCAACTGAGGAAAGGGCATGCAGACCACAGATAAAATATTGCTTGAGTGATAAAATCTGTCCTTGAAAGGGCAGAAAGTATTGGCTTCCAATAGTTTTTCCTTTCCTTACAATGTTTTTTAAGACAATTTACCCAAAGATCATTTACACTCTACCAACTGACAAAATAAAAGACTTGTCCAAATTACTATTGCAGACAATAAGTTATACATATCTTTGAAAATGTAGAGAGCATTGTGGAAAAAGGAGAAAATGCTGGTTACTAGCTTTTCTCCTTTTTCCACAGTGTTTACTAAAGCTTTTTCTCAGGGTTGTTAAAACTTAGGGATTGTGCGGTGAAGGGTTAAAACACACAATTGTGTGGTGAAGGGTTAACTCTACCACACGGCAAAAATGTAGACTTGTCCCAGTTGAAAGCATTTGCAGACAACAATCTCTTTACCAAACAACAAAATTTTAGACTGGTCCAAATTGAAAGCTTTTGCAGACAACAACATAAATGTGACTCAGAAATCAAAAATTGAAATTTATATTGGGAAGGGTAGAAAACATTGTGGGAAAAGGAGAAAATGCTGGTTACCAGCATTTTCTCCTTTTCCCACAATGTTTTCAAAAGGCCTGTTTCTTAGGGTCGTTAAAAGTCGTGATGTGTGGTACAGGGTCAAATGTGGCTCAAATGATGGAATTTGTCTTAGATAGGGTAGAGGTAGTGTGGTAAAGGGTTGATAATACCCATAATTCACAGCAGAGAGGAATATGCAGCATGAAGCTTGCTGTAAATTATTCAATTAATTCAATTAACATCATTACAGGACAAGAAATAGCTTTGGTCTGGCCTTGACATTTTTACATTGACCCATTTTACCACTCAATTCTGCATTTATACCACTCCAAAGAAGACACCTTTTGAAAATATTGCTGGAAGAGGAAAAATGCTGCTAACCAGCATTTCCTCCTTTTTCCACAATCTTATCTACCCTTTGTAGATTTTCATCATATGAGCCAGTTCTAATTTGCAGTCTGCAAATGTTTTGAATTTGGGCAAGTGCTAAATTTTATCGTTTTGTATTAAGAAACAGATAACTCAAAGGACTGTTTACATGTATTTGTCTTCGAAAGGGTAGAAAACTTTGGGGGAAGAGAAGAAAAACCTGCACTTTTCCCCTTTTTTTCACAATGTCTCTGAAGGCTTTGAATTCTTGGCTGGGGAGTTTAAAACTCAGGACTGTTTAGTTGGTACAGGATTGAATAACAAACAGTGTTTCAACGATTTTTGCATGCATTAACACTAATGAGTTTTCTAGCTGCTGATGTCGAGATAAAAAACAGCCCTTCCATATGTTGCATTTTGTTTGATGTGCAGATTAACTCTTTACTACAGTAGCTGACATAATTTTAGACTTGTGTAAATTGAAAGGGACTCAATTATTTCCATTATGCATATGAAGATCACACATAATACTTCTTAATTCAACTCTTTTATCATTATTAATGTATTCAAACTTTTTTCAGTTTAAACAATTCCACTTTTATTATCCTTTAACACAGATATGCGCACTAAATGATCAAAGCTGTCGATGCGCCATAAAACAACATTCATTCATTAAATTGAAAGGATATGTGGATAGAATGTCAAATGTGACTAAAAAACTGAAATTTATCTTTAAGACAGTAGGAAATAGTGTTGTAAAAGGAGAAAAAATACTGGTTACCAAACACTATTTTCAATTTAGCCTTCTACCTCAGGGACATTCAAATGCGGGATGGATTGTTTAACCTTATACCAGACGACAAAATTTTAGCCTTGTCCAAATTGAAAGCATTTGCCGATGACAATTTCAGTGTCACTCAAATGGTGCAATTTTCTTTAATAGGGTAGAAAACATTGTGGGAAAAGGAGAAAATGCTGGTTACCATTATTTTCTCCTTTTCCCACGTTTTCAAAAGGTTTCTTTCCTAGGGTCGCTAAAAGGTGGCATTGTGGGGTAAAGCGTTAGCTTTTTACCAGATGACAAAATTTTAGACCTGTCTAAATTGAAAGGATTTGTAGATAGAAAATCAAATGTGAATGAAAACCGAAATTTATCTTTATAACAGAAGCAAATAGTGTTGGAAAAGGAGAAAATACTACTTACCAAACACT
The DNA here is from genome assembly GCA_945859785.2 of Tridacna gigas. NCBI lineage: Eukaryota > Metazoa > Mollusca > Bivalvia > Cardiida > Cardiidae > Tridacna > Tridacna gigas. The sequence continues at coordinate 25,400,068 of OX244028.2, forward strand.
TTTTTCAATTTAGCGTTCTACCTCAGGGACATTAACCCTTTACCACACAGTCCTGACCTTTAACAACTCTGTAAAAGAATCCTTTTGAAAAAAAATTTAGGAAAAGGAGAAAATGCTGGTAACCAGCGTTTTCTCCTTTTCCCACAATGTTTTATACTCTATCAAAGACAAATTCCATCATTTGAACAACATTTAAATTGTCGTCTGCAAATGCTTTCAATTTGGACAAGTCTACATTTATGTCATTTGGTAAAGAGTTATCCCTTTACCACACTGTCCCGAGTTTTAACGACCTTGAAGGAGAAAACATTAAGGGAAAAGGGCTCGTAACCAGCATTTTCTCCTTTTTTCCCACACTGTTTCTACCCTATTTAACCCTTTACCAGACGACAAAATTGTAGCCTTGTCCAAATTGAAAGCATTTGCAGACGACAATGTCAATGTGGCTCAAATGGTGCAACTTTTCTTTGATAGGGTAGAAAACATTGTGGGAAATGGAGAAAATGCTGGTTACCAGCATTTTCTCCTTTTCCCACAATGTTTTCAAAAGGTTTCTTTTCCAGGGGCGTCAAAAGGCGGCATTGTGAGGTAAAGGGTTAAGAGAGAAATCATCATTTGAACCACACTTAATTGGTCTTTTGCAAATGCTTTCAATTTGGTAGACTAAAAAATTTGGTTGTTTGGTAAAGAGCTAAAACTCGGGATTGATTGGTTAAGGGTTAAACCAAAAATCGATACTAGATGTCTGATGGGGTTGATACAATATCCTAGCTCCTTCATAGACTTGTTTTATCTTTTGTCCATAATGTTTTTGGTTTTTTTTTTTTATGATTAACCCTTTACCAGATGACAAAATTGTTAGACTTGTCCATACAGAAAAGCATAACGCAAATGACAAATTAACCCTTAACCCTTTCCCAAACAAGCCCTGGTTTTCATGTGTCTGCAGTACAAGTCTTATGAAAACACTGTGGGAAAAGGAGAAATTGCTCGTAAGGAGCAATTTCCCCTTCTCCCACAGCGTTTTCTACCCGTTTTGAGACCTTTCTGCCATTTTCATCAAATTTAAAATTGTCGTCTGCAAACTCTTTCAATTTGGACCAGTCCAAAATGTGTCGTTTGGGAAAGGGTTAAAGTGCTGAATAAACATACCAGCATTTTAAAACCAAAGGTAAGACCCAAATAATTGCAGTTTAAGGGTTACTTTTGTTTACAGTGTTTCAGCAAAGTGGATAGTGTAGATCAAAGATCAGAGTGCATAGAAAGCATAGAAAGCATTGTATGAAAAGGCAAAAAATTACTGTTTCCCACAAAGTTTTCAAAAGCTTTCTTCTTCTGTAGACTTTTGCTTTGAGTTTTTTAACTCTTGACCAAACAACAAATTTTTAGACTAGTCCAAATTGAAACCATTTGCAGATGACGAAATAAATGTAACTCAAAAATTGAAATTTGTTTTGGCTTGAAAACATTGTGGGAAATGGAGAAAACGCTGGTTACTAGCATTTTCTCCTTTTCTCACAAAGTTTTCAAAAGCTTTCTTTTTCAGGGTCATTAAAAGTCGGGATTGTTTGGTAAAGGGTTAAGCTCACCTGACTTTTTGTGATTGTGCTGTGTCCCTTATGTGTCATGCAACATGCGTCATGCAGTCATCAAAAATCACATTGTTTGCACTCTAGAGGCCACATTTTCAGTTGCCTACCCTTGAAACCTTGGTCAGAATGTTTGTATGGTGATATCTCAGACAAGGTCGAAATGGGGTCATGTTCGGTCAAAAAGGTCAATTGGCCAATTCTTAGAAAAAACGTATGTGCACTATAGAGGCCACATTTTTCACATGAAAAATCGTCAGAATGTTCCTCAGGATGTTTGTCGTAATGATACCTCAGACAAGTTTGAAATTGGGCCATGTAGGGTCAAAAAGTAGGTCACCTGACCTTATCTTTAAAAAACCTTGTGTGCACTCTGGAGGCAACATTTTCATCCTGATACCCATGAAACTTGGTCAGAATGTTTGTCTTGATGAAATTTAGTACAAGGTTCAACATTGGGTCATGTCAGGTCGAAAAGTAGGTCACTGGGACAAATCGTAGAAAAACCTTGTGTTCACTCTCCAGGCCACATTTTGAGAATACGGTGACGGGCCAAAAATTGAACCAACAAATGAATCAGATATTTGGCAACACATTTTAGGCAATAAATTAAGCAGACCAGTACTCATGAAACTCTGTCTGAATGTTTGTCTTGATGATAATATCAAGCAAGTTCAAATTTGGGTCACATCAGGTCAAAAAGTAGGTCACTAGTGCCTATGACCCTTTTGTTTCCTCATCTTGTGGCAAGGCGGCAGGTAAAGGGGTTGTCTTATAACTCTATAGATCTACCACACATATCCGACTTTTAACGACCTTGAGGCAGAGGGCTTTTGAAAAACATGGTGAGAAAAGGAGAAAATGCTCGTAACCAGCATTTTCTCCTTTCCCCCAATGTTTTCTACCCTATCAGAGAACTTAAGTCCATTTGTATCAGTTTCAAATTTGTCGTCTGCAGATGCTTTCAATTTGGAAGAGTATAACATTTTTATGTTTGGGAAAGGATGAACACTGCAAGTAACTGCTCTTCTTCAATCGGTATTGCTTCAATTTTTAATCCATGGTAATATTGATCTTGAAGAGTATTGCTCAAGGTTTCAGATTTTTCAGTTCATTGGCATTTCAAATATTTTCTTAACCCTTTACCATACGATCCCCAGTTAAAAAAAAAAAAACATGAAGAAGAAGGCTTTTGAAGACATCGTTGGAAAAGGAGAAAATGCTGGTGACCAGCAATTTCTCCTTTTCCCCCAATGTTTTTTACTCTTATCATAGACAGAAATCACCCTTGAAAGAGCTACATTTATTTTGCCTAGTGCAAATGCATTCAATTTGGTTGAGCACAAACTTTTATCGTTAATTAAAGGAATAAAGGAGCCTATTAAGTTTTTATCCTATAAATCAAAATTTCTTGTTAAACACCAATAAACATTAGATATGTTGGATTTGAATTAAACTTATTTTTTCGGAATAGCTGAATGTGCTGGGTTTTGACCTACTTTTTGGGGACACTGATGAAAATGAATAAATAGAAATTTGTGATTGGTAAAAAATGTAGATGTGTTTATTTGAAGGGCCCCTGCCTATTCGCACTGAATAACCTTTTTAACCCATTACCGCACAATGCCACCTTTTAACAACCCTGAGAAAGAAGCCTTCTTAAACATTGTGGGAAAAGGAGAAAATGCTGGTAAAAACAGCATTTTGTCCTTTTCCCACAATGTTTTATACCCTATCAAAGAAAAATTGCAACATTCGTGCCACACTGAAATTGTCGTCTGCAAATGCTTTCAATCTGAACAAGGCTAAAATTCTGTTGTCTGGTAAAGGGTCAGATACCTTTCTTGTTTTGACCACAATCCTCCTAATCAACACATTATTGATCATGTGACATACCCACAAGTCTTGACAAAACTCTGGTGTGAAATCTAAAATTATCAAATGTGGCTTACATAGCCCATTGAAGAATACTGTTGAAACATGTTTTTTCCTTACTTTTGTCTTTCTTTTTTACTGATACTTTGCAAGCTTTTGGCTTCCTTAACTCTTTACCAAACAAAATAATTTTAGCCTTGTCCAAAGTGAAAGCATTTGCAGACGACAAAAACAAAATTTGACTCAAAAACTGAAATTTCTCCTTGGAAATGTAGAAAACATTGTGAAAAAAAGAGAAAATGTTGGTTACTAGCATTTTCTCCTTTTCTCATAGTGTTTTCTAAAGTCTCATTTCCCAGGGTTGTTAAAATTCGGGATAATGTGGTAATTTGTTATTTCGGTGATAATCATTCCAAAGTTCAGTGAATTCATTAAAATCTTAATGCCTTTCCACACAATCCCAGTTTTTAACGATGCTGAGAAAGAAGCTTTTTGCAAAACTTTGTTGGAAAAGATTTAGAAGTAAATGTTGGTAACCAATATTTTCCCCTTTTCCCACTGTATGATTTTTTCCAACCCAAAACAAATTTCAATTTCTGAGTCAAATTATTTTGTCGTCTGCAAAATGCTTTCCATTTGGACAAGTCTAAAATTCTGTGGGGGTCCTGCATGTCTCAGTGGTGAAGTGTAGGACTTGTGACCTGGAGGCCCGGGGTGCGAGCCTCACTTGATCCACTGGGAATGTCCTTGGGCAAGACACTTCAGAGCCCTAGCCTTGTCCTCGTGAAACCCAGGAAAAACATGAATATGTGAGCTTTTGCCGTGATATGACTGAAATAATGTTGAAAGCAGCATAAAACACCATTCAGTCAATCAATCAATCTAAAATTCTGTTGTTTGGTAGAGAGTCAATAGGTCGCGGTAAGGTTTACTCTTTCTCAGTTCAATGGTATTTCAAACATTTTTATAACCTTTATAGTATTTAGGTACCGTAGATTAACCATTTACCAAGCAATCCTGGCTTTTAACGATCCTGGGAAAAGGAGCCTTTTGAAAACAATGTGGGAAAGGGATTGCTGGTAACCAGCATTTATTCCTTTTCTCACAATGTTTTCTACTCTATCGCGCATTATTAGTCAAATTTAATTTGTTGTCTGCAAATGCTTTCTTTCAATTTGGACAAGGCTAAAATTTTGTCATTTGGTAAAGAATTAGAGGACTTTCTCAGTCAGTATTAAAGGTACAGATATTGCAATTTCAAGGATGCCTTTTTCAGATTATCTGGGAAAGAAGCAGACAGGGTAGATCCAAGATCAGACTGCACATTCTGTGCAGTCTGATCTTGATCTACACTGTCTGAATAAACACTTGAATCTAGGTTTAAAGCTTCAAGGATTAAGATACCTGAAATATTTCTTCAGATAAATTTCAATGTCATGATGGCACAAAGTCCATTATCTGCACTTAAGCATGATTCATCAGCATTTCATGTTTGAAACGGTATTATTGTCTTTTTTTTGTCAGCCCTTAACCACACTATCATGACTTATGAAAACTTTATGGGAAAAGGAGAAAATGCTTGTACTTAGCATTTTTCTCTTTTCCCACAATGTTTTCTAACCTATCTCAGACAATTGCCACCACTGAAGCAGCGGGTAAAGTTTTGTCCGCAAACAAATTCAGACCAGTCAAAAATTTTGTAGAATTTTAAAGAGTTAATGTAACTCTTCGACGCAACATTGGTAATTATTATTCTATTTATTTGTCCATACTTGAGCATAATAAATTTTGCAGGTGACAAATGAGCTCCAATTAACTGGTATGGTGTGTAATGCTATTTACAGCATTTTTTTTTTTTGGTATATTGTGATACCCAGTACACCTATCCATGCTATCCATGAGTTTCAAATTCTTCTACCAGTACTTCCCACTATCTTTTTCTCAAGCCACTTGCTGCTTTCCCACATCATGATCATTCTCAAAATAATGGTCAGTAGTGAGAGAAGAATTATTACCTTGTTGCATTGACAACCATCAATTCTTGGGAAAAAGTTCACTGAGCTAGGGATTCAAAACTGGAGACTCTCTAGTTTTAAGTCCAATATGCTGTTGGCTGTTCTGTTGGGCTCGGCAAAACATAAGGTCAAATAGAGCCTCAAATAATAGGATATATGTCATTGAAAGGGTAGAGAACATTGCAGAAATAGGGGAAAATATTAGTTACTCATATTTCTGTATTGCCCATGGTGATTTTGAAGGTCTTCAGCTTTAAGTCATCAGGAAATGACAAAATGTTAGACTTTTTCATATTAAAAGCATTTAATTAAAATGATAGCAAATGCCACTTAACCCTTTCCCAAATGACAGATTTTAGATGCTTTCAAATTCAAAAGATCTGCAGCTGGAAGTAGAAAATTTGGTACAAAGTATTCCAAGCTTACTGATAGAGTTGAAAACCTTGTGGGAAAAGGAGAAAATGCTGGTTACCAGCATTTTCTCCTTTTCTCACAATGTCTTCAAAAGCCTACTTTCCAAGTGTTGTGAAAACCTGGAATTGTGTGGTAAAGTGTTAAAGGGTTGAAAAAACTGTGAAAAAAAAAGAGAAAATGCTCAGGTCACCAGGGAAAACTGTTTTTTAAAGGGCTAACCGTATATTGAAGTGCTAGTTAACCTGTTAGGAAGAAAACAGAATTTAGCCTGATCTATATCAAAGGCTAACTAGCAAATAAAAGTTGGCAATTTTAATTTTAGTTTTATAATTCATTTCTCTGGCAGTGGCTTGTATTGTGACAGACCATACTATTGTCAGACCCATATTAATGATATCCATAATTGATAACAGTATGAGCTAAATTTGCCTGCAGCTGGACTCCTGAATCGCTTATTTTTGTCCCCTTGTGGGCCTTTAACTCTATCCACACAAGGATGAGTTTTAAAGCTTCTTGGAAATTAGACTTTTGAAAACATGGGAAATTTGTGAAAAGGTAACCATCATTTTCCCTTTTTTGCATGTTTTTAACCTTCTAGAAACAAATGCAACCATTTGAGTCACATTTAATTTTTCGTCTGCAAATGCTTAGAATTTGGACTAGTCTAAAATTTTGTCATCTGGTAAAGAGTTAACAGTTTTTGCAGTTTGTTGTTGTAAAGGGATAATAAAGTGTTTTTATTGGTAGCTGAATCCTAAATTTAGCCCAGAAGAGTGAATATAGTTAAACTCTTTGCCACACAACAAAATTTTAAACTTGTCCAAAATGAAAGCATTTTGCAGATGACACATATGACTCAAAAACTGAAAGTTGCCTTTCAAAGGTTACCAGCATTTTCTCCTTTTCCCACAACATTTTCAAAGGCTTTCTTTCCCAGCATCATTGAAAGTCCGGATTATGTAGTAAAGGGTTAAACTCTTTACCAGAAAACAGAATTTCAGACTTGTCCAAATTAAAAACATTTTTAGACAGCATTATGAAATTGGTGCACAACTTTTCATCGAAAGGGCGTTTCCCTGAAATCCTTGTATGTTTTAAAATACCATTTGCTAAATTCCTAGATTTATTTCATAAAAAGCTCTGTCTGGGAGGAGGATTTGAGCCACAATTTGTGTGGGTTAGGGTAAGGGTTGTGGCTATGTAGGGATAATTTTTTACAAACATGGTTTTTGATGAAATGCGGCGGATCCTTGTGAAATATAGCTTATATCATAGGATCTGTCTTTGTTATATCTATATTCAAATAAGTACATGACTTCTATGATGATGTCATGTTTGATCTCATATTTGATCTCATAAAAAAGGGAGAGTTACCGATTGCAAAAGATTATTTGAAAACCATGTTTGCACCTTGTAACTGCATAATTTTAACCGTCCACTTTCTTTGCATTTGTAAAGAACTATATGTATAATAGCCATGCTCTTGAAAAAGGGGGCTTAATACATCTCCATGATACATGGTACTAAGCAAGTCATCACATGATCATGGACCCATAAAGTCCATTTTGTCTAACAATCGACTGAATCATTGTGGTAAACTGATCCTTGGACATGCAGAAAATTGATCAATACCAACAAATTTTGGCCCAGGTCAGCCTGTGTGGGCTGCGCATGCTGACCTGGGTCAATACTTTTTGTAGATGCATAAAGCCCCCTTTTCACAGAGCATGGCTCATGTATTTTGTAGTATTCATCAGTATTTTCCAAAGAAGCTTAACATAAGGCAAGAAAATCTAAAACGGCCCTTTAAATCGATTAATAATAATAATATAATAATAGAATCAAATGATATGATTTGTGCCATAGGGGTAGAAAACAAAGAGGAAGGACATACGTTTTTATCACCAGCATTTTCTTCTTTACCTACATTGTTTTCCAAAACTTTCTCCCTAGCAATCATTAAACTCGTGATTGTGTGGTTAGAGACCTAACTTGTGCAAAGCATTACTAGATTTGATTCAAATTTGACATTTTTTGACACAACAGTTTCATTAAGATATTTTACTGACTGACATAATTAAGAAGATAGGCTTTCACAAACTCACCTGAAGCATGCCTTGATAGTTGAGTTTACCTTGACTACCTGTGAGGAAAGTATTTTTCCACTATCCATATTGTATGCTTGCCTGTGGAAAAAAATCATGCCGACCCAAAGTTCAACTATCGGTCATTTTTTTCCAGCACAACAGTTTTAATGATATGTCAATTGATTCGCGTCACCCAAAATGATAGTCCTGATTTTCAAAATGATTCTTACTTTTTTGTGAGTGATTTATCTGTGAGAAAAGCAAGGTTTTTCTATCTTGTATGATTTACTCCCATTTAACTCTTTACCACACTGCAAGATTGTAGACTTGTCCAAGTTGGTAGCATTTGCAAGCGACAATTTAAATGTGGCTAAAATGATGGAATTTGTCTTTGAAAGGGTAGAAAACATTGTGGGAAAAGGAGAAAATGATGGTTACCAGCATTTTCTCCTTTTCCCACGATGTTTTCAAAAGGTTCCTTTCTCAGGGTCGTTTAAAGTCAGGATTGTGTGGTATAGGGTTAAGGGAAGTCTAAAATTCCATCGTTTGGTAAAGCGTTAAAGCACTGAATAGGGTAAATCTTAAAGGTTCTCAACTAACTTTCATAATCTGTATCACAAGACATTTGCGGACGACAAATTGGAAAATGCTCAAATATACAGTGTAGGTCTGGAAGTATGCATTGTATTTGACTTGGGATTCACAGTGCTTGATTGGTTGGTACAGGTGCGCGACTTTTTGTCGAAAAACGATCCCTAGCCCTGACCTTTACCCTAACCCAGACGAATTGTGGCTCAAATATTCCTTCCAGACAGGGCTATTCATGAAATAAATCTAGGGATTAGCAATCGGTATTTTAAAACCTGCACGGATTTCGACGAAACACACTTTCGACGAAATGTCGTGTACCAGTTGGTACATGGCTAAATTTGTAAGCTTGTTGAGACATTGTACTACATGTATTGAAACTTTGACACTTAATATTAAACTTTTACCAAACAGTCATGTGTGAAAAGGAGAAATGCTGTTAACTGGCATTTTCTCCTTTTCCCACAATGTTTTCTATCCGTTCACAGACAAATCTTGCCACTATAGTGATATTTAATTTTTTGTCTGCAAATGCTTTCAAGTTGGACGAGTCTAAAATTGTATGTGCTATTTGGTAAAGAGTAAAACCAGTAAATCTTTACCACACGAAAAAATTTCAGACGGGTCCAAATTCAAAGCATTTGCAGATGACAAATTCAGTGTGACTCAAATGATGGAATCTGTCTTTGACAGAGTAGAAAACATTGTAGAAAAAGGAGAAAATGCTGGTTACCAGCATTTTCTCCTTTTTCCTCAATGTTTTCAAAAGGTTTCTTTTTCAGGGTCGTCAAAACTTGGCATAAAAACTTGGTAAAGAGTAAAATCATTAAACCATAACCTTGTAACATTGCAGAGGTTGTAATGATATGAAACAGAGATAAACAAAAATATTCATGTTTATGATCTCCTGAAACAAGGTTTCAGCTGATAGTTTGGAAAACATCTTGTTGAACATGGTGAACCCTTTACCAAACGACAAAATTTTAGACTAGTCCAAATTCAAAGCATTTGCAGACAACAATTTCAATGTGGCTCGAATGGTGCAATTGTTCTTTGATAGGGTAGAAAACACTGGGAAAAGGAGAAAATGCTGGTTACCAGCATTTTCTCCTTTTCTAACAATGTTTTCAAAAGGCTTCTTTCTCAGTCGGAAAAAGTCGGTAAAAGGTTAAGGAGATCTTTACCACATAATCCCGACTTTTAACGGTCCTGAAGAAGCCTTTTGAAAACATTGTGGAAAAAGTAGAAAATGCTGGTAACCAGCATTTTCTCCTTTTCCCATAATGTTTTCGACCATATCAAAGACAGAAATCCTCATTTGAGATACATTTATTTTGTCCCCTGCAATTTCTTTTAATTTGGTGGAGTTGGAAATTTTGTTGTTAGATAAAGAGTTAACGGACTTTTACCTCATGACAGAATCTTAGAACTATCCATATCGAAAGTATTTGCAGATGACAAAATAAGTGCGACTCAGAAATTTGAATTTGTGTATGGGAGGGCAGAAAACATTGTAGGAAAAAGAGAAAATGCTGGTTACCGGCATTTTCTCATTTTCCCACAGTCTTTTCAAAAGTCTTTTTCTTTAAAACTTGGAATGGTTTGAAGGGTTAATAAACACGAAATAAGCTTTCTTGCAGGAATACCTGTGGAAATAATGTGAATGTAGAAAAAATTGCTCACTATGAGTGGTTTCCTCCTTTAAACCATTACTAAACAACACAATGTTGGACCTTTCAAAATTCAAGGCAATTGACAATGGCGAATCAAACATGGCTGAAATGGTGAAAATTGTCTTTGAGTTACTTCATAAATCAATGTCATTAGCACCTAACTATACTTGACTAGACCTAACCATATCCGAATATACATGTATATACACTTTGGATAATATAATAAACTTCCAATAAGGTAAAATTTGTGAACTGACTTGAAAGAACTAAGAAAGAGAATGTATAAAAAATTAGCGTCCCTTATTTATCGTGAATGCTACTTAATGTCCATATGAATCCTGATCCTGCTAAAATCTATAGACTGCAGACGCATTGCCTTCAACATTGACTAAAACCAGGGCCCAATATCTCAAAGCACTTTAAGTGCTACGATCATTGGAAACCAACCTTAAGTCCCTTGTAAGCATTTTATCGTCTCTCTCAAAACATCACAACTTAAGGGCTGATCGTAAACCTGACATTAAACTAAGGCCACTCCGAAGCTACCTTTGTGTAATCATAGGCCGTTTTTCAGTAATACACAAAAACTTGGTGTTGCATTTTATTTTTAAAAATGGCATTATTTTTACACGTGAACAGACCCCACAGGAGAAACAATATAGCAGGCGAGTTTTTAGGGGTGGAATGAATCCCTCAGATTACATAGATGACATGGGATTGATTAGAAAATACCGCCTCGACAGAGGATCAATTGTTGCTCTCTTCAGGGTTCATGGTGGGGCATGCATTCCACTACCGCAAGAGCCGGACGTCTAGTTAGCGAAACTTTTGCCAGAGCAGCTGACAAGCAACAGTTAGTAGTCCACATTTGCCGACAAAGTGAGGACTAAACAAGTGCTTTAAGCTGGAACAGTAATTATGCTCATTATGCTTCTTTCAAGTATTTTATAATGTTCATGCTTTGATGTAAATCATGTGTGGTCTATCTTCTTCGACTCCTTTTATTTTGCCTTCATCCATGATAGAGTAAGTGTGTAAAGGACCACTGCTTATAGACTAATATTAATCTCCAGGGGACCGTTTTACTGAAGAACTTAGCAAGCGTAACTAAAAAGTTTCGCAAGTTTTAGCATTACAAGTCCAAGTTTTGCTTTTTACTAAAACTTGTGTACCGAAGTACGAGCGTAAGTTTTTGCGTAACAATCCTTCAAAAATATCGGTCATAAGTAAGAACTTAGGCAGAAGTCTTGAGGCATTTTTTGCAATGTGTCGTCATAGAGTAAGAAATTTGAGAAAAACATCATAATTATCCTCACAGCTATCCGCAGTAGACATAAATTTCATTTTCTGACAAATTATATTTTTCTTCACACACACAGTATCTACATTTGACGGAAGCGGCTGACATATGAGATGACGTAAAGCGCAAGAAATGTAGGGTAAATGCACGTAAATTACCTCTAGTTTAACAGCACACGCTGTTTACCTAGGTAACAAGTGCGTGGGACCTACTGTTTCTGCCTTCAATTAAAAGAGTTACGAAAATATTTACTTATGCAAATTTACAAAGTTACGAAAGTTCAGTAAAAAAACGATTTGACGAATTTCGTAAATCTGAACGTAGGCATAAAATAATGAAAATTATTACACAAAATCTTCTGAATTGTTGGAAAAACGGTCCCTGGTGTGTAATTCTAATCAATATGGCGGAAAAATGACGTCACTTTTAAATGATATGATCGTAAATTGCCATTCTTTACGAGAGTGTTAAGGTCGGTTTTGAGAGATCACCTTAAGAAAATCGTAACATCTTCTCCCCGTAAAATGATCGTAAAGGTAACTGTAACTTATGAAACCTAAGTTTTGAGATATTGGTCCCAGGATGGTAATGCTATTATGGTCCTTGGAAAACTCTACATCAGTTTACCTTTATTAATCGCCCCCCTTTTGGAAAATGCAACACCCTGGGGAGGGGAGTCTGGGTTCCATGTATTTTGTGTTGCAATCTTCCCTTCAGTTTTGTTTGCGTTGATGTTCAAAACTTTTGAAAAAATTACTGTTTACTACATAACTGTAGACATGCAAGACAATTACATTCTGATGGATACTCTTCAGGTGTATTGCTGAAAACCCAGTACTTCAACACTTTGGTATATTTTAGATTCGGTCTTCTCTTTCTAAAAGCACTTGACAGCAGCATTAACTCTTTAACAAAAGACAAGATTTGGGGGTTTTCCAAATTGAAAGCATTTCTAGACAACAAATGCTGCTCAAATGATTGAATTTGTTGTAAAAGAGTTAGAAAACATTGTGGGAACCGGAAAAAATGCTGGTTACAGCATTTTCTTCTTTTCCCACAATGTTTTCAAAAGCTTTCTAAAAACTTGGGGTTGTGTGGTAAAGGGTTAGATCACCTTTTGTGTACTTTCTCTATACTAAACAGATGACAAGTATTTGCTGAAGACAAATTGCTTGTGTTTAAAATAATTTTGTATATCTTTGACAGCTTGGAATACATGATGGGAAAACTAGGAAATATTGGTCACTAATATTTTGCCCACAATGTTTGCAAAAAGGTTACCTTCTCAAGATGGTTAAAACAGGACAGTAGGGTAGAGGGTTAATGCCAGCTCTCTGGACATGTTGATCAGAGGACAGCTGTGAAAGGGTCATCTGTTGTTGACCTTTTTGTTGACCAATCAAAATCGTGATGTCAAGATCTTGAAAGTTCTTATGTTTACATTATGGAAAACTGTTATTGTTCACACACATGATGTTTGCCAGCTAATTCTTTGCTGAATGCGCTGGCTTTCGACCTACTTCTTGGTATTGATATATTCGAAGAAATAAATAGTAATTCATAACTGGTCAGAATAAGGACTGTTTATTCTGCAGACACCTACAGGTCTGTTTTCAATACCCCTTATGCCACCTATCTTTTTAGCTCACCTGAGCATGAAGTGCTCAAGGTGAGCTTTTGTGATAGTGCTGTGTCTGTCATGCGTCGTCCTTCATGCGTCATCCATCGTCCATCATCCAGGCATCAACAGTTACATTGTGTGCACTTAAGACCCCACATTTTCAGTCAAAAACCCATGAAACTTAGTCATTATGTTTGTTGTGATAATTTAGAAGTCGGGTCATGTCAGGTCAAAAAGTAGGTCACTAGGTCAAATTTTTAGAAAAAAGTAATGCTCATTCTAGAGGCTACATTTTTAGTCGAATACTTATTAAACTTTTTCAGAATGTTGGTCTTGATAATATCTTGGACTATTTTGAAATTGGGTCATGTGGATGTCACCAGGTCAGATTTTAGAAAAACCTTGTTTGTCTTAATAATATCTCAGGCCAGCTTGAAATGGGGTCATGTAAGGTCAAAAAGTAGGTCACAAGGTCTAATCTTAGATAAGCCTTGTGTGCACTCTATAGGCCACATTTTCCATACAAAACCCATGATACTTAGTCAGAATGTTCTTGATGATGACTCGCACAAGTTTGAAATTTGGTCATGTAGGGCCAAAAAGTAGGTCACTGGGCCACAATCTTATAAAAACTTTTGAGCACACTAGGGCCACATTTTCAGTGTGATATTCATGAAACTTTGTCAAAATGTTTGTCTTGATGATATCTCTGATATATTCGAAAGTGGGTCATGTCGGGTCAAAATGTAGGTCACTGGGCCAAATCTTAGAAAAACCTTGTGTGCACTGCAGAGGCCACATTTTCAGCCGAATACTCATGAAACTTAGAATGTTTTTCTTGATAATGACTTGTACAAGTTTGAAATTTTGTCACGTAGGGTCAAATGGTATGTCACTGGGCAAAATACTAGAAAAAACCTTATGTGCACTCTTGAAGCAACATTTACATCCCAAAAGCCATGAAACTCTGTCAGAATGTTTGTCTTAATGAAATCTATTACAATTTTAACATTGGGTCATGTCAGCTGAAAAAGTAGGTCATTGGGAAAAACCTTGTGAGCACTCTAGAGGCCACATTTTCAGTCTAATACTCATGGAACTCTGTAAAAATGTTTGCCTTGATGGTATCTCTGACAAGTTAGAAATTATGTCATTTAGGGTCAAAAGTAGGTCACTGGGCCAGATCTTCAAAAAACCTTGTATGCTCTCCAGAATACCCATGAAACTTGGGTCAAAATATTTGTCTTAATGAAATCTAGTACAAGTTCAACACTGGGTCATGTCAAGTCAAATAGTAGATCATTGGGACAAATCTTAGAAGAAAAAACTTATGTACACTCTAGAGGCCACATTTTTAGACCAGTTCTCATGAAAATTGCTTATAAATGTTTGTCTGTTCAAAATTGGGTCATGTCGGGTCCAAATGTAGGTCACTGAGACAGATCTTTGAAGTGTCTTTTTTGCAATTTAGAGGCCACATTTTCCATTTGATACTCATGAAATATTGTCCGTATTTTTGTCTTGCTGATATCTCTGATATGTTCAAAAGTAGGTCGAGTTGGAAAAAAGGAGATCACTTACACTCATGTGTTTTATATCATTATAACCAGGATCTCTTCAGCTTTATCAATCCTAGATGGCTTTACTCAGGTGAGTGCTTTAGGGCCAATGGCCCTCTTGTTTAAAAGATATGTGATGTTTATGTTCAACTAACCACCTTTTTAACCAAATGACTTCTCTAATTGGCTTAGCTATGATAAGCAACATTGAAAAAAACATGCATAATAGAAGAGTGGCCTTGTCAGATGCACTCATGCCTTAAAATTATCTAGACAATTTAAAAGCATTAGGAAAAACAATACAACTTGATACAGATTACTTTTTAAGTGCAATTTAGAGCTTTATTTTTGCTAATGGGATTTTCCATCATGACAGATATTACAGTGCAATATTTTCCTACTAAATGGAAACCCTTTACCCCTAGACATTCATTACTGCCCAAAGCAAATGCTGGATTGCTTGTTTAGAAAGTACAGGGTCCTTATTCACCGATCATTCTTCAGAACATTCTTGGTCTTAATCTCCAAGATTTTCTGAATTTGAAAGTAACACAACTTCTTACCAAAATGGTTTAGCCTATCAGAAGTTGTGTTACTTTCAAATTTCGAAATTTCTGGAGAGTAAGTCTAATATTGTTCTTAAGAATGGTTGGTGAATATGGATCAAGATCAGGCTTTGAAAGAATGGTGTTTAAAGTACTGATAAAACAAATTCCAGAAAAAACATGGATAGCATGCTGTCTGGCCACCAGACTCAAAAACAAACAAACTTGGCATTGCAGTGCTTAGAACTTTTCTGCAGACTGTAATGTTAGCTGAATTTTCATAGAAATCTAAAGGTCAGTCCTTTGAAAAACGAAGTGATTCTGTGTCTTTATATTTTTGTTGAAGACAGGTTTTGAAAACATTGTGGTAATTAGCATTTTCTCCTTTTCCCACAATGTTTTTCAGTTCTTTAAAACTGAATTCCATCAGTTGAGGTACAGTTGATTATTTGGCTAACAACATTTTCAGTGTGAACCTGGCAACAGATAAAGGGGCCTCTATAGGTTTTTGCTGTGAATCAACATTTTCAGTAAAACAACAGTAAATACAACAAAATAAACTTTTCGCTGTAAGCCCCAAGAAATCGGACAGTTACATGGGGTAAAAAAGTGCACTTTTAACTTTTAAATGGTAGGATGGCTGGCGATCTGTTACTCTGTCAGTTTATTTTGAAATCGGATATGACAACTATGTCAGTTTGTTTGAAACAAGATATGACATCATAGCCCTTATTTAAGTATGACCCCTCGTAATGGACATGTTTTTTGATCATGCATCTTCGCAAGCCAAGGTGACGATCACTATGTGGATCTTACCCCTTGGCTGATCAGGTTGAAATTTGTTAGCACGGCAATGCGCCAGTGTTGTTGTTTTAATGGGGATCCTTGTCAATTGGCCACTAAGGTTTAGTCCAATGATTGTTTGTTCAGAATGCTTTCTGTGTAATTCGCCAACAGTTGACTGCTTTTCAGATTGCAAACTTGACAGACGATTTATGAAGTCAAAATCTATTTTCGAAATCTTATTAAGTTTTGCAAAGCAAAAGCCACATATGTCCTTTGACAGTCAATCACCTGGTGTTGGGATGTATCCTAAAACTTCATTTAATTGATTTTTGACTGTGAATACTGAAGAAAATATTGTTCTTCTATATTTTTTTGGTAATAATTCCCAGGATATCCAACAACTTTCTCCTGTGGTCTCCATTTTATTTATAGGTAGTTTGAGGTTCATAGGGACCCCCTGAATTTTGAAATATCTTGAGAAATCATGTATCAATTTTCATGAAACTTTTCAAAGTCTTTTAAAGTAACCCACCAACTCTCACACGGAAAATTAGAATTTTTCTTCTGCAAGGAAGAGCATTTTGCCCATTCCAGTAATGTTAAATTTTTTTTCTAAAGCTTACCTTTCTCCAACGGTTTTGCACAGAGACCATAACAGCATATATAACTGAACAAAAGCATGACTTCAGTCCCTCATTTTAGTTAAATATGAGGCCCTGAAATGGTTTCTGTACAAATAATACAGGTATACTGTAGTTCTATACCTTACCTTACCTTAGATATTGCTTTTGTCACTTTCATACAAATCTTCGAAGTCTAACATGATTCGTCCAGTGTTCTCTTATAATGGTGTCTCTTCTCCAGTATTTGGTCTCTCTTTTATTTTCGGTATGGCTTCATGTGTTATACCACTTCTGTTGAGAGATGTGTCCAAAACCACCTGACATGTAGACTCAGAGGTCTTTCAGGTTTTGTTTTGAATTGTTTTTTGCAATGATTTTTTTCAGTTTACCCAGTATTAGCTCAAATGGATGTTGGTCACAATCATAGGGTGGTAATCTTAAAGACACTGTGTCCGTTTGACCGTAAATATTCATCAACAACAATACTTTGGAGTTTGTTTATGAACTACATTTTATTGTTATACATGTATGCTACACCATATGATGTGAACCAAAGGTTGACTGGGTTTCAGGAAAACATCTTTGGTTGGGCATGGAAAAGAAAACAAAGTGTAAACAAGTATGTGCAAGTCTTCGATATTGAATCATTAAAATAAAACCCAAATAAAAAAAAATAAAACGAGGTAGGGGCCTCAGAAGTTGAAGTTTTTGCTATACGTATAATAGCCCTTTACCACACAATCCCAACTTTTAACGACCCCGAGAAAGAAGCCTTTTGAAAACATTGTTGGAAGAGGAGAAAATGCTGGTAACCAGCATTTTCTCCTTTCCCCACAATGTTTTCTACCCATCCCAAAATTAATTTCAATTTTTCAGCCACATTTATTTTGTCGTCTGCAACTGCTTTCAGTTTGGACTAGTCTAAAATTTTGTCTTTTGGTAAAGGGATAGACAACCATATTTATTGTACTTCCATGAGAGTTGTTTTCATAAACAGGTAAAACCCTTAACACGAAATAGCCTTCAGCCCTTCCACCGTTTTCAAGCTGTTTTGTACATGCATTTTAACATTGCACTGAATGCAAAAAAGTGAAACTGAGTTATCAAAAATTCTGAAAATTTCACCCACAGTTGGTAGAAGTAATATTATTAGTTAAGCTAATTTTTAGCACAACAGCTACAGCAGCTTCTAAGATATTTCAAAATTCAGGGAGTCCATATAACCTCAAACTACCTATACATTCTGCTGATGTTGGATAGCAGATGTAAGGTGGTATTCGATTGATGCTTTCAGTCCTGATTGCAACCAATGATTACATGTATCGCAAGGCTAACAAATTTCGACTCGATCAGCCAAGGGGTAAGATGCATGTAGTGATCGTCACCTTGGCTTGCGAAGATGTTGATTATTTGGTATTTCCACTCAAGTCCAGTGAAAAATGTAAAGATAGCTGTAGGGGTTATGTATCCCAATAAGAAATACTTTTAACTCCTTATTCTTATTTATATACGATTTGCCATCTATTGTCTTGTGCAGTTCATTGTTAAATCATTTTTTATGTTTTGTTTGATAAGAATCTTTGTCGCCCCCTTGAACCTTTTACCACACAATCCTGACTTTTAACAACCATGAGAAAGAAAGCATTTGAAAACATAGTTGCAAAAGGATTGATTGATTGATTGATTGATTGATTGATTGTATGGTGTTTAACGCCGTTTTCAACATTATTTCAGTTATATCACGGCGGCCAGTGCACCTGTCCATGCTTTCCTGGAGTTTTCTTTTACCAGTGCTCTGCACAATATTCTTTCCAAGCCACTGGCTGCTTTCCCACATAACCATCGTCGAAACAATGGTCAGCGGTGAGAAGTTGCAAAAGGAGAAAATGCTGGTAACCAGCATTTTATCGTCTTTCAACAATGTTTTCTACCCTTCCCAAATCAAATTCCAATTTTTGAATCAAATTTATTTTGTCGTCTGCAAATGCTTCCAATTCAGAGATGTCTAAAATTTTGTAATTTCGTACAACATCAAAGGGAGCTATTTAGATTTCTATAATCTCTTCAACAAAAATGATATATCACTGAAGAAGGGTGATCTAGACAAATCATCATTAAAGCAGAAAGACAAAAGTAGTATAAAATATTTTTTCAGTGGGTTTTCCTTAATGAGGTACATAGCCTCTCAAAGTATTTTTGAATTATGGGCTAGAGTTTTGCAAATACTTCTGGGAATGCTACATGATCAGTAAGATGCATTGATTACAGGGATTTGCGTTCAAATCAGTGCAATGATGTCATACCTGTATCATGTTATTAAAATAAACAGAGTTACCGATTACAAAACGATAATCCTTGTATTTAAACCCTCAAAACTACACTTTTTTGTGTGATTCAAACATCACAAAATGCACCTTTTTATTGAGTGTAGCCATACAGTTTTTACGTGATTGCAAAAAAAAATATGTCTTGTTCTATGAATCAGTGGTTTACAAGATATTTTGATTTACAGCATAAACACTTAATATCCCCCTTTAAAGTTAGACACTCATTCAATGGCATGATTCCAGTAATTCTCATCAGTTCAACAGATAAGATCTGCAGAAGAATGTAAAATAAATGTCAAAAGCATACCAAGGAATTTTCTTTTTATTTTCTTTTCATTAACATTTTGTAGCTCATCTGAGCAGTGAATTCTCAACGGCAAGCTGTTGCGATACTCTTGGGTTTTTTTGTTTATTGGCAAGATTTATCTTGTTTTTACACACAAGGCCCCATTATAGCTCGGCTGCTTTCAAAGAAAACGACAAGTTATTGTCATAGCCCTGGCGTCATCTCTGCTTCATGCAAAAACTGACATTTTCTAATATTTCTATTATCATTGAAGGTATTTTCTTCAAACTTGGACAGGATGTTAACCATTGAAAGGGGAATTCATACAACAGGGGTAGTTAACCATCAAAATATTTTTGACACAGTTATGCCTCTTTTTTCACTTAGAATTTTCACTAGAAATCAAGCACTTGCAGCCGAGTGTTGGCATCATTCTTGTGTGTAGCAGCACAATCGACTGTTGTAAGAGGGTCTTTCCTACTTGTATCTAAGACATTCAAATGTGTGTCATTCTGAATAAAAAAAAAAAAATGGATCACTAGGTCAAATTTTACACAAGACATGAGTAGAAGAGTATTTTTTTACAGGCAAGCCAAAGATTTCATCCAACCCATTACCAGATAACAAAAGGTTAGGCTTGTGTAATTTGAAATTACTAATGGAGAAGGCAAATAAAATTTGGTTCAGATGGAATTTGTCACTGATAGGACAGGAAACATTGTGGGAAAATGAAAAATGCTGGTTATCAGGACTTTTTTCCTTTTTCCCTCGGTGTTTTGAAAGGCCTTCTCCTGCAGGATTGTTGAAACTGGGGGATGAAACTTCTTAATATTATATAGTTGATTAGTGATGTCAGTGTTGAAAATTTCGTAACACTAAAAGATATTTAAAACAAATGATAATAAAATAGTAACCCAAGTCAGATTCGAAACTATGACATAAGAATCAAGAGCCAATCCACTTTAATGAGCGACAGGATCAGGGGTGAAAAATATTGCTGGTCTGAGGTCCAGGACCTACTGAAATGGAGTTTGGACCCGCGGAAAAAAACAAGGTGAGGGTCTGAGTGAGCTACACTGAAATTTTTCTGTACGACGGGCCCAAGAACGCTATCGCATAGACTTATTTCAGTCATCGTATATCAACAGTTTTCCCTGGTTTCCGATTTGGGAAATCGTAGAACAACCTTGTGTGCCCTCTAGAGGCCACATTTTCTGCCAGAAATTTATGAAACTTGGTCAGAATGTTTGTCTTGATAATATCTTGGAAAAGTATGAAAATTGGGTCATGTCAGATCAAAATGTAGGTCAGTAGGCCAATTCTTAGAAAAACCATGTGTGCACTCTAGCGGCAACATTTTCACCCTGAAACTTACGAAACTTGGTCAGAATCTTTGTCTTGATGATGTCTCGGACAAATTCGAAATTGGGTCATTGTGGGTCAAAAAAGTAGGTCACTGGGCTAAATCTTAGAAAAACCTTGTGTGCACTCTAGAGGCCACTTTTTGAGCCTGATACTGTTGAAACTTGGTCAGAATGTTTGTCATAATAATATCTTGGACAAGTGTATAATTGGGTCATGTCTGGTCAGAAAGTAGGTCACTGGGCCAAATCCTAGAAAAACCTTGTGTACCCTCTAGAGGCCACATTTTCACCCTGAAGCTCATGAAAGTTGGGTAGAATGTTCGTCATGGTAATATCTGGGACAAGTTTGAAATCGGGTCATGTCTGGTCAAAAAGGGCTGCACTAAATCTTAGAAAAACCGTTCGTGCATTCTAGAGGCCAGATACTCATGAAACTAGGTCAGATTGTCTGTCAGACAAGTTTGAAATTTGGTCATGTCGGGTGAAAAAGTAGGTCACTGTGCCAAATCTTAGGAAAACCTTGGGCACTCCATAGAGGCCACATTTTCAGTCTTATACTGATAAAGATTGGTCTGAATGTTTATCTTGTTGATATCTCTGACAAGTTTGAAAATGGGTCATGTCGGGGCAAAAAGTAGGTCACATGGTCAAATCTTAGATAAACCTTGTGTGCATTCTAGAGGCCACATTTTCAGTCTGATTGTCATGAAACTTGGTCAGAAAATTTGCCTTGATGATATCTTGGACAACTTTCAAAGTGGGTCACATCTGGTCAAAAAGTAGGTCACTGGACCAAATCTTAGAAAAACCTTGTGTGCACCGTAGAGGCCACATTTTTCAGTCTGATACCCATGAAACTTGGTCAGAATGTTTGTTTTAATGATATCTTGGACAAGTTTGGAATTTAGTCACATTGGTTCAAAAAGTTGGTCACTTACACTCATGTGTTTTACATCATTAAAACCAGGATCTCTTCAGCTTTATCCACTGTAGATGACTTTACTCAGGTGAGCTCTTTAGGGCCAATGGCCCTCTTGTTCAGCCCTGAGGATAGTTCTGTTGAGTAATATACCCTGTTTAGTACCAGCTGTTTAGTACTAGTATTTTTTCAATACCACAAAACCTAGAGGGGAAGGGTGGTGTTGGTCCAAGGATTTCCTGGTAGCAGCTTAGCAAATGGAGAAATTGCTCAGTGCATTATATTACCGTGTTATTCAATTCATTTCAGGTGGTTTGACAGCAGTTATATGGACAGATTTTATTCAGACTGTGATCATGCTTGTTGGGGCTTTAACACTTATGATTCTTGGTTTGTATAAAGCTTCTTTTTAACTTGCGGTATAAAGATGCAGTCTAACCTGTATTAACCCTTCATTACACAATTCTGAGTTTAAAGGACCCTAAAGAAAAAGAATTTTGAAGATACGATGGAAAAAGGAGGGAAAAATGCTAGTAACAAGTATTTTTTCCCGTTTCCACAATGCATCTACCTTTCCCCGAACAAATTTCAGCTTTTGAGTCACATTTATTTTGAGGTCTGCAAATGCTTAGAATTTGGACAAGTCTGAAATTTCACAGTTTGGTAAAGAGTTCACTCATTAAAATAATTATGGCATGTACTACGGATAAAGTTATAATAGAATCTCTGAACATGCCATTATTGACCGCTTATGCAAGCTGCATGGTGCCTTTCTAGGTAACATGTTTCAGCTGCTGGCCATTTATGCCTAAGAGGCTGACAGCAGCATGTACAGTAAGATCTCAAAACTTCCTGAAGTTGGAAAGCCCTTATATCTTTCTGTAGGGTAGTAAATAGCAGTCGCACTATCTGTCCCTCCCACTTGTCTTGTCCACGCAACTTCTGCTGCAATTCCCAGTCGATTTTCACCAGAAGTTCACAGAATGATTGTTATTATTGAGTGCTGCAGCATGTATTCTCAGTCCTTTTGTACTTAATTATTTTTGAAACAGTTATATACTTATTTAATTTTTTTTTTCAAACAAAATCAAAATCTGTCAGCCCATTTTCCCTTGATTTTATATATAGCTCTAATTTTTCAATTGTTAAATTTGATCGTTGACACAATTGGTAGAAATTATAATAGTTTGAGGGTTTTGAAATTGTGAAAATTGTGGAAGTCATTTTTCCGTTTATAATCAGAAAAATTGTTTATAATCAGATTACACCAAATTTTGTAGATGGCTTACATGGTTCAAATGACAAGATTTGTTTCTGAAAGGGTAGAAAACATTTTGGGAACAGGAAAAAATGCTGGTTACTAAAATGTTTTCAAAAGCCTTCTTCCTCTGGGTCGTTAAAACTTAGGATTGTGTGGTAAATGGTTAATTAATTCCTACTTTTTATCATAAGATTCCTACTTTTTATCATAAGTTTCCCACTTTATTCCTACTTTTTTCTTGAAATTGATCCTACTTTTATCTCACATTTTCATGAAAAGCCATTTGTAAGCCTGAAACAAGTATTCTGCATCATCACCTTTAGCCTATAAACCGCTCAAGGGTCTATGTGTACAGATGTATTTGGGGTTTTATTACTTAACCCTTTCCCAGACGACAAATTTTGGACTGGTCCAAATTGAATGAGTTTGCAGACGACAATTTTAAATTTGATGAAGATGGCAGAAAGGTCTCAAAAAGGGTCAAAAACACTGTGGGAAAAGGAGAAATTGCTCGTTACGAGCAATTTCTCCTTTTCCCACAGTGTTTTCAAAAGACTTGTACTGCAGACACGTGAAAACCAGGACTTGTTTGGGAAAGGGTTAAAACCTCCTCCAGCAGCGTATTAAACCCATGCGACTTATTTCATTTTTAATAATACAATAATGTATTACCATTTTTTAGGTCGGGTTTTTATCGATTTGTAGCACCATGAGTGTGAAGCCGGCAAAACCAACCCAGCACTTGCTGGAATTTGTACTACTGTACCATTTCATTTGAAAATGATGCCATCGTTGCTAAGACATATATGCTTGGAATGTTTTATAAGTTTTCATGCTTAGTAACAACAAGAAATGCGGAGAAAGGTTTTTAGAATCAATAAATCATGGAAATCTTTTGGTTTACTACCACTAGAAACTGTTTCATTTTATTTTCAATGTAAATTTCTCATATCCATCTTTGTATGCATGTAGACATTTTAAACCAAACTACATCTGTAAACATGGACCCTTGCACAATATATAGGCTAAAGGTGATGATGCAGGATACTTGTTTGTCTGTCATTCATTTTATGTGATAAATAGAATCTCATATTTGTGTTTAGAAATTATCATTTTTATCAAATTTATTGACTAAAATGTATTTAACACATGCCAAACTTTCCCAAAGTGGCTCCTTCATTTTCTCTTGTCACACCTTTCATTTCCAGCATTTATTAAGGTTGGTGGATTTAAAGAAATGGTTGAGAGGTACCCTGTGGCCCTGTCTAACTACACCATCTACAACAATAATTCCTGTGGTGAGACAAGGTCAGACTACATGCACTTATTTAGAGATCCGGTGTCAGGTGATATTCCATGGCCAGGCTTAGTGGGAATTACCATCAATTCTATATGGTATTGGTGCTCAGATCAGGTAACGGGAGAAAACTGATTAAATTTCAAAGTGCCTTTCATAGCTTAAGTTGCTAGTGCAGATCAAGATCAGACTGCACAAATTGTGCATTCTGATTGTTGATCTACACTGTCTGGTTTGCGAAGACGTTCTGGAAAAGAGCAAACTTGAAACTACAAGTACAGTTTGTCCTTATTTCTAGACTGAAAATTTCTATCAGGTGTAATCGGCAGATGTCAGATTGAATGTTGCACACATTATGAGATCTGTCTCTGGAAGGGTACAAATCATAGTGGGAAAAGGCAACAATGCTGTTTATCTCTTTACCACACAATAAAATTTTAAGCTCTTCCAATTGAAAGCATTTGCAGATGACAAAGAAGAAGTGTCTCAAATGATGAAAATTGTGTGAAATAGGGCAGAAAACATTGTGGGAAAAGGAGAAAATGCTGGTAGCCAGCATTTTCTCCATTTCCCACAATGTTTTCAAAAGGGTTCTTCTTCAAGGTCATTAAAACTCGGGATTATGTGGTAAAGGGTTAAAAGCGTTTTCCTATTTTCCCTCCTTTTCAAAATTCCTTTTCCTTTGGGGGGTCGTTAAAACTTTCGACTCTGTAGTAAATTGTTAACGCTTTACCAGACAACTAAATTTTCATGCTTGCCTATATTGAAAGCATGTGCAGATAACAAATTAATTGTGGCTTAAACAATTGATCCATGCTCTTTGAAAAGGGGTCTTAATGCATCTCTGTAATCCATGATACCAAGCAAGTCATCATATAATTGTGGAACCATAAAGTCCATTTTCTCCAACAAGCAACTGAATCATGAGGCACACTGGTCCTTTGACATACTGAAAATCGACCAATAGCAAAAAGTTTCAGTCAAGGTCAAACTGCGCGGGCTGACCTGGGTCTATACTTTTTGCAGATGCAATAAGCCCCCTTTTCACAGAGCATGGCTTAATTGTATTTATCTTTGAATGGGTAGAAAAAATTTATGAAAAAAGGTAACATGCTTCAGCTTTTTCTCCTTTCACCCAGAATTTTCAAAAGCTGTCTATAGTATTGTATTAAAATAAGGTGAAAAGTTCGATGGATAAAGCTTTGCAATCAAATGCACAAATCTCTCTCTCCTTCCTCTCTCTCTCCTTCCTCTCTCTCTCTCTCTCTCTCTCTCTCTCTCTCTCTCTCCTTTTTTCCCACATTCTTTTCAAAGTCGGTTTTCTTATAATCTGTGTATTCATTGTTTTTTTCCTTTTTCATAAATGTATTTGTTATTATTTTTCTGTTTTTTCTGTCGTGCTGCATCATGTAGTTGCTGGATGAAACAGCAGAAAGACACACAGGATACAGTAAACACATTGTTCATTTGGTTGTATGGTGTGTTACATGCCATTTTTAACAGTATTTCAGTTATATTATGGTGCCCATGCACCTATCTATGCTTTCCTGCAGCTTTTTTACCAGTACTTTGCATAATATTCCTCCCAAGCCACTGACTGCTTTCCCATATAACCCTTGTCAAAACAATGAGTAATCACAAAGAAGTAGTTAATGTATTTAAAGCAACATATTGTTTTACTTCATAATTTATCAAATTTAAATGAATATTCTCCAGTCAGTGCTAAAGATGCAGATAATTGCATTTGGGTGGCTGTTTTTTCTCAGAATAACTGGCAAACAAGCAGGCAATCTTAATCCAGTTTCAGACTACACATTCTTTGTTGTCTGATCTTTGTCTACCCTGTAATCATAAGTATAAAATTCAGATTCTTTGCTACAAGGGTTAACTCTTTACCAAACAACAAAATTGTAGACTGTTCCAAATTGATACCATTTGCAGGCAACTAATTAAATATGACTCAAATGAGGGAATTTGTCTATGATAGGATAGAAAACATTTTGGGAAAAGGAGAAATTGCTGGTTACCAGAATTTTCTCCTTTTCCCATAGTGTTTTCAAAAAGTCTTTTTCACAGGGTCATTAAAACTCAGGATTGTGTGGTAAAGAGTTAAGAAACATAGCCTTGTAGAGGTGAAACCCATACCACACATGAATAATTGAGCTCGTAATTGTTGGTAAAGAGTTAACTAATGGATTGACATAATTACAGGTGATTGTACAAAGAGCTCTGGCTGGCAAGACATATGACCATGCAAAAGCTGGGACGATATTGTGTGCTTTTATCAAGATTTTGCCCCTATTTATGTTGGTGATGCCTGGGATGATCGCAAGGATACTCTATCCAGGTACTCATGGTTGTCTTTTACACTGGAAACTAGTGAAAATATTGTGGGAAAAGGACTAATGGCTTGTTAGAAGTACTTAGTCCTTTTGCTGCAGAGCTTTCCCTACCAAAGGACCAATTCCTTGTTATAATCAATCGTTCATTTTTGCAACAATTTTTTCCAGTGAAACACGATAAAACTTTTTTTTTTTTTATTCTCTTGTGAATCTTTTTGTGATTTTATGAGAGTTTTGGGGCAGTCTTAAGCTGAACTTATGCAGCAGTTGGTCAATTCATAGCCTAAAGCAAATTGCCCCCTAAAGTGTCAAATAAACAAAACTGGCACTTTCAGTGTAGACATTAAACCCAAATAATATTAATTTCAAGGCTGCTCCTGTCCAGAATGTCTCAGCACAGCAGACAATGTAGATAAAAGATCAGACTGCACATGAGATTGTACACTGAATTAACCCTGTACCACACAACCTCGATTTTTAACGACCTTGAGAAAGAAGCCTTTTGAAAACAGTGTGGGAAAAGGAGAAAATGCTGGTAACCAGTATTTTCTCCTTTTCCCACACTGTTTTCTACACTTCCCAAAACAAATTTCAGTCTTTGAGCCTGGTTTATTTTGTGGTCTGCAAATGCTTTCAATTTGGACTAGTCTAGAATATTGTTGTTTGGTAAAGAGTTTAAAGATTAAAAATGCTAAGTGAATTACAAAGTCTAAGGTAAGACACAAAAATATTTTCTGACAGATTATGAGATAGAATATAAATACCTGACACATTTTACAGAGACTGTGGGCTGTGCCGATCCTGAAGTGTGTATGGAGGTTTGTGGGAGTGAGACAGGATGTTACAATATAGCCTATCCTTCCCTTGTCATTGGTCTCATGCCAGCAGGTAGTGTTTTTAACCCTTGTCATGCTGAATAAAGTGTACAGTTCCAAACTATTTCAAAATCAAAGTACTGTAAATGCTTAAAAGATAGTCGCCAGTCTATATCTGATGAAAAATTAATTTTATGAAATATTCAAAATTTGATTAGGACAAGCAGATAGTTCAGACTATGATCAGACTACAAGTATGTGCAGGCTGGTCATTGTCTATGCTGACTACCAAAGCAGGAATAATCCGGGATCAGCATGACAAGAGTTAAAAAAATTTACTTTGCTTTTCAGATTTTTCCAATTTATGTCTCTCTCTAGTTTCACCAGTCCTAGGAAGGGATGTTAGTGTACTTTGCTAAAGAAGATTTGAGACTTTTAATGATTAACCCTTTACCGAATGACAAAATACAAGACTGGTCCAAATACAAAGTATTTGCAGAGGACAATATAAATGCGACTCTAAAACTGAAATTCGTTTTAGGAAGGTTAGAAAACATTGTGGGAAAAGGAGAAAATGCTGGTTACCAGTATTTTCTCCTTTTCCCACTACGTTTTCAAAAGGTATCTTTTCCAGGGTCGGTAAAAGTCGGGATTGTGTGGTAAAGGGTTAAAGGCATTTGCAGTCAACAAAATAAATGTGACTCAAATGCTGGAATTTGTGATAAAGGTAAGAAAACATGGCAAAAGAAGGAAATGCTGTTTACCACTATTTTTCCCTTTTCACACAATGTTTTCAAAAGCTAGTTAGGCAGAGGGTTTACAGAGACCAAACCCAGATGACATGATATTATTTTGTGGTCAGCAGTGAGAGACTCATGGGTCCGTATTAACTAATCATTCTTAAGAACATTCTTAGTCTTATTCTCCAGGATTTTCTAAATTTGAAACTGACACAACTTCAGATTGACTAAACCATTTGGTTTCAAATTTAGACCATTTGGTTTAGCCAATCAGAAGTTGCATTACTTTCAAATTTAGAAAATCCTGGAAGATAAGACTAAGAACGTTCTTAAGAATGGTTGGTGAATACGGGTCCTAATTCCCTTACTTGAAATCCAACACACGAGTGAGCTCCTATAAAGTATAAACAGGCATTGCTTTCTTTTATGCTTCTGGGGCTGTAGAGATAAAACTTAAACCCCAACTCTTTACCACACAATCCTAAATTTTAACAACCCTTACAAAGGAAGCTTATGAAAACATTTTGCTTAAAGGAGAAAATGCTGGTAACCAGCTGGTAATTCTGGCAGTTTCTAATTTTTCCACAAAATTTTCCACCCTATCAAAGTTCGAAATCGTCATTTGAGCCACATTTAATTTGTCCTCTGCAAATACTTTCAATTCGGTTGAGTCCAAAATTTTGTTGTTTGGTAAAGACTTCATGGCAAATGCTATGAAACCAGTGATATTTAGAAACCTACATGTAGGTAGGTTAATCCACAAATTTAAGATCTCAACTTCAGACTGATTTATGATAGTTGTATTTGGATTTTAGTGATTTGAATATGCCAATATTGCATGCATGTACTTGGTTGAACAGAATTTTTTTTTTTTCTCCATAAATATTTTTTTTTTGGCGTGTGTTTTGATATACATCAATGATTGGAGAGGTAATGAGCCTTCCACTTCTAAATTCAACTTTAATTGAGCCATGTTGTGTGAAAAGGGGGCTTAAAACATCTGCAAAATGTTTTGACACAGGTCAGCCTGTCTGGGTCAATCCTTTTTTATTTTGGTAAGTTTTCTGCAAGTCAAAGGAGAAGTTTACCAGGTGATTTGTGGTGGTTATACGAAATGAATTTTACTCTTTACCACACAGTCCCGACTTTTAACAAATCTTAGAAAGAAGCCTTTTGAAAACATTGTGGGAAAAAAGGAGAAAATGCTGATAATCAGCATTTTGTCCTTTTCCCACAATGTTTTCTGTCTTTCCCAAAACAAATTTCAATTTTTGAGTCACATTTAATTTGTCATCTGCAATTGCTTTCAATTTGGACCAGTCTAAAAATTTGTCGTTTGGTAAAGAGTTAACGGATCCATAGTAATGACGTGCTTGATATCATGCATCATTGAGATGCATTAAACACCTTTTTGCCAGAGCATGGCTCAGTTCTAAGTTTCAAAACTAGCCACTTATGGACTGACACAGATTATCTCCACAATTCAGATAGCGTGTCTTGAAATTTAGATTATGAATCAAATTTGGAATACATGTACTTGATGAATACATACCTCTAATTGTCTGCAGGTGCCCGCGGGCTGATGCTCGCTGTGATGTTGTCCGCCCTGATGTCCTCGTTGACCTCTATATTTAACAGTGCTGCCACAATATTTGCCATGGATGTATGGATTTACATTCGGAGAAAAGCCTCAGAGCTAGAACTTATGATTGTTGGACGGTGAGATCTTACACTTTGCTTACATTTTTAAGTTGAATTGTGAAAAATTTAATACAGCAGAGGTCCAGAAAATAGGCGGTTTTCAAAGCTTGACCCCATACCACACAATTCCAAGTTTTTATTTAAAAAAAAAGAAAAGGTTTGGAAGACATATTGCAAAAAGGAGAAAATGCAGGTAACCAGTACTTTCTCCTCTACTACCCTGTCAAAGATAGAATTAATCATTTGAGCTAAATTCATATTTCTTCTGCAAATGCTTTCAATTTTCTTGAGTCAAATATTTTGTCATTTGGTAATGAGTTAAAACTTTTTGCTTCACTGAAGCCTAGGTTGTGGGTTTTCATTGGCATTGTCTCTATGAGATGACCATTAAATGGTTTTTGTCTCATTCGACATTATTTCAGCCATATCATTCCTACAGCTTGTTTATTCATGTGCGGTATGGGTTTCACCTGTACAAGGCTATGCCTCTTAAGTGTCTTGCCTTCTGTTTTTAACAAGGACACCCTAAAAAAAAAACCCATGGTCTTGATTGGGGATCAAACCTGGGGCCTGCAGATTATGAATCTTCCTCCTCATCCACTGAGCCAAGCAGGACCACTCTGAGACAGTTTAATGAGTACCCACAACAATATTTTTTAGTCCCAAAATGTTCCCTTTCTCTGTACCACTAGGATAGCATGCACCATACCCAGATAAATTGGTGGTAATATAGCAGGCAAGTTACTAGTATCTCATTTTTTCTCTGAATTCAGGTATAGGCTGGCCTGGAAAGAAAGTTAAACAAAGTACTGGTGAAATAAAGTCTAGGAAAGCATGGATGGGAGCTTTTGGTGCTGCAATATTACTGAAATAATGTTTGTACCAAACTGAAACAAACAAATTTCAAAAAATATCAAATATTGACCAAGCAAAAAATTATGTCTGTGGTGATGGTGAAAGTCTTGCAAGACAATTCAGTTTTTGTCTTTTTGTGTCTTACTACTTACTGCTGTTTCAGCTTTATTTTCATGGAATATTCCAGAGATGATATTGTTCAGTGGTAATCCAGCTGCTTTGAGGTTGAGTCCTTACTTGCCAAAACTCTGAAATGATGCAATCACTGTAGGAAGTGAAAAAAGCTGATGCACTATTTGATTGGTCCACTCAGCACCATGATCTGTATGTCTAGATGTAGACACTAACAGGAGAGTATTATCTGGCATTTGGCATGCAAAATGTTGACATTAGCCCCTCACCAAACTGTGGTGTATCAATGATCATGAGGATAAAGGCTGTTTAAAAAAATTGCAGGAAAAGAAGAAAATGTTGGCAATCATCATTTTCTTCTGTTGCCACAATGCCTTCTACCCTTTCAGACAAATTCCAACATGTTAACCACCTTAAACTCTTTACCAAACAACAAAATTTTAGACTAATCCAAATTCAAAACATTTGCAGACGACAAAATAAATATGACTGAAAGAGTGAAATTTGCTTCGGGAAAGTTAGAAAACATTTTGGGAAAAGGAGAAAATGCTGGTTACCAGCATTTTCTTCTATCCCACAATGTTTTCAAAAGGCTTTTTCTTAAAGGATGTTAAATTTTGGGATTGTGTGGTAAAAGCTTTATGTGTCATCTACAAAATGTTTTTGATGTGGACAGGTCTGTATTTTTGGTATTTCCTAAAGGGAATTGCGTAGTATAGACTCTGTAACACATGTAACAAATGTTCTTATTTCAGGGTATTTGTTGTGGTACTTGTAGTGATCAGTATAATCTGGGTACCAGTATTGAGAAGTGCATCATCAGAACTCTATGTGTATATACAGCAAGTGTCCAGCTTCTTACAGCCACCGATATGTTGTATATTCGTTCTGGCCTTATTCTGGGAAAGACTAAATGAAAAGGTAATTAATGATGGTGTTTATTAATTGTCAGGCTATTTCTTTTAACCCTTTCCCAAACGACAGATTTTGGACTGGTCCAAATTGAAAGAGTTTGCAGATGACAATTTAAAATTTGATGAAAATGGCAGAAAGTTCTCCAAATGGGTAGAAAACACTGTGGGAAAAGGAGAAATTGCTCGTTATGAGCAATTTCTCCTTTTCCCACAGTGTTTTCAAAAGACTTGTACTACAGACACGTGAAAACCAGGGCTTGTCTGGGAAAGGGTTAAAGAATGAGATAGATGTATTTGAATTGCCTTTGCCTATTAATTTTCAGGCTATTTCTTTTAAAGAATGAGATAAATGTATTTGAATTGCCTCTGCGTTGGGCAGATGTTGCTAATTATGTTGAACACTTTTCAATACAATCCCAAGTTTTTAAAACCCTGTGAAAGAAAACTTTTAAAAACAATGTGGGAAAAGAAGAAAATGCTTGTGATCGGCATTTGTTCCTTTTTCCACAATGTGTTCTACCCTTCATAGAAGAATTTTATGATTTGAGTCAGATTTGATTTGTCATCTGCAAATGCTTTCACTTTGGACAAGTCTAAAATTTTGTTTTTTGGTAAAGGCTTAAAGTAATTCAGATCAGAGTTTTAAGAGAAATCTGATAATCAATATCCACCTGCATAGATGGCACTAAAACTCAAACACTAACTGAGGGTACATGTATAAACAGGGTGATCTGTCACACATTTTATTACATTTCTGCTATATTCAAGTTTCTCACTTTTATTTCCTTAGGCTGGACACTTCTGAACCCCAACCTAGTACTGGTGAAACCAAGGACATACATGAATATTGGAGCTGTTGTTGTGATTTGGCTGAAATAATGTTGAAAGCAGCATAAAATGCCATTCTATCAATCAATCAATCTTACTTTCATAGTCACAAAGTAACATGGCACTAATGCATGACGAGTAATAGATACATTTTAAACACACTTGATTAATACATAGTGCTGTAGGTAAAGACACAGATCTGTATATTTCAGAGTTGTGATTTCAACTCTTTACCCATTACCCATTGACAAAAATTTAGACTGGTCCAAATTGAAAGCATTTAAATTTGGCACATGTAATGTCTCTTAAAGGTAAGAAAACATTGTGGGATTACCAGCATTTTCTCCTTTTCCCACAATGTTTTCAAAAGTCTTTTCTGTCACGGTTGTTAAAACTGGGGATTGTGTGGTAAAGGGTTAAGTAATATGCTTTGGGAGAAGAAAGTGCTTCATTCCATTAAAGCAGTTTTCATTACTCTTTGCTATAGAGGCACAAAAACTTATTCTGCATCCAATAAGTGTTAAGAATTGTCAGCTGCAAGATGCTCAAAGTTGTCTGCAAAAGATCATGAATACTTTGTAAGAAGATTTAACCCTTTACCACACAATCCGGACTTTTAACGATCCTGACAAACAAGCCTTCTGAAAACATTGTGGGAAAAGGAGAAAATGCTTGTAACCAGCATTTTCTCCTTTTCCCACAATGTTTTCTACCCTATCAAAGACAAATTGCATCATTTGAGTCAAACTGAAATTGCCATCTGTAATTGCTTCCAATTTGGACAGGTCTAAAATTTTTTCATTTGGTAAAGAGTTAACTCTTTACCACACAATCCTAACTTTTAACGACCCTGAGAAAGAAGCCTTTTGAAAACATTATGGGAAAAGGAGAAAATGCTGGTAACCAGCATTTTCTACTTTTCCCACAATGTTTTCTACCCTTTCCAAAACAAAATTCAATGTTTCAGTCACATTTATTTTGTAGTCTGCAACTGCTTTCAATTTGGGCCTGTCTAAAATTTTGTTTTTCAGTAAAGAGTTAAGTAATAAATCCTCAAGTAACCAAATAAGTTAACTCTTTACCAAACGACAGAATTTTAGACTCATCCAAATTGAAATTGAAGACTTTTTTCACAGGGTCATTAA
This sequence comes from Tridacna gigas, assembly GCA_945859785.2. NCBI lineage: Eukaryota > Metazoa > Mollusca > Bivalvia > Cardiida > Cardiidae > Tridacna > Tridacna gigas. The sequence continues at coordinate 25,433,669 of OX244028.2, forward strand.
AAGTTGGGATTGTGTGGTAAAGAGTTAAACACCAGGGAGTTAACTCTACCAAACAACAGAATATTAGACTTGTTTATATTGAAAGTATTTGCAGACACCTCATTTTATGTGGCTTATATGGAATTTATCTTTGAAAGGATAGACACTTAACTCTGTACCACACAACAAAAATGTAGACTTTGTCCAAATTGAAAGCATTTGCAGACGACAATTTAAACATTGCTCAAGTGATGGAATTTGTCTTTAATAGGGTAGAAAACATTGTGGGAAAAGGAGAAAATGCTGGCTACCAGCATTTTCTCCTTTTCCCACAATGTTTTCAAAAGGCTTCTTCCTCAGGGTCGTTGAAACTTGGGATTGTGTGGTAACGGGTTAATCTTGAAAAAAGGATGAAGTTCTGATAAACAGCACTATTTCTCTGGGTTGTCACAAAGTGAGGTTATCTTGTAAAAGTTTAAAAACCTAACAACCCTCTGCTAATCCTGATTTGACTACAAAAGAGCCATGCTTTGGCAAAGGGGGGGTTAGACGTATCTTCATGATGCATTGTACCAAGCAAGTCATCTCATAATTATGGATCCACAAAAACCAGCAAGTCATCTCATAATTATGGATCCACAAAATCCAGCAAGTCATCTCATAATTATGGATCCACAAAATCCATATTGTCTAACAACCAACTGAATCCTGAGGTAGAATGGGTCTTGGCCATGTAGAAAATTTACCAAATGCAAAAAGTTTCGACACAGTCACCTGCTCAAAATTTTCGACACAGCCTGCACGGACTGAGCTGGCTGATCTGTGTTGATACTATTTGCAGATGCAATAAACCTCCTCTTCATAGAGCATGGTTCAGATGTTTTTAGATTTATCTTGTTTTAAACTTTCAGGGTGCCTTTGCCGGACTGTTAATGGGGATGGTTGTTGGATTGATCAGATTTGCTATCGAGTATTCTTATCCTAGTCCATCCTGCACTGATGTAGAATCTGATCCTACACCCAGTATTGTCAAAAATTTCCACTATCTCTACTTCTCAACATTTTTGTTTGTGCTAACTGGAATCATAGCTGTGGTTGTCTCCCTCTTGACAAAGCCTATTGACCCTAAATGTGTAAGTTCAAACCTATTTACAACTCAGCTGTTTTTGAAGAAAACGTAAAATTATTGTTATAGCCCAGGCATTGTCTGTGTTGTTGTCGTCTGCATCCTGCAAAAACTTTGGCATTTTAGAATATCTCTGGTATTATGAAAAATATTTACTTCATTCTGGGATAAGTTGTTAACTATCAAAAGTGGAAATCATACAACAGTGGCATGTAACCATCAAAATATTTTTGACACAGTTATGCCCCCTTTTCAACTTAGAATTTTTACTGAAAATCAAGCACTTGCAGCCAAGCTTTGGCACCCGCACTAGGCGCTCTTGTTTAAATATTTGGTCTCTCAAAAGTCTGGAGTATATTTGGGTCAAATACATTATTAAGTAAGTCTGTTGAACTCTTTACCACACAATTCTGAGTTTTAACAACACTGATTAAAAAAGGCTTTTGAAAACATTGTTGGAAAAGGAGAAAATACAGGTAACCAGTGTTATCCCCTGTTCCAACAGAGATCCTACCATTTGAGCAACAATTACTTCGTCTTCTGCAAATGCTTCCAGTTTGGTCAAGTCCAAGATTTTGTCGTCTGGTAAAGGGTTAATTGTATGAAAACTGATGCCTGATAGAGCCCTTTTCATCTTTTTTTATATCACCATAGCACAAAGTGTTCAAAGGTGTGATTATGTGATAACCCTATGTCTGTGCACAATTTGTGGTTTATCGTCAACTTTGCCATGATATCCAGGTTTAGCCCACATTTTGCCCTAAACCTGATGATGCTTGGTCAGATTTTCTGTCTTGATATTGTCTAGAAAGAGTTATGTTATAGTTGCATGTAACCTATGATGTGAAGCAAGGTCAAATTTGAGATCATAGAAAAGACCTTACTATCCAATCAGAGCCTTGTGTTTTCATTTCTCCTAATGAAATGTTTTGTTGCTTATATAACAAGGGACACTCTCTGAATCCATAATTATACTGGTATACACTCGGCTATGAAATCTGCCTTATGTTCTTTACAGTTACAGAGACTGACATTTTGGACAAGACATAGTAGAAAACCAAGATGTGATATTGACGAGTCAGAAACCTCATATGGAACAGTAAGTGACCTTTCAGAACACGTTAAAGAGACAGAGATCAAACTTGGTATGTATTGCCTTTGGTGAAATGCTGTCAAAGCTCTTAAATAATAACTTTTTGCTCAATGTTTATAGTGGGCCTGTTGGCAAATGTATTCGTCGAAGTTTGGTTAAAAAAAAAAAAAAAGAACAAAATAAATGAATATACACTTTATCACACAGTCATGACTTTTAACCATGTTGAGAAAGAAGGCTCTTGGAAACATTGTGGAAAAAAAGAAAATTCTTCTTCTTTTCCCACAGTGTTTTTTTAGCCAGTTATGGACAGATTGCATATTCTAACATTTAATTTGTAGTCTGAAATGTAATTTGGACAAGTGTAACAAATTGATGTGTGGTAAAGGGCTAATACAGCAAATGAAAGTATGTCACCTTGTTCAAGACTCAGTTGGATTTAGTTATATATGCTGAGGCAGACTCAAAAGCAAGTGATCCTGGAAACATTAAAAAGGCCTTCTAGTTACAGAGATATAAGTTCACACTCTCTGTTCATGTTATAAAGCAGGAACTTGACAGGAGCACAGGGCAGATAGGTACAAATCAACAAGAACAATACATAATCTTTTAATAAATACTTTAATTCTGCATGTAAATTCAAGCAGCTTATCAAGAAGCAGAGAGATCCAATAACAAGCTCATAAAACATTTTTTCTGTTTCGATTGTTTGCCCCCAAAAAAACAGATTAGAGCCTCTGTATTGAACTGCTCATATCATCAGTGTCTGTTACAATATGTGCAGACAAATTTTGTCACAACTTGTGCAATCAGTGTTTAATCTTTGGAGTCCCACACAGTGTTTTGATTATGCTTCTAAAGAGAAATGGCATATTACATGTATATGTAACATAAATATCAGGACAGCCTAGAAACTTTGTCACAACTGCACTCTGTTAGTTGCTTAACTCTATACCAGCAATTTCTCCATTCCTAAAATGTTTTCTATCCTTTCAAAGGTGAACCATATCAGTTTAGGTGTACTTGATTTTGTTCACTGCAAATGCTCTCAATATGGACTAGTCTAGAACTTTGTTGTTTTGTGAAGGATGGAATTCAGTAATACACTTACTATGCATAAAGAAAATACAAATTGCATACATGCTTCACTTTACAAGGTATAAAACAGATAGTACAAACAGGTATATACCTACAAACATATTTACATGTAAACAGACAGTTTTAAACAAATATTGTTGTAACCCTTTGCCACTCAATGCCGCCATTTAATGACCCTGGGAAAGAAGCCTCTTAAAAGCATTATGGGAAAAGGAGAAAATGCTGGTAACCAGCTTTTTCTCCTTTTCCCACAACGTTTTCTGCTGTATATCAAAGAAAAATTGCCCCATTTTAGCCACACTGAAAATGTCGTCTACAAATGGTTTAAATTTGGACAAGGCTAAAGTTTTGTCATCTGGTAAAGGGTTAAACATAATTGTAAAATGTATATTCAAACAGACTAAAAGGATATTTTCTCAACCATTTAACAATGTACCACAAATATTGAAGACTTTGAGCTAGACAGCTTATTATAGATAAACACATTACCAACAAGAGACAACATTTTTTATTCAGCAGCCGACCACCTTTAACACAATGTTTTCACTTGTATTCTTGCAGTGTTTTTTTAATGGCGATGACCCTTCATAGTTTACAGGGATGTTTTCAAACTTGTCATTTTTAGCTCACCTGAGCTCAAAGTGCTCAAGGTGAGCTTTGTGATCGTGCTGTGTCCGTCATCCAGGTGTCAACAGTTAACTTGTGTGCACTCTAGAGGCCACATTTTCAGTCATATATACTCATGAAACTCGGGCAGAATATTTGACTTGATAATATCTTGGACAGGTTCAAAATTGGGTCATGTCCGGTCAGAAAGTAGGTCACCTGGTCAAAATTTAGAAAAACCTTGTGTGCACTTTAGAGGCCATTATTTTTTAGTCAAATGCACATGGAACTTGGCCAGAATGTTTGTTCTGATGTAGTCTCAGACAAGTATAAAGTTAGGTCATGCCAGGTCAAAAAGTAGGTTACCAAATCAAATATTAGAAAAAAAACTTTTGTGCACTCTAGAGTCTACATTTTTAGTCCAATACTTATGAAACGTGGTCAGAATACTTTTCTTGATACTGTCTTGGACAAGTTTGAAACTGGGTCAAGTTGGGTCAAGAAGTAGGTCACTGGGACAAATCTTAGAAAAACCTTGTGAGCACTGTAGAGGCCACATTTTTAGCCAGAAACTCATGAAACTTAGTCAAATGTTTGTCGTGGTGATATCTCTGACATGTTTGAAATTGGGTCACGTAGGGTCAAAAAGTAGGTCACTCTGCCAAATTTTAGAAAAACCTTGTGTGCACTCTATAGGCCACATTTTCAGTCATATACTCATGAAACTTGGTGAGAATGTTTATCTTGATAATATCTTATACAGCTTTGAAATTGGTTCATGTTGGGTCAGAAAGTAGGTCACCAGGTGAAAATTTAGAAAATCCTTGTGTGCACTCTATAGGCAATACTTTCATCCCAATACCCATGAAACTTGGTCAGAATGTTTGACCTGATGAAATCGAGCACAAGTCCAACATTGGGTCATGTCAGGTCAAAATGTAGGTTTTCGGGCCAAAGCTTAGAAAAATATTGTTAGCACTCTAGAGGCCACATTTTCAGATCATTTCTTATAAAGTTGGTTAGAATATTTGTCATGATGATATATCAGACAAGTTCAAATTTGGTTCATGTCGGGTCAAAAAAGTATGTCACTTGGACAAATCCTAGAAAAGTCTTGTAGGGAGGAGGGGGGGTGGCACATTGTCTGTTTGATACTCAAGAAATATCATCAGAATGTTTGTCATGATGATATCTCTGACAAGTTAAAAATTAAGTCTAGGAGGTCAGAAAAGAGGTCCAAATACTCATGCATTTTACATCATTACAACCAGGATCTTTTCAGCTTTATCAACCCTAGATGACTTTACCCAGGTGAGCACTTTAGGGCCAATGGCCCTCTTGTTATATTGTTTCAGGATGTATTATTGAGTTAAAACTTAAATTGCCAAGGGAGAAAGACAAACAGTGCAGACAGTTTCAGTTATTAAATGGGACCAAGATATTGCAGTGTCAAGTCTGTTTTCATCAGAATGTATTACATACTATTAAACTTAATCCACAATCAGTGTAAATACAAGATCTGACTGCATGTTCTGTGCACTCTGATCTTTATTTTTGCTATCTTTAATTACAACGGAAGTTGCGTGTGATTCCCAAGGATTTTACCGGTAAAAAAACCAAGGTACTGAAAAATATAAAGTTAAAACTGAAACATATGAGTTTTGTTTGGCAATCTAGATAAAACATATAGCGTAGATGATTTTCTTTTTAAATTGAAATGGGAGGTCTTCAAGGGCAAGAACTTGTATACTTTACAGTTAAGGTTGAAATTAATAGATAGGTAGAGTTGTATACCTTAAAATCACATTACATTTTACAGGTCTTAACCCATTACCAGACGACAAAATTTTAGCCTTGTCCAGATTGAATGCATTTGCAGATGACAATTTCATTGTGGCTCAAATGGTGCAGTCTTTCTTTGATTGGGTAGAAAACATTGTGGAAAAGGAGAAAATGCTGGTTACCAGCATTTTCTCCTTTTCCCACAATGTTTTCAAAAGGTTTCTTTGGCAGGGTCGTTAAAAGGAGGCATTGTCCAGTAAAAGGTTAAATAGGTCTTATGCTGCATGAGTTTGTGATGAAACAGGTTTTTTGTGTGAAAAAACTAAATATGGTATGCTAACAAGCTAATTTCTGAACCAAGTTTTATCAAGCACGATGCTTGTTTTAATAAAACCAAAAAGAAAAATATTTTTATATAAACTGAAAAATGAAACTTTTTTTTTAATTTGATCTTGTACTGTATCCATGAGAAGCAAATGTTCACTTGCGTCAATTTTTAACAATATTGATTATGATCAGGCCACCAAAAATGCAGTTTCATCATGGATCTTGTGATACACCATTTCCAAGTTTTTTTTTGTTTCAGATGTGTTCAGTTTCCCTTTAATAAGGTAACTGGTGAAAAAAATGAGGGAAATAACCTACCTTATTATTTTCTTTAACATTAAAACATTTTGTTTAACCCTTTACCAAATGACGAATTTTAGACTAATTAAATTCAAAGCATTAGCAGAAGACAAAATGACTCAAGCTCAAAAGATTATTTCTGTCTTCGGAGTATTAGAAAAATTGTGGGAAAAGGAGAAAATGCTGGTCACTAGTGTTTTCTCCTTTTCCCATGATGTTTTCTTAAGTGTTCTGTCTCAGGGTCTTTAAAACTCTATAGTGTGGTAAAGGCTTAATTCTTGTATTGCATGAAATGGACATTTCAAAAAAGAACAAAGCATGAAACATAACTTTTTCAGTAATATGCGGTTTTTTGTAAAATTATCATCATTGAGGAAACAAATGAAGTATTAATATAGCAACTTTCCAAGTAATTCTGGATTACATTTGATCTTCAAGGATATCATTTTTGTAATTTTAAATGTTGGAAATATTTTAAAACTGATTATCAAATGATAAGAATCCATAAAGCAATGAGACATAAAAGAGAAAATAATCATAAATGTTTACAGTACCTAAGATATAAATTTGACCTCTTCCCATGGCTGACTAAACAATCTACTGAAATCCAGACAGATTCTGATCTTTTAAGCTTCACTATAAAAACCTATAGTATAGGTCCAAGATTAGACCACATGACCTGTGCTGTCTGATTTTGACTATGCCATGTGCAAAGGCCCCTGTTTTTGCCTATGGAGCTGAAAGGGTTAACCTATAAAATAATTGTTTTCAAGTTAGTGAATAAAACTAAATGTTGCACAGGCAATGTTTCTTTTTTTTTGCTCAATTATCTTACAAAGTGCTAGCAATGTAAATTTAAAAAAACCAGAGTAAGTGTTTAATGCAATCTGATCTTGATCTTTAATGTCCAAAAAAGTATCTGATAATATTTCCAGAATTAAACCTGAAACTCAGTTATGATAGTGATAATGAGAACAGTAACATTGTCTTTAACCCTTAGAGCACCAAACCAAACAAACCTTTACAGGCTAGGAATAAAACTCAGATAATTGCAATTTCAAGGCTGCTCTTGTACAGAATGTCTCAACAGAGCAGACAGTGAAGATCAAATATCAGGCTGCACATTCTGTGCAGTCTGAACTTGATGTACATTGGCCACAAAGGCAACCATAGTTATGAAAGGTGCTTTAAGGGTAAATAATAGAGGGTGCTCATTTTTGAAATCTCCTGTGGCCTGATAGTAGATGGCCCTGATCACTTGATGCAAAATAATGGCAAAAAAAATTTTTTTTTTCTTTGGCCTATATGTTTTAAATATGTAGTTTTATTTACATTGTTTTTTATCCTTTTTTCGTTTTTGAAAAAAATATATTTTTTTCTAGGGTGAATAAATTCCAATATGCTGTGGAAAAAAAATGCCATATTTATGATACTTGGTGTTTGAAGTGAATTTTCTGTGGGATTTTACAATGTAAGGAATTGTCAGTACAGATATTTTATTTTTCTCTCGTGCAATGACTTTGTATTTGACTTTGTATTGTATCAGAATACTGTTTCACTTTTGTTTACAAAGTTAATGCACAAACTCTGGAAGCTGTTTCTGATATATTTAATGGCACTATATTTTTCATCAATCAAAATTTATCATCAAAAAAAAAGAGAGACAAAAATTTATAGTTCAGATGAAAAAAAGTTCTGTCCATTTACATGGGAAGTTATCTACATGCCTGTTTTTCTTTGGTATTTCATAAGAAAAAAAAGAAAAATACAAAAGAAAATCTATTAAAAAAAAATGGAAGGGAAGTTGAGGGGCAGGGGGATTGTTATTATAGCCAGAAGTTGTTACAAAATATGCAATCCTTTTTTTTTTAATCGAGGGTCAAGCTGCATTGTCTGATTTTGATAGAAATTGTCTGAAAATTTTGTTTAACTCATTTACCTGGCAGAAAGAATGAGACGATTTCATATTGAAAGCAGTTGCAGACGAAGAACTAGATTTGGCTAAAACAAATAGGTTTAACCTTTAAAAATGTAGAAAACATTGTAGGAACCAACATTTTCTCCTTTTCCCAAAGTGTTTTTAGAAGCTTTTATTCCTCAGGGTTGTTAGAACACTGGATTGTATGATGAAGGGTTTACCCTTTACCACACAATCCCATGTTTTAAGGACCCTGATGAAAAAGGCTTTTGAAAAGATTATCGGGAAAGAAGAAAACGCTGGTAACCAACGTTTTCTCCTTTTCCCAGAATGTTTTCTTCCTTTTGAAAGACAAATCCTACAATTTTAGCAACATTTAATTTGTACTTCTTTGAATTTGGACAAGTCCAAAGTTTTTTAATTTGGTAAAGACTTATGTGATTCTTAAATGATGCACGTAATATTACTTTGATAAGTTGAACTTATTTCTTTCTGTGACTCATAAACAATTTGAATTTTATGTTTTTGTTTCCCTTTTGCCTTTATTTTTTTATATCCACAGGAAAAACTTGTGTCATACTTCCATGCAAGTTTTGGGTATTTGTTGATGATACATTTTTTTTTTTTTTATTTGATAACCAGATCTTGAGAAGTCTATGAAAAGTTTTGGAAGCTTTGTATTGAATATCATATTTTGTCTGTCTGTCTTTTTTGGTTGTTGACAATATAGTGCCTTTAAAGCAAAAGCTAATCAAAAACTCTTTCATTACAGTGAAAAAAACATGAAATCCTCGGATCAACACTGACTTCCTAAATCTTGCATTCAATGAATGGTTGACTGGTATCTTTGACTGATTGTATTCTGACGTTTGGCTTTTACTCAGTATGGCAAACATGATGTCTTTTGACCTTTTGCCACATACAAACAAAACTTTGATGCATTCACAGAAAATGTATTGTATAGAAATGATGGAGGAAAATAGAGAAATGATTCATCATGGCAAATTCATCATTTTCCTTCTTTTCTCTCTTGTTTCAATTGATTGCAGTCTGTTCAGATTGACATTAAGCATTTTTACTCAAGTTTGTCTTCAGACGGGAGGTGGGTGGGAGGGGGAGTCCAAACTTTGCAAATGAGGCAAAAGGTAGAATAAAAGAAACTGAAAAAATGTAAAAGCAATCATTAGACATCCTGCTGTTACATGTGACTCACTTAAAAGAGACCTCTTGGCCAGGGCTTGAGTTTTCTAAATTGAAGTACTAGACCTAAAATGAATTATGTGTTTCTGAAAATTTTGAACCTGAAACTAAAAGTATTTTTACAAGTCTTAATCTGCAGGAAATGTAAATTAATGGGAATTTTTGAGTATTTGTGTTTTTTCAGAGTGCTGGAAAAATATTGGACAAATTCAGCAGCGAAATGAAGGATACATATTTTGAAAAATCAAGTTATTTTTATGCTGAATCCCACAAAAAAAGAGTGAACAGTATTTTTCCACAAAAAATTAGTGATCAATATCTGTCCAGAATACTAGTGAGATAGTTATAGATCAATATTTGAATGTGTTTGTCCAAGGTCAGTATTGGACAGTGTGTGTCCAGAATAAATTTGGAGTATTTGATAGTGTTTGTCAAGGAACAGTGCTGGACAGTGTTTGTATAAATTTAATGTTACACAATGTTTAGCGAAGGTCTGTATTGGACAATGTTTTTCAAAGACTAAGATTGGACAGTATTTGTCCAAAATCACTATTGGACAGTGTTTGTCCAAGGTCAATATTAGATGGTATTTGTCCATGAGAAGTATTGTAAAGTCTGAGATCAGTAATCCACAGTGTTTATCCAAGGCTAGGTCTGACTGTTCAAAGCTTGCCTTTGACAGTATTTGTCGAAGGTCAGTATTAGACACTATTTGTCGAAGGTCAGTATTAGACACTATTTGTCGAAGGTCAGTATTAGACACTATTTGTCGAAGGTCAGTATTAGACAGTATTTGTCGAAGGTCAGTATTAGACAGTATTTGTCGAAGGTCAATATTAAATGGTCTTTGTCCAATTTAAGTATTTGGCAGTCTTAATTCAGATCAATATTGCACAGTGTTTTGTCCAGGTCATTAATGGACAGTATTTCGTCAGAGATCATTACGGTTTATCCAAAGATAAGTATGGGACAGTGTTTTTCCTCTTTTGTCGTCTGCCTTGTTGAAATTGTTTGTCAAAGGACAATAAAGTGCTTATCCAAGGTCTGTATCAGAAAATATTTGCCAATGATTAGTTTTGGATATTTTTCCAAGAACAATAAAGTGTTTGTCCAAACTCTGTGTTGGACAGTGTTTCTCTGAAATCAGAAAGTATTTGCCTATGATTAGTTTTGGATATTTTTCCAAGAGCAATAAATTGTTTGTCCAAACTCTGTGTTGGACAGTGTTTCTCTGGAATTAGAATTGGTTCGAGTTTGTCCAAGGATAGTTTTGGACAGTGCTGTCCAAGATCTGTGTAAGAAAATGTTTGTCCAAGACCAAAACAGTCCAAGATAAATATTAGTTACTGCTTGTCCAAGGTCGGTGCCTGTCCTACATCACTGTTGGACAGTGTTTGTTGATGATCGTTATTAAACAGTGTTGTACCAAGATGATTATTTGGGATTGTTTTGTCCATAAACAAAAAAATGTTTGTCCAAGGTCTGTATATGACAGTGTTTGTCCAGGGTCAGTTTTGGATTTTGTTTGTCCAAGGTCAGTATAGGATGATGTTTTTCCAGGGTCAATATAGGACACTGTTTGTCAAGGGTCATTATTGGATGATGTTTGTCCAGGGTCAGTATAGGACACTGTTTGTCAAGGGTCATTATTGGATGATGTTTGTCCAAGGTCAGTATTGGACATTATTTGTCCAGTATCAGTATTGGATGGTGTATGTCCAAGATAAATATTGAACATTGGTGGTCCATGGTCCGTTTTGGATGGTGTTTGTCCAAGTCAGTATTGGACATTGTTTGTCCAGGGTCATTATTGGATGATATTTTTCCAAGGTCAGTATTCGACATTGTTTGTCCAGGGCAAGTATTTGATGGTTTATTTTCAAGGTCAGTATTGGACAGTGTTGGTCCAGGGTCAGTATTAAATGGTGTTTGTCCGAGGTCAGTATTGGACTAATTGCTTGTCCAGGGTCATTATTGTATGGTGCTTTTCAAAGGTCATTACTGGACTGTTTTCCAACATCAGGAATCATTATCACTCACATCCTACCATATTTCTATTTCTAATGCTTACTTCCAAGGCAAGATATCTGATATTTTTTAAACCTTTTGTTTCTGGAAATAAACCTATAACCTTGGAGTTTAGAATAAGTAGATTATTTTTAGGTAATTGGTGTACACATTTTTACTTCTGAACACTGCCCATGAAGGTAGCTCAAGGTGTGCAAGGGCTCTTCAGGGTTAATTCTTGTTATTGTGCTAGTTTTCAAATTGAGATGCATGTTACCCAAATGCTTAAACAGAATGTTTGTTGCAGTTCTTCCCACTTGTTAAGTGTGTCATTGTTAACTAAATATTCCTCCCAGATTTTTATTTAACAGATTCCTACCATATCAGGAAGTTAAATTTATCTGAAACTTCCTTTTTTACCCGAAACTAATATGGGCACTTCCATTTCTATGACACCAATTATATAAAAAGTTATGTCTTAAGTTTTAAAGAGTGTTTGGTTGTTGAATTTTGTACTTTGATCTTTTTGAGAGCATATACTCTCAGATGTTTTGTACTACATCTGGGCTTTACCTCGAGTGAAGATTCTGTTTCAGGTAGCTATTTTCCAGGGCATACTACTTTGCTGCAGTTCAGAAGTTGTGATCTCTTGTCACTAAGTTTCTGATTTGCTTAATCATATGGTGTTACTTTCTTATATCTATAATTAGACTTGGAATGAAATTAAGAATAGTTGGTAAATACAGGCCCTGGAGTTAGGACACAGTCACAACCTGATATTGGTATAGCCAGCAATATGCCCTAATTTTATCATACGTACTTACTATTCCTAAATAAAACTTACTGGGAGATAATTCATGTCGAGAAACAGCAGGATGTTCTACCAAAAAGAAAAATGGAAAATCTTAACCAGATCCAAATTGAATGCAGGTACAAATCTCAGAGTCAGTGTTGCCAGGTCTCGATTTCTAGTACTGACATCTTTTCAGCTAAATCTAAATCTGTCGCATTTAGAATATCCATCTTGGATATTCATCTTCTGAAGGAGAAACGGGGATTAAAATGTCTTAAACGGTGCATAATGTGAGTATTTTAGCTTTGAATTGAACTTTTTTTTTAAATCAAACACAAACCTCAATGTTTCTGTTCCATGGATTTTGAAATGGTCTTATTTTTGTAACATTGCCTCCCTGATTCCTTTGACTTCAAAACATTCTTGCTTTTCATAAACATTGCTTAAACATGTCCATGTGCTGAGTGTTTTGAAATTGAAGGCTTATTTTTTGATTTGGCAAAGGCCTCTACTGTCAGAGATAAGCCAAGATGCTTTTCAATTCAAGTGGCCAGAATGTATGCACGATCCTTTTTATTTAACCTGAGCAAAGTGGAGGAGATGTGACCGGGCTGGGTGTAGAACCATGTCGTAAAATTTTTCACAGATTTATTGAAATGGATTATTCCATCATTTCTAAGACTGCCTGTCACTTCATTGTTCATGTGATGAACTCTTATAAGAAGAGTCAGTGCTCATATTGCTGTATTTGATCCCGGTGGTGTTAGATGTACGTTATTAATCAAATTTTTACAAGGTAATGTAAGACTTGCTGAAAGCTGTTAAAATAGAAGAAATACTATATTTCAATTGGGTAAAAACACTTGTGAGTAAAGGAGCAACTCCTTGTGACAAGTGATGGCTTCAGAAAAGTCTACAGTCATGATGTCTTTACATGCAATGGATTGAATTGGAAGAGTCCTGAAGGAAAATAGGTCTTTTATTTTTTGACAAAACAATAATCTGGGTCCGTATTCACCAACCATTCTTAAGAATATTCTTAGTCTTATTCTTCAAGATTAAGAAAATTTGAAAGTAACACAACTTCTGATTGGCTAAACCAAATGGTTTAGCCAATCAGGAGTCATGTTACTTTCAAATGTAGAAAATTTTGGAGAATAAGACTAAGAATGTTCTTAAGAATGGTTGGTGAATACGGACCCTGGTGGCTGTAATAAGTGGTGTAGCTAGAAACTAAATGATCTGCTGGCATTGTTGTGTATGTTCAGGCATGGGCCATACTCAACTACAATGTTGTGGAAGCAAATGCTTTTTTGGCAAGTGGCAGCCTTTTTTTAGCAGGTTGTAGCCTTTTTCGGTAAGTGGCAGTCAGGCCACTGGTCTTGTATCGGTGTTTTCACATTTGTATGAATACTATTGGGCTGGGTTCAATGAATTTTTAGGGGGAAGGGGGAGTGAACCAATTCTCAGTTCTACTTTTGTTTTTCTTTCATGTGCCGTGGTAGGACAATATGATTCATTGGGCTGTAGCGTTATTCTCATGAATCAGTTAATTGAATTTCAGTTGTTTATTTTCAAAGGTTCAATGAAGGAAAAATACCTGGGTTTTTTTTGTTACATGCAGTTCTATCTTCTTTGATTTTGACTAAATGTTATGTTACCCTACTAACTTAGGTTCCATGTTTTGTAACTGTTTAGTGTGTGTGGCTGCTGTATAGTGCTGGATTCTGTTGACATGTCTGTCTTGTTGGGTATTCTCTTTATTCAGATGATGCTTTTTCCTAAATGTGGAGGTGGAGATGTTTTAATAACTTTTGACCCATTGATTTATTTCCGGCTTTTCCATCAATGATGAGACTATGTGAAACTGTACCAGCAATGGAGTACATGTCAGATAAAGGAAAAAGTACTTTGAAAATTTGGTTTTACTTGTGAATTTTGAAATCATTGTTAGGATTGACAATCAAACAGAAACACATCAGTAGACAATGCAGATCAAGATAAAACTGCATAGAAAATGCAGTTTTATCTAATATCAACACTGTCTACTATTGAAGAAGATGTTTGGCACAAACTAACCACATTTTTTTAAATATTTGTGGTCCCTATAGACTGTTTGTTAATTACATCTATGCAGGTGTAGAGATTTTGTTTCATTGAATTTGAGAGATGTTAAATCCAATTTGTATCTGATTATACTGGAACAAGCTTTGCAGATGTGTGAGTTCTCTTGTTTTGTATTGCTATCAGTACAAATTGGAAAATGAACCAACCTTTGAAGTCATATAGAAAGCATCTTTTCTTGGTGTATTCTGCTTGGTGTATTTTTAGACTGAATCAGGTTTGGTAATCATTTAAGACTCATATTTCGGTACACTTTCCTATATACTCAAACTACCTATATGCAAACACAATATCAAAAAATCTACAAGTTAAGCACCCTATAATTATGTTAACACTTTACATTGAAATTACATGTCTGAATCAAAGAGCAAATTTAAAATATAGAATTTCTGTCTTATGTTGGTAGATGATGTAAGTGGAGATAGCAAGAAAGACCACAAGGAGAACGGAATGAGTGCTAATCTCATGGAAGCTGATGAAAAAGTTGGTGTTGAAGTCATGATTGAACAGCCCGAGATGAAGAAAGGTAAGAAAACTGTGCATGTACCTTTTATTAGTCTACCCATTAAAGCAGCACTTGGCTTTTTTAGTTCACCTGAGCAAAAAGTGCTCAAAGCATGCTTTTTGTGATTGTACCATCTGGTTTACCTTATGTGCCATCTAGGGGCATCCATTTGAACCAGAAACTGTGGATAAGCAAGATACAATTGTTGGATATCAGCTTTTGAGCTTGAATACTGATCTCCTTTAACTCTTATGGAATTTGTCTTTTAAAGGGTAGAGAATGTAGTGGGAAAAGAAGAAAATGCTGGCTACCAGCATTTTCTCCTTTTCAAACAATGTTTTCAAAATGCTTCTTCTTCAGGGTCATTAAAACTCGGGATTGTGTGATAGAGTTAACATAAAGATTTTATGTGTAAGGTTTGAACATTTTTTTCTTTTCAGTCAAAGTACATGGCAGGGATAACATGTCACTTTTAAGATAGCTCTAGTCATAGTAAAGTAACACCA
Organism: Tridacna gigas; assembly: GCA_945859785.2. Taxonomy (NCBI): domain Eukaryota; kingdom Metazoa; phylum Mollusca; class Bivalvia; order Cardiida; family Cardiidae; genus Tridacna; species Tridacna gigas. The sequence goes on from OX244028.2 coordinate 25,449,033, forward strand.
AAATCTAATACCTGTCCATGAGCAAAGCATTTGAAGACAAAGCATTAGATTTTGCTCAAGTGATTTGAATTTGTCTTTAAAAAGTAGAAGCATTGTAGAAAAAAAAGGAATGTCTTTAAAAAATGGAAACATTGTGGAAAAAAAGGAAACTATTATAAGCTGTACTGGTTGAGTGCCAGCAGGGCTTATGGCATTGTGTGGTTTCCAATATCCTTCTGTCTGTCTGTTTCAAGGTTATGTGATCAATAAAGTGTGCATTCATGGTCAAACTTTCATAAAACTTGCACAGTTTCTTTATATCATAAATAGCTTGAACCCAATAATTGATTTTGAAAAGAAAAATCCAAAATTTAGTAATGGAAAAGTAGCCATTTAAAGATGAAAATCTTTATTTCGTTTTTAGCTCCACTGGCCATAGGCCAGCGGGCTTATGTCATGGCCCGGTGTCCGTCGTGCGTCCGTCCATCCGTGCGTGCATGCGTCCGTCCGTCCGTGCGTTAACTTTTATTTCAAACATCTTCTTCTCTGAAACTACCCATCCAATTTTCATGAAACTTCACAGAAATGATCCTGCCATGGTCCTCTTCAGAATTTCTTGAAAGAATTTGATTCCTTTAAAAACTCTGGTTGCCATGGCAACAAAAGTGAAAAATATTGGAAATCTTTAAAAATCTTCTTGTCTGAAACCATAAGGCATAGGGCTACCAAATTTGGCATGTAGCTTTATGTAGTAGACCTCTATCATGTTTCTTGAAATTATAGCCCTGGGGTCAAAATTGGCTCTGCCCCAGGGGTCACAAGTTTTACATAGGCTTATATAGAGAAAACTTTAAAAATCTTCTTGTCTGAAACCATAAGGCATAGGGCTACCAAATTTGGCATGTAGCTTTATGTAGTAAACCTCTATCATGTTTCTTGAAATTATAGCCTTGGGGGTCAAAATTGGCTCTGCCCCAGGGGTCACAAGTTTTACATAGGCTTATATAGAGAAAACTTTAAAGATCTTCCTGTACCTAGCCATAAGGCCTAGAGCTACCAAATTTTGCATTTAGCTTGATCTAGTTGGGGTCTACCAAAAGTGCCCAAATTATAGTCCTGGGGTCAATTTGGCCTCATGCTGGACGGGAGGGGGAGGGGTTCACAAGATTTACATAGGCTTACATAGGGAAAACTTTTAAATCTTGGTGTACATAGCCATAAGGCTTAGGCTACCAAATTTTGCATAATTATAGCATTATCTAGTGGACAACTACAAAGAGGGCCCAAGTTACAGCCCTAGGATCAAGTTTGGCCCTGCACCAGGGGTCACAAGTTTCACATGGGTTTATGGAGTGAAAAGTTCAGAAACCATCTTGTTACTAGCCATAAGGCCAAGAACTCCCAAATTTGGCATGTTATTCTTCTAATACACATACTCCCCGTTTAGTCCGACTGTAGCCCTGGGGTCAAAGTTTTATAAGGGCTTGTATACTGAAGACTTCTCTTTATGGTTTATATTTATAAGCCAGTGGAGCGATACAGGGCCATCATGGCCCTCTTGTTAAATGATAATTATGCCATTCTTTTGAAATTTGCACAGATTGTTTGTTATCCAGGGATTGAATCCTACTGAAAATGAAGTAATTTCAGCTATCACTTAAGGAAAAGCACAGCAGCCATTTGATGGCTAAGTCTTGTTTACTCAAGGAAGTCTACATTATTGGTCCTATTTCTTTGATACTTGCAAGGGTTCTTTAACACAATAAGTTCTAAAACCCTATAAAAAAATTTGGCCGGATTCCAAACAATTGAATTTTAGGAATTGTAATTTGATTATTTCACTGTTTGTTTTATACACCATGCCTGCTTATTATGCTCTCTTAGTGTGTTCAAGCCCATTTGCATCAGCCCCTTCCCATTTGTGTGTGTGTGTGTTTTTGTGTGTATGTGTCTTTTTTTATTTATGAATATTTGCAAGAAGAAACAAAAGAAATTGAAAATTTAACTGTATGTCTTTGTTTCAAAGTTTTGCTTAAAATTGGTTTGGGAGAATGGGAGTATTATGCACTTCCAAGTCTTTTAAATGTTTTCCATATATGTAAGGTTGAATGATAACCCATGTAGAGACGGTACATCCAGCTCTAACAGCTCTTTCTTTTGTGACAAAAACATTTGGGAATCATTGCCTGTCTCTGATGGCATTTGTTTTTACTTTTTATTATACATTAAGGTTCACTGGTCAGTCACTGCCAGTAGAGCCATCCAGGCCCTCAAGGGCCTCTAGTTGTATTTTGTCTTTTTTACACTATCTTTTTTTCAAGAACTTCTTTTTCATGATTGTAAATACATGGAATTACGTAGTAAGGCACTAAGAGGTCTTTATTTTTGTCTCCTTTTAGGTTCTGCACCCTGGTATAGAATGGTTTTCAATTATATGTGTGGTCTGGAGGACATGGATTCAACCAATATTGCCAACAAACAGGTATGTAGTTGTACCAGTCTATGTTGGGACGTAAACCCTTCTACATTCTGCAGACAATCTATGGCATCTAGCAGCAGACTAATCTTGAAAACAATTTGACCATAGGAAAAATATTATTTTGTAGTGAAATACTCTGTCCAATTTTGGTTCAGTGGTAATTATAATTATTATAGCCCATCAGAACATGAAGTCATCAGATGTGAGCTGTATTTCATCATTTTTCTTTCCATCTTCCTGTCTTCACAGATCTTGAGTATTCCTTTGATGACACTCAATAAAAAATGATGAAATAATTCCACTTCACTGAAAATGTTGGCAGCCAAAGTTTGAGATAGAAAAAAATAGCCCTTTCATCCTTTACTACACAACAAAATTTCAGACTTGTCCAAATTGAAAGCATTTGCAGACGACAAAATAAATATGACTCAAAAACTGAAATTTGTATTGGGAAGGGTAGAAAATATTGTGGGAAAAGGAGAAAATGCTGGTTACCAACATTTTCTCCTTTTCCCACAATGTTTTCAAGAGGCTTTTTGTTCTGGGTCATGAAAACCTGTGATTGTGTGGTAAAGGGTTAGCACACAAAGCTGACCTTCAACAAGCCTGAAAGAAAGCATTTGAGAACATTTCCGGAAAAGGAGAAATGCTGATAACAAGCATTTTCTCCTGTCCCGCAATGTTTTCTACCATATCAAAGACAATAAGCATCATTTTAGCAACATTGTATTTGTTGTGTGCATATGCTTTCAGTTTGATCCAATCCAAAGTGTTGTTGTTTGGTAAAGGGTTAAAAAACTTCATTTGTTCTTGAATAAGTACTCAAGTTAAACTGAAAGATTCTTTAGGTGACCCTGCTTTAGAATTTCTCAAATCAGTCTGTTCACCAGAACTGCAAATTCAGAAACATTGAACAGGGTCAAAACCTAAATAAATGGACTGATTATAAAATATTTTTATAGAAATATTCATTTGGTGGTCCTTCCCTGATACTGCTAAAAATTACTCTTCTCTCTCTACAAGATGGCTGCCTTTGATAGAGCTAGAACAGTACTGAAATAACCATACCACCTTATCAAGTAGAATGATTTTGAATTAACTCTTTACCACACAATCCGAACTTTTAACGACCCTGAGGAAGAATCCTTTTGAAAACAATTCGGGAAAAGGAGAAAATGCTGGTAACCAGCATTTTTTCCTTTTCCCACAATGTTTTCTACCCTTCCTAAAACAAATTTCAATTTTCAGTCACATTTATTTTGTCGTCTGCAAATGCTTTCAATTTGGACCTGTCTAAAATTTTGTCGTTTGATAAAGCGTTCACTTCACTCAAGTTTTTCTTAATTGCCATTGATGGAAATCACCATGATACATCTGCACGGCTGAATGGGAAGGCCACCAGAGCTTAAAGTAGAAAACCTTCCTCCTAAAGCGAATGATTTCCAAATATCAAAGGAATGTTTTCTTGATGGCATTGCACCCAGACTTTAAACAGTTTTCCTCTGGTGCAAAGGATGCCTGTCAGTGCTAGAAACAGCAAAAACCTTTCCCGAGCATACTAGGGCATTGGTAGTATACAGGACTTGAAACAAGGGGGTCTCTGGTTTGAATCCCCATCTAGGTGAATCTCCTTCTGAGAAATGACGATAGTAATTGCAACAATATTCAGCCTCTCTCACAGATTATTATTGTTTTAACGAGGTTTTGTGGGAAAGCAGCCAGCGGCTTGGGAAGAATATTGTGCAAAGTAATGGTTAAAGAAATTAATGGATAGGTGCACTGGCTGCTTCGATATATATCTGAAATTGTGTTGAGAATGGCTTTAAACTGCATGCAAACAAATAAAGGGAAAACTTTTAACTGAACTGAACTGAACTGACATTTATTTTTTGATGTATACAAGTTGTACATTGTCAGAGCACATATACTTAGGAATTTAGTTGCGTGTATAATGCATGAATCTGAAAAATACACAAATAGAAAAAAAAGCTTAGAAAACATAAAGAAAAAACATATGAAAAAAGAAACAAATGGCAATAATAGAAGTACATGACTTGGTAAAGTTTTAGATCTGCTTTGTAAGTGGATGATTTGACAGAAAGATAGGAAATCGAGAGAGGATACACAAGAATAATGATAAAGTAATAGTTTACAGGATATTATTTAACTCTTTACCAAACGACAAAATTTTAGACTTGTCCAAATTGAGAGCATTTGCAGACAACAAAATAAATGTGACTCATAGATTGAAATTTGTTTTGGAAAGGTTAGAAAACATTGTGGGAAAAGGAGAATATGCTGGTTAGCAGCATTTTCTCCTTTTCCCACAATGTTTTCAAAAGGGTTCTTCTTCAGGGTCGTTGATTCCATGTTATATAGACTGGAAAAAAAGGCATTTGAAAACATTATAGAAAAAGGAGAAAATGCTGGTAGCCAGCAATTTCTCCTTTTTCCACAGTGTTTTCTACCTTCTCAAGAATAAATTTAATCATTCAGTTACATTAAGTTTTGTTGTCTGGTTAAAGAATTATACTAGTATATTTCCCTGATTTAATACTTGTACCACTTTTTGATGTAGACCTGAGATTTACGTGAACAGCGGAAGGACTTGAATATCATTTAACCCTTAGAGCAGAATATCATTTAACCCTTAGAGCACCGAATAAACCTGTCAGACATTTTCATCCTAGAAATACCATCCAAATAATTGCAATTTCCTGTTTTCTTTTGTCTACAGTGATTCAGCAAAGCGGACAGTGTAGATCAAAGAGCAGGCTGCATGTTTTGTGCAGCCTGATCTTGATCTACACTGGCTGCAAATGCAACTATAGTCGTGAAAGGCTCTTTAAGGGTTAACATTGTATTTACAGATTGAGAAAGAAGATATGTTGTCTATTAAAGAGGACAAGCGATGGAAGATGTGCTCTGATGTGGCTGCTGTTCTTTCAATGATATGTTGTGTTGGTCTGGCCATTTATTTTGGGTAGCTGGATGTTTGTCATTTGTCATCACACCAAACGGCATCATACATGGTCAGTATCTCACAGAATGTCTCATCCAAACAGATGGCTAGTCCAGAGATTTAAAACTCTGTTATTTGAATAAGAAAGGGATGGTGAATGAATATTCTGTGAGTGCAAAAGTTAGTCTGATTTGGAAAAAAGAAAAAGATTTAAGCATTTTATCAAAGAAACATTACTGGTAGATAATCAAATGTCTCAGATATAGTATAAGATACGATTTGAGGTCAAAGACAGTGATCATAAAACATGTTGCGCTTAATTTACCAGAGAACAAAAACTTACTTGATGTCAAGTCTGAATTTGTTAAAGAAAGAAAAAAGAACTTGAACTGTGAAGAAGTTCCTTATTAAGTTTATACTGAATTACATTCGTAAAAATAATATTATGCATTTTCTTATTTAGTTTCTTCTTGTTGATAGGACTATGAACTTGTGAACTTGTGCAGGATCTTGCATTAACTCTTTACAGGGGTGACAAAATTTAGACTAGTACAAATTGAAAGCATATGCAGATGCCATGTTCACTTAGCTAAAAAAAGATGAACTTTCTGTCTTTGAAATGGTAGAAAACATAGTTGGAAAAGAAGAAAACACTGGTAACTTACCAATATTTTCTCCTTTTCTGGCAAATCTTTCAACAGCTTTCTTTCCCAGGGTAAATATTCAGGATTATGTGATAAAGGGTTAAATAAAGCAAATGGTACTAGACACAAGTATTTGTCTGGGGTAAAGATCTTGACTATATAAACTTAAACTTTGGAATAAAGCTTTTAGTGAATGATTTTTAGCTCCACTGGCCAAAGGCCAGCGGGCTTATGTCATGGCCCGGTGTCCGTCGTGCGTCCGTCCGTCCGTCCGTGCGTTAACTTTTGTTTCAAACATCTTCTTCTCTGAAACTACCCATCCAATTTTCATGAAGCTTCACAGAAATGATCCTGCCATGGTCCTCTTCAGAATATGTTGAAAGAATTTGATTCCTTCAAAAACTCTGGTTGCCATGGCAACAAAAGTGAAAAATATTGGAAATCTTTAAAAATCTTCTTGTCTGAAACCATAAGGCATAGGGCTACCAAATTTGGCATGTAGCTTTATGTAGTAGACCTCTATCAAGTGTCTTGAAATTATAGCCCTGGGGTCAAAATTGGCTCTGCCCCAGGGGTCACAAGTTTTACCTAGGCTTATATAGAGAAAACTTTAAAAATCTTCTTGTCTGAAACCATAAGGCATAGGGCTACCAAATTTGGCATGTAGCTTTATGTAGTAAACCTCTATCGTGTTTCTTGAAATTATAGTCCTGGGGTCAAAATTGGCTCTGCCCCAGGGGTCATAAGTTTTACATAGGCTTATATAGAGAAAACTTTAAAAATCTTCCTGTACCTAGCCATAAGGCCTAGAGCTACCAAATTTTGCATTTAGCTTGATCTAGTTGGGGTCTACCAAAATTGCCCAAATTATAGTCCTGGGGTCAATTTGGCCTCATGCTGGGGGGGGGGGGGGTTCACAAGATTTACATAGGCTTACATAGGGAAAACTTTTAAATCTTGGTGTACATAGCCATAAGGCTTAGGCTACCAAATTTTGCATAATTATAGCATTATCTAGTGGACAACTACAAAGAGGGCCCAAGTTACAGCCCTAGGATCAAGTTTGGCCCTGCACCAGGGGTCACAAGTTTTACATGGGTTTATGGAGTGAAAAGTTCAGAAACTGTCTTGTTACTAGCCATAAGGCCAAGAACTCCCAAATTTGGCATGTTATTCTTCTAATACACATATTCCCCATTTAGTCCGACTGTAGCCCTGGGGTCAAAGTTTTATAAGGGCTTATATAGTGAAGACTCTCTTCATGGTTTATATTTATAAGCCAGTGGAGCGATACAGGGCCATCATGGCCCTCTTGTATTGTTTTTGACAACTTTCTAAAAGGCGGTCTCTTGCGAAAATAAAATCCAAAGATGATCTGTAATAGATTATGCATTGATCTGCATGTGTCAAACAAATCTATAAGATTTATATGGCAATGTACAAAATTGTAGAGGACCATAAGGTTTTTGTTTCCATGTAGCAATGTCTATATCTATGTGGTCAATGTAGAATAAAGGACAGGACTGTTAGATTTATGTTTCAATGTACAATGGCCAACAGAAACATTAGATTCATGAGACAATGACCAATTTCAGACAGAACTAAAACAGTTATTTAACAATGAACAATGTCAGACAGAAGTCTCAGATTTATGTGGCAATGAACAATATCAAATAGGATAATTTATGTAGTAATCTACAATGTCAGAAAGGACTTTAAGATTCATATGGCAAAGTACAATTTTATAAAGGAATATAAGGTTTATGTAGCAATGTAAGATGTGGCAGAACTAAAAGGTTTATTTGGCAGCGTTTAATGTCGGACAGAACTATTAAGATTTATGTGGCAATATACACTGTCAGACTGAATTATTTGTGTGGCACCATTCAGTGTCGGACAGAACATTAAGATTTACGTGACAATCTACAATGTCAAGCAGCTACAATGTCCAGCAGAAATACCGGTATAAGATTTATATGGCAATGAACTCTATCAGACTGAATTATCTATTTGTCAATGAACGAGGTCATACAGAACTTAAAGAATTTTATGGTAATGTACAGTGTTAGACATAACTTAAAGATTTATTTGGCAATGTACAATGACTGACCGAACTTCAAGATTTATGTGGCAATAAGCAATGTCAGGCTGAACTTTAAGTTATATGTTGCAATGTACACTATCAGACTTAATTATTTTGTTTGGCAATATACAATATGGGACAGAACTTAAAAATTTATACTGCAATGTACAGTGTCAGACAGAACTTAAGGATTTGTATTGTGATTTAGGATGCCAAACAGAGCTTAAAGATTTAATATCGTGATGTACTATGTCAGACAGAACTGAAATATTTATATTACTATAAGATTTATATTGTGATGTACACAGACAGAACTTAAAGATTTATATTGCAATGTACAATGTCAAACACAACTGAAAGATTTATATCGCCATATACTATGTCAGTTACAGAACTTACAGATTTACATTGCAATGTACAATGTCAGACAGAGCTTAAGAATTTATATTGCAGTGTACAATGTCAAACAGGACAAGAAGGTTTATGTGACAATGTATGATGTAAGAAATAACTATAACATAGTTATTGACATAGCATTGTACAATGTCCGACAGAACTACTAGATTTATATTGCCATGTCCAATGTCAGACAGAAATGTTAAAAGGTAGTGTATACTATCAGACAGAACTTTAAGATTTATATACTAAATATATGCTAACAGACAAAATTTTAAGATTTATATATAGTAATGTGCAATATTAGACAGAACTGTAGGACTTACATGGTAATGTGCAATGTCATGCAGAATTATTCATATGGTAATGAACAATGTCTGACAAAATTTTAAGATTAATGTACAATGTCATGCAGAATTATTCATATGGTGATGAGCAATGTTAGACAGAATTTTAAGATTAATATTGTACAATGTAAGGCAAGGTAATAAGATTTATCTGGCAGTATATATTACCAGACAGGAATAATATATGAGCCACGCTCTTGCAAAAGGAGACTTAATGCATCTCCGTGATGGATGATACCAAGTAAGTCTACTTGTTATTATGGATCCATCAAAACCATTTTGTCGAAAAACTGTCTAATTCATGAGGTAGACTGGTCCCTTGACATACAAAAAAATCAACTAATAGCGAAAAGCTTTGGCCAAGGTCAGCCTGCGCAGACTGCGTAGGCTGATCTGGGTCGATAATTTGCACAGATGCATTAATCCCCCTTTTTCACAGAGCATGGCTCATATTTTTATGGCAATGTATAATGGCAGACAGGTTTTTTTAGCAATGTACAACTTATAAGTGATCTATTCATTTAGTATTGTACGATGTCTGAGAACTACTAGATTTATGTGGCAATATACAGTGGTATACAGAATTTGTTATATTGCAATGAACATTGTCAGGCAGAAATAGTAGACTAATGTTGCAATATACAATGTCATATTGTTTTGCTATTGACATGGTACCAAACAGTATGAAGTTTAACCCTTTACCACACAACAAAATTTTAGACCCGTCCAAATTGAAAGCATTTGCAGACGACAATTTCACTGTGGCTGAAATAGTGCAATTTTTGTTTGAAAGGGTAGAAAACATTGTGGGAAAAGGAGAAAATGCTGGTTACCAGCATTTTCTCCTTTTCCCACAATGTTTTCAAAAGGCTTCTTTCCCAGGGGCGTCAAAAGGTGGCATTGTGCGGTAAAGGGTTAAAGGCAAACAGTCTGGAGTTTAAAGGATGCTAAAATAAGAGACCTTTGAAAACATTGTTGGACAAGGAGAAAATGATGATAACCATCATTTGCTAACATTTGCTCCTTTACCCACATCTTTTCCTCCCTTCTAGAGACAAATGCCATGATTTTAGACACATTTGTCTCAGCAAATGCTATCAAAATGTACAAGTCCAAAATTATTTTTTTTTTAATTAAGAGTAAAAGAAAAAGCTTTGTAAATACAATGTCATGTAGCTCTGTACTGGATTTGATGTTGCTTGTTTGAAGTCAGACTGTTATTTTTTTGTTTATACGGGTTCTCTGGTTGCTTTTTTATGCCATACATTATATTTGAGCCATGCTCTGTGAAAAGGGGCTTAATGCATCTGTGAAAGGTATCGACTGAGGTCAGCCTGTGCAGTCCTCACAGGGTGATCTGTGCCGAAACTTTTCATTATTGGTCAATTTTCTGTATGTCAAAGGACCAATCTACATCATAATTCAGCAACTTGTTATACAAAACAGTTTTAGGGATGTATGATACTGCGATAATTTGCTTGGTATCATGCTTCACAGAGAGGCATTAAGCCTGCTTTTTTCAGATCATGGCTCATTTAATTTTTAATATTGTCAGTTTAGTAATGATCCTTTCAGGACCAGTTAGTCATGTAGATTTGCTTTTTGTTATGTCATGTTTTAAGGTACTAGTATATAATTATAACGCTTGAACGAGGCACATTGATGAAAGTATACTCACTGTCTTTGCTTTTGTAGTTTTAATTATCTTTGTCCTAGCATCTTTTTACTTCTTGTAGACATGTTATATGTTTTAAAATAATTGTGTTTGATACATTTATTATTAAATTTCTTTAACCTTGTAGATTTTCCATTACTGTTTTCACTCTAGACTTGTGACTATTTATAGCGACTGGATATTTTTGGAGAAAGTAAATTTCGGAAACCCTAGAGTACTGAATATTTTTAGAAAAAAAATCAGTCAATATTTTGGAAAATTCATCTTTTACTGAACGACCTGGAGTTTTAATAACCCTAATATAAAGGCATTTAAAAACATACATGTAGTTGGTAACATTGAAAATGCTTGTAAGTAGCATTTTATCCTTTTTCCACAATGCTTTCAACCCGTTGAAAGACTTTTGAGCCATCTTTGTCATCTGCAAATGCTTGGAAATTTAGAACCATCTAAAATTTTGTGGTCTAGTAAATGTTTCTGAACTTCTATATCTCGATACTTATGTGACAGTGTTGACAAAAGATCAAATTCTATATTCTGTGTAGTCTGGCCTGGATTTGCACTGTCTTCAAAATTATCTAAATTGATTCTTAGTATTTTAACTCTTTACCAAACGGTAAAATTCTAGACTTGTCCAAATTGAAAGCATTTGCAGAGACAAACTAAAGTAGCTGAAAATCATGGTAATTGTCTGTGAAAGTATAGAAAACCTTGTGGGAAAAGGAGAAAATGCTGGTTTCCAGCATTTTCTCCTTTTCCCACAAGGTTTTCAAGAGGCTATTACCTCAAGGTCATTAAAACTAGGGATTGTGTGGTAAATAGTTAAGGGTTAACACTTTCTCACTTCGAGTGAACACATTGCTTTTTAGAAAAGAGCAAAAAATTAATGGATGGGATAATTTTGTTGCTAAAGAAAATATTGAAGTATTGTCATAGCCCTGCATTGCTGTTGTCATGTGAAAATTTTGGCATTTTCTCATATCTCTGATATAGTTGAAGATATTTACTTCAAAACTGGGCTAACTGTTAAGTATCAAAAGGGGAACCCACGCCAGAAGGGCAGATAACCCCAAGGTATTTTTGACACAGTTATGCCTAATTTTGGGCATACGATATTTGCTGAAAACAGTAGCCGAGCGTTGGCCTCCACATCTGGTGCTGTTGCTACAAGTTACTATTTATGCACTCTTTTGACAGGAGCTTATTTTTGTACATGCATACTATCACATTTAAAAGGGTTTAGTGGGAAAGCAGCCAGTGGCTTTGTTGATGGTAGCTTGGACCTTACAGATTTATGATAGTTACTCCATGTGAAAACTGTTCAAAGGTTAACCCTTAAGCTGCTAAGCAAGACTTACTGACCTTTTTCAGACAGTGTAGATCAAGATCAGACTGTATTGAACATGCAGTCTGATCTTGAATCTACATGGTCCGATAAGGAGATATTTTTCTAAAAAAAAAAAAATTTTGAAATCACATTATACTGGTTTTTAGTATATGCTTGAAAGTTTTATTTAACCCTTTACCACACAATCCCGAGTTTTAACGACCCTGAGAAAGAAGCCTTTTGAAAACATTGTGGGAAAAGGAGAAAATGCTGGTAACCAGCATTTTCTTCTACCTTTCCCAAAACAAGTTTCAATTTTTCAGCCACATTTACTTTGTCATCTGCAAAAGCTTTCAATTTGGACTGGTCTAAAATTTTGTCGTTTGGTAAAGAGTTAAATTATTTAGCAGGATAAAGATAAATGGCAGCTTTGATTTTACAGCTTAATTTTATGAAGTTGCCATATAAGATAACGATGTAAAGACTAGTGGGGTTTTAATTTTACAGGTCTTTTCTATAAAAGGTGCTTTGTGTGAGAACTGTAAAAAGGTAAATGGCACTTTTTATCTGGCATGTTAATTTTATGAAAAATGTTATTTGTGTATACTGTTAAAAGGTAAATGGCAGCTTTGATTTTGCAGCTTTATAGACCTCTTTACCACACAGTCCCAAGTTTTAACGACCCTGAGGCATAAGCCTTTTGAAAACATCATGGGAAAAGGAGAAAATGCTGGTAACCAGCATTTTCTCCTTTTCCCATAATGTTTTCTACCCTATCAAAAAATTTTCCTCATTTAAGCCACATTCAAATTGTTGTCTGCAAATGCTTTCAATTTGAACAAATCTAAATTTTTGTTGTGTGGTAAAGAGTTAACTCTTTACCACACTATCCCGAATTTTAACGGCCCTGGGAAAGGGGCCTTTTGAAAACACTGTGGGAAAAGAAGAAAATGCTGGTAACCAGCATTTTCTTCTTTTCCCACAATGTTTTCTACACATTCAAAGAGAAATTGCAGTTTTTGATACACAATTGATTTGTCGTCTGCAAATTCTTTCAATTTGGACCAGCCTAAACTCTTTGTCATGTGGTAAAGAGTTAACAAAAGTTACTTTGTGTGAAAACTGTGAAAAGACTAATGACATTTTAATTTTGCAAGTCTTTCCTATGAAGGCTGCTTTGTGTGACAACTGTAATAAGTAAATGCCAACTTTTATTTGGCATATTGATTTTATGAAAGTTGCTGCATGTAAAGACTGTAAAAATGCTGATCAATAGCAGCTGCTAGTCTGTTATATAAAACTTGCTGTAGGTTAAAACTGTAACAAGGCTATACTTCATGCCTTTTATAAGAGCCATGGTCTGTTAAAAATGGGCTTAATGCATCTCTGTGATGCATTGTATCAACCAAGTTATTTTGTAAGACTGGATCCATAAACAACCAACTGAATCATGGGGTAGAATGGTCCTTGGACATGCAGAAAATTGACTAAAAGCAAAAAGTTTCCACCCATGTCAGCCTGCGCAGGCTGACATGGGTTGATACTTTTTTTGTATGCATTAACCACCCTTTTCAAAGAGCGTGGCTCAAAATTTTGTAAGCAAGGCTCTAAAGTCTAATTTAAACTCTGTTCATGTTAAATCTAGATGTCATTCTGGAAACTTATTAAGCACCAAATGCATAAACTTGACTTCTTTTTATGGCTGAAAGTACAATCCTCTAGAACTAAGAGAGATTTTTACCTTAACCCTTAGGCTGCTAAGTGCGATCACTGACCTTTTGGGGACAGTGTAGATCAAGATCAGACTGTGCAGAATGTGTAGTCTGATCTTGGATCTACACTGTCTGACAAGGAGATATTTTTCCTCCAAAAGTACCTTTGAAATAAGATGTTTTTTTTTTTTAACAACCGGCTTGAAGTTTCATTTCTTTTATTTAGCAGGATAAGGGTTAAAGACTTGACTTAACCCTTTACCACTCAATTCCGAGTTTTAAGATCCTGAGGAAGAAGTCCTTTAAAAACATTGTGGGAAAGGGAGAAAATGCTGGTGACCAGTATTTTCACCTTTTCCCACATCGTTTTCTACCCTTACAAAGAAAAATTAGCATATTTGCGTAACATTTAAATTATCGTCTGCAGATATTTTCAATTTCAAGTCTATTTTTTTTGTTGTTGTTGTTTTGTTTAGTAGAGTGAACAAGCAGACAGTTTAGATCAAAGATCAGATAGCACATTGGAAATGCACCTCCCGTTTTATAAAGATACATGTATTTCCTTTCAAGTGAATGATTCAAATTCAGTTCTTTACCAAACGACAAATTTCAGACTCATCCTAATTTAAAGCATTTGTGGATGACAAATGAAGTTTGGCCTAAACTTTGAGATTTGTCTGGAAAAGGGTAGAAAATGGTTTCCGCAATTTTCTTTTCTCTTAATGTTTTCAGACGGTTGTTCTGTGCTGGGGTCGTTAAAATCCAGGATTTTTTGTAAAGGGTTAAGGGACACATTCAATCTATCACATATTCGAGATATTGAGATTTTACTTGAGTAATACTGTAAACGTAGCAACTATTGTTTCGGTCGAACATGCTGCCAACTCATTTACTATTTATGCAGGATTATACATTCTGTTCTGTTTTATTTTATATACCATTTACAGTAGAATTATCTCATTCACCTACCTCTTAACTCTTTACCACACAATCCCGAGTTTTAACGACCCTGGAGAAGAGAGCTTTAGAAAACATTGTGAGATAAAGAGAAAATGCTGTTAATCAGCATTTTCATCGTTTCCCACATTGTTTTCTGTCGTCACAGACAAATTCCATCATCCGAGTCACATTTAGTTTGTCGTCTGCAAATGCTTTCAATTTGGACGAGTCTAAAATTTTGTCGTTTGGGAAAGAGTTAAACAAATTCGAAGCAGACAACTTTGAAAGTTCCATATAAAAAAAGGACTAACCAACATAGATTAAGGTTTTTGTACACAAATACTTGTGAAACATTGTAGCTAAAGCAGACATTGTTCTTTATAAGCAATTTCTCCTTTGACCATAATTATGTTTTCAAAAACAGACGCATGGCTAGAAAAAAGATGGAAGGCCAGGAAAAAGTTGCCTGCATGAGGGGATTAGTTATGCACACGTACTCAAACTTGCCATACTTTATATAATTTGTAATTAGCACAGTGTATTCTTTCTATGCCCCCGAAAAAAATTTGGGGGCATATAGTCATGTTTTGTTTAGTCCGTCTGTCCGTTTTCGTGTCCGGGCCATAACTTTTTTCCCTATTGTTCAATTTCAATATAACTTGGCACAAATGGTAACCACATCAAGACGATGTGTCATGAGCAAGAGTCATGTCCACAGGTTAAAGGTCAGCGTTATATCAAGGTCAAATGTGTTTTTGGCGGAGGGGGTAGTATTCGTGTCTGGCCAGTGATTTTTTTAATCATGAATGAATTTCAGTATTACTGTCCAGAATTGTTAACCACATAAAGACGATGTGTCATGCGCAAGAGTCATTCGGCATACCTCGGATGATCCGGTAATCAAATCCCTCGGTTGTATCATGTAGCTTGATATGCACCTACACAGTACATTTCATCGCCGTAAGCACACCGATTTACTGTTATTGAAATTGTGAGGCTGCTCTTAAAAAAGAAAACATGAGTCACAATTTTCTATCGATATCTTTCTAAGAATATTTTCGTCGGCAAACAGTTTCCACTTTCCAGTTTTAGCCAGGTTTATCAATTCCATTGGGAGCTTTCATTGACATCGATAGATATGAATAACTTCACCGTGGTTGTTCATGTCGTTGCTAAGCGATTTGTAGGGGCGCCTACATGTGATTGTTAGTTCAAAATGGGTGCCACCTTTATACCGACGAGGTAAGATGTAAGTACGGAATCGGCCGAATTGTTACGAGTGGCGTAAGAGTCATGTCCGTGGGTTTAAAGTCAAGGTCACAGCAAGGTCAAATGTGTTTGAGGGGTTGCCTTTTCCGGGGCCATAACCTTTTTCCCTTTAATTTAATTTCAAGATAACTTCGCACAAATTTTAACCACAATGTGTCTTGCAAGAGAGTCATGTCCCAAGGGAAAAGGTCAAGGTCACAACAAGGTCAAATGTTTTTGGGAGGTAGTATTCGTGTCTGGCCTGTGACTTTTTCAATTATGAATGAATTTCAATACAACTTTGTAGAATTGTTAATCGCATAAAGACAATATGTCATGGACAAGAATCATGTCCTTAGGTCAAAGGTCAAGGTCACAACAAGGTCAAATGTGTATGGGGGGAGCCGTTTTTGTGTCCGGCCATAATTTTTAGCTCACCTTAGCACAACGTGCTAAAGGTGAGCTATTGTGATCGCCCTATGTCCGTCGTCCGTCGTCCGTCAACAATTTCTTTAAACATCTTCTTCTCCTAAACCACTGGGCCAATCTTGATGAAACTTGGCAGGGATGTTCCTTGGGTGAAGCTCTACCAAAATTGTTCAAAGAATTGAATTCCACCCACAACTCTGGTTGCCATGGCAACAAAAAGGAAAAAAAAGCAAAATCTTTGAAAATCTTCTTCTCTGAAACTAGAAGGCGCAGAGCTTTGATATTTGGTATGTAGCATCTCCTAGTGGACCTCTACCAAGTTTGTTCATTTGATGCCCCTTGGGTCAAAACTGGCCCCGCCCCAGGGGTCACAAGTTTGGGCATAGTCACAAAGAAGGAAAACTTTAAAAATCTTCTTCTCTAAAACTTGAAGGCGTAGAGCTTTGATATTTGGCATGTAGCATCTCCTAGTGGACCTCTACCAAATTTGTTCATATGATGCCCCTGGGGTCAAAACTGGCCCCGCCCCGGGGGTCACAATTTCCAACATAGGAACAAAGAAGGAAAACTTTAAAAATCTTCTTCTGTAAAACTAGAAGGCATAGAGCTTTGATATTTGGCATGAAGCATCTTCTAGTGGATCTCTACCAAGTTTGTGCATATGATGCCCTTGCATATGATGCCCCGGGGGTCACAAGTTCGAACATAGGAATAAAGAGGTAAAACTTTAAAAATCATCTTCTCTGAAACTGGAAGGCGTAAAGCTTTGATATTTGGTATGTAGCATTGCCTAGTGGACCTCTACCAAGTTTGTTCATATGATGCCCCTGGGGTCAAAACTGGCCCCACCCCGGGGGTCACAAGTTTGGGCATTTTACAAAGAAGGAAAACTTTAAAAATCTTCTTCTCTGAAACTTGAAGGTGTAGAGCTTTGATATTTGGCATGTAGCATCTCCTAGTGGACCTCTACCAAATTTGTTCATATGATGCCCGTGGGGTCAAAACTGGCCCCGCCACGGGGGTCACAATTTCCAACATAGGAACAAAGAAGGAAAACTTTAAGAATCATCTTCTCTAAAGCTAGAAGGCATAGAGCTTTGATATTTGGCATGAAGCATCTCCTAGTGGACCTCTACCAAGTTTGTGCATATGATGCCCTTGGGGCAAAAGTTGGCCCTGCCCCGGGGGTCACAAGTTCGAACATAGGAACAGAGAAGGAAAACTTTAAGAATCATCTTCTCTGAAACTGTAAGGCATAGAGCTTTGATATTTGGTATGTAGCATCGCCTAGTAGACCTCTACTTAGCTTGTTCATATGATGCCCTTGGGGTCAAAATTGGCCCTGCCCCGGGGGTCTCAAGTTCAAACATAGGAACAAAGAAGGAAAACTTTAATTTGTTTTTTCTCTTAAATGGGAAGGCATAGAGCTTTGATATTTGGTATGTAGCATCTCCTAGTGGACTTCTACCAAATTTGTTCCAAGGATGCTGCTTGGGTCAAAACTGGCCCAGCACCTGAGGTCACAAGTTCGAACATAGGAACAAAGAAGGAAAACTTTAAAATTCTTCTTTTCTGAAACCGAAAGGTGTGGAGCTCTGATATTTGGTATGTTGCATCTCAGAGTGGACCTCTACCAAGTTTGTTCATATGATGCCCCTGGGTCAAAACTGGCCCCGCCCCGGGGGTCACAAGTTCGAAAATAGGAACAAAGAAGGAAAACTTTAAATTTCTTTTTCTCTTAAACGGGAAGGTGTAGATCTTTGATATTTGGTATGTAGCGTTTCCTAGTGGACCTCTACCAAGTTTGTTCATATGATGCCCCTGGGTCAAAACTGGCCCAGCCCCGGGGATCACAAGTTCGAACATAGGAACAAAGAAGGAAAACTGTAGAATTCTTCTTTAAAACTGGAAGGCGTAGAGCTTTGATATTTGGTATGTAGTGATTCTCTTCTAAGTTTGTTTGCCCATCTAAGCGCAACAAGTTCATTGAGTTCAAAATTGGGTCATCTTGGGTCATAAACTAGGCCACTAGGACAAAATGAAGAAATACCTTGTTGGCACTCTCGAGGCCACATTATTTGCTCATTTGCCTTGAAAATTAGTTAGAAAGTTTGTCTTAAAAAGTCTCACATAAGATTAATTTGGGTCAACTTGGGTCATAAACTAGTTCACTGGGTCAAATTAAAGAAATACCTTGTTTGCACTCTGGAGGCCACATTTATTGCTCAAATGACCTGAAATTTGGCCAGAATGTTTGTCTTGATGAAATACCAGATGAGTTTGGATTTGGGTCACCTGGAACCATAAACTAGGTCACTAGGTCAAAATAAAGAAATACCTTGTGGGCACTCTAGAGGCCACATTATTTGCTTAATTGCCTTGAAAATTGGTCAGAATGTTTGTCGTTGTAAAGTCTCACATGAGTCTGAATTTGGGTCAACTGGGGTCATAAACTAGGTCACTTGGTCAAATTAAAGAAATAGCTAGTGGGCACCCTAGAGGCCACATTTATTATTCATTTGATTTGAAAATTGGTTGAAATGTTTCTTTTGATATAGTCAAAGACCAATTCAAATTTGGGTCACCTGGGGTCATAATCTAGGTCACTAGGTCAAATTAAAGAAATATCTTTAGGGCACTGGAGGCCACATTCTTTGCTCAATTGACTTGAAAATTGGTCAGAATGTTTGTCTTCATGAAATATGAGTTTGAAATTGGGTCACCTGCAGTCAAAACCTAGGTCACATGGTCAAATTTCAAATTAAAGAAAAACCTTTAAGGCACTCTACTAAGGTGAGCGACCCAGGGCCATCATGGCCCTCTTGTTTTCTTTAGGACTTGATTGCACATATGTTAACCACATTGAGACGATGCGTCATGCGCAAGAGTCATGCCCTGTGGGTAAAGGTCAAGGTCACAGCAAGGCCATATGTGTTTTGGGGGGCATCAGTCAGTTCTCAGTGACAGATCTTGTTCCATCTCTTAACTCTTTATCAGACGACAAAATTTAAGACTTGTCCAAGCTGAAAGCATCTGCAGACGACATATTACATGCTACTAAAATGATTAAACATTGTGGAAAAAGGAGAAAATGCTGGTTACACTTTTACCAAACAATCACATGTTTCTACAACCCTGAGTAGGAAGACTTCAGAAAACATGGGGAATAAGGGAGAATATGCTGGGAATCAGCATTTTTTTTCCCCTCAGGGTGTTGTTTTCTCTCTATTAAAGGAGAGAAAAAAAACGTGATTTCAGCCACATTTAATTTGTCGTCTGCAAATGCTTTCAATTTGGGCTAGTCTAAATTTTTGTCGTCTGGTTGAGTTAAAATGTTGTAGTTAAATTGCTTAGTAATATTCAGTTATCTAAATAAATGTATGTAAAATGAATAAGTGTCTTTGTGGTGATAATTTGAAACCCCAATCATGCAAACCTTGATTGGATGACTGAATTGTGTTTTACGCCGCTTTAAACATAAGTTCAGTCACATCACGGTGACAGCTTACATATTCATGTATATACTGGGTTTCGCTAGTGCTAGGCTAGGGCACTGAAGTGTCTTGCCTAAGGACACTCCAACAAAATACAAACGCTGTTTGATGATGTTTTGGCTTACGGAGATGCTAAAACATCAAAGTAGCCTAAAGTAGCCTTTTTTTTTGCTGCTGTGAATGAAAAAGATACTACAAACTGTATTTTTTTCAACAAGCATAAACAAACTGGACAGTTGTATTCTGTAAAAAGGCGCAATTTTGTATTTAAGTAACAGAATAATCGTTTTCTATCGGTGACTCCTAATTTTAACCCTTAAACTGCTATAAAAATAAACTGAAACCTTCAAGTCGATGGTAAAATGCCAAATATAGCTATTTCGAAGTTATTTTGGGGGAAATATCTTCTTATCGGACAGTGTAGATCCAAGATCAGACTGTGTACTGGCCGCAAAAGCTCTTCGTGCTTGTTTGGATACGATTCCACAGTACTCTACGATTGATCATATGGCATTCCTTGCCGCATATTCTGCCTCGGAATCTAAAAATACCTAAGAGACCAGCATTTTCGTCTGTTCTGCCATGTTTTCTATCGTCTCAAAGACAAAACCCATAATTTAAACAGCATTTAAGTCGACGTCTTCAAATGCTTTCAAATAAAAAAGAGTTTAAGTTTTATCGCCTGGTAAAGTTTTAAGAGTCAGACGCAAATAAAACGACGAATCTTCAAATTGTTACCTTAAACAAAAAAAACCCAAAATCTTAAAAGGAAACAAAGATTGCCGTTTTAACAGCTCAAGTCATATCATGGTGGTCAGTGCACTTACCCGTTTCTGGCTTTCTCACACCAATACCGACACAACTTTCTTTCCAAAGCCAAAATCGCCGGAAAGAAAGTTCGACTCAATCGGGTATCGAACAACTCGCAACCACCAGATCACGAGTCAGATACGCCATCCACTGAGCTACCCGGGCGCGCGGAAGGAACTCTTTTGTGGTTCAATACGAAGAAAATAATGAAACGTAACCAGGTCATCGAACAACTCGCAACCACCAGATCACAAGTCAGGTAGGCTACCCACTGAGCTACCCGGGCGCGCGGAAGGAACTATTTTGTGGTTCAATACGAAGAAAATAATGAAACGTAACCAGGTCATCGAACAACTCACAACCACCAGATCATGAGTCAGATACGCCACCCACTGAGCTACCCGGGAGCGCGGAAGGAACTCTTTTGTGGTCCAATACGAAGAAAATAATGAAACGTAACCTGGTCATCGAACAACTCGCAACCACCAGATCACGAATCGGATACGCCACCCACTGAGCTACCCGGGCGGGCGGAAGGAACTCTTTTGTGGTCCAATACGAAGAAAATAATGAAACGTAACCGGGCCATCAATTACCACTCTTTCCCTTGGGGTTGCATATTGCTGAAAAGAGAATTTTTCAATTGGAAATAAGCCATGCTCATGGGAAAACAGGGTTGAACCCTTTACCAAACGACAAAATTTTAGACTGGTCCAAATTGAAAGCATTTGCAGACGACAAAATAAAGGCAGCCCAGATGATGAAATCTGCCCTTGATAGATTAGAAAACACTGTGGGAAAAGGAGAAAATGCTGGTTACCAGCGTTTTCTCCTTTTCCCACAATGTTTTCAAAAGCCTTCTTCCCTAGGGTCGTTAAAAGTCGGGATTGTGTGGCAAAGAGTTAACCCATTACCACACAATCCCGACTTCTAATGACGCTGAAATAAAAGACCTTTGAAAACATTGTGGGAAAAAGAGAAAATGCTGGTAACCAGCATTTTTCTCCTTTTCCCACAATTTTTTCCACCCCCATCAGAGATAGAAAGCATCATTTGAACAACATTAATTTTGTCGTCTGCAAATGCTTTCAATTTGGTTGAGCATGTCCAAAATTTTGTCGTTTGGTAAAGAGTTAATACATTTCTGTGATGCTTTTTAAAAGGCATGTCATCATATAATTATAGATCCATAAAATCCATTTTGTCTAACAATCGGCTTAATCCTGAGGTAGAATAGTGCTGTTACACGCAGAAAGTTTAGAGAACACAAAACGTTTCGGCAAATGTCAGCCAGCACGGACTGCGCAGGCTTATATGGTCGATACTTTTTGCAGATGCATTAAACCCCCTTTTCACAAGGCATGGCTCATATATTTTTCGAGATTAGATGTCGATCCAACTCATTGTTTGAGAAGGAGCAGTTGCTGCTAAAATCGTGTTACTGAAATTATATGTACATGTAGACTGTTCAGTAATGGGTCATAGATTAAGGCTGGAAAAGATGTTATATTACCTATAAGTACAAGAAAAGTATTATTCCCCATCATATTCTTTTGCTTAAGTGTAAATTAGCGCCACCCATCCATGCTTGCATCGATTAACCCTTTACCAGACGACAAAATTTTAGCCCAGTCCAAAATGAAGCATTTGCAGACGACAATTTCAGTGTGGCTCAAAGGGTGCAATTTTTCTTTGATGGGGTAGAAAAAATTGTGGGAAAAGGAGAAAATGCTGGTTACCAGCATTTTCTCCTTTTCCCACAATGTTTTCAAAAGGCTTCTTTCCCAGGATCGTTAAAAAGCGACATGGTGCGGTAAAGGGTTAAGGGTAGTAACCCTTGTATACTGGGGCCATAAATGGGTCCACAAGTAGGCTCGCAAAAGGCCCGCAGATAGAAAAAAAAACACCAGACTAATACCAAGAAGTAGGTCAAAAGCAAGCTTATACTGCTATGCTGAAAAAAAGACATGAAATTTGATAGTAACAGAGTTCCAGATAGAGGGAGTGATTTTGATTTCAAAATTGAAAATATTACTTATTCACCACCAAACCCTATGTTATGGGTACTCATTAGAATCGTCTCACCGAGACGATTCTAATGAGTACCCACAACATTGGGTTTGGAAGAGAAATAATGGATTTAGAATACCATTACTCCCTTTTATCTGGAGCTCTGTTTAAGTAATATCTCCCGTAAACAAGTTTTATCGCAAAATGACATCATTCTGAAACTCGTTTATCAGTTCATTTATCGGTATTGTAATAGAGTCAACAATCTCAAAAATACAAATGAGTGGTTTTTATGGATCCATTTTGTGTAACAACTGATTGTATTATGACGTAGAATGGTCCTTAGACTTGCAGAAAATTTACAAATATTCGATCCATGGCGGACTATGCAGGCTGACACAGGTCGATGCTTTTTACAGATGCATTAAACCCCCCTTTCAAAGGGTTTGACTCAAGTTCTTTTTTATCACCGAAATTCCCTGGATCTATCATTAGGATTGAACCAATACGATGGTGTAGTTTAGCCTAACATTGTGTTTTTTTATTTCTGGCAGATGACCTTTTTACACTTTTTGATACAGACCCTTGTAGAAACCATTGTGACAAAAGGAGAATTTGCTCGGTAAGGAGTTCTTTCTCCTTTTGGAATAAAGATGGACGGTGTATTTTTGTATCAAACTTTAAATCTTTACCACGCGACAAAATTCTAGGCTTGTCCAAATTAAAAGCATTTGCAGACAACAAATAAAATGCGGTTCAAATGCTAGGATTTGGCCATGGTAGGGTGGTAAACTTTGTGAGAAAAGGAGAAAATGCTGGTCACCAGCATTTTCACCTTTTTCCACAATGTTTTCAAAACTCCTGATTGTTTGCTAAAGGGTTAATTCATGGTGGTCATCCATATATTAACAACAATGTTTGCATAGTGGATTGGCTGTGAAATAGTGTCAGGAAACTTCACGAGCATGGAAACAAAATTGCTCTTAAGAATGGTTGGTAACCCAGACAATTTCAATATAGTGCTTGCTTTCGTTAATAATGTTTCAGCAAAGAGGACGGTGTAGATCAAAGATCAGACTACACAAAAGCGACTTTACATTATGTGAAAGGGGCTTTAAGGATTAATTTTGCAATCTCACTGGGATTTCATATTATCATATAAACTCCCTTGTTTTCAGTATAATATACCCATTACGAAGTTTCTTATCTTATACACGTTTGATATCACAATAGTGTGACGTCATATTTGACGTCATTTTGTACATATTTCATAAAAGTGAATGCATTTTTATGGATATTATTAGCCTATAGTTAAGCTGCGCGTAGGCCTACATCTATAGATGGTTTTGCATCATTTGATCTATACTTTGTGAAATATCGTTATGTAATAAAAAGAATTTGACACTCATGGACGCTTGAGATACAATTTTATTAAACTCGTCAAGAAAAAAATGTTATTAAGCTGAATAAGCTCGCCAAAGGCTCGCTTGATAAAATTTTCCTAGACTCGTTTAATAAAATTTTATCTCAAACGCCAACTCATGTCAAATCCTATATATCTTTAATTCTGATTTCGAAAGACTCTGTGTTCAGCGAAACCTTAAAATCATAGGTCTGCAGGTTTATCCTCAGTATAGATAACTGTACGATCACCTTTAGTAATGTAAATGAGCCATGCTCTGGCAAAAGGAGGTTTAATACATCTCCGCGATGCATGACACCAAGCAAGTCATTACATAACTATGGATCCATATAGATCTACTCAATCTTGTATAACACACGACTAAATCATGAGTAGCCTGGTCCTTTCACATGCAGAAAATTGACCAATAAGTAAAAACTTTCGATCCAGGTAAGCCTGCGTGGACTGCGCCGGCTGACCTAGGCTGAGATTTTTTTGCAGATGCATTAAGCCCCTTTTCACAGAGCATGGCTGAAACATATTAAACGGGTACTTACAGACTGTGCAAAAAAAAAGAAATAATGTTTCTGTATTGATAGTATTTTAGGTAGTATATTTCATAAGATATCGAACAGTGTAGATGCAAGATGAGACTGCACCTTGTGTGCGGGATGACTTTGATCTACACTGCCAATAGTCCAGATTGAAAGCTTTAGCAGACGACAAAATAAAGATTACTCAAAAATTGAAATCTGTTTTGGGAATCTGTTTTCAAAAGGCCTTTTCCTCAGTGTCGTTAAAAGTAGGGATTGTGTTGCAAAGGGTGAAGGGTTAGTGCAAGTCAAATTTTAGATCGTTTACTACATGTAAATTTGTCAGTAAGATACTCATAACCTTCACGTAGATTCCAGTCACTGTCGGAGTATGACCTTAAAATGAATGACGTCACTTGTTGTCACCATTCCATCGATCTTTATCAGTAATGAATAAACAAAGTGTTAATGACCGACATATTTTAAATGAGTTCCGTAAATACACAGTTTTGAGGAATAATTTGATACTTCCAGTAGCCCCCACCATAGCTTGGGTTCTAGTCCGATCATTTTTTTTTTTTTTTTCTATATTCGGACTTTACTTCGTCATTTTTGACAAAGTAAAGTCCGAATATAAACAAGGAAAGAATGATCGGATTGGAACCCAGGCTACCCCCCCCCCCCCCATCTACCTCTTTTATGGAGATAGGAGAAAGGATCTAACCTATGTCTATCTACTTTCAGAACGGTTAAAGGTTTATTTCAATTCATAGATAGATCTAGGCTAAATTAAAGTTTTGACATTTCCTCAAAGATGCAAGGTAGACCCTAATTTTTGGATTCTGTAATCTTTTAAATGATTTTACAGCTAGAGTTCAGAAGTGATCAATTTGCTTCGGCACGTTCATAGCTTTGATTTTTTGGTTTCGGAAATAAATCTTTACAACAAAATTTTACTCTCGTCCATCTTAAAAAAAAACCACTGTCCGACAAATGAAATGAAACACAAATGATTTTTTTTTTTCATTGTCTAAACAATTGCTGGCAAATGCTGATTACCAACATTTCGTCCTTTTCCACAATGTAGGAGGAATTAAGTGAAGACTGATTGGTCAAAAAAATCTGTCGATTGTTTACCAAACAAGCCCGTGTTTTATTGACCCTGAAATGCTGATAACAAACAATATCTGAAGTAAAAAAAAAAATCTCAAGTATATGAGCGGTGCACTAGGAAAAGGAGGTATAATGCATCACTGCGTGACCGTGAGAGAGAGAGAGGGAGTCGTTGCCTGCGCATGTCAATATTCTTCGAAGATTTTACCTCTCTGCTGTAACACATCACTATCCTGTACAGGATAAATTTTAATATGCGGTGTGTTAATTGCAGCTTAAAAATTGCAGGCGGAAAATGGAAAGAAATACCGATAATACGTCTGTAGAAAAATCGAGCCTGTCTTTTTGCTACAAATTTCTGAAAAACAAAATGATTATAGACGGGGAAAATATTTTCACAAAAAAAAAAAACCAATCGTTTACTGCAAATCTCTGTAGAAAGTTTCTAAATATAGACATGGGGAATACCGGCATTAGTGGAACAGACTGACAACAAAGATAACGTCCCCACCTTGCTGGGCTTATAACGGGGCTTTATCCCAAGCTTATATGGGCTATGTGTATAAATTGCTGGTGCATGGGTTATATGCAACATATAGCTAACCATGGCTGGATGAATCGTACTTGTAGGTAAGTGATTAAACGTAAATTTTTTTTTTTGAAATTCGTTGCATTGATTGCCACCTTGAAAAGTAGTCCGGTTCTGTACCAAGAATGCCCATATCAGATTGGTTATAGTCGGTTCTTAAAAAAAGAGGCTATTATAGATCCACATTTATGTGATGACTCGATCGATACAATGCATCAAGGAGATGCATTAAGCCCCCTTTTGCCAGAGCGTGGCCCATTTATATGACTAAAGGTGACCATTCTATTATCTATACTGATGATAAACCTGTAGGCCTATGGTTAAAGTTATGGCGTGGCCCAGATCTATATTGGAGCGACGACAGATTGATCTTATATATCTTGTACATGATGGCTTCAATGATTAATTTGGTGATTAATCTTGGTCAACTCTCTCGGCAAAAGAAAGCAGGAGTAGCGGTTATATTTCTACGCTTCAGCATCCATAAATAGCAACAGCTTCAAAATTAGACGCTGCAGTATAATTAAACGATGATATCTTGTCACCATACACATATCATGACGTAGAAACTGGACTGGTCATTGGACATACAGAAAATTGACCAATAGCGAAAAGTTTCGGCCCAGGTCAGCCTGCGCGTACTACGCAGGCTGACCTGGGTCGATACATTTCGCAGATGCACTAAGCCCCTTTCACAGAGCATGGTCCATCTATAAAGGCAGATTTCATGGAATACCCTAACTCTTTGCCGTTGGTAAAATTTTCAGACTTGTGCGTATTTAGAGTATTTGCAGACAACACGTTAAACGCTGCTCAAATGATTAATTGTGTTTTAGAAAGGGGACTAAACATTTCAGTAAATGGTGAAAATACAGAATATCCTTGTTTTCTCCTGTTCCCTCGATGTTTCAATAAACTTTTCCTCTAGGGGTCATCGCTTAGTAGGTGTTAATATAAAATGGTAGTCTGTTATCGATCTTCGTATCAATCGTCTATCGGACGGTTACGGGCGATACAATGGGTACCAGTTTACTGTTAATACACATATAGCCGGTTCGTTTGGGCTCTGCTAAGAAGAGAATGCTATTCACGGAAGCAATTAGAATAGAAAGCCAATCGAACGAATTTAGAATCATTCAACATGGCGGCTTTTTACAACAAACTGCTGTTGTTTGTAGAAGAATGGCTATTTGATGAGAATGGCGCTAGCTTGTTCTGTCTAAACAGGCCTTGAACAATCCCCAAAATAGCAGCTTTGTATTCATCAGTATAAGTCGAATTAGTGATAAAAATATATATACTTTTTATACCAATTCGAGAGATATTAGAACGTTTCGAACCCAAGACATTTCGCTCCTAAAAATTCTGAGGGCTATTCATGCAAGACATGCGGAGGAATTAATCAGTATTTACTGTATATTTACCACCGCAAATTGGATACTGAGCAAGAGCAATCTTTTTCAGCAAGTAAAAACACGAATTTTTTCACATGACAACAATAAAAACAAATTTCAACTGAAAAGAAACCATTCTTCAACTCGCGTTTCGTTGGCCGCTTCCGCCATTTTGTTTCGAATCTCTGCCGCCTCTTCCAAATATCGAGTGGAAGAGACGGCAGAGCTTCTAAAAGCGGAAGACGCCCAATCGAACGCACCGGAATATCTCCTCCAATTCTGGCAGCTCTACCGTTGGCCCAAACGAACCGGCTACAAGATTAGGAATAATTATGCTATTTGAATTCTCTACCATACGATTCGTCCATATTGAATGTACTTGCAGACGACAAACTAAGTGTGGCTCAAATGATAGGACATGTCTGTGAAGTTTAGATAAAAAAATGTGGCAAAAGGAGAGATTGCCGGTTACGAGCATTTTCGCCTTCTCTGAACCCATTACTACACAGTCCCGAATTTTAACGACCATGAGGAAAAAAGCTTTTTGAAAACATTGGTAACCAGTATTTTCTCCTTTTCCCACAATGTTTTCTACCTGTCCGAAAGCAATTTCAACTTTTTTGTCGCATTTATTTTGTCGTCTGCGAATGCTTTCAATTTGGGCAAGTCTAGAATTTTTTCGTTTGGTAAAGAGTTAAGGTGTTTCTAAAATGAGTCTTCTGCAAGAGAGAGGGCGAACCATTAACCGTCTTTACCAAACGACATATTTTTAGACTCAATCAA
Source organism: Tridacna gigas (assembly GCA_945859785.2). Lineage (NCBI taxonomy): Eukaryota > Metazoa > Mollusca > Bivalvia > Cardiida > Cardiidae > Tridacna > Tridacna gigas. The sequence continues at coordinate 25,477,381 of OX244028.2, forward strand.
ATTGAAAGCAATTGCAGGCGACAAATGTAGCTCAAATGATGATTTCTGTCGTCAACAGAGTAGAAAACACTGTGGGAAAAGGAGAAAATGCTCCTTACCAGCATTTTCTCCTTTTCCCACAATGTTTTCAAAAGCCTCCTTTTACAGGGTCATTAAAACTCGGGATGTGGTAAAGGGTTAAAGTCATTTCTGCAACCATGGAAAAGGGTTAAGTGCAAATATTACATAGGAAAAGCTCACAGAGTTTATTTCAAAGCGGCCAAAACAAATAGCCGAATTAATCCAGGTTTTATAGGGAAAAAATCGATTTGCTGTATTCAAGGTCAATGTAAGTTGACCCGTTACCTCCTCGTGTCTCTGTAATAGAATGATCTGTTTCACGATTTGAAGCTCACTTTTGAAGTGCTACGTTTGAAATACATGTAGATGTATAAGACGATCCATAGCAAAATTTAGGAGGAAATGACGCTCAGAGAAAAGGAAATGGGCCTCCGGAGGGAAAAGGGAGGTGATGGGATTTCAGATGAGCGGCAATCTCGTAAAAGGGGGTTTAATTAATGCAACTCCGTGATGCATTATACCAAACAATTCACCACTTAATTATGGATCCATAAAATCCATTTTGTCCTACAACCGACTTCATCATGAGGTAGATTGGTCCTTGGACTTCGAGAAAAATTATAGACACCGAAAAATTATCGACCCATATCAGCCTACGCGGACTGCGTAGATGTGAATTTCCGGTTGTTCGATATCTGATCTATTCAAACCACAGTAACATTGCTAACGGTAGAGCTTTGTAAAATCAGACTAAACTAATACATATGAGCCTTGCTCTGGCAAAAGGGGGCTAAATGCAGTTCCGTGATCTATGATACCAAGCAAGTCATCACATGATCATGGATCCATGAAGCCCATATTGTCTAACAACCAACTGAATCATTAGGTGGACTGGTCCTTTGACATGCATGGAATTGACCAAAAGCAAAAAGTTTCGATTCATGTCAGCCTGCGCGGTTCGCGCAGGCTGACATGAATCAAAACTTTTTGCAGATGCGTTAGGCCCCATTTTCACAAAGGATGGCTCATTCTGAACGGCGCGCTATGATAAAGGGGTTCCATGCTGGATTATACCAAGCATGCCGTAGCATATAATGCATCCATTGGGTGGATTCGTCCTGAATCATGAGATAAAATTACCCTTCTACATGCTAAAGCTAAAGTTGTACCAATCGCAAAACGTTTCGATTCATGTCAGTCTGCGTCGATTGCGCATTATACTAAGCATGCCGTAGCATATAATGCATCCATTGGGTGGATTCGTCCTGAATCATGAGATAAAATCCCTTCTACATGCTAAAGTTAAAATTGTACCGATCGCAAAAAGTTTCGATTCACGTCAGCCTGCGTCGATTACGCAGTCTGATATAGGTTGATACATTTTGCAGATGTATTAAAATCACCGTTTCAAAGAACAAGTCTCATATAACAAGGTATGGTGTTATTAAAAATCATGAAAGGCTACGTATCTCTTGAAGATTCTTTACATACTCCATTCAAGCGTATAACTACGTGGATTTCAGATTGCGATTTCTGGGCATGCTGCCTGAACTTGATCTACTGTTTACAAAATCATTCAGTTGGGCTTGGCACCTCAAAGAGAAATTGCCAGCTGTTCTATGATTTGAGGTTTTGTAAGACAAATAGCATCATTTGAACCACATTTTTGTCGTCTGCAAATGCTTTCAATATGGACGAGGGTAAACTTTTATCGTCTGGTAAAGGATTAATCCACTAAAGTGTACAGTAGGTTAAGGATCAAGGTTAGAAGATTACAGTCCTTCCCGAGTTGATCTGCCGGTGTTTAACTCTTTGCCAGAAGATAAAAATTTACACTTTTCCAAATTGAAAGTATTTGCAGACGACAAAATAAATGTAGCTCTAGTAATTTTTTTTTTTGTCTTTGGTAGGGTAGAAAAAACTTGTGGGGAAAGGAGAAAATGCTGTTTACCAGCATTTTCTTCTTTTTCCCAATATGTTTTCAAAAGGCTTCTTCCTCAGGATAGTTAAAACTCGGGATTGTGTTCTTTGCCAGACGACAAAATTCTGCTCTTGTCCAAATTGAAAGCATTTGCAGACGAAAATTTAGATGTGGCTAAAATGATGGGACTTGTGTTGGAAAAGGTAGAAAACATTGTAGGAAAAGAAAAATATGCCGCTTATCAGATGCTGACCTAAATTCTGCCCACAAAAGCTATGGTATGAGGGTCGATGAATCATGGGATTGCGTGGTAAAGGGTTAATCCTTTACCATACAATGTTACGTTTTAACGACCCTTAAAAGGGGACCTTTTGAAAACATCAAGGGAAAAGAAGAAAATGCTGGTAACCAGCATTTTCTCCTTTTCCCATAATGTTTTCTAACCTTTCAAAGATAAAGTCCGCTATTTGAGCCAGATTTAATTTATCGTGTGCATTTTCCCCTTAATATGGAAGAGTCTAAAATCTTGTTATCTGGTAAAGGGCCGAGCAGTGGATAGTAGTGACGATACACAATTATTGTTTGTCAATATTTATATGCTATAAACGGTATGGCGGGCAACTTGGAAGGGACGGCCCTACACGTGGGAGATCTTATAGTTATTGTAGTGTATTTTGTGCTCGTTCTTTTTGTTGGATTATGGGTAAATTTGCTATAATTTATTTATTGATATTAGATCTAATCGATACACATTTTTTTCTTAATTTATCTTTAATCTCTTCTAAGCTTCTTATAAATATCGTTTTCAGATGAATTCACTTTTTTTTTTTTTCTCCGACCACAGGTCAATTACCTGCTGCAAGGATCGTATATATCCGACCCATACCTGTCGCAAGAAATGCAGCAGACATCTTTGAAAATATATATAATCATTAGGATTTGATACACCTATGCAGGGATCGTATATTACATTCCTGACTTATGGGAGTAAAAACATTGTGCTGAAAGGAAAAATCAATCAAAGAACATTTTTAATCTTGCCACTCTGTGGTCAAGAGAGGTCTGGTCCGATACAACAAAAGTCGTCTGCCAGTGTAACATATTGGCTGTGTTGCCGCCAGAAATTTAGGTACACGTATTTAATTTGTATAGTTTAACCCCATACCATTTCCGAGTTTGGACGAATCTGAGGAAAAAGCCTTTTGAAAACATTGTGGATTTTTGTTTATAAGGGTTTACATTGTGGAACTAAGGAGATCGAGCTGGTTTCCAGCATGTTCTCCTTTTCTCCACATTGTTTTCAAATGCCGTTTTTTTTTTTTTTGTCAGGGCCGTAAACACAGGGGGTTGTTTGGTAAAGAGTTAAATCTTTATCAGATGACAGGATATTCGATTCATCCGTACTGACGATATTTGCAGACGACAAATACAATGCAGCTTAACTACTTACCAAACAACAAAATTTTACACTTGTCCGAATTCAAAGCAATATATCGCAGACGACAATTTCAATGTGGCTCAAATGATGGAATTTCCTTTTGATAAGGTAGAAAAGACTGTGGGAACAGGAGAAAATGCTGGTTACCAGCATTTTCTCCTTTTCCCACAATGTTTTCAAAAGTCTTCTTCCACATGGTTGTTAAAGCTCGGCATTGTGTGGTAAAAGGTTAAATATTGGGATTTCTTGATAGGGTTCAAAACATGGTGGGTAAAAGAGAAATGGTGGTGCATGATCACTATTTTGTCTTTTCCCCACGATAATTTTAAATGCATTCTTCTTCAGTGTGCTTAACACATCATACCGTTTGGTTAAGGGTCAAAAGGAGTCAGAAAACGATGTAGACTAAGTTCAGACCAAAATTTGTAAAATGTCATTCTCTCGTATCCATGTAATGTAGACCATGCCATTTCAAATGACCGGAAATCAAAATCAGACTGCTATTTCCCGCGCATGGAGGTAGGCCTATAATTGGTTACCTCCCTTTATATACTAAACCATGCTTTTTCGTACTACGGGCACCAGTGTGGTATGCCTGTGTGTACAGCTAAAACAAGAAATTTGAGTTTTAAAGTGAAATTCTTACAAACAGACAAAAAAATGTATTACAAATCATCAATTCACAGAATTTTTTGCCAATCTGTTCAAATATCGAAGAAGATAAATCCTTTGATAGACTAGGCTACAACCGTATTAAAATCGCCGAAAGGAGGGCGAATTGTTTTTTTTTTCTTCGGCAGCATGCATACAGACCTACTCTTTCATACAATGCTGATAAAACGTTAACGACAATAATAGAAAAAGGTGTGATCAACAAAGAAAATTTTCTTATAAGTTATCTGCCACTACAACATGATTTAGATGCGTTCCACTTGTCTCGACCAGATTTTTTGCCATTTTGAAGAGTTGTAAAAATGCAAATAGCTCTGAGTTACGGGGTATAGTGTTTCATCTAGTTCTATCAACCAAGAGAGGAATGACAGCAACGCGCTACCCTCTACTCAGTAAATGTTGTTTTCGTTAACTGTTTACCAGTTGACAAATTTTGTGTTCGTCCAAATCTAAAACATTTGCAGATGACAAATTAAATCAAATGGATTTGTCTTTGAAGGGTTAAAAACATCGTTGGAAAAAAGAGAACATACTGGTTAGCAGCATTTTCTCCTTTTCCGTCGATGTTTTCTACCATCGGAAATACGGAAGTGATCTTTTGAGCTACATTTAACTCTTTCACTACTAATGACGACTTGATTACCTTTTGCGGACAGCGTAGATCAAGATCAGACTGCACAGAACGTGCAGTCTGATCTTGATCTACGCTGTCCGCTACTCGATTTTTAAACTATGACAAAGTCGTTTTCAATAGAAGTGGAAATCTATTTTTAGAGCTCAGAAAGAACGTGGAGTTTCCGGAGTTAGTAATGAAAGAGTTAACATGCAAATTCTTTCAACTTGGACAGGTAAAGAGTTAGTGTACGTCCGCGTCTCAGTGCCCTGTGCTTTATTTATACACGGGTACACCATTTCATGATAAAGGGTGTCATGAATATTTGTGTATCAGATATCGGTCAGTCGTTTAAACTTGAACCTTCCATTGAATACTTGGAGACTCGCATTTTACATAGAATACATTGTATTCAAAATTATAATTATTTTCAACCCTTTTTGTCAAACAACCCAGTGTTCAATGACCCTAATGGAACAGGCTTTTGGAAACATTTTTGGGAAAAGAAGAAAATGCTGGTAACCAGCATTTTCTTCTTTTCCTAAAATGTTTCCTACCCTTTTTTTGTGGACTAATTTCATCATCTGATCAATAGTTAATTTGTCGACTGCAAATGCTTTACTATGGACCAATCTAGAATTATAAATAAATGTCGTTTGGTAAAGAGTCAGCGCTTCGAGCGTCAAATAAAGTGTAAAGACCAGATAGGTCACGCAGGGTCAAGGTGTGGCAGAGGCCAGCTTACCCGGTAATTTTCTGGGGAAGGGGCCTGAGGTGGGGGCATGCTATCCATCTCCCAATATTTGAACTATTTTTTTAATCCTCTTCACAGATACATGTACACTGAAACTGTGTCTTTTTCGCCCAAGAAAAGAAATTGTGCTTTGAAAGGGCTTCCACCAACCTCACCCGCCCCCTATTTCGCCGTTCTTTCTACCCCCATTGTTACCCTAAATTTTCAGTCTATGCCTACCTTTAAAAATCTACTGCTAAATGTAAATCTAAACCTTGCATCTTTTCCCTTATCATGCAATATTTACAAACAAAAAGTTTAAGTCCGTTAAAGCCCTTTACCACACAATCCCATATTTCTTTGATCCCAATGAAGAAGACTTGAAAACGTTGCGGGTTAACAGCATTTTACTCCTTTTCCTTCAATGTTTGCCATCGTTTCAAAAAGCAAATTCTACCCCTTGAGCGATATTTATATTGTCGTCTGCAAATGCTTTGGATTTGGACGAATCTAAAATTTTATTGTTTGTTCAGACGTCTCATTTTGTTTCTGGTACGTCGACCGAAAAGTCACTGGCCTCCAAAACTGTACTTTTACGACTCCGTACAAGAAGTCTATTGAAAATGTTGTTAAATAAGGAGAAAATGCTGGTGGCCAGTATTTCCTCTTTTTCCTACCACGTTTTCTATTTCTTTCAAGGATTCAAAGACAGATCACATAATTGTAGCCACTTTTAACCCTTAATCAGACGACAAAATTTTAGCAGTCCAAATTGAAAGCATTTGCAGACGACAATTTCAATGTGGCTCAAATGGTGCAATTTTTCTTAGGGCAGAAAACACTGTGGGAAAAGGAGAAAATGCTGGTTACCAGCATTTTCTCCTTTTCCCACAATGTTTTCAAAAAGCTTTTTTCCCAGAGTCGTTAAAAGGCGGCATTGTGCGGTAAAGGGTTAATCTATCGCCTTCAGATGCTTTCAACATGGACGAGTCTAAAAGTTGTCCCTTCAATAGCCATTGTATGCAGCCTGATCTTGATCTACGTCGTCCGTAAAGGTAACAGAACTTGTTCCGTACGTCTGAAGAGGATTCATAGAAGTTGTAGTTCTGTTTCTGACAAGACAACAGCGAATCAAATGTACTCGTGGGCGAGGGTATGTTTTGCAATTGGAGAGAGAAGGGGAGGGGGGGGGCATTTCAAAATTTTAGTGTCATGTGCGAAAAAGGGCAATTTATAGGTAGGGAAAGAAAAAAAAAACATCAACACGGGTCAAAGTGAACACTTCTGCGAAGGAAACATAATGAGTCCAAAAAATATAGCAAATACTTTTAATTTACATGTACTTATATCGTAAAGTTATGCAATTTAATTCTTTACCAAACGACAAAATTTTAGACTTGTTCAATTTGAAAGCATTTGCGGACGACAAAATAAACATGACTCAAAAACTGAAATTTGTTTAGGGAAGAGTAGCAAACATTGTGAGAAAAGGAGAAAATGCTGGTAACCAGCATTTTCTTCTTTTCTGACAATGTTTTCAAAAGCTTTGTTTCTCGTTAAAAGTGTGGTAAAGGGTTAATGAAACTTGTTTTCAGGCTTGATGCTTCCTTACCTAAACTGGGTACGCAAATTTCGTGCGACCACAGTTTAGTGATAAGCAGCCTAGGTCTTTTTTCCCTCCCAGAGGACATGTGCACTCCATACAACTGAGATTACGGTAATCACACATAAATGAAATAGGTTATTTGGTTACTTTCGAGTGTTTACTGTTTACTCCCAAACAACTTTATCAGCCAAGTGAGCTGATTAGCTTCACCGAGAAGTTTTGTTTTTGAGCTGCAAACTTCACACGCTGTTATCTTTCTTTACTTATCTGAACAATAATAAAACCCTTGGCCCGTATTGCACAGCCGTTCTAAATTGCATTGACGGTGTTGTTTTAGTTGAAGAATATAACATAATTTCTGATTGGCCAGCCAATCTGGTTTACCCAATCAGCACATGCGCTACTTTGAACTGTTAAAAATTCTTGAGAATTGGGTTATAACGGTTGGACCTTGATCTTGCCCAATTGCTGCAATTTCAAGGCCGCTTTGAAAAAAATATTTCTGACAGTGTCGATCAAAGATCAGACTGCGCCTTCTGTGCCGTCTGAACTTGGATCTACAGAGTTCGTAGAATCATTTGTATTTGATTTAACAAATAAATACCGGTATTTTTCTAATTCCAGTCTGCAAGGAAGAATCGAGGGACTGCAGGCGGGTATTTTCTGGCTGGGCGAAACATGAACTGGATTCCGGTAATTATCAGTCATATTTGGAGTATGGGGGACCAGCAAATATACAGAAAGATAGTGACATTGGGACAGAAAGGGTGGTATAGAAAGAATGATAAAGAAAACGACAGAATAACAGAGCCGGAGAAAAAGAGAGGAAAGACCGAGAACAATATGTAACTCTTTACCGAACAATGCCGCCTTTTAACGACCCTGGGAAAGAAGTCTTTTTGAAAAACCTTGTGGGAAAAGGAGAAAATGCTGATAACCAGCATTTTCTCCTTTTCCCACAACGTTTTCTGCCCTATCAAAGAAAAATTGCGACATCTGAGCCACATTGAAATTGTCGTCTGCAAATGGTTTCAGTTTGGACAAGATTAAGCCTTAAGCTGCTAATCGCGACCCACTGACTTTTTGCGGAGAGTGTAGATCAAGATCAGACTGCACAGAACATGCAGTCTGATCTTTGATCTACACTGTCCGATACGGTATTTTATTTCCGGTGAAATCAACTTTGAAACCGCACTATTTGGCCTTTTAGTATTGAGTAGAAATTTGCGTTTCATTTATTAAGCAGCTTAAGTGTTAAATTTTTTTTTCGTCTGGTAAAGGGTTAAATGATGAACAGAAAGGTTACACGGGGGAATGTCAAAAGATGGCCACGAGCTTCTTGACCCTTATCCTGCCAAATAAGTTTATAAAACTTTCAAGATGAAAGTAAAAACCCGAATAATGTTATTTCAAACTTATGTTTTAGGAGAAAAATATCTCCCCAACGGACAGTGTAGATCCAAGATCAGACTGCACATTCAAATCCATTGAGTATAAAATTGTCCTGCCTTAGTGATAGCACTTATCATTTGAGTCATGCTCTGGCAAAAGGGGTTTAATGCATCTCCGTGATCTACTATACCAAGCAAGACATTATATAATTATGGATCCATAAAATCAATTTTGTAGAACAACCAGCTAAATCATGCGGCACAATGGTCCTTAAACATGCAGAAAATTGACAAAAAGCAAAAAGTTTCGACTCATGTCAGCCTGCGCGGACTGCGCAGGCTGACATGGGACGATGCTTTTTTCAGATGCCCTAAGCCACTCTTTTCACAGAGAAAATTACGAAGACCATCTTGTCTGAAACCACAAGGCCATTTTTTTTTTTTTTTTTTTTATATTCCAATATAAAACTTCAAATGTTCTCTCGTAATATATCTTTGAGCCATGCTCTTACAAAAGGAGACTGAATGCGTCTCCGTGATGAATTATACCAAGCAAGTCATCACATAGCAATGTTTCCATAAAATCCATTTTGTCAAACTACCGACTGAGCCTGATCCTTTAACATGCAGAAAATTTAACAATAGCAAAAAGTTTCGACCAAGGTCGGCCTGCGCGGACTGTACAAGCTGGTCTGAGTCGACACCTTTTGCCGATGCGCATTAAACCCCCTTTCACACAGCTTGGATCATTTGCATATTGACCCCTGAAATCGAAGATGGAACTGCCACCGGTATTCACGTGCTGATTACAAATGCGAGTTATGGGAGTGGTCAACCAGGGCTCTGCAAATTTAAGAATAACGTCAGCTGATGGCCGCAAAACAAAAATCTGCGAAATCTGCACACTGTTTTAACAAGCTGTTCGCCGCAAAACAATACGAGTTGCAAAAATTGACTTTGTTTGAAAGAAAAAATGATATTGTTTCCCAAGTCGTTTTCATCACATAAGATGAGCGATACACGATCACCATATTCATCTTTTTGTCCTTGCGTATAATTATATTTGTACTGCTGAAATATATTTGCAGGTGGGTGCCTCACTGTTTGCGAGCAATTTAGGCAGCCTACACTTTGTGGGTCTCGTAGGATCTGGTGCAGCCAATGGTATCTCTATTGGTCTGTATGAACTAAATGTGAGTAGAGCTTAGACACGTAACGGTTACTCCTAGCTATAAGGACGTTGCAAGATGACATGAAATGATTATGAAGTATTCATTTACCAAATAGATATAAGCCGTGCTCTGTGAAAAGGGGGCTTAATGCATCTGCGAAAAGTATCGACCAAGGTCAGCCTGCGCAGTCCGCGCAGGCTGACCTGGGCCGAAACTTTTCGCTATTGGTCAATCGTATGTATGTCCAAGGACCACTCTACCTCATGATTAAGTCGGTTGTTAAAAAAAGTGGCTGTTATGGATCCTTAATTATGTGATGCCTTGATAGGTATAATGTATCACGGAGGTGCATTAAGCCCCCTTTTGTCAGAGCATGGCTCACATACATGTTTATAGCAGTGTGATTGAGTGGGGAATTTTGGGGGAATAAATACTTTAGCAGCGCTCAGGGGAAAAAAAAAGTGGGCTTAATGCATCTTCGTAATGTATTGTACCAAGCAAGTTGTCACAAAATATGAATCTAATTAGTTCAAAAACCGGCTAAATCATGAGGTAGAATGGTCCTTTGACACACAGAAAACTGACCAATAGCAAAAAGTTTCGACTCATGTCGGTTCGCACAGTTTGCGCAGGCTGATAAGGGTCAATATTTTTTTTGGCAGATGCATTAAACCCCCTTTTCACAGATCATTACTCGTATATGAATTGGCATGGTAATTTTCAGCACCGCTGTAAAATCAATATTCCAACAATACCATTTTCAGAATGTTTTTCTTCTTGCGTCAGACCACTTAAATTGAAAACATTGTTGTTGATTGTCGTCGACGGCGGTTGCCAATAAAGGCAACGTCCCCAGACTGTTAGTCGTGTTACGGGGGACAGTGCAAGACATAGGACGAAAGCCATCCTAAATTATGCCTGGTTTTTCCACGTGCTCGGTGTCTAGCACCGTCACACTGGACCTCGGTTTAACGTTTTACCCGAGAGACTATCTGTAATTTTAGATGGCCAGCCTTGGGGCTCGAACCCACACCCTCTAGTGACTCGAGACTTGATGTTACAAGTCCTACGCTCTTACCATTTGGGCTATGCATGCTGAGAGAGACATAGTCACACAATAATTTGCTCATAAAGAATGTTTACATGTAATTGAACGTCTTCACCACTGACATGCCATTAATTGCGTAAAGTATCATTTTCGATCTTCTGGTGAAAATAACAAACAAACAAAATCTTAGACTTCGAAACATGCAATAAAGTGACACTAATGCATTTGACCCATGCATTGTGAAAAGGGGGTTTAATGCATCTGCAAAAAGTATCGACCAGGTCAACCTGCGCAGTCCGTGTAGGCTGACCCGAATCGAAACTTTCTGTTATTGGTCAATTTTCTGCATGTCAAAAAGGACCAGCAGATTATTAGACTAAACGGATTTTATCGATTCATTATTATATGATGGCTTCCTTGGTAAACTGCATCACGGAAATGCATTGAACTCCTTTTACCAGAGCATGGCTTATATATTGTTAATTCAGTAGGTCTATGTTGTAAATTAATGAGCTTCTGTGCTATTTTTACGAGATATCGGACATTGTACATCAAAGACTGGAATTCAACGTTTAAATTGTGGTTTGATCTTGGATGTTCTCTGTTTGTCAAATTCCTTAAAACTAACTGTCCATGACACGTCTTCGTTGTTCCATATTTAAATCAACACATTCTTCTGAGACAGACTAATGTTTGACTTTTTCCATTTCATCATTTATGTAAACCCATTACCAAACAGTCCTGAGGAGGAAGCCGTTTGAAAAAAAAAAAAGAAAATGATGGAAAAGGAGAAAATGCTAGTTGTTATATCTGTGAATGTTTCGAAAATTGACGAATCTTTCATTTTGTCGGGCGAAAGAGATAAATTTTGTACTGCAAGAAAATAGTCCTTGTATGAAGGACCTGGGAACAGCAAGGATAAGAAATACATTGAAAAAACGTCGTCATTCACTTTGTTGCTTTTCATATTTTCAGGCGATGTACGTTCTCATGATATTGGGCTACATTTTTCTGCCGGTCTACATAGCTTCAGGGGTAAGTACTTGTTACAAAGCCTCTGAAGATAAAGAACGCTTTTTGAATTTTAGAAAATGGTCATATTGAGAAAATTTTTTATGTCTATCCCAAATGATCAGGCCGTAGAGATAAACAAAACTGAATGGTATGCAACAGCATCCCAACTGCATTTGTATACCATGATCTACATGTACATACATGTATATCATAATGTATACAAGGTGATGAAATATTATGTGTTATATACATGTTCGTACTTGAGGCTATTTTCTACTTTTTGGCCATAGATCACAGCTTTCTAAACAAATCTCTCTTCACTAAAATGTAGCTCTATATAAATTGATTTATTTTTATATACTTAAATGAAATTGTTTTTTCCGTCAACGATAACTTATCAAAATTAGAAATTCCATGGCTGTACTGGACAACAATATTTAGACATATCGAAAAGTGAAGATTCAAGACTGCATATTGAGAGATATGAGTGAAGAACGTTGAGAACAGCGTTAAACTCCAGACAAATTAACTCGTACATGTAGCAAATTATTTCTTTTCAATGGATTACAAGCGTACATTACACTGTGTTTGACTACATGCTGATTAAGTCAGGTCAAGCGAAAATTGACAATTATAACCAAGATACTAAGCTGTAGAGTGCAAAGTTTGCATGTTTTTCAGGTGTTTACCATGCCTGATTATCTGAAGTGTCGCCTTGGTGGAAAAAGAATCCAGATTTATCTTGCCGTCCTAGCGTTATTGGTTTATATTTTTACTAAAATATCGGTAAGATTGCCCCTCAATCACGCTCTGCCTGTTAGATCATCCATTACACTTACAATAGGTATTATTTGGAACAAATACGAAATCTGGGGTCCGTATTCACCAACCATGCTTAAGAATATTCCTAGTCTTAGAAGAATTTTTTAAATTGAAAGTAACACAACTTCGGATTGGCTAAACCATTTGGTTTTGCCAATCAGAAGTTATGTTACTTTCCAATCAAGAAAATTCTTGGGAATAAGCCAAAGAGTATTCATAAGAATGGTTGGTGAATACTCACCATGGGTACAAAGGCGCAGATTATAAATAAGTTATCATAACGTGCTGGCTACACAGAATTCTCATCCAGGATGAGCCTTAACGGCCTGTACTAAAACCAAATACAGTATTACACTTTGTGAAATCAGATTCTTTCAGACACAAACAATTCGAGAGACTGTTTAAACCAACAACTGCAAAGCTAACAAAACAGAAAGTTGCTGTGAAAGAGATCTATAATATTCAAATTTCAAAGTTCTACATCCATGACATGATTGATTTTTTTTTTTTTTGTGAAATCCAGTTTTCTTTTAGTCTGCAAAGGCAAATGAAGTCTTTCTTGATATCCCAATGAATAACGGACGACTTACAGACTTGTGGTTGATCTTCTAACTTTTGTAGGCAGACCTTTATGCAGGGGCGCTTTTTATCGAGCAGGCATTGAACTGGAATATTTACTGGGCAATATTGTTACTCCTGGCGGTGGCGGCCATTTTCACCATTGCTGGTAAGACTTACATTAAATCTCGTAATACCTGTAAAACTTTTTTTTTCAGATGTTATTACTAAAAACACGAAGAACCGCTTTATAATCTCAAGATACAGTCCATATCTGCTTTTGAAACGGACTTATATTCTTCATAGATCAGTGAATTCATTTACTCCTTTGATCATCGTTCGACCAGTCAAACATACAATTCGAATTACTTACTTAAGAATATAATTATGTATCAGCGCAAATAGTATAGCATCCCATATTTTCCTAAGCAAGCCATCGACTGCAACCGTGAAAGACTAAATTCGCTTTTTCCGATAACATACATACAAGTGTAGTTCACACAAAGGTTCAAATTGTCGAGAGTCACTGTAACAAGGTTATCTTATGATTCGTTTTATTTTTATTTATTTTTTTTATTATCATTTTTTTTCACTTTATTTTTTCTATTAATTAGTTATTCATTATTTGATTGTCAACAGGGGGTCTCACGGCCGTTATATGGACAGATTTCGTTCAAACAATTATAATGATGATTGGAGCCGTGGTGTTAATGGTTTTAGGTAAGAAGATAACTTGTCTCTAATCTTATATTAAAGACCTAAAGGAGGAAAAGATTGCCCAATCAAGGGAACATCCTCTCAGGAACTATTCGCTGAACATTTTGACCCCTTGTGACAAAATTTTCTATTGACTGAAACATACCTTTATGGTCTGCGATTAATTTTGAGAAATGACCCATGCTCCGTGGAAAAGGAGGCTTAATGCATCTGCGAAAAGTGTCGACCCAGGTCAGCCTGCGCAGACCGCGCAGGCTGACCCGGGCCGAAACTTTTCGCTATTGGTCAATTTTCCACGTGTCAAAGGCCCATTCGACCTCATGATTTAGTTGCTTGTTAAAAAAAGTGGCTATTATGGATTCACAGTTATGTGCTGGCTTGATTGGTACAATGCATCACGGAGATGCATAAAGCCCGCTTTTCACAGAGCATGGCTCAAATGTATTACGAATGTTTTGTCTAAATATTTAGAGGCTTCCTGCAGATGGTTTACATTTTTTCATGCCCATAAAACTTCTGATTATTATTTAAATGTATTTATTATCGAGTTTATCGATATCTCCTCCCACTGAAGTCACCTATTTGCATATGGCTGAATCGGGTGTACATAAAAAATTCTTCCGATTTATTGTCTGAACTAAAACCTTAAGCTTTCTACCGCTGTGGTCCAAGTGTTTCAAGATACAGTCTCAAAGCTTGTTCAAAAGTAAATTGTCCAAGACATGCGTTTTCTGACTGTTGGACACAATTTCAGACTTCCCAATTGACATAACACTGTTTATTTGATAAAACAGATTCGAAGAAACTTATCAAAATTAGCCATGCTCTGGCAAAAGGGCGGCTTAATGTATCTCCGTGATACATTATACCAGGCAATTCATCACGTTATTACGGATCCATGAATCAATTTTGTCTAACAACCGACTGAATCATGAGGTAGAATGGTCCTTTGGCATGCAGAAAATTGACCAATAACGAAAAATTTCGGCCCAGGTCGGCCTGCGCGGACTGCGCAGGCTGACCTTGGTCGATACTTTTTGCAGATGCATCGCACCCCCCCCCCCAAATTCACAGAGCATGGTTTAAATGGAACGCCATCGATACATGAACATTGTAAACTTGCCGCCAGAATAAAGTTCAAGCATTTTAAAACATAGAAATGGCGAACAAGATTAACAAGATTTGTCAAGCAAATGTGGATGTTTATGCAAAATCACTGTCTCACGAAAGGAGTACTTTTATTTCATTGTTCCAGCTTTCATTCGAGTTGGCGGATTCAGCGCTATGGTAGAGAAATATCCACAAGCCATATCTAACTTTTCTATACATAGTAACAAATCATGCGGAAAACCTCGTAGCGATTACATGAATCTGTTTAGAGACCCTGTATCGGCAGACATACCTTGGCCAGGATTAATTGGTATCACAATTAATTCTATATGGTACTGGTGCTCTGATCAAGTACGTATTGTTTTCTTGACCCTTATTCTGCGAAATAAGTAAAATGAAATTTTCAGGTCGATAGTAAAAACCCAAATTATGCTATTTCGTATTTTGGGGAGAAAGACATCTCCTTACTGAATAGAACTGAATAACCTACAAAGTTTTCCATATGTATAGTGACTCATTTGTGATGCTTATGATTTACAAAAGGAGGTTATCCAAAATGGTTGCTCGTAACTAAATATAGCAACATGTATCTGATGTCATCTTTGTTTGGCTGCAAATTGACCACTATACTACTTGTATTTCTTATCAATAATTGTGCAAATTTGGGATTGCGTCAGAAGACGATAAAATGTATGCTAAGAGCTGGTTCCTGCTTTGTTTTTAGTTTTTCTTCTATATATGTACTGTCAAATTCAGAGAAGTGAAAATTGTTGACTAAGATCAATAATCGAGCATGTGGTCTTCGCAAAATTCATCCGTGCTTTCGCATTTGGAGGAACAAGATTTTTTTTATGGCTTTACATGAGCGGTATTTCATTTTTCGAAGACAATTAGGCTTAATTTCTTTCATGCAGAAATAGCCAAGTGAGTTTGTAGACATGTGAGCCATGCTCTGGCAAAAGGGGGCCTAACGCATCTCCGTGACGCATTATATCAATCGAGCCATCACATAATTATGGATCCATAATAGCCACTTTTTTTTACAACCGACACAATCATAAGGTAGACTGGTCCTTGGACATACAGAAAATTGACCAGTAGCGAAAAGTTTCGGCCCGGGTCAGCCTGCGCGGACTGCGCAGGCTGACCTGGGTTGCTACTTTTCGCAGATGCCTTAAGCCCCCTTTTCACAGAGCACAGCTCATACATAGGTCTACTGGTGAATTTACTCATACACAACAAGGGAAAGAGTGATGTAGAAGACAAACTGTGTTAGTCATTTTTTTCCTTATACCTTTTATTATTATTTTACATGATATGATAAATAATTTTCTCGTGGCATATCGTATCGTTTTTTGCGGGTTATAGGGACTCGAGGGCTTACCCGCAAGAATTACACTAACGTTAAAAAAGCAGGCCTTTCTGTGTTCAGTACAAAATTCAAGATTTAACATCTTACATTTTCAGTCAATATTAAAGCGGGTGTTTGCCTGGAAAAATTGAAGTCATGCTAAATCTGGCGTTTTAACTTTTTTTGTGTTCACTTACAAAACACGCCATGGTCTGACAAAAGGGGGTTTTATGCATTTTCGTGATGCATTATACCGAGCAAGTCATCACATAACTATGGATCCATAAGACCAATATTCTCTAACAACCAGCTGAATCATGAGGTAGAATAGTCCGTCGACATACAGAAAATTTACCAAAAGCAAAAACTTTTGGCCCGGGTCAGCCTGCGCGGACTGTACATACTGTCCTGGGTTGAAAGGTTTTGCTGATGCATTGAAACCCCCTTGTCACAGAGCATGGCTCAATTATATCACTTCTGCCGTTTCAGGTGATAGTACAGCGGGCGCTTGCCGGCAAGAATTACAGTCACGCTAAAGCCGGCGTTATTTTGTGTTCAGTCATAAAGATTTTACCCCTCTTTATATTGGTGTTCCCAGGGATGATAGCCAGAATTCTGTACACAGGTATGTATGTACTGTATTCATGACTGTCCTTAATATTACCCATATTACCACTTGACAAGGCTCGACTTGATGCGTTTTGTATACAGTTAGGTCAAGATTAGACAACACAGAACTGAATGAATGGAGTTGTAGCATGTGGTCAGGAGTAACACCCCAAATAGGGCAATGTGAAGTCTAGCTTAGGCAGAATTACCGTATTACTTATGTTCTACAATGACTTCTTTACGACCCATTTTCGCCTGCCATGTTTATGAAAACATCACAGTCGCTCTAACTATTCTTGGGTTAAGAGTGAGGTCCTATCTTTTGTAACACACACATATATATATATATATATATATATATATATATGTGTGTGGGGGGGGGGGGGGGGGGGTGGTGGTCATGCTCTGCTCTGGCAAAAAGGGGCTTAATGCATCTCCGTGATGCATTATACCAAGCAAAGTCATCACATAATTATGAATCCATAAAAACCATATCTTTCAACAATCGACCTAATCATGAGGTAAACTGGTCCTTGGACATAAAGAAAATTGACCAATAGCGAAAAGTTTCGGCCTAGGTCCGCCTGCACGGACTGCACAGGCTGACCTGAATCGATCGTTTTCCCTAGATGCATTAAGCACCCTTTTCACAGAGCATGGCTCATACCATTTTAATTTGCTAAAACACGTGTTCCTTTTGAGTTCAGATACTAGTAAGGTATTTTTTACAGAAGGACTTCATAGGCTCCCTATACGTTCTGAAATTTCTCTTGTTGTTAATGTTAAACACCAAGAACTTAACACTTAAACTGCTGAATAAATGAAACGCAAATTTCTACTCAATACTAAAAACCAAAACATTTGCGGTTTCAAAGTTGATTTCACCGGAAAGAAAATACCGTATCGGACTGTGTAGATCAAAGATCAGACTGCATGTTCTGTGCAGTCTGATCTTGATCTACACTGTCCGCAAAAGGTCAGTGGGTCGCGATCAGCAGCTTACGGGTTAATTGTCGTCCACATTGGAAATAAAGGATTTTTAACCCCTTTTTTTTGTGTCATCCATTTTATTAAAATATATAGTTTGACATAATTTCATCATGTCCATTTTATCTCATGTATAGTGCTTTTATGTTGTCATATATTTTATACAGAAATACATCTATTTATTTTATCTGTCCGTTTTTTAAGATATTTTTCATTAAATCTGTCCTAATGCATTTAAAAAAAAAAAAGAATGAGTAACTCTGTACCAAATGATAAAAATGTGGACTTGTCCAAATTGAAAACAGTTGCAGACAACAAATTAAATGTGACTCAAACGATCGAACTCGTCTTTATAGTTACCAGCATCTTCTCCTTTTCCCACAATGTTTTCGAAAGGCTTCTTCATCAGGGTCGTGAAAACTCGAGATTGTGTGGTAAAGGGTTAAATAAGATAAAATAAATACATAAAGAATAAACAGTTTTGCAAAGGTATCATTTTTACTTATTTACTATAGAAACGGTTGGCTGTGCCGATCCTGATATTTGTAAAGCTGTTTGTGGAACTCCGACGGGGTGTTCAAACATAGCATATCCGTCCTTAGTGATTGACCTAATGCCACCAGGTAAAGTATTTTGTTTTCGTTTTTATTTTGACAGCTAATATGGTCTTTAAACCCTTTACCACACAGTCCCGGGTTTTAACGACCCTACAGAAAAAGCCTTTCGAAAACATTGTGGGAAAAGGGGAAAATGCTGGTAACCAGCATTTTCTCCTTTTCCTACAATGTTTTCTACCCTTTCGAAAAAGAAAATTGAATTTTTCAGTCACGTTTATTTTGTCGTCTGCAAATGCTTTGAATTTGGACAAGTCTAAAGTTGTGTCGTTTGGCAAAGGGTTCATAGCATAACTGTGTTGTCTACTTCGTAGCCAATAAGATGGAAAGCTTTTAACTTGAGTATTTCTCATGTACATGTGTTTACATCTAAAGCTTCCGATATAGATGATGTTGTTAAGATGCAATTCATGTACGCACCATTTGGAAAACTCTTATACCGACAAGTTCTCTAAACGAAAATAACGTACATATAGTACTTTCGCCCGTATCATTTAACCTGACCCAGGTCAACATCATTTACATAAAAATTCTATTTTTACCTTCGGCATCGCACGGGGCTGCCTTCGGCATATGTCCCGAATGGTCACGGAAATAGTTTGTGCAATATGCGCGTATTAAATTGCTTACCTGTGTACATAAGTACCTAAGAACTAGTTTCCGTAACTTCAGCGAATGCGAACTAAACTTTCCGAATAATAGTCGGAGTTCTATTTATATGCCTACTTATATATTCAGCTTAAAGGCCAGGATCAGGTTAAATTCAGTAGACAAAAGCATATCACGATATGATATGATAGGAATTCATTGATTTTCGAGGATCGTCGCGTTGGTGTGTTAATTTCAAGTCATACTGACTAGGATTTGTTGCGAAGATGGTAAATTTTAGCAATCTTATTGCTGTTTGTTAACATTACTTTTACTAAGAACAGCATTCAAACATATGAGCCAAGCTCTGCGAAAAGGGGCTTAATGCATCTGCGAAAAGTATCGATTCAGGTCAGCCTGCGCAGTCCGCGCAGGCTGACCTGGGCCGAAACTTTTCGCTATTGGTCAATTTTCTGTATGTCTAAGGACCATTTTAGCTCATGTTTAAGTCGACTATTTAAAAAGGTGGCTATTATGGATTCATAATTATGTGACGACTTGATAGGTATCATGCATCACAGATATGTATTAAGCCCCTTTTGCCAGAGCATGGCATATATTTTTCGCGAAACTCCGGTGTGTTGTCTAAGAAAGACAACTTTGTCGGTACATTGTAAATAGTACTTAGATTATATCCTTTGTGTCATTTATTGTTCACAAGATCTAAAGCAAGATGTTCAGACGTTAACCCATTAACGTAAGCTAACTTTTGCAGTAAATTGTATCAGTTTCGAATTTTATCACTGCTTGATCGCAATTCAATTACGCCAATATTTGTGCTGATGCAAAATTCAAAAGTCGATAATGATATAATTTTATTTTAAACATATTTACTGCCATCTTTATTCAGATAATACAATATACATGCATAAATTACATGAAAAGAAATAAAAGCCGGTGTAATGCAGAGAAATGACCCTCCCCTACAAAATGACCCACGGGTCATTTCACTACGTAGAGGCATGACCCGGGTCATTATTCTACGTAGAGAAATGACCCAGACCGTAGAGAAAGGACCCCCCCCCCCCGCCTAGCTGTAGTAGAATGACCCGCTCATGAAAAGAAAGGACCCCCGTATAGAAATGATCCCCTTTTTTCCCTGTAACATACTACTACCACCATTACTACTACTACTACTACTACTCGTACTTCTACTACCCCCTTTTTGCCATGACATTGTTATTGCTGCTGATGTTTCTACTACTACTACTACTTCTACTACTACACCTGCTGCTGCCACTACTTCTACTACCACTACTACTACTACTACTACTTCGACTACTACTGACCCGGGTCATTCCTCTACGTAGTGAAATGACCCATGGGTCATTTTGTAGGGGAGGCTCATTTCTCTGCATTACACCGGCAAAAGGGTCTGGGTACAAGTCCTCACAACTTGGGGGGTCCTGTGTGACTCAGTAATCTGTAGGCCCGGGTTCGAGCCCCACCTGATCCGCTGGGTTTTTCGTGGGAGTGTCCTTGGGAAGGACACTTCCGAGCCCTAACCTAGTACTGGTGGAACCGAGGAAATACATGAATATGTGAGCTGTCGCCGTGATATGACTGAAATGATGTTGAAAGCGGCGTAAAACACCAATCAATCAATCAATCAGTCAGTCAATCTCACAGCTTGGATTAGGGCCATTCCCTTTGAACACTCTATAAACCATGAGAGTCTTCAATAATTCTAAAATTATAACAAATATATATTCATATCTTTCATCATAAAAAAAGAAAGACACTTATGTTAAACTTTTACTTTTTTTTGCGAGGTGATTGCGAGGTGATTTGGCGACTATAGAATTGTGCGCGTGTTAATTACTTTTCGTCATACTGACAACATTAAAATTATTATCTGAATAATTTTGTTCGATCACTTTAGAATCGTTATAAGCAGACCTGACTGTATTCCTACAATAATTCGTTCAACATTCCATAATTATGAGCAGCACTATGGCAAAGGGGGTTAAATGCCTCACCGTGATGCATTAAACAAATCAAGTCATCATGTAAAATTTTATCGATGTATAAAATACATTTTGTCTGACAACTGACTGAATCATGAGGTAGAATAGTCCATCGGCATGCAGATAATTTACCAATAGCAAAAAGTTTCAACCCAGGTCAGCCTGCGCGGACTGCGCAGGCTGACCTGGGTCGATATTTTTTGCAAATGCATTTAATCCCCTTTTCACAGAGCATTACTCATATCAACTATGTCGCAGGTGCTCGTGGAATGATGCTGGCAGTCATGCTATCAGCCTTAATGTCATCGCTGACTTCCATCTTTAACAGTAGTAGTACAATTTTTGCCATGGACATCTGGGTCTACATTCGAAAACAGGCTTCAGAATTGGAACTCATGATTGTCGGCCGGTACGTAAGGTCCAAGATTTTTTTTTTCCAATACTTTGCAAGGCTATGTTTGATATTTTGAATAAGAATATTTGGTTAAAATCCCTTCTTGACAGGCTTGAATATAAAAGGACTGGTGGATTACACATTGCTTTTCTCCTCATTGAAAAGTTTATTTCTTTTTCGGTCGGCTGAATAATGTAGATTGTCAAAGTAGGTTTAAATGCTTCTCCGATCTGGAAATAGTGATTAAAAGATCTATGTTTTGACACCATATTTTCTTGTTGATTATGAGATAGCGTAAAAATTTTAATCTTTTATTTTCACAATTTATTAAATTCTCGAACGGATTATGCGTTTAAAATTGCCTATTTGTAGGATCCCATGTCTTTACCGGAAAAAAGGATTAGATATTTTTTCACTATTTCTAGAGGATCCTATCTCCTCTATGCCGCAAACCTTGTTTGATATTCAAATGAGAGCTACAGATTTGTGGTAGTGGAGTAATTACATAGATGTATAGCTTCGATTGAATATTGATAGATTTACAACCAATGACGGATGCTTCTGTCTATTCCCAGCTTAAAGTCCTTTCAGCTAGTCTATGCCGTAGAAACTTGCCGATTACTATTTTCAGTTATGTGTTCTGTTCTCTTTACTGTTCGCTGTAGGAACTTGGCGGTTGCTGTCTTCCTTTATGCGTCGTCGTCCTAAGTGTTCGCCATCGGAACTTGGGGATTATTATCTTCCGCTATGCGTTGTTGTATTTACTGAAAAGTAAAGACAACAACACATAATTGAAGATAGTAATCGGCAAGTCCGAACGGCACCTTGATGCAATGAAAGCATTTGTCAGAACTTCCATTTGAGCCGTGCTCTGGCAAAAGGAGGCTTAATGCATCTCCGTGATCCATAATACCAATCAAGTCATCACATAATTATGGATCAATAAAATCCATTTTGTAAAATAACCGACTGATTCGTGAGGTAGAGTGGTCATTTTACATCCAGAAAATTGACCAATAGCGAAAAGTTTCGACCCAGGTCAGCCTGCGCGGACTGCACAGGCTTACCTGGGTCGATACTTTTCGCAGATGCATTAAACCCCCTTTTCACAGAGCGCGGCTTATTTATTTAACAGGTTGTTTGTGATAGTGTTGGTTGTAATCAGTGTTATCTGGGTACCGGTGTTGAAGCTGTCACAAGGGGCTGAACTCTATGTATACATACAAGAGGTGTCCAGCTTTCTACAGCCACCCATCTGCTGTGTTTTCTTACTGGCCGTTCTGTGGAGTAGACTGAATGAAAAGGTATTATCAATGGAAACCTTATATGTGTTAATTGCAAAACACGAATCTTAATCATCAATTATCTATGCATTTAATACATGTACCTGCAATTGAAATTTTAAAGAATTTTCTGAATGGAAACCTTATACATGTAAATTTCAAAATCATATTTTTTTTTTTTTTCATTCGTGAATTATATGTGGGTTCGATAGTTGAAATTTGTAGATGTAGTTTTGAAATCACCTTTAGTTATGAGCATATCTTTCGGCAGGTTAGAAAACTTCGACCAAATACCGAAATCTTTATGACCATATCGTATTGATTATTTAGCACTGATGTGTGGGGTTGTTGTTTTTTTTCCCCCTTTAAACTGTACCTAATTTTTTTAAATGACAAAAAGAAATGTTTTTATTCTGTATAGTGTTTAACTGACATGTTATCTCGGTGCTTTATTGACACATTTTCTCTATGTACATCTCAGAATATTTTTTCCATGAGATGACCGGATATTTATAACTTGATAACCAAGTCAAAAATTTCCGTAGTAAAAATATATTATGAGCCATGCTCTGGCATGATACCTCCGTGATGCATGATACCAAGCAAGTCATCACATCATCATGAATCCATAAAGTCCATTTTGTCTAACAACCGACTGAATTAAAAGGTAGACTGGTCCTTTGACATACAGAAAATTGACCGATAGCAAAGTTTCGATTGCGAAAAGTTTCGACCCAGGTCAGCCTGCGCAGTCCGCGCAGGCTGACCTGGGTCGAAACTTGTTCTGTATGTCCAAGGACCAGCCTACCTCATGATCAAGTCGGTTGTTAAAAGAGGTAGCTGTTATGGATCTATGATTATATGATGACTTGCTTGGTATCATGTATCAGGAAGATGCATTAAGCCCCCATTTGGAGGGAACGGCTCATATATTTTTACTTGCACTAGCATCTCGATAATATTTTAACAAGTTGTTTGCAAACTCTATACGTATACGAAATGGCCAAAATGGTTGGGTCGAGATGTTTAATGATAAAGATGATAAGTGATATCATGTTTCCGTCACAGGGAGCGTTCTGGAGTCTAGTCGTGGGCATGACATTGGGTATCCTACGTTTTGTGGTCGAGTATTCCTACAAGGTACCACACTGTTTCGAGGACAAGCCGGACCCGACCCCAGGATTTATAAAACACTGGCATTATCTGTATTTTTCCACCTTCTTGTTCCTAGTCACCGGGGCTGTAGCAATTATTGTGTCATTGCTTACAAAACCTATTGAACCTCAGTGTGTAAGCATAAATCCTTTTTTTTTTAATTCATTTTTTAAATCTTTTGAATAGGTTACTCGTAATCATCTTAACTCTTTCCTTACTGTAGATGACATCAAAAGCTTTTGTGGACAGTGTAGATCAAGATCAGACTGCACACAACGTGCAGTCTGATCTCTGATCTACACTGTCTGCTAGTTTATTCTAGATTATGGCTAAAGTGGTTCTTATATTGCAGCTGAAAAGTATTAGTAGCTTTTGAAAAAGTGTAACTTATTTATCTGGTGTTGAAAGCGTTAACACTTAAGCTGCTGAAAAAATGAAACCCAAATTTCTATTCAATACTAAAGGTCCAAACATTGCGGTTTCATAGTTGGTTTCACCGGAAAGGAAATACCGTATCGGACTGTGTAGATCAAAGATCAGACTGCACGTTCTGTGCAGTCTGATCTTGATCTACACTGTCCGCACACGGTCAGTGGGTCGCGATCAGCAGCTTAAGGGTTAAGGTATGGTGATCGGGAGCCATTGTCTTTATATGTCTTTTTTGAAAATTATTTCAATATATAGCGAGGGCCAGTGCGCAAATCATGGTTTCCTGAAGCTACTTTTATCAGATACTAGACACAGCATTCTTTCAAAGCCACTGGCTGCTTTCCCCATATGAACATCTTCGAAACAATGTTCAGTGATGAGAAAGGAAAGAATACTGTCGCAAAACCTATCATCAATCCCCGGAAAAAGTTTTTCAGAGCTGGGGAGTCGAACCAGCCATCAGTTGGTTTCAAGCACTGTTCGATGCCGACTGAGCCACCGGGCTCAGCCGGGGCTAAAATTAGTCAACTTTATTAATTGTTAACATGAAAAAAGCTTTAAACTCAATTTCGCTTAACAGCTTAATATGGGAATAACCCCCATTTGACAGACGAGTCTTAACATGGATCATGCCGCCTGGCAAAAGGGGATTTATCCATGATACGTCATACTAATCAAGTCATCACATAATTATTGATCCATAAAATCCATTCTGTGTAACAATCGAGTGGATTTAGTGAATCTGGAGATAGAAATGTCCATTACCGTGCAGAAAATTTACAAATAGCAAGAAGTTTCGACTCATATCAGTCTACGCGGATTGCGCAGGCTGCATGAGTCGGTACTTTTTGAAGATGCATCAAGCGCCTTTTTTTCCCCACAGAGCATGGAACCATCAGATTAGTATTTTTACTGCGATTAGCAACACCGGTTAGATGATTTCGGCAACAGAGAATAAAATCGCCGTATAACTAACTTCCATTGAAGCTAATTGTGAACGATAATTATGGTTTGCCATTTTTCCATTCCCAGATTATGCCAAGATATTAGGAAATTATAAATCATTTATCCGATTCTTCAGTTCTGCACGTTGGAAATTACCTTTCGAATGTTGAATTGAACACGGCATGACAATCTTCCGTAAATGCACTCATCAGCCTGTTTTATGTTCTTGTGAGACAAAGATAATACAAGGCAGGGTAAGCATGTATGCATATGTGCGGCGCTCTGGCCAGAGAAGTATAATGCATTTCCATGATGCATTACACCAAACACCTTTTCACTTCATTATGGATCCATAGAATCCAGGGCCCGTATTCACCAACCATTCTTAAGAATATTATTAGTCTTGGTCTCCAAGATTTTCAACATCTGAAAGTAACACAGCTTCTGATTGGATAAACCATTTGGTTTAGCCAATCAGAAGCTGTGTTACTTTCAAATGTAGAAAATCTTGGAGAACAAGACTAATAATATTCTTAAGAATGGTTGGTGAATACGAACCCAGGGTCAGTATTCACCAACCATTCTTAAGACTATTCTTAGTCTGATTCTGTAGAATTTTCCAAAGTTGAAAGTAACGCAACTTCTGATTGGCTAAACCATTCTTAAGAATATTCTTAGTCTTACTGTCCAAGATTTTCCAAATCTAAAAGTAGCACATCTTCTGATTGGCTAAACATTTGGCTAAGCCAAATGGTTTAGCCAATCAGAAGTTGCGTAACTCTCAACTTTGAAAAATTCTGGAGAATCAGACTAAGAATAGTCTTAAGAATGGTTGGTGAATACGGACCCAGAGGTAGAATCGTCGTTTGACACGCAGAAAATTTACCCATAGCAAAAAGTTTCGACGTATGTCAGCCTTCTCGGACTGCTTAGGCTGACGTGGGTCGATACTTTTTGCAGATGTATTAAATCCTCTTTTCACTAAGCATGACTCGTATATACCATGTTTGCCTTTTTTTTGTGTGGGGATGGGGGGGGGGGGGGGGGGTGGGTGTCTCTCGCTGGAAAGGAAAGCAAAACTGAAATATAACGGGCACCATGCCTTGGTATGCTCTATAAATTAAAAGTTCATAACAACACAAAAAGTATGCGACTATGGGATGCCGTTGTTAAGATAGAAACATTATGGATGATTTTTCGTAAAAATTCTCAACGCCGATCAAACATGGGTCTCAGGTATTCACACTGTGTTATCTTTTTCACCAGGTACGTCGGTTGACATACTGGACCCGGCACAGTAAAGCGCCAAGATACAATATAGACACAAAAGAGATGGTTCCACACTTACAACATGATAGAGATGTAGAAATGAAATCTTTTCAAGGTTTGTATAGTTCGTATCTTAACCCTTTCCCAAACGACAAATTTTGGACTGTTCCAAATTGAAGGAGTTTGCAGACGACAATTTTAAATTTGATGAAAATGGCAGAAAGGTCTCAAAAAGGGTAGAAATCACTGTGGGAAAAGGAGAAATTGCTCGCTACGAGCAATTTCTCCTTTTCCCACAGTGTTTTCAAAAGACTTGTACTGCAGACACGTGAAAACCAGGGCTTGTCTTTGAAAGGGTTAAGCTCATACCGTCTGTAACAAGTTTGCAGCAGACAACATATTTTAAAAACATAGATGGTCATGAAAACCTCTAATCGTATTGACCGAAAATTTTCCACTGGTATTTTTTTTTTTTAAAGTCGTCTGCTATTAATTGATTTCAGGAGGTGAAAATTGTACTAGTATTCTATACCAGAATTACAGAAATATTAGATCTGACATGAGTTAGCATTTCAGGTAAAATCTTATCAAACGAGTCTAGGAAAATGTTATTAAGCGAGTCTTTGGTGAGTTAATAACATTTTTTTTTTTTTGTCGACCAGTTTCATTGAATTTTACTCCAAACGCCATAGAATGTCAGATTCTTTTTATCACATAAATGTACCTAAAGATTTACAGTTCATGGTGTGTTAAAACATAGGCCTATATTATTGTATCGAAATTCATGACGCCTATTTTTTTTGACAGGTGTGTAAATCACGACGAAAAATAGTTTAAAAAAAACTTGAATATAAGGATTATTTTGTGAATCCAGAGATGATGAAATTCGCAGCTTTGTCACGACCATCAATTTTTACAATTAATTTTACTGAGAAATCTTGGTCAGTAATTTTTTAGAAATGAGGTGTATGGTTACAGAGCTTGGACTGAATTCGGAACTGTTTCTCAAACGTGTGTAAGATAAGAAATTCGTAAAGGCGATATCACACTGGACATAAGGATAGTTTTGTGATAAGACTATTTTCTTTGTTATCAAATATTTCAGCATAATCAAAGTAAAGTGAGATATGTTCAGTATTTATTTATATGCATTCCTTCCTTCATTAATCTTTCATATTGATTTATTCATTCGGTCTACCATTTATACAGTAATTCATTTGTTTAATCACTGATTCCTTCATCTCTCACTTAACCCTTTCCCAAACAAGCCCTGGTTTTCACGTGTCTGCAGTACAAGTCTTTTGAAAACACTGTGGGAAAAGGAGAAATTGCCAAAGGTTTCAGATATACATATTTTTTTCACACCTATTTTTCTTCCCGTAACAACAGATTACAAAGCACAAATGCCAGATGAAGAGCGAAACAACGTAACAACAGAGTTATTTGACGACAAATCGTCTGCTAATATGAAATTTGTTAGACATTCCAACGGATTATTAGATGAAAAGCATACAGAGATTCCGTTGATAAACGGTTCACATAATCCGAACGGAATTGTACAGACTAAAGACAATAATCACAGTGAAAATATTGTGGAAGCAGACAGTAACGACACTGAGGGTGAGTAGCTTGAACTTCTTCAACTTGGTCATGGTGAAATCGAGATTACTTTTGAAAAAAATATTGAGCAAGCCGAAGTTTCGAAACAGAATAGTTCTTTTTCTTGTAGCGATTGAGCTAAAAGTAGACAACTTAGTTGATATGCCGCTTTCTTCCCTCCTGAAAAACAATGTTAAATATAACCATACCTATTGCCGGCACTTTCAAATTGCAATCATGGAATGCAATACTTTAAGCACTTTAATCATCTACTAGTCCACAAATTTTATGACTCGTCCATGCTGAGAGGATATTCAGAAAATAGGCTAGATGTTTACGTTTGTATTTTAAACGATAGAAATCATTTTTGGAAAGGGGAAAATTGTTGGTCAAGTACTTTTCCAATATTTTTTCAATCACATGATCATTTGATAAAAACACAAACTTTCTAACCCTTTACACACAATCCCTACTCTTAACGACCCTGAGGAAGAAGGCTGTTGAAAACATTGTGGGAAAAGAACAAAATGTTGGTAACCAGCATTTTTTTCTTTTCCCTCAATGTTTTCTACCCTATCAAAGACTTTTTAATTAATATATGATATGTCGTCTGCAAATGCTTTTAATTTAGCCCAGGCAAAAAATTGTCGTGTGGTAAAGAGTGAATTTTACTCCTTCCTTATCCGTCAGATGTACCATGGTACACCAAACTGTTTCGATGGCTCTGCGGAATGGAAAATATTCACCAAACTAACGTGGATAAACGAAAGGTATGTGCACTTAGATTTTTCTCATCTTTTGTTTATTTACACTGATTTTGAAACGAGCTCTTAGAATGTAAATCAATTATTTTTTATGTGTGTCACCTCACCGGTACTCGTGACGAGATGCGGATAGTTCATGAGACTGATTTCACCAATCATGAGCTTCGAACTTTGTATTTGAGCCGCATGCTCTGTAGAAAGGGGGTTGAATGAATCTGCAAAAAGTATCTACCCATATCAACCCGCGCAGGCTGATATGGGTCGATACTTTTTGAAATTGGTCATTTTTCAGCATTTCTAAGGATCAGTCTTCTTCCAGATTTAGTCAATCATGAGACTAAATGGATTTTATGGATCCATAATTATATGATGACTTGCTTGGTGTAATGTATCATGGAGATGCATTAAGTCCCCTTTTGCCAGAGCATGGCTCGATTATTCTTGCTGTACTATATGACTTAAGTCTAAAATTTCGTCGTCTGGTAAAGAGTTAAACAAAATTTGTATGTAAACGCGCCAAGATGTTCAAAAATGAAATGTTTGCTTGAAATGTATCATTATTTAGTTATATCTTCTACAGGCCATTGTATGTGGTAATACAATACAAGAAAACGCAATCATAGAGACAATTTGATAACTATAACCATGTGCAAAAATGTACTTTGTCAAGAAAGTCGCTTTAACTATTTTCAGGTTCAGAAGTTTGATATGATACCGATCCTTGAGACGAGACGGTGGAAAATTCTGTCTAATACAGCAGCCGTGTTCAGTATGTTGAGCTGTATAGCGATAGGTGTCTATTTCAGATGAGCAATGTGTGGATACAAGGAACTTTTGCTAGTGAATCTTTTAGAAACCAGTGACGTTATATACTGTACAATAATTACATGTTCACCTGAGTGGAGCACGAACAATTTCATAAGTACTGGCCCATAGGTACTGCCCATGACAAATGTTATAAGGGCTGTAAACATTTGAGCCATGTTCTGGTAAAAGGGGTCTTAATGCATCTCGGTAATGCATAATACCAAGCAAGTCATCACATGATTATGGGTGCATAAAAATCCATTTTGTCCAACAACCTACTGAATCATGAGGTGAACTGGTCCTTAGACATGCAGAGAATTGACCAATAGCAAAATGTTTCGGCCCAGGTCAGCCTGCGCTGACTGCGCAGGCTGAACGGGGTCAATACGTTTTGCAGATGCATTAAGGCCCCCCCCCCCCCCATTTCATAGAGCACAGCTCATTTATAAAATCAATTCCGAGACAGGGACTAAGATAGTGTTCAGTATTATTGTATTGCGTAACAATTTCTTGTCAATTAAGGGAAATCCCGTCTATTTGCAAATGCTAGTTTTTTGGGATTTGTTAGGCATCTGCACGTTTTAAACAAATGGCAATGATACGAGATCATTTACGGAAAACGCAGTTATGTTTCATATAAAAAAAAAAAATGTGCATAATCATTTTGAAAGCGCCAACATGCCTGTCGCCTCAACCATGGAACAACGATATTTGTATGCAGCGTGAACGATTTACACTAGCAATATCACTTAATGCTAGTATCCCTACATGGTACTATACATTCGTCGGACTTTCAATAAGTTTTAATTTTTCAGACTGAAAACGATTAATCAGTCCAAGGCTCCTAGCTGTTCGCTGACATACAGTAATGTATACTGTACATCACATAATTGCGTTACATAGTTTGCAGAGCAATACAGGGTACCTTTAACCCTTTACCAGACGACAAAATTTTAGCCTTGTCCAAATTGAAAGGATTTGCAGACGACAAATTCAGTGCGGCTCAAATGGTGCAATTATTCTTTGATTGGGTAAAAACATTGTGGGAAAAGGAGAAAATGCTGGTTACCAGCATTTTCTCCTTTTGCCACGATGTTTTTAAAAGGCTTCATTCTCAGGGTCGATAAAAGTCGGCGCTGTGCGGTAAAGGGTTAATTAAGAGACAAAATATACGTTTTCAGCCGGCAGGAAAGTCCAACTAGTGAAAATAAAAGGTTGTTTTGGCCAGACTTTTACACAAAATATCACACAGTGTAGAACCAAGATCAG
Source organism: Tridacna gigas (assembly GCA_945859785.2). NCBI lineage: Eukaryota > Metazoa > Mollusca > Bivalvia > Cardiida > Cardiidae > Tridacna > Tridacna gigas. Next base: position 25,508,346 of record OX244028.2, read on the forward strand.
ACCAAAGGTTTTCGTTGATACACAACTTAGATCATAAATAATATTATGTTCTTTAGAACACTTTTATTTCTATGTTACCGTAAAAAATAATGTTTCACAACATCGGATGTATTTTTTAGATACTATGTGAATTTTATACTTTGTACGAATATTTTATAACATTGAATAAATCATATGAATGCATGCATGTCATCTATACAAAAGATACATTTTGCACCAAAGTGTATGCCATATTTGTAGGCATTGATCCTTTACTTTACAAAATGGTATACATGTAACCCTATGAAAAAAATTAGTATTTAGTTGAGCCATGCTCTGGCAAAGGGAGCTTAATGCATCTCCGTGATGCATGATACCAAGCAAGTTATCACATCAAGTCCATTTTGTCTAATAATCGACTGTGTCATGTGGTAAACTGGGTCCGTATTCACCAACCATTCTTAAGAACATTCTTGGTCTTGTTCTTCAAAATTTTCCAAATTTGAAAGTAACACAACTTCTGATTGGCTAAACCATATGGTTTAGCCAATCAGAAGTTGTGTTACTTTCAAATTTGGAAAATTTTGAAGAATAAGTCCAAGAACGTTCTTAAGAATGGTTGGTGAATACGGACCCTGGTCCTTGGACATGCAGAAAATCGACCAATAGACCAACAGTAAAAGGTGTTGGTGCAGGTCTGCCTGAGCGGACTGCACAGGCTGATCTGGTCGATACTTTTTGCAGATGCATTAAGCCCTCTTTTCACAGAGCATGGTTCAATTATTATTGCAATTCTTAATTCTAAAACTAAGCATCCAATAGACAACCAGTCAAATGGCTTGTCTAAGTACTAAGAATCAATATAATACTTGCCACTTAGAGCGCCGAATAAACCTGCAGACATTTATATCCCAGAAATACGACCCAAATAATTACAATTTCATGGTTGCTTTTGTCTATAGTGACTCAGCAAAGGGGACAGTGTAGATCAAAGATCAGGCTGCACGTTTTGTGTAGCCTGATCTTGATCTACATTGACCGCAAATGCAACTATAGGCGTGAAAGGCGCTTTAAGGGCTAGAATGTTTGGTGATTGCTAGCGTTTGACTCAATAGTTATCGAATTCCAGGGCTAACTCTCAGATAGGCCGAGCCATAAAGCCTCAGCGAATACGACAGCTTTTCGTTCATATAGGAATTACAAGAGTATGAGCTATGCTCTGTAAAAAGAGGGTTTAATGTATCTGCAAAAATGTATCGACACAGGTCAGCCTGCGCGGACTGCGCAGGCTGACCTGTGTCGAAACTTTTGCTTTTGGTCAATTTTCTGCATGTCCACGAACCACTCTACCTCAGTCTTCAGCCGGTTGTTAGACAAACTGGATTTTTATGGATCCATAATTATGTGATGTTTTGCTTGGTACAGTGCACCACGGATATGTATTTAACTCCCTTTTGCAAGAGCATTTCTCATATATAGAATGTTGTGGGATACGATCAAAAGGCTCGATGTTTCTTGCTTAACAAGAAGCCGCCCACATTACTGACACAACCATATAAATGTTCACAGAAAGTCCAACCAAAAATGCAACTCCTCTCCACGGCCGTCGGACAGCATTCAGGTAAAGAATCGTATGGATAAAACGGGAACCAGCGAATAGTCGGAAGAGGAAGGAAGCTGTGCCCAGGCCGGGTTTCGTCATTACATACAGGGAACCAATCAGTACAAATGGCAGAACGTTTTCAAGGTCATTCTGGTGACATCTAAACAAAGGAAATGGTTTTACAAATTTTATACGCATATTAACGATTCGAAATCGTGAACAAGATTTTTAACAGCTGAAAGACAATCGGATAAAACGATTAATCCACAGTCAGCGTCTTAAGGTTCCAAGGTTAGCTGCGAAAAGAGCAGACCGACGATGTGCCTGTACAGGGTCCTTATTTGCCAACCATTCTTAGGAATTTTTTTTTTTTTTTTCTAATTCTTAAGAATTTTCTAAATTTGAAAGTAATGCAACTTCTGAATGGCTGAACCGAATGGTTTAGCCAGTCAGAAGTTGTGTTACTTTCAAATCTAGAAAATCTTGGAGATTAATACTAAGAACACTGTTAAGAATGGTTAGTGAATACGGACCCAGATCTGTGAAGTCTGTCTTCTGCCCGCACACCTGAATACCAAATCGAACGGTCTATGTACCCGTTTTCTTTGAAATCCATACGTAAGCACAATAGTTGGTTGTAAACGCAGATTATTCTAATTTAGCCTGTTAAAAGTTGAGTAACCTCTTGCTTGGGTACCAAACATACAACGGTAATTTTACAGAGGCACAAGAACATCGGAGAGAGAGAGAGAGAGAAGGGCTCACCCACCTCCTTACTCGTTCAACGTCAGGATCTGATGTAATGGTCGGTTTTAGCCCTCGACTTGCATAATCTTCTGGATTGGCAAACACCTGTAAGGAACAAGATAAATGACTCTAATATTTCGTGTACTTTTGTTACCTATTCATTTAAATTCACTTCAAGCTTGTCGCCTTTTCTGGTAGTTACAGCTTTAGTTGATTACACATTTATTCGATGCTTTAGAAATTGATCGCGTTTGTTTACTACACTGAGGAAGAAGACTTTTGTAGAAGTCTTTGAAAAGAAGGAAATGCTAGTAACCGTAAGCTACGGTTAACCCCTAAGCTGCTGAACGCGACTCACTGACCTTTTGCGGACAGTGTAGATCAAGATCAGACTGCACAGAACGTGCAGTCTGATCTTGTATCTACACTGTCCGATGAGGAGGTATTTTGCCTGTAGAATAATTTTGAAATAGCAATAACTGGGTACGGTACTATTGGCTTGAAAGTTTCATTTAAGTTATTTACCAGGATAAGGGTTTAGTACATGAATACACGTGATGATGTTGTGGGAATATATGGCGTGCAACACACGAAAAGGGACCTTCGGACATTTGCGTAAAGTGTTGTCTCGGATTAGCCTGCGCAGTCTGCGCAGGCTAATCCGAGACAACACTTTACGACTACATAAGATTTTTTCATACAGTAGACTTTCGTGACAAAGAAAATCGCACAAAAACGGGAAGTGTCGTCTTGGATTAGTCACAGACTGTTCTGGCTGATCTTGGATGACACACTTTTACGCATATGTCCGAAGGTCCCTTTTCGTGTGTTGCACGCCATATTTGAGCAGCTGAGTGGAGCACGAACAATTTCATAAGTACTGGCCCATAGGTACTGCCCATGACAAATGTTATGAGGGCTGTAATCATTTGAGCCATGTTCTTGTAAAAGGGGTCTTAATGCATCTCTGTAATGCATGATATCAAGCAAGTCATCACATGATTTGAGCCGCGCTCTAGCAAAATGGGGTTTAGTGTATCTCCATGCTGCATTATACAATCAAAGTCTTCGCCTTATAATGGATCCATAAAATTCATTTTGTCTAACAACCAACTGAATTATGAGGTAGACTGGTCCTTTGACATGCAGAAAGTTTACCGATAGCAAAAAGTTTTGTCCCAGGTCAGCCTGCGCGGACTGCGCAGGCTTACCTGGATCGGTACTTTTGCAGATGCATTAATTCGTCTTTTCACAGAGCATGGCTTCTTTAAAAGCGACATGCTGCATGATGCGGAGAGTCTTCTGTAGATGGTACTTTCTTATTATGAAGACCTTTTAACGAAAAAAAAGAAAAAAAATTGTTGATTTTCAGGAAGAAAAAAAAAGGGGGGCAAAGAAAATGCTGGTAACGATTAAAAAAGATGAAAACGATGAAATCCTGATAATAAATAATATAGGAATGTCAATACTGTTTTCAACTCTTTTACCGCAACTGATAAAAATACAGTGGTGCACCGTGTTTACAAAAAATGGCCTGTAACATCTAATCATTTAACTCACTAAAGATAAACCACAGGCATTTAGACTTTGCCAAAAGACAAAATATTAGGTTGGCCCAAATTAACCCTTATCCTGCTAAATAAAAGAAATGAAACATTGAGGCCGATAGTAAAAGCCCAAATATTCCTACGTCAAAGGTATTTTTGGAGGAGAAATATCTCCTTATCGGACAGTGTAGATCCAAAATCAGACTGCACTATTCCGTCTGAAAGGAACGTCTGAACCAGAGCTGCATGGTTTAATCCTTTACTGCACAATGACGCCTTTTGACGCCCCTGGAAAAGAAGCCTTTTGAAAACATTGTGGGAAAAGGAGAAAATGCTGGTAACCAGCATTTTCTCCTTTTCCCGCAATATTTTCTACCCTATCAAAGAAAAGTTGCACCATTTGAGCCACATTGAAATTGTTGTCTGCAAATGCTTTCAATCTGGACAAGGCTAAAATTTTGTCGTCTGGTAAAGGGTTAAGCCCCAAGCTCGGCCAATTTATTTCCGAGGATTGATGATAGTCATTGAGAGAGGATTTGCTCATCTCTCATAGCTGATTATTGTTTCGACGATGATTATGTGGGAAAGTAGCCAGTGGCTTGGGAAGAGTATTGTTAGCAATTCTAGTACAATAAACTCCAGGAAAAGCATGGATTGATACACTGGCCGCTGCGATATAACTCAAATAATTTGAAATGGTGTAAGATACCCTACAAACAAACACATCTGGTAAAACTGGATTGGAACTGATATTTGAGCCATGCTCTGGGAAAAGGGCTTTTTAATGTATCTCCGTGATGCATTACACCAAGCAAGTCATCTCATACCTATTGATCCATGAAATCCATTATGTCAAACAACCGAGGTAGAATGGTCCTTTGACATGCAGAAACTGACCAACAGCAAAATGTCTTGACACAGGTCAGCCTGCGCGAACTCTTTGCAGACGCATCCAAGCCCTTTTTCACATAGCATAACCCAGTTGAAATCTCACAGTACTCACGTTTTTGGGTATCCTATGCCTTACGGTCCACAGACTCATCAAAGTTGTTTTCAGCAACACAGCACCGGCATAAAACGCGAATTTCGCGAAAACCTCATCCTCTACGTCGAACAAGCTAGCCATTTTGTACAGGTAAAACTATTGTGAGTGTAAAATGTACCCAATATTTATCGGCTTGACCGTCTGTCTTATCGCGTTATTTGATCGTGCTACATATTTTTTTCTTGACTTCCGTCACAGGATTACACGCGATTTCAATTCCGTCATGCCAAAAGTGTTGTTGTCTATTGGGCTTATATAGATAACCTTGACATTCGTATTTCCTTCTTTATTCTATATAAATCCGCCATCTTGGAATGAGGGAAAAATGAGTGAATTTTCGGAACCGCTCTGGCGTAGCGAGAGTGATTACCTGGTGTTATATTTTCATGATAGCTAAAATAGATCTGGTAGCAGACGAATTTTATGGTAGTTCGAATCCCCGTGGTAAAACATTGTGGAAAATGGATAAGCGGACGATAATCTTCAACAGGGTCGAAAATATATTGTTTACAAAACAGGGTGAGAAAAGTCTAATTCTCTGTTGCAAGCCACTAAAACTCTTTCCTACGTGATCATAGGCGGGAAAATGTAAATCTATTTTTAACCGCAGAGTTCAACAATGTGTAGCATAGGTAATTGACGTGTCTAGAGTTGACGAATTCTACGGCAGTTTGAATCGTTGAACATTGTGGAAAATGGTATATGAGAAAATCATTTATTCTAGAATAGGATCAGTGGTCGGTGGCTCCAAAAACGGGATGGGACAAGTCCAACTCTCTGTTGCAAGCAACCAAATCTCTTTCCTACAAGTAATCACCTCGGTTGAAGTTTTGAAATCTATTTTTTAAACACCGGGGGTCAAGAATGCGTGACATAGGTAATTATTGATCGTGTCTCTAGCAGACGACATAGCGTTGTATATTAGCATTGGGTTATTTATACATGAAAACCATTGTTGTTGGTATCCGTCTGACTAAACATGGTTGCAAAATAGGGTCATGTGGGACTACCATTTTCCCTATTCGTAGGTATCTCAGGCAGAAAGAGTAGATCTATTGTCTGTTTGGATAGCAAACGATTTATCACAGCCTATTTCATATAAAAAGTTGAACATTGGTAGTCGACGTTTTACATGAGGGTAAACTTGGTGAGAAAAGGGGTAATTTTACTATGAACGATACCAGACAACATGTAATGGTTTAATTCATAATTATAGAATCTTGTTTGTAGCTAGCACTTGACTGAAGAAGGTGTGGGGAAAAGGGGTTAATTTGTGTTAACAAAAAGAGTGAAGACTATTTTCTTTCAACAAGTTGAAGCACGTTCAATATTGCGGTGCAGCAGAATCTATATTTAGCCCAAAATTTCCTTTCATATATGACGTAATTATTTATAAATAGATAAAAAAAAAAAGCAGGTTCAGACATGTTCTGTATTTCAATGCTATAAAAGCGTGAGTACTGTCGATTGTGAATCATATGCTGAATAACAGTCGCTTTATACACACCAGTAATACAGGTAATGTGTATTTTACTTCAGCCAAGCAAAACGCAATATTGAATCCCCTATTTATTGTCTATAGGTGGAAAACGGTAACAAGAAGATGGGATCCGGTAAACCGCCCTACGTCATTTCGGCTGATGACGTAGTCTGATTCATGAATATGCAAATAAAAGATCGGCTTTTTCCGTCATCCGGATTGGACTACAAAACTGCAGCCTGAAATCTATCTAATGTAGGGAAAACAAACTTTCTGGAGGATTTCATAGAGTAATGGGAATAGCTCTGCACATGATGAAAAATACTTAAAGAAAACCTTTTGATTAGTTTTTACCGTTTTACGTTATTTTACGTGATTTCAGATAATGAGCCCGAAATTGAAAGAAAAAGCAGTTGATTCAACGAAAAGGATTAATCAAAGTGCTGTAAGCACTGTAATCGGTCGACACTGAATAATTACAGTGGTTTGAAATCACAAATCTGATGGTAGATGTTTGAACTATGTATTGGACAAAATATCCTACATCGTTACAAATGAACTACGTAGGATCCCACTTTTTTTAAACTGTCTTTTACAAATTAGTAGTTTAACGATTGGTTAAAATATAAGTTATGTTTGCCAGTCGACAGCAATAGAACGTAAAAGATATGTGACAATTCTGATCAGCAATACCCATTATCAAGTTTTAGATATCACTCATCATGAACAGCAGTACCTACCAACCCTTTAAAAGAGTGAAAAAATACATATATTCTTTTCTGTAACTTTGGCAACTTTGGTAACTGTATTGTAACATATAAAAGCCGTATAACATGTGTCTGCATTATAACTTTGGAATTGTTTACTTTTGGCTGCTTGTAGGCCCTTCATTTTTGAACAAGACATCGTATTCATCTTGACAAACTGTCTTACTTATTTTTTAGCGGGCCAAATCGCCCAGTCCAAACGTCTGCTGGCAAATTTCTCCTAAATTATACTTTCAAAGAATGTAGATACCCAATAGCTCCCTAACCGTCAACTCTTTACCAAATGATAAAATTTTAGACTTGTCCAAATCAAAAGCATCTGCACATGACGATTAAATGTAGACCAAATGATGATCTGAATCGTTGAAAGGGTAAAAAAACATGGGAAAAGGAGAAAATGGTAACCTGCATTTTCCCCTTTTCTCACAATGTTTTCAACTTCTTTCTCATGGGCATTAACAAGGGATAGTTTGGTTAAGAGTTAAAACACTCAGTTAATTGACTAGCCTTTTACAGTCAGGAAAACAATATCAAACATTAGGCTTCAATTTCATGGTCGTTCCCCCCCCCCCCCCATATACATCCCAAATAAACAGACAATTAGATCTAAGATATGAACGTCTGTGATATTAAACTGCATTACGTTCAAAGGACAGTCTGATCTTTATCTTTTATTGTCTTCAAAAGCGACTTTACTTGTCCATAGCCAACGCAGGTACTTGTATTTGAGTCATTCTAATCAGTAAGAGCATAACTGCGGTAGCCTTGATCTCTTTATCTGAAATGTGGAAAGGATGAGAATCGACCAATGTGGAATAGCTGATGAGACAAACATGTTGCTGACATTTGCACGCTTAGAGCGCTAAATTGTTAAGCTTAGAAAAGCAGCCTAAATCTTGCAGGACCATTGCTGTCTTGAGTAGAATAACTCGGAAAACTGGCATGACAGATCCAAGATCTGACTGCATGTTCTGAGCAGTCTGGTCTGAATCTGCACTCTCTGCAAAGACTTTTTCCCAGGTCCGTTGATTCAGATATGGAGAATATAACAGTAAGTGAGCTTATTTGTGTGACCGTTTCAGGGTTTTTTTTTGTCCTCGATGAAAATGTTCTATTTGACAAAATTTCGAAAATCTTTTAAATGGGTGAAAAACGCTGTGGAAAAAAGAGAACATGCTGAATACATACAGTTTTTCCAACTATATTTTCAAAGCCACACAGGATTGTTTGGTCAAGGGTTTACAGACTGATTCCAGTCTGTAGAAACTCACCAAGAAGAAACATGTAAGTGAGTGTAAAATGGTAGTGCCATGGCTGGAAGGAGAGGAAAAGGGACTGTGAAAACAATTCAACCCTTATCCCGCTAAAACATTGAAATGAAATTTCAAACCGGTGGTAAAACCCGAATAATTCTATGTCAAACTTATTCTTTTTTGGAAAAAGAAATATCTCCTTATCGGACAGACATCCAAGATCAGACTGCACGTTATGTGCAGTCTGATCTTGATCTATACTATCCGCAAAATAGGTCAGTGAGTCGCACTTAGTAGCCTAGGGGTTAATACATCATACGCTGAAAGATGCGTAATCAGTCAGTATTGCGAATGGACAGTCTGGGTACTAAGGTTGCAAGCGATGAATCGCCAGTCCATTCTAAAAATGTTTACGAAATGGCCTCTCCGCGAGGGCCATAACCTTTACACAACTCTATACCCTTTGTCCCCACAGCTTCACACGCTTCGCCTCGCTAACATTAAACGACCAGCCGGTTACTATTTTAAACTTACGGCTGTTACGATTTGCATTTACATCAGTTTTCTCTTAGGCAGAGCAATCTGAATTTTCAAATTCTTTTCAAGCAATGTTTCCTGTTGCAATTTTATTCCTCTCAAGACCAAAATGACCTTTTATCTTTTCAACACCTGCTACATATGCGGAGAGCACTCGTCACAACTCGGCCGATCCCGTAACTACGTATAACTATCAACGGATCACTCGAAATTTGCCGAATGACATGGACAGCAGACGACTACAAGATGTGTTCACATCACCCAATATACACTTGATTCGCACTCGTTTCATTCATAAAGTTGCTGCTAATTACTGACCATATTTCTTATAATCGTGTTGAAAGTAAACTGCTCCAGTTTTTGTTGGCCAGAGATTTTGGTAATACTGTAATTATGACATACTTCAATACTAAACAAATTGTAACCGCCGTTTATTACATAATTGAAAAGTTATTATGGGATTACCTGACATTACTTAACGCCTGTTTACCGCTAATTACTATTCCTGCGCTTATCTGGGTCAACAGTGCGGTTTTCTGGGTCAAAAGTAGTTTTTGTAATAAGGTCATCACAGCAGGTATAAGCGTTAAAACGCTGTAAGTAAAAGCTGTTCCGAGTTGCAGTTACACCAGTTTACCCTGAGTAGACGGGAATTCATCTATTTAGAGGCCAGACATATTATTTCGGACCTCATAGTGAGAACTGCCAGAACCCAGATATACTGAATTTACCAAGACAATTAATAAAGACAGTCACTGTTTACAAGAACCTACCTTTCGACATCAAGTCAATGAATTTAACATAATGACTTGTCCATACATCTTAACCCGTCAAATGGAGTCAAATAAGCTCTTTAAGACCCCAATATAGAAGTTCCTAATTCCCTGAGAACACTCCTACTGAAAAAAATACGAAAAAGACATGGGCGGTTTACTGGATCCCACAGGGCGGTTTACTTGATCTCCCATCTTGCTTTCTTTTTAAAACCTTATGGACTAGTTACTAATATAACTTAACCAGTGCAAATGGGTAAGATATGCAATTCTGGACCAAAAAGTTGATGCTCGAGCCTGCTGACAAACTTACTCTACGAAGAAAATGAAAAAAGTCGAGGGCAGTTTACTGGATCCTACAGGGCGGTTTACTAGATCCCCCATCTTACTATCTTTTAAAAACATTATAAAGTACTTACTAATTGGACTTGGACTATGCAAATGGGTAAGATATGCAATTTTAGACCAAAAGGTTGATGCTTGTGCCTTCTGACAACCCTACTCTATTAAGAAAAAAAATAAAGACAAGGGCGGTTTACTGGATCCCACAGGGCGGTTTACTGGATCCCCCATCTTACTATCTTTAAAAAATAATAATAAGTAGTTATTAATATGACTTGGACTGTGCAATTGGGTAAAATATGCCATTTTGGACCATAAGATTGACAGTCGAGCCCACTGACAAACTTACACAACTGAGACAATGTATAAAGACTAGGTCGGTTTACTGGATCCCCCATCTTACTATCTTTTAAAAAAGAATATGAAGTAGTTACTAATTTGATTTGGACTATGCAAACGGGTAAGATACGCAATTTTGGACAAAAACGTTGATGCTCGGGTCTGCTAACAAACCAACTCTAGTAAGAAAATGAATAAAGACAAGGGCGGTTTACTGGTTCCCCCATCTAACTTTCTTTTTAAAACATTATGAAGTCGTTACTTAGATAACTTTACCAGTGCAAATGGGTAAGATATGCAATTTCGGACCCAATGGTGGATGCTCGAGCCTGCTGACAAACTTATTCTACAAAGGCAAAGAAAAAAAGGCTAGGGCGGTTTACTGGATCCCACAGGGTGGTTTACTGGATCCCCTATCTTACTTTCTTTTTAAAACAATATGGAGTAGTTTCTTAATAACTTTACCAGTGCAAATAGGTAAAATATGCATTTTGTTACCAAAAGGTTGATGCTCGAGCCTGCTTACACACATACACAACTGATAAATGAATAAAGACAAGGGCGGTTTACTGGATCCAACAGGGCAGTTTACTGGATCCCCCATCTTACTATCTTTTAAAAACATTATAAAAGAGTTACTAATTTGACTTTGACTATGCAAATGGGTAAGATATGTAATTTTGGACCAAAACGTTGATGCTCGGGCCTGCTGACAAACCTACTCTACTAAGAAAATGAATAAAGACAAGGGCGGTTTACTGGATCCCACAGGGCGGTTTACTATATCCCCCATCTTACCTTCTATTAAAAACATTATGAAGTAGTTATTAACATGATTGGACTATGCAAATGGGCAAGATATGCATTTCGGATCAAAGGGTTGATGGTTGAGCCTGCTGACAAACTTACGCAACTGAGACAATGATTAAAGACAAGGGCGGTTTACTGGATCCCCCATCTTACAATCTTTAAAAAAAAAAAAAAAACATTATGAAGTAGTTACTAATTTGACTTGGACTATGCAGTTGGGTAAGATATGCAATTTTGAACCCAAAGGTTGGTGCTCGAGCCTGCTGACAAAATTTCTCTACAAAGACAATGAATAAAGACAAGGGCTGTTTACTGGATCCTACATCTTACTTTATTTTAAAAACACTATGAAGTAGTTATTAATATAACTTGGACTATGCAAATGGGTGAGATATGCAATTTTGGACCAAAACGATCTTGCTCGAGCCTGCTGATAAACTTACACAACTGAGACAATGAATAAAGACTAGGGCGGTTTACTGGATCTTACAGGGCGGTTTACTGGATCCCCCATCTAACTATCTTTTAAAAACATTATGAAGTAGTTACTAATTTGACTTGGACTATGCAAATGGGTAAGATATGCAATTTTGAACCCAAAGGTTAGTGCTCGAGCCTGCTGGCGTACTTACTCTACAAAGACAATGAATAAAGACAATGGCTGTTCACCGGATCCTACAGGGCGGGTTACTGGATCCCCATCTTACTTTCTTTTAAAAACACTATGAAGTAGTTACTACGATAACTTGGACTGTGCAAATGGTTAAGATATGCAATTTTGGACTAAAACGTCGATGCTCGAGCCTGCTGACAATCCAACTCTACTAAGAAAATGAATAAAGACTGGGCGGTTTACTGAATTCCCCATCTTACTTTCTTTTTAAAAATGATGAAGTAGGTACTAATATAACTTAATCAGTACAAAGAGGTAAGATATGCAATTTTGAACCCAAATGTTGATGCTCGAGCCTGCTGACAAACTTACTCTACAAAGACAATGAATAAAGGCAAAGGCTGTTTTCTAGATCCCCGATCTTACTTTATTTTAAAAACACTGTGAAGTAGTCACTAATATAACTTAGACTGTGCAAATGGGTAAGATATGCAATTTTGGACCAAAACTATTCAAATGTTGATGCTCGAGCCTGCTGACAAACTTACTCAATAAAGACAACAAATAAAGACAAGAGTGGTTCACTGGACCCCTCAGGTCTTTTTATCGGATCCAACATCTTACTTTCTTTTTAAAACATTATGAAGTAGTTACTTATTTAAGTTAACTAGCGCAAATGGGTAAGATGTACAATTTTGGACCCAAAGGTTGATTCTCGTAGCTGCTGACAAATTTACTCGACTAAGACAATGATTGAAGACCAAGGCGGTTAACTAGATCCCACAGGTCATTTCAGTGGATCCCCCATTGACCATTTTTTTACTAAGACATGCAGTTCTTGTTTCTATAGTTTAACAATTGTAAACTTTATTACTTTAGCCACATTTGTCAACTCTCATGGCCAGCTGACAAACCAACCAGGGCGGGTTACTAGATCCCCCAAGTTGTTTGGATACCCCATCTTTCTATTTTTCAAACACATTTTAAGTTCTTGTTCAAAGGCGTAGCTTCCATCACGCACAATTTACGCAACTGCATAATATAGAAAAAAATGGGAGCAGGCGAAACATTCTTTTGTCACTTTTTAGAACAACCCCTTCTTCATGTAATTAAACCTAAAACCGCTAAAACTTGAAGATTTCCAACCGAGTCAAAAAGGCAAAATATTGCTATTCCTATTTCTGTTTGACGGAAAATCTAACTGCATTCGACTAACTTTCTATGCTGTCTGATCTTGAGTTACGTTGTCTACTAAAGCGCACTGCGTCGCGCTTAGCAGCCTAAGGATGACATAGCACTCCCAACTTGGAGTGCCTAATGATCTGAACCTCTGGGTTACGCCCCTGTTGTTTATATAATGATAAACCAATGCAGAGAATTCAAATATGACATTTTAGCCACGAGGGTCAATGCTGTTAGTCCCCTGGAAAACTTATTGATCTGAAAAATGATTAAAGACATGGGGGGTTTACTGGATAGCCAGGTCGTTTAACTGGACACTCCTACTATTTTCCCCCAAACATAAATAAAGTACATGTACTTGTTTATTCATTTTAACCAATGCAAATAGGTCGAAAATTTTATTTACGCCTCGATGGTCAACTCTTTTTGCTAACAATTTGCGACGAAAACGATGAAAAATGAAAACGTTGGTTTATTTGATCCCCCAGGTCGTTTCACTGGATGCTCGCCTTGCCGTCTACTCGAGCCGATAATCCACTTACTTGCTTATGTATCTAACCAAAGCAAATATGTAAGACATGCTTTTTCGAGCTTATTAGTCAGTGCCCGCTTACAATTTTACTAGATTAAGGCATTGAACAGAGATAAGTGCGGTTTATTGGACCCCCAAGTTCCTTTCATGACCCTCGTACTGCTCTCTATCTAACATACTGAATAACTTGCGTTACTCATGCAAATGGGTTAGACATGCTATTTTGGTACTATACCGGACCTGCATGTCTTTCTGACTCTCCATCTAAGGTAACTGAGGTACATGTAGTTTATACATGTATAATCTTACCTATAGAATGGAATCAATTGTAATGCTATTTACGTCTTTACGAGTAATGTTTATTAGCTCACCTGAGCACAAAGTGCTCAGGATGAGCTATTGTGATCACTCACCATCCGTCGGCGTCCGTCGTCCGTCCGTCCGTCGTCCGTCCGTCCACATTTTTTGTTTACGCTCTAGCATCTACAAATATTAACCAATCAGCACCAAACTTGGTCAGAATGTATATGACCATAAGATCTCGAATGAGTTCGATTATGGGTGTAATCAGACCAGAACGACTGGAGTTATTTGCCCTTGAATTAGAAAAATTGCTATATTTGACTTTGTTTACACTCTAGCATCTACAAATAATAACCAATCAGCACCAAACTTGGTCAAAATGTATATGACCATAAGATCTGGGATGAGTTCGATTATGGATGTAATTGGACTAGAACGACTGGAGTTATTTGCCCTTGAATTAGAAAAATTGCTATGTTTGACTTTGTTTACACTCTAGCATCTACAAATAATAACCAACCAGCACCAAACATGGTCAAAATGTATATGACCATAAGATCTGGGATGAGTTCGATTATGGGTGTAATCGGACCAGAACGACTGGAGTTATTTGCCCTTGAATTAGAAAAATTGCTATATTTGACTTTGTTTACACTCTAGCATCTACAAATATTAACCAATCAGCACCAAACTTGGTCAAAATGTATATGACCATAAGATCTGGGATGAGTTCGATTATGTGTCTAATCGGACCAGAACGACTGGAGTTATTTGCCCTTGGATTAAAAAAATTGCTATATTTGACTTTGTTTACACTCTAGCATCTCCAAATAATAACCAGTCAGCACCAAACTTGGTCTAAATATATATGACCGTAAGATCTCGAATGAGTTTGATTGTAGGTCTAATAGGACCAGTTATTGCTGTGTCATGGAAAAAGGGGGCTTGACGTATATTTTCATTGTGGACTAATATCTCTTTAACTACAGGACAAAATGTCATGAAACTTCATCTTCTTATTGTTTATTGCAAGCCACAGACAATAGTTATTTGTTTTTATTTCATGAAACGCCATGTCGTGAAAAAAGGGGGCTAAATGTTTAATTTCGTCATGGACCAATGACCATCTGTTTGTCCATCTTTCAGGACAGATATCTTCTAAAATCCTTGACAAAAATTAATAGAAATTCATGCAGGTGTTCCTAATGATGTCTGCTGATATTTATTGTTTTTAGCTCACCTGAGCACAAAGTGCTCAGGATGAACTATTGTGATCACTCACCGTCCATCGGCGTCCGTCGTCCGTCCGTCCGTCGTCCGTCCGTCCACATTTTTTTGTTTACACTCTAGCATCTACAAATGTTAACCAATCAGCACCAAACTTGGTCAAAATGTATATGACCATAAGATCTCGAATGAGTTCGATTATGGGTCTAATCGGACCAGAACGACTGGAGTTATTTGCCCTTGAATTAGAAAAATTGCTATGTTTGACTTTGTTTACACTCTAGCATCTACAAATATTAACCAATCGGCACCAAACTTGGTCAAAATGTATATGACCTTAAGATCTCGGATGAGTTCAATTATGGGTTTAATCGGACCAGAACAACTGGAGTTATTTGCCCTTGAATTAGAAAAATTGCTATATTTGACTTTGTTTACACTCTAGCATCTACAAATAATAACCAATCAGCACTAAACTTGGTCAAAATGTATATGACCATAAGATCTGGGATGAGTTCGATTATGGGTGTAATCGGATGAGAACGACTGGAGTTATTGGCCCTTGAATTAGAAAAATTGCTATATTTGACTTTGTTTACACTCTAGCATCTACAAATAATAACCAATCAGCACTAAACTTGGTCTAAATATATATGACCATAAGATCGCGGATGAGTTAAATTATGTGTCTAATCGGACCAGAACGACTGGAGTTATTTGCCCTTGAATTAAAAAAATTTGCTACATTTGACTTTGTTTACACTCTAGCATCTACAAATTTAAACCTATCAGCACCAAACTTGGTCAAAATATATATGACCGTAAGATCTTGAATGAGTTTGATTGTAGGTCTAATAGGACCAGTTATTGCTGTGTCATGGAAAAAGGGGGCTTGATGTATATTTTCATTGTGGACCAATATCTCTTTAAATACAGGACAAAATGTCATGAAACTTCATCTTCTTATCGTTTATTGCAAGCCACAGACAATAGTTATTTGTTTTTATTTCATGAAATGCCATGTCGTGAAAAAAGGGGGCTAAATGTTTAATTTCGTCATGGACCAATGACCATCTGTTTGTCCATCTTTCAGGACAGATATCTTCTAAAATCCTTGACAAAAACTAATAGAAACTAATAGGTGTTCCTAATGATGTCCACTGATATTTATTGGTTTTTTTCCCTTTTTGATATCAAATACTGCCTCATAGGAAAAAGGGGCTTCATGTATATTTCTGTTAAGGATCAATATACATGTATCTTCAACTCAAAATCCTGGACAAAAATTTGTGAAACTTCATACACGTGTTCCTTATGATAGTCCGCCAATATCATTAGTGTAGCTTTTTTGATTAAATGTCGTGTCATGGAAAAAGGGGGCTTCACGTATATTTTCATTATGGATTAGTATCTCTTTAACTGCAGGACAAAATGTGATGAAACTTCATCTTTATGTTGTTTATCACAAGCCACAGACAATGGTTAGGCCTATTTGTTAGCTCACCTGAGCACGAAGTGCTGGCTGAGGTATTGTGATTCGTCGTTGTTTAGCATCCCGTCTTTCCACAATTCCTTTAAACATCTTCTCCTCCTAAACCAGTCATGTTGAAACTTGACAGGAACATTCCTTGGGTGAAGTTCTACCAAAGTTGTTAAAAGAATTGAATTAACCCTTTAACTCCAGGGGTCACAATTTTGGGCAAAATTGTATTTAGAGCAAACTTTAAAAATGTTTTTGTCTGAAACTAGAAGGCCTAGAGCTTTGATATTTGGTATGTGGCATTTCCTTGTGGACTTCTACCAATTTTGTTCAAATGATGCCCCTGGGTCAAAACAGGACATAAAGGTATACAGAATGAACCTTAAAAGTCTTGTGTTCTATTTAACCCTTTACCACACAATCCCAAGTTTTAACGCCTGTGAGAAATAAGGCTCTTGAAAACATTGTGGGAAAAAGAGGAAATACTTGTAACCAGCATGTTTTCCTTTTTCCACAATGTTTTCCACCCAACCAAAATCAAATTTAAATTTTTGAGTCACATTTATTTTGTTGTCAGCAAATGGTTTGAATTTGGACAAGTCTTAACCATTTAAGCGCCTTTCACTACTATAGTTGCCTTTGTGTCTAGTGTAGATCAAGATCAGACTGCACGAAATGTGCAGTCCGATCATTGATCTATACTGTCTGCTTTGTTGAAACACTTTAGACAAAAGGCACCCACGCAGTTGTTATCATCTTGGACTCATTCTGGAATGAAAATGGCCTTAGGGTTTAAGGATTAAATTTTGTTGTTTGTTAATGATTTGAGCCAAGCCTGTTAGCTCATTACCTACAGGGCTAGCTATGCAGGGATGTCAAGTTTAAATCTCAGTTGGGCCAAGCACTCCAGTAACCAGGATTTTTTAAACTTTTTCCACAGTGTTCTCTACCCATCCCAAATCTTAGTTCATTTTTTGAGACAAATTTATTTTGTTGTCTGCAAATGCTTTGAATTATAGGCCAGTCTAAAACTTTTGTTTGGTAAAGAGATAAAGATAGACCAAGTAATATGCATTTCAAGACTGTGTTGTAGGCAATACTATCTTGCAGAATATAAGGCATATATATCCAAGATCCAACTGTAGTCTGATCTTTACCTACACTGTCTGATAAAACATCCTGTCTTGCGTACCCCTAGCCTAGGTTCCCACCTGATCATTTTTTCTTTTTATCTATTCAGGACGGACGGATGCAGTTTAAATTTGACATGAAGCCCCCCTTTTCCATGACACAGCAATAAATTCCAAAACCCTGACAATGTGCGCTAGGTCACTTGATGTGTGAAAATTTCATCCAAATCTGTTGAGATATGTCCAGTAATTAAAGAGATATTGGTGAAAAATGAAATATAACATGAAGACCCCTTTTTCCATGATGTAGCTATAAATTGCAGAACCATGACAATATGCGCTAGGTCACATGATGAGAAACATTCTGTGAAATATTTTGAAAACATTGTTGGAAAAGGAAAAAATGCTGGTAACCAGCATTTTCTCCTTTTTCCCACAGTTTTCTACCCTATCAAAGAAATATTGTGTCACTTGAGCCAATATGAAAATGTTGTCTGCAAATGCTTTCAGTTTGGACAGATTTAAAATTTTGCCATGTGGTAAAGGGTTAGGGCTTTTACAGCATCTTTCTCTCTGGCTGTTAGGATGTATCTTTGAACATTGTGTTCATTGTATTTTGAGTTCATTTTTTTTTTTTTTTTTTTGTTCATTCATTTAACTCTGTAGTACAGATTTTATCTTGTAAATCTGAGAAGTCATTATAATTTTTGTTCTTCAGTTTGTGGTGTTTGTCTTAATTTATAAATAAGTTTATGACAACCCCCCCCCCCCCCCCCCCCCCCTAGATTTTGGACATATACTCCACCATGAATTGAAGTACCATTTGAAAGATCTGTTTAGGTAGGGCCAAGGTCAATGTCACACTTGAAGGTCAAATTTTTGTAAGCTGGACGCATTGAAAGGTTGGTGCAAGACTATTGCAAGTGTAAATACATTGTTTATGTGTTTACAATAGCAATTACCCATGAACATGTCCCTGGACAACCACTGTAGTTGTTGGTGTATTTAACAACATTATAATACTAACTTGTATAGAAAGTCTTGAATTGGCAAACATTCTCTACTAAGTTTGTTCAAATCAGGCAACTTTTTGCCACACACCAAAAGGCCTAGGGCTTTGTTATTATTCCTTCAAAAGTCTGTTCTGGAGGTATATAGGAGTCGGCTTGTCAGTCCATCCATCCATCCATCCATCCATCCATCAGTCTTTCTGTAGCATTTTCTTGTCAGAGCTAGTTCTCAAAAACTACAGGACAGATTTCATCCAAACTTTAGAGAGACTTGGTGCCAAGCAAGAATGTGCATATTATATTTTGGTGACGGTTCATTGAATTTTTACAAAGTTATTTTCCTTTGATGAAATTTCTTGTTCTCCCTATTTTTCAACAACTATTGGACAAATATCATTCAAACTTCTCACAAATATTTATATAACCGGGTTTGGTTAAGAAAGATTATCTTCTTGTCTAAACCAAGAAGACCTAGAGCTTTGGCCTTGCACTTCGATATTTGGTATTTATCTTCATTGTAGACCTTTACTGCTTAGTACTCAGGTGAGCGATATAGGACCATCATGGTCCTCTTGTTATTATTTGTCCCCTCATTGTCTTACTACCAATTTAATGTAACTTAAGTATTTGTTCGTATCTTGGAAACGGTCACATGCCAATTTGGTCCCTATTTCAACACTCCTTTATCGTCAACAGTATAATTCAAATGAAACAAAGAATAAAGGCAGAGGTGGTGTACTTGACACAAGATCGTTTTGCCTGACATCTCACTTACCAATAACATAAATAAAGAAACCAAGAAACTCTACGTATGTTCTAACTCATGGAATGGAAACTGGATTCAGATATGCTATTCTAAACTCCATTATGAACGTTTCTAAGTTCCCGAGAAACTCGCTCAGCTGAAACGAATGAATTCATGGGCGGTTAACTGGACCCGAAGTCGCTTTACTGCTCCCACTCCCCTTGTATTCCAACCTAGACTTTCCATTTATAAATTTTAATCATGCAAGAGGGTCACCTAAGATATATGACAAGACCCTGAAGTGAGCGTTTGTGTATCCCTCGACATACTTTTTCAGCTCAATGGTAAGAAGAGAAAGGGCCATTTACTACCCCGAGGTTGTTTTATATCTCATGTTTTACTATCCACTTTTATACTTCGTGTTTTACTATCCATTTAACGTTACAGAAGTAATAATTGTTCATATATCTTTTCCAATGGAATTGGATCAGCTATGCTATTTTAGACCCCACATGAACGTTAATTAGTTCACTGACAAACTATTCTGCTCAAACAACAAAAAGAGACAAGGGCAACGACGTACATCCCCTCTCCCTGGATCTCCCTCCTTAATCCAAGGACAAACCTTTTCATCTGAAACAGTAGAGGTTGGTAGGTAAGATGTGAGTTGGAAGATAGTTAGTTAGGTGTGTAGGTATATGTGTAGGTAGGTTTAAAGGAGTGTAAGTAGGTGTAGGTGTGTGCAGGTGTATAGGTAACTAGGTAGTTAAGTATGTAGATGTTTAGGTGTGTGCAGGTTGAAGGCAGATATGTATGTATGTAGGTAGGTAGGTAAATGGATGGCTTGGTAAGAGGGTGGTTGGGTTGGTGGATGTGTAGATAGGTGGCTCGGTAGGTAAATAAATGGGTTGGTTATTAGTTTGGGTGTTGGTAGGAGGATGGGAAGGTTTGAAGGTCTGTAGGTTGGTATGTAGATAGGGAGGTGTGTAAAAGGGTAGTTGTGTATATGGACGGTAGGTGTGTAGGTAGGTAGATGCGCAGGTGTTTGGAAAGTGTTTAGGTAGGGAGATGTGTAGGAAGAAAATTGTGTGGGTAGGTCTATAGGTAGGTTGGCATGTAGGTAAGTAAAAGTATATGTAATTAGGTTAGTTACATAGGAATGTAGGTAGGTATTCAGGAAGGTATGTATGTAGGTAGTTGTAGGTACGGAAGAAGTTGTGCAGGTTGGTAGGGTTTAGGTGGGTGTGAAGGTATGTGAATGGATAGGAGTTTAAGTAAATGTAACTCGGTAGGTGTGTAGGTAGTTTCACAGGTATGTGTGTAGGTAGGTATTTAGGTAGGTGAATGTATAGATAGGTGTAGCTAGTTTGATAGTATGTGTATAGGCATGTAGTTAGATGTGTAGGAAGGCGAGTAGATTAAAGTGTTGGTAGGTTTTATTGGTTGGTGTATAGGTGGGTCTGTATGTAGGGAGGTAGGTGAGTAGGTTGGTGTGTAGGGTGTAGGTATGTTGATAGGTTTATAGGTAGGTATGTAGATAGATGTGTAGGTTGGTGTGTGAAGGTAAGTGGTAGGTGTTTAGGGTAGTTTATAGGTAGGTGTGTAAGGTGCTTTGTAGGTTGGTGTTAAGGTAGGTGTGTAGTTGATGTGTAGATGTTTAGGTAGATGTGTATGTAGCTGTAAAGGTGTGTAGGTGGTAAAGTAGATACATGTATGTGTAAATATAGGTGTGTAGGTAGGAATGTAGATATGTGTAAATATAGGTGTGTACATGTAGGTAGGACTGTTGGTAGGTGTATTCATAGTTGTGTAGGTAGATGTACAGGTAGGTGTATACAAAGGTGTGTGGGTAGGTGTATAGTAGATGTGTTGGTATGTGTATGTAGGTTGGTGTATACATAGGTGTATAGGTTTGTTTTTGTCACATAAGAAATAACTGTGGTATAGGATATACCCCTCTCTAATGGGTTACCATCCAGCACTTAAGGTCATGACTCCTACACTTTACCACGGAGTCATGCAGGACCCCCAGCTGGAAACAAACTCGGGGATAAAAAGATTAAAAGGGCCATTGCTGTAACAACTAGAGCTGTCACTGAATGTGACTTAATACCCCGGCCAGCGCTTTGACAGAAAAAAAGTGTCAAGTTCAAGGGGAGATAATTCCTCAACCAGGGGAGTTGACACTTGAAAATTACGTCTTGCAAATCTTCAATATATGATCAATATATGTGCAAAGTTTCAGTGTAATTGAAGGAAAACTCTAGGAGGAGTTCGCGACACAAAATTGCTAGTATTTTGTACACAGACGGACACATCCACGGACGGACAGACAGGCTGATTCCAGTATACCCCCGAAAACATTCGTTTTGCGGGGGTATAATGATTCCAGTATACCCCCGAAAACATTCGTTTTGCGGGGGGTATAAAAATCACCAAACCAGAACATGCTAACAATATGCAATGACCGTCTTATGTGACAGCTTTCCACAAAGTTCTCGGGGTCCTGTGTAGCTCAGTGGTAAAGCCTAGGACTCATGACCTGGAGGCCCCGGGTTCGATCCTCACTAGATCCATCCGTTTTTTTTTTTTTTTTTTTGTGGGAGTGCCCTTGGGCAAGACACTTCAGAGCCCTAACCTAGTACTGGTGGAACCCAGGAAATATATGAATATGTGAGCTGTTGCCCTGATGTAACTGAAATAATGTTGAAAGCAGCATAAAACACCATTCAATCCATGAAGTTCTGTTGAATTCCATCCAGTGATGAGAGAACTATTGTGGAAAAGAAGTTAGGAACTTAAGATACAAAGGACCATGAAAAAAGATAAATTCAGAACATTCCTATCATGTGTGAACGTCTTTCTTATGCGCTTATTATTGCACACACATTATAAAGAACAAAGCACACATCTACAGATGTACTTTGCAGCACCGTTACAACAAAAATTATTGTGTAAAACCCAAAGGAAAGACTCTTTTTTAGTGTCTGGTAGGGGACAAGCATGATTTTAAGTGGAAATTGCCTACTTCATAACTCATTATACATGCACAGCACTAAATAGCGATTCATATATTCTTTCTTTCATCTATTCCAGACTAAATGATAATACGTTCGTTAAAATTCAATGAGACTGTTTGCAATCATTGAGACATTTGAAAGTTTGAAATACTTCTATTCCAATGGCAAAAACAGTGGACTCTCACCAGAAGTGCTACTTTGCAGCATTTGATCTACCAGTAGATCTACAGTTTTCCTCTCATCCTTTTTATAGAAATAAATCAAACAATATTATCTCGTATAACCATGTATGATCAGATCTCTGTCAGGGTAAAATATTTTGGGTCTCTATGCATTGAAAAACTTGGACAAGATATAGGGATTTTAAGTTTATTCATAAGTTTACAAGAAAACTGTTTAATTTTCATGTAAATAAGGCAAACAAACAAACCACAGAAAAAATATAAACAATATTGCTACTGAAGTCATCAAAATTAACTAAGAACTCTTGAAACTACTAAACTGAAAAGTATTTGATCACTTTCTTAGTACTGTATTGGCTCCAGTGGTTAAGCTCTAAGAGCAAAACTTTGCGTCCTTCAACTCTTTACCATATGACAGGCTTTTTTGCCCTTTTCTAGTTTAAAAGCATTTTAAGACAATTTCAGTTTGAATCAATTAATGGGATTGATCACTGAAAGGATTATAAAAAGAATCGCAGTATATATATAATTAGCAGTTTCTGCCGATCTCTCAGTGTTTGCAAGAAAAACAATAGGGTTGAAAAAATAACGAAAACCTTCCAAAGCAGGTTTCATTTCAAGTCTGCCAAAAAAGGCCTGGAGCTTTCAATTTTTTTGTAATAAACTTTAAAGCTAACTGACACGGCTTTCGTTTAATTGATTGATTGTATTGGAGTTAAACACTGTTTTAACAGGTTAGGTCATATCATGGTGGGCAGTGCACCTCTGCATGTGTTTCCTGGCTTTCTCCCACCAGCACTGACACAAGTTTCTTCAAAGTCACTGACTACTTTTCTCACATGCATCAGAGGTGAGAGGTGAAAAATCGCCTGAGAGAAAGTTTGCCTCAACCAGGGTATCGAACTTACAAGCACCAGGTCATGAGTCAGATACACTAACCCCTGAGCTACCTGGGCAGGCAGCTTTAAGATATACAATAGAGCCGTTGTGTCTTTAGATCACTCACCTAATCAAGCAAGATGTTTCATTGAGAAGTGACTAATGCCCCTGAAAACAAGAGGACAGTCTGAAAAATCCCCGCAAATTTCTCTTTTTAAATATATTTGACCTTGCTAAGAACTTGACCTACCGATATGGTTCTTGTGCCTACTTATCATTTATATGTGGTTCACAATACTGCAAAGTTATACTGAAATTCATTCATAATTGAAAAAGTTGCAGGCCTGACACAAACACAACCCCTGCCTTGAAAATGCAATTGACCTTGCTGTGACCTTGACCTTTATCCTACAGACATGACTCTTGGGTATGGTATATCACCTTGATGTGGCTAACATTTGTGAAAAGTTATTTTTAATTACAGTGATAGGATAAAAATCTATGGCCCAGACACAAATCAGACATGTGACATTTTTGTGACTTTGATCTACAGACATGATTCTTGCCATGATATGCTCTTTATGTGGTTGACCATTCTGCGGATATGTATGTTGAAATTCATTCACAATTAAAAGTTACAGGCCTGACTAAAATACTAAACCCCCCCCCCCCCAACACATTAGACCTTGCTGTGACCTTGACATTTAACCTAAGACATAACCTGTGAATGACACATCATCTTGACATTTTTTGCAAAGTCATTTTGCGCCTAAAACAAACACTAATCCTCCCTTGAAAACACACATGACCTTGCTGTGATCCTGATCTTAACCTACGGACATGAGTCTTGTGCATGACAAGTCATCCTGATGTGGTTAACATTTGTGCAAAATTGTTTTGCATTTAAAAAACAGGAAAAAAATTGTGACCCCAAACATGAAAACAGATATTTGATCTTGCTGTGACCTTGACCACTGAACATTGTTCTTGCACACTGCAGGTTGTCTTTATGTAATTGACCATTGTGCAATTATACTGAAATTTGGTCACAATTAAAAACAAGCTGTTGATGATACATAGCAAAAGTATGCAAGTTTCGTGAAAATCCAACCACAAATGCAGACTCTATCGTGAAAACAATTGATTGATTGTATTGTATCGTGTTTAACACCATTTTCAACATTATTTCAGTTATATCGCGGCGGCCAGTGCACCTATCCATGCTTTCTTGGAGTCTCTTTAACCAGTACTCCACACAATGTTCTTTCCAAGCCACTGGCTGCTTTCCCACATAACCATCGTCGAAACAATGGTCAGCGGTGAGAGAGGAATGAATCCTGTCGCACTAACTATCATCAATTCTCTGAAAGAAACTGGCCAAGCCAGGGATCGAACCTCCTGTCTCAAGTCCTGTGCGCTACCGACTGAGGTATGAGGCTTGGCGCCGCATAAACAAGAAATGGAAATTTTCAACTTTAAATGGCTACTTTTCCTATACTGGTTGTCCGATTTTTTTTCAAAATCAATAAGGTTCCAGCTATTAATAAGATAAACAAACCATGAAAGTTTCACGAAATTCCGACGACAAATGCAGACTTATCGCGTAAACAAGAAAAAGACGAGGGGACGGACGGACAGAAAACACGCCATGACATGAGCCCTGTTGGCTTACAGCCAGTAGAGCTAAAAATTACAGGCCGGACTTGACCATACCCCAGTTTTCTCTTTTTAAAGATACATACCGTAAATATGCGTTTTCTGCCAGTTTTTAGCCCATTTCATCATTAATTTATGAAACTATCATCATTCTTTTGTCTTCATGCCAAATCTTGCCACTGATGGCTGCAAGGTTGCACAGATTACGACCGACAGAAAATGTTTTTCATTTTCTGGAGGCCTTCAAAGAAATCACTTTTGCTGTTTCCAGTTTTGAATCGAAGACAAACCCCTTGAGTTTCTTTATCCCTCACACCATATATATTGATAATTTATCTATGTTCATACAGCTGACTAAATTCTGAACCATTCTACACACTATCAAGTTTTTACAGTGTTTTTTTTTCTCTCTGACTGTAAAGGTGTATCTTTAAACATATTTGACTTTGCTGTGACCTTGACCTTTCTCCTACAGACATGATTCTTGACATGACATATTGTTCATAAGTGGTTCACAATTCTGCAAAATTATACAGAAGTTCATCCATTATTACAAAAGTTTTGTGCCAGATACAACACATTTGACATTCCTGTGACCTTGACCTTTAACCTTTGGACCTGAATTTTGCGCATGACGTGTCAATTTTGTGTGAAAAAAGTCATTGCCTCAAACAGGAAAAAGGTTATTGCCCTGACACGAAACAGACCGATGGACTAAGCAAAACCTAGCTTATATGCTCCCAAATTTTATTTTTAGGGACATAAAAAGTTAAGTTGCTATCACAGTTAATATAAGGTGCATTATATTCTTTTTCAGCTTGATAGAACACGTTGAACATTTTTGAGACAAAAACACCAAAGGAATGCCCATCTAAAATAATTTCTCTATCCCTTTGCATAAAAGAATTGCTTCTACCTTTTGTCTACATGTATTTAGCTAGAGTGATCATCTTGTTCAATGGAGCTGAACAGTTCTGAGTTGAGACCCATTTTGTGCAGAATAGGCAAAGCAACACTTCTGTGAAACTGCTTTGGAGAAGAAGATAAAATTAAGCAAAAGTTGACAAGGACTGAGAAGGTAAACGCCAATCACAATAGGTCCTCCTCCCAAGAAATTTATGATTAGGCCAGCTAAAAAACATTTTTGGCTGATTTTATTATATGGAAAAAGTGATTGTTTTACTGAACATTATGATCTTTCCTTTAAATTATTCGTAATTTAACCCTTTACTACACAGCAATATTTTTGACTCATCCAAATTAAAAGCATTTTGACTCGTCTAAATTGAAAGCATTTTGACTCGTCTAAATTAAAAGCATTTGCTGGCCTCAAATTAAATGAGGTTCAAATAATAGGACTTGTCTTTGACAGGGTGAAAAACAGTGGGAAAAGAAGAAAATGCTGGTTACCAGCATTTTCTCCTTATCCCACAATGTTTTCAAAACCTTTCTTCTTCGGGGTCGTTAAAAGGCGCATTGTGTGGTAAAGGGTTAAATACCACCAGTCCTAGTTTAAGTCTCTAAGACAGCAACAACCTTTTACACACATGATACATGGAATACCAGCATAAAACAGATAATGATTTGAACTTCGTGGTGATGAACATGTCCTATATATCACTGGGATCCACTCATCTCCTAAGCTGTTACTGATCATATTGCTCTACAGTCAAAGTAGTCAAAGAAGTAAAGAAATCATTGCAGCACATTTGTCAGATTACTTGTTTCTCCACCAACACATTCCAAAGGGTTCCATAGCTGTATAAATATGTGTACACAGTTTTTCATTTGGCTGCCATTGAGGTTTCCATTTTGTTGATTGTGTTTACAAACTGAAAATATATGATTGGAAATCTACCGGTAGTTAGAAAATCCTATTGGCTCTTTACTGACCGTCAAAATCTAGTCCAAGTTGAAAGCATTTGCAGACAACAAAGAAAATATGTCTCAAACAAAAAGATTTGTCTTTAAAAGGGTTGAAAACATTGTGGTGAAGGAGGAAATAAATGCTTGTTACAAGCATTTTCTCTTTTTCACTATTTTCAGAAGCCTTCTTCATCAGGGTCATTAACAATCAGGATTGTTTGGTAAAAGGTGAAAGGTTTACAGACAGGGCAGTATCAAGGTAAACAGAAGACCAATTTCAGGATCAATTCAGTTTTTTTTAACAAATACATCACATGCTTTGAAAAAATTCTTTTTCATCACCAAGAAGCCATTTCCAACATGCAGACTAATTTTCTGGGTATTTTCCCCCCAATGAATAGAATTTAAGTTAGTTAAAAGCAGCTTAAAAGCACTATTTTAAAGTAATCCTTTTAATAGTGGAAACATTATCTTGTTACTGGAATACTATCTATGAAAAGATCGTCTTTATCCTGAGTTCTATCACTCTCACTGTGTGACAGTCTTAGGCATTATATGGCTTAGGCTTGATACAATGACCTCCAAACTCTCTACGGGAGTTTAAGCCTCAGGATCTAGATGTATTTTCTACCAGCAGAACGAAGGATAAATGGTTATTGGCGACAATTTTAATAGGCGCTTTTCAGACACTTCTGTAACTAAAACTCTTGCTTGAAAACGGCTTGAACACTACCAATAACAATTCAGCAACATGTGTCAGATGAGCACTTAAAAGGCCCAAAGGCCCATGAGGGCAAATAACACTGTCAGTTACTAATATATCATAATGTGAAGTACAGACGTAAGAGTTAAAATAATTATAAATTTTTCCATGAACTATCAGCTGTAACCGATATATGGAAATTCTATTTCAGAGTTCAAACAGTCAATCCTGATGTCACATTTAAAGATATTGTTGCAAGCTAACTGTCAGGATGGCTCACTTCAAATCAGGGGAAAAAGTGGGTATATAACTAGCCGAGAAACTAAGTGTTGGACTTCACGGGACTAACCAGTACTTTGTATACTTTGACTAGGTAGGCGTGTAAGCGTGTATTACTTGAATGAGTGAACTGATTTCTTAGGCCGAATATTAAATTGAAAAATGTCAGGACTTGTAAATAATCAGAAAAGAGTAAATGTGCAATCAACTGTCTTTTATTCAGAACAGCAATATCTTAGGCAAAATTATGTCTTGTCAATTATCAAAACAAATAGCACCTGAATGTGTCGTACATTACACTAAGGATAAAAGATATTTGTTTGAGCAATGAACATGAACCTCTTTGGCTATTATGAATAACGATGCAATGGGACTAGGTAACAAGTATTTAAAAATCAATGTTCAAACAGTAATCTTAAGGTCTTCAATTATTACAAAATAATAAAAAAGAGTGACTCTGATCAGCGGTTTCAAAAAATGAAATAAATGAATAAATAAAAAAATAAACCTAAGTGTAGATCTAGGACTTCTAAGTAGACCTTTCTTCAGAAAATAAAAAATCTTTTCAGAAATGTCAAACTCGTTTAAAGACAAAAATTAATTAAAAGAAATCTAAATTTCGTTAAATGCACGAAAACTTCTAAACTAAAGCATGATTTCGTCCTAAAATGATAAAATAAGCATAAGCAACCTAAAGCATTGTACTGTCAACTTAAAAGAACTAAAAATAATTGCAAACAAAAATATAAGTTAGGTATGTGTTGCCTACCGAGTACCGGAGTGAAGTCTCCGAAATCCGAGAAGACCGCCGCTTTTATAGCGCAAGCCTTCCACGGACGTCGGGAATTCCACCAACAGAAAAAAAGTTGGAAAAATAGAAGATTTTCCACGAACGTCGGGAAAACAGAATTCCCGCAACGTCGGGAACAGCGTTCGTTATATTCCCGACGACGTCGAGAAGACAAAATTTGCGCAAAGAAAGAGTGGCGTATTCAGTCTGAAAAGGAGTAAAATTACGCCAATACACATATCGGTACAAAAACTAATTAATGCGATTATTTAGAAAAAGGACTAATCTTTCTGATTATAAGTTAAATGTCTCTCGAATGCTTTGAGAAACTAACTTATTTGCCCTCGAACTTTTCGCGGTCCGAAACAATTTTGTTTACATTACCAACGGTCGATCCCATAATGCATCATTCTGTCGGGTCATAAAAGGTCACAAGACAAACATGGCCACAGAGATGCAATACGAAGACCGACCTAAATATGGAAAATCGACCTAATAAAGAGATGACAACGCCTGTTACACAGTGCAGGGTTAGTAAACAATCCCTTACTCAATGCTCGTAGACCGTGAACCAGACTTAAAGATTTAGTAGAAAATACATGCAAAATTTAGCGAGTTGTCTGACCAAAATAACAGTCACAGGAAACTGGGTAGTCAAACAAACCGGATTGCAACATTACCCCCCTCTCAAAGTGCCAAAGCTCCGACTGGCATACAACAATACATGACCAAGATGACTAATGATTAAAGCAAGGCTTGGCACGAGTGATGAGTAATGATTAGCAACAGGGTCGGTTGAGTTCTACTCTCCCTTTCCTACATGCATAGGAAAGCAAAAGTTGAACTAATTTCGGATAGACAACTCTTAATGTAAAACAAATACGCATATGTACATATACTTATGAACTTAAGGCCCATGGCCACATAACAATGCAACATAACATAGTAATGGCGACTTTTGATTTCTAAAGGGGCATTAAATATATATATATTTACACCCCAAATTGATCACATTTGAACCCTTATGTTACATACAAGGTAAAAACATTTTCAAACTACTCAGTCTACTGGAATGCCTTAACTGTAAACAGGTTATAACGTCTTGGCACAAAAAAATAAGTTTCTCTCAAACCCTATGAACCGCAGATGAGTAATAATGTGATATTGACAATCATATAAGACCAAGTAAGCAAAATTAATGTGCTTTAAATTTAACATAGAGGCAAAACAAGAGGAGGAGGAGGCCTACCACGGGTTGGGCTTGCTCTCCCTCTTTTGCTCTATGACTAAAAATCATAACTATATATAACTATATCTTCGGAGATGATTCGTATTCTACACTACGGTATTTGAGACTGAAATAATTCTCTCAACAGCAGCACACACAATCGTGAAGTGCTGATTTAAGAACCATGGTTGCCCCAGAAGGCAGATTGAACACATACAGTATAATAACAAGCAAAATAAATACAAAAGTTGATCTAGTACAAAATAGTACTCTTGTAACCAACAGAAAGGTTACATGGTGGGAAAGGTTTCAGAAGTCTGACAGAGCCAACTGGATACCTTTCTTCCCCATGCTAATGCTCTGCTCTGCCAAATAAATAGCAGCAATATCAATGACTCAAATTAATTGCAATTCAGGCAATTTAACTATGTATGCACATTGCAATGACAAGTATGGCATAAATGTAACTTGAAATTAGTAACTTGTACATAAATATACATATATAATAAAAGATTAACTGACACTTGGGAACAAATGACTTTTAACATTTTGCAATATCCTACAACAGGGTGGAAGGAAAGAGGTCGCAAATTAAACATAAGAAGTGACAGTCTTTTTTTCCACCATGTCTATGATTGGTTCTATGATATTTCTACATTATGAGTGTCAAGTGGTCATTTATTATATGGGTCTGAAACTTAACTATCAACGTAATTATTTATAGTACAAAGTTCTGTCTCCTCAACAGGAACTACCGTCTCTCCCTGGTGTTGGTTGGGTATAATGATCTTTATGTTGGTTGAACCGCGATATATATATATATATATATATCCAAAACTAAAGTTAATTCTACAAATTGACAGTTAAAGCTTTACATGATGCTGCTCGGCCGATTGTTACTTCTCACAGTTACTAGTATTAATAGGACACAGAATAGCTTTAAAGAAATGTCATGGTCTTCAGAATAAATGCAGACTCGAACACGTAAAAGTTTGCACAAGAACTAATGTTTTCTTACAATTGAATTAAATTGGATTACTGGTCATCGGTCACTGCAGTCTCGAAAAAAATGAATCAATAGATTAAAGTTAATTTCTTTTTTTTTTTTTTTTTCTTTTTTAATGGAGCCGCCTGTCATCGCTACCATCATGCTGCCTAGGATACTCTTTCCGTCTGATTGTTACTCTTTCGTTCCTGTTGTAGTCTCTCCTTTCTGAACTTCTTTCTTGCCTCCTGTCTGTCTTCACCTTCTCCCTTTTGCTAACTGTTTGCTCTTTTTCTTTTCTTGTGTGTGCCTCTACCGTCTGCTCTCGCAATGAGTCCTTTCCTTTGGTAGCCTTGGTAAGCGATGTTACAGCTTCAGCCAACGTCAGTACAGACTGTTCCAGGGACTGTAGGGCCTTGTTGTTTTACCTAATCTGTTCCACCACCACCTCTAGCACTGCCTTGACCTCATCTTGTTTCTCTTGCCTTAACGACGATGACGCGGAGCTGCACATGGAATTGGAAGGAGATGGAGACCTGCTCCTCATCTTCTTTTGGGGGATGATGGCAGGCTGGTTTTCAGCTGACCTCTTAGGGGTGATGGCAGTCTCTTCCCTCGGGGGCAGCTGTGGCATAAGGTCTTCCTCCTGCCCAACTTTCTCTGCTTGGGGCTCTGGTTGCTGTGGAGCACTGGCGGTAACTGGCACTCCAACATTCACCAGTCTGCATAGGGTAGACGGCCCTACCATCGTGTGCAGCTGGTCTAGCAGTGGCGACATGGCCTGGCGCAGTTGTTCATCTGTCAGGCCCGAGACCTCATCAATCATTTGGGGCTGGGTTAAGTCTGGTGTGAATGAACTCTGCTGGACCTCTGGTAAGTTATCCACATTGGCAGTGGCTTGACTTTCTGCTACTTTAGAGCTCTCCATCTCTGCACCTGTGCCATTTCCTGTAGGTATAGACTCCTGCATGATAGCCTTGGAAAGGCAGTCAGGTTCGGGCTCCATGGTGGCCTGCCTCTTCGACAGAAGGTCTCGCCAGTATTGAATAGACTCCTCTCTGCTAAGCATGAGGTAATCCCTTGGTCCAATTTCATAAGCTTCGGCATTGGTCTTCAGGCACGAAGTGTCCATCGGGTCCACCTTTGCCTGCACAGCTATGACTGAATGCCTCTTGTATCTCTGTAAGTGATCGTTAAGGTCCTTAAACTTAGTACATCTAAATTGGCATAAAGAGCAGTAGTAGGGCACCTTATCCCTCCTCAAGTGGTCGTTAATGATGTGGGCCTCCGTTCGGTACTTTATGTCCGCCCTTTCTTTTCCTGTCTTGTGCAGGCATCTCAAACAAAGGTAGACACGCCCCTTCTTCTTGGCCAGCTTCTCAATATCTTCACTGGTCCTGAGGTGGGTGAGTGACATCATCCCATCTGGGCTTGAAAAGTTCAAATCTTCCATTTTGTGGTCGTCTTAGTTGGTTGCCTCTAGTTTTGGATATCTGTGAAATAAGGGAAAACACCCTTTTTACATTTGTACAAGACAATTCGTTTTTTTTTTTCTAATACTCTCATGCAGGCATGACTTTTGATATCTCAGCTTACACCTGTGCTGGTTCACAGACTCTTATAAGGGCAATTGGTCCTATTTATTACCAGTCTTTCTGTTTATTATTTATATGCTTTGTGTACTTCTGTGCAGGCACAAAACATATACATGCACTGCAATTGTATATACTTTCCACCCGTTTACACCTAGTATACAGGTATGACTTGTATTTTTCACTCTTAATTAAGGCTATTGTCCCATATTGCGGCACAATTGAGCAGATAAAACTAGTTGCAGGTTTGCTGTTATATCTTGCAATCTAATGAGACAGTCCAATCTTCCTGCGACAATACCCCACAGTGGTCTGACTACCTAATCTCTAAGTGACACCTAACCCAGCCATCAACATGTCTACCCAATGGTTAATGCAACCCCCAAATCTGAATCCTATAGGTCAACCTAGATAGTACCCTCTACTGGACACAGCTGACCAGTTACTACCCTATTATGACATTCCATTTTACAGGATTATCCATGGAAGTTGTCGCCAAGTTTAACCATTCATGTTGCGCCACTGGTATTGGTCTCTATATATCTCCCTTTTCCACAATAATTCATAGTAGTCCGCCACGTGATGGTTGCTGGACAGAATGGTCTTCTCTATCTTTAACCCCTGTAAAACCTTGATTAAGACAAACTGCTAGTGCTAGTTTGCCATTTAAATTTCACATTATCACTGCTTAATGTCTCTCATAGGGAACTTTAGATTCAATGACCCCTCTACACTGATTGTGATTGGACGCCGCATTCACCCCTGGACTAGTACTGGTTCATCATCCAGGAAATAGCATTACATCTTAGAGCCTTTAAGAGTGGATTTAAACACCAATTAGCATTGCTGCTACATTGAAATATCAGGAAACATCTAGATATTTTTAACGGAACTATTTACATGACAGTAATCATATTTTTCTCAGTTGTGTTATCTATTTTCACATTTATTGATTTATTAACAAATTAACTTGATAATCAATTTATTTCAGGCTGTAACTATTGCTGACTACTGTGTGTTGGAGGTGCTGAGAGTTTTTCCTTGACCTTCTTAATCCACTTGGGTGGGTCACGCCCTTCAAAAGGTTTCAATTTGTTGTGATGCACAACTTTGTGTGGTCCTTTACCTCCCATCATTATCTCGAAGTTCACCTCCGATAGTTTCTTTGAAACTAAGAAAGGCCCATCATACAATCTTTCTAATTTGTGCGTGACTCCCACTTTTTTGGTCTCGTGCTGGTACCACACGATATCGCCTACTCTGTAGTTTCTGAATGCTAACTTGACATCATGTAAGTCCTTTTGGTGTTGCACTTTTGATTTCAGGTATTTTCTGGCTACGTCATGGGCTCGCTGCATTCGCTCTCGCAGTTTGGTTTTATATTCCCCATAGGTTGCAGCTTCTTGACCCTTTTGTACTGTTTCACTACCAAAGATCAGCTCGGCTGGCATACGAATTTCCCTGCCAAGAGTCATCATGTTGGGTGTAAGCGTTGTAGCTTCGTTAGGGGTGGCTCGGTATGCTCCAGCCAGGCACCCAAGGTACAAGTCCCATTCGGTCTGTTCATCGCGGAGGTAGGCCTTTATCATGCCAATAAGTGTTCTGTTGAAGCGTTCACACTGGCCATTACAACGAGGATTTCTAGCTGTGGTTCGGGTCTTCCTGATTTCCAACATCTGGGTCAGCTGGCGGAAAACCTCACTTTCAAAGGTGCGGCCTTGATCGCTGTGGATTGACAGGGGGCATCCCCACCGCGCAATAAAGTTGTTTAGAAGTAACCTGGCGCATGCTTCAGCTGTCTGGTCGGGCACAGGTTGGACTTCAACGTACTTTGTAAACAGGTCTGTTAGTACCAAGATGTACTTATTTCCTCTTGGCGTGACTGGAAGAGGGCCGATATAATCTAAAGCTAGGACATCCCAGGGTCCGCCTACTGGTATTGTTCCCATGGGTGCTTTTGGTGTCCTGACAGGCTTCTTGTGTTTTGCGCAGGTATCACAACTCTTAACATAGGCTACAACATCTTCCTTTAGAGCATACCAATAAAAGTGTTGGAGGGTTTTCCATTTAGTTCTCTTCACCCCTAGATGTGCAGAGAGGAGAGAATCATGCATTTGGGGCAGGACACTTGTTCTCATGGATCTAGGAACGACATACTGCACCAGTGTTTCTGTACTGTTCTGAGGGGTGAATAGCCTGAACAGGATCCCTTCGCGCAGCTCTAGCATATCCCAAATTAGCCAGTAATGTAGCGTCGCAGGACTCTTATTCTGCATTTCTTGCCATGGTGGACGGATGCCTTCTTTCTTTGCACAGAGGATAGGTCCTATATCGGGATCTTCCTGTTGGTCTTTGCTCAGGTCTAGCTTCGATCTTCCACCTTTCCATTTCCAGCCAAGGACATCCCCTTTCACTTCAGTAGACGTGCTTGCTGCTTGGTTATCAGACGTCAGCGCTCGTACCTCTTCTTCTGTAGGCAATGTACGGTCACCCCCTGGTTTTACTGCAAAAGAGGAAAACAGAAGTTTACTAAATTTATCATCAAGTAACATATCACTAGCCCTCTTAATACACTTTTTACATGGGCCGCATTTTAAGGGTTCATCCATGTCAGCTTCGGCACAGCTGCAATCTCGGGGGGTCTCGCACCGTGAAAGAGCGTCGCAGTGACCGTGCTGATTACCTGGCAAAGACTATTATGTCATCTATATAAATGATGCAGGTTTCCCACTGGAGACCTTGCAGAGCCAGCTCCATGGTCCTCTGAAAAGTACTTGCTGAATTGTTTAGCCCAAACGGCATTCTGGTCATTTCATACTGGCCGAATTTGCAAGCAAATGCAGTTTTTGGAATATCTTCTTCTTTTACAGGAATTTGAAAGTATCCACTTGTCAGGTCGAAAGTGCTAAACAATGTTGATCCGGATACAGCATCTAAACAGTCCTGAATTCGGGGCAAGGGGAAACCATCTGGTGTGACCAAGGAATTGACCTTTCTGTAGTCAACACAGGGTCGTACAGTGCCATTCTTCTTTCTTACAAGCACAATAGGGGAGGCCCAAGGTGAGGTACTTTTCCTGGCTACTCCTTGATCCAAGAGTTTTTGCACAGCTTTCTTCTCTTCCTCTGCAAAAGCCATGGGCACTCGCCTAGGAGCCTGTTTTATAGACGCAGCATTTCCTGTGTCGATGGAATGCTCCGTCAGGTGTGTACAACCTAGGTCCTATTCATCTCGAGAGAAAACATCTTGATACTTGTTCAACAACCTAGTTAGTTCATCCCTTTCAGCTGGCTTCAGATTTTTAGATGCTCGCTTTACCAGCCCGGATAGATGATCAGGGACATCTACCTTTTTCACTAAATAATTGCGCTGCTGGATTTGTTCTTTGCCTTCTAAAGTGTCATTCTTGATTTGTATCCTCCTTACGCTGGTATTATCTCCCTCACATGAGACATCCTCTTTCTTGATGAGTGTTATTACTGGTTCTTTTATAGGTTCAGCTACACCTATGACTGCATTCTGTTTAAGGGATACAGGTGTGCAAAAAGGGTTTAGGAGCCTCACCTTACAGGTCACACAGGAAATATTATCTACTATGGCAGCTGCCATCTGCAATGGATAAGCACTCTTGAAGTTCTCTGTTGGCTCTATGAGGAACTCGTTTGTACCCTTTAACTCATCGCCTTCCTCACGCTCAATGAAGACATCTATTATTGTCTCGCTCTCTGCAGGCACGATATAATCATCCGCAGTGGTCACTTTACGACTACTAATCATCATTCCTGTGCTGATGCAAGGTATTGCTTGTCCCCTTAGTTTTATAATCCCCTCGCTCATAAGTATATCGGCGGGTCCCCCTTCATCCTTTTGCAGGACATCCATCCCTAGAGGACCCTCATCCTCTATATCAGCTACTCTGAGCTCCTTTTGTAACTTTATATCCCCCAGAGTGATGTCGAAAATTGCCTTCCCATACTCTTGTATTGGCGTGCCATTTGCACTAACAAGGTTTGCCGAAATTTCAAGTGCAGGTCTCTTATCAGGTTCTAATTTATCATAAATTCTTTTTGCAATAATAGTTCGTGTCGCACCAGTATCCGCAGTAAACAGCACTGGTGTTTCACCTATTAACCCTTTTACGTAAAGGCTGTTACTTCCTGGTAATCTTCGTCTGATTACCTCTGTCCTAAGTTCATTTTCTTTGTGGTCATTCAAAATTTGTTGGGCGTCCCCTCGACCACATGGTTCGGCCCTATCTAGTTTAAATTCTGCTTTTTGTTTTCTTGATCGCGCTCAGCTGCCACTCTTCTGTGGTCATCTGCCTGGGCACTGTTTTCAGCCTCCTTCTTATTGAATCCCCTTTTCCCACAGTATCGGGATATATGACCTCTCTTTCCGCAGCTGTAACATGTTACAGCCTCCGATCTTGATGATGTCTGCCCCTTCATCCCATCTGCAAGTTTGGTAAACTTCGACAGGATTTCATTAACTGCTGCTTTTAAAGAGCACATCTCTTTCTCCATTTCTTCATTTTTTGGGTCGCCCTTTGTCAATGCTGCTTTCTCTGTAGCCCTGTCTCTACATGCTCTGACCTCAGAACTGTTGCTGGTTGAAGCTAAGTCATGGGTCTCGAAGGGAACATCATCTTCTTTGAGCTGTCTTGTAAATTTTCACATTTTTCTTTCCCCATATGGCTGATCTCTGTATCTGCTCTGTCGAGTTTGAATAAACCTCACTACTTGAAATACAGCTTCATCAATATCTTTGGGCTCTTTATGGAACTCTACTTCAAACCTGGCTTCATCATCCTGTAGCCCAT
Organism: Tridacna gigas; assembly: GCA_945859785.2. Taxonomy (NCBI): domain Eukaryota; kingdom Metazoa; phylum Mollusca; class Bivalvia; order Cardiida; family Cardiidae; genus Tridacna; species Tridacna gigas. The sequence goes on from OX244028.2 coordinate 25,545,789, forward strand.
CCAGGAAACGTCTCACCAGATCTTCTTGGCGAACTGAATTATGCCTATGCCGATATGCCTTAGAGTAAAGCCTCTTCAGGTCTGCCGCATACCCCTCTACATTCTCATCTTGCTTCTGGTTTCTCATGCTAAACTTTACAGCAAAAGACCGCTGGGTATCGATTACTCTGAACTGGTTGTTCAGCTCTGTCATCAAATGGCCATAATCATTCAACACCCACCTTGGCAGTTGAGTGAATACAAATTCACCTGCATGCCCTTGTAGTTTTAGCAGCAAGTGGTCAATCATTTCATTTCATCTTCATCCCATTGTTGTCTTTCAGCTATCACCTCAAAACGGCTCATCCAGACTGCCCAATCCTCTTTTCCAGTGAATGGGGGTATCTTAAACTCGAAGCTACTTGTAGGTCTTGGTATTCTATTGTGTGTCGGATGAGGAGTGTGATGCAAGTACCCAGTACTACAAGCTTGTGGTGTCAACCTGTCACCCGGATGCCGTCGAATGAGACTTTGGCCTACTGGGAAGTTTGGCTGCAGATCATGCTGCATATCTGCTTGCATATAGATCCAGACTTGTATGGGCTCTCTTGAACTGTTTTGGACATGAGAGGCTGATCTTTGGTTACTTAGAGGGACTTGCCGGTTGTATTCACTGGCTGCTCTGGTTTGTCTAAAAGGGTAATCTGTTCTGGAAAAATGCAGATCAGATTGCAAGGCTAGAGGCTGTGCTTGTCCCTGCGTCTTTCGGTTTTCCACAAGCTGAGCAGGGGTACGATTTTTAACTTCTCTACTCCCGAATAGAAAATTACTCTCGGACAGACCAGTGCCTCGGCTGTGCTGTTTTTGAGGAATTGCTATATTTAGGCTCGCATCTATGGCTTGTGTTTCAGCTGCAAAGGTTCTGTCAGTCTGACAATTTCGAAAATTATCACCAGAAGAAAAATCTGTAGAAGGGGGCTCCCTGAGGCTTACTTGGTACATTTCGCTCTGCGACCTAGCTTCAGCTTGGCTCAAACTGGTCTGGGCTGCTGGTTTGCCACTGTCCTGTAAACCCAGATCTGCGGTTGGACCCATTATTTCACTCTTTTGCTCGTCCAACTCTACTAGCATTTCCATGTCTGACTGCTCTGAGTTGTCTCTGACGCTTCTCTACTTTCCCATGTCTATCTGGTTGTAGGTTCGAATCTCTGGATTTGCTGTTTACTGGCACTAGCAAAGCAAATCCCACTTCTGACACCATAAAAATGTGTTGCAAGCTAACTGTCAGGATGGCTCACTTCAAATCAGGGGAAAAAGTGGGTATATAACTAGCCGAGAAACTAAGTGTTGGACTTCACGGGACTAACCAGTACTTTGTATACTTTGACTAGGTAGGCGTGCAAGCGTGTATTACTTGAATGAGTGAACTGATTTCTTAGGCCGAATATTAAATTGAAAAATGTCAGGACTTGTAAATAATCAGAAAAGAGTAAATGTGCAATCAACTGTCTTTTATTCAGAACAGCAATATCTTAGGCAAAATTATGTCTTGTCAATTATCAAAACAAATAGCACCTGAATGTGTCGTACATTACACTAAGGATAAAAGATATTTGTTTGAGCAATGAACATGAACCTCTTTGGCTATTATGAATAACGATGCAATGGGACTAGGTAACAAGTATTTAAAAATCAATGTTCAAACAGTAATCTTAAGGTCTTCAATTATTACAAAATAATAAAAAAGAGTGACTCTGATCAGCGGTTTCAAAAAATGAAATAAATGAATAAATAAAAAAATAAACCTAAGTGTAGATCTAGGACTTCTAAGTAGATCTTTCTTCAGAAAATAAAAAATCTTTTCAGAAATGTCAAACTCGTTTAAAGACAAAAATTAATTAAAAGAAATCTAAATTTCGTTAAATGCACGAAAACTTCTAAACTAAAGCATGATTTCGTCCTAAAATGATAGAATAAGCATAAGCAACCTAAAGCATTGTACTGTCAACTTAAAAGAACTAAAAATAATTGCAAACAAAAATATAAGTTAGGTATGTGTTGCCTACCGAGTACCGGAGTGAAGTCCCCGAAATCCGAGAAGACCGCCGCTTTTATAGCGCAAGCCTTCCACGGACGTCGGGAATTCCACCAACAGAAAAAAAGTTGGAAAAATAGAAGATTTTCCACGAACGTCGGGAAAACAGAATTCCCGCAACGTCGGGAACAGCGTTCGTTATATTCCCGACGACGTCGGGAAGACAAAATTTGCGCAAAGAAAGAGTGGCGTATTCAGTCTGAAAAGGAGTAAAATTACGCCAATACACATATCGGTACAAAAACTAATTAATGCGATTATTTAGAAAAAGGACTAATCTTTCTGATTATAAGTTAAATGTCTCTCGAATGCTTTGAGAAACTAACTTATTTGCCCTCGAACTTTTCGCGGTCCGAAACAATTTTGTTTACATTACCAACGGTCGATCCCATAATGCATCATTCTGTCGGGTCATAAAAGGTCACAAGACAAACATGGCCACAGAGATGCAATACGAAGACCGACCTAAATATGGAAAATCGACCTAATAAAGAGATGACAACGCCTGTTACACAGTGCAGGGTTAGTAAACAATCCCTTACTCAATGCTCGTAGACCGTGAACCGTCCAGACTTAAAGATTTAGTAGAAAATACATGCAAAATTTAGCGAGTTGTCTGACCAAAATAACAGTCACAGGAAACTGGGTAGTCAAACAAACCGGATTGCAACAATATCATGTTCATAAAAGTATTCCATACTTGGAAGATGTCTAAATTTCGCTATTTCCTAACATCTGTATTGAACAGAAGGACAGACAGACAGACATGGTGAAACCAGTATACTCCCCCTCTACTTTGTAGGTGGGGGGTATAATAAATGGCTACTTTTTTATACTAAATGGTCCAACAAATTCAACAGGATTCAAGCTATAGATGATATGAACAAACTTTGAAGTTTCATGAAAATCTGACAACAAATGCCTACTTAACTGTGTGCACAAGAAGAAGATAAACAGGCAGCTGGATTGACATAACACAACTGAAACCAGATCATGACACAGGGTCTTTTGGCCGTGAGCAAATGGAGATAAACTAGAAAGTTGCCCATGGGCAACATATGTCTAGCCTGCCATGTGGCAGTTAGTAAAGAACCTCATAAGCTGCACATGGAAAAAAAGTAACTAATCGCTCAATACACATCTATCTTATTTCAGATCCCTTTGTTTTCAAATCTGCATGAGGATAGGAGTGTTCCCTATTTATGAACAAGAAGAAGCTTAATATTTTGACCTTCAAATATGACCTCTACCTTGAAACCACTGAAGTGAATAATTGAGAGAGGCACTTACTACTCATTAAGTAGAAAAGTTGTCAAAAATTTTATCATCTGACTACCAAGTGTGAACTTGACTTTGGACCTACCTGAACAAATTTAAGAACTAGCACATCTACTCATGACGGAGAGCAATTATACAAATTTATTTTGAAATCCATCCTCATATGTAGAAGTTATAGCTCAGACAAGATGTATTTATGATAGTTTATCATTTGACGTTAAAGTGTGACCTTGATCGCGGACCTATATGATCGAATGTTTTGAATGGCACATCCATACATAAAGGAGAATACTTGTGCCCAATAATTTTGAAATCCATCTAAAACATAAAATTTATGGCTCAGACATGCTTTATTATTGACAATTTTGTAAGTGGATCTTTCAGTGTGACCTTGACCTTGGATCTACCTGAACAAATGATTCAAAGGACTCTTCTACTGGTAAAGGAGGACACTTGTCTAAAGTTATTTTCAAATCCATTGATAAATGTAGAAATTGTAGCCGAGCAGACAAGCTCTATGTATGACAATATTACCATTTGACCTTGGAGGGTGACCTTGACCTTGAACCTACCTGAACAAATGATTTTACTGGTAAAGTAGAACAATTGTGCCAAATAATCATTAAATTCAGCCTTAAATATAGAAATTATGGCTCAGAGAAGCTCCATTTATGACAACATTATCATTTAACCTTCATGTGACCTTGACGTTTGAATTACCTGAACAAATGATTCAAATGACATGTATGCTGCTAAAGGAGAACAACCATGCCAAATTATTATGAATCCATCCATAGAGAAGTTATTGCTCGGACAAGCTCTAAACATGACAATTTTATTTGACCTTCAAGTGTGACCTTGACCTTGGACTTACCAGAAGAAATGCTTCAAATGGCAATTCTAAACACAACGGAGAACAATTGTGCCAAATTATTTTGAATCCATCCATAAATAGAGAAGTTGTAGCTTGGACAGGCTTTATGAATGACAATTTTTATCATTTGACCTTCAAGTGTGACCTTGACCTTGTACCTGCCAGAGCAAATGTTTCAAATGGCGCTCCTAAAGGACAACAATTGTGCCAAATCACTTTGAAATCCACCCATAAATGTAAGTTGTAGCACAGAAAAGCTATATGTAGGACAATTTTATCATTTGACCTTCAAGTGTGACCCTGACATTGGAACTACCTGAACAAATGTTTCAAATGGCACTTCTACTCCTAGTGATTACAATTAGCAAAAGAATATATAAAGGATAAATGTTGAGTCCAAATTACAAACTATTTTACCTTCCTCTTGAGCCAACTATGTCCTCTAGTCACTTTATTCACATCCCAGAGTACAACTTTGTATAATGGCACAGTGCAAATTACCATTTTCTTCTTGTCTCTTTAGAGCGCAGCAATGACCTACAACCAAGAAATAAGTATTTTCAGAAGAAAAAGAGGGGGAATGCTATAGAAAAATACATGGCTGCAATGTCAATCTTGTACGATGTTTATAAACCCCTTTGCCAGGGCTTGAGACCAACTAAGAATAATGCTTAGGCAGGTTTATATTTTGCTGTTTATTTTATTTCAGTTTAACTTTTCACTTAACTTTTTAAAGCTTTGACTAGAAGGGGGAAAATGGTTTGGCCATCCAACGAGTTTAAGCTTTCAAAAGTTTCCTAAACCTTTTCCTACTGTCCTGTAACACATTTTACCTTTTTGTTGCCAGTATTTGTAATTCAACAACCCTTAAATAAGAAGAACCAGTATTCTGAGTGTTTTGACTTGGTACATTTCATTAATTTTGAAAATACCATAAACTAACCTTGTTCCATTTCAAGTATGGTGGTGTCATTGCCTTGATTATATTGACTACTAGCATGAGATAGTTATTACACTGTCTGGTGCAGAGATTCACTGTTTTGATCCCCATGCAGGTCATAATAAAAAGGCAAATACCACATAACAAACAGACGTAATGGCTTTCCCAATGTAGTCTAGGTCTCCTGTGTCAATAGCATAACCTTTGAACCATTAACTGAGAATCTTAATGGGACTTGCTTCAAAATGGTCCAATACAACTGAGTCCATGAAAGCATGATTATATGTATTTGAATGAAAGTAATCTTCATTCAGCTATTGAGTAAAAAGTTTACCATGTCATCCTGCCAGTTGCTTCATAATAAAATTATGGTGACATCAAACTTTGTCCACTCAATACCCACTGTTTTCAGCTGAATGAACACTCAAAATAGGCAATTGTATTTCTGTCAGTTTCATTTTCATTGTATCTGAAAAGATAAAAAAAGTTGACTTAGCTAAATGTTAAATGTCGTTGTAAGAAAGAACACACACACATGTATAGATCATAAAAGGTGATCAGGTAGTTTAGTCATTAAAGTATTGATAAGAATTTGGTTCCAATATCTGGGCAGACTGCAAGTTTTTATTCTCCCAATGGCATTTAATACCCGCTGTGGGACAAGGCAGTACAAATAAGTGACCATTTACACTAGAATTTAAGTGCACAAAGAAATGTGGGGATTTTTTTTTTTTTTCAAGAAAAACAGGTTATACAGTCATGTACCACTGTCAGAGTATCACTCAGTCAGCGTATCACTCAGTAAGCCAAAATATGACTCTTTCTGTAGAGTACATAGTCGACCTGTGATCTGGTTTCATCTATTTATTGTTAATGCAAATCAAAGGTGACGGCCGAAATACTAGCTCAAGTCATGGAGCATGTATTGTAAATGAAAAGTCTCTGGCCACTTTAGGGTGTCGGTTTGATTCCCAGGGCTGGCAATCTAACATTACTTAGTCTTTCTATCCCCCGTAACATGTCTATGGAGGGATGGGGAATAGACCCTATGGTGTCAACTATAAATTAACAAAAAAATTGATCAATCCTGCATGGCCAAGTGGATAGGGTGAGAAAGTAGATACACAGGGGTCCAGAGTTTGATCCTCGGCTCGGGTGATAGGTTTGTCACAAGTGTCCTTGGGCAAGGCATTCAACGTATGTGGAAATTATAAAATGTGTGAATGATTGAATGGTGTTTTACGCCTCTTTCAACATTATATCACGGTGACAGCTCACATATTCATGTATTTCCTGGGTTCCATTAGTACTAGGCTAGGGCTCTGAAGTGTCTTGCCCAGGGACACTCCCTCGAAAAAGCCAGCGGATCAGATGGGGCTTGAACCCAGGGCCTCCGGATCACAAGTCCCACGCTTTACCACTGAACCACGCAGGACCCCATAAAAAATGTGAAAAGAGATGAGCTGTTACTCAGTGTAGGCTAACTGAATTTTAGGTAAGGTATAAAACAATCACTCAACAGGATTAATTCTCCATCACACACTGCACTCAACCACTTTTTTTCCACTGTGGAAAAGCAGCCAGTGGCTTGAGTGCACTTGTATAAAACATTTACGGAATGCCTAAATCTTTACCACACGACAAGATTTAAGACCAGTCCAAATTTAAAGAATTAGCAGACGACCAAAAAATGTGGCTGAAAAATCGTAGTTTGTTTTTTGAAGGGTAAAAAACATTGTGGAAAAAGGAGAAAATGCTGTTTACCAGCATTTTCTCCTTTTTCCACGCTGTTTTCAAAAGCAATCTTCCTTAGGGTCGTTAGAATTCGGGATTGAGTTGTAAATGGTGAAATAAGAGCACTGGCCATTGGAAAATACTGTTAAAATCCTAAATTTTACAGAGGGCGAATATTTTAGGGAACGATTCTTTCTCTCAGTATCCTGCATACAAGAGTAGCAAAAATCAATTTGATCACCCTCCACAGACCAAAAGCTTAAGTCCAAGGATGGTCCATGTAATTTTAATACGGGCGAAAGACCGCCTATAGGTTACACGTATGACGTCATCCTCAACCCTGAAGGACTTTTTTTCCGCCATTTTGAATTTTCTCCTATGTAAAAAAAGTTGGACTGTATCCCAATCTGAACTATCGGGACGCAACATTTCGCGGTTCTCACAACCAAAAATTCACCCATTTCGACTAATTTTACAAAAACTCACCTAAAAGCATGTAAATAATATCGTAATGGTTTTGAAAGTTTCATAACACGATACATCTTTTGCTTAGCTCAATGATCTTTTATTTCTTCTTGGGGAAAAAAAAAGAGAGTTCAACAAAGTCAACAAGACAAATTTTTGATGCATAGCATCAAAGAAGCCGGCAATTTTTTTTTTTTGTTACCATCAATGAGGAAGGTGCTTTAGGAATAACTCGCTTATCAGAAGTTGTGTTACTTTTAAATTAAAAATTCTGGAGAATAAGACTAAGAATGTTCTTAAGAATGGTTGGTGAATACAGACCCAGTAGAAAATTTTACCGATTGCAACAATTTGGGGGCTAATTAAGATTTTTTTTTTTTTGCTGTGAATCCTATTTTTTGTTTAACTCTTTACCAAACGACAAACTTTTAGACTAGTCCAAATTAAAAGCATTTGCAGACGACAAAATAGATAATGTGACTTTAAAAATGAAATATGTTTTGGAAAGGATAGAAAACATTGTGGGAAAAGGAGAAAATGCTGGTTACCAGCATTTTCTCCTTTTCCCACAATGTTTTCATAATGCCTCTTTCTCAGGGTCGTTAAAACACGGGATTTTGTGGTAAAGAGTTAAACAGTAATATAAACTTCACTTTTTTTCCTGCATGCATTCGGAAAGAGGACAGTTACATTCAGTAAACAGGGATGGTGCAATTTTGCTATTCAGATAAAAGCATGGTCATTTTGGATTAGGTATTTTCTCTGTTTTTACAAGATCAAAATACTATTATCATTCTTACATGAATATGATCCTACATACCGTAGTCAGACCTCCAGGTAAGAGGGAGTGATAGTATTCTAAATCCATTATTTCCCTTCCAAACCCTATGTTGTGGGTACTCATTAGAATCGTCTCGATGAGACGATTCTAATGAGTACCCATAACATGGGGTTTAGTGGAGATTGATTAATATTTTCAATTTTGAAATCAAAATCACTCCCTCTATCTGGAGCTCTGCCGTAGCTGATGCATATTATTGCATGATCACTTGACATTCCAACAAGCCTTCACAAAATTTTAGCCAAAAGCTAAAAAACCTTTACCAAACAATTACATGTTCTAATTAATGACCCTGAAGAAAAAGGCTTCTGAAACCATTGCGAGAAAAGTATAAAATGCTTGTCGCAAGCATTTTCTCCTTTTCCACAATGCTTTCTATCACTTCAGAGCCAAATCTCATCATTATAACCAAATCTAATTTGTCGTCTGCAACTATTTGAATTTGGACAATGCTGTCCAAAATTTTAGCCCTGTCCAAGTTGAAAGCATTTGCAGACGACAATTTCAATGAGGCTAAAATGATTGCAATTGTTCTGAAAGGTTAGAAAACATTGTGGGAAAAGGAGAAAATGCTGATTACCAGCATTTTCTCCTTTTCCAACAATATTTTCAAAAGGCTTCTTTCTCAGGGTCGTTAAAAGTCGGGATCATGTGGTAAAGATTTAATCCTTCACTAAACAATTATATGTTCTAGTGACCCTGAAGAAAAAAGCTTCTGCAACCATTGCAATAAAAGTATAAAATGCTTATCACAAGCATTTCTTCCTTTTCCTACAATGCTTTCTACCATTTTTGAGACAAATCTCATCATTATAACCAAATTGGATTTGTCGTCTGCAACTGCTTGAATTTGGACAAGTTCTAAATTCTGTTGTAGGGTACAGAGTTAAGAGGCTAACTAGTCCATTGAAGAAGTACCATCAATTTGTTCTTCCTTTGCTTCTTGCTTTATTTCTTGATTCTTAGTCAGCTATTGCCCTACTAAATTGAGCAATAAAATATTTTCAAGTTTGGTTTGACAACGAAAATCTGAATAGCCCCCTTACAATGTAATAGCTGAACATGTAAATGAGCCATGTTCTGGCAAAAGGGGGTTTAATGCATCTCCGTGATCCATGATACCAAGCAAGCCATCACATAATTAAGGATCAACAATACATGTAGCCTCTTTTTTAATACAGTCAACTTAATCATCAGGTAGACTGGTCCTTAAATATACAGAAAATTTACCAATAGCGGAAAGTTTCAGCCCAGGTCAGCCTGCACAGTCCAAGCGGGCTGACTTAGTTTGATACTTTTTCCAGATTCATTAAGATCCTTTTTCACAGAGCATGGCTCAAGTGCAATGATATACAACATCAGTCAAAAGCTGTCGAGGGTCATTTATAACTAGGTGCAAAACCCAAGTTTGGCTGGAGCCCTAAAGTGCAATACCCTTAAACGCTACATCAAAAGTTCCATTACATTTCCTTTCCAGCCTTACTTTAGACCTTTGAAAGGGTAGAAAACATTGTATGAAAAGGAGAAAATGATGGTAACCAGCATTTTGTCCTCCTGCAACTACGTTTCAATAGTCTTCTTCCTCAGGGTTATTAAAACATATGAGACATGCTCTGGCAAAAGGGGACTTAATGTATCTCTGTCATCCATAATTCAAGCAAGTCATCACAGATTTATGGATCCATAAAATCCATTTTGTCTAGCAACCAACTGAAACGTGAGGTACACTGGTTTTTGACATGCAGAAAAATTACCAAAGCAAAAAGTGTCGGTCCAAGTTAGCCTGCGCCAATACGTTCTGCAACTGCATCAAGCCCCCTTTTCACAGAGCATGGCGCATAAATAAATACCCAAGGATTTCGTGCGTCTCAATTGTGCTCTGAGTATGCAAGGCTTGTCACAACAAAGGTACATTCTTACAAAAAAGTTATTACAAAAAGTTTCCAATAGTAAACACATTAACTACACACCTACAAACTTTCCCGCTAAAATACAATATATTGCACACAATGGAACAAAAAATCTAATACATCTGCAAAAAGTATCAAATCTGTAGTTTTCATGCTCGCAATTTATGTGAACATCACAAGGGAAAAAATGCGTAATATTGCGCTAATCTACTAGTTTTAAACTGGTCCCTTGCTGTATCGTGTATTGCGCTAATCTACTTACACGTATAGTAGTATCAGGAGAGGTAACCAGTCTATACTAGTTTAAGAAGAGTTACGCTGCCTGTGGGGTCAATCATTAATCAGTTTTTAAATAAATATCTATAAATACGAAATCTTTACTTTTCGTGCTCGAAATTCATCTCAACAGTACATACAGAAATAATGCATAATTTTGAGCTTAATAGCAACATATTTAAGTGAATATGTCGGAAAAGTTGTGCAATGATGTATCCCAAAATTCCCCATGTGCATAAAAAGAAAAAGCATTCCTACTGGAAGCCGGCTTCAAGAGCCGGCTTCCAATGACGTATGACATTGTGTACTACGTCAGACTTGCGTACACGTATTTTGTAATTCGACCTTGGTTTTCTGCGAGGACCTGTTTCTGCCGTTTGATAGTCGAACTTCACTAGTTTGATCTATTCATGTTATTCGTGGCCTGGGCCACTTTTTAAAATAAAGAGAGTGCAATAAATAAACGGACCATCAGTTATTTAGAAATGGGGCCGCATGAACACGATAAATATCACAACGGAGAGAAAGGATTTTACTCAAAATGCTCTGACGTAACGACCGGGATTTCCCATAACCGTGGAACCCTAAGACTAATTTAAGAAAATAGTCTCGAGAAAAAAGTCGGACTCCCTAAAGTTGCCGTCAAGGTAGGTCTAAGTAAATGTTTTTCGAGACCTTAATTATTTCCCAACAGAGATTTTAGAATGCCATTTCCAGAAAAGATTGAATTAAAAAAAAAAAAAGATCAGACAAACAATTTTGCTGGTTACATGATGGTCACGTGTGTTTTTGTTTTCGTCTGCAGTTGTCAACTTTTTGTTATTGTTGTATGTGTGGGTGTCATGTCAGTCACTAACTATACTCTTGGATTACTCTTATTTATATTTTTTGAAGTGATTACTCATGTATATATTTTTGAAGTTTAATTCTAAATCATTTGATTTTTAACAGTTAGTGTTCACTGTTGACGTTATTATCTATGCCATGAATACACCTTTTGATTCTATATCAGTTTCTACCGATAAATGGATTCTTCCACAAAGAAAAAATTGGTACCTTTAAATGTTTCTTCGTTTTGAACATTAAACACTGCACTATTTGTGTAGTAAATGTAACTTAGTATAAGTATACAATATGACTTGTGTTGTGGCAAATACTCTTTTACACTTGATATTGTCTGTCATGTCTTACTTTTGTATTAATCATTAGAATGCTAGTAAGTAAAAACTTTTATGATAAAAAAAAAACCAAAACATAAGTTTAAGTTCTAAGAAATAAATTTGTGTGCATGTAAAATTAGTCACTAAGATAAAACTCAGTAAAATAGTAACAAAACTCAACCAAGTTGGTATATGGTGATATATCCCCTAGAAAGTCAACTTCCTCTGAGACAGGTAATTTCTTTCTTTTCCATGTTTAATAGGTCTATGTAGTTACAACCTTTACAGAGCCAAAGTTATAAAATGGACTAGATCTATATCAGTATAGAAATGCTGACCAAAATATTTTATTTCCAAGGCTACTCTTAGTTGGAATTCCTGTCAAAAAAGAGATATATCCAAGATGGTGAAGGCAAGAATTGTGCTGTCTATTCTTACTCGAATCTGTTTTGAAGTGTGAAAAAAAAACAACTGTGAAACAAAACTAAGAGAAAAAAATGTATCGAGTATAAGTTACAAAAACTGACAAAAATGTAAGATAGCATTCATGGCTCATGTAAGTCATATCAGTGTCCTCTGAATTTCATTATATATGAACAGTGCTCTGTGAAAAAGGGCCTTAATGCATCTGCAAAAAGTATCGATCCAGGTCAGCCTGCGCAGTCCGTGTAGGCTGACCTGGTCGATACTTTTTGCTATCCGTCAATTTCCTGTATGTTCAAGGACCACTCTTCCTCCAAATTCAGTCACTCATTAGACTAAGTGGATTTTGTGGATGCCTAATTAGTTAATGACTTGCTTTGTATAATGTATCATGGAGATGCATTAAGCTCCCTTTTGCCAGAGGATTGCTCATGATCATTATAGATCTATCAGATGCTTCAAAAGAGGGCCTGTGCTAAATAGCCTGTGTTCTATTTCTTTCAGTCTGATGAAGGCCTTCCAGTCAAGATTCGTATATATCCTTCAACAGATAGATACAGTTCTTTATTGTCTAGCAGATGTCAGTTAATGGGTAAGAATGCTTACTATCAAATTCCATGTCTATTTCTCTATCTATGGATCACTGTTTTGTGTTCTGACAATGGACTACATGTACTTTGTTCATATTGCATAAATTTGTATTTTAATATCTAATTTTCCTGAAACAACGTACGTCTTTCGCCCGTTTTTAGGCTTTGCCTATTTACATATTAGATTTAGAATCATGTGCAAGTACAGCTTACCATTAAAACGATGCAAATGAGTAGGATTTTGTGTTTCCTGCCAGCCATCGCCGCCTTCGATGAAACACGCGGCACCAAACGTTTCCGACATTTAATATATTCATACGAGCACTTTGTCATGCATATTCATAGAAATGACGCAGGGCGGTTTACCGGATCCATCTTCTTGTCACCGTGGAAAACGTCGCTAGCTTGTTTACACCGTCACACTGGAGTACCTGCCCTGCGTTCAACACTTAACTGAACGAGTTAACCGCTAACGTTTGCCATAGATATGTTTATATGGAACGCCACAGCTGTCTGATGTTGTGAGCAGTAGTGTTGACATGCCTAATCTCTGTCTTATTATGTCTAAAAGAAGTGTTATTATGCCCAAATGTGGTGTTGACTTGTCTAAACATTGCTTATCATGTCAAAAGGTAGTGTGGTTATGTCCAAATGTGGTGTTGACTTGTCTAAACATTGCTTATCATGTCAAAAGGTAGTGTGGTTATGTCCAAATGCGGTGTTGACTTGTCTAAACATTGCCTTATTATGTCAAAAGGTAGTGTGGTTATGTCCAAATGTGGTGTTGACTTGTCTAAACATTGCATTATTATGTCAAAAAGTAGTGTTATCATGTTCAAATGTGGTGTTGACTTGTCTTAAGACAGTCTTATTATGTGAAAAATTGGTGTTATCATGTCCGAATACCGTGTTGACTTGTCAAAGCATTGTCTTATTATGTCAAAAAGCAGTTTAATTATGTCCAAGGGTATGCTGACTTGTTCAACCGCTGTCTTATTATGTCAAAAAGTAGTGTTATCATGTTCAAATGTGCTGTTGACTTGTCTTAATACAGTCTTATCATGTCAAAAAGTGGTGTTATCATGTCCAACTATCGTGTTGACTTGTTCAAACATTGTCTTATTATGTCAAAAAGCAGTTTTATTATGTCCAAATGTATGATGGCTTGTCCAAACCCTGTCTTATTATGTAGAAAAGTAGTATTATCCTGTTCATATGCGGTGTTTACTTGTCTACACATTGTCTTACTATGTCAAAAAGTAGTGTCATCATGTTCATATATGATGCTGATTTTTCTTAACACAGTCTTATTTTGTCAAAACGTAGTGTTATCATGTCCTTATGTGGTGATGACTTGTCTAAACGCTTTATTGTTATGTTAAACAGTTGCGTTATTATGACAAGTTACGATATTGACTTAACTCGTCATTTCAGCAAGATAATACTACTGTTTAACATAATAAGACAGTGTTAAGACAAGTCAACGCCACATTTGGACAAGATAGCACTACTCTTTGACATAACGATACAACGTATAGACAAGTCAACATCAAATATGAACATGATTACACTTCTTTTTGACATAATTAGACAGCGTTTAGACAAATAAACACCACATTCAGACATAAAAACACTGCTTTTTGACATAATAATACAATGGGTAGACAAGTCCACATCACATATAAACGTGATAACACTACTTTTTGACATGATAAGACAATATTAAGACAAGTCAACAGCACTTTTCACCTAATAAGACCGTGTTTAGATAAATCAGTACGTCATTTGGACATGGTAACACTACTGTTTAATATAATAACACAATGTATAGACAAGTCAGCATCACATATGGACATAATAACACTTCTTTTATACATAATACGACAGAATTTAGACAAGTCGACACCGAACTTGGAAATATTAAGACTACTATTGGACATAATATTCTTAAAATAGCGTTTTGACAAGTGAACGCCACATTAAGAAATTATAACACTACTTTTTGACATAATAAGACATCGTTTAGACAAGTCAGCTCCACATTCAGACATATTATCACTACTTTTTCACATAATAAGACAACGTTTAGACAAGTCAACACCACATTTGGACATAATAACGCTGCCTTTTGACAAAATAAGACGATGTTTAGGCACGTCAACACCACAATTGGACATAATAACACTTCTTTTAGACATAATGAGACAGAGGTTAGACATGTCAACACTACTGCTCACAACATCAGACAGCTGTGGCGTTCCATATGTTTACATGTTTACAGTTGGTTGCTAACGGCATGCGGTTTTGCTGTTTACTTGAGAAAGGCGACTGACGACTGCTTTCTTAAATCCAGTCAGCAAATACTGATGATAATTCATTCGACAAGTTAATTTACGCAAAGTTTATCATCCATAGATCATTTTTTTTTTTTAAATTAGTTATTTGTAGATCTAGATCTCTAGATTTAGAATTTTCTAGATTCTATTTTCCCGTCAAAGAAATTAGGAATATGCAGACTTGAACGACCAATGCCGAGACCTTGTAGACCGTTGTGATCAAAGCCAGTACCATAATTTCTTACACTATAAGATTAACCCTTAACCACACAAATTTTAACGGATCCCAAGAAAAAAGGCTTTTTAAAACATGGTGGAATGAAGACAAAACGCCGATGACCAGCATTTTCTCTGTTTTGTTGTTCCTTTTCCCACCACGTTTTCTATCTTAACATGGGCATAAAGCATTATTTGATCCAAATTTGATTTGTCGTATGAAAATGCGTGTACATTTGGACGAGTCGACCTTTTGTCGTCTAATAAAGAGTTAACGCAGAAATAGATCAAACGACCTTTCCGCTATTCTTGATTGTCATGTAATCTTGTAAACAAGATCACTTACCATCATTATCATTAATAAGGTCAATCAGGGATCGCATTAGCCTGGGTTCCGGCTGTATCGTTTGTTTTTTTGTTTTATATATTCGAACGCTACTTTATCAATCACGGGAGCCCCTTGAATGTCCCCTGGCACTCATTTTTGACAGAGTTTCGTCCGAAATATAAAAAGAAAAAAATGATCGGGCTGGAACCCAAGCTACGATCATATATATATATACACATGTATATAAACGGAATCAGTGAGCGGAAATCAGAAACAAACCATATATAAAACTTTAAGTTTACTTAACACCAAACAGCAAACTCTTGGATTTGTCCGAATCCAAAGTATTTGCAGCTGACAAATAAAAAATGGCAAGAACGGTGATAATTGTCTTTGGAAGGGGAGAAAACATTTTTGGGAAAGAAGAAAATGCTTGCTACAAGCATTTTCTCCTTTTTCCAAAATGTTTTCAAAAGCTTTCTCCGTCAATGCCGTGAAATTCGGGACTGTGTGGTAAAGGGTTTAACTGCTAGATAAATTTCAGTAATATCTCCAGCCAAATACAGTCTAGTGATTTCGAAGCCATATCTTGCAGGGAAAGCCCACAGTGTAGTTTTAAAATTACCTTGTATGGTCTAAAAAATCTGATCGTGGTCTGCACTGTCTGTAGAAGAGCATTGAGTCGCGATATGCGGCCTTTGCGTTTATCAACCGTTTACCACACAATGCCGACTTTTAACGACCCCGAAGAAGAACGCTTTTGAAAACATCGTGGGTAAAGGAGAAAATGCTGGTAACCAGCATTTCTCCTCTACCCACAATGTTTTTCTATTCTATCATCACTTGAGGTACCTTTATTTTGTCGCCTGCAAATGCTTTCAATTAGATAAGAGACCAAAATATTGTCGTTTGGTAAATAGTTAATAGACGTGGGTCATCCTGTCAAAGTTTATTTTGGAATGCATCTTTCGTTTTACATTATTTTTTTTTTCAAATAGAATTCTTTTGCTCGAATAACGCGACACGGAGTTTATTGCTCGGTCATATTATCGCTTTTGTTGAATTAGAGGATACTGTGTAGCTAAGTAAAAGATGGGTATGCAGTTCGTTTCTTTCATGCTTGCCGACATAGGTTACGTCAATTTCGGCTACGAGGGATATAGGAGATAAAAGTGTGATTGTCAATTTGACAGGGGCATAAATTTACAAGCTTCTTCCAAACAGGAAATCCCTTCGGCCGTACTTATATCAGTTAACCTTTGATGTCCCTGTTGCAATATTTTGTTTTATGAAGTCGGATTTCTTTTTGCAATGATGAAACTGAAAGTTGTGCAGTAAAAGTTGGGTCACATTGACTCTTTACCAGACTAGAAACTTCTCCTTAATGCTGGTTGATAAAACACACAGTATTTTATTTCTCTCGAATATTTGAGTTATATTTGAATGTGCGACATTGTTTTCCATTGGGACAAGTGTAAACTTTGTTGTCTGATAAAGAGTGAGACACAATTGTTCAAAATGATGGATGAACTTGAAAGGAAAGAAAACATCGTGAGAGACGAGGAAAATGCTAATTACCAGCATTATCTTATTTCTCCTGTACCAGTACCATTTTCAGTGGTTTCAAAAACTTTGCTTGTCAGGATCGTAAAAATCATTGGTTGTTTGGTTATGGATTAAACCGCGTGTTTTGGAAGTACAAAAAGTGATTAATACAATAGAAAATCATAGTTAATGAAATAAGTAAATCACTCGTATGTTATACATTAAAAGAAAGACAGATTCATTTGAGTTCTGTTTGACAGAGAAGAACAAGATTCAAGGAGTCCAATACAGTGAGTAACTTGCTTGAATTTGTAGTCTCGCCTTATTTTTGTAGTCTCGCCTGGATCTCAGTTTTTAATGGGGCGGTAGACTGATTAGAGAGATGGAAAACTTCGGAAACCCGTCTACTCAGGGCAAGCTGGTGTAACTGCAACTCGGAACAGCTTTTACTTACAGCGTTTTAACGCTTATAGCTGCTGTGATGACCTTATTACAAAAACTACTTTTGACCCAGATAACTGCACTTTTGACCCAGATAAGAGCAGGAATAGTAATTAGTGGTAAAAAGGCGTTAAGTAATGTCAAGTAATCCCATAATAACTTTTCAATTATGTAATAAACGGCGGTTACAATTTGTTTAGTATTGAAGTATGTCATAATTACAGTATATCAAAATCTCTGGCCAGCAAATACTGGAGTAGTTTACTTTCAACACGATTATAAGAAATATGGTCAGTAATTAGCAGCAACTTTATGAATGAAACGAGTGCGAATCAAGTTTATTGGGTGATGTGAACACATCTTGTAGTCGTCTGCTGTCCATGTCATTCGGCAAATTTCGAGTGATCCATTGATAGTTATACGTAGTTACGGGATCGGCCGAGTTGTGACGAGTGCTCTCCGTATATGTAGCAGGTATTGAAAAGATAATAGGTCATTTTGATCTTGAGAGAAATAAAATCGCAACAGGAAACATTGCTTTAAAAGAATTTGAAAATTTAGATTGCTCTGCCTAAGAGAAAACTGATGTAAATGCAACTCGTAACAGCCGTAAGTTTAAAATAGTAACCGGCTGGTCGTTTAATGTTAGCGAGGCGAAGCGTGTGAAGCTGTGGGGACAAAGGGTATAGAGTTGTGTAAAGGTTATGGCCCTCGCGGAGAGGCCATTACGTAAACATTTTTAGAATGGACTGGCGATTCATCGCTTGCAACCTTAGTACCCAGACTGTCCATTCGCAATACTGACTGATTACGCATCTTTCAGCGTATGATGTATTAACCCCTAGGCTGCTACGTGCGACTCACTGACCTATTTTGCGGATAGTATAGATCAAGATCAGACTGCACAGAACGTGCAGTCTGATCTTGGATGTATACTGTCCGATAAGGAGATATTTCTTTTTCCAAAAAAGAATAAGTTTGACATAGAATTATTCGGGTTTTACCACCGTTTTGAAATTTCATTTCAATGTTTTAGCGGGATAAGGGTTGAATTGTTTTCACAGTCCCTTTTCCTCTCCTTCCACCCATGGCACTACCATTTTACACTCACTTACATGTTTCTTCTTGGTGAGTTTCTACAGACTGGAATCAGTCTGTAAACCCTTGACCAAACAATCCTGTGTGGCTTTGAAAATATAGTTGGAAAAACTGTATGTATTCAGCATGTTCTCTTTTTTCCACAGCGTTTTTCACCCATTTAAAAGATTTTCGAAATTTTGTCAAATAGAACATTTTCATCGAGGATAAAAAAAAAACCTGAAACGGTCACACAAATAAGCTCACTTACTGTTATATTCTCCATATCTGAATCAACGGACCAAGGAAAAAGTCTTTGCAGAGAGTGCAGATTCAGACCAGACTGCTCAGAACATGCAGTCAGATCTTGGATCTGTCATGTCAGTTTTCCGAGTTATTCTACTCAAGACAGCAATGGTCCTGCAAGATTTAGGCTGCTTTTCTAAGCTTAACATGTCTATTTTAACAATTTAGCGCTCTAAGCGTGCAAATGTCAGCAACATGTTTGTCTCATTAGCTATTCCACATTGGTCGATTCTCATCCTTTCCACATTTCAGATAAAGAGATCAAGGCTACCGCAGTTATGCTCTTACTGATTAGAATGACTCAAATACAATTACCTGTGTTGGCTATGGACAAGTAAAGTCGCTTTTGAAGACAAAAAAAGATAAAGATCAGACTGTCCTTTGAACGCAATGCAGTTTAATATCACAGACGTTCATATCTTAGATCTAATTGTCTGTTTATTTGGGATGTATATGGGGAAAAAAAAAACGACCATGAAATTGTAGCCTAATGTTTGATATTGTTTTCCTGACTGTAAAAGGCTAGTCGATTAACTGAGTGTTTTAACTCTTAACCAAACTATCCTTTGTTAATGCCCATGAGAAAGAAGTTGAAAACACTGTGAGAAAAGGGGAAAATGCAGGTTACCATTTTCTCCTTTTCCCATGTTTTTTTACCCTTTCAACGATTCAGATCATCATTTGGTCTACATTTAATTGTCATGTGCAGATGCTCTTGATTTGGACAAGTCTAAAATTTTATCATTTGGTAAAGAGTTGACGGTTAGGGAGCTATTGGGTATCTACATTCTTTGAAAGTATAATGTAGGAGAAATTTGCCAGCAGACGTTTGGACTGGGCGATTTGGCCCGCTAAAAAATAAGTAGGACAGTTTGTCAAGATGAATACGATGTCTTGTTCAAAATGGAAAAATGAAAGGCCTACAAGCAGCCAAAAGTAAACAATTCCAAAGTTATAATGCAGACATATGTTATACGGCTTTTATATGTTACAATAAAGTTACCAAAGTTGCCAAAGTTACAGAAAAAAATATATGTATTTTTTCACTCTTTTAAAGGGTTGGTAGGTACTGCTGTTCATGATGAGTGATATCTAAAACTTGATAATGGGTATTGCTGATCAGAATTGTCACATATCTTTTACGTTCTATTGCTGTCGGCTGGCAAACATAACTTATATTTTAACTAATCGTTAAACTACTAATTTGTAAAAGACAGATTAAAAAAGTGGGATCCTACGTAGCTCATTTATAACGGTGTAGGATATTTTGTCCAATACGTAGTTCAAACATCTACCATCTGATTTGTGATTTCAAACCACTGTAATTATTCAGTGTCGACCGATTACAGTGCTTACAGCACTTTGATTATAATGTACAGACTTTTAAAGTTATATTCTAGTTTTGTTATAGTTTTCAGTATAAAGGCTGAAAACTAAAATTACAGTCTTGTTCTATTTTCAGACATCTAAACCGAAAAGATGGCTTATCAGTGTGAAGAGTGTGGAGCTGAATTTGCAAAGCTGAGTCGACTGCTTCAACACCGCCGTTTACAGAATCACTGGAAATATTATGTATGTCCCAGCTGCAAAAAGGTGTTCAACAGGAAGGATAATTTAGACAGACACCTGAAAAAACATGCTGACGAAAACAGTCACCACTGCCCTGAGTGTCTCAAAGTCTTCACAAGAAAAGATGCATTGGACGCCCATGTACAGCAAGAGCATGGCTATGATGTTCCGAAACAGTGTGATGTAGACCAAAGAGGTGGCAGCTCGTTAAAGAAGAGAAAAGTAGATGGCATTGATCCGACCAATTTTTACAGGATTGAACGCATCAGTGAGAGGACAATTGAAAAATTTAAAACAAGCGCAACTTACTATAAAATATACATGAAAGACATCGAAGTGTCTGGCCTTGTCGACATTCTGAAAGCGCGGAAGAACATATTCCAGTCCATCATAGACAATACGACAAGAACTATACAATTTGGAGATCTAGTGAGATTATCGATAGACAATCCACAGTTGGACTTTCCTATTGTATTGCCATTCATGAGACGTTCTGAACTTACCGTTAACCGACTGCTGTCCGAAATAGAACGAGTACTACAGTCCTACGATCAGTTTGTGCTAGATGAGACCCTAGGAATAGAACTTGTATGTGTGCATATGCCAAATGAAAATGGAAATAAACGAAAACCCTACGTGGATATTTCAAGAATGTTGCAAGACAAAAAAGGTCTTATTCAAATTAGAAATACAGATGATTTATGTTGTGCACGAGCGATAGCAACGGCAATTGCCCGTCATGAAAAGCACCCACAATGGAATAGTATATGCGTTGGGGGTTCCATTCAGCATCAGCTGGCAATAAATTTACACAATTTAGCCGGGATACCTTTACAGAAATGCGGGTTAGCAGAGGTGAAACAGTTTAGTCGGCTTACCAAATTATCAAATACATGTGCTGTCGAAGGAACATTTTAATGCCATCATTTATGTAGGTCCTAATAGCGGTGTTCCGATCTACTTGTATTACCACGATGAACATTTTGATGTAATCACAACTATGACAGGCTTCCTCAATAGAAGTTATTTCTGTGAACAGTGTAAAAAGGGATATAATACAAAAGAAACACATTCATGTAATAATCCATGCCATCTCTGTCATCACCTACATGACGATAAGTATGAAGACTGGAAGTACTGTACAGATTGTAATAGGTGTTTTAATCAAAGTGCTGTAAGCACTGTAATCGGTCGACACTGAATAATTACAGTGGTTTGAAATCACAAATCAAATGGTAGATGTTTGAACTATGTACACCGTAACAAATGAGCCACGTAGGATCCTTTTTTTTTTTTAAACTGTCTTTTACAAATTAGTAGTTTAACGATTGGTTAAAATATAGGCTATGTTTGCCAGCCGACAGCAATAGAACGTAAAAGATATGTGACAATTCTGATCAGCAATACCCATTATCAAGTTTTAGATATCACTCATCATGAACAGCAGTACCTACCCACCCTTTAAAAGAGTGAAAAAATACATATATTCTTTTCTGTAACTTTGGCAACTTTGGTAACTGTATTGTAACATATAAAAGCCGTATAAAATATGCCTGCAATATAACTTTGGAATTGTTTACTTTTGGCTGCTTGTGGGCCTTTCATTTCATTTTTTCCATTTTTAACAAGACATCGTATTCATCTTGACAAACTGTCCTACCCTTTTTTTAGCGGGCCAAATTGTCAAGTCCAAACTACTGCTGGCAAATTTCTCCTACTTTGTACTTTCGAAGAATGTAGATACCCAATAGCTCCCTAATCGTCAACTCTTTGCCAAATGATAAAATTTTAGACTTGTCCAAATCAAAAGCATCTGCACATGACGAATTAAACGTAGACCAAATGATGATTTGAATCGTTGAAAGGGTAAAAAAAAAACATGGGAAAAGGAGAAAATGGTAACCTGCATTTTCTCCTTTTCTCTCAATGTTTTCAACTTCTTTCTCATGGGCATTAACAAAGGATCGTTTGGTTAAGAGTTAAAACACTCAGTTAATCGACTAGCCTTTTACAGTCAGGGAAACAATATCAAACATTAGGCTACAATTTCATGGTCGGTTTTTTTTTTTTTCCCATATACATCCCAAATAAACAGAAACTTAGATCTAAGATATGAATGTCTATGATATTGAATTACATTGCGTTCAAAGGACAGTCTGATCTTTATCTTTTATTGTCTTCAAAAGCGACTTTACTTGTCCATAGTCAACACAGGTGATTGTATTTGAGTCAAGCAAGAGCATAACTGCGGTAGCCTTGATCTCTTTATCTGAAATGTGGAAAGGATGAGAATCAACCAATATGGAATAGCTGATGAGACAAACATGTTGCTGACATTTGCACGCTTAGAGCGCTAAATTGTTAAAATAGACACGTTAAGCTTGGAAAAGCAGCCTAAATATTGCAGGACCATTGCTGTCTTGAGTAGAATAACTCGGAAAACTGGCATGACAGATCCAAGATCTGACTGCATATTCTGAGCAGTCTGGTCTGAATCTGCACTCTCTGCAAAGACTTTTTCCCAGATCCGTTGATTCAAATATGGAAAATATAACAGTTAGTGAGCTTATTTGTGTTACAGTTTCATGGTTTTTTATCCTCGATGAAAATGTTCCATTTGACAAAATTTTGAAAATCTTTCAAATGGGTGAAAAAAGCTGTGAAAAAAAAGTCTGGATACTAAGGTTACAAGTGGTGAATCGCCAGTCCATTCTGAAAATGTTTACGTAATGGCCTCTCCGCGAGGGCCATAACCTTTACACAACTCTATACCCTTTGTCCCCACAGCTTCACACGCTTCGCCTCACATACACGATCCCTGCATTAAACGTTCAACGGCCGATTACTATTTTAAACTTACGGCTGTTACGACTTGCATTCACATCAGTTTCTCTTAGGGCAGAGCAATCTAAATTTTCAAATTCTTTTAAAGCAGTGTTTCCTTACAAACTCCTTTCTGTTGCGATTTTGTTCCTCTCAAGACCAAAATGACCTATCATCTTTTCAACACCTGCTACATATACGGAGAGCACTCGTCACAACTCGGCCGATCCCGTAACTACGTATAACTATGAAGGGATCACTCGAAATTTGCCGAATGATATGGACAGCAGACGACTACAAGATGTGTTCACATCACCCGATACACTTGATTCGCACTCGTTTCATTCATAAAGTTGCTGCTAATCACTGACCCTATTTCTTACAATCGTCTTGAAAGTAAACTGCTCCAGTTTTTCCAGGCCAGTGATTTTGATAATACTGTAATCATGACATACTTCAAAACTAAACAAATTGTAACCGCCGTATATTACACAATTTTAAAGTTATTATGGGATTACTTGACATTACTTAACGCCTGTTTACCGCTAATTACTATTCCTGCGCTTATCTGGGTCAAAAGTGCGCTTATCTGGATCAAAAGTAGTTTTTGTAATAAGGTCATCACAGCAAGTATAAGCGTTAAAACGATGTAAGTAAAAGCTGTTACGAGTTGCAGTTACATCAGTTTGCCCTGAGCGGACGGGTTTCCGCGGTTTGCCATCTCTCTAATCGGTCTACCGACCGATTAAAAACAACATCTGCTTCGACCTGCACAGAAAAAAATCCTTTCCTGGAAAATCCACATTTGAAACTTTATTTAAGTGTCAATGTTGCAGCCAGATGGTTAATATTAAACTCCACAGAAAGCCCCATGTTTGTGGGGAAATATATTGTAAAACCTGCAAAGATTTTGTCGAAGGAGGGCACAGGTGTTACATGCAACCAGTACACATTGAAGAAGGCTATGAAAAATATGTATCAAAGAAAAAAGAAAAGGGCTCCTTCAAATTCATATTTTTTTTTATTTTGAATGCACACATGATGACATTCTTTCATGTGATGACGGATACTCACCAAATGACAACGGAAAATGCAAAAACTGTGCAAAGTCTTGGTGTGGAACAATTGAGCACAAGCCAAACCTGTGTGTAGCCCATAAAGTGTGTCTGTCATGTTTAGATACCTGCATCACATCCGCATCATATTGTGAAACCTGTTTCAAGAATGAGAAGTTGTTTCAAGGCAACGACACGTGCGACATGTTTTGCAGGTGGTTATTTTCGGAAGAAAACTATGGTACTACTCTGATCTGTCACAATTTCAAAGGCTATGATAGTTACCCCATTCTCCAATACTTACATGATAATGCCATCCTTCCTGAAGTAATCACTACAGGCTCGAAGTACATGTCTATCAATATACCTGTGTGCAACATTCGCATGATAGATTCTTTGAATTTTATCCCAATGCCACTTTCAAACATGCCTGAAGCCTTTGGAGAGACAGAGTTAGCCAAAGGATACTTTCCTCATGGCTATAATCGAAAGGAAAACCAAACCAGGGTTTTACCAAACCTACCTGATATCCATTACTACAATCCTGACGGAATGAAGCCTGAAACCAGACAAAAATTCTTGAAGTGGTAAGAGGAAAACAAAAATGTACCTTTCAACTTCCAACATGAGCTTTTGCGTTACTGCCGTTCGGACGTAGATATCTTAAGAAAGTGTTGTTTGAAATTTAGACAGCTCTTTATGGACCTCGCAAAACAAGACAACAGCAATGGGATCGATCCTTTTGAGAAATGCATTACCATCGCGTCAGCTTGTAACTTGGTATTCAGAACCAGCTTTCTACAAAATGAAAGTATTGCCATAATACCTCCGCACGGCTATCGGCCTGAGGAGAAATAATCAGTTATGGCTTATCAGTGGTTATACTACATGGCTGAGAAGGAAAACGTTTTCATTCAGCATGGGAGAAACATAGGTGAAAGACATATTGATCAGTACAAGTTAGATGGATACTTTGAACACGATGGTAAGAAAGTTGCTTTGGAATTTCACGGATGTTTCTGGCACGGTTATCCAAAATGTTTTTCCAAAACCACCATAAATCCGGTCAATGACACAGGCATGAAAGAGCTTTATGTCAAGACCATGGAGAAGAAGCTTTTTCTTGAGAACAGTGGTTACACCTACGTATGTATCTGGGAGTGTGACTTTAAAAAAGAGTTGGAGCAAAACAACGACATGAGAAATATTATTGATCGTCTGGAGATAATTAGTCCATTGGAACCTCGGGATGCTTTCTTCGGTGGTCGAACAGAAGGTTTCAAACTGTATGAAAAAGCTACAGAAACTAAACAGATCAAATATTATGACGTCACATCACTTTATCCTTTCGTGAACAAGACAGGCAAAATACCAATCGGACATCCTCAAATCTTCACAGAGAATTTCAAAGATATCAAGACGTATGAAGGACTCATAAAATGTAAGGTACTTCCACCTAGACAACTGCATATACCTGTGCTGCCAATGAAATGTAATGGCAAACTCCTTTTCAGTTTGTGTCGTGCAGTGAGGCATTTCAACAGACCCATTGCAAACACGATGATAAAGAGAGAGCTTTTGTTGGAACATGGGTAACGGATGAAATAAAAAAGGCTTTAGTGCAAGGGTATAAGATAGAAAAAATCTTCGACGTGGCATTTCGATGAAGTCTCGCAATATAACCCCGGAACAAAAACAGGTGGATTATTTACCCAGTATGTCAATACGTTTCTTAAAGTCAAACAAGAAGCCAGTGGGTGGTCAGAATGGTGTGATGATGAGGAAAAGAAACAGGTGTACATCCAACAGTACCACGAGAAAGAAGGAACAGTACCAAAACATCAAGAAAAACCCAGGATTACGTTCTCTGGCTAAGCTGATGCTGAACTCTTTCTGGGGAAAATTTGGACAGCGATCCAACCTAGCACAAACCACTTACGTAACGTAACCCTCTGAATTTTTTGACATGATGACATCTGACCAACAAGTAGTTAAGAATGTCCGTCTTATTAACAACGAAGCGGTTCAATTAGACTGGGTATATAATGACGACTTTATTGAAGCCTCCTCAAGGACAAATGTAATCATAGCCGCCTACACCACCGCTCAAGCCAGAATGAAACTTTACAGTTACCTTCGGCCTTTAGGGGATCGTGTCTTGTACTGTGATACTGATTCTATTGTCTTCACAACATCACCTGGAGATTGGAATCCGCCATTAGGTGACTACCTCGGTGATTTAACTGATGAGGTACCGAACAATACTATCACGGATTTTGTTACGGGAGGCCCTAAGAATTACGCTTACAAGCTTCAAAGACCAAACAAACAGGGACAGGTCTCTATCTGTAAAATATGCGGCATCACACTGAATTTCAGAAATTTGTTGGATATCAATTTTAACACTGTTAGAAACATGGTCACTGGGAGGAGTACAACCGACCATGTTCATGTAGTGGACAAAAATAAGATTGTAAGGAATCCCTCTACGGGACATGTGCTTACAAAAACAGAAGTAAAGGAATATAAGATTGTATTTGACAAACGTGTTGTTAAAAGCAACTACCTAACTCAACCATATGGATATTAAACAATCTGTATAGTTCAAGTAAAATGTACATGTTTTAATTATATATTCATTTATGTGTATTTAAAGAAATAAAGTAGTGAAAAAAAAAAAGCTCTTTCTTTAATTTTTTTTTTTTTTTTTTTTTCGTGATTCCCCTGTCCAGCTCCAAATTGTTGGAAAAAGAATTGGTTGCTTCCCTGCTCAACAGACATAAGGACTTTTTCCATCCTGTTTTTGAGGGCGTCTGTATCACAACCGACCCTAGTTGAAAGAACAGATTATCCTCTACTCCCAAATACCTTTTTCCATCCTGCTTTTGAAGTCGTCGGTATACTATCGACCCTGCTAGACAATAACACGAACATCTGCTTCCCAAATACCTTTTCCTACAATGTTCTACCTCAGAGGATCCCTAGAATTCGTCTGCCTGAGACACGTCAATTACCTATGCTATGCAATGTTGAACTTTGCGGTTAAAAATAGATTTACATTTTCCCGCCTATGATCACGTAGGAAAGAGTTTTAGTGGCTTGCAACAGAGAATAAGACTTTTCTCACCCTGTTTTGTAAACAATATATTTTCGACCCTGTTGGAGATATCGTCCGCTTATCCAGTTTCCACAATGTTTTACCACGGCGATTCGAACTACCATAGAATTCGTCTGCTACCAGATCTATTTTAGCTATTATGAAAATATAACACCAGGTAATCACTCTCGTTACGCCAGAGCGGTTCCGAAAATTCACTCATTTTTCCCTCATTCCAAGATGGCGGATTTATATAGAATAAAGAAGGAAATACGAAGGTCAAGGTCATCTATATAAGCCCAATATACTACTACTACTACCTAGATTTACCATAGTCAAAAGCATTTTCGCCCCTTTCCAAACAACTGCAGATACCTTTTTAACGTAGATATTGTAAACATAGTCTAAAACACTTCTAGCCCCTTTTCAAACAACTACTCTCGATTTTCAACATTAACATAGTCTAAAGCATTCTGGCCTCTTTCCAAACAACTACGATTGCTTCCCGACATAAACATTGTCTAAAGCAGTTTGGCTTCTTTCCAGACAACTAGTTGCTTTACATCAACATAGTCTAAAGTATTTTGGCCTCTTTCCATACAACTGCCGTTGCATCATAGTTTAAAGCAGTTTGGCCTTTTTTCAAAACAACTACCGTTGCTTTCCAATATCATGATAGTCTAAGGCATTTCTTGGCCTCGTTCAAAACAACTAGTTGCTTTCCAATATTACGATAATCTAAAGCATTTTCGCCTCTTTCCAAACAATTACCGTTGTTTTACAACATCAACCTAGTCTAGAGCGTTATGACCTCTTTCCAAACAACTAACGTTGCTTTCCAACATCATGATAGTTTATTTTTAAGCCCCTTCCAAATAACTAGAGTTGATTTTTCAAACATAAGCAAACCCTTAGCAATTGTAGTTGCGAAAGAGGAAAGATTCCTGTCACAATTATCCTCGGAGAAAGATAAGTTACCCGCCATTAAAAGGTAGTTTAATGAATCTTCAAAAAATATCGACCTACGTAAGCCTGCGCAGTCCGCGCAGGCTATCATATGTCGAAAATTTTTGCTGTTGGTAAATTTTCTGCATGTCAAAGAACTACTCTACCCGATGACATAGTCGCTTAACTCTTTACCAAACGACAAAATTTTAGACTGGTCCAAATTGAAAGCAGTTTGCAGACGAAAAATTAAATGTGACTCAAAAATTGAAATTTGTTTTGGGAAAGGTAGAAAACATTGTGGGAAAAGGAGAAAATGCTGGTTACCAGCATTTTCTCCTTTTCCCACAATATTTTCAAAAGGCTTCTTTCTCAGGGTCGTGAAAAGTTGGGATTGTGTGGTAAAGGGTTAAAATATGACGAAGTTATGCGACGACATGCTTGGTATATTCACGATGATGCATTAAATCCCCTTTTTTCCAGAGCGTGCTTCATTTATTTTTCCGGAGTCAAGGTTCGAACTCACGACCTATGGATTCCTATTCCTGTGTGTTATGACTGGATGAGTTAGGCTCAGTTTATCTCAACTGAAGGTAAAAGTATGAAAAGTAGGTGAACTACAAGCGATGACATACCGGTAATTTAAAACCTTTATCCTGCTACAGAAGTGAAATGAATTCAAGTCGACGGTAAAAACCCAAACTTTGCCATTTCAAAGATATTTTTGGGGGAAAAGATATCTCCTAGTCGGACAGTGTAGATCCAAGATCAGACTGCACGTTTTGTGCAGTCTGATCTTAATCTACATTGTCCGCAAAGTCAGTGAGAAGCGCTTAACAGCCTAAAGGTAAGCGGTATTTCATAACCCGACACAGCAGGCATTTTCAGATTTTCTACCCGCCCGAAGAGAAAGGCCAAACAATAAATATCTTTACAAACGATAGACGTCGTAAGAGATACTAGAATACCAATATTGAAACTCTGTTGTAGCTTGATATGAAGTAAAATAATTAAAAGTATAACCTCACGAGCGATTGCCTCTTTTTCCTGACCGTTTTTCATTTTGTTGAAAATTAGTACTGGCTTACTGAGTAACGCTTATGAAAATCTTAAATTTCCAAATAACACTACATTATTTTCTATGGTATGAGTGAAGGCCACGGGGTTTCCATTGGCAGTAGCAACGCTTCTTAATAGTGGTTTCATAAACGTGTGACCTAATATCCCAGCAGGGGCCCGCCGAATGAACATGTGCACATTTTTTACCAATCGCAAATTACCATACATTCATTCTTTATCAGTACCAAGAAGTAGGTCAAAAGCCAGCGCATTCAGCTACGCAGAAAAAAGACATGGACAGTCACTATTAATCCGAATATGAGAGGACGAAAAGTTTTGTGATAGACTCAGAAAATAATTGTATATTTTTCATTTACATTTATCACATTTTTTTTCGTTCCAGGTCCTTGTTACAACACAGACCAAAGTCTTTGCATACGGTTTGATATCTTCTGTTTACTTAACCATTTACTACATAATCCCAACTTGGAAAGACCCTTAGAGAGAAGCCTTTTGAAAACAGTGTGGGAAAAGGAGAATATGCTGGTAACCAGCATTTTCTCCGTTTTCCAAAATGTTTTCTATCCTTCCCAAAACAAATTTCAATTTCTCAGTCACATTTATTTTGTCGTCTACAAATGCTTTCAACTTTGACAAGTCTAAAATATTGTCGTTTGGGTAAGAGTTAAAGCTAAGGCAGGCAATAAGATTTGTGACTAGTCCATATTGAAAGCAGACGACAAATCGTATGTGGCTCATAGTAATGGAAATTGACATTGAAAGTATATAAGACATTGTGAGAAAAGGAACATATATCCGTTATCCTCATTTTCTCCTTTTCCCACGATGTTTGCAAAGGTTATCTTCATTACGGCCGTAGAAACACGGAACCCATTTTTTTAAGAAAGGACTAACCAGTTTTATCGACTTGACCTGTTAACCCTTAACCACACAATTCCAAGGTTTGGAGAATAACATTCTGGCAAAAGGGACTTAATGCATCACAGTGATGCATTGTACCAAGCCAACCATCATATAAATATGGATCCATAAAATCCATATTGTCTAACAACCGACTGAATCGCGAGGTGGTATGGTCCGTGGACAAACAGTAATTTAACCCTTTCCCAAACGACAAATTCTGGACTGGTCCAAATTGAAAGGGTTTGCAGACGACAATTTTAAATTTGATGAAAATGGCAGAAAGTTTTCAAAAAGGATAGAAAACACTGTGGGAAAATGAGAAATTGCTCGTTACGAGCAATTTCTCCTTTTCCCACAGTGTTTTCAAAAGACTTGTACTGCAAACACGTGAAAACCAGGGCTTGTTTGGGAAAGGGTTAAAGAAAAAAAAAGCAAAAAGTTTCGACCTAATTCAACCTGCGCGGACTGTGCAGGCTGACTTGGATCGATATTTTTTGCAGATGCATCCAAACCTCATATCACATAGCATGACTCCTATCTTTTTTCATAGTGTTTAATGTCGTTTTCAACATAATTTCAGTCATATCTTTGCGGG
Source organism: Tridacna gigas (assembly GCA_945859785.2). NCBI lineage: Eukaryota > Metazoa > Mollusca > Bivalvia > Cardiida > Cardiidae > Tridacna > Tridacna gigas. Next base: position 25,576,670 of record OX244028.2, read on the forward strand.
CTGTGCACTTATCCACACTTTCCTAGAGTATCTTCCATCAGTACTTATTCCCAAGCCACTGGCTTCTCTTACAAATATCTATCGTCGAAACAATGATCGGCCATGGGAGACGGGTGATTCTTCTCGCAGTGATTATCGTCGGTACTTGGGAAGAAATTAGACCGACCCGGAAATTCGATCTAGCGAGCCCCTGGTTTCAAATCCTGCACATTATCGATTAGCCAACAGGCTCGGACCGATTGGGATGGGATCCTGCGCGACTCAGTGGTAACGTATAGGACTCGTAACCTGGAGGCAACGGGTTCGAGCCTCATTGGTAGCACTGGGTCTTTAGTGGGAGTGTCCATGGGCAAGGTAATTCAGATCCCTAGCCTTGTACTGGTCAAGATAAAGATCAGACTGCACAGAACGTGCAGTCTGATCTTGGGTCTACACAGTCCCATAAGGAGATATTTCTTCCCTCCCCCCCCCCCCCAAAAAAAAAAAAACTTTATAATGCAATATTCAGGTTTTTATTTGGCTTAAAAGTTTCATTTCACTTTTTAAGCAGGTTAAACCTTTACCATACAATGCCGAGTTTTAACGCCACTCGGAAATTAGACTTTTGAAAACGTCGTGGGAAAGGGAGAAAATGCTGGTAACCAGCGTTTTCTCCTATTCCCACCATGTTTTCTAACCTTTCAGAAACAAATCCAATCATATGAGCCACATTTAATTTGTCGTTTGCAAATGCTTTGAATTTTGACCTGTCTGAAATATTGTCGTCTGGTAAAGAGTAAAGGGATTATACGAGTCATTGGCACGATCTGCATGTGATAGCACAGACTGTTAACCCTTTACCCGAAGAAAGAGGCCTTTTGAAAACATTGCAGGAAAAGGAGAAAATGCTGGTAACCAGCATTTTCTCCTTTTTCCGCAATGTTTTCTAGCCTATCAAAGACGGAAATCATCATTTGAGCTCCTTTCAATTTGTTGTCTGCAAATGCTTTCAAATTGGACCGGTCCAAAATTTTGTCGTTTGGTAAAGAGTTAATTCTTTGCCACACAATCCCGAGTTTTAAAGACTCTGAGGAAGACGCCTTTTGAAAACATACTGGGAAAAGGAGAAAATGCTGGTAACCAGCATTTGCTCCTTTTCCCACAATGTCTTCTACCCTATCAAAAACAACTTACATCATTTGATTCATTTTTCAATTGTCGTCTGCAAATGCTTTTAGTTTGGACAAGTGTACATTTTTGTCGTTTGGTAAAGAGTTAAGTCCCCGTCTGATAAAACAGTGGGTACATTTTACACGTACAACATATTATCTCGGGTATAAAAATGGCGAGTGTGTTCGGCGTAGAGGATGAAGTTCTCGCGAAATTCGCATTCTATTCCGGTGCTGTGTTGCTCAAAACCGTGTTAATGAGCCTGTGGACCGCAAGGCATAGGATACCTAAAAAAGTGAGTACTGTGATATTTCAAAGTTTGTCCTCACTGGTTTTATTAGTCCAAATATTTAGACGAATACATGCTTATTTACCTTTCAAAATTTATCATCGGACATTTCACATTTTATTTTTCTTATTGCATGTAACGTCTAAACGGGTCCCATTCAGTTCAATGTAGCAAATCCGATCTCTCTAAAACCAGTATTATAACGAAAGAGAACTTCATTTACCTGTAGGAAGAACTTTTTTTGAAAATATTCAGCCGCTGTCTTGATAAATAATGAGCAGATTCATTCAGAATTCAATAAAATCACTCGCAAGTGGGATTGCCGACAGAGTCGCCGCCATGTTTTTCAGTCATGCAGACGGTTGCATAACAAATAAGAACTGACGTTAAGTTTATGAACGAAATCTATTACAATAATCAAACAAGACCGAAGCGAACAAAATTTCGTTTTAAAAAAAGACATAATACCATTCTGTAAGTTGCATTGACCCGCACATGACGTTTCATTCGGAACAATCATATCTCTTCCACGGCAATTCATAACAAAACAGAGTGGTGTTGAATCGGAATGGATTTAGCTCATAAATAGGCAAGTTTTGGACAAATATCCTTTTTCAATCGAGAAATTATTCATTTATCTTACTTCTGATGTAAATTTTATTGAACAAGTTCACTTGAAGGTATCCAAATTTGCTGTTCAAACAGCGACAAAATTCGATGTCGGAGTTTGCTAAAGGAAACTATGAAGGAGCCGATAAGACCCTACGTACACGATGAATGTCAGAATGAAAAATAACGTACGTAGGGGCTTATAAATAGGACTATGGTTTTATCAGAGGGAACAACCGGTTCCCCGTTGACCGTCTAAGGTTCATTCCCTCTCTAAGTCGGGTGCTGTGATATTGGTTCACTTTTATGAAAAAAAAAATAGTGTAGGAAGGTAGCCCTTGGTTTCAGTGTGACCATTGTCAAAATTGCAATAATTCCAAATGAAATAAACTGAGTATTGCCAAAGATCTAATACAGAACAAAACAGCGGGATGAAAAACGCGTATGTTGCACCTTGATACTATTAAAGAGTCAACATATCTCAGAAAATATGACGACAGTATGGATTCAGGGTGCATGTTTCTGTGCAACCTGATCTTGGCCTACGCTTGCGCAGAGGCGACCTTATCTTGTACGGAACTGTTAGGTTAATAAATTCAATGAAAATATAATTAACATCAAATACAGACATTAACATAAATAATATATGATTAAGAGCATGAAAATGCAATTAACGTCAAATCAAGGACAGAACCCAAATATTTCAGTTGCAAAGCCCCTTTTGCAAAGGCTGTACTTTCTGTAAAATCTTTATTCTGCACTAAGAGCAGAAGAATTCACCGTCGTCCGCATGGTAAATTGAAACATGGCCCATGATGGGGTCGTATTTACAAAAACCGCAAGCGTTGGTTGTCGCATTTTGAATTCCAAGAGGAACGATCTGATTGGCTGAGACAGAACATCACAGCCAATTAAACGGCAAGTCGTAGAATTTAGAATTAGATGGTTTAGTGGGAAAGCAGCAGGTGGCTTTGGAAAAATACTGCGCCAAGTATTGGTCAAAGAAACTCCTGGAAAACATGGATAGGTGCACTGGCCGCCGCGATATAACTAAAACGATGTTGAAAACGTCGTAACGTGCCATACAAACAAACAAAAGCTGCCTAAATGTACAGCTTCTTCAACATTATGACATGAAAAATCTGTCAAGTAAAATGTTAATGAGCCATGCCTTGTGAAAGGTTGTTTCATGTATATGCAAAATGTATAGACCCACGTCAGCCTGCGCAGGCTGCGTGGCTCGAAACGTTTTGCTATTGGTAGAAAATCTGCGTGTTGAAGGACCATTCTGTCACATGACTTGGTCGATTTTCAGGGCAAAGCAGATCCATGTTATTCGAAGACTTGCTCGTTATAATGCCTACTTCATTTAACCTGACCTTTTTGCTGAATATAAATAGAAGTAGGCATATGAATAGAACTCCAGTAGTTATTCCGAAAGTTTAGTTCGCATACGCTGTACAGAAGACTTGTGCCAGTTCTCTGTTAGGTTATTATATATACAGGTAAGCAATTTATTTCGCGCATACCGTACGAAATATTTCCGTGACCTTTCGGGGCATACTCCGAGGGCAGCCCCGTGCGATGCCGAGGGTAAACATAGAATTTTAATTTATGTAAATGATGTTGACCTGGGTCAGGTTAAATGATGTGGGCAATGATGCATTACGCGGATGCATTGAACCCTCTTTTCCAGAGCGCAACCCATTTAATATTCTGATTATTTGCTGTGTAACCCTTTAACAAACGGGGGAAAGCAGCCAGTGGCTTGGAAAGAATATTGTGCGAGTACTGGTGATAGACACTCCAGGAAAGCATGGATAGGTGCACTGGCCGCCGCGATATAACTGAAATAATGTTGAAAACGGCGTTAAAATCCAATCAGTCGATCAATCTTTACCAAACGGCCCATTTTTTGACATGTCCAAATTGAAAATTTTTGCAGACGACAATTTGAATGTAGTTAAATGATTAAATTTGTTTTTGAAAGGGTTGAAAACATTGTGGGAAAAGCAGAAAATACTGGTTACAAGCATTTTCTCCTATTCCCACAATGTTTTCAAAAATCCCTTTTCTTTAGGGTCGTTAAAATTCGGGAATTTGTGGGTAAAGGATTAGTCGTCGATCTTCAGTACTAAGATCGTTCTTGGAAAGCCCCGAGTACGCCAGAATGCAGCTTTCTTTTCAAAATACTTTTTGGGTGCTTGTCACCTTGACTTCTTTTCTGGACCCTGCATGGCTCTGTGATAAAGTGTAGGATTCCTTACCCGGATTCCTTGGGTTCGATCCTTACTTGTAGTGACGGGTCTTTTGTGGGAGTGTCCTTTGGCCCGACACTTCAAAGCCCTAGGACACACGTGAATATGTTAACCGTCGCCGTAATATAATTGAAATAATGTCGAAAGCGGCGTAAAACACCACCCCAGCAAATATTGACATGATTACGCTCAATAAGGAGCAGTGTTAGAAGGTCTTGATTTCAGATTTGTTTACGGCTATAGCAGACAACTTCTATTTCGACTTTCTTGTGCATACATTTTGACGAAAGGAGAAATTGCTCTTTCGTCGGAGGTATTTCTCCTTTGCCATTTTTTTTTTTTTTATCTTAATTCGTGATATCTGATCCTGCAGCCTGATCTGGAACTTTGCAGTCCTGCAAAAGCCTATGTTTTCGCCCATGGCGCTGAAAGGGTTAAACAACGCTGCAAAGATAAAAACTCAAGTGATCGTAAAACGTTCTAGCGTTCTAGATTAAAAGTGTCCTTGATTTTAAACTATATCTTTGCAGAAGGCCTCTTTTCACATGCATCAACGAGAAACTTCTGAAAATATCATTGTATTAACCCTTTCAGCGCCATAGGCGAAAACAGGGACTTTTGCGGAGGGGACAGATCAAGATCAGACTGCACAGAATGTGCAGTCTGATCTTTGATCTGTACAGTCCGCTTAATTAGTCAAGCCCCTACGATAAAAATCTTTTTTGGTCTCTGTGGATTGCATTTACAGCCATCGAAAGAAGTCGAGTTTATTTATTTGGCGCCCAAAGAGTTAAAAGAAAGCACTACATGTGTGTTATTTCTCTCCATTTGTCGTAATATCTTAGTTCTCCGCAGTAAAATTTTTGTTTAAAAAAATGTTTCAGTCGAGACGGTTAACTGGTTCATTTTCAGGCAAAACGACAGATTGACCCTTTACGATAGGACAAGCCTTTGAGCAATGCTCTGTGAAAAGGTGTTTTAATACATTTGCAAAAAGTACCGACCACGTCAGTCTGTGCAGTCCATGCTAGCTGACCAGGGTCGAAACTTTTTTCTATCGGTCAACTTTCTGCACTGCATAGCACCATTCTACCACATGACTCAGTCGGTTGTTACACAATGGATGTTATGGATCCATAATTATGTGACTTGCCTGGTATACCGCATCGGATGCATTAAACTCCCTTTTGCCAGTGCATGGCTCATATAGACTCTTCTATTTTGAAAATAATCGCATATGACAAATTATACGTAGCTTAAATGGTGGGATTTGTCTTTGAGAGGTCAGATAACTTTGTCGGAAAAGGGGAAAAAAAAGATTGGGCTCTAGCATTTTCTTTTTTTCCCATTAATCTTTTCTCGTTTCTGTCTCCTTTCTCAAAGTTGTAAAATCACAGGATCGTATGATAAAGGGGTCAAGACGTATCCTGTCATGTGACTAGGAGCCCTTCTATGTTACATTCTCCAAGTATCACGACAAACTGAACATGTCCAGGCGTCCCTTCAAGGAAAATGACCCTTCGCCGCAGACGTCTCGGCCTCAAGACACTTCGAACACAAAACTACCACGTTTTTCGTCAGTGTCTTTAATAGACAGTCCGGTTAAGGTTAAAAGTCGTAATACCTTAGATAACATCGTGTATGTGTGCAGCCTAATCTTAGAACTGCATACTCCGATATACTGTAAAACAAAATCTAGCAACAATTAACTTGAAATTTAAGTGCATGTCTGTCGGTATCTTGTTAGTGGCTGAGAAGTCATTTTTGTTTTACTAGAAGCGAAAATATTAATGGGACACTCTACTTGTTTGAATATCATTCATTCACGTCTCTTTCACAAACTATCGCCAACTTTTAAGGACACCTTTGAGCTACATGTACATATATTTCCTATGCATTGTTGGGCTTTTTAGCTTTAAACTGTATCATAGTGAAAGGATCAAAACAAATGATTCAAGTCGTCAAATAATTAAATAAAAAATAATTATGGATCCATTAAAGAAAAACACCTTTTTTAAATAGTCGACTTAATCATGAGGTAAAATAGTTCTTAGAAATGCAGAAAATTAACCATCAGCGAAAAGTTTCGGCTCAGGTCAGCCTGCGCGGACTTTTCGCAGATGCATTAAGCCCCCTTTTCACAGAGCATGGCTCAAATGTATCATTGTTGTTACAGGTATTTGCCAATCCCGAGGATTACGCAAGTAGGGGGCTGAAACCGACTGTCACATCAGATCCCGGTGTGGAACGAGTAAGGAGGTAAGACATCTTTCCGACTCTTTCGCTTGTCTTCTCTCTGTCCGTTGTCTGTTTGTCTCTCTGTCTCTCTCTTTCGAAATTAGGGCAAAGCAATGCTCTCGTTCCCTTTCTACCGTACCAGCCTGGATTTCTACGTTGCCATTCCCAAGTATACTGATTGATTGATTGATTGTATGGTTTTTAACGCCGTTTTCAACATTATTTCAGTTATATCGCTGCGGCCAGTGTACCTACCCATGCTTTCCTGGAGTTTCTTTTACCGGTATTCTGCACAATATTATTTCCAAGCCACAGGCTGCTTTCCCATATAGCCATCGTCGAAGCAATGGTCAGCGGTGAGAGAGGATTGAATCCTGTCGCAATGACTATCATCATTTCGGAAAGAAATTGGCCAAGCCGGGCACCGAACCAGCGACCTCCTGTTCTCAAGTCCTGTACGCTACCGACTGAGCTACGGGGGCTTGGCCCCCAAGGATACTCACGCGAAAGCCCGAGCCACAGATGTAGATCGACCACTGATCCCCACATTACAAACCCACTTCTTTGACAACTGAGACATTCAGGAACTCTGCTTGTATATGGAAGAGTTTGCTTAATAAATAATTCATTGTATGTATGGTGCCCAGCCTAGAGATTAGTTAACCCTTGTCCCGCCAACTTGGAATAACTTGCGAAATCCACTATTGTGTTGCGCTTACTTATTGATTGAAAAAAAAAAGAAAAACGCATATAGACCTAGCTTATTTGGTATCAAAAAGTGCAGACAAGAGATAGACGCACAGATTTGCAGGCAGATCTTAATCTGTTCTTTTTACAACAAACACCGGAAACCGTGAAACGCTGGCTATGTGTCTATCGATCTATTTCATTATCTCGGCTTTTAAACATCGTATTTACAATTTTGATTGAAATGATGACTGAATGGTGTTTTACGCCGCTTTCAACATTATTTCAGTCATATCACAACGACAGGTCACATATTCATGTATTTCCTGGGTTTGATCAGTACTAGGCTAGGGCTCTGAAGTGTCTTGCCTAAGGCACTCCCACGAAAAACCCAGTGGATTCAGGGAGGCTCCAGGTTACGAGTCCTACACTTTACCACTGAGCCAGGACCCCTTACAATTTTTAATCGGTCGTTTAAGGTAGAAATATCTTTTCATCTTTTTTAGATGTCATCAGAATGACCTTGAAAACGTTCTGCCGTTTGTTCTGATTGGATCCCTGTACGTGATGACGAAACCTAGCTTGAGCACGGCTACGCTCCTCTTCCGGATATTCGCTGGTTCCCGTTTTATCCATACTATCGTGTATTTGAATGCTGTCAGACAGCCGTCGAGAGCTCTCGCATTTCTCGTGGGACTTTGTGTAAACGTTTACATGGCTGTATCAGTATTGAGAGCAGCTTCTTATTAAGCTATTATAAACATTGAGCACTGTGATCGCATCAACCAAATAGTCCCACTATTCTCCCGATTTTGAACCCTGAAAGCACCTTTCACAACTATAGTTGTTTTTGAGGCCAATGTAGATCAAGATCGAACTGCACAAAATGTCCGTTTTAGAAAGTAAGCTTTACAATATTTAAAAAAGTTTTTGAACGGATTTGCAACAAAGATACAAAGGTTGCTAACTAAAAATCATTGTGAGGAACTGTTCTGAATAAGTCATTTGTCATTTTGTCAAAATGCCTTCCGTTCTTGCTTCATATTTATGCAAGTTAACTACACTGAGCAAAACAGCTAACCGAACACTTTTTGAACTAAGATATTACCCACAAAACATAATTTTTGATACATTGTTTTGCATGCCACAATCTGATGGAAGACCCTGTGCACGATCTCCAGCATAATCCACTTGCAATCATTCATTCATGGGGTTTGGCGAAGATTTGCTTAATATTCACGATGACGAGTTACAAGTGCAATATCTTGTAGCGAGTCGATTGGAATACCAGAAATATAATTAAAAAAACCCTGTAAACATGTCGTGTATGACTCCTGGGTCCGTATTCACCAACCATTCTTAAGAACGTTCTTAGACTTATTCTCCAAGGTTTTCCAAGTTTGAAAGTAACACAACTTCTGATTGGCTAAACCAAATGGTTTAGCCAATCAGAAGGTGTGTTACTTTCAAATTTGGAAAATTTTGGAGAACAAGACTGAGAACGCTCTTAAGAATGGTTGGTGAATACGGACCCTGTAGACCGCGGAGGAGAAGTCGGTTTGCTTTCGAAAATACATTTTGTTGAAAGTTTTGTGATCCTTGACTAACTTTTGTTTTACATATCTCTTAATCAGAACATTTACCATTTTGAAAAAAAAAAATGAACACGTTCAGTGGCTTAGATTTGTACAAAGAACCAGATTCAGGTCCTGTAACATATTCGTAATTACCTGCGTTTTATGAGTTGAAAAACACATTTTCCGTCGCTAATTATTAGCTCTGAAAGTGACAAAACTCATAGGCGATCTTGGCGTCCGGTTATTACCATTCTCTTTGGGAGCCATGGCATCAGTGATCTAGCCCGCGTCCTTTCAAACTTTGTACGGAAACCAAAGAGTCGGCCAAATTCGCAACCGTCAGACAAAAAAAAAAGAATAACAATTTGGGTATTAAAGGAGGAAAATGACCGACACGCATTTTGCAGCAATATTCTGAAATATGTACCGAAGAGCAGTGACGTGCCGGGTTCATTGTATTACGTGTCATGTGACTCTAAAATCGAGGGCCACAGAAACATGATTTATTAAACACGCGAATATTAGTCTTGTTACTTTCAGAGATAATTAACAAAGATAAAAAATGTGTTATTCAACTCAAAAAAAGGGAGGTAAATACTTAAATGTTACATGACCTGAATCCGGTTCATTTTGCAAATCAGAACCATTGAACGTGGTTTTTTTTTTTTTTCAAAATGATAAGTGTTCTGATTAACAGACATGTAAAACAAACGCTAGTCTACGAACACGATGATTTAATCAAAATAAAACCAAAATGTCTTCTTGAAAGCTCGTCAAATCAGCAGACTGGCCTCTCGTCCGGTCTTCAGGAGTCATACACAGCATGTTTACAGCGTTATAATTGTTTTTCTAGTATTTCAATCGACTCGCTACAAGATATAATTAAAAATAATACACATGTAACTTGTCATCGTCAAGCAAATCCTTGATTTGAACTCCCAACCCCCGGAACGAAAGATTACAAGTGGATTATGCCGGAGATTGTGTGTACTGCATAGGGACTCTCACATGATTGTGGCGTGCAAAACAAAAGATTAAAAAGTATGTCTGTTTTGTGGGTAATATCTTAGTTCAAAAAGTGTTCGGTTAGCTGTTTTGCCCAATATACGAGTAATTTAAAATATCATCCAGCTTACATTTTATATTACATTGTTGTTTTTCTTTTTTTAATTGGGTTACATGCTTACCACGTTTGAAAAGAAAAAAAAGTTGTATGGGTGTAATATGGTATGTAGCTTATTGCATAACTATATATGGTTACCAGCATTTTCTCCTTTTCCCACGATGTTCTCAAAAGTCTAATTTCCCAGAGGCGGTAAAACTCGTCATTATGTAGTAAAGGGTTAAGGTATGTAAGTTATGCTTTGACAAAAAGGGGTTTAATGCCTCTCCTTGATACATTATTGCAAGTAACTCATCACATAAGTATAGATCAGTAGAATCCATTTTGTCTAAAAACCGACTGAATCATGAGGTAGAATGGTTCTAGAACATACAGAAAATTTACAATTTGCAAAAAGTTTTGACCCATGTCAGCCTGCGCAATCCGCGCAGGCTGACATGGATCAAAACTTTTTGTAGATGCATTTAACCCTTTCCACAGAGCATGGATATTGATTGATTCTATGGTGTTTAACGCCGTTTTCAACATTATTTCAGTTATATCACGGCGGCCAGTGCACCTCTCCATGCTTTCCTGGAGTTTCTTTTACCAGTACTCCGCACAATATTCTTTCCAAGCAACTGGCTGCTTTTCCACATAACCATCGTCGAAAACAATGGTCAGCGGTGAGAGAGGAATGAATCCTGTCGCGATGACTATCATCAATCCTCGGAAAGAAATTGGCCAAGCCGGACAGAGCATGGATAATATCTTTGTACAGATGTACTATATTAATATGGTGTACTGTCACTAGATACTTGTATAGGGTAGAAAATGAGTTCACTATCACAGAAAGATACCCCAATGCTTTGATTGTATGATGTTTAATGCCATTTTCAACATTATTTCAGTCACATAACGGCACCCAGTGCACCCTTCCATGCTTTACTGTGGTTTCTTTTACCAATACTTCACCAAATATTCTTCCCCAGGCACTGGCTGCTTTCCAACATAATCATCGTCGAAACAATGATCAGCTGTAAGGGAAGTATGAATCATGTTACACTGACTATCATCAATGTCCTGAAAGACACTTGTGCCGGGGATTCGAACTAGCGACCCTCTGATCTCAAGTCCTGTACGCCACCGACTGCGCTACCGGGGCTCGGCTCCAATGCTACAAAGTATTAGTAGTAAAACAGTACAAATGTCTTCTAAATCGCATTTATAACTATCATTTGTGCGCTTTCATTTTCACTTTTCGAGTTTTTTTTTTTCAACCGGTAAAAATGTATGCTTGGTGTATCTAGAAGTATAAGAAAAATGTATGCTTGGTGTATCTAGAAGTATAAGAAATAAAATGACTATGTTTGAGATGGAATAGTTTTTTTTTTTTTACAGAATTAATATGATAAATGGTATACTATATTACATGTCGTGTTCAGATAAAATTAATTTATTATTTCCAGCATGAGTTATAAGATTTTCTTGAAAATCCGACATTCCATAATAAGATTGTTGGCATTAAGCGCCAAGTACATGTCATTCATCCCGTACACAAACTTATGACTTAACCTCCCCTGTTTTCAGTGCAATATACATGTAGCTATTACGAATGTTCCCATATTACAAATCTTGGAGACAAGATTTTGTGACCACATATCGATAGTAGTATGTTGCTACATTTCTTAAAGCATTGCATTTCCGTCCTTTATTCCCAAAATACGCCAAGATACAAGGTTTCCGGCAAGTTCAATGGTAAAGTCGATGATGTTTTTTTTTTTAGATTATTATTTTCAAATTTTAAATGATGTATACTTCCCTGAAACTTTTTTTCACCGAACATACACTCATGTCAAAGCAGAATCAGAGCTGGTCTCATTCATGAATATGTAGCTTTCTTGTGTAGATCAAATCAATATGAGCCATGCTCTGGCAAAAGGAGGCTTAATGCATCTCCGTGATGCATCAAATCGAGCAGGACATCACATAACCAGGGATCCATAAAATTCATCATGTCTACCAACTGACTATAATTATCATAAGATAGACTTTGACATATAGAAAATTGACCAATGGCGAAAAGTTTCGGCCCAGGTCAGCCTGTGCGGATTCCGCAGGCTGACCTGGTCGATACTTTTCGCAGATGCATTAAGCCCCCTTTTCACAGAGCACGGCTTATATACATATTGTATGTATACGTTATTATGTCAGATCAAGTATATCCCTATTCTGTATTGGATGCATGAGAAATGTTAACGCATTCAATTTATCATTGCAAAATAATCATACGAGTGTTACATATGAACCATGCTCTGTGAAAAGGGGCTTAATGCATTTGCGAAAAGTATCGACACAGGTCAGCCTGCGCAGTCCGCGCAGGCTGACCTGGGCCGAAACTTTTCGTTACATGTAAGTTTTCTTCATGTCCAAGGACCAGTCTACCTCATGATTAAGTCGGTCCTTAAAATTAGTGCCTATTACGGATCCATAATTATGTGATGGCTTGCTTGGTACCGTGCATCACGGAGATGCATTAAGCACCCTTTTGCCAGAGCATGGCTCATATATAAATTATTGTCTCTTCATATAGGCTACATGTATCTGACTTAATTTCAGCAGATGCATCAGCAATTTTTGTTTTGTATCCCCTTGTTTCCCATCTAAAATACGCTGATAAAAATGCAGTTTAAATGCCCGGTAGCGGTCAAAAACACAATGGAGGCGTTAAAAAGTATTTAAATCATACCATTTAAAGGTATCGTAAATATTGTGAAGATGACAATATTTTATTGTGTAGCCAGGCCAAGTGTAAGTCGCTAGCAGAAAAATGAATTTCAAAATCAGGCAAAAAATAAACAAAAGATAGAGTGACCTGGCAGCATCTAACCTAGTTTTGAAATTAATTTCACTACCAGCGAATAACACTTTGACCAATCGTACAGATTGCCATCTTCACAATAATTTCCGTATTTTTAAATGGCATGATTTAAATTTGACTGCATTTTAACACCCGTTTTGTTTACTTTTGACAGCTATTGTTATTTCAATATACTGCACACTTCCACTTTCTTTGTCAGGAGATTGATCTTTTAAAATGATAATATATCAGAGCGTGTATTGAGTAGTTTATGATATCTTACTGTTATCTGGCAACTCTGTATATATGTACTCGGCAACCATCATTTCTCTCTTCAGAATGTTTTTTATCCCTTACCACACAATCCCGAGTTTTAACGAACCAACGGAAAAAAGCCTTTTGAAAACAATTTAGTACAAGGAAAAAAGGCTGGTTACCAGCATTTTCTCCTGTTCCTACAATGATTTTTAGTCTTCCCTAAGAATTCAATTTCTGAGTCACATTTATTTTGTTGTATGCAAATGGCCCATACTTTGTGAAAAGGGGACTTAATGCATCTGCGAAAAGTATCGACCCACGTCAGCCTCCGCGGTCCGCTATTGGTCAAATTTTTGTATGTTCAAGGGCCAGTCTACCTCATGATTAAGTCGGTTGTTAAAATAAGTGGCTATTATTGATCCATAATTATGTGATGGCTGGATAGGTATTATCCATCATGGAGATGCATTAAGCCACATTTTGCCAGAGCATGACTGAATTGTATTTAATTTGGACAAGTCTAAAATTTTGTTGTTGGGTAAAGAGTTAAAGGTCTTCCTCGTTGGGGTCATAAAACACGGGATTTTTGGTAAAGATTTATAGATTACGTGTCAAGAAAAAATGATGGAGAGAAAAACAACTGCTTGCTCAGACTTTAGTGCAGTTTTCCATTAAAATTCCTCTTATTTTATGAAGGCCAGTGCACCTTTCATGCCTTCCTAACGTCTAATGCAAAACTCTTACTATGATTCCTGTGGCATTGCAAAGTGGTCTGTGCCTACAGCGGGGATCAAACTACGGCTTCCGTTTACAAATCCAGCACCTTGGTCTGCCACTAGAAACTGGCAGCTTTACAATATCAAAATTATACTTGTAATAATGTGGCAGCGATGTGAACTGATGAATTCCTGTTGCAATGACTCTCATAAATCTCGGTAATCAATCTTTCCTAGCAAGGATACATGCTAGGATACGACCTACGAGAAAAATCTGCTTCTAAAGGTCGTAAACTAGGTCGCTTAAGATAACAAATATGTTATAAATTTATGAACATGCTCACACACATATATTTCGAATGACAACTCCACGCCCAGGTATTATCAGCCCTGGTCGAGATGACACAGCAAGTTGTTGTAAGCCTGCTTAAAGGAACTGTCGGACAAATAGCCCATAAACAAATCAAAGTACTGAAAGTACTGACAGACTAGCGAATTTGATTGATTGATTGATTGATTGTATGGTGTTTATTAACCCTGTTTTCAACATTATTTCAGTTATGTAGCGGTGGCCAGTGCACATATCCATGCTTTCCTGGAGTTTCTTTTACCAGTACTCCGCACAATATTCTTTCCAAGCCACTGGCTCCTTTCCCACATAAACATCGTCGAAACGTGAGCGAGAAATGAATCCTGTTGCAATGACTATCATCAATCCTCGGAAAGAAATTTGTTGAAGATCAAACCAGCGACCTCCTGTTCTCAAGTCCTGTATGCTACCGACTGAACTGCCGGGGCTACATGTGCTATTGGTTAACTATAATCCAGTTTAAGTTTAACCCTTAACCTGCTAAAAAATATTAAATGAAACTTTCAAGCCAATGGTAAACACCTGAATATTGCTACTGCTATTTCACAGTTACACTTTGGAGAAAATCTATCCTCTTATCGGACAATGTTGATCCAAGATCAGACTGCACACACTGTCTGCAAAAGGTCATTGAGTCGCGGTAGTGCTGGTAAAAGAAACTCGAGGAAAGCATGGACAGGTGCTCTGGCCGCCGCAATATCACTGAAATAATTTTCAAAACGGCGTTAAACACCATGCAGTCAATTAGTCAATATCTAATAGCACAAGATGTAGTTAACTATTTAACTCTCCTTACAAAACGAAAAAAAAGTTTACATCCGCCTAAATTCAAAGCTTTTGCAGACCATGAATTAAATGTGGCTGAACTGATGAAACATGATTCCAGAAGGGCAGAAAACAATGTGGGAAAAGGAGAAAGTGATGGTTACCAGCATTTTCTCCTTTTCCCACAATGTTTACAAAGGGACCCTTCCCCACTATCGTTTGTGGTTTATCGTTAAAACTTGGGATTGTTTGGTAAAAGGTTAATAGAATAACAGTTTAACATAATAGTTCAACTGTACACAATGATCTAAATAATGAATGACTGAAGGAATGACAAGGGTTCCCTGTCCAGTGGGGTTGATATAGCTGGGATTTGCTACAAGTTAACTTAGGTGTATCTATTGATAGATTCATTCATAATGTTACAGTTGTGTAGTAATAAGTGATTCTCTGCTTTGCATAGGTCACTCAATTTACATATAGGCAAAGATCTTGTACCTTATAAATGACATCTTATTCAGTTTATTACTTTGTAAGACGACATGTTCAAATCGGAGAGGTAGAGATTTAGTGGTTTATGTCTAAATTGTCATGTATAACAGAATTAAGATTTCTAACAGAAAGAAGTATTTTCTGTGTGGCAGTATTTGGCAACTGTGGGGTTTTGAATCTAGGTCAATCTTGATGCATATAGACTATCTTCGCTAGTCAAAAAATTCCATCGACTGCAGAAATATATCTCAAGTGCATTCCGTAGATTTCTGTTATTAATTCTCCTATTTTTACCGCAGAAATATATCTTTAGCTGTAGTATTCATCAACTGGCCTAAATCAACCTTTAACCCTGAAGCTGCTAAGCGCTACTCACTGACCTTTTGCGGACAGTGTAGATCAAGATCAGACTGCACATAACGTGCAGTCTGATCTTGATCAACACTGTCCGATAAGGAGATTTTTTTTTATCCAAAAAATAAATCTGAATAGCAACCTTGGGGCTTCTTCTATCGGCGTGAAAGTTTCATTTAACTTATTTAGCAGGATATGGGTCAATTCCAAACTAGCCATCTGATTGGCTAAGACGGAGTTATTTTGAATCGTTGATGAATACGTACTTCCGGGTCCGTATTCACCAACCATTCTTAAGTATATTATTAGTCTCAATCTCGAGATTTTTCTAAATTTTATAGTAACACAACTTCTTATTGGCTAAACCAAATGGTTTAGCCAGCCAATCAGAAATTGTGTTACTTTCAAAATCTATTATTAGACCAGGAATGTTCTTAAGAATGGTTTTTGAATACTGACCCTGTCAAACCTGCAGCTGAAAGTATAGAGCAACGCCTTAATCTGAATACCTTCTATGTACCTTGGACTGATTTCAAGATATCGATTTAAACTTTCACAGCTTTGTGTCGGACTTTGTTTTTCCTGTCGCAGACTTCGTCAAAAACATCCAATGGGAACAAGCCTGGGATAGTTAGAACAAAGAATACATAGCAAGCAAAGAGCCTGACTACAGTTTATCAGAAAACCAAGTATGGGATTGGTGCAAAAAGGATGTAGTTGCATCTTCTTTTTTCACGCATTTAACATTTTTTTCTGCATCAGCTCTAGGAAATATATGCTGCAAAACCTGCGTCAACCTCTTTAACCCTTTACCAAACAATCCTATGTTTTAACAACCCTGAGAAAGAAAGCTTAGGAAAACATTGTGGTAATATAAGAAAATGCTGGTACCCAGCATTTTCTTCTTTTTCCATAATCTTTTCTACCCTTTCTGATACAAATATCATTATTTGGTCCGCATCTAGTTTGTCGTCTGCAAATACTTTCGATTCGGACCAATCTAAAATTTTGTCGTCTAGTAAAGAGTTTAATCACTATTCTATATATCCCAACCTGCAATGTCCTTTACGAAGAGACAAGGCCAAGATCTTGGACTTAATATTTTAAGACTGACGAAGTTTGAGCATTTTTTTTTTTTTTAGTTTCTCGTTATATAACTATGTAAAAATTGTGGTCCTTACGTGAGACCATCTCTGAACTTAAGGGCACCTTTCTTACAACTTAAACCATTTCAACAAGTCTCAATCAGACCAAATCAGGAAGTTTTCTGTGTTACCGGAGACCACTCCTTCCTTACGGCATAGCTTCTTCCCGTATAAAATCATATAACTGACAACTGCGTAAGGGAGAATTCTCTTTAGCTCAGGGGTCAGAGCATTGGTCTCTTAAACCTCAATAAACGAGGATATTTGCCGCACGGGTTCGAATCCCAGCCGGGGCGGTTTGTATTTGAGCTATGCATTTGTTGCGAACTTTCATGTTCGTAAGATCAGTGAAGTTCGGTTAAAAATGGATGAATGGGTTATGAGAAGACGTTGACGCCGTAACACGCACAACAGGCATTGGCTGATCACATTTTTATCCCATTAGCCCATTGTGCTAAAGTTAGCTAAAAATGTAGCAGGATGAAAAATTTACGGTATCAATATATGAGCCAAGCTCTGGCAAAAGGGGGCTTAGTGCATCTCCGTAATCCATTATATCAAGCAAGACACCACGTAAGTATGGACCCGTAAAATCCATTTAGTCTGATATTTGACTGGATGTAGGGAAAGAACGGTTCTTGGACACGCATAAACTTTACAAATAGCAAAAAGTTTCGACCCCATGTCAGCCTGCGCGGACTGCGGCTCATATAGAATTCAAAATTCGTCCTTTTCTTGTATACATGTTAAGACATTTATTACAAACAGAAAAATTACATTGCCTCTGATTTCTTTCGTATAATATATGGGTTATCAGTTTGAGTTTCAATTCGGTGAAAAGTCATGCCAAAGTTTGGCGGAAAATTAAAATCACTGCTTTCTAACTGTCCTGTGCTGCACCTACTGTCCAACTAAGAACGTAGCCAATGATCTAGGTTGCGCAAGGGGCTTTATCCTAGCTAAATCTTTACAAGACAACGCTATTGAAGGGTTGTCCGTATTCCCCCAAGCATATGCAGACCACAGTCACAAGCATTGTGGCCTAAACAATGGTATTTTGTTGTTGCCAGGGCAGGAAACAGATGGAAAAAAAGAAAGCATAGGACGCCAGCATTTTTCCGTTTCCCACGATGTTTCCACGTGCTTTCTTCTTCAGGGTCATAAAAGCAGCCCGGCGGTTCGCGTATCTGACCTGTGACCGTTTGTAGTTGCGGGTTCGATACCCGGTTAAGGCAAACTTTCCTTCCGGCGATTTTTCGCTTGTCACCTATGATGCATGTGAGTTAAAGCATTTGGAAGGAAAGGTTGTTTGTGCTGGTGTGAGAAAGCCAGGAAACACATGAGTATATGCACTGACGGCCGTGATGTGACCTAAGCTGTTAAAACGGCGGTAAACTCCGAAACAAACAAACAAAGAAAACTCATACAAGCACAACATTATTTGGTTAACTCTGTATCGACTGACGATGGTTTGAATTTGTCCAGATCAAGAGCACCGCAGGCGACAAATTAAGCGTGGCTCAAATGCTGGTACTGTCTAAGATAGAACAGAAAACATGGTAGGAAAACGACTAGCATTTTCTCCTTTTCCCACAATGTTTTTAGAAGCCTGTTTTCTTCCGGGCCGATAAAAGTAGGGATTGTGTGGTAAAGGTTTAAAGGTCACATAGGCGCACAAGCAAATGAGCCTGTCGTGATATATCTGAAATGTTGAAAACTTTGTAACCGATAGGTTGCATAGTGTGTAAAGTTTTATGAGTCAGACGAAATAGTTTTCCAAAGTTAAGTCCCTGGAAGAACAATAAAGCTTAAAACTAGGCTTAAAGTTGGCAACTCAAATTCTAATTTTATTGCTCTTTTTTTTTTTTTTTTTGTCGGTTGCACAGTCGGTAGCGAACCTGAGACCAGGGGTCGCTGGTTCCAGCTCGGCGGACTTCTTTCCGAGGACTGATGATAGTCATCGCGACAGGATTGCTTCCTCTCTCACCACTGATCATTGTTTCGACGATGTTAAAATGGGAAAGAAGCCAATGGCCTAGGAAGAATATTGTTCAAAGTACAAGAAACCTCAGGAAAGCATGGATAGGTACATTGGCCGCGGCGATATATATCTGAAACAACGTTGTTAACGGCGTTTAACACCGCGGTACAAAAAAAAAATGCCAGCAACGTATTTGTTGACAGACCGCACTGTAACTTCTTAAGAGACCCATAAAAATATTCATACTTTTAAATGGTATGAATTAAATTTGCCTGAAATTTGATCACATAAGTATTTCCGTTTGGCCACAAATGGGCCTCTAACATCACTTTCAGTCTTATCCGAGTTACTTGAAGGCGACAGCTCACTTCTTCGAGTGTAAAATCTATTTGGGTCATGCTCTGTGAAAAAGGGGGCTTAATGCGTCTGCAAAAAAGTTTCGATCCATGTCAGCCTGCGTAGTCCACGTAGGCTGAGATGGTCCAAACTTTTTGCTTTTTGTAAATCTTTTGCATGCCAAAGTACCAACCTCTGAAACAAACTCGAAATCTCTGAAGGAAACAACTCGTTATAGACCTAAATGGTACAGATCTACATTTGTACATGTATGTAAGAAAAGCAGAACTCCTTTGTAAGCATTGGTATATTAATAAACTCTTGTTTAAAATTGATTATGAAATCTGTAGCAAAATATCTAAGATGATGTTGAAATGATGTTGCAAACACGGCAATTTATGAATTAGGTGTGTTCGACCTTCAAAATATCAGTATGTCGCAAAAGTTAACAAATAGATAGCGAGGTATATATTAACGCCAAGTCCAACCGTGTAAACAAGACTCCTTGCTGGTTGTGGTATGGAGTTCAAGTAGATTATTGTATGCAATATTCGGGAACCAGTGAACAAACGGAACAGCAGAGTGGCTGTGGATGGGTCTGGTTGTGTAATCACGTAAAGGAAAGCAAGCAGAATAAACATCGGGATGTTCTCAACGTCGTTTGCATGACATCTGCAAAATAAAGCAATATTTTGTTGGCTTGTGTGTTTGTAGGTAGGTGAAGTTGAGCCCATATTGCCGTGATGGACAAACAAGTTTCCCGCAAATTGCTGTCACAAGATAACTTCTTAAACGAGCAGACCTGTAACTCTTTTACCAGACGAAGAAATTTGAGACTTGTCAAACTGTAAGACATTGCAGATACATATTAGATGCAGCTGAAATGACCGGATTGTACCATTTTTTCACATTCTTTTCTCCCCTTTCTAAGAGAAATCCAGTTACTCGAGCCACAAATATTTTTTTTTTAAGTGAGGGGAGTCTATAATTTTGTCTCCTAGGTAAGAGTCAATTATATCAGGGACCAAACTGTGGACAATGTAAGTCACGGCTTTTGCGTTCTAAATAACTTCACTGTTCTTCTACATGTACATGTATATACAACTGTAGTTTTACTAGAAATATCGACAAAATGTCTGCCCCAAAAACAGTAAATGGCCAGTTTGAAAAAAAAAAGTAAGTTCTTTTGTTTTTGTAGTAAACTGGTTTATGTATGTAAGATACCAATAAATCTCAAGTCGTGACGTGCTATGCCTAACATATGCCCCCGTCACACTCGGAAAAAGTTCCACACTGCGTTCTCAAAACTTGACAAACGGAGGGGAGCGGTATAATATGCAGGAAAACACAGTTTTCATGTTGGTTCTATGTCTTTACTACGCCCCTGCCAGGATGTCATTGCGTTTAACACGCCCCAGCTAAGTTTTGTCGCGCTCTTGATCAAGCACGCGCTATGTCCTTTGCGTTTCATTACGTTCTTTTAAGAATTTGCAGATCGCACCAAGCACTTACTGCGCTTTTATCACATTATCACTGCGCCATTCATGACCTTATAAATCTAGGTCTACAATCGTCTTTTTTTAAGTTCTGAAAGAAAAGTGCAATCTTTTAACTACAATCTTTCCCATCCCCATCAGGTTTGTACGTCGTCAATGAAGACCATATTAGGTTCATACCAAATTGGTACTACGCCAATGCCGTTGTTTCCACGTCCTTATTGAGTCTTTATTGCGTACTGATTCGATATGGTTTTTTAACACGTTCAAAGTTCACCCACATTAAGATCGCGAAACGTCCTTAACCGTTTCTACGCCCATACAAGTTCATAATGACTTAAAGGGAGTTTGGTCTAGTAGGGGTGGGGTTGTAGGTAGATAGCAAAAATTAAGAATCAGACAGCAAAGAATACAAAATGCATACTAAGACGGACACGGCAAATCAGTATGGGTGTCCGACTATTGTTTTTTTTTTTTCATCTGCGAAATTTCAAACAGTTACTGCGTCAGTCAAGACGATACTGTTATCGTCATAATATATAATCATAAAGAGTCATGCTCTGGCAAAAAGGGGCTTAATGCATCTCCGTGATGCATTATACCAATCAAGTCTCACATAATTATGGATGCACAAAATCCATTTTGTATAACAACCGACCGAATCATGAAGTAGGTTACACTAGTCCTTTGCAGAAAATTGACCAATAGCAAAATATTTTTACTCCAACCCTTTTTGCTGATGCCCTAAGCCCCCTTTTCACATGGCTCAAATAAAGTTTGTAAACCCTTGACAAATGTGTACATAGAAGTTAGAACCATGATGTAGACGGTAAAGATGCCGGTTCCTAACTTTTAATGTCACTTGTTCGAGTCCAAATGATGACTATTTTTATGTGTGGCATGTCTGCAACATTTCAAACAACCTACCCCATCAAAAGTACAAACTCAGTTTTGTCCTATTTATATTATCTTAACAGTCAGTCTTGACATAAAACAATCCCGTGTTTTAATGACCCTGAGAAAAAAGTCTTTTGAAAACATTGTGGCAAAAAGGAGAAAATGCTAGTTAACCAGCATTTTCTCCTTTTCCCCACAATGTCTTCTTTCCTATCGGAAACGGATCCTATCAAATGATACACGTTTTGTTGGTCGTCTGCAAATGCTTCAAAATGGACACATATAAAATTTTGTCGTCTGCTAAAGAGTTTAATAGATCCATCAAATGTCTTAACAAAGAATAGAAAATAGTTTAGAAAAGTTTCATGTTTCATTAAACTGTACCTTCGGACTCGCTCTATGTCAGGATCTGCAGTCACTTTAGCTTTAAGCCCTAGGCCTTTGTAATCTTCAGGCGAAATGAATACCTACAAAAAATATAACACACACAGAAAGATCGAATTTCTTGGTGGTTTAACCCTTTACCAGACGATAGAATTTTAGCCTTATCCAAATTGAAAGCATTATCGGACGACAATTTCAATGTGGATAAAATAGTGCAATTTTTTCTTTATAGGCTAGAAAATATTGTGGGAAAAGGAGAAAATGCTGGTCACCAGCATTTTCTCCTTTTCCCACAATGTTTTCAAAGGGTTTCTTTCCCAGGGTCGTTAAAAGGCAGCATTGTGCAGTAAATGGTTAATGCATAACTTTGATTGTCAAGGTTTGTTTGTTGTTTTACGCCGTTTTAAACATTATTTCGACTTTTTTTGCAAAGGCCAGTGTATCCATGCTTTCCTGGAGTTTCGGTCATCAGTACTTCGCACAATTTTCTTTCAAAGCCATTGTACTACTTATCCACAAAAACTTCTTCGAATAAATGTTTAGCAATAAGAGGGATGAACCCTGTAGCAATTACTATCATCAATCCTTTGAAAGAGATTGGCCGAGATGGCGATTCGAACCAGCGCACCCCTGGGTTCGAGCCCTGTCCGTTACCTACTGAGCTACCAGGCTCGACTCAGCATGTGATGCATGCTTATTTCCCCCTGGCATCATACCATATTTCAAAACATTTTGGTGAAAGAAAACATTGCTTGTTAATCGAAACGAGGTGATTTTCAGACAGTACAGATTGAGACCAGACTGTCCTGAACATGCAGTCTGATCATCGATCTACAATGTCCGATATTTTGTGCGTTTGTTTAGTTGGTGTTTTACGCGGCTTTCAACCTCATTTCAGTGAGAGCCTGGTCATTGATCTAAATTGTCTTATTTTTTTCTGAGATTAATTGATTTACTAAATGGTGCTTTTTTGCCGCTTTCAAATTTATTTCAGACTTAACCCTTAGGCTGCTAAGCGCGACTCAGTGACCTACCAAAGTAACTATGAAATAGAAAAAAATGCGTTTTTACCTTCGACTTGTAAGTTTCAAATAACGTATTCAGCAGAATAAGGATTAAAACGGCGACAGCTTTACTTATTCATATCATAGTGTCCTGAGTTTTACTTATACCAGGCTGGGACTCTGAAATGTCTTATCACATATCGCTATCCAGCAGCAACCCCCAAAGCCAGGGATAGTGATCGAACCCTGGACCGCCGGATCGTGAATCCGTCCCTATCACCATTTGGCCAGACATATTTAACAGATACTGTGTTAAAAAGTAGCCATGATATTGCTTGAATCAGGGCCCTATTCACCAAACCATTCTGATAAATAGATCTAGATCTAGAGCATTTTCAGTCTAAATAAATCTAAAATAAATCTAAAGTTGGAAAAAGGCTGACACAATTTCTGATTGGCTAAACCAGTCTGTTTAGCCAATAAAAAATCGCGTTACTTTGAAATAGATCAAGATCTATAGATGATTAAAAAAAAAAACTCTATAAAATGATTAATGAATGCAGAACCAGGTTTTGCCGCTCTACCGACTGGAAATTCGATGTATGCCTACAATTAAGATCTTTAGAATTCGCGGTGTAGGCCTGTGTTTTAAATTTAGCCTAAAACGAAATAAATCTACACGATCCGTATTTACTCTACCTTTTTCACAATCCTGTGTTTACTCGTCCAGAGTGAAACAACCATCATCTTTAACAGCAACACTGCTGTATAAAAAGTAAATTTAGAAAACACTTCATTCTGCAGACTTAAAACCGGAACGTCCTCCATGTTGAATATCGATATACATACACACAATCTAGCGATAATATGCGTTCTTTACACCTAAATGTCCTGTTTTTTTACACATAACTATTTCACAGTGTCGGTCTCACGGTAACTATGCAAATGCGGGAAAACGTGGTGTGAGCGATGTACTTGAACAGCGACTTTTGTCTTAGTGTGTGTATGCTCTGGCAAAAGGGGGTTTAATGCATGTGGGTGATCCATTATACCAAGCAAGGCACATACATGGCGTGCAACACACGAAAAGGGGCCTTCGGATATATGCGTAAAAAGTGTGTCGTGCTAGATCAGCCTGTGCAGTCTGTGACTAATCCGAGCCGACACTTCCCGTTTTTGTGCGATTTTCTGTTTCATGAAAGTCTACTGTATGAAAAATTCTTATTCAGTCGTAAAGTGCCGTCTCGGGTTAGCCTGCGCGGACTGCGCAGGCTAATCCGAGACGACACTTTACGCAAATGTCCGAAGGTCTCATTTCGCATGTTGCGGGCCAATTATATGAACCACCTACTGTGGTTCATAAAATGTCGTCGGTGTAAAATTTCGTTGAATTTTCAAATTCAGCGAATTCGTTTGACCGTAAATTCGTTGATTTTTCCATTTTCGCGCAATTTTTTTTTTCAATAAGAAATAAATCAGATATTTATCTTATTACTGAAGTACATGCCTTAAAGGGCTAGTGGCGGCCAAAAGTTTACAATGCGGGTTTTAACCCCGTGGCTGCTAAGAGCGACTTAATGACCTTAGAGGACAGTGTAGATCAAGATCAGACTGCACAGACAGCGCAGTCTGATCTTGGATCTACACAGGCCGATAAGGAGTAATTTTTCCTCCAAAGAATAGATCTACTCTGAAAAAGCAAAATTTTGATACATGTATTTTCCTATCGCCTTGAAAGTTTTATTTCATTTATTTAGCAGGATAAGGGTTAAAATGTATTTGAATCTAAAAAGGAAAAATCTACTCTCACGTACGGTGGCACTGAGGTGATTCCCGCGAGATAATAATTCGTTTTCTCGAGTTTTTTTTTATAAAAAATTATGCAAAAAACAAAATTCGTTTTCTCGAGGGTTTTTTTTTTTTTTGCATAATTTTTTATAAAAAAAAAACCTCGAGAAAACGAATTATTATCTCGTGGGAACGAGATAATTACAAAAAAATGCACATGTTCACCTCAGTGCCACCGTACTCACGCAATGAGCCATATTGCTTTCACGAGTATTCGAGAAGACTGTTTCTCAATTGACCATTCACAAAAAAAAAAAATCCCGAGCTCTAATGCCGCCCCCCCCCCCCCCTTTATCATCCTAGCCCCATTTTATTTGTCGTCTGTAAATGCTTTTAGTATGAACGGGTTCAGTCTCTTTCTTTTTTCGTTTGGTAAACAGCAATGTGAACTTTACTATGTCAAGATTTTTTTTGTCAAAGGAAAATCTATGTCATGGTAAAATTTAATCAAACAATAAATGTTTATCGTTCTATACTACCTGTTTAGAAACCCTGTGTTTGGCAATCCAGAGTGAAACAGACATCATTTTTAACAGCAAAACTGCTGTGTAGAAAGTAAATTTAGAAAACACTTCATTCTGCAGGCTAACGATAGGAACGTCCCCCATGATTCAGTATGGACACGTACACATTTGAATCGGCAACAGATCTAATTCATACCTTGTAAGTCTATAGTTTATCCGCGATATCGTGTCAACTGGTATAGGATGAATCATTTGGATTTTTGGGCATTTGGGTAGACGAAAAAAAAACACTTTACACTCTAATACACACTCTACTACACAATCTCGAGAGAATGCGTTTGAAAACATTGTGAGGAAAAGAGAAAATGCTGATAGCCAGTATTTTTCCCACAATGTTTACTATCCTGTCAGTGAACTTAAGCTCCTTTGTACTAATTTTGAAAATGTAGTTTGCAGATGTTTTGGGTATACGAGAGTCTAAAATTTGTCGTGTGGGAAAGGGTTAAATAGATCTTATGAACTATATATTACATTCCGAAATGTTTACATACAATAATAATATTATTCCGAATTATACAGATCTAGATCTAATTCAAATTCTGTATTTGTTTCTGACTTTTGTGTAGATAGATGGACATTCAAGTTGCACAATATTGTCATTGAGATATACTACATGTTTTTACACATCACTAGTTACGAAGAATACAGTACATGTACATGTATATGTCGGTAAAAGTTGATTATGAATTCATGGTTTAGTGCATATATCAAAATACATACGTGACCCCGTTGGTGTAGTGAGTTCGTCTGTATTCATTCTTCTTTTTACTTTCAAACTCTTGAACAATATCCAGCCAGTGACAGAAACAACTAATATTTCGGTCTCAAATTTCTATTAGTTGGAAAAAGAAATCTCACGGTATACAGAATTTTGGTCTGTTTTGATGATTGGTCAATGTATCCAGGGATCGTAGATCCCTAATGTACCATATAATTTTATGACAGAACATGTCACTCTTCTCCGGGATCCGTGTCTCATTGATTTACCCTTTACCAAACGACAAAATTATAGACGCGTCAAAATTAAAAGCATTTGCAGAAGACAAATCAAATATGGTTAGTACATTTATCATGTTTTCTTTTTACGTTTTGAAAGAGTAGAACGCATTGTAGATAAAGGAGAAAATACTTGCTACCAGCTTTTTTTTCCTTTTGCCACAATGTGTTCAAAAGGCTGGCTTCTTAGGGTCTTAAAATGCTTTAATGGGATATGCGGCGTCAAAATCTGTTTTCGTATTTCCAAAACATTCTGGATAATATTGTAAGTCTAAATCCAGAGAATGGTCGTCTGATTGGTGTTTTGTCAGAGCCAATCTGACCACACATCCAATCAGACCCGATCAGACAGCAAAAACCACACAGCCAATCAGACAACACAGACCACACAGTCAATAAGACAACACAGGCCACACAGCCAATCAGAAAACACAGTACACACAGCCAATCAGACAACACAGACCACAGCCAATCAGACAACACAGTCCACACAGCCAATCAGACAACACAGACCACACAGCCAATCAGACAACACAGACCACACCCAATCAGACAACACATACCACACAACTAATCAGACAACACAGACCACACAGCCAATCAGACAACACAGACCACACAGTCAATCAGACAACACCGGCCACACAGCCAATCAGACAACACAGGCCACACAGCCAATCAGAAAACACGGTACACACAGCCAATCAGACAACACAGACCACAACCAATCAGACAACACAGTCCACACAGCCAATCAGACAACACAGACCACACAGCCAATCAGACAACACAGACCACACCCAATCAGACCGCTTGTCTTGAATTTTAGTTTAGATTTTGAATGGAATTTAGATTGATTCCTGACAAAAATGTTTGTTTGTGTGCTTGTGTTGAGTCTGACACCATTTTCAACATTTCAATTATATCGCGGTGGTGAGTGCACCTCTACATACTTTCCTTGAGCACTTTGCACAATATAACTTTCCAACCTACTGGCTCATTATACACATAAATATCGTCGAAACAATGTTCAATGAGAGAGAGGAATGAATGCTTCCGCAATGACTACCGTCAGTCTTCGAAAACAAGAACAATCTTCAAAAAGATAGACGGCGTAAGGGGTACTGGAAAATGAATATTGAAACTTTGTGTGAGTCAGTATGAAGAAAAATAATGAAAAGTAACCTCACCAGCAATACTTGTTATTTCCACTAGTTAAACTCTTCGAGTTAATTCTTTACCAAACGACAAAATTCTAGACTGGTCCAAATTGAAAGCATTTGCAGACGCACAAAATAAATGTGATAGAAACAATGGAATTTATAAGTGAAAGGTTAGAAAACCATTGTGGGAAAAGGAGAAAATGTTGGTTACCAGCATTTTCTCCTTTTCCCACAATGTTTTCAAAAGACTTCTTCCCCAAGGTCATTAAAATTCGGGATTGTGTAGTAATGTTTAAGGGTCGCGTTTAGACTCATCACCGGGACAACGCGTAAACAACAATCAATGGTAACGTACGAAATACAATTAAATGCAAATTACTAACGGAGACACATTTCATTGCGATAAAGCGTCTGTTAGTATATTCAGGCTTTTATTTCTCATTCGTTATTCTTGTTATGAGTTAGGCTACTTAGTGTTTTGTCTTCGTTACGAGTACCGTATCTAATCTAATAATATCACGCTGTCTCGCGGGACTGTTTCGTATTTTTACCATATATCATTATCTTCCAGTAGGTGGCATTTTTCAAATGCATAACCTACCTGATACGGGCATTCTGGGAACAGAACCGGACTACTTTTGAAGGCGGCAATCAAGGCAGCGAATTTCAAAATAAAATACACGCTTACTCACTAAAACCTACCTTGTAAGATTCATCCAGCCATGGTTAGCTAGCATATAACTTATGCACCAACCTTTTTAAACGTAGCCCCTATGTAAGCTTGAGAAAATGCCCCTGTATAAGACCAGCAAGATGGGGACGTCATCTTTGTTGTCAGTCTGTTGCACAAATCCCGATTTTCTCCGTGTCTATATTTAAAAAAAAAAAGTCTAGAGATTTGAAGTAAACAATGGTATTTATAAAATTATTTTCCCCGTTTGAAATAATTATGTTTTTAAGAAACTTGTAGCGAAAAACTGGCTTAATTTTTCCGCAGGCGTACTATTTATAGCCATTTTCCGCTTGCTATTTCGCGTATTAATCTACCCTGTACAGGATAGTGATGCGTCATAGCAGACAGGTCAAATCTTCGAAGAATATTGACATGCGCAGACAACGTGCCATATATGCCTAAGAGTGCTGGAAGTGAGATAACTCTGTCGGACTGGTGATAATAAGTATTGTTGCTTTTTCCTCGTTCAGTTCCATTTTGCTGAAAAGTGGATTGATTTTTTTAAGTATTCTATTATATATATATATATGTGTGTGTGTGTGTGTGTGTGTGTGTGTGTGTGTGTGTGTGTGTGTGTGTGTGTGTGTGTGTGTGTGTGTGTGTGTGTGTGTGTGTGTGTGTGTGTGTTCTGGCAAAAGGATGCATTATACCGATCAAGCCATCACATAATTATTGATCCATAATAGCTACTTTTTTTTCAACAACCGACTCAATCATGAGCTAGACTGGTCCTTGGACTTATAGGAAACTGGCCAAGAGCGAAAAGTTTCGGCCCAGGTCAGTCTGCGCGGACTGCGAAGGCTGATCTGGCGGACTGCGCAGGCTGATCTGGATCGATACATTTCGCAGATGCACTAAGCCCCCTTTTCACGGAGCATAGCTCATATATAGATTGTATTTCAAGATTACAAGTCAGTCCCAATCATAAAACAGAAAATAAGTAAAATTTCTGTGTCAGAACACACAGTGGGATTGTATCATGACTTGGTGATTCATTCAGACACTAACATTAGAGCAAGTCGCTTAACTTCACAGGAGAGTCGCGCATCATCAGACCTCTCCAAGAGTGGTGAGTTTAAAAGGCAGACTGCCACAGAAATCGCTGTCTAAATCCATTTGTTTTTGTGAAATTGTTCTGATACACAGTCTATTTCGTCATGGTTTTATAAATTAACCGAAATCAAAAAACTCAAATAGGAAATAAACGTGCTTTTTTATATGACGGATTTCCAAAAAGACTTACTATTCTATATTGATTATAAATTACCTCTCCAATAATTGTAATTTTAATAAATCTAATCAAAAAGAAAGATTTCGTTAAAAAAGAGAAAGAACACCGCGGGAAAAGATCACGTGACTTGATACTATCTGGACAACTCGTACCCTGGAGAACTCATACCCTAATCTCGAGAGCACGGGGTCTCTGGAGAACTCGTACCTCACAAATAGATATAAATAGGTTGATCAGTATGTTTTCAAGTTTTATTTTTCAAAACCTGTATTTAGATGCCAGTAGAGCTGTTTTTATCCCTTATAGGCCTCTTGTTCCTAGAATGTTATAACAATGTGGAACATGTTCTGTTTTGTACCTTTACACCAGGAAAATTGAAAAAGAAAAAAAAACATGTTTTTTCTCATTCATTTAATGCCTAACTAGTTTGTTTACTTATATTGAAATCAAAAGCCAATAAACTATTTGAAAACATTGATGCCGACCTCTCCTGGCTTCTTTTTTAAAGAAGCAAACTTGTACCATATTGCTGTGAAATTTATTTATCAACTCAGTATACTTAAATTAGTCTGGTTCTCCGCCCAACTACAAGCGTACGTCAGGCAAAGCGCAATAATGGCGGCCCCCGTTGGTAATATGCAGAGGAGACGGGAAATTGTTATTTCACATGATCAAAATGGATCATAGGCTGAATTCAAAACAGATCGCTTGCAATAAAGTCATGGCAGTTAGTTTTTCTACATGTCTTCCCTATTTTGCGAGAAAAACTACATATCAGAAATGCTTTACAAGTATCCGAAATGTCAATGGACCTATATAACGTCCGAAAACAGGGCTACTTGTAAAATGATTTACAGTCGAATTTATATTTAAACCATACCCCAACAGCACGTTTTAGATTCGGTAATGTATTTTTTGTACAAAATTGATCTAATTTTATTAACTGATTAAACTGGATCACATGAAACTGGGGAAAACGGGGAAGCATGTGGGGGTATGCTTTAAGACACTGAGGAGGCCACCATAACTGCGCTTTGCCTGACCCGATAACGTAGTGGTAGGGTCAGGTAATCCAGACTATATTTAATTAAATATGAAATCGCTCTCCATTACACGTACATGTACACAGTACACTCGTTCGGCAGATTCCGAAATCTAACGAGGTTGGCCAAATTACATTCGTGTAGACATATACAATGTAGTTGTGGGTTATCGGGTAACAATTAGAAAAAATATTAAATTATCAAATAATTCTCGAAAAGGATCATCTCCAACGATATTACTTTGCTGTGGTGTTAATTAAGGCCCAGGAGTATCGATTAGCAGTAGCATCTCTTGTACATGTATATTGGCGTCAATATACGTGCGAGCAATTGGGCCAGCAGTGGCCGGCCGAATAAACGTGTGCACATTTTTTTTTACCAATAGTTAATTACTGTCTGTTCATTGGGATTTCTTTATACCAAGAAGTAGGTCAACAGCCAGCGCATTCAGGTACACCTGGGAATCGAACCAGCGACTTCTTGTTGTGAGGCCATGTACGTTACCTACTGAGCTACTGGGCTCGGCCTGACGTAAAAGGCAGACTGATGTTTGAGTTGAGTTGATAAAAATAGCTTTAGTTTGAGGTCCTGACCAGCGTCTGATACATTCATGATTGGTACAATTATCAGTCCACCATATAGATAAATAATTATCTATACTTAATTTTGTAATTGGTAAGCTCTTTACAAGACGACAAAGTTTGGACTGGTCCAAATTCAAGGCATTTGCAGATAACAAATTAAATTTTGTCTCAAAGGATGAAATTTGTCTTTGAAGGGAAAATATGCAATATAACAGTTTTGGGAGAAGAAGAAAGGGGATAAGCGAGAATACTCGAACTATTTCAAATGGAACAACAAGTGTAAAAGGTACTCCACACTTTGCCAAACGACAAAACATTTAAAGTTGTTCATATTGAAAACCTTTGCTGTCGAAAAATTCAATGCGACTCAAGAGATGGAATGTGACTTCAAAAGGAAAATAAAACATTGTGGGAAAAGGAGAAAATGCTGGTTTCCAGCATTTTCTTCTTTTCCCATAATGTTTTCAAAAACTTCCTTTTTCGGGGTCGTTAAAACCAGCGATTGTTTGGTATAGTATTAATGCATGAAGGTTCAGAATTATGATAACATTTTAAAGTTCATATTTATCTACAGATGTTTCGCAACAGTTCAAAATTTATGCACAGTGCAGTCAGCCCCTACGTGAGATGCATTCAGCATTAGTGACAATACTGACTGTAGGTTCTTGAAACTTAGAAATACATAGATCTATTTTGTTGAGAAAAAAAAACAGAAGTTGAAAAACTGTTTAAAAAATGGGATTAAATATTTTCACGTTAGTCAAGCTAATGTTTTTAGTTCAAGTTGCGAGAAGTCAGCATCCAAATTTCGCAAGAAACGAATTTGACGTTCTGACTGTGAGGAAAGATGCCGAGAAAGTCCGAGATCTGGTAAAAGGTCTTCCGACAGAAACAAAAGGTCAAGAATCGTTGGTAAAATTGTATTCCACGTTTTCGAACCATCTTTCCCTGACAGATGGCTACTTGAGTTTAGCGGAAACACTTATGGAAGCAGCGGCTCCTTTCAGAGCGAACGTCAGCGGTATTTGTTTGAAACACTTCAACCAGACACTGCTGGGTTTATTAAACGGAGAAATGTGGGCTCTTAAAAGTAAGTTTTCTACATTTACTCTGAATCACTCTGTATTAAACTTGAAATAGTTCCGGAAAAAAAAGTGGGAAGACGGCTATATTTACACTGAATCACTCTTGAATTAAAATTGAAATAGTTCCGAAAAAAGGTTAGAAGACGCTACTATTCCAATTTCTGTCTCTTTCAATGTATGATCTTAGTGTATAAATTATCTGTAAATTGTCCTTTGGTTACTTGGGTCCTTTGCCTTTTCACCTCCCAGTCTTTTTGAAAACGTTCCGTTATTCGTATTCCTGCATTCATTTTTCATTTTATTGAATACTCGCGGAAGGTTATCTGATCGGACACAAAGTAAAAAGTCGTCTTTATATGTTGCTATGTCATTGGTTGGAACTCAAACGTTTTTCTAGCTTTCACCGCCACGGCGTTTGGTCTTGGTGCTTCCACTGTTTAAAACTGACATGTTTCATTTCAGTCAGTAGCAAACGGTGTTTTATATACTATGTATTATTTGAGCCATGCTCTGTGAAAATGGTGCTTAATGCATCTGCGAAAAGTATCGGTCCAGGTCAGCCTGCGCAATACGCGCAGGCTGACCTGGGCCGAAACTTTTTTTATTGGTCAATTTTCTGCATGTTCAAGGACCATTCTACCTGAGGATTCAGTCGGTTTTTAGACAAAACCGATTTTATGGTCCCCAAGCTATGTAACGTCTTGCTTGGTATGATGCATCACGGAGATGAATTATGCCCCCTTTTGCCAGAGCATGGCTCAATTATACTTGTGGCTTAACTTGTTATCAAGAGCAAAGGCGAGGAGTACGTGTTTTATATATAACATATGTCAAGTATAACAATCCTCTGCATGATATATATAGATCACTGACTGATGATGACCATTATGTTCGGTGACGATGCTGGCGACCATTCTGGCGATATCTCGTAAAAAAAAAAACTGATTATCATGACTAAACTTGAATTGTAACTAATTCCATTGTACCCAAACCTTGCAGTAATAGACTCCAACGCAAAACCACCAAGCGGTATCCTAGAATTCAAGACGAAGTGGATTGGTTCACATCATGAGTGTGTCGACACAAAGGCGGAAGTTTATACTGATCCTAAAACAAAAACCGGACTGACTCACCCATTTTCCGGCAAATACTGCAATGTGCACGTTACAGTTGCGTTACAACAAGTAAGTCGGTTAGCAATAAGAGGCGCAGGAACCTCATGTGAGTCAATTACATAAGAGGCATGCACTATGAAAAGGGGCGTTGACGCATCTACAAAAAGTATCCACCCAAGTCAGCTTGCGCAGTCCGAAACATTTTATTTCTGGTAGATTTTCTGCATTTCCAAGGACTATTCTACTTTATGATTCAGTCGGTTGGAGCCCTGATTATGTGATGACTTCCTTGATATAATGAATCACGGAGATGCATTAAACCCTCTTTTGCCAGAGCACGGTTCAATTATGATAATTAATTTTAACTTCTTACTAGATGATAAGATTACACACTGATTAAAATTAAAAGTATTTGCAGACGACAAACTAGATGTTTCTGTTCATGGGCTTTATTTTGAAAGGTTAGAGAACATTGTGGGTAAAGGAGAAAATGCTGGTTACCAGATTTTCAAAGGTCTTTCCAAGGGTGGCTACAATACAGGATTGTTTGGTAAAGAATGAATCAGAGGATATAAGCTAAGTAATACAAATATAAGCATTGCTGTTCGAATATGTTGTACAAGGAACAGGGTCTGTATTCACCAACCATTCTTAAGAATATTCTCAGTCTTGTTCTCCAAGATTTTCTACATTTGAAAGTAACTTTAACTTCTGACTGGCTAAACCAAATGGTTTAGCCAATTAGAAGTTGTGTTACTGTCAAAATTTGGTTTAGCCAATCAGAAGTTGTGTTACTTTCATATGTAGAAAATTTTGGAGAACAAGACATAGAATACTCTACAGAATGTTTGGTGAATAGGGACTCAGGAGAGTCTAGTGTTAAAAAGAACCATTTTAGAAATGGTAAATGAATAAACTGTAGACATCGCTTGTGCCAGAACTTTAATCATTTCACTGTTTGATTCGAACCTGGTACCCTTTGTGCCGAAGACCTCTCTCCTTTATATCAGAACGAACTGGAATATAGATCTAATTACATTAATCATACCATTATGTCACTTTCGGCACCAGTATTGTAAACTCAACCTCTTTCGACGACTTAATATCACAGGCGTTCGTTTTGTGACGAACTTCGCCTATACAACGTCTTATATGTTACATTATATAGATGGCGAAGTTCGTCACAAAACGAACGCCTGTGCTTAATATATATATGTGAGCCATGTTCTGCGTAAAGGGACTTAATGCATCTGCGAAAAGTATCGACCCAGGTCAGCCTGCGCAGTCCGCGCAGGCTGACCTGGGCCGAAACTTTTCGCTATTGGTCAATTTTCTGTATGTCCAAGGACCAGTTCACCTCGTAATTAAGTCAATTATTTTAAAAGGGGTTATTACGGATCCATAATTATCTGATGACTTGATTGGTATCATGCTTTACGGAGATGCATTAAGCCCCTTTTGCCAGAGCATAGTTTATATACATCCCACTGAAACAGAAATATCTTTATCTTATAGACTTGACTAAACAAATGGATGGTAATGATCCAAGACCGGAATACATGTCCTATGCAGTGTGAGCTTGATCTATGCCGCTCGCTAAAGACCCTGTTTTCGGCTCTTGCGCTGAAAAGTTTAACCCTTAGGCTGCAAAGCGCGACTCATAAGTCCCGCTTAGCAGCTTAAGAGATAATAAAACTTTTTCCGATGTCCTCTGCTGCGACATTGGGTTCATGTTGCTTTTTTGTTTTCCGTTGTCAGATCCTTGGTGTCCCAGCAAGGCTTCCGCTAGAAATGGGGATGTGTTTTCCGAACTCGTGCACGAGTTATGACGCAAGCTTACTGGCCAACCTCTGTGAGTAAATCATGTTTGCTCTTTGTCAAGAAAACGTAGAGGTAGCCCTCGTCGTCGTCATAATGCAAAAGAAAAATGAGCCAATACTGGCAAAAGCGGGCTAATGCAACTCCGTGATTCATAATACCAAGCAATTCATCACATAATTATGGATCCATAAAATCCATTTTGTCCAACAATTGACTGTATCATACGATAGACTGGTCCTTTGACATACAAATAATTGACCAATAGCGAAAAGTTTCGGCCCAGTTCAGCCTGCGCGGACTGCGCAGGTTGACCTTGAACGATACTTTTTGCTGATGCATTAAGCCCTTTTTTCACAAAACATGGCTCAAATGTAATAATTTGACATTTTCTAATATCTCTGTCAATACTGTCATAGAAATTTACTTAAAACTATTATTTAATTTAGTTATTTACTAAAAGGGAAAAGGGAAACCCGAACCAAAGTGCAAATATTAAAATGAGCCATGTTCTCCGTGATTTATTAAACCATGCAAATCATCACATAATTATGGATCTAACAATCTGTTTTGTCTTAACAACCGACTGAATCAGGAGGTAGAATGGTCCATGGACATGCAGAAAATTTATGAATAGCAAAAGGTTTGGACTCATGTCAGCCTACGCAGACTGCGCAGGCTCTCATGAGTCGATGTTATTTGCAGATACATTCAGCCCCATTTTTACGGAGCATGACTCAAATATTTTTGATACAGTTAGGCACCTTTTTTGATTAGGTAGTACTTTTGCTTCAAATCAACTATGTCCGTCATATTGCTGACAGGAAGCGCAGCCAAGTCTTGGCACTAGCTTGCGGTGCTTTTGTTCATTCTACTGGTTTCATTCAAATGCATCTGCATGTATCGACTCATGTCAGTCAGGGAAGTCCGCGAAGGCTGACTGGATCGAATCGTTTTGCCATTGGTAAATTTTCTGTATGTTAAGGACCATTCTACCTCAATCTACCGCGTGGTTTAGCCGGCATCTAGGTAAAATGGAACAACGTGCTTGGTACCGAGAATTACAAAGATACATCCAACCTCCTTGTCACAGAGCATGATTCAAGTATTCTTGTCTAGCTGTGTTGTAAACAATGTCATATTGATTTGAATTTAGGCTTTTATGCTTCTTGAAACAGTAGTTTAGTCATTTCATGGCGAAGACTCACTTACAACGTTAGGGCCCAGTCTATAAACACTCCAACGTGACTAACATTATCACTGAGCACCGAACCAGCCTTTATCACTCAGGTTCGAATTTTCTTACAATGTTATCTCCCTTGAATATGGCCAACCCAAATGTTTAATCCTTTGTCAAACAATCTCGTGTGTAGCAACTCTGTCGATAAGGCTTTCGAAAACGAGCATTTCCCCCTTTTAACCACGCTGTTTTTCTATCCTTTCAAAAACAGTTAACATTATTGCCATTCAGATGCTTTCGGTGATGGAAGACTATAAAGTGTTTGTCATGTGATGAAGAGTTCATTGTTAATTAAATATCCAGTACATTTTTTGTCTCTGTATGAAAAAGTTTCTACTCTGTCTTCCAGTATTTTCAGTTATCCCTATACAACTGATGCCACCGAATTCATATGCATATGCAGAATGTAGAGAGGAATATCCATCAGAACTCAGCTCGAAAGCGAAAGCCATCATGTAAGTTTGCCGTCCTGTTGTGTTTGAGCATAGCAATCTCTCAGTTAATCCTCTACCACACAATCTCGAGTTTTAACGATCTTGCGAAAGAAAGATTTTGAAAACATTGTGGGAAAAGGAGAAAATGCTTGTAACCAGCATTTTCTTATTTCCCCACAATGTTTTCTACTTTGACAAAAACAAATCTCAGCATTTTGGTCATGTTCAATTTCTCCTCTTTAAATGTTTTCAATATGGGTGGGTCCAGAATTTTGTCGTGGGGTAAAGGGTTAATGTTGATTGACAATTTATCCATGTATCTTTCGGAAAGCAATTAAATTCTAGCCACGGAGGAAACAAAATGTGATGGGTTTGATACCAGTCGTGAATTAACATTGACCTGATTTATTGAATGATTAAGTAATATTGATTGATTGGGGCAAAGCATAATTATCATAATCATGTCAATATTGAAGCTATCAAACTGACTGTAATGTACTTTGTGACAACCCTCATAAACTAATGAAAAAGAATTGGAGGAGAACGATTCCCATTGCCAACCCCAACCCCTCTTGGTTACTTCGGGTCAGTTTAATGTATAAATTAAAACTGCCGCTAGTACTGGGACTAGAAAACGCTTAGCGGCAGTTGAAAGTTGACGCTGCTACTTACTTTTCGTTAGCCCTTACATGTAGATATATCAACTGATGCTTAGACTTGCTGCTAAATTTTCGTTACACCTTTACATGTATCAACTGAACCCTAAAACTGAACATTTTTCGTCTAGTAACGAGTTGATTTGTACGGGTTACTCCATTTCATTTGTAGGTCTGGCACGATTATGAATTTTAGAGATTTCTTTGTTTTACCATACAAGTTAAATCTTTCAGCGCTGTCTGCTCCGTGTTCGCCGTCGTCATGGTATTTGCCACCCTCTACGATATTTTTATTGTCCATGGCCACCTTAAACAAATATTTGGCTTGAGCAACGATGATGCATATTCGGAGGTAAGTGCTTAACAAGCAAGATATAAGAAAGTGCTAATAAAACTGATGAAATCGATAACTAAAGAAACGGTATAAAGATGATGATCATAATAGTGATGATGATAATGATGATTGCGTGTAATTGATTGATTACTATTGTAGTGACAATGGTCATATAAGCAAGCGTGTCATCGGTTAAACGACAAGTCAGATTTGTTATAACCATTTGATCATTTTTTCGAACTGTTTTAAAGTACTCATTGCTAGAGCGTAAAAAGGTCAGTTTATCACAAGATGGCTAAAATTCTAAAACATAGTCAAGAGAATCATATTAACATCTTTATTTGGTTAACTTGATCACAATACAAGTACCCACAATCGATCAGATACACAATTTGTGGCGGTAAGGTCACAACCTGGGTAGCGGGAAACCCCGGAGCGGGAGGCCACAACCTGAATGGCAGCAGCACATCCAAAACACCTTCACACCAACCACTGGTAAGACACAACATGTGGTTGGGCAAAAATTGCACCTCCACACCAACCACCGGTAAAACACAACATGTGGTTGGGCAAGTCCTCCCCCGGTGAGACACAACATGGGGAGAATAATTGTACCTCCACACCAAACTAACAGTTCGGGCAAATTCCCCCCTGGTGAAACACAGCATGGTGGGAATAATAATGTTTCGCACCTCCACACCAAATCTATTTGGGCAAAAAATTGATTTTGCCAAAAGATTCGGGCAATTGCAGATATATTGCTGCCATTCACACCAACCTGCCATAACTCACACCGGTATTATAACCTTCCACCCCGGAACTTTCCGCAACACCCAGGAGTAACGTCGGGTTTATCGACAAAGGCTGAGTAGCTGTAACCTGAAAATATACAACAGAATGTAAAGCAGGAATAAAATACTTAAAATATCATTGATTATGAGAATTCTCAGCCATTCTGTAACAATGAAAAAAAGGGTGGGTGGGTGGGAAAGCAAACAATTTATTTTTCGATGATTATTCACGTGTTCTATTTCGCGGTTAGAGTAATCTCCCTTCAACATCCGGTCGGTGTTCACATAAAAAACTCCCCCGATGCATCGATATATGTAAACAACAATATTGCAAGCATCAACTCTGAATAGTGGTTCGTTTGAACACATAATCAGCGACCTTGCAAGAAGCATTATACGGAATAGTGTTGCTAAGCATAGAAAATATGCTGCTTGCAGTCGGATGAACGTAAATGCTAAAAGGCAGCATTTACCAACACCATCGACGGATTTTACCCTGGTGATAAATTTGCCTATTGTACAGCAATATTCTTCATTATCACAAGATGGCTAAAATTCTAAAACATAGTCAAGAGAATCATATTAACATCTTTATTTGGTTAACTTGATCACAATACAAGTACCCACAATCGATCAGATACACAATTTGTGGCGGTAAGGTCACAACCTGGGTAGCGGGAAACCCCGGAGCGGGAGGCCACAACCTGAATGGCAGCAGCACATCCAAAACACCTCCACACCAACCACTGGTAAGACACAACATGTGGTTGGGCAAAAATTGCACCTCCACACCAACCACCGGTAAAACACAACATGTGGTTGGGCAAGTCCTCCCCCGGTGAGACACAACATGGGGAGAATAATTGTACCTCCACACCAAACTAACAGTTCGGGCAAATTCCCCCCTGGTGAAACACAGCATGGTGGGAATAATAATGTTTCGCACCTCCACACCAAATCTATTTGGGCAAAAAATTGATTTTGCCAAAAGATTCGGGCAATTGCAGATATATTGCTGCCATTCACACCAACCTGCCATAACTCACACCGGTATTATAACCTCCCACCCCGGAATTTTCCGCCACTCGAAGTATTCGCCCCAAAATTCCGGCCTACTGGAGTCTTTCTAAAGCATCTTTAAAATGTAAAATTAAGATATCTGATCCAATGTCAGACAAGTGCACTCCATCCTTAAAGTATAGACCAGGTGTGTCTGCTGATATTTCCTCATTGGCTAAAAACTGACCATTAACAACACCCATGAACCTCCTAATGCGGTCATTACAGTGCCTGCGTTTTTTGTCAATTTTGACAGGTGGTATAATTGTCCTGGACCATATCAACCAAGGTAGTAAACTAGAGAAAATAATTTTTGCATTGGGAAATAATGTATGCAAATTCATCAGTTCTTTTTTAATAAACCGTTCCAAATTACAACTGTTATTGGCCTCGCCCATGTCGTTAGATCCCAAATGGATGAAAATGACTTTTGGGGATGAGTTATGAAGAATGATGTGCTGTATTTTGGTTGGGAAGTCTTTCCACTTCATCCCTCTTGTCCCAAACCAAGCGATGTTACGATTCTTGACTCCCAAATCCCTCTCAACTTTCCGCTGGATGGCCCGCCTTTCCATCCAATGGATATACGAGTCTCCTATACACCATACATCTGAAATGAACTTGGATTTTGTTAGAAAATGCCCGGTAATAAACATCAGTTAGTACACTTGTAACTTTTTACTTATTCAAACATGTTTCTTTAATCAAGATTAGGTAGGAAGATTATGAATACGAACTCAAAATGCTTCCCATTTAGATCAATTCCTAGTGTTTACTATTACTATGAAAATTTTATTATCATTATTATTATTGTTGTTGTTGTTACTGCTCTAAACGCACTTAAAGCCTAATATATTTAAAAAATGCTTTGGAAGACCAACGCCCCATTCTTTTGATGGTGTCGTGGTCGATTCCTTTTGAAGCCAGCCAGCTCGCTGCCCCAATCCTGAACGAGTGTGTCCGATAGCTCCCATCACAGCCCTGAAGCGTTTTTAAAATTTTAGACAAGACTGCACCAAACTGATACCTAGATAAAGCTGACCCATTTTCATGGCAAAATAAGTAGATTGAATTAGCACTTTTCCTTGCTTTTAAGTAACTCAACATCAGTTTGACTGGGCACACTTCTGTGCCAACTGGAGAAACCTGAATGGTTTGTGCTTTCCCAGATTGGTTTGTTTTAGATTTACGCAGTCGAATGGTTAACATTTGTGACGTGACATTGACGTCCGATAGAAACAAAGGCCTATCCCACATATCATCAGCTGTGAAAGCGAGCTCGCTGACTCTAAAGAGGCCGAAAAATGCTGTCGAGAATGCAGTTTGAAATAACAATGTCTCATATTCATTATAACATACCAGGCCAAGGTTTCTATGAATTTTTACCAAAAGTTCATACATTATTGGTTGCCTTGTGTCAGTTGATGACCTGAGCCTTTGAAACCCTTGTAACCGACTAGTGACTGAAAAAGCTTGAGTTGTATCTGTAATATTATTGACCTTATGATGATAACTAATAGCTGATAGGTAAGTTGAAGCTGTTTTAGAGGCATAGTTTCCTTCAAACAGATGAGCAAAAAATAATTGAAGGTGTGTTATAGGTGCAGGCCATTGCAACTCCAATTTGTGGCCGACCCTGAAATTTTGGAAATTTACTAGTGCATTACTGTAAACTTTCCGTGTATTTATAGACAGCCCTGCATTCAATAACTGTGAGGCTCTAGACTGAAGATGTTCCAGAGATGTGCTGGCATTGGGACTGGGTATTTCTCTGCAGTTGGTGCCAACCGGTGAAACCTGTCCATCTGCAAACGAGACAAACTGTCGGCTATTTCGTTTTTTGAGCCAGGAGTATACTCTGCCTTGAGCACTAAATTGTACTCAAGGCATTTCAATGTCAGTGCTCTAACTAAGACCATGATTGCTTTATCTTTAGACGTTTGTGAATTTATTATTATGACAACTGAAGCATTATCACACCTAAAGTTCACTTTCTTGTTACGAAATTGCTCTCCCCAAATGTAGATTGCTACTAAGATTGGAAAATATTCCAGTAAAGTTATGTTTGCGGTCATGCCTTTTTCGTGCCAAAAATCTAGCCAAACACCCACAGTCCATTTGCCATTGAAATAAACTCCAAAACCCTTCCCTGTGGCTGCGGAGCTATCTGTGTAAAGTGTAAAATCTGCATTGCTATACCAAAATGTGTCATGAAACACTGAAATACCGTTACATTTGTCGAAGAAGTTCAACCAAACTTTCAAATCTTGTTCGATTTCTTTTGTAATTCTAATGTGGTGGAATGGTTTAGTTATGCCACAAGTAGCATTTATCAAATGTCTGCTAAAGGGGCGTCCCGGTACAGTGGCCCGGCACATGAAATTAAGTAACCCAATAATTGACTGCAGTTCTTTTAATGTTACCTTATTTTTTGTGAGTGTTATTTTAATCAATAGTA
This sequence comes from Tridacna gigas, assembly GCA_945859785.2. Lineage (NCBI taxonomy): Eukaryota > Metazoa > Mollusca > Bivalvia > Cardiida > Cardiidae > Tridacna > Tridacna gigas. Next base: position 25,618,749 of record OX244028.2, read on the forward strand.
CTATCTCCTGAAGCTTATCAGCCGGTATTCTAACTTGTAATTTTATAGAGTCCAGTTCGAGGCCAAGAAATAAAATTGTTGTTACGGGCCAAACAGTTTTGTCCTGCGCTATTGGAACACCCAGGCGTTCACAAAGATTGAAAAATTTAGACATTGTTAGCCAACAGTGATTTGTACCCGCTTTACCACCAAAAAGGAAGTCGTCTAAATAATGTTCTATATTATCATCCATTGATTCTCTCCTAGCAGCCCATTCCAAAAAGGTTGAAAACATTTCGAATGCTGCACATGAGATGCTACATCCAAAAGGCAGGGCTTTATCAAAGTAAAATTTTGCATCGAATTTGAAACCCAGCAAATCGAAATCTTCTGGCCGTATTGGTATTAACCTAAATGCAGATTTTATATCTGCTTTCCCTAAGAGTGCACCCTTACCTAATTGCTGTATCATTTGTACAGCCTTGTCAAATTTTGTGTAATTTACAGAGCATAGCTCGGGGTCAATGAAATCATTAACAGAATTTCCTTGAGGATAAGACAAATGGTGTATAAGTCGAAAATCTCCCCCCTTTTTAGGAACCAAACCTAGCGGGGAAATTCTTAATTTAGGTAAGGGTCTGTGTTTGAAAGGTCCCGCCACCCTGCCTTCCTGTACTTCTTTTTGAATTTTTTGTTTCACAATGTGCTGATTTTGTAGAGCAGACTTCAAATTTGTACAGTTAAATTCTTGTCTCGCTCCTTTGTAATGCAGTGGGAAACCCTGTCTGAACCCTTGATGCAGCTGCCAAGCCGCCTCAGTATTGGGATAGTTTGCCAAAAGCTGCTCAAGAACATGTAACTGAATGGGTGAACTCATTAATTTAAATTCTGGCTTGTCTGTTTTGGTTAAGTTGGCTGTTGTTGGACCGAAAATTACTAGTGCATTTGAATTCCGGATGCTCCTTGTTACATGACAAGCATCTATGGGCAAACTTGCAGATCCTAAAATTACAGCCTTTTAAGCTATTAAAGTCCAAACAGATACCCCTAGGTTTCTTGTCCAATTTACTACTTTGCGTAAGAGTTCGGCCCGCATATGATGTTTGTGCAGCTGTTTGGTGGTGGGTGGGGAAAGTCATACATCTCAACCATAAGTCTGAATTTATTTTATTCCAAGGCTGAGGTGAAACTGCTTGCCTCATACGAAAATTTTCATCATATGCAAGCCAAGCAGCCGATCCACAACGCTGTTCGGCGTCACGGATAGTTTGCATATATTTAATCATCTCAAAAACCGAACAGAGTCATCTCGTCATCTGCACAAGAAATAGCATTGTCGGGCAAGGCAAAATCATCCTTAGCCTGACTTGTACCCAATAAATCATCGCTAGGTTGACTGAGGATACTTGAAAAAACCCGCGCATCACTACCACTCTTACCCGCCGCCGAATCCGACATCGGGGCTAAACTAACCACCTCCGGTGACTCGTCTGTGCTTTCAGCCTCGGTCCTGTGCCTATAGGGTTGCTGCCTTGCCTTGCTACCCGCACGGCCCTTCGATTTAGGCATTTTATTGTGATTAGTGAAAGCAAACAATTTATTTTTCGATGATTATTCACGTGTTCTATTTCGCGGTTAGAGTAATCTCCCTTCAACATCCGGTCGGTGTTCACATAAAAAACTCCCCCGATGCATCGATATATGTAAACAACAATATTGCAAGCATCAACTCTGAATAGTGGTTCGTTTGAACACATAATCAGCGACCTTGCAAGAAGCATTATAAGGAATAGTGTTGCTAAGCATAGAAAATATGCTGCTTGCAGTCGGATGAACGTAAATGCTAAAAGGCAGCATTTACCAACACCATCGACGGATTTTACCCTGGTGATAAATTTGCCTATTGTACAGCAATATTCTTCATTATGACGGATCGATACATCATCGAAACATGAGCAAAACAGACAATACAGATTACAGTGCAAATATTCTCATGCCAAATATAGATGACAAACAACGATAAATAAAGACATTAACACAGGGTATTATGCTGTAGTAACTTTCCTTGTGATTCTATTTGTTTCGACCTGTGTGGGAAAATTTCATATCTTGTGAGACCCAAGGTCGAGAGCGATGTGAAACTTTTCTTACGCAGCGAGAAGCAAATACTGGCCCAAGAAAAGTGACCACATTATAATAATCCTTTCATTATATACTACAAAGTTGAAAATTTTTTTCAACTGTTTTCATTCGAAAAAATAATAAGAACTCATAATCAAATACCTGTTAATATGTGAACCCTTTTTGGATGGCGGATGGATATTATAATAAAACACCTTGACCAATCAAATTAGAAAACAAGCTGAAAGTACTTCGCACACGAGTTACGTCATCACAATATTTTTTTACCGTCTTTGACACTTTGTGAATACGGATTTTTTTTTGTCGTGTCCGATTTTACCCGTGTGCGATGCATGTATTTGAGCCGGAAAATGTATAGGTATGCAATAAACTATGATGTTCACCGTTATCTTTATTTTTCTGTCAGAAAATCGAACCCGCGGACTCCAAAGAGACAACTCCTTTGATTTCCGACGTGACGATGTCCAGTAGTTACACTCAAAATGGGGCTGTATCCCATTATAAGAAGGACATGGACAAGGTCGACCTGGATCTGGGTACCAAAACAGAGAGCAAGTCCAAACCAAAAACACCGGACTCGTATAAACCAGGTAAATACAGCTATGATGAGTCAGTCTTAGTTTAGCTTCCTTGCAGGAAGCCACTGAACCGCCGGAATCCTATTTCAACCTCTTTCTTAACTCCATCAGTGCCAAATAAATGAGCCATGCTCTGGCAAAAGGGGGCTTAATGCCTCTCTGTAATGCATTATACTAAGCAACACATTACATGATTATGGATCCATAAAATTCACTTTGTGTAACAACCGACAGAATCAAGAGGTAGACTGGTCCTTTTACATGCAGAAATTTGACTGATAGCGTAAAGTTTCATCCCAGGTCAGCCTGCGCGGACTGCGCAGGCTGACCTGGGTCGAAACGTTTTGCAGATGCATTAATCCCTCTTTTCAGAGAGCATGGCCCATATGTATTTTTCCCTCGGTCTTCAAATACAATCCAAGGAAAATGAGAAATATTTTTATCGTAGAGACTTGGATAAAAGTGCAGACGTCGTACATGTACGTTCCGTGCAATGAGATCTTGATCTACTGAGTCTGAAAAAGCCCCTCCTTTCCGCTTATGGCGCTCCTTCCATTACCAATATTTGCTTGATTCTTTTTTTTTCGTTGGGTTGTGTAATTATTATTCGAAGATTTCGATACCATTGTTCCATGAGGTAATTGCAACCTCAAATCTGATAAAACATGCATATGAGCCATGATCTGTGAAAAGGAGGCTTTATGCATCTTCGAAAAGCATCGACCCAGGTCAGCCTGTGCAGTCCGCGCAGGCTGTACGAGGCCGAAACAAACTTTTCGCTGTTGGTCAATTATCTGTATGTCCAAGGACCAGTGTACCTCTTGATTCGGTGGCTTGTTTGACAAAATGGATTTTATATAGATCCATAAGTAGGTAACGACTTTCTTGGTATCATGGATCACGGAGATGCATTAAGCCCCCTTTTACCAGTGAACAGCTCATATAACGTAAACGTGAAAAAATCCACATTTCAGGGCTGTCTGTCCTGTCCTTTGATTTATCTTTAACTTTATCTGCTTGTGATGTGATGAAATGATTAATTTATAACACAGCCTACCGCGACTTGTGAACTGGTTTTCAACCTTCAACGATAAAGAAGATTCCTAGATAACGTCTACGTTTATCAACGTAATTAATCTAATTTAAAACATACACATGTAGATTTTTACCCAGTGAACTGCCAAATAAATTGATTGAAAGTTCCCACCTAAAAATAAAACCTAGTTGTTGCGATTTTAATTTTCTTTTCGCGGGTAAAAAAATCTAAATCGGACAGTGTAGATCTAAGATCAGATTGCACATTTTGTGCAGTCTGATCTTGATCTACCAGTCTGCAAAAGCGCTTTAAGTCACGCTCAGCAGCCTAATGGCTAACCGTAAGACACTATGGAAAACTTAAGTTGCTTTCACGCAGAAGGAGATCCAGTCAAGACTGACCAGAGATTTTTTTTTTCTGCTTTTTTTACGCGAAAGTGACTTACAAGTGATTTACATGGTTAGCATTCCACAGATAGTTAACAAAAATAAAATCAAAGCGTTGAAAACACTGGTGTGGCATTTGTCAAGGGAGCCATTGTGTGGAATTGATAATTAGAAAAATAAACAAACAATAAAGTGGGACGAACAAGTCCGGACGTACAAGCCAAAGGACGAACAAGCCCCGGGACGAGCTGGTCTGGGACGAACACCGTCAGGAGACAAAGGTTGTGTGTATCATTGCGCCAATAGAAGGCCATGGCGGGTATAGATATTTTCAATAATAAAAGAAGTATTCCCATGATCGATGCCCTAATCTAGTCTACTTTAATACTCCATTGTTAATTATATATCTGAGTGCTATCGAAACACTTACTTGTCTTAGAAAAATTTAGTTTAATGGGGTTTACTTCCTTCGGTTTTGCACAAACTACGATACATGATTTTCAAAATACCGTATTGAACTCACAGTGGCATTGTCTTGGACAAATGCCACAATAAAAACTATCCGACCAGTTTCCAACAGGTATTATTGCCAATATCTGATTGACCATCTTTGCATGTAAATAAAGACTGTCATTTTTTTTTTCAAAGCTTTCCGAAACTGCTATGTACGATCAAACCGAGACTGCATTGTATTCTTTTTCTTGACAGTTACATAAAAAGCAATGCCAAGGAAAAGAATATTGAATAATTATGATGCTAACAATGGGAATTTGATCTTCATTCCATCTACACAGGTACACTTGGGAAGATTCTACTATCGTTTTCGATCTACACAAACACGACCAAGATTTTTAATACGTCACAGCCAGCAGGTGCGCTGACAGCAGTGAATGGTATCCGGTTTATCAGCATGACATGGGTTATCCTTGGACACACTTTTGCATTTGGTTCCAAGCTCAATGGTACTTTTTCATGTCTACTCATGTCAAACAATAAATAGGCGCAAATTTGCCCAAAAATAGGCTTGAATAGGCCTTCAAAATAAAAATTTCCACATTTTTTACCAATCGTGAATTTCTAATTATTCATTCGAATATATCAATAACAGAACGTGTAGTCTGATCTTGGATCTACACTTTTCCATAAAGAGATATTTTTCCCCGAAAAAAATAGCTTTGAAATAGCGCCATTGGGCTTTTACTATCGACTAGAAATTTTCATTTCATGTAAATAGCGGGTTAAAGGTTAGGAGAAAAAAATAGATCGAAAATTTTTATCAAATATTGAAAAGTTGTCGGTGAACTTTACATACCAAACAGCATGAAATAAAATCGGAAAAGTCCCTCCAGTGTAGTATTTTTTTTTTATTTTTTTTAATCAGGTATTAGCATAGGACCACGAGCTTAATTTACAGTTTCTTTGTTCAATTAAACCATTGTCCAATAAGTCCTACATTTCTTTCGGACAAATATGAGCATCGCTCTTGCAAAAGGGGGCTTAATGGATCTCTGTGATGCATTATACCAAGCAAGTCATCACATCAGTATGGATCCATAAAATCCACTTTGTCTGACAATCGACTGGACCCCGAGGTGGAATGGTCCTTTGACACAAAGAAAATTTACAAATAGCAAAAACATCGGGGACTGCGCAGGCTGACACGGGTCGATACTGTTTGCAGATGCATTAAGCCCTGTTCTCACAGAGAATGGCTCGTATCCGTTCTGTTGAATTCATCCTGTCAAATCGCCCGTTTTATTGGTGTAGGATCAGTTAATTAAACATAAAGCATTGTTCTTGATGGCACATCCCGAAATACACTATCACATTCACCTATGCTGTTCTGATATCACTCCTTGCATCTTAACCCTTGAGCTGCTAATCGCGATCCACTGACCTTTTGCGGACAGTGTAGATCAAGATCAGACTGCACAGAACGTGCAGTCTGATCTTGGATCTACACTGTCCGATAAGGAGATATTTCCCCAACCTCCATGACTTTGAAATACCAACATATTGGTTTTTACCATCAGCTTGAAAGTTTCATTTAAGTTATTTAGCAGGACATGAGTTAACTAAAGTATTAATGTTTACCATCCAAGTTGTCGGCGTAGCTGAATGCGTTGGCTCTTGACCTTCTTCTCGGCATTGATATTTTCGAATGAATAAAGAAAAAAAAATGTGATTGGTTAAAATTGTGAATATGTTTATTCTAAGAGCTCCTGCGTGCTTATTTACAGGCTAATTTACAATGTCTATCTGCTTTTTTTTAACGATATTTATTGTCTAACCTGTCCATTTATTTTTTCTTTTTTTTTGTCATTTGACTAGGATATAAACATCTGCAAATGTATCTGAGCCATGCTCTGGCAAAAGGGGGCTTAATGCATCTCCGTGATCCATGATACCAAGCAAGTTATCACATAATTATGGATCGATAAAACCCATTTTGTACAACAACCGACTGATTGACGAGGTACACTTGTCCTTTAAGATGCAGAAAATTGACCGATAGCGAAAAGTTTCGGCCCAGGTCAGCCTGCGCGGAAGGCGCAGGCTGATCTGAGTCGATACTTTTCGCAGATGCATTAAGCCCCCTTTTCACAGAGCGCGGCCCATCTGATACATTTCGCCTTCAGATCCGTGGTCCTACTAGAAGTAGCTATTCTGCTGATAATTGTAACGAAAGCGCTATGAAATGGAGCCTTAAACTCGATGTTGTGGGTCAGAGGTATAACGACTCTTTTTCCTCCAAAACTGTACACAGATGAGACTCTGACTCATTAAGGCAGCTCAATATCACTAAAGTGTACCAATTTCTAAAGAAGATCTGATGTAAGGCGCTTTCGTTGCGTCTTCTCATTAATATTGGGCATTTTCTAAGTTACGTGACTTGACAAAAAACGCCAAAAGTTTAGGTCCAAGATCAGTTTGCACCTCCTTCTCAGTATGATATTAATCTGTGTCGTTCTCAAATGCCTTTCTTTTCGTCTGTGGCACTGAAAGAGTTCAAAGAATTAATGGGGGCATACAGTGAATGGAGGGTCCTCCAACAATACGCTATTAACCTTGTTTTCAGTTATCGTCATTTCTGTTTCAGAGAACAACGCTTATGTAGCTGAAGTGTTCAAACGTTTTACTTTTCAAGCTATATCGAACGCTACAGTTTCCGTGGACTCGTTTTTTGTTCTCAGGTAAGACTTTGCTGTAAATCCATCGCTTCTTTTCTGCAATGCTACATGAAAAGTCTGCCAAATGAAACATGTGTGATCACTTCTTTTTGTGGATAATAACGATCAAAATTAGACCGGTTTGAGTAAAAAGAAAACGTATCTATGTCATTATTTATATCTTTAGAATATGATTGTTTAAAATTGAAAAAAAAACAAAAAAACTATTACTAAAAATTATGCAAAATATTTCAAAGTAAGTTTATTTTGTGAAAATGGATGTCAGATTTAAAACGTTTGTTAGTTTTTAAGCAGCATAAACGGAACGAGAATAATGATAAATTGCCTGATCAATACTTCTTTTCTTTTTCAAATTATCCATATCGTGACTGAATTAAACTTACAAAAAATCGGAGAGCAGAAGAAAAGTACATTTTCAATGAGCTCATACCTACTAATTAATCGCATGGTATATTTTTAAGCTACATGTACATACATAAAGGTATCAGGTCGTTGGATGCCGACATTTAACCTTGACACAGGTTTTCCATTTCCAGTCAAACAGACCATAAACAGTATTCCTGTATTAGGCGTGTTTTTGCCACTAGTTCCGGTAATGAGATGGTCAACGGTGTGGATGAAAGATCAGATTTTAAGTTTTTTCTGTCTAATCCTACATCGACAATACCGGCAAAACACTTTACGTTGCCTACGGCGAGCTAAATGTTAACCCTTATCCTGCTAAATGAAAGAAATTAAACTGTCATGCCGATAGTAAGAATCCAAATTTTACTATTTCAAAGGTATTTTTTGGAGGAAAGATATCTCTTTATCGGGCAGTGTAGATCCAAGATCAGACTGCACGTTCTATGGAGTCTGATCTTGATCTACGCTGTTCGCAAAAAGTCAATGAGTCGCGCTTAGCAGCCTAAGGGTTAAGATTCATCACAAAATGATGTGTTTCTTTCTACAGTGGTTTGTTGGTCGCCTATCTATCCCTGAAAGAAATGCAGAAGAGAGGCGGGGCATTAAAGTTCAGATGGGACCTGTATTATTTTCACCGTTTCTGGAGGTAAAGCATTCACTTGGTCTTCTTTTAAAAGAAAATATGTACACACTGCAGAGGTAACAAAGCTTTTTTTTTTTTTCAAATAAGTTGCTTACACCCAACTTGAAAAGAAATTTGTTGGGAAAAAAGTGATTCCATATGATTCATAATGAGATTTGCTTTTGTTTTGACTTCGCGTCTATGCCTACAGCTTCCAGTTTATTCCACTATGATTAACATTGTCGCACTTGCCGCATGTTTTTTTCTTAATTAACAGTCGGCAATAAATCAATATATTTGAACTTCAAATAGTCTGAGTAATCAAAATTTTATGTATTTTGTAGGCTGACACCACCCTACATGCTCGTTCTGATGGTCTATGTGCCATTATTTAAGTATTTATACACAGGACCTTTCTGGAGCGACTTGTCTAAGGACGAATGTGAGGACACCTGGTGGAGAAACTTGCTTTATGTCAACAATGTCGTCAAACCGGAAGATCAGGTAAGAGTCAATATCCAGATAGACGTTACGATCTCGTGTAAGCCTATGCTTACCATCGACTCTCAGCTCAGAAAAATTTGTTTGGCAAACTCTTGTCCTTGTCAGTGATCTTGAAGTATAAAAAGGCGACTTGTAACTCTTTGAGCGCCATAGGTGAAAACGTTGTTTTTTTTTTTTCCGGATGGCAAAGATCAAGATCAGACTGTATAGAAAGTGCAGTCTGGTCCTGGATCAATGCCGTCCACTTGTGTAGGAAAGTCTATACGACAAACTTCTTTCTGGGTTTCAGAGGATTGAATTTTCAGCCCTGGAAAGAGGTTTAATTTATATGAGCCATGCTCTGGTAAAAGGGGACTTAATGCATCTACGTAATACATTATACCAATCAAGCAATCACTTGATTATGGATCCATAATAGCCACTTTTTTTAACAACCTACTGAATCATGAGGTGGACTGGTCCTTAGACATACAGAAATTGACCAATAGCGAAAAGTTTCGGCCCAGGTCAGCCTGCGAGGACTGCGCAGGCTGACATGGGTCGATGCTTTTCGCAGATGCATTAAGCCTCCTTTTCACAGAGCATGGCTCATATATTTGGCCCTGAATGAGTTTAACCGATTGAAATTCGTGTTTCAGTTAACTCTCCATTATCTAAGTTAGCTATGGTGTCATTTTGTGTGTCTGTTTCAAAAATTAGATCAGAAAAGTGATTTTAACGCATCAGTGTATGTTTTCGCATAGTATGATTGCGAATCTAGTGAAAGGTTTATTAAAAAGAGCGAAATTTAGATACTCGCCGAATGTCCCACGGTGCAGAAATGAAGTGTACTATAGTCAAAGGACAGTTCGTAACCGGACCATGATGACAAGGTAACCGACTTTGATTACCGTTGCTTACCTGCGGCAAATGATTATGTTTTCTATTGCAGCAGGCTATATTTTCATAGAACTGTGTCAGTAGGGGATATTGTTCGTAATGAGCAAATGTGTCTATTTGACATGCTCAGTGTTGGACCAACGATCAGGGATCTTTGTGGCTCAGTATTTAAGGCGTTGGACTTAAATTTGGAGAGTTGGGGTTCGCTCAACACCTGTATTGCTGATTGCCAGCCCGTTTCTTGGACACGATATTCAAGAGCCTTATTCTGGTATTGGGAAAAACATGAAAAAAATACTTGTCACCGTGATGTCACGATAATACATGCTGTTGGTAGGAAAATCAGGGCTTTTATTCACCAACCATTCCTAAGGACATTCTTAGTCTGGCTCTTACTAATTTTCTAAATCTGAAAGTACCGCATTTTCTGTTGGCGAAACTAAATGATTTAGCCAATTGAATGTCGGTAACTTTCTAAATCTAGGATTGTGACACGGCCCTGAACCACATATCATGTATACACATAAAGGGCCCAACGCCAAAGTTTTAATTGTAAATCTTTTTTTATTTTCAGTGTATGGGATGGAGCTGGTATCTCGCTAATGATATGCAGTTTTATGTTCTAAGTCCTTTGATAATTGTACCATTGTACTAGTAAGTATAAGAGAAGCGAACAGTATAGATGAAAGATCAGACTGCACGTTCTGTGCAGTCTGGTCTTGATCTTTAACGTCTGCTAAAGTCTATATTCTTGACTCTCTTACCTTCTACAATCAAATACATAGATATAGCGATCCCAAACTTCTATATTCTAAGACAAAGTTCACCGTATAGGACAGTGTAAATCCAACCTTAGACTTAATGTTCTGCGCATATCTGATATTGACCTACACCGTCCGAAAAACCGCACTAAGTTTAATGAATTTCATAATTCAATGAATGTCATAATCTTGGTTTAAGGTTAATAGACACTTTCCTGATGATATTGACAGTAACTTTAATGAAAAAATTATGAATTGATATTTTAATTACAATTATTCAAACCTGATTTTTTTTTTTTTTTCCCCCATAGAAACAGCGAGGGATACAGTGATATTTAACAGTGTTAGTTACTTTTTTTCCCACATTATATATGAGCCAAGCTCTGTGAAAACGGGATTTAATGCATCTGCAAAAAGTATCAACCAATGTCAGCCTGCGCAGTCTTCGCAGGCTGACATGGATCGAAACTTTTTGTTATTAGTAAATTTTCTGCATGTCTATGGACCATTCTACCAAATGATATCATCGGTTGTTAGCCAAAATGGATTTTATGGATCCATAATTATGTGATTAATTATTTAGTATACAACATCACGGAGACGCAATAAACCCCCGTTTCCCAGTGCGCCAGTCATATAGATTTATTTGGCCTTTCCTATGTTGTTTCAGCTCAGGGTTATTGGGAACAGCAGTGTGTCTTGCGTTCCTCCTTGCAACAGTACTGTCCACGGCACTTGTTTCGAAGCACAAGAAACTGGATGCTGGGTTAGTTCTTAAACTGAAAATTGTAACCTTTACTGCAACATGAAACACAACTGCCTCCATACCGGGTATGGTGTCGGATTATGCATATACCTTTCGTGTTTAACCCAAGTTGTGCATTTCAGCTTAACCAACGCTAACTTATTATTTACAGTTTAAAATGGCAGGAACAGTAGCATGTATCTATCGTATTACACTTCTTTTAACATTTTTTTCTATCTCAAGGGCACGACTTACAATTCAAGAATAGGAAATATGCAAATTAACAGAGCAATACCTTACTTATGGGGACAGATAATGTTTTCGGTTTCGTTTTAAAAGAAACGGGACATATTCTTTGTCTATTCTTAAATACCAAAACTTTTACCAGTACGTTTATACTGGTTCAATACGCCCTGTCGTGTTTCCAAAAATTCAGCTTAATCCTTTGGCTGCTAAGCGAGAGCCACTGACCTTTTGCGGACAGCGTAGATCAAGATCAGACTGCACAGAACGTGCAGTCTGATCTTGGATCTACACTGTCCGATGACGAGATATCTTTTCTCCAAAATACCTTTAAAATAGGGCAAAATCGGTTCAAACTATTGCTTTGAAAGTTTCATTTCTTTTATTTAGCAGGATAAGGGTTAATATACGCATCATAATTTGCTCATGTCGATGTATTTCAGAAATCAACCTTTCACCGACGTGTATGTAAAGCCGTGGATTCGTATAGGACCTTATGTGGTTGGGTTGTTTACAGGTTACATTTTATACAGGACAAAATGCAAAGTCAAAATGCATAAGGTAGGTGTAACAAATTTAGGTATATACATTGTATCTTGTCGGGTCATCTAAAATCGAAGAGTAGCCGTAATATAGGCTGCGAAGAGCTTGTTTCTTCAGTTTATACAGCAGGAATTTATACAGTTAATTGAGCTCTTGAAGATAGTTACAATGTTCTTGAACTCCCACCCCAGTGCTTTTTGTACTTGTGTGTGTGTGTGTGTGTGTGTTTTTTTTTTTTTTTAATTAGTCATTTTCTACATAACGTCTCTTTGTCATGTTCCGTTGTGTTTCAAGTGAAATATAGGTTTTTCCTTTGTATTTCTTGACTTTTAGCCAATACCTTATAAGTAAATTTTCCAAGTGCGCTGCTTGCTTTTTCAGTGAAACAGTAAAGTGGCTCCATGTGGCAATAGAAAGAAAATTATACTCAGCGTAATCATGTTACTGAAATAATGATATGTCTCCATTTTACTCATTTGACTTTTTAAAAAAAATTAAATAATACAGGGTACTAATGACATAAAAATTACAAATTTACGGATGTTTTAGCCAAACTGTTGCAAATATCAAACGGTGTTGAAAAACTTTAACATCTAGCGCATTCTCATCATGGCCTTCATGTGTACATCTCTACAACGTTCAGTGGCGAACAGAAAAAGTTTCTTTTGTTTGTTTTGTTTTGTTTTCATAGTTTTAATTAAAACCTCCACTTTTGGGTAGGAACGTTTAGCTAACAATGACCGGTCTTTTATATGAGCTGCGCTCTGGCACAAGGGTGCATAATGCATCTCCGTAATGCATGATACCAAGCAAGAGATCACATAATTATGGATCCATAAAAGCCATTTAGTCCAACAAACGACTGGATCTGGAGGTAAAGTTGTCTTTTGCCATGCAGAAAAATTACAAATAACAAAAAGTTTCGATCCATGTCAGCCTGCGAGGATTGCGCAGGCTGACATGGGTCGATACTTTTTGCAGATACACTTAGCCCCCTTTTCAAAGAGTATGGCTCATATATTTGATTGTATGTTTTCAGTTGCTAAACTTACTCGGGTGGATTATTGCCACATCGCTAGCTTTAGCTGTATTGTATGGATTGTACAGAGAGGAAGGTAAACCTAAACCAAGTTTAGAAGTGTCTACACTGTACAATGCCACCTTCAGGACGGCCTGGGGTATCAGTGTGGCCTGGGTCGTGTTTGCTTGTGCAACTGGGTATGGAGGTAGGTTGAATTAAGAATGTTAATCCTAAAACCTTTAAGAGCATAATTCCGTTGAGCCATGCTCTGGAAAAAGTGGGCTTAATGCATCTCCGTGATGAATTATGCCAAGCAATTCATCACATAATTATGGAATAAAAAAAAGGTTTTCTGACAACCGACTGAATCATGAGATAGAATGCTCCTTTGACATCCAGAAAATTAAATTTACCAAAAGCATAAAAGTTTCGACACGTGTCAGCTTGCCCGGACTGGATGGCTTACCCGGGTCGATACTTTTTTGCAGATGCATTAAATTCCCTTTTTCACAGAGCATGGCTCAGTTACATTTGAGGACATGTAGGATCAGACATTCTTCGGCGATTGAGATTATAATTATTGAAATGAATCTTTAAAAAAAGGATAAAGCGAGCCTCAGGCAAATTCAATTACATCATAAGACGAGTTCAATAAAATTCTATCTCAATAGCTGACGAATGTCAGATTCTTTTCATCGCATAGCTTTGTCTAAAAGATTACATGTAACTAAGCACCAAGCAGACAGTGTAAATCAAAGATCAAGGTGTATATTGTGTGAAGTCTGATCTTAGTGATCTACACCGTCCTCCAAATAAAAGTGAGTCGTGCTCTGTGAAAAGGGGGTATAATGCATCTGCAAATTGTATCGACCCAGGCCAGCCTGCGCAATCCGCATAGGCTGATATAGGCGAACTTCCTGCCATCATAAAGTTTTCTGCATCTGAAATGACCAGTCTATGTTTAATGGATCCATGATTATATAATGACTTGCTTGGTATAATGGATCACGGAGATGCATTAAACCTACTTTTCCCAAAGTATGGCTCAAATGTTTGCGCCGCCATCGGCAGTGAAAGAGTTAATTTGATCAATGACAGAGGTATGTAGGAAGGAAGTTCACATAGTTGACTATGAAAGACTTTCAAACAAGGGTTAAAGTCGATTTCAAAATTGTGCTTTATCCTCCGCTATTTTGGAATTTAAATGTTAAAGTCAATAAAGTCCCGGACTGTTGTAATAAAAAGAAACAATACGAGCGTATAACGTTTGTAAAAGTTTGAGCATCAGAACCCAAGACAAAGTACACGTCTGAGTAAATTATCGCACCTGTCCTTCAGATGCAAATAAAAAACAACCCATTTTCCATCTCAAGTTATGTTTTTCAGGGCCTTTTGAAATACTGACGCATATCTTTGCTATCGAACTTTTGTTTTAAATAATTTCAGGTCCCGTAAATGTCCTGCTATCCTGGTCCGCTCTGGTTCCACTTAGTAGACTGTCATATTGTGCTTACCTTGTGCACCCTGTTGTGATATTCATGTACTACTACAGTCAACAAACCTATATGTTTTGGAACGACCTGGAAATTGTGAGTACATGTATTTCTACCTTATCCCTACAAGCTTTTGGAGCTTCTAGAAGTTATGCCATTAACCCTTATCCTGCTGAATAAAAGAAATGCAGCTTTCAAGCCGATAGTAAACACCGAAATTTTTACTATTTCAAAGGTATTTTTGGAGGAGAGATATCTCCTTATCGGACAATGTAGATCAAAGATCAGACTGCACGTTCTGTGCAGTCTGATCTTGATCAATGTTGTCCGCAAAAGGTCCATGAGTCGCGCTTAGCAGTCCAGGGGTTAAAACTTTTTGCATAAGAGAAGCTATGTTACAGCAAACTTTGTAATAAAGTTGCAAAATATGTTAGCGGTCGCAGCCTACCTTGTCATAAAATCATTACATGTCGCCACTTTAGTTCACGGATGATTGCAACAAAACTGTAAAATAAGGTACATATAGATCTTTTCAGGTCACATGTTACTCTCCGTTTATCCGCCTGGAACCTCGTAATTGCAGAGGGACCCAAGCAGTTTGTTTCTAAATAATAAACCACTCTAGAAATATCCAGCAATATCAAATGTCAAAGTCGACCGTGCGATTTGTGGAAAAACAGGGGTTAGTCTAAGCACAGGCCTTTGAAGCTCTATTGGTCTGATACGGAGCACTAACATTTTTCTTGGTTGATCATCGAATACTTGCGAATTGGTACATCGCCTGTATATCAGGAAATACTACAATTTTCATTTACATCATTACTATAAATAGCACATTGGCGACTGCCTCTATATTGTATATATAGCTAATGTGCTATTTATAGTAACGGTGTCCGATAAGGAAAATTTCGTAGACCAATGGAGTTTCAGTGGCCTATGGTCTAAGTAGCTTCTAGTACGCCGATCGATCATTCATCAAAATTGGAATATTCTCCGATGAATCTCAGAGCCTGTCTATATCTTAAAACAGGGACACAGTAACATCACGAGAGTTTTTTATTTTGTATCATTCACTGCATAGCTGAAATATTTCTTTTTCAGATCTACATATTTATCGGAAATCTGGTTCTTTCCTATGCTACCGCCTATGTAACATCGTTGGCGTTTGAGGCACCAATGATGGGGCTGGAGAAAGTCTTACTGAGACGAGACAAGAGTTCTTGATAACAAGCTAATAAGTTTATTCGAGAATACGATGTATATATGTATGACCTTTGCTTCGTGAAAAGAGGGCTTAATGCATGTGCAAAAAGTATCGGCCCATGTCAGCCTGCGCAGTCCGCGCAGGCTGACATGGGCCGAACTTTTTTTGCTATTAGTAAAGTTTCTGCATGTCAAATGACCATTTTACCCCTCCCCTCGCCTCAAGAATTTAGTCAGTTGTTTAACAAAATGGATTTTAGGTATCCGTAAATATATACACATGAACATTAATTAAGCACCACCCATTTTCATGTTATCAGGTTCTGTTCAAGACAATGCAGTTGTCATTCTTGATATGGAAACCGAAGACTTGGTTATAAATTCGTTAACAGAACACTCAGAGAGGTCAGTCCATCAACTACCAACACTGCTTCTACATTTACTTGTACTTTATTGACAATAAGATAAGGACACTGAAAGAATAAAAATAATGATCATGTCCAAAACTAAGGTCACAGAGACTAGGCTGGTGGTCTAATGTACCAGAAATTCTAAAATTTCTAAAATAAAAATTCAGTGTTCATGCCTGAGCCAACAGCACTGGTGACATCAATATCTGGTGTATCCTTTCCTCGCACGGTTAACTGATGCAACCCTCCTCAGGTTGGAAAACAATAGCTGAATTCACATCATTAGCATCATCTGTCATTCGTCATGGAGTATACCTGGACTAATTCCTGTAGATTTTAAACGGGTGGATCCCTTGCTTGAACTTGATGCCCCCAGACGGTGCCACTAATGCGCAATCGGGTCGAGATCAGGCCTATTGCTGACCAAGGTAGTGTGTCAATCATTTTGGGCGGTACTTAATTAAAGTTCATCTGTACATGTATATAATGACTTGTTTGATATATATAATGCATCACGGAGATTCATTAAACTCCCTTTTGCCAGAACATGGCTCACATGTTACAGAGACTTGCAGCTGTATTGACCAATTATTCTGATCTGAATTCCAATCCTTAATTGAAGTACTAGCCATCTGATTATCTAAGACTTTTTTTCTCGGACAGTCGGATACTAGTCTTAGAATTTAGCTTTATCATAATATTTGAAATGATTGTTGAATACAGCTCTTGGTTTTTCTTCAAGAAAGTGCTAGGCAACCTTTGTTGCTGTATACTTGTTGTTACTGTTGTTGTTGTTGTTGTTGTTGTTTGATCTGCCATTATTCCGTTGAAAATGTTGAGACTACAATACTCGGTTTCTATGATGTATGCATAGCGTTATGACCTAACTCACCCTGTCTGCCGTCATTTGTTTACTCTCACCGATGCCATGGTCAGCTAGTTATGCAACAATCAAGACTATAATATTCATGATTTTTAGGTGTGTATGTGTGTGTATGTATACTGATTAGGCATTCAATGCGATATTGAGGGCAATTTCTATAAGTCAAATTATCTCTCTTTCCGGATAAAGACTATAGGTAGACAAATAACAGATTGTTCCTTTTATCTATATTCTTTTGTTTTTATCCTAGATTCCCGAAGGGATTTGCGATTAACGTAATTTGATATTTTATTATATGTAAGGTCCCCATGTAATTTAAAAGCGTATTTTATTCTCAATCATCAGAGAAAAACGTACAGACCGATTCGTAGAACAATCTAAGCAGATATAGTTGAGATATTACATAAAGCATTTCTGTGCAGTGCAAGAAACTCCAGGATAAAAACCAAATAATCCCCTTATCTGGACCAATGTAGTACTGGAGAGGAATCAAGGGAAATAACTGAAGAATAGCCCCCCCCCCAACCCAGCCCCATTCCAATTAGGTAACTAACACATTTGTAACAAATCTTAGTGGCTTTACCGAAAAAGGTCTGTCCCACATTCAAAGATCTATTTATTTAACTGGCTAGACTGCACGTAACTATTCAGCTAAGGTTTTCAAAAGTGATAAAGAAGACATAAATTATAGAAGACACGCTGTATTTGCATACAATAAGTACATTTGAGTGGTGCTCTGGGAAAAAGGGGGTTTAATGTACCTTGCACTCATCATATAATTATAGAGACTTGAAATCCATTTTGTCTAACAACCAACTGAATCACGTGGCAGAATGGTCCTTAAACATGTAGAAAATTTACAAGTAGCAAAAAGTTTCGACCCATGTCAACTTGAGCGGACTGCGCAGGCTGTCATGATCGGATACTTTTGGCAGATGCATTAAACCCCTTTTCACAGAACATGACTCATTTCATTTATCCAACGACAATGTTTGAAACAGCCGGATGACCTCCTGAAAAAAAAAGTGCAGTATTCTATAATACATAAAATCGGTTTTGGTGCAATGATTTTACGTTATATATTTAATTTACATGAATTAAAACATTTCATCTGTTATATGTTCACTCTTTAATATTTCAAATCGAAAAGAAAAAAATCTGTCTGCTGCATATGGTAACTGTCATTTACTTCATGAAGTATCTGCTTATATATAAGCAAAATGATCACCAACTTCTAGGGTCCGTATTCACCAACCATTCTTAAGAACGTTCTTAATCTTATATTTCCAGAATTTTCTAAATTTAAAAGTAACACAGTTTCTGATTGGCTAAACCAATTGGTTTAGCCAATCAGAAGTTGTGTTACTTTCAAATTTAGAAAATCTTGGAAAATAAGACTAAGAATGTTCTTAAGAGTGGTTGGTGAATACGGACCTAGGTACCATCGTGTTATCTCGGCTGGTATCGAAGAAAACGAGGTACTGTCATAGCCCTGCCGTCGTCTGCGTCTGCGCCGTCATGCGCAAAAACGTTGACATTTCATAGTATCTCTGTCATTACTGGAGACATTTGCTTCAAACTTCGGACTGGTGTTAACTATCAAAAGGGGAACCCATACAATGGGCAGGTAACCATCAAAGTAATTTGACACAGTTATGCCCCTTTTTCGACTTTGAATTTTCACTGAAAATGAAGCAACTGGAGCCGAGGGTTTGCATCTGCACGTGCTCTTTCAAAAGTTCAGAGCTACAGAGTATTGAAGTTTGTCGAAATAGTTGAGCCATGCTCTGCCAAATTAGGGCTTAACGCAACTCCGTGGAGCATTGTACCACGCAAGTTATCACATAAATATGGATCAAAGAAATCAATTTTGTCTAACAACCGACTGAATTATGAAGTAGAACAGTCCGGACACACAGAAAACTGACCAATAGCAAAACGTGTCGACCAAACCCCCTTTTCACAGAGCATGGCTCATTTTTTACTTTTAATTTTGAGCGTGTTGAATGAGATCATGTTTCTTTAGTTTGAATGTCTAATGTAACTTTCACTTTATTTCACGATAGAAATTTTTTTAAACACAATTATGAACAAACATAACAGAAAAAGACTCTCATCTTGGTACATACCTGAATGGCCGTTGAGATTTATCTGTATACGTTGCCCATTCGTCGACAAGCTGACGCGTTGCGTCTTCAACACTTGTCCGTTATGTTTGACCTTGATGGTGTAGGCTCCTTTAAAGCCTCTTACTGACACAGTTTGATTCTCTTTCAAGTGAACGCTTGTGTTTGTCATCCATTGTTTCTTCACAAGGTCTTGGTAAACATGCCCGGCTGCATTTGGCTTAGAAATGTAAATAAATATACAGTTACTGTACAAATATCAAGGTGAATTATTCAGCCATGCTTTGGAAAAGGGGGTCTACTGCATCTTCGTGATGCATCGTACCAAGCAAGTCATCATGTAATAATGGATCCATAAAATCCGTTTTGCCCAACAAATGACTTTAATCATGAGGTACACTGGTCCTTTGACATGCAGAAAATTTCCTATCGCAAAAAGTTTCGAGGCAGGTCAGCCTGCGCGGATTGCGCAGGCTGACCTGGTCGATACTTTTTGAAAATGCATTTAATCCCTTTTTCACAGAGCTTAGCTGAATTTATTCTGCTATCAACATATAAGCATGTGTTCACTAGTGTCAAAAATATGGTCATTGTCAATAACCATGTATTTCTACTACCTAAAGCATCAAATCTCAAGCTTTATTTATATTTATTTGACGGACTGTTTTGTTTGTTATATAGATATTTCCGTAGAGAAAAACAATGAAGCAGTTCAACCTTAAACCTACAGTAATATTTGGTCCTGTGAATAAAGCCTCAGCGTGGTTTTTCATCTTTCCATCCCAAAAACCCCAAAGTATGACACCTTCTATAGACGGGTAACTGAAAAACAGCTTCAACAATTTACCCAGTCTTGTTGCTTGTGATTGTCCATTCAGCGCAGACACAGTCAACTCTGGATAAGAAAAAAAAAGAAAAATAAATAAAGATACTAAGATTTATTTATTGCAAATGGCTATGAGCAGTGGGTAAAGTCACCGGGCCTAACCGGACTGGACCATACGAACCGGATCGGACTTAGTAACAGGAATGGACCGGATCGAACAGCATCGGATTTAAAGATAATCCTCACAGCCGGAGGGAAAAAAATGCGGTTAAAATTTGATGGACTGTAGAATGCTTCAGAATTAGTAATCTGTGTAAACATAGAATAATCACCGATATATATCAGTCATGCTCGGGCAAAAGGTGGCTTATTACATCTCCGTGATGCTGAGTACCTAGCAAGACATCACATAATTATGGATCCATAAAATCCACTTTCTTTAACAACCGACTGAACCATGAGGTAGGCTGGTCCTTGGACATACAGAAATTGACCAATAGCGAAAAGTTTCGGCCTAGGTCAGCCTGTGCGGATTGCGCAGGTTGAGCTGGGTCGATACTTTTCGCAGATACATTAAGCTCCCTTTTCACAGATCATGGCTCATATATAATGTAAAGGATAAATACAAAATCGGAAAAGACTGACATTTGGCATGAAGATACAAGAATGATTATTATTTGATAAAGATGAAATGGGTTAAATACTGGCTGAAAACGAGTATGGATGTATCTTTAATAAATGGATTTGACCATTTTCCTTCAATCCTGTATGGACCAACAAGATTTTATCTTAACAAAAGTGCTTAACCCACATTCGGTAGTCTGTCAGTACTTTCAGTGCTTTGATTCGAAGACTGAAGCCACTGCGTGTCATTTGTGAGTTCCACAGACGTATTCATAACCAATTTGAATTGGTACTCTTATTCATGGATTCAATACTTCCCAGCTAATTGGCCGAACCTTATCGGATGGCTTCTCCTGTAATTCATAATTATACTAGAACAATATTAATGATTCGTGATTAATGGCCCAGAATTCCCTTTGAGTAAGGCATCTTTAATCGCCTGTTTGTTAAGAAAAGTTGCTCAACTCTTTACCAAACGACAAAATTTTAGACTAGTCCAAATTGAAAGCCTTTGCAGACAACAAAATAAATGTGACTCAAAAATTGAAATTCGATTTGGAAAGGGTAGAAAACATTGAGGGAAAAGGAGACAATGCTGGTTACCGGCATTTTCTCCTTTTCCCAAAATGTTTTCAAAAGCTTTCCTTCTCAGAGTCGTTAAAAGTCCGAAATGTGTGATAAAATGTTAAGATATACTTAAAGAATTTTCAAATGCCTGTCTCAAAACTTTAAAGATATTGAATGGAAAACACCACATAAAGGTCACAATGCGCTGATATACCGGCTGATGATACTGGTCTACTCTCTCCGCACACGACAGTTGTTTTTGTGGAGAGCATGTGACTTGTACCGTAGAGAAAAAAAAAAACGGGGCGACCTACCAGTGATCATAATTGGTAATCCAGCTTCGACAACAACATCTAACCGACCCTGAAACAATTAAAGGTTGGAATGTCAGTATAGTTTTACTATAATCTAGTGTTTCAGAAGCATTCTAAGGCACAATGTTAACCCATAACCTTTCAAATAAGTTGAATGAAACTTGCAAGCCGATAGCGAAAAATCCGAATATTGCAATTTCAAAGTTATTTTTTGGAGAAAAATATCTCCTTATGGGGCATCATAGATCAAAGATCAGACTGCACATTCTGATCTTAATCTAAACTGTACACAAGTGGTCCTTGAGTCGCGCTTAGCGGTCTAGCGGTTAAATCATGACCTCCTTTGAAAATACTTTGTATCTGCAGGCAGACCTCCTTTGAAAACGCCTGACATCGCAAATTTAGAAAGTTCTGGGTCCGTATTCACCAACCATTTAGCTAATCAGAAGTTGTGTTACTTTCAAATGTAGAAAATCTTGAAGAATAAGACTAAGAATATTCGTAAGAATGGTTGGTGAATACGGATCCTGATAATGGGTATGATTTTATCTCGATGCCGTCACTTCTATTCAGGTATTAAAAACATATCCATATGGGTCATGCTCTGGTAAAAAGGGTTTTAATGGATCTCCGCCACGCATTATAATTGGCAAGTCATCACATAATTATGGATCCCTAAATTCCACTTTGTCTAACAACTGGCTAAATCATGTGGTAAACTGGTACTTTGACATGTAGAAAATTGACCAATAGCAAAAGTTTTCGACCAGGTCAGCTTTCGCGGACTGCGCAGGCTGACCTAGGTCGATACTTTTCGCAGATGCAGATGCATTAAACTCCACCCCCCTTTTCACACAGCATGGTTCATACTGAACTGGGATGTTTCAAAGTCGTCTTCTGGTGTCGCACCACTGCGAGATTGCTTCCGGTCGTACTAGTCAAAAGTAGTTCGATGTGAAATTTTGCAGTAGCACTTTTATTGCACTGTTTCATGGAGCTGAGAGGGCTTGATGGTATATAATTTAGATTTGCTTCAAATTTAGGTGGTGGGGGACCATTTAAATGTGATGTTATCATATATTGATTGGACTATTTTATGTCAGTGGAGGACCAAAAAATTGGGGTCATGGCCGTGAACAGGCATTTTTGAGAGGACAATTTCTAGGGTGCCTGTATTGATTGGGATTTAGCAAAAAACGCAATCGGTTGACATGTTGTTTTTTTATGCATTTTTTGAAGGACTATGACTGTACTTCTGAGAGCAAGAGACGGTAAAGCCAAAGCTTTGCCATTAAGCGATTTGTGAAGCTTCAAAGATGGTCAATTTCAATCTATTTTCAATATGGCAAAAAAACAGTGGTGTGACACCTTCTGCAAAGTTGTTTCATTAGATAATGAGTTATTATCCGGGTCCATATTCACCAACCATTCTGAAGAATATTCTTAGTCTTTCTCCTAATTTTTTTCTAAATTTGAAAGTAACACAACTTCTGATTGGTTTAACCAAATGGTTTAGGCCATCAGACGTTGTGTTACTTACAAATTTAGAAAAGTCTGGAGAATACGACAAAGAATGTTCTCAAGAATGGTTGGTGAATACGGACCCCTGTTCTTCCTGTGCATCTTAACCCTTTACCAAACGACAAAACTGTAGCCTTGTCAAAATTGAAAGCATTTGCAGACCACAATTTCAATGTGGCTGAAATGGTGCAACTTTTCTTTGATAGCATAGAAAACATTGAGGGAAAGGGAGAAAATGCTGGTTACCAGCATTTTCTCCTTTTCCCACAATGTTTTGAAAAGGCTTCTTTCTCAGGGTCGTTAAAATTCGGGATTGTGTGGTAAAGAGTTAAGGCGTCTACGTTACACATGTCGCACAGTGTTTTCAAATATCACCGTCAAAAGTCAGCATTGCTAAATCAACGAATTAGTTTGTACATCTATTTGTGAAAATGCAAAGAACAACTAAATCTATGACAGGCAATCTGAAAGACGGATCCAGGCTATGAATTTCGTTTCTTCAATTACTAGTATTTGAAGTGTAAGTAAAGACCCAATGTTCCTGTTGATGTCAGTATGCACGAACATGCTTTAATAAATAAGCTGGCAAAGGAAGGTCATGGAGGTCATGTTGGAAATATGAATCTAGAAATTTACGGAGACGATCTCGATTTTACGTTCTTGACTTTACTACTGACAGAAAAAAGATGAGTAATGGGTAACATATATGCTCCATGAAAAAGGGTGTTTAATGCATCTGCAACAAGTATCGACCCATTTGCTGTTGGTCAATTTTCTGCATATCAAAGGATATTCTAACTCATGATTCAGTCGGTTGTTGGACAAAATGGGTTTATGGATCCATGATTGTATAATGACATGCTTGGTACAATGCATCCTGGAGATGCATTAAACCCCCTTTTTACTATAGCATGGTTTGTATGTATCTGACAATTAAGAAAGCAAAGAGATTGGCGTCTTTTCTCTTCGGCACTCCGTTTCGCCAATACTAACATGCCACATTACAGGGTTCCCTTGTCTTTACCTTAACTGCGGTAAATCCGTCATCAGCATTGTGGAGGTGAGACTGGACGCCAATACCACCAATTGGCACACCAGCGGCCTTGAACTTTAACGCCTGGTCCTTCAAAGCCTTTAAATGAACCAAGAAAAATGAATATGGTCTGTTATATATAGAAACTCGGAGAAACGCTGAGCGGACTTTATTTTGTCGCTGGGAACTGGATTCGTATTCACCAATGTTCCGAGACTTAAGAACGCTCTTAGTCTTATTCCCCAAGATTTTCTAATTTGACAGTAACACAGCTTCTGATTGGCTAAACCAAATGGTTTAGCCAATCAGAGGTTATGTTACTTTAAAATCTAGAAAACCTTGTAGAATAAAACTAAGAACGTTCTTAAGAATGGTTGATGAATACGGACCCAGGTCTGACTTTTTATGAGCAGTCATTATTATCAAATGCTGACAAAAAATGAAATTCTCAGGTACTTAAAAGTAGCGCTTGCCTTACTAACAAAGTGTATAACTATGGCGTGTTGGCACATTTTGATAATACAGTTGTTTTCCCGAGAATTATTTTAGCTCACATATCCAGCTTCGCATCTAGAATTTGTCTCCACAGCTAAAGTTAATCAGGGTCCTATAAAAACGCAACAACTCTAAATAAGGTTCTGTTTCTAAATTCTTAGACTGCCCATTTAATTAATTACGATATTCTGTACCAGCCGATCAGATGGCTGGTTTTGGAATTTCGAATAAGAGTCGAATTTAAAACCTTACCTGGAAAGTAAAACTCGGTCACAGCCGATAATAAAAGTCAAATAGGCACGGGAGCCATTGTTCCTGGCCAATATATACTTAGTGCATCTCCCGTACTTTTACAAATAGTGCAGACCTAGCAGAATTATGTTGGATCAAAGGTACCCCCTGCTGTGAGAGATCATTCTAAGCAAGAAAATCATTGAAATCCTAACACGAGAGCTTTCCCAACAAACTTACGATGTACGCTCATTTCAATCATTAAGCAATCAAATGTTTAGCCAATGCTCTTTGTGACACAAGTGAAACATCATCCCATTTTCATACATAAAAAATATCCGGGTATTACTAGCTTTTTTTTGGGGGGGGACGACCTTGAATTAAACATATACCATAATGATTGTTGAACAAAACATAAAACAAAACTGTCTTCAATAGTATAGAAGGTTGTTATGAAACCGTTTTTTATGATGTTAACTAGTAAACCCTTTTAGATATACGTCATGATCTGTGAAAAGGAGGCTATATTCATCTACAAAAAGCATCTACCCGGGTCAGCCTGTGCAGTCCCCGCAAGCTGACCTGTGTCTCAATTTTTTGATATTAATAAATCTTCTGCAGGTCAGAGGACCATTCTACCTCATGGTAGAGGCTTTCATACAAAACGGATACTTGTATTATGCAACAACTCGCTTTTTCTTTTGCATTAAACTCCTTATTTGTAATGACTTACAGTTGCGCTCTGTCCAAAGTCCAGGATATTAAAATCGTTGAGGAACAATTTGGTTTTGTTATCGAAGGCGTGTATCTGTCGGAACATGTCCATTGTAATATCCGGATTGTTGGTGTGGCGTTCGTAATAGTCACCGTGAAGGTTCTCATTGTTAACATCCCATTGCTCAAGCCTAGAAAAGTGCTTCAAAAATCTGAACTGCTTGAATTGTAATTTTATTCTGGGAATTTTTGGCTGATTACAGTCCCTCGTAGACCATGTCAATTAACATGTGCAGTTCTTAACCGATGTTGACTGTACTAAGTCAATTTATCTCCCTTACTAGATAAAGACTTAAGGTAATCAAATAACAGATTGGTCCTTTCACCTTTGTTTTTATTCTTGATTCCTTTCGGGGTGTTGCGATAAATATGATTTGATTTATAATTGTGTCTAAGGTCCCCATGTGATTTTAAGGCATAATCTGCTCTCAATCAACAGAGAAATGCATGTATATTGATTTGTAAAACAATATATGCATATTTAATTGAGATATTATCTGAAGAAAATATCTGTGTAGTGCAAGAAAATCAAGAATAAAACTCAAGTAACCCCTTTATCAGGACCAAAGCAGTACTAGAGAGGAATCAAGGGAAATAACTGTAACTTCTAGAGAATTCTGCCCAAATCGATGCTTAAACCTCAAGTTTGTTTCTGCCTTCTCAGTTATTTAAAACTGTAAATGTAACTTTCGTGCTGTATTCCTTTTACATGGTCGCTGCACATATGATATTAGATCGGAGTACCCACATCTATGCCAAAACCTTTCATTAGTGTATACAAACATACCGCAATTTTACAATCATAGCAAAAAAGAGGGCATGAAATGAATAAATACGTGGTATCAACCAGCCTGTATTAAATCTAGCAATTGAATTAAATGGTAACAGAAAACAGCACCAACAACTTCCCATCATTTGAGTCATTATTACAAATACGTTACAAACCCCAACAATTGCCATGAATTCAAGATTTATGTCAATGGGTCAAGCTTATTCACATACATGTGAGGTGAGTCATGGTCTGTGAAAAGGGGGCTGAATGCATCTGCAAAAAGTATCGACTCATGTCAGCCTGCGCAGTCCGCGCAGGCTGACATGGGCCGAAACTTTTTGCTAGTCGTCAATTTTCAGCACGTCAAAGGACCAGGACCATTCTTCCGTGCGATTTAGTCGGTTGTTTAACAGAATTGATTTTACGGATCCATAATTATGTGATGACTTACTTGGAATCACGGAGATGCAATAAACCCCCTTTTGCCAGAGCGCGGCTCAATCCGTTTGTTTTAACTCCCGAGACGCTGATAGCAGCTTTGATAACTGCTATTGTAGTCAGATTTTGCATTTACAGTGTCACCCTGTTCAAACCACCCTTGCAAATGCCATTTTTACTGATTGAAAATGTTTATTTCCTTTATTTAATACACGACTGTTTAAAATGTTACTTACAATCCTTTAGTATGACTCATTAGACCTTGTATACGGTTGTGTATCGCAGATTTCATTTCCTGAGCGTTCAGTTGTTTTACCCAAGGTTGGACATACGTGTCGACACCCCAAAACACACAGTGACCTCTGACCTTTTTACTGCAAAAGTTTGGAAAATAAAACGGATCAGACAACATTTTAGACAAAAAAGAATAATCAAAGTATACATGTAATTATGTGTGTGTGTGTGTGTGTGTGTGTGTGTGTGTGTGTGTGTGTGTGTGTGTGTGTGTGTGTGTGTGTGTGTGTGTGTGTGTGTGTGTGTGTGTGTGTGTGTGTTTTAACAGGTCCAGGAACTTCAAGAAACATGGGTTGCTCTCTTGTTTTACGTAAATGTGAACGAAAAAAGAAATATGTGAAGTCTTCATTTTTAAATGTAAGAATCCGTCAACTTTGAGATGTTTTAATTATAATCTTGAGATGTCTATATTATAATCCTCTCTGTGACCAGCATACATGTACTACCTTAATGCACAACAAATGCCAAAATACGGTTCATAAAAATACGGATTTTTTCCTGTACGGTATTCGTACAACAAATATATTGAAAATTCTGTCATACCCGTGTTGTTTTATTGTCTTTGTCGCAGTAATTGGTGTGTCGTAATTTATGTGACCCTGTAAACGAGAAAAATAATAAAGCAATGCTCTGGCAAAATAAAACATTTTCGTGGTGCATAATAACAAGCAAGTCATCGTATAGATATGGATCCATAAAATCCGTTTTGTCTAACAAGCGACTGAATTGCCAATTTACAAATGGCAAAAAATTTAGACCAGTGTCAGCCTGCGCGGAATGCGCAGGCTGACATCGGTCGATACTTTTTTGCAGATACATTCAGACCCCTCTCTTCAAAAAGCATGGCTTGTATTTCAAAGCATATGGAATATCCTCGTCATCTTTATTTAAAATAAAAAAAAAACAGCATGAAAATTAAAGTCAGGTCAAACTGAAATTCAAGATTGAAAGTATCAAATTACAGCTTTAGCAATTACCGAAAATACTGTTTTTGTGTAATACACAGCTTATCTTGTTGTAACTCTGGTTCACTTGTATATGAACCATGCTCCGTGAAAAGAAGGCTTAACGCGTCTGCAAAAAGTTTCGACCCATGTCAGCCTGCGCAGTCCGCGCAGGCTGACATGGGTCGAAACTTTTTGCCACTGGTCAATTTTCAGCATGGCAAAGGACCATTCTACCTCCAGATCGAGTCCATTGTTAGACTAAGAGGATTTTATGGATCCATTATCATGTGATGACTCACTTGATAACATGCATCATGGAAATTCATTAGGCCCGCTTTTGATAGAGCATGGGTCACATATGTGATAAACCTTTATTCATGATGAAAACCCACACGTGGTTTAGAAATGCGTTTTTAATGTTGTCTACTCCAAATTTCTTTAAAGATGCGATAAATGAAAAAGAAAATTATCAATGGAAGTGTCATATAAAACAAACAATGAACAAACCTGTGAGAAAACAAGAATATATTTACAGATGAAAAGCGTGTCAACACATGCACTGTTCAAATTTCTGCGATCTTATATCAGAGAATGAACGTATTCATAGATATTTTCTTCACAATTACCTCCGTCTTACATTGCAAAACAGTTTAATTCATTGCCCCTTCTTTCCTCCAATCCCAGCTTGTATTCTGAAGCAGTCAATGGGACATAAAAGGTTTAAAAAATATCATGTAAGTTAAAAACTTAACCTGCTAAATAAGTTTGATGAAACTTTCAAGCCCATAGTAAAAACCCAAATGATGCTGTTTCAAAGGTATTTTTTTTTTGGGGGGGGGGGGGGGATACCTCCTCATCGGACAGTCTAGATCCAGGATCAGACTGCACGTTCTGTGTCTGATCTCGATCTACACTGTCCGCAAAATGTCCTTGAGTCGCGTTCAATAGCCTACGGGTTAACGAAGTTGATGATTGGTTACCCGATTGTATTCCATTGGTCTCCATTTATAAGCATTTGCCAGCGTTGCCCACTCAAAGTTATTATAGAAGGCATTCTGATATGTTGTGCTGACGTTGTCTATCATCATACGGGCGTCCACGGCACTTCCGAATGCAAACTCGTGTGATTGTTGCACTATCTAGAAAAAAAAAATCTTTCGTATAGGCTGTACTCCGTTTTGGCAATAGCTTGCAGTGGACCTATCACTGATTTTTACCCAGCATTTAATGAGTAATTTCCTGGTGCCTGATCTGTAAATGAACTGGTCCCCGTTGTAGATATACATATTGCAATTGGCACGGGCTATTGTGTCGTTGCTTTTCATTGGGCTACATGTATATCACAGAATAGCCAATCAGTGCAGCATACACATTTGCTGTTTGGCTATAGAGGTAACATTGCGATTTTTGCACAATTTGAAATTGGTTATCGAAACTAAAAAGAATACTAGCTGACATAAACATAAAAGGTGACACAAAAAATACAATTCACTTATTTGTGAGGTCAAGAATACTGGAAAATCTACTGCTCTGGAAGTGAGAGTGACCTCCCCGGAATCCCTAATTAGTCTAGCGTCATGGCTTTTCTAAAAATAGATGGGCAGAATTCCGCCCGTTTTTAGTAGCCTGTACCCATCCCTATACACTTGCTGTGTCAGGGGAGGTAACCAATCTAATCTGTAAAGAGAATTGTCCGGACCGAAAACTCTTCTTAGTTCGTTCAGTGAAATACCCCGAGTGGCTTACCTTATTATTGTTCAGAAACGCAAAACCAAAACCTTATTTTCGGTTTGTAGCAGAACTCACTGCCTTAAAGATAAAACTACTACAAAATTGGAAACCATACGAAGGGGAGGTTTTTCGGTTGCAACTTCATAACAAATATACCAATATGGGAGAAGCAGAAATTTAGGTCTTGGCCATTATTGACAATGGTACGAATAAATTTTCTTAATTTACTGAAATCCTTTTCGACAGTAGCTAAATAATTCCGACTAAACCCAGTTTTTGTTGTTTTTAGAGAGTTGTTCGGATCATTAACACTTTGCCAAACAATCCCGTGTTTTAACGATCCTGAAAGGAAACGTTTTTGAAAACATTGTGGGAAAAAGAGAAAATCGTGGTAAGCCGCATTTCCTCCTTTTCCGACAATGCTCATCACTCTTACAGGGAAAAAAATCATCAGTTTAGCCATATTTAGTCTGGCGTCTGCAAATGCTTTCAGTTTGGACCATTCTAAAATTTTCATGCTGTCCCATGACAATACCATGCTTCGTTTTAATTCACCATTGTTCATTTCAGTCTACACAAAAACCACTATGTCTGTCCTTACCTCTATATCAAGAGACTTTCCCGTGGTGCCGTGCACACTAAAAAGAGAAAAATTCTCATTATCGCCAGTCCGATAGAGTTATCTCTCTTTGGGCACTCTTGTGCATGTAAAACAATGGACAAGTCTTGCAAGACAGCGCAATATTATCGGAACCCATTATCTTCCGCTAGGTGGCATATTTTTTAAATACATACCTTTCTGATATGGGCATTCTGGGTAAAGAATCGGACTACTTTTCACGGTGGCAATCAATGCAGCAAATTTCAAAGTGAAATACATGTTTAATAACTAAAACCTACCTTGTCCTATTCATCTAGCTATGGTTAGCTAACATATAACCTATGCATCAACCATGGGGACGTTATTTTTGTTGTTATTCTGTTGCGCGTATCCCGGTTTTTTCCATGTCTATATTTAGGAAGTGTCTACAGAGATTTGCATTCAACAGTGGTATTTTATAAAACTATTTTCCCTGGTTGAAATCATTATACCTTTAAGAAATTTATAGCGAAAAACTGGATTTATTTCTCCATAGACGTATTATTTATAGCCATTTTCCGCCAGCTATTTTTAGGTCAATTTATGCACCGCGTGTTGATTTTTATCCTGTACAGGATAGTGATGCGTCATGTAGCAGACATGTTTAATCTTCGAAGAATATTGACATGTGCAGACACCGTATCAGAAGGTGTCGCACCACTGCGAGATTGCTTCCGGGTCGTAGTATCAAAAGTAGTCCGATGTGAAATTTTGCAGAAGCACTTTTGTTGCACTGTTTCATGGAGCTGAGAGGGTTTGGTGGTATATAATTTAGATTTGCTTCAAATTTAGGTAGTGGGGGACCATTTAGATGTGATTTTATCATATATTGATTGGACTATTTTATGTCAGTTGGGAACCAAAAAATTGGGGTCATGGCCGTGAACAGGCATTTTTGAGAGGACAATTTCTAGGGTGCCTGTATTGATTGGGATTTAGCAAAAAACGCAATCGGTTGACATGTTGTTTTTTATGCATTTTTTTTTTTTTTTTTTTTTTTTTTTTTTTGAAGGACTATGATTGTACTTTTGAGAGCAAGAGACGGTAAAGCCAAAGTTTCGCCATTAAGCGATTTGTGAAGCTTCAAAGATGGTCAATTTCACTCTATTTTCAATATGGCAAAAAAACGGTGGTGTGACACCAGAACCTACACGGTACCTGTAGCGTAGCCTAGTCGTTAACTTATCCCTAACAGGAAAAGCAATAGAGAAATGAAAGCCTTAATATGCTTATTAGACACTGCATCGCAATGGAATGTGACTCGGTTGGTAGGCCTATAGATGGCTGCGTTTTATTGTACTTCATATGTGATGCCATTGAATTTTGTTTAAGCGTGGTCCCAGTAGTGGGTCCCAGTAGTGGGCTAAACGTGCCTTTAACTTGAAGATTTCCACTAATGGAAATAAAAAGTATTGTTAACGGACTATCAACTCTGGCGGTTTTAGCTTTGGTCGATGGCCGCTTGTTTACAGTTTACAGTTATTGGTTTCGTGCAGGCGGTCCTGAAACACGAATCTGTTTCAATAACAAATGGAAAACGTAAAATCTAGTAATCTACATCTCATTATCGTCAGATAGAATGTTCAATAATTTTTCCAAGCAGAACAAATTCTGTTCGAAATGTCCAGCCATACTTTTCTCGTCTCTCCTCCTTAACCATTTACCACACAAGCCCGAGTTTAAACGGTCCTAAAGAAGAAGCCTTTTGAAAACATTGTGGGAAAAGAAGAAAATGCTGGAAACCTTTTCCCACAATGTTTTCTACACTTCAAGGCAAATTCCAATTTTTTTGAGTCACATTTATTTTGTCGTCTGCAAAAGCTTTCAATTTGGGCAAGTCTTAAATTTTTGTCGTCTGGTAAAGGGTTAAACCCAACTCAGATCTTCAGCCCTTCAAATGCTGAGTAGGCTACAATAGCAAGTGATTTTATTGACAATTTGTCTATCAAGATTAATTTCTCTGCATAGCCTATGCTGTAGACTGATCTCCGATCTACATGATTGATCTCTGATCAACATAGACCGATATTTCAGCCCCTAAGGTCTTAAAAGTACGACTCTGGGAATCTTGTCTTCTGACTGACAATATATTTAATATCAAAGGTCCAGTAGCGGCCAAAAGTACACAATGCGAGTATTGAAAAGCATTTGAATTCAAATCATACCATTTAAAAGTACATGTATGGACATTCGTGTGAAAATGAACATCTGTTATTGTACGGTCGGGCTAAACTTCAGTGACTGGCAGAAAAAAAAAATTTCAAAACTGGGTAAAAAGTTGCTTAGTTGCTCTATCTTTTGTTTACTTTTTACTTGGTTTTAGAATTCATTTTCCTGCCAGTCACTAATATCTGGACCAACTGTACAATAACAGATGGTCATCTTTTCAATCATTACCATACTTTAAAATAGTATTATTTAAATTTAAGTGCATTTTAAAGCCCGCGGTGTTTATTTTTTGTCCCCACTGGGCATTTAATCTAACGCTGTCAGTGTACTACAATCAAACATTTCCTTACCTAATGGACATGTCGGCTTTCCTCACTTGTTCGATCCTCTGGTCCGCCTGCCTCTCCCAGTCTGGGTCTACAGTCACTTCTTTCAGACTGCAGTTGTCAACCATATAGTTAGCATTAGCATCTGTTTGAAAATATACCTGACAGTCGTGGCTACCTGCAATAAGGTAAAAGTTAGGTAAGAAAAACTCCTAGTCGAGAAAGATGTCGTTGTTTGGTATATTAATTTTACATCAATAAATTTATGGCATTAACCCTTATCCTGCTGAATAAAAGAAATGAAATTTTCAAGCCGATAGCTCGTATAACCCCAAAACTTTCCTGTTTCAAAGGGATTTTTGGAGGGAAGATATCTCCTCATCGGACAGTGTAGATCAAAGATCAGACTGCACGTTCTGTGCAGTCTGATCTTGATCTACGCTGTCCGCAAAAGGTCAGTGGGTCGTGATAAGCAGCCTAAGGGTTAACAGTTGATTTTGGTAACATTTTGAGTCTGTTTTCCCACGACATCAAATTTCTGACATAGAAAAATCTTAGAACATGTGATTTCTTTCTCAAAAGGAAAGTAATTTGTAGGCATTTAAAAACAAGAGGGCCATGATGGCCCTGTATCGCTCCACTGGACTCGTGGGGCAGGGCCAATTTTGACCTTGGGGCTATAGTATGAAGAGTTCTTGTGAAGCTTGTAAAGGTTTATTAGGTAAAGCTACATGCCAAATTTAGTAACCCTAGGCCATATGGTTTAGGACTAGAAGACTTAAAGTTTCCACCATAGATGCCTATGTAAAACTTGTGGCCCCAGAGGTGGGGCTAATTTTGACCCTAGAGCTATAAGTTGATGAGTTTTGTGGTAGATGTCCATTAGATGAAGCTACATGCCAAATTTATCCCTAGGCTATATGGTTTAGGACAGGGAGATATTTAAAGTTTTCACTTCATAAACTTAAGTAAAACTTGTGACCCTCGGGGCGGGCCAAATTTGACCTCGGAGCTATGATTTGATGAGTTTTTGTAGAGGTCTATTAGATGAAGTTACATGCAAAATTTGATAGCCCTTTGTCATATGGTTTAGGACAAGAAAATATCTAAAGTTTTCACTATATAAACCTATGTAAAACTTGTGACCCCTGGGGCGGGGCCAATTTTGACCCCGGGGCTACGATTTGAAAAGTTTTTGTAGAGGTCTATTAGATGAAGCTACATGCCAAATTTGGTAGCCTTAGGCCATATGGTCTGGGACAAGAAGATATTTAGAGTTTTACCTATATAAATTTATGTAAAACTTGTGACCCCCGCGGCGGAGCCATTTTTGACTAGAGGGCTATACTTTGAAAAGCTTTGGTAGAGGTCCATTAGATGAAGCTACACACCAAATTTGGTAACCCTAGGCCTAATGGTTTCGGACTAGAAAATTTTTAAAGATTTTCAATATTTTTCAGTATTTGTTGCCATGGCAACCGGAGTTTTCATAGGAATCAAATTCTCTGTGGAGTTTCTGAAGAGGGCCATTGTAGGATCATTTCTGTGAAGTTTCGTTTAAATCCGATGGGCAATTTCAGAGATGTTTAATATAAAAGTTAACGCACGCACGCAGGACGGACACAGGGCCATGACATAAGCCCGCTGGTCTTCGGCCAGTGGAGCTAAAAATCATATCATGAAAACTATATGTAAACCACCGTGTTTGACATTTTAAAAAATAAGTACTCAACGAGCTCGTGCTTTCACGATCCCGAAAGAGAAAACTAACGAAAACATTGCGGTAACCAGCATTTTTCCTTTTTAAAGACAAAACACTTGAGCCAAAGGGTACGGAGTATTTCAGCCAAACCATTTCGATTAATAAATAAATGCTTGGATTTTTTAAGGATTTTTTTTAGGTTTTTTTCATGTAGTAGTTAACAGTGTAAGAGTTGCCAACTAACCATCAGATAAGGTTTTAAGATCTCCGACCTCGTACCACACATTGGCCTTCATTTTCGGCGTTTGTCCAAACGGTAGGTATTTCGTCTGACCTGTTGTAAAAGAAGACGGTACATCTATACTTGTTCATTACCTTTAGGAACAAGATACTCAGCGCCTATATATGTAGTTACAATTGCAGTACCAGACGCTGTCCTAGAGTAATAACATGTAAATGAAATAAACATACTCTGTCTCGAAAAAAAAAAAGAAAGAGATATTGCTATCCACAGAATGCTTAGGCACAAAATGTTCAGAAAATTTCGGGCAGTGCGTTCGGTGCACGTCCTGCGAAGTCTTGCCTTGATCCACACAATCCAAGAAAGGAACTACGATAGCGCAGAATACGAGTTACCTCGTTGTCTGCGCATGTCATATTCTTCGAAGATTCGACCTGTCTTATATGACGCATCACCCATCCCCCGTATACCAGGGAAAAGTAGGGCTTATATCGAAGCTATTAGCCTATTACCAAAGCATGTAGGGGCTGTTTTAATAAATGGTCGGTGCATATGTTACATGTTAGCCGATCATAGCTGAATGAATGGCACCAGGTAGCGTTTTATTGAGTATACGTTTATTTCATTTGAAATTCAAAGTCACGGCTGTTGTTTTGAAAAATTACTCCGCTACTGTACCCAGGATGCCCAAATTAGATAGATGTGTATTTGTAGAATGCCATCTAGCGGGAGATAATGGAGTTACCTTCATGTACATGTATATACGGTGCTGTAAAAACGAGTATTTTCGGTCCTATTCCTAGTCGAACTATTAACATTTGTACTGTAGTGACGCTATTTTTTGCTTACCGTTGTCCAATTTACAGGAAACAACGACGGACATTGTTTGGTACATGTGGTTATTCGCAATGTTCAGAAACTTGACCTGACTGTGAAACCGGTACACTTTTCCTCCTTGTAGACCACTCACGCTCTGTATCAGACCTTTCCAGTTCTTGTCTCTGTAGGTATAAAACAAGGGCTTAGTGCCCATAACATGCGCAAGTGTGTAGGCCTATTCTTAAAAAAAAAACATCGAAATACGAAGTAATTTTGCTATTTTAGCGAATAACCCTTTGGCTGCTAAACGCGACTCACTGACCTTTTGCGGACAGTGTAGATCAAGATCAGACTGCACAGAACGTGTAGTCTGATCCCGCATCTACACTGAACGATATGGAGATACTTTTGTCGAAACTTTATGTGTGAAATACCATTATACGAGTTTTAACTATCGGCTTGAAAGTTTTATTTAACTTATCTGGCAGGATAAGGGATAATATCATTCTCATCATAATTCTTCACCAAACAATCCTATGTTTTCACTACCGTGAGGTTGAGAGCTCTCCAAAACATTGTGGGAAAAGGAGGAAATGCTGGTAACCAGCATTTTCTCCTTCTCCCACATTTTTCCCCTATCCGTTCAAAATTTAAATACCATCATTTGAGTCACATTTAACTTCTCGTCTGCAAAGGCTTTCAATATGGACGATTATAATGTCGTCTGACGAAAAGTGATTGAAATGCAAAGTCTCCTAGTAGTTCGGTTAGAATTTTCCGATTTCAACTATCCAAATGTTTTTGGGCCAACCGATTGAACGGTTCACTCTCTTATCTCCGTTTATCTGAGATACATAGTATGCAAATAAGCTCAGCTGTAACATAGTGCTACCGTATTTGGCTCTGTCTATATGCTTATCTTTCAAGAGTTTGCATGTGTCGGAGTTTATTGGCTGCACTCGGTGCTCTAGCAAGACTATGTCGTCGAACTTGGCTAACTGTTTGTTTTGACTTGTTAGTCTCAATATTACGGCCAAATACACACCCACATGTATCTGTTTTGACTGTCTTCGGTGTAATTTGATAAAATAAACTCTGTTGAATATTATCCGATTTCAACTGTCCGTTTCAAAATTATATGTATATAAGCCATGTTCTGTGAAAAGGAGGCTTAATTCATTTGCTAAAAGTATCGGCCCAGGTCCACGCAGGCTGACCTGGACCGAAACTTTTCGCTATTGATCGATTTTCTGTATGTCCAGGGACCAGTCTACCTCATTATTATAATGATGGCTTGATTGGTATAATGCATCACGGAAACGCACTAAGCCCCTTTTTGCCAGAGCATGGCTCACATCTGTAAAAAAGAGCGTGCAATATCTATCTTGTATTTAAAGTGTCTGTTATATTTTATGAGATATTGCAGGGCAAAACAGATAGGAGGGTAATTGAATTATTTCTTGAAAATAAAGAAAAAAAAACATTCATCTAAACAAAGTGAAGTAAGCAAGTCTTGCTTTTTTTTAACTTGACTACCTTGAAAATTTGCAAATGTCACAACATTCAATCTGTACTTTGCCTGTGAAAGAAACATTTATCTAAAGTAAAACAGAAAGAAAGTCAACCTGTTGGTGATCACAATACTGTGCTGTCCATGTACCGCGTCATTGCTCGGTGCCGAATGGCAAGCTTTGCAAAACCAATTTCCGGAATAATCCGTCGACTCGAAATCTGGATTCTGCAGCAGTTCTTGAGCACCGTGACAAACACTGAGAGACACAAGGACTGTTAAAATTCCAACAATAAATCTCTGCATCTCCATCCCGTACAGGATTCGATGGTTTTTTAAAGTGTGAGATGCAAGAAACTTTGCCCATGACCTTGATATCTTTTTGGTAGAGTTTGTGACCTTCACCCTTTTTCACTCTTATCATCGCGTTTTTTACCATAATTACTACTACTATTCTTTCTGTCCGTCAAAGATTCTGACTTCTGTGTAATTCGACAGTCTCGTGCTTGCCAAATCGTCCTATGAAAAAGGAACAGTGTATGGCGGGAAGAGGGCCCCTGTATGTATGTTCAGAAATAAAGAGCAGTCTTCTAAAAGACAACAGAAGAGAGCCCTGGCAAAAGGTGGTTTAATGCATCTCCGTAATGCAGTGTACCAAGCCAGTCATCACGTCACTATGGGTCCGTAAAATCCATTTAGCGAAAAGACCGACTGAATCATAAGGTTGAATGGTCCTCTGAAAAGCAGAAAATTCTTCAAAGAGCAAAAAGTTTCGATTCATGTCAGCCTGCGCGGTCTGCGCAGGCTAACATGAATCAATACTTTTTGCAGATGCATTAAGCCCCCTTTTCACAGAGCATGGCTCATTAGTGATCTACGCACTATGATAAAGCTGTACTCTCTACCAGACGACAAAGCTTTATTCAGACAGGTCGTCTGAATTGAAAGTAATTGCAGACGACAAATTAAATGTGTTCAAAAGCGACGGGGCTTCTCTTTGAAATTGTAAAAAAAAAACATCAGAGTAATAGGAGAAAATAATGGTGGCCAGCATTTTCTCCTTTTGCACAGCACAATCTTTTCAAAACATTTTGTTCAATAGGGTCGTTTGAACTCAGGACTGTTTAGTAAAAAGTGAATAAATCTATCGTAATGGCTTTGAATTGAGTTTTGTTATGCAATAGGTTATAATATCAAAGATACCAGGTAGGACAAGAGTTCAACTCTTTGGCATTAACTTTCGCTAGGTGGCATTTTTCAAATACTTACCTATCTAATATGGGCATTCTTAGTACAGAACCGGACTACTTTTCCAGGCGGCAATCAATGCAGCGAATTTCAAAATAAAATAAACGCTTACTCAATAAAAGGCTATCTCGTACGATTCACCTAGCCATTGTTAACTAGCATGTAACCTATGCACCATCCATTTATTTATTTATAAACACAACTCCTATAGGCTCGGGAAATAGACCTGGTACATTTTAAGTCTGGAAAAACCCAGATGCACAAATCCTGGGTTTCCTGAAATCTATATTTGGGAACTCTGTACAAAGATAACCAGCAAACAAGGACATTTTTTTAACAAAAAAAAAACTATTTTTCCCGTTTGAAATAATTAAGTTTGTTCAGAACTTTGAAGCTAAAAACAAGCGAGATTTTTTCACATAAGTATTGTTTATAGCCATTTTGTCCATTGTTACTTTTTTAGCGGCGGAGTTTTAGGTTACGCACAGCGTATTAATATTTATCCCAAACATGATAGTGATGCGTCATAGCAGACATTCAATCTTCGAAGAATATGACATTCGCAGACATCAAACTCTTTGGCTGTCAGAACTCGTTTTCAACAATGGTTGATCTCTATTGTGTTAGCTAGATCTAGGTGAAATGAACATTTTTGTCCGAAAGAAACACCTACAAGTTGGCTTCTTTAAAAAAGAAGCCAGGAGAGGTCGGCATCAATGTTTTCAAATAGTTTATTAGCTTTTGATTTCAATACATTTTGGTAGATGTAAACAAACAAGTTAGGAATTAAATGAATTAGAAAAAAAAAACATCTTTTTTTCTTTCAATTTTGCTAGTGTAAAGGCACAAAACAGTAAAAGTTCCACATTGTTATAATATTCTAGGAATTGTAGGCCATATGCTATTAACATGCTCAGAAATGCATTTTTTTTTTTTTTTTCAAAATTCAAGCACACAAAACTTAAGATGATGACCCATTTGGCTCTTTTTTAAAAGGTACAAACCTCTAATGAATGTTTGTAATGTGTGCTCAGATAAGCCAAAATATTTTTGGAAAGGAGAAATCGTTCAATTTAAATTTGATACGATATGCTAATTCCACTGAATATGCAAGAATCTTACCTGATGACAATAAATAAAGGTAGCCTATACATAATACTAGTACCTGACATGTTAAAAATAAATGTAACATTTTTTAATCCTTTAACAAACAGCAATTTTTGGACTGTCCCAAACAGAAAAGGCATGCAGACGACAATTCAAACTTTGATAATTAATGTGGAAGATGGTGCTTTGATGTGATGGAAACAATTGTGACAAAGGAAGAAACTGCAGTGACTAGCAGCTTCTCCACTTCCCACAATATTTTGAAAAGTTGTCTGCTGCAGACATGTAAAATGAAGAGGTTGTTTGTCTAAACGTTAAAAATTTAAGAAGGTAGATAAATGAGCCATGCTCTGAGAAAAGGGCGCTTAATGCATCTGCAAAAAGTATCGATCCATGTCAGCCTGCGCAATCCGCCCAAAACCAAAGGACCACAGACTCTTTTGAGGTGTGGGGTACGTTGGGCCAAGAGGCAGGACTTTTTTTCCGCTCATAAGTTGATTTTCACGGGATTCTCGGAATCCCGCATAATAGAGGCAACTCTGTGTGTTATTTCATCAAATCTATATCATTATAAATCCATAGAATTTTTGTATAAAACTGAGACAAATGCAAGACTCTAGTCAGTTTTGAAAAATAGAACTTGAAAACATACTGATCAGCCTATTTACATGTATATCTATTTGTGGGGTACGAGTTCTCCAGAGAATTCGTGCTTTCGAGATTAGGGTACGAGTTCTCCAGGGTACGAATTCTCCAGACAGTATCAAGTCACGTGATCTTTTCCCGCGGTGTTGTTTCTCTTTTTTTTTTAACGAAATCTGTTTCTCTTTGCTCAGATTTATTTGTTTAATGAAAAATTGCATTTATTGGAGAGATAATTTAAAATCAATATAGTATAATAAATCTTTTTGGAAATCCGTCATATAAAAAAAAAAAACGTTTATTTCCTATTTCAATTTTTTGATTTCGGTTTGTTTATAAAACCATGACGAAATAGACTGTGTATCAGAACAATTTCGCAAAAACAAATGGATTTGGACAGTGATTTCTGTCGCAGTCTGCCTTTTAAACTCACCACTGTTGGAGAGGTCGGATGACCTCTCCAATAAGTACTGCAGTTTTCTTTTTCAGGTAGTCAAATGTACCCTCCAATTGCTCTTTAGTTTTACCCCTTCAATGCCATAGGCAAAAACAGGGACTTTTGCAGGCGGCATATATCAAGATTAGACTGCACAGCTAACAGCTTGCTATTAGATAAAGATTGTTACTAGTTTCAGTATGTTATCAATCGTCGAAGGAGGTCGGGTGTACATTGGGAGTATAAGACCTTTGTCACCTACGCTGACTACGGACTTTAAGAGGGGTTTTCTCAAAGTAGTAAAATGAAAAAAATGGGGGGGGAAATAACGTCTCTTAAACATTTATTTTGATGTAACAAATCATGCATTTTCTTCCGCATTGTCTGAGCTTATTCCGAGTTCACGTAAAATTTTTGGACCTTCCCTTTCATGAATTCCTGATTGGATCGGATAATATCTACCTTTCATGGACCACAAACTGGATATCAATAAGTCGTGAGAAGAGTACCGTACATGTAGTATCGTACCTCAATCTGCACGAAATTATCGGTCTTAAATCACTTCTTTCGTTAAAGGGGAACTATATTGAAATAAACGTGATTTTGTGATTAAATCTTTTTATTTTGTAACACTGTGAGAAATGGAAGAGTTACTTGGTTTTAGTAATTATCCATTTTCTTCAAACCGCTATTTCCGTGGCCGTGTCACCCGGCACACCAACAGGCTCAAACTCATAACTCCCCATTTTTCCACCCCCACCTTCCACACATAACGACAACTCGCGGTTTTAAAAACATAAATAGATTCAATTACAAAATCACGTTTATTTCAACGTAGTTCCCC
This sequence comes from Tridacna gigas, assembly GCA_945859785.2. Taxonomy (NCBI): domain Eukaryota; kingdom Metazoa; phylum Mollusca; class Bivalvia; order Cardiida; family Cardiidae; genus Tridacna; species Tridacna gigas. Next base: position 25,660,150 of record OX244028.2, read on the forward strand.
TTTCACGAAAAAAGGATTCAAGACCGATAATTTTGTGCAATTTTAGTTAGATACTACGTGTACAATACTCTTCTCACAACATAATGATATCCAGTTTTTGATCTCTAGTGGATTTGTTTTGTTTGTTTTTATTGGAGTTTAATTAATGCCGTTTCAACAGTTTAGGCCATATCACGGTATTTCCTGGCTTTCTCACACCAGTATTGACACAACTTTCTTTCCAAGTCACTGACTACTTTTCCCACTTGAATCAGAGGTGAGAGGCGAAAAATCGCCGGAAAGAAAGTTTGTTTAAACCTGGTATCAAACTCACAACCACCATGTCACGAGTCAGATACGCTAACCACTGAGCTACCCGGGATCATTATCTTCCGCTAGGTGGCATTTTTTTCAAATACATAACCTTTCTGGTATGGTCATTCTGGGCACAGAACCCTACTACTTTTCAAGGCAACAATCAATGCACCGAATTTGAAAAAAAAAATTACTCACTAAAACCTACATTGTATGATTCATCCAGCCATGGTTAGCGAGCATAAAACCTGTGCACCAGCCATTTATAAACATAGCCCTTATAAGCTTGGGAAAAATCTCCGGTATAAACCCGGCAAGATGGGGACTTTATTTTTAATGTCAAGTCTATTGCACGAATTGTACTTCTACGTGAACTCGCAATGAGCTCAATGGAGAAGATAATACATAACCTGTTACATGAAAACAATCCTTAATGTGTCGAGTAAACTTATCATACATCTTTTTTTTTTTTCAATCTAGAAATAAGACCCAAATAATTGCAATTTCATGGTTGCTTTTTCCTACGGTATTCCTGCAAAGCGAACAGTGTAGATCAAGATCAGGATGCACGTTTTGTGAAGCCTGATCTTAATCTACACTGGCCGCAAAGGCAACTAAAGTCGTGAAAGGAGCTTTAAGGGATAAATAATTCCTAAGAGACATAATTTCCCTCCCCTTTTTCATTTTGCCACTTTGAGACAACCCCTCTTAAAAGTCTGCAGTCAGGTGTCCGCGGTCCGCAGTCAGCGTAGGTGACAAAGGTCTAATATTTGGCACTGAAAGAGTTCAGGGTCCGTATTCACCAACCATTCTTAAGAACGTTCTTTGTCTTATTCTCCAAGATTGTCCAAGTTTGAAAGTAACACAACTTCTGATTGGCTAAACCGAATGGTTTAGCCAATCAGATGTTGTGTTACATTCAAATTTTGAAAATCTTGGAGAACAGGACAAAGAATGTTCTTAAGAATGGTTGGTGAATACGGACCCAGATCTCAAAACTTGAGCAACTTTACCAGTTATGATGCAGGACAAGAGCTAACAAGTGCTAAGTATGATCATTTCATGGCAAGTAGAGACATCAAAAGAGAAATGCCTTCATCTCTAAATACCCTTGTCAAAGACCAGCGAGCTTATGCCATCCGATGACTAACTTTTATTTCAAATTCCTCCTCAGAAACTCCAACTGATTCAATTTCATCCCGGCAAACGTGAAGTTTTCGTTTCTTCTGTATGGGTATATTTATAGGTCATTTTCGTCATTGACCAGCTGGACTTAAAGCCAAAAGTAGCAAATAGAAAAAATAAAACAAAAAGCAAACACCTTAATTCTTATTTATTCAAAACAATTATCACTAAGCATGGATAGTTCACATAGTTCACATAGTTCTAGAGACCAGATGTGATCAATAATTTGATCTCATAAGCAGTATAATGCTTCTTTGGCCCTTTTAAATACGTTTTCCCTATATTTTTATCCAGACACGTAAGTCACTTCCGGTTTATTACAATCAATATCCTTTTCGGTATCACTTCTTTAATAATATTACTATTCACATGACACACACACTTCCACAAGTTACTTCATCCGTTTGTCCACTGGTACGTTTACACATACAGATCACTAACACTATTTACACTTACTTGATAATATTTACATTTACATAATTTTAGCTAGTTCGAATGATTTAAGTACAGAAAAAAATTTCCTTATATTTATGCTAATATTTCAGTTTAAGTTTGGTAACAATGGGGATTGAATTTATTGTTAGTTATCCAATATTTGTTTAGCCTGGATTTGAAGATATTGATAGACGGTGCTTGAACCACAATGTCTGGTAAACTATTCCAGGTGTTAACAACTCGGTTGCTGAAACTATTTCTTCTACATTCGGTTCTTGATCTATATTTGATTAATTTGTATTTGTTACCTCGTGTTACCCTATATGGTATTACATTAATAATGGTATTAGTATTTACATCGACCTTATTTATCAATCTATATACCTGAATTAAATCTGCTCTTTCTCTTCTATATTCTAATGTTGGTAGACCTAATATTTTCAATCTGTCTGTATAGGACCTGTTCTTCAGAAATGGATAAAACAGGACAAAGCAAACTTGTATATTATGCTGGTAACAGATTTTGCCCCAATGTCTTTTTTTTTTCCCAATGGTATCGTTATCACAAAACAATTATAAAATCGTGAATACTTTTTAACAGAATCTTTGGCTCCTTTTCCTTTACTTTGAAAGAGTTCAATTGGCTATCAACCTCTACCCCTTACCCAAACAATCCCACATTTTACGGCCCTGGGGAAAAGGCTTTTTAAAAAACATCATGGAAAAGGGAGCAAATGCTGGAAAAACCAGGATTTTCCCTTTGTCACGCTATGTTTTCTACCATTTCAAAGAAAAATCCAACACGCTTAACTCTTTACCAAACGACAAAATTTTAGACCAGTCCAAATTTAAAGCATTTGCAGACGACAAATCAAATGTGACTTAAAAATTGAAATTTGTTATGGGACGGGTAGAAAACATTGTGGGAAAAGGAGAAAATGCTGGTAACCAGCATTTTCTCCTTTTCCCACAATGTTTTCAAAAGGTTTCCTTTTTAGGGTGGTTAAAAGTCTGGATTGTGTGGTAAAGAGTTAACCACTATTTGATTTGTCATCTGCAGACGCATTTAGTATGTACCAGTCTTAAATTTTCTTCTTTGATAAAGGGCTAACACACTTAGCAGAACTTAGGTGCTTTTGCAAAACAATGTAGACATGAAGATAGGGGCTGAGCTCTGCATGCCAAAGATCAACATTCTCAGATATTGTGTGCAATAATCAAACCAAAGGAACCGTGAAATTAAAACATTCGGTCATTTTTACTATATATAGATGTAGTTTAACTGAGAGTTGTAAGGGTGACAGTGGTGTAAGGGAAGAGGAGGCAGCCCCTCACAATCAAGGCTCTGTGCTTGAATCCTATAATGGTGGGATCAACTTATAGACCTACTCACATCATGCTGGTTACGGTTTCTAGGGAGCAATCATTGTGGGTGATTATAAGAGGGAAAAACTTGTTTAACAATAAATGAAAAATAAATGGGTCATGCTCTGTGAAAATGGGGTTTAATGGATCTGCAAAAAGAATCGACCCAGGTCAGCCTGCGAAGTCCACACAGACTGACCTGGGTCGAAATCTCACCCCCCCCCCCACCCCCAGCCTCACTAGCATTGATGTCACTGGAACTCCATTAAGAAACTATTTTTCATAACAAGTATGCCGTCCAAACTTTTAGCATTTTGTTAGTCGTAGTGATATTTTAAGTATAAAAATTATTTTTCTCCATAATCCTCCCAAAGTTTATACTGTTGCATTTAGCACCACTGTAGTAAGTGACTAGTGAATTATTGAGGAAAACTCACGACCAGACTACTACCCGTAGTATATATGAGCCATGCTCTGTGAAAAGGGGACTTAATGCATCTGCGAAAAGTACCGACCCAGGTCAGCCTGCACGATCCGTGCAGGCTGACCTGGGTCGAAACTTTTCACTATTTGTTTAATTTTCCGTATGTCGAAGGTCTAGTCTACCTCATGATTCAGTCCATTGATAAAAAAATGGCTATTATAGATCAATAATCATGTGATGGCTTGATAGGAATCATGGATCAGGAGAATGCATTAAGCCGCCTTTTGCACACAGACAGACAGACAAACAGGCTAATTCAAGATTCACAAACATGTAGAAAAAGGTGTATGTCAAAATTGATTTATGAGTTAACCCATCCTTCTGGTATAGGCACCCCTTCTGATACTAAAGAATGTAATAGCCCTAGTTTAAAGTAAGTATATTCAGTTAGTAGCAGAGATATGAGAAAAGGTCAAATGACGATGGCAGTGACGAGGTTAGGACAATACCTTAAACTTTTCTTAGAAAACAGCCAAGCTAAAGATATTCTGTGTGTGTGTGTGGGGGGGGGGGGGGGGGGGTTGAAAAATAGCACATTATTGAAAAACAAAAATAAAAGCATTTATCTAGAGTATGTATGTATTCAAAATCCCTTTGCAATGCTGTGAAATTCCATGAAAAATAGGATACGCCATTTTTTGCAAAACAAATAAAAGCAATCATCTGGAGTATACATATACATGTTCATAAAATCCCTCCACAAATACCACAGATTTATCATCAAAAGGACAATGTCTTGGCTACAAAAAAAAACATCAAACTTTACTGTTCCAGGCTGAACTTAACCCTTCACCAAACAATCCAGTGGTAAAAGAACATGAGGAAAAGACATTTGAAAACATTGTAGGAATAGGTGAAAATGCTGCTTACCAGCATTTTCTCCTTTTTCTACTATTTTTCTACCCTTTCGAAGATGAATTTCATCATTAGTAGCATGTTCAACATGTCATCTGCAAAGGATTTCAGTTTGGACAGGGCTAAAAAATTTTTGTCTTTTAACCCTTTACCACACAATCCCGAGTTTTGACGACCCAGAGAAAGAGGCTTTTTGAAAACATTGTGGGAAAGGAGAAAATGCTGGTACCCAGCATTTTCTCTTTTTCCCACAACGTTTTCTGTCCTTTTACAGACAAATCTCACCATATAAGCCATATCTAATTTGCCGTCTGCAAATGCTTTCAATTTGGACAAGTGTAAAATTTTGTTGTTTGGTGAAAGGGTTAAGGAGTTAAGTTGCTACTTCAGATAGTCTGCTTGTAAATATATCCCCTAAGAATCGTCACAGCGTTGTTTTCAGAACAGCAGCATCTCACCTACAAAATAAGAAAATTAAACCTTGACCCTTTACTGTACGATCCCTGGCTTTACCAAAACGATGAAAAAAGCAATTGAAAACATTGTAGGAAAAGGAGAAAATGCTGGGTACCAGCATTTTCTCCTTTTTCTACAGTGTTTTCTATTCTTCAAAACACGAATTTTATCATGTATACCATGCTTCATGTGTCATCTGCAATGGCTTTCACTTTGGTTGAAATACATTAGTCGTCAGTAAGTGTCATTTGTCAAAACATGTTATTATGCTTGCCAAAGGCTTGCTTAATAGCATTTTTTTATAGACTCCTTTGCTGCAATTTATCTGAAACGCCAGCTTATGTCTGATCCTACATGTATATATAACATACCATTTTGGCCAATCATCTCTGAAACATTTAACTGAAAGTAATAGTACTTGTGGGCTACAGCATCATACAATGTTTGGGACTGTATTTAACACCATGTAGATACAGAATTGTTCCCCATAGTGTCGGATTTTATCCGTCGCCAGGCATGTACAGGCGTGTATTTGAGCCCCAAAATTTGTTGTATAGGGATCAGTACTGGCTACTAAAAATAGGCAAAATTCTGCCCATCTATTTTGAATAATGGCAGGTCACTCTTGCTTACTTTACATTCAGGAGAGGTCATTCACGTTTCTTGTGGTTTCTTCTGCAGATCAAACGGCAAACTGAAGTGAATTTTGCATGTTTACTTATCTGCAGATTTTGATAAATTGTAAAGTATATGTACTGATTTACTTATGTAACGTTTAATGATTTGGTCACTTATCCAGGTACATGTATTAACCATAATGCACACTGCTTAACCCTTTACCAATAGAAAAAATTTTAGACTGGTCCAGACTGAAAGCATCTGAAACTGAAATTCTCCTTTGAAGGGTAGGAAATATTGTAGGGAAAGGAAACAAGAGGGCCATAATGGCCCTGGGTCGCTCACCTTAGTAGAGTGCCTTAAAGGTTTTTCTTTAATTTGACCATGTGACCTAGTTTTTGACCGCAGGTGACCCAATTTCAAACTCATATTTCATGAAGACAAACATTCTGACCAATTTTCAAGTCAACTGAGCAAAAAATGTGGCCTCGAGTCCCCTAAAGATATTTCTTTAATTTGACCTAGTGACCTCGATTATGACCCCAGGTGACCCAAATTTGAACTGGTCTTTGACTATATCAAAAGAAACATTTTAACCGATTTTCAAATCAAATGAATAATAAATGTGGCCTCTAGAGTGCCCACTAGCTATTTCTTTAATTTGACCAAGTGACCTAGTTTATGACCCCAGTTGACCCAAATTCAGACTCATGTGAGATTTTACAAAGACAAACATTCTGACCAATTTTCAAGGCAATTAAGCAAATAATGTGGCCTCTAGAGTGCCCACAAGGTATTTCTTTATTTTGACCTAGTGACCTAGTTTATGGTTCCAGGTGACCCAAATCCAAACTCATCTGGTATTTCATCAAGACAAACATTCTGGCCAAATTTCAGGTCATTTGAGCAATAAGTGTGGCCTCCAGAGTGCAAACAAGGTATTTCTTTAATTTGACCCAGTGAACTAGTTTATGACCCAAGTTGACCCAAATTAATCTTATGTGAGACTTTATAAAGACAAACTTTCTAACTAATATTCAAGGCAATTGAGCAAATAATGAGAGTGCCAACAAGGTATTTCTTTAATTTGACCTAGTGACCTAGTTTATGACCCAAGATGACCCAATTTTGAACTCAATGAACTTGTTGCGCTAAGATGGGCAAACAAACTTAGAAGAGAATCACTACATACCAAATATCAAAGCTCTACGCCTTCCAGTTTTAAAGAAGAATTTTAAAGTTTTCCTTCTTTGTTCCTATGTTCGAACTTGTGACCCCCGGGGCTGGGCCAGTTTTGACCCAGGGGAATCATATGAACAAACTTGGTAGAGGTCCACTAGGAAATGCTACATACCAAATATCAAAGCTCTACACCTTCCCGTTTAAGAGAAAAAGAAATTTAAAGTTTTCCTTCTTTGTGACTATGCTCAAACTTGTGACCCTCGGGGCGGGGCCAGTTTTGACCCAGGGGCATCATATGAACAAACTTGGTAGAGGTCCACTCTGAGATGCAACATACCAAATATCAAAGCTCCACACCTTTCGGTTTCAGAAAAGAAGAATTTTAAAGTTTTCCTTCTTTGTTCCTATGTTCGAACTTGTGACCCCAGGGACTGGGCCAGTTTTGACCCAAGCAGCATCCTTGGAACAAACTTGGTAGAAGTCCACTAGGAGATGCTACATACCAAATATCAAAGCTCTATGCCTTCCCATTTAAGAGAAAAAAAAAATTAAAGTTTTCCTTCTTTGTTCCTATGTTTGAACTTGTGACCCTCGTGGCTGGGCCAATTTTGACCCCAAAGGCGTCATATGAACAAACTTGGTAGAGATCCACTAGAAGATGCTACATACCAAATATCAAAGCTCCATGCCTTCCTGTTTCAGAGAAGAAGATTTTTAAAGTTTTTCTTCTTTGTTCCTATGTTGGAAATTGTGACCTCCGGGGCGGGGCCAGTTTTGACCCCAGGGGCATCATATGAACAAACTTGGTAGAGGTCCACTAGGCAATGCTACATACCAAATATCAAAGCTCTACGCCTTCCAGTTTCAGAGAAGATGATTTTTAAAGTTTCCCCTCTTTGTTCCTATGTTGGAAATTGTGACCCCTGGGGCGGGGCCAGTTTTGACCCCAGGGGCATCATATGATCAAACTTGGTAGAGGTCCACTTGGCAATGCTACATACCAAATATCAAAGCTCTGCACCTTCCAGTTTCAGAGAAGGTGATTTTAAAATTTTTACCTCTTTGTTCCTGTGTTCAAACTTGTGACCCACGGGACAGGGCCAGTTTTGACCCCAAGGGTATCATATGAACAAATTTGGTAGAGGTCCACTAGGAGATGCTTCATGCCAAATATCAAAGCTCTATGCCTTCTAGTTTTAGAGAAGGTGATTCTTCAAGTTTTCCTTCTTTGTTCCTATGTTGGAAATTGTGACCCCCGGGGCGGGGCCAGTTTTGACCCCAGGGGCATAATATGAACAAACTTGGTAGAGGTCCACTAGGAGATGCTACATGCCAAATATCAAAGCTCTACGCCTTCAAGTTCCAGAGAAGATGATTTCTAAAGTTTTCCTTCTTTGTTACTATGCTCAAAATTGTGACCCCCGGGGCGGGGCCAGTTTTGACCCCAGGGGCATCATATGAACAAACTTGGTAGAAGTCCACTAGGCAATGCTACATACCAAATATCAAAGCTCTACGCCTTCCAGTTTCAGAGAAGATGATTTTTAAAGTTTCCCCTCTTTGTTCCTATGTTGGAAATTGTGACCCCCGGGGCGGGGCCAGTTTTGACCCCAGGGGCATCATATGATCAAACTTGGTAGAGGTCCACTAGGAGATGCTACATGCCAAATATCAAAGCTCTACGCCTTCAAATTTCAGAGAAGATGATTTTTAAAGTTTTCCTTCTTTGTTACTATGCTCAAACTTGTGACCTCCGGGGCAGGGCCAGTTTTGACCCCAGGGGCATCATATGAACAAACTTGGTAGAAGTCCACTAGGCAATGCTACATACCAAATATCAAAGCTCTACGCCTTTCAGTTTCAGAGAAGATGATTTTTAAAGTTACCCCTCTTTGTTCCTATGTTTGAACTTGTGACCCCCGGGGCAGGGCCAGTTTTGACCCCAAGGGCATCATATGAACAAACTTGGTAGAGGTCCACTAGGAGATGCTACATGCCAAATATCAAAGCTCTACGCCTTCAAGTTTCAGAGAAGAAGATTTTTAAAGTTTTCCTTCTTTGTGACTATGCTCAAACTTGTGACCCTCGGGGCGGGGCCAGTTTTGACCCCAGGGGCATCAAATGAACAAACTTGGTAGAGGTCCACTAGGAGATGCTACATACCAAATATCAAAGCTCTGCGCCTTCTAGTTTCAGAGAAGAAGATTTTCAAAGATTTTGCTTTTTTTTCCTTTTTGTTGCCATGGCAACCAGAGTTGTGGGTGGAATTCAATTCTTTGAACAATTTTGGTAGAGCTTTACCCAAGGAACATCCCTGCCAAGTTTCATCAAGATTGGCCAAGTGGTTTAGGAGAAGAAGATGTTTAAAGAAATTGTTGACGGACGACGGACGCCGGACATAGGGCGATCACAATAGCTCACCTTTAGCACGTTGTGGTAAGGTGAGCTAAAAATGAAGGGTACCAGCATTTTCTCCTTTTCCCACAATGTTTTCAAAAGCCTTCTCTGTCAGGGTCATTAAAACTCAGTTTTAGTTTGCATTGAGATTAATACACCAAACCATGTCACTGTAAAAGCTAGCCCCAACAGCAAGGCATATTTTAAGTGCTTGTATGTCCTGAGTCTATGTTGTATACACATAATAATAAATTAACTACATCAAAAACCAATCTATCACACCAAGATGTTATACATGTATATAAAAACACATTAAGATTGGCTAATACAGCTCATCTAGCATATCCAATGAAAACAATCATCACAATAGCCTGTGCCAGTTGTATATATCTGTATATGAACAACAGGGACCAGTTTAATCCTAACCAAAACATCACTGCTCTACACTGGAAGAAAACCACTATTAACACTATGTTATATCCATTCCTGGCCTCATATCCTCAAATCTGTAACCACTCTCTGTAAAGAAAAGCAGTTTTACTCCATATATACCCACCTAAGCATCTGAATTTCTCAAATAAGGAAAAAGGAGAGAAAAAATGTATCATGTTTACCTGTGTGTAATTTATACACTTTCTTGAAGTATGTGGGTGGTATGAAGCCTGTGGCATTCCCCTCTGTCAGTATCACACCATTTGACGATTTGAAAAACTTGATTCCACCTTGAAAACAAAAACATTTTTTCTGTATTAATTTTTTACTTTCTGCAAAAAACTTTAGACCCCTCTTACATAGAAATTTTGTGAAAACACTGTGACAATTAGATTAGATACTCTCAAAGAAAAATTTGTCACAGTAGACCTCTGGCTTCATTATAAAATTTACTTCTACAAGCTTGATCCTCGAAATCCTATCTTTTAAACTGAACCACAGAATCTTTTCTGTTAACGACCATAAGAAAGAAGTATTTGGGAAACACGGTGGGAAAAGGAGAAAATACTGGTAACCACTAACCAGCATTCTCTCCTTTTCCCACGTTTTCTGCCCTTTCTGATACAAATCTTATTATTCATGCCAAATTTAATTGTCATCTGCAAGCATATTCAATTTGCACTAGACTAGAAATTTGTCATCTGGTACCAAGTTAAAGAGCTATACATAATTTGTTATTGTTACATTTATTATTTATTATATATACAGTCTCAAACTCTACATAGGTTATTTCAGATTGAAAGGAACCATCTACATTTATGTATATGAAATCAATGATATGTGAATATGTAACATTGTTCAATTTGCTCTTTTTTTCTCTGAACTTCTCTATGACAAAAAGGAAAAATATTAATTTATTATGTGATAAATATTTGAAACACTTTCTATGACATAAACTATTTCAGCAAATAGTTCATATCTGGTGTCCTTATCATTTTATATCTACTATATGTTTGTTTGTTCAGCGCCACATGTATTGACTGTACCACTTTCCCACCTAAAAATACAATTAATCCACTGGAGTGGAAAAAAACTTTTAACTCATAAGCAAGCCAAGGGTATAAGTCCTAATCTTGACCTATGTTGTTTGCAAAGGCCCTCTACCTCTGGTGCTGAAAGGGTTAATATAGTGGACACTTGAGAATAATAACTATTATCATACTAAGACAAATTTAACTTCTAATTATGTTGCATTCGGAATCATCTAAGTGCAAAATTCAGGACAAGATTGTGTTTAAAGAAATGGTTTAGTACCTATGACAGATGACGTACCATGACTCGACCTTAAAAACGTAAAAGGAACAAACCTCTTAGAGCTTTGGCTAGGTCTATCTCAACAACAAGGTCACAGCCAGGTGGAAATCCTGTATAAACATATGAATCAAGAAAAATTTAAAAATATTTTTGTTGAAAACTTATACTAAACACAAAAGAATTGTGGTTACATTTTGTCCAAGTAGTTCAAGAACTGAACTTCAACAGAAAATCAATGCTGTAACAATCTGTCAGGGTATCTCAAGGGCTGAACTCTGGACAGAAAAAAATGTAGACTTTACACTGTGTCCCAGTGGCTCAGCTGCAGTTAAAAAATTCTGGGCTTTTAATCACAAGGTTGCATGTCTGAATTAACTCTTTACCAAACGAAAAAAATTTAGGCCAGTTCAAATTGAAAGCATTTCCAGACGACAAAATAAAATGTGACTCAAAAAATGAAATTTGTTTTGGGAAGGGTAGAAAACATTGTGGGAAAAGGAGAAAATGCTGGTTACAAGCATTTTCTCCTTTTTCCACAATGTTTTCAAAAGGCCTCTTTCTCAGGGTCGTTAAAAGTCGGGATTGTGTGGTAAAGAGTTAAATCAGCCAAAGTTCCTTTTGAGGAATAATAGAATTCCTTACATCAGGATTAGTCCTTATCATTGACCACTGTTTAACTTAGTTAATCCTTAAAGCACCTTTCACGACTGTAGTTGCCTTTGTGGTCAGTGTAGATCAAGATCAGACAGCACAAAACATGCAGTCTGATCTTCGATCTACATTCTCCACTTTGCTAAATCTTTTTAGACTAAAGCAACCACAAAATTCCAATCATTTGGGTCTTTTTATTTCTTACTGAAAATGACTGTTGGGTTTATTCAGCACTCTAAGGGTTAACTCTGTACTAAATGATCTCTGATGAAGAAGACATTTTTTTTTTCCCATATGGACTTCCTATACCCTTTCAAAGACAAATCCAATTTTTTGGGCCATGTTTACAGAAAAAATCTTGATCATACTGCTAGATCTAGTTAAGAAGTGGAATGTCAAATAGGTAAAAAGTAAAATATTATGGTTATGTACGTATATGAGCCATGAACTGTGAAAAGGGGGTTTAATGCATTTTCAAAAAAGTATTGACCCATGTCAGCCTGCACAGCTGGCACAGGCTAATCTGGGTTGAAACCTTTTGCTGTTGATCAATTTTCTGCAAGTCAATGGGCTAGTGTACCTTAATTGTGATTCAGTTGGTTACTATACAAAACGGATTTTATGCATCCATGGACGTTGCAATAAACCCCCTTTGTCCAGAGCATAGCTCCCACATAATTTCTGTTACCCATCTACACATTGCATGGACCTGTCTCTCAACCCTTACCACTTTTAACCCCTGATTCCCTCTCTGCAAAATGTATATGCTGGCGTCGCATCCTTGACAACCCCTAGATGGAAAAAAAGTTTTCTCTCAATACCAGATGGGCAATACTTGTTATGCCCTCAAGAAGAACAGCTTTTGAAAGATGTTTTCACTAGTAATTCCCCCTTTTCCATCATGTTTTCCACATAAAGTAATACAAGGATTTTGCAAAATATGACTTTTTGTCTTGCAAAAGATTAATTCTGCTGTTTGCGAAATCATTTTAACTCTACCAAATGACAAAAATTTAGACTGGTCCAAATTTAAAGGATCAGCAGATGACAAATTAAATGTAACTTAAATGGTGATTTCTATTTTGGATTGGGTAGAAAACATTGCGGGAAAAGGAGAAAATGCTGGTTACCAGCATTTTCTCCTTTTCCCACAATGTTTTCAAAAGCCTTCTTATACAGAGTTGTTAAAACTCGGGATTGTGTGGTAATGGGTTAACGGTCAAAAAGAAACACAGTTGAATATCTATATTTTCCAACTTATCTGCTACAAAATTGTGTTAGTGAGAGGGATGGTTTTATGCTTAGTAAATTTCAATTTAACATCTTTTATCACATAAAACCACCTCCAGCAGTGTATTAACCCCATGACTAGTGTACGTATTTTTGTTTTTTGGGTCCCTGTTCTGTAAAATCTGTAGATATGAGCACATGAAGCCAGTGAAACCTACCACAGCACGTGCCGGAATTTGTACCACTTCGCCATTTCTTGGGAAAATGACGTCATTGTTGCAAAGGCGTATACACGTGAAAAGCTTTATGGTTTTCATTTTAAATAACAACAGAAAATGCAGAGAAATGTATCTAAATCCATTAAATTGTGGAAATCTTCCGATTTACTTGCTCTATATGGACCGTTTCATTCAATTTTCGATGAACATGTCAGATCTATCTTCTTATGTAGGTGCACAATTCAAACCGAACTACATTTGTAAACATGGACCCATGAACGGTATGTAGGCTGAAGGTGATGATGCAGGATACTTGTTTGTCTGTCATTTGTTTTATGTGATAAATAGAATCTCACATTTGTGTTTATGTATTATCATTTTTATCAAACTTATTGACTAAAATACATTTGATGCTCGCCAAGGCTCGCGTCATAATTTTTAGTCAACTTGTTTGATAAAAATGATAATACATAAACACTCATGTAAGATCCTCTATGTACTAGTATGCCAAAGCAGTTAATGACTTTGAAATAGACATTTCAATAAGTGCACTATATTTTCTTTTCTGTGGTTCATTTCAATAAAATTATAGAAAAGGAGTTTACTTGAAATCACTCTCTTTAACGTACTCTTTACCAAATGACAACACTTTAGACTTGCCTGAATTGAAAGCATTTGCAGATAACATTTTCATTGTGGCTCAAATGATGGAATTTGTCTTTGATCGGGTAGAAAACACTGTGGGAAAATAAAGGAAATGCTGGCTACCAGCATTTTCTCCTTTTCTCACAATGTTTGTAAAAGAGATTCTTCCTCATGGTTGTTCAAACTCGGGATTGTGTGGTACAAGTTAAGATAGAAAAGTAAAGAAAAAAAATTATTCACCTAGCTGTTTGTTTGTTTTCATTGTTCTTGTTTTGGAGAAAAAAAATGAAATAAAGGCATAATATAACCCTTGAGAAGACAATCCTGTGTTTTAACAATCTCAAGGAAAAAGGCTTTGTAAAGTACTGTGAAAAAAGGAGAAAAAGACAAGTATCATTATTTGAGACACATGCAATTTATGGTCTGCAAATAATTTGAATTTGGACAGGTTTAAATTTCATTTGTTGGTATTTACAATAAAAGAGTAACTTTATTGCAATTTATTTACTTCTTCTTTGATGGACAGCCAGTGCACTGACTTTGTACCATGCAGCACAGCTTTTACATCAGTTGGTATTGTAATCTCTTCTAAATCATCCTCCGACACCTACAATATATCAGTCATGCTCTGTGAAAAGGGGGCTTAATTAAATGTATCTGCAAAAAGTATCAACACAGGTCAGCCTGCACAGACTGACCTGTGTCGAAACTTTTTGCTTTTGGTAAATTTTGTGCAATTCAAAGGGCCAGTCTTCCTCAGGATTCAGACAAAAAGGATTTTTTGGATCCATGATAATGTTATTGTCCTGCTTGGGATAATGCATCATTGAGATGCATTAAACCCTTTTCACAGAGCATGGTCCATATGAGTATCAACAGCTCTTAACCCTTTCCCAAACAAGCCCTGGTTTTCACGTGTCTGCAGTACAAGTCTTTTGAAAACACTGTGGGAAAAGGAGAAATTGCTCGTAACGAGCAATTTCTCCTTTTCCCACAGTGTTTTCTACCCTTTTTGATAACTTTCTGCCATTTTCATCAAATTTAAAATTGTCGTCTGCAAGCTCTTTCAATTTGGACCAGTCCAAAATTTGTTATTTGGGAAAGGGTTAATACATGTATTCTTTGTATATATAGCATTTAAAAATTCAGTGAAAACAAAGTTTGAAGATGACAATTGTGCACTGGTCATTCACAGCTACAGGGGGGATTAAAAATCAATCTGTATTTATTAAGCGCTATCTCACTATTTGCGTGTCTTTCTATTTCTCTCAGGATGTGATTGTTAGAACAGCTGAAATCCTAGTCACTTACAGAAACCCGGATTAGTGAGAGTGAGCAAATTCTGAAATCATTATATCTTCTCTACACCCCATTTTGTGTGTAGTCATTTGAATTACATGTATCTCAGAGTTTACACCAAAGAAAAGAAGTGACAGAATTTGACACAAAGAAAGACAAATAAACAAACACAGAGAACTAAACAGATACAAGAGCATGGCATGACATGGATACCAACACTAGGCTGCAGTTGCTTTTTAAGCAAAAAAGGGGGACAATTCTTTCAGAAATATTTATAGGTTACCTGCCCGTATTGTATGGGTTCTCTTTTGGATAGTTAACACCTACCATTTGAATTAAAGACAGATATATTGTATATGAGAGGTCAAAAACTTGAATAACAATGGTTGCTGGCAGGGCTATGACAGTACCGGGCTAAAAATGAAATCATTAAATAGACCTTTAATGTATGTCCTTGTGTGGCCTTGATATGTTTTATACCATTTATAGTTTTCATACAAAATCTGCCCTTCTGGTCCTTCCTCACAATATTTTCTACATCATGTTCTGTTTTTCCTTCACATTCTGGAAGCCCCAAGATATCATCTACCCTGATATAACCATCTATAAAGAAAAATAAAGAGACATAAATATTTTGTGTTCTGTATCAAAGTTAACCCTTTCAATCATATACAAAAAGATAAAATTTCAAACCTGTCGAAACGGAAAGCATTTGCAGATAACGAAATAAATGTGAATCATAAATTGGAATTTTTTTGGGAAGGGTAGAAAACATTGCGGGAAAAAGAGAAAATGCTGGTCACCAGCATTTTCTCGTTTTCCCTCAATGTTTTCAAGAGGTTTCTCTCTTAGGGTCATTAAATCTCGGGATTTTGTGGTAAAGGCTTAAATACAAAAAAAAAAGAAAAATTTTGGCTTTTCCAAATCCAAAGGCTTTGCAGACCACAGATTAAATGTGGCTCAAATGATCATGTTTATTTTTGAAAGAAAAGAAAACATTGAGGAAAAGGAAAAAGTGCTGGTTACCACCATTTTTCTTCTTCTACAATTTTTTCATAAGGCCTCTTTCTCAGGGTCATTAAAAACTTGAGATTGTATGGAAAAGTGTTAACCCTAAATGGATATTTTGAGTTTAATAGTAAAGAAGACTGAAATATTCCAATTTCAAAGCTTGGAAAGTCTATACCTGTTATCAGGCTGCAGTCTAATCTAGATCAACACTTATTGCAGAAAGACAAATTCATGCTTTAGAGGGAGCTATCCAGAATTTCATAATCTCACCAAACTTACAAAAGCAATTCATCTCTAAATTAAGTAAGGCAACAGCTGGCAAACCATGAGAAAAAAAGAAAGACAAATGTATAAAGAGAAAATATTCTTAATGGTATATCCAAAATGGGCTATGTAGCCTCTTAACCCTTTACCGAACAAACCCTTGTTTTCAAGACCCTGAGGAAGAGGCCTTTTGAAAACAATGTGGGAAAAGGAGAAAATGCTGGTAACCAGTGTTACGGGACATCACTCCTTCCTTACAGCATAGCTTCTTCCCGTATAAAATCAATACCTGACAACTGTGTTAGGGAGAATTCTCTTTAGCTCAGGGTTTAGGCGTTAGTGTATTGGTCTTTTAAACCTCAATAAAACTAGGATATTTGCCGCACAGGTTTGAATCCCAGCCGGAGCGGTTTATGTTTGAGCTATGCATTTGTTGCAAACTTTCATGTTCGTAAGATGGGGGGCTCATCCGGGACTGGTCATTGAGCCATTAGTTGTCTGCCCGTTATTGGCCATTGAGCCATTTGTTGTCTGAATAATAGACTTACTGCACAATAAGGCTTTCTGCCATCAAAATGATAACTTCTCTTAGGAGGGGGTGTGTTACAGGAGATCACTCCTCCCCTACAGCATAGCTTCTTCCTGTATAAAATCATTACCTTACAACTGCGTTAGTGAGAATTCTCTTTAGCTCAGGGGTTAGTGTATTGGTCTTTTAAACCTCAATAAAACGAGGATATTTGCTGCACAGGTTCGAGCTATGCATTTGTTGCAAACTTTCATGTTCGTAAGACCAGCATTCTCCCACAATGTTTTCAACCCTGTCAAAAAGCTTAAGTTCATTTGAACCACTTTCAAACTTGTCACCTGCAGATGCTTTCAATTTGGAAGGGTCTAAAATTTATCGTTTGGGAAAGGGTTAACCTTTAGGCTGCTAATTGTGACCCATGGACCTTTTGCGGACAGTGTAGATCAAGATCAGGCTGCATGGAACATACAGTCTGATCTTGGATCTACACTGTCAGATAAGGAAATATTTCCCCAACCTCCATAACTTTGAAATACCAACAGATTGTTTTTTTTTTCATCATCTTGAAAGTTTCATTTAAGTTATTTAGCAGGATAGGGGTTAAACCAGTTTGAGACTTCAGACTAGAACTTAATTCTCAAAGGTTTGTGGGAATGTGACATGATCATTTAACTCTTTACCACACAATCCCAACTTTTAACGACTCTCAGAAAGAAGCCTTTTGAAAATATTGTGGGAATAGGAGAAAATGCTGGTAACCAGCATTTTCTCCTTTTCCCACAATGTTTTCTACCCTTCCCAAGACAAATTTCAATTTTTCAGTCACATTTGTTATGTTGTCTGCAAATGCTTTCAGTTTGGTCAAGTACGAAATTTTGTCGTTTGGTAAAGAGTTAACATGCTTCATTTAGGTTGGATTGTATTTAAATAAGTATGATGATATATTAATAAAATAAAAAAAAAAACACTTAAAAACAAAAATTGTCCACTTGAACATTTAATTCTACAGATATCATCCAAGTATTTTCTACATAATAAAGTTCCATAGGTGTGAAACTGAATTATTTATAAAGTGTATTTATAAAGTATATTTTCTTTTGATACTGTTGTTTTTAATATGAAAATATTTTGTGTTGAAAAAACATTATTTGTACTTTGGTTCTGCAAATCTATTTTCAGATATCAGTACTGAATCTGTGTGAGCGGGTTACTTTTTTTTTTTTTACCGAACAGTGATATTTGTAGGGAGCCTACTTAGTCTTACCTTCAGTCTGAAGTTTCACTCCGATATTATTTTTGTGACCGTTTCCGCGGAGATCCAATCACAAAATAACATCGGAGCAACGATTCATACTGAAGGTAGCTTAGTCTCAATAATGAGACATTTACGGTGCTTCTTTTCATATTTGGAAATTTGTGTGTGCGACCAAGATCTCAAAACCTAAAATCGCATTCGGTGACAGTTGTCTGAAGTAGGGGGCTAGCTCTGATGAGCGGAAAGTCAATCATCGGAATTATGGTCGACTGACCTATTTTCGTGGGGTACCTGTTTTCGAACCCCAAATAATATCCAAGTTTTCTCGTGAACTAAGACGTGAATGACGTCACTGTTTTGTGTGAACCGCTCATTTGAATTTACACAACAGCGCCACTGCTGCTGATTTATAAAATGCATCGAAAACAAGACAGTATGCACGTTTCTGAAGGAATGATCGGTTCTAGTGACAAATTTCTTATTACCTTTTTCAGACCGATACGTACCCAATTCAATTTCTCCGTCTGATAATTTTAATCCTGAAAAAGTCCTGACATGTGACATAGTCAGTCTTGATGCCAAACAGTCATGTGATCATACTGCAATAATATGACAAGAGTCTGGTCCATAAATAGATCGGAGATTTTCATTACCTATTTCGTTCGGTCGCTTAAGAATGAACAATTTTTCCGGAACATTCGCTGCTACAGAGAGAAAATGTTTCCAATCCTTTTATTAAGATACTCAATGTTTTCAGATGGTTTATGATAAAGTGGTGTTTAAAATAATTCTTAATCTGTCCTCATAGGTGTATATAAATTGATAGAAGGGACCAAAATGCCTTAATTTTTGTTATTCTGATATTCTGGTGCTGCCGTCAAGAGAGGGCCAATGGCCGCCATGACACTAATCCATCCTTTTCATCGCGCTTCAAAAACTTAAGATTATTGACTCAGAGCTGTTCATTTTCATTGTTTAAAACAGTCCCTTGTCATGAAAGTTAACACCTTTGATGAGTTTTGGTGTATATGATGAATTTCGGTTCTTTATTTATGAGCTGTTCTACAGATATTGAAAGCCACGAAATGAGGGAATGTTTTCCCATGCGCTAATTCAGCTTCCGGCACAAAATTTGAAGGGTGAAATATGTTGTTGCCGTTGAACATGCATGATTCAGACAGAATTTGTGGCTTCATATGCATTTAAATTAAATTTTTTGTTTTATAAGATGTTTTTTGTAATCAGTTCTTCATTTAGATATACGTAGGCTAAACTTGTCAATTTAGTCCCACGAAAACTGGTAAGACCACCATACATAAAATCGAACCTACGTTCCGAATAAAAGGTTTTAAATTTTATTCATAAATCTGCTTCAAAAACACAACTCTCGAGACTTACCCTTGGTGATTTGAAGGCCTCTATCCACTGCTGAGTGCCTCAAGACTGTTACCAAAAATTTCGAAAACCTTATGTCACCCATGATCTTCAGAGATTTCTCGGAAAATGAAAACGAAAGTAGATGCCTCAGGTTGGGGGCAACATTGATCGGCTCATTTTCAGAAAATAATTACAAAGGAAACTACCTTCAGTGAATTGTATTTTGCCTGGAAAAAAGTATCACTTTTAAAATACCTGTAGCAGGTTAACAAAACAAAAATTCAATCGTAAACTGGTAAAGGCATGGCCAGAACTGAAGGAGAAAAAAAATGAAAGTGAAAACAGATTTCCGTAAAAGCCAAAGACTTTGTTTGTTTTTTTTTTAAGTTCGGAATGATTGATGTCAATCGAAGACATTCAAGTTTTATCACAAAACTTATACCATACATATTTTGGGTACAGCATTATAATTGTTACCAATATTTATCTTTGAATGAAGTTACATATATGGTTAACATAACAGGAGAAGATACCAATCCTACTTGAAAACTATGAAGATTGCTTGGCGGTCTGTCGGCGCCCAACGTATATTTTAATCGTACTCTCTTCAAAAAAATGTACTAACTGGTCTCATTGCGAAAATGGTAAGGAAAAAAAATAAGAAACCTTCTCTTTTTTCATCGCTTGTTTATCTTTGCAGACCTTTCTTTAGGTCAACATTTACCATTGTCAGTGATTTAGAGAGAATAACGCTAAACCGAAGGAACGTGCAAGGAATGCGTTATGACGTTATCCATGATGGGGAAGTCGCACCCGGGACAAGTCGTACGCTTCAGAATTCCCACCCCTGTGCCAGGGTACGAATTATCCAGTAAAGTCGTACCTTAGAGTTAAGATCTTCAGTGACGTCGTACACTAGAAATACGTGATTATTGCTCCCCCCCTTTTTTTTAAACCCAAGGGGCATTGGGTCTTGAGATTGTTTCACAAGTTTCACAAGTTTCGAGGCCAGATACCTCTCAATGGAGCTGTATAAGTGTTTCCACTTCTCAAAAGGCCCTTTTGAAGTTGTTTTCCCTGTATTTCTAATCTCTGACTTATTTAAACTTTTTAGTTGTCGCGTCTATCAAGTAAATACTTTTGCGACTTCCGGTTCCATATATAGTGCACAAATGGGTCACTTCTTACAAATCTTCCAATGATTTTTTTTTTTTTAAAACTGGTATATACACTAAAAACTTGGTTAAAATTTTTTATGGAACTAATGTATGTTAAAACATGTTGGATAGAATTTATTATCCTTATGCCACAACTTATTCAAGCGATTTTTAAATGAATTTAAGGTTTGTGCCTCTACTATCTCACTTGACAATGAATTCCAATTATTTACTATTCTATTCGAAAAAACTTTCTTGTGACATTTATTCCTTGCTCTTTTTTTATACAGTTTTATGGAGTGGCCCCTGGTAAATTGAACCTTCTCTTGGAAGTAAAATATCCTGTTTTGTTCTATCTATTTTTTTAATTATTCTAAATGTTTGTAACATGTCTGTTCTCTCTCTTCTATATTCTAAACTTGGTAGACCTAATATTCTCATTCTCTCATTGTATGATAACTTCTGCTTTTTGAGACTTTTTAATAATCTTGTTGCTCTTCTTTGGACATTTTCTATTAAAATTTTTTTATACTTAAGACACAGATTCCATATTACTGAAGCATATTCTAAATGCGGTCTTACTAATGCTTTATATAACTGTTTAAACATTATTTGATCAAGATATGTAAATTTTTTATAGATTAAACCAAGATTCCTATTGGCTATATTAACTTTATATTTTATGTGTTTATCAAAATTTAGGTCTTTATCAAATATGGCTCCTAAGTCTTTCTCCTGTTTAACTTGTTCAGTTTTATGTATCATTCCTTCATTATCCATTATATAATATTCGCTAGGTTCACTTTTTCCTATGTGCATGTTTTTGCATTTTTTAACATTGAAGGACATCTGCCACTTGGCTGCCCATCTACAAGCTTCTATTATGTTTTTCTGTAGGCAATCTTTATCTCCCGGTTTCCACCTGTCCAGTCCTCAATACATTCCAACAGTTGAGTTATACACGACCTTCCTTTCCTGAATCCATGTTGGTTTTCGGATATTATATTATTATATTCTAAATATTCTATTATAGCATTTCTAATCATTTTTTCTGATGGCCCGGTGTCCGTCGTGCGTCCGTGCGTGCGTGCGTCCGTCCGTCCGTATGTGCGTTAACTTTTATTTCAAACATCTTCTTCTCTGAAACTACTCATCCAATTTTCATGGAACTTCACAGAAATGATCCTGCCATGGTCCTCTTAAGAATTTCTTGAAAGAATTTGATTCCTTCAAAAACTCTGGTTGCCATGGCAACAAAACTGAAAAATATTGGAAATCTTTAAAAATCTTCTTGTCTGAAACCATAAGGCATAGGGCTACCAAATTTGGCTTGTAGCTTTATGTAGTAGACCTCTATCAAGTTTCTTCAAATTATAGCCATGGGGTCAAAATTGGCTCTGCCCCAGGGGTCACAAGTTTTACATAGGCTTATAGAGAGAAAACTTTATAAAAATCTTCCTGTACCTAGCCAGAAGGCCTAGAGCTACCAAATTTTGCATGTTGCTATATCTAGTGGGCCTCTACCAAGTGGGCCAAAATTTTAGCCCTAGGGTCAAAATTGGTCCTGCCGCAGGGGTCACAAGTTTTACATGGGCTTACATAGTGACAACTTGAGAAATCTTCCTGTTTTGATTTTTTTTTTTTTTTTGAAATTAGCCTTGCATCAGGGGTCTTATGTTTTGCAGAGGCTTCATATGGACAAAACTTGAAAATCACCTTATTCATAAGCATACAGCGTAGACTTGTATTATTTTGGCATGTGGCTTTATCTTGTGGACCTCTACCAGGGTTCAAGTAATTATAGCTCTGGGATCAAAAATGGCTTTGCCTTGCGGGTCTCAACTTTCACATGGGCTTTTACAGAGAAAACTTTGTAAGTCTTCATTGTGAAACCATTTGGCTCAGAATTGAAATGTTTAGTATTTATGGTTTATATTTATAAGCCAGTTGAGCGATAAAGGGCCATCATGGCCCTCTTGTTCCATAACTCTGCAGATCAAGGATGTTACACTTATAGGTCTGTAGTTTTCTACTCTGTCTTTTTTACCTGATTTAAATACAGGAGTTACATTTGCTTGTTTCCACTGTTCCGGAAGTATCCCTTCATCTAATGATTTTTGATATATAGGTGTTAACAATTTAACAAAGGAATTTTGACATTCTGTTAATAATCTAGGGTGAATTCCATCTGGTCCTTGGGCTTTGTTGGCATTAATCTCCTTAATAATCTTTGCTACAGTCTCTTCATCTATGAATATTTCGTTTATTTCAGTGGAATTTGTAATGACTGGTTCTGGTATTGCAGGTTCTTCCTTAGTAAACACAGTACAAAAATTGTTTGGTAAAGGTATAAATAGGGATAAATTTAAATCAATCATTTTCTTTGTATGTTTTCAGTCTGTTACACTGCATACCGATGTTGGAGATTTAAAACTGGAACTATTTTGTGAGCAGGTACCAAAAGCTTGCGAGGTAACAGTCTTATTTCTTTTCATTCCCTGTCAGTAGGCTTGGGAGAGGGTATACAGATTTAACTGATATATCATATATACATGTATCATGCCGAGCCTTGTAGCTCAGTCAGTAACCTACAGAGCTTGAATACAAGGGGTCCCTGATTTTAATCCCCAGCATGGTCAATTTCTGTCCTAGGACTGATTGTAGTCATTGTGACAGGATTCATTCCTCTCTCTACGAGGATCATTGTTTTGACAATGGTCATGTGAAAAAGCAACCAGTGGCCTGGGAAGAATATTATATTCTATGGACGGCTGCAAGAGAAATCATCCCTTCAAGAAATTGTCCCCAAACTGAATAACAAAAATGCTATTTGACATAATGGCAGTAAAACTTTTACTTTATATGTGTAACAGAATTGGATCATCCAGTGCCACAAAGACTAGTTGTTCTATTGGTGTCTGATTGCAATCATAGCCATTAACAAAAGAAGTGAAATTCAGGGGTTCCAGTTCACTTCCCATCTTGCCCAATTTCTTTCGTAAGATTGATGATAGCCATTGTGACAGGATTCATTTCTCTCTCACCCAATAAAAATGTTTTTCTGGTAAACCAGCCAGTGGCTTGGAAAGAATATCGTGTGAAATACTGGTTAAAGAATCTCCAGAAAAGCATCGATGGGTGCTCTTGTTGCAGCAGTATAACTGAAGTAAATGTTGGAAACAGTGTTAACCAACAAGCAAACATATTAGCCATGCTCTTTGAAAAGGGGGCTAAATGCATGTGCAGAAAGTACCGACCAGTCAGCCTGTGCTATCAAGGCAGGCTGGCATGGGTTGAAACTTTTTGCTATTGGTCAATTTTCTGCATGTCAAACAACCAGTCTTCCTCATGATTTGGTGGGTCGTTAGACAAAATGGATTTTATGGATCCATAATTTTGTAATGACTTGCTTGGAATAGTGCATCACAGAGATTCTTTAACTCTTTACCAAACAATCCTGAGTTTTGACAACCCTAAAGAAGACTTTTGAAAACATTGTGGAAAAAGGAGAAAATGCTGGTAAGCAACATTTTCTCTTTTTCCCACACAGTTTCTACCTCACCAAAAACAAATTTCGATTTTTGAGTAAAAAAATTTGGACATGACTGTCTAATATTTTGTTATTTGGTAAAGGGTTAAACCCCCTTTTGCCACAGCATGGCTCATATCTAATGTATGATTTATGTTTTAGAATTTTCTAGCCTTGTGTGCCAGTGATTACTACAACAACTGTGTCTTCCATAGAAATATTAAAGGTTTTATGGTTCAAACTGGTGACCCAACAGGTAAAAAAAATATATAATCATTAAATAACATATCAAATACATATGACATAAAAGAAGACTTTAAAATGGTATAAAACATAGTGAGGAAAGGAGAAATGCTGGTTACCAGCAATTTCTTCTTTTCCCACAATGTTTTCAAAATACAACAATTGCGTCTCTACCAAATAACAAATTTTGGACCCAACAAAATTGAAAGCATTTGCAGAAACAATTAACTCTGTACCAAACGACAAAGTTTTGGACTTAACCAAACTGAAAGCTTTTGCAGACAACAAATTGAATGTAGCTCAAATGATGATTTCTGTCTTTGATAGGGCAGAAAACATTGTAGAAAAAGGAGAAAATGCTGGTTACCAAAAGCTTTCTTTTTCAGGGTTGTTGAAAATTGGGATTGTGTGGTAAAGAGCTAATGTTGCCTAAAGGAAGACTTCTGTCTTTTAAATGGTAGAATACATTGTGGTAAAAGATTATTTTCTCCATTTCCCACATTTTTTTCAAAATATTCCTTCTGCAGAGTTGTTAAAATGTGGGATTGTTTGGTAATGGCTTAACTCTTTATTAGATGACATTTTTGTGGACTTGTCCAAGTTGAAAGGACTACACATTCCTGAAATGGAGGAATTTGTCTTTGAAAGGGTAGAAAAGACTGGTAAAAGGAGAAAATGGTGGTATATGTATCAAAATTTTCTCATTGTCCAACAATGCTTTCAAAAGCTTATCTTCTTAAGGTTGTAAATACATGGGATTGTGTAGTAAATGGTTAGCTGTGAATGATGCAAAATTGGGGATGTGTTTTCTATCATCTTTAGTATTATAATAAATCCTTGATGTGGGTACTCAATACTCATTAGAGCTTGAGGATTGGGAGACATATCCATTGCAAGTAAGAATGGCCTACATAATGATTATTCCCAATATCACGCATATATAACATTTCATGGGGGGGGGGGGGGGGGGGGGGGGTCCTGTTTTTTGAGTGGAAAGTTTTAGCTGTAAGCCAGCAGAGCTTATGTCATGGTGTGGTTTCCGTCGCCCGTCTGCTTTTCTTGTTTACGCAATTAAGTCTACATTTATGGTTGGATTTTCGTTAAACTCGCACAGTTTTGGTTGGATTTTCGTTAAACTTGCACAGTTTGTTAATCTTATCAATAGCTTGAGCCCTGTTGATTTTGAAAAAAAATCTGACAATCAGTGTTCGAAAAGTAACCATTTAAAGTTCAAAATTTCAATTTACTTGTTTACACAATAAAGTCTGCATTTGTGGTCGGATTTTCGTGAAACTTGCACAGTTTGTTTATCTCATCAGTAGCTTGAATCCAATCAGTTTTGAAAAAAATCTGACTCTCAGTGTGGGAAAAGTAGCCATTTAAAGTTCAAAATTTTGATTTCTTGTTTACAGGATAAAGTCTGCATTTGTAGTGAGATTTTCTTGAAACTTGCACAGTTTGTTCATCTCATCAATAGTTTGAATCCTATCAATTTTGAAAAAAAAAAATGAAAATCAGTGTGGGAAGAGTAGCCATCCAAAGTTCAAAATTTCAATTTCTTTTTGATGCGATAAAGTCTGCAATTGTGGTCTGATTTTCATGAAACTTTCAATAGCTTGAACCCTATTGATTTTGAAAAGATTTGACAATCAGTATAGGAAAAGTAGCTATTTAATGATCAAAATTTCCTTTTCTTGTTTACGCAATAAAGTATGTATTTGTGGTCAGATTTTCATGAAACTTGCACAGTTGCTTTGTATCATCAACAGCTTGAACCCTATTGATTTTGAGAAAAATTTCACTTTTAGTATGGGAAAAGTAGCCATTTAAATTTACAATTCTAGTTTACCCGATAATGTCGGCATTTGTGGTTGAATTTTCATGAAATTTGCACAGTTGCTTTATATTATCAATAGCTTGAACCCTATGGATTTAAAAAAAAAAAAAAAAAAAAATTTGACAATCAGTATGGGAAAAGGAGCCATTTAAAGTTGAAAATTTATATTTCTTGTTTATGCAATTAAGTCACATTTTTGATTCAATCTTTTGAAACTTGCAAAGATTGTATCATCAAGGGATTGAACTCTATTAAAAATGAAGAAAATCTAGCAATCGGTTTAGGAAAAGCAGCCATTTGATGACTTAGTATTGTTTACTCAACACAGTCCACATTATTGGTCAGATTTCTTTGAAACTTGCAGGGATTGTTTAAAACAGTGAGTACTGAAACTGTATCAAATTTGGCTGGATTCCAAACAATTGGTTTTGAGAAATTGTACTTATTTTTTTTTTTACTATTAATTTTGTTCAATTCACCATGCTTACTTGTGCTATCTTAGTGGGTTCAAGACCAGTAGCAACAACCCTTTCCCCCATTTTTTTGTGTCTGCTTTTTTTCCTTTTGAATCATGACTTCATAGCATATGCTTTAAAAATCAGCAAAATCATGCCAGTGGAGCGATTCAGGCCCTCAAGGGCCTCTACTTTCTTTTTTCCAATTTCTCTGACCTTCTCTTTCTTTCAGGCTCTGGTAAGGGTGGTAACAGCATATGGGGCAGAAAGTTCGAAGATGAACTTCGAGATGGATTAAAAGTAAGTGACTTCTGAAGAACAAGCTTTAACCCTGTACCAAGCGACAAAATTTTGGATGTGAACCAGATTGAAAGGATTTGCAGGCAATAAATTAAAGGTGACAAAAATGACAATATTTGTTCTTGATAGGACAGAAAACGTTGTGGGAAAAAGGAGAAAGTTTGGTTCACCAGTATTTTCTCCATTTCCCACATTGTTTTCTAAAACCACCCGTCTCAGGGTCATTAAAAGTTGGGATCCTGTGTTAAAGGGTTAACCTGCTAAGTAAGTGAAATGAAAAATTCAAGCCTATAGTAAAAATCCAAATTTTGCTATTTGACAGCTATTTTTGATGGAAAAAAATCTCCTTACAGTGTAGATTCAAGATCAGACTGCATGTTCTGTGCAGTCTGATCTTGATCTCACTGTCCTCAAAAGGTCTTTGAGTCGTGCTTAGCAAACTAAGGGTTAACAGGTTTTCTTAAATACTCACAGAAGCAAATTACAGCAGATGATTTTGGAGGTAGTCTATCCGTGGAAAATAGAGAGAATCAACATGAATCAGCTTTTAACTATTTACTAAACAACAAATTCAAGACTCATCCAAACTGAAAGAACTTACAGAAGACAAGTAACTCAAAAACTGAAATTCGTCTCTAAAAAGATAGAATACAGTGTGGAAAAAGGATAAAATGAAGGTTACCAGCATTTTCTCCTCACAATGTTTTCTGTAGCCTTCTTTTGTAAAGTCGTTAAAACATAGGATTGTTTTGTAAAGTGTTAATACATTTATTCTCTTCCTCTTGTATGTGAGCTGAAGTGAAAATAACTTATAACCCTGTTTTGATGTAGAATTAATATAAGTCTTCATGTTTTCTAACCTTCCAAGATTTGTAGTGTTGTATAAGAGTAATGCAAAAGTGGTAAGATAGTATTTGTTTAAAACAGTTGATATATGTGTGATTTAAGCCTTGTCTATATAGAAACTTGGTTCCTGTAGCATACAGTAATTGATTGAATTAATCTAAGCCCTGTCTATACAGAAAAATTTGTAGATGATGAATGTGGCACAAAAGTTGAAATTTGTCTTTTAAACTTGGGGGAAAAAACAGAAAATGTGAAATAGTGGTAACCAGCATTTCTCATTTTGCTGTTTTGTTTAAAAAGCCATCTTCCTCAGATTTTTAAAAACCTTGTATCTTGTGGTGATATGTCACATGTGCTTTTGTCTGTATGTCATAGGTACACAGATAATGTGTGGTGTTTTTTTTTGTAGCATACAGTACGAGGGGTGGTTTCTATGGCTAACAATGGTCCAGACACAAATGGTTCCCAGTTCTTCATTACATATGGAAAACAGCCTCATTTAGACATGAAATACACAGTGTTTGGGAAGTAGGTACAACTTAAACCTTTACAATTCAATTCTATTTATACAAGCCCTGGCAAACAAGACCTTTGAAAACGTGGGAAAAATGCTGGTAACCAACATTCCTTCCCCCCACAGTGTTTTCTACGCTTCATTTAATTTTTATCTTGCCGTTTGTGACCACAGATGTATTTTGTGGAGACCACAGATGTATTTTGCAGAGAGTGTAAAGCAAGATCAGCCTGCACATAATTATGTGAATTCTGTTCTTGTTGTACACTCTCTGATGCTCTATTGCCAAGCCCCGTAGCTCAGTCATTAGCGTACAAGACTTGAGAACAGGAGGTCACTGGTTCAATCCCCGGCTCGGCCAATTTCTTTCCGAGGATTGATGATAGTCATTGCGACAGGATTCATTCCTCTCTCACCGCTGACCATTGTTTCGACGATGGTTATGTGGGAAAGCAGCCAGTGGCTTGGAAAGAATATTGTGCAGAGTACTGGTAACAGAGACTCCAGGAAAGCATGGATAGATGCACTGGCCGCCGCGATATAACTGAAACAATGTTGAAAACGGCGTTAAACACCATACAATCAATCAATCAACCTGATGCTCTATCAGTAGTTTAAGTAGTTTGAAACTAGTTTAATGGCAGTAAAATTTTTTATAAACTTTTTTTGTTGTTGTCAACAATTTAAATTTGGCAGGAGAAAGGTCTGTAAATTCTTTCAATGTGGAAAGTTTGATTGATTTATGGTTGGTATATAAAAGGCCCAGTAGTGGCCAGCAATAAACAATATGGATATTATAATGAATTTCAATCATACCATGTAAAAGTATGGAAATTATTGTGAAGGTGACAACGTGAAATTGTGAAATCGGTCCAAGTAATAGCTGCTGACAGAAAAATGAATTTTTAATAATTTTTATAATTTATACTTTTTACCTGATTTTCAAACTAATTTTTCTGCCAGCCGACCATGCAGTATTGTCATCATCACAGTAATTTCTGTACGTTGAAATGGTATGATTTAAATGTAAATACATTTTATCACCAGCATTATTCACTTTTGGCAGCTACAGCTGTAGTGGGCCTTGAAGAAAATCTTCAAATATCTTGTCATTAATTCTTTACCAAACAACAAAAATTGAAACCATTTGCAGACAGCAAATTAAATGTTACTCAAATGTTTGGATTTGCCTTTGATAGCATAGAAAAGATTATGGGAAAAGGCGAAAATGCTGGTTACCAGCTGCAGCCTTTTATCCTTTTCCCACAGTGTTTTCAAAAGGCTTCTTCCCCAGGGTATTGTGTGGTAAAGGGTTAAAAGTCCATTCTAAGCTCCTGTGACCTAATTTTGCAATAGACTGGCACAGACTTAGTTGGACCTTTCATGTTTTAGTTTGAATTAAAAAGGTTCTGTAGATGACTGGAGATTAATTGAAATTGGTGTCAGCCCTCAAAAGTGCCTTTCACAACTATTTTTGCCTTTGCAGCACAAAAAAAGCAGTCTAATTTTGATCTACACTATCTGCTTGTTGAGTGCACCTAGACAAAAGCAGCCTGAAAAACATTTATTTGTGTCTTACTTCTCATCTAAATTTGTCTATTTGGTTTATTAGGCACTTAAAGGAATAAAGCAAAAGAAATATTAAAAGAAAATGTTTGATCTGAACCGCTATTGACATACGCAAATCATGAGACCTAGGCCTGTATTCACCAACCATTCTTAGGAACATTCTTTGTCGTGTTCTCCAGAATTTTCTAAATTTGAAAGTAACAAAACTTTGACTGGCTAAACCATTTGGTATTTGGTTTAGCAAATCAGTAGTTGTGTTACTTTCAAATTTAGAAAAACCCAGGTATGAAGACTAAGAATGTTCTTTAGAGTGGTTGGTGAATACAGACCCTCTGCTCTTTTCTCAGTTAAGCTGAAAATAAGATGTATTTCTTGTTCTATTATATATAATTGTCAGTCATTTTAAACTTATCCCCAATTGTAATTTTCAGGACTATAGATGGTTTTGATACACTGGACGCCCTTGAGAACATCCCTGTCAGTGAAAAACATAAACCTCTGAATGATGTCAGAATACAGAGTGTAACAATACATGCAAACCCTCTTGCATAGTTTGAGAACATCCCTGTTAGTTAAAAACAGCTATTCCTCAACTTGAATTCTAAACTCCAAGACTAGCAGTCTGATTGACTAAGACAGAACATCTTGGGACTTAATGTAAGAACAACACCCAAAATCCAGGAATTGCTGTCGAGACAAACTGTTTGAGCTATTCATAACTTAGGTCTTTGAACTGTGAATTTAGATGGGGTTTATCAAATGGATTGTGAATTTGAAGAATGGATAGTTCAGTCGAACTGTGAATTTAGATGGGTTTATGAAATGGATTATGAATTTGAAGAATGGATAGTATTGAACTGAGGAAATGAATGGCAGTAACAGCATTATAGTTGTATGATACACTGCAATCTCTAGTACTGTGATGGAGCTGACATAGGTGTAGCAGCTGCTGCTTGAGAGTGAACTCTTTACCAAACAACAAAATTTTATACCAGTCCAAATTGAAAGCATTTGCAGACGACAAAATAAATGTGACTCAAAAATTAAAATTTGTTTTGGGAAGGGTAGAAAACATTGTGGGAAAAGGAGAAAATGCTGGTTACCAGCATTTTCTTCTTTTTCCACAATGTTTTTAAAAGGCTTCTTCTTCAGGGTCAATAAAAGTAGGGATTGTGTGGTAAAGGGTTAACTCGTTGACTGCTCAATAAAGGAAATGGACTGGTATTTAACCTTTACCATACAATCCTTTGACGCTGAGAAAGAAGATTTTGAAAGAACTGTGGGAGGAGGACAAAAGGTAGAAGTTGGCATTTTCTCCTTTTCCCACACTGTTCTCTATCCTTTCAAAAACAGGTCCCATTGATTAAGCCACATTCAATTTGTCATATGCATCTTTCAGTATTGACAAGTCTGAAATTGCAGTAAAACCTCAGTAGTTCATAGGGCAAGGGACCAAAATTTTTCATACCAACTTAACATAGTGCAAACCAAAAAGTATGACTGTGTTTGGGTATTTTCAGTGGCGTATAAGGAAACAGACAATTGGATTTACGCAGCATGTCATGCAGTAGTCTATTTGGGGCTTGGTTCTGCAGAAATTGTTACATATTTTCCAAGCCAATTCCCAAATAGAGTGTAGTAGATACATAATTCAAAGAAACGAAAATATGGAAACTTACTCATCTTTATTTTTTATCCATCTATAAATACAGTTACATGTACATGTATATATATCATAATAAACACATGAAACAAATCTATCCATAGTTTTTCCATTTGTTAATTTCTTCAGAGTGATGTCCTCTTCTGGAGATCAAATCGCTCAGAGGACTTCAGACTTTTATAACATTTGTTTATCCCTTTCTCTAATTCATTTAATAAATTTTGGATATATTAAATGATGTTATAATCCAAACAATACCTTTGATTACATTCCCTATTAAACACCGACTGATACAAATGGATATCTTCAATAAAGAGGTGGAAAAATCAAGTTTGGTCATGAGTTTTATCCCCTTCTTACGTTTGCAAGCTGCTTAATTTATCTACCAATTCAAGGCTCCAAATGCAAAGTATTCAAAGGAATTTAACAATGGTGAAGAAGGATAAATTCAGTAACTGGAGATAGCTCATGACCAAACAAACAGCTGCGAACCAGTGACATGCTAACTAACAAGATTCTACTGTAGGTCATTTGCTAGAATTACAGACTGAAAAGATAAAAATTCAAGGAAGTGTTACTTTAGCAAGAATATCACAGAATAATCAGACGTTGAAGATCTAGGATCAGATTGCACTTTTTAAGCATCCTGATCTTGATCTCAACTGTCAGCAAAAGCATCTTCAGATTCATTGAACTCTTTACCACACAATCCAGACTTTTAATGACCTTGTGAAGGAAGACTTATGAAAAAATTGTGGGAAAAGGAGCAAATGCTGGTAATCAGCATTTTGTACTTTCCCTAAATGTTTTCTACCCTATCAAAAACAACTTCAACAAATTGAGCCAAATTGAATTTGTTGTCTGCAAATGCTTTGGGTTTAGACAAGTCTAAAATTTTGTAAAGTAGCTTATATTGCAGAAAAGGTTTAAATAAATATGTATTGCAGCAAAATTGATGATAAAAGTCTGTAAATTGTGATACATGTATTTATTATCCATTTGTATACAACAGTGCTTGAATTTATTACCTCCTGAAACTGTAAAAGGCAGCAGACATCTTTGAAAGCATCCCTGTTAACTCTTGTATTGCTGAATTAACAAAAGCACCACATGCAGTTGCCAACGCTCACCTGCAGTTGCTTTAACCCTTTACCACACCATGTAGTCTTTTAATGACCCTGAGAAAGAAGCCTTTTGAACACATTGTGGGAAAAGGAGAAAATGCTGGTAACCAGCATTTTCTCTTTCTTCCACGATGTTTTCTCCCCTATCAAAGACAAACTCCATCATTTGAGTAACATTTTAGATTGTCGTCTGCAAACACTTTCAATTTGAACAAGTCTACACTTTTGTTGTGTGGTAAAGAGTGAAATGAAAGTTCCAAGTTGAAAAAGGGACATAATTGTGTCAAAAATATTTGAATGGTTCCCTGCCCATTTTATGGCTTCCCCTTTTGATAGTTAACATCTAAACCGAATTTGAATCAAATTTTTTCAGTAATGACTCAAATTCAATCTACTGCAAAGACAAACAAGAGCACGACAGGCGGGTGCCGACGCACCGCTGCAGTTGCTTTTAGTGAAAAGTCAAAGTCGATATATGAGCATAACTGTGTTACAAATGTTTTGGTGGTTACCTGCCCCTGTTGTTAGCTCACCTGAGCACGAAGTGCTCGAGGTGAGCTATTGTGATCGGTCAATGTCTGTCGTCCGTCCGTCCGTTCACAATTACAAAAAAAATCTTCTCCTCCTAAACTAACAATCAGATTTCAATCAAACTTCACAGAAATGATCCTTAGGTCATGCTCTTTCAAAATACTTCAAAGAACTGAATTCCATGAAGAACTCTGGTTGCCATGGCAACCGAAAGAAAAAACTTTAAAAATCTTCTTGTCCCAAACTGTATGGGCTAGAGCTTTCATATATGGCATGTAGCATTATCTAGTGGCCCTCTACCAAAATACTTCAAATTATGGCACTAGTGTGGAAATTGGCCCTATGTTGTGGGTTCTCGGATTTCACATAGAGATAAAGAAGGAAATCTTTAAAAATCTTCTTGTCCCAAACCGTAAGGGCTAGAGCTTTCATATATGGCATGTAGCATCATCTAGTGACCCTCTACCAAAATACTTCAAATTATGGCCCTGGTGTTAAAAATTGGCCCTATGTTGTGGGGTCTCGGATTTCACATAGAGATAAAGAAGGAAATCTTTAAAAATCTTCTTGTCCCAAACCTTAAGGGCTAGAGCTTTCATGTTTGGCATGTAGCATCATCTAGAGGCCCACTACCAAAATACTTAAAATTATGGCCCTAGTGTTGAAAATGGCCCTATGTTGTGGGTTCTCGGATTTCATATAGAGATACAGAAGGAAATCTTTAAAAATCTTCTTGTCCCAAACCGTAAGGGCTAGAGCTCTCATATATGGCATGTAGTATCATCTAGTGGCCCTCTACCAAAATACTTCAAATAATGGCCCTAGTGTGGAAATTGGCCCTATGTTGTGGGTTTTCGGATTTCACATAGAGTTAAAGAAGGAAATCTTTAAAAATCTTCTTGTCCCAAACCGTAAGGGCTAGAGCTTTCATATATGGCATGTAGCATCATCTAATGACCCTCTACCAAAATACTTCAAATTATGGCCCTGGTGTTAAAAATTGGCCCTATGTTGTGGGGTCTCGGACTTCACATAGAGATAAAGAAGGAAATCTTTAAAAATTTTCTTATCCCAAACCGTAAGGGCTAGAGCTTTCATATTTGGCATGTAGCATCATCTAGTGGCCTTTTACCAAAACACTTAAAATTATGGCCCTGGTGTGAAAATTAGCCATATTTTGTCAGTCTCGAATTTCACAGAGATAAAGAGGGAAATCTTTAAAAATCTTCTTGTCCCAAACCGTAAGGGCTAGAGCTTTCATATTTGGCATGTAGCATTATGGTGTTGAGTCTTCTTGCAAGTGGTTGTGGGAAAGAGGTTGATCACCATTATATCTTGAAAAGAGTCAACTCAATACTGATCTGCGAAAATATTAATTAATTTCTTCAGCATCTCTGCAACAATTACAGTAAACTTTGCTTATTACTATATTGCTTAATACGATATATTGCTTATAATGATGTTAATCCCTTGGTCCCAACAGGGTCTCTTTTTATAAGAATATACATCAGTTAAAACAATATTCAGATAAAACGATATGATTTCTTCGGTCCCCTGAGTATCATTATAAGTGGAACCCTATTTTGGGCTGTCGCAGATGTCAACCCGTACCAGGTATGTGCCACTATTGGGAAACACTGAGTCTTTTAACTGCTTTCTGCAATTATTGTCTAATTGTTGTCAACTTTTCATTTGCCTGTCTATCAAAAGGTCATTGCATATCTAATTTATTTTTGGACCTACTCATAAAGAAGGTATAATCACAATATTAAGACTGAATATGAAGGCCATATCTGTGAACGATGGCTTATATGCAGAGCAAAAAACAAGAGGCAAGTGGCCATAACAATGACAGCTGAGTTGCTTTTCAGGTGAGCGATGTAGGACCATCATGGTCCTCTTGTATGGGTTCCCTTAAGACAGTTAACAAATAGTCCAAGTTTGAAGTAAATATCTTTGGAAATAAGAAAGATACATGTATTATAAAATGTCAAAGTTTTTGCATGATGATGTGGACAACTCCAGGGCTTTGACAAAACCTCGACATTGTCTTCGAAAACAGCCAAGCTAACAAGAGACACATGATGGTCCTCTAAGGCTCAAGTGAGTAACTATAAGGTTCAAGTGAGTAAACAACAGCAACAGGCAAGTCCCCTGTTTGTTCAGTCTGTGGATCTTACATTTCCGTTGTAATGTTACAATAGAGACGACTTCCGTTTCACGTTCTTGGAAAAATTTAGACCGAGCCTTTTTGATGTCCATCTTGCCAAAAACACAAGACAACCTACATCCTGTTGTTGAAGCATTTTGTGGCCGCATGGTCTTTTTACTATGTTATAGTAAAGATGTAAGCCTCAATAAAGATTTGGAAATCAATGTTACTTTGAGCCTTCACATCCATAGGGCGTATTTGTTGTACTGAAACTGGTTTTGGTTTCGGTTTCTGTCATGGTTTTAACAAAACCGAAATCGGTTTCGGTTTCATAAAAAAATGTGTAGTTTTAATTCTAAAGTTTCAAAATGGCGGCCTTTTTTGACCTTCTCACATAACTTGTTGAAGAAAATCCATCAAACAATCTGTTATATTTACTAAACAACAGAAGGAGGCATAGTCTGGTATCATCCATTAATACTGTTGTTGCTGCCACTCAAATAAGGCACACAAGGCCTAGGATTGAAAACTATGTTGAATATGTGATGCCAAAGTACAGCATTGATGACTTCAAGCAATGCTTTCGCATGAACAGGACATCATTTGACCAACTACT
Organism: Tridacna gigas; assembly: GCA_945859785.2. Classification (NCBI taxonomy): domain Eukaryota; kingdom Metazoa; phylum Mollusca; class Bivalvia; order Cardiida; family Cardiidae; genus Tridacna; species Tridacna gigas. The sequence goes on from OX244028.2 coordinate 25,696,182, forward strand.
CTGAGCTCGTTGCCGTCATATTGTTTTATTTCTAACCGCAGCTATATTCGGACAGACAAAACCAATGAAACTACCCTAACAGACAGTTTCGATGGTTTCGCTAAATAGTTTCAGTTTCACCCCGAAAAAAGAAGAAAACCAAAACCAGTTTCCAAATAGTTTCGATGAAAAAATGACTAGTTTCGAAAACTAGTTTGGAACCGAAACCGGTTTCGCTAGAACAAATACGCCCATAGTAACTAATACTGACATTGGCTTGTACCTTCGTCATAAATTGATGCTATGTATATTACCTGCATTGTTAGATCTACCCCCAAGTGAGGTTTCATGAGCACACCTTAGATACTGGTCAACAATCCTGATTTTTAAGAAGGCATTTGAAAACATTAGCAATTATTTCTTAATCAATAATCATGTTTATTTTGTTTCGCCATGCATGGTGAGTGGTCTGCCCTTGGGCGGTGTCATTGTAAATTTTATCCTGGTGTCCGTGTAAATTGAAAATATTTGCATCATTCAGAATTTGACCGCGCCTTACAAAGCCAAATAGATAAAACAAATATTATCAAGACAAACTATGCCGTGGGGCAAGAAAAGGAAAGCTGTTGATCGGCAAGAGAAGGATCAAGGAGAGGAGGGTGCGCCCTGTAATGACAATAATACAATAGTGGATTTCGAAGAGATTTTAAGAGCCTCGCAAATTCCCGCGTCCGACAAGGGTGAGGCTCCGCTAACAGTGGAGGCGACATTAGGCTCAGAGTCAATAATCCAATCTTCAAGCGTTCTTTCAAAAGTTAATGGGTGTGGTGGTAATTCTTTCTAGGCTGGGCTTGACAAAACACGCTGTCTAAGCGACGAAGTTTATGCTCATGTTCCAATCGCACTGCGAGAAAAAATTTGGGGTGGGGGGCTCATCAAATTGGCTCTGCTATTAAAGGGTACCTGCTAATTGGATGAATTCTGTAATGGGGGGCCCCTCTGCATTACTGTTGAGGGGACTATTGAGCCTAGGCCCAGGTATTTAAATAATAAGGTTCCAAATATAGAAAAATGGACGGATGCATTTATTATTTTTATGGCTATATACATTACTGCCCACAGAGAGGAGGCACCAGACCTGCTAAAGTATATGTTCAATATAAGGGAGGCAGCTTTTAAGCAGGGTGGTTTTGCATGGCAGTCATATGACGAACAATTTTGTTTACGACAGGAAAATTTCAAATCTTCATGGGCTTTGATTAACACAAATTTATGGTGGCATTGTTCTTTAGGGAATAGTACAACAAACTCTTCGTCTGCAAGCAGTAGTACAACGAAGTCCAATTCGGCAAATCCCAGGCGTCCATTACCTTGCCTTGATTACAATAAAGGAAACTGTCATTGGACAAATTGTCGGTTTGCACACATATGTTCGCACTGCGGAGGGACACATCCTGAATGTACATGTTTTAAAAAGCAGAGATTAAGTGCAAGTGGAACATGAATGCTAGTAACACCCCTTTTCGTGCTCAACAAAGTCGAGGCCGCATGCACCCAGGAAATCAAAAACAAGAGGGCCATGATGGCCCTGGGTCGCTCAACTTAGTAGAGTGCCTTTAAGGTTTTTCTTTAATTTGACCATGTGACCTAGTTTTTGACCGCAGGTGACCCAATTTCAAACTCATATTTCATGAAGACAAACATTCTGACCAATTTTCAAGTCAACTGAGCAAAAAAATGTGGCCTCAAGTGCCCTAAAGATATTTCTTTAATTTGACCTAGTGACCTAGAATATGACCCCAGGTGACCCAAATTTGAACTGGTCTTTGACTATATCAAAAGAAACATTTTAGCCAATTTTCAAATCATATGAATAATAAATGTGGCCTCTAGAGTGCCCACTAGCTATTTCTTTAATTTGACCATGTGACCTAGTTTATGACCCCAGTTGACCCAAATTCAGACTCATGTGAGATTTTACAAAGACAAACATTCTGACCAATTTTCAAGGCAATTAAGCAAAGAATGTGGCCTCTAGAGTGCCCACAAGGTATTTCTTTATTTTGACCTCGTGACCTAGTTTATGGTTCCAGGTGACCCAAATCCAAACTCATCTGGTATTTCATCAAGACAAACATTCTGGCCAAATTTCAGGTCATTTAGCAATAAATGTGGCCTCCAGAGTGCAAACAAGGTATTTCTTTAATTTGACCCAGTGAACTAGTTTATGACCCAAGCTGACCCAAATTAATCTTATGTGAGACTTTATAAAGACAAACTTTCTAACTAATTTTCAAGGCAATTGAGCAAATAATGTGGCCTCAAGAGTGCCAACAAGGTATTTCTTTAATTTGACCTAGTGACCTAGTTTATGACCCAAGATGACCCAATTTTGAACTCAATGAACTTGTTGCGCTTAGATGGGCAAACAAACTTAGAAGAGAATCACTACATACCAAATATCAAAGCTCTACACCATCCAGTTTTAAAGAAGAATTTTAAAGTTTTCCTTCTTTGTTTCTATGTTTGAACTTGTGACCCCCGGGGCTGGGCCAGTTTTGACCCAGGGGCATCATATGAACAAACTTGGTAGAGGTCCACTAGGAAATGCTACATACCAAATATCAAAGCTCTACATCTTCCCGTTTAAGAGAAAAAGAAATTTAAAGTTTTCCTTCTTTGTTCCCTATCTTCGAACTTGTGACCCCCGGGGCGGGGCCAGTTTTGACCCAGGGGCATCATATGAACAAACTTGGTAGAGGTCCACTCTGAGATGCAACATACCAAATATCAAAGCGCCACACCTTTCGGTTTCAGAAAAGAAGAATTTTAAAGTTTTCCTTCTTTGTTCCTATGTTCGAACTTGTGACCCCAGGGGCTGGGCCAGTTTTGACCCAAGCAGCATCCTTGGAACAAACTTGGTAGAAGTCCACTAGGAGATGCTACATACCAAATATCAAAGCTCTATGCCTTCCCATTTAAGAGAAAAAAAAATTAAAGTTTTCCTTTTTTGTTCCTATGTTTGAACTTGTGACCCCCGGGGCAGGGCCAGTTTTGACCCCAAGGGCATCATATGAACAAACTTAGTAGAGGTCTACTAGGCGATGCTACATACCAAATATCAAAGCTCTATGCCTTCTAGTTTTACAGAAGAAGATTTTTAAAGTTTTCCTTCTTTGTTCCTATGTTGGAAATTGTGACCCCCGGGGCAGGGCCAGTTTTGACCCCAGGGGCATCATATGAACAAACTTGGTAGAGGTCCACTAGGAGATGCTACATGCCAAATATCAAAGCTCTACGCCTTCAAGTTTCAGAGAAGAAGACTTTTAAAGTTTTCCTTCTTTGTTACTATGCTCAAACTTGTGACCCCCCATCTTCGCAAGCCAAGGATACTAACTCCACTTTGTTCGTTACGTAGCCTTGGCCGCTCGCCTCTTTAAAAATTGAAACTCCCGCTGCGCCACCCATCGAATATCACGAGTTGCATAACCTTTGCTGATGTTATCTCTGACCAATCAAAATGCTCGTAATAAAATTTGTTAGGCTATGCATCAAATATGGCTGCGCTCCAATTTGTTAAGCTTGTTGATCTTGTTAAAACAAGACGAACAGACATACGATGATTCGCAATCATTTGGCTGTCGAACCCATCCTAATATTTCAGATAATTGATCATGAACTATAAAAAACTCATTAAATATCGATCGTCTACTCTTTTTTGGCAAATTTTCATCACAAACACGACAACTTTCGTTTTTGACGGGCGCCGCCATTATTGTTTTCTGTTTCGCGGAAGATTTCTTTTTCGGATGGTTTGATTGGACGCGATGGGTTTTGATCGCATCCAATGAAATGGCGCAGCGGGAGTTTCGATTTTTAAAGAGGCGAGCGGCCAAGGGTACTACCTTAGTAACCTTGGCTTGCGAAGATGGTGACACCCGGGGTGTGGCCAGTTTTGACCCCAGGGGCATCATATGAACAAACTTGGTAGAGGTCCACTAGGCAATGCTACATACCAAATGTCAAAGCTCTACGCCTTCCAGTTTCAGAGAAGATGATTTTTAAAGTTTCCCCTCTTTGTTCCTATGTTCGAACTTGTGATCCCTGGGGCAGGGCCAGTTTTGACCCCAAGGACATCATATGAACAAACTTGGTAGAGGTCCACTAGGAGATGCTTCATGCCAAATATCAAAGCTCTATGCCTTCTAGTTTTACAGAAGAAGATTTTTAAAGTTTTCCTTCTTTGTTCCTATGTTGGAAATTGTGACCCCCAGGGCAGGGCAAGTTTTGATCCCAGGGGCATTATATGAACAAACTTGGTAGAAGTCCACTAGGAGATGCTACATACCAAATATCAAAGCTCTATGCCTTCAAGTTTCAGAGAAGAAGACTTTTAAAGTTTTTCTTTTTTGTTACTATGCTCAAACTTGTGACCCCAGGGGTGGGGCCAGTTTTGACCCCAGGGGCATCATATGAACAAACTTGGTAGAGGTCCACTAGGCAATGCTACATACCAAATATCAAAGCTCTACGCCCCCCAGTTTCAGAGAAGATAATTTTTAAAGTTTCCCCTCTTTTTGTTCCTATGTTTGAACTTGTGACCCCCGGGGCAGGGCCACTTTTGACCCCAAGGGCATCATAAGAACAAACTTGGTAGAGGTCCACTAGGAGATGCTTCATGCCAAATATTAAAGCTCTATGCCTTCTAGTTTTACAGAAGAAGATTTTTAAAGTTTTCCTTCTTTGTTCCTATGTTGGAAATTGTGACCCCCGGGGCGGGGCCAGTTTTGACCCCAGGGGCATCATATGGACAAACTTGGTAGAGGTCCACTAGGAGATGCTACATGCCAAATATCAAAGCTCTATGCCTTCAAGTTTCAGAGAAGAAGATTTTTAAAGTTTTCCTTCTTTGTTACTATGCTCAAACTTGTGACCCCTGGGGCGGGTCAGTTTTGACCCCAGGGGCATCAAATGAACACACTTGGTAGAGGTCCACTAGGAGATGCTACATACCAAATATCAAAGCTCTGCGCCTTCTAGTTTCAGAGAAGAAGATTTTCAAAGATTTTGCTTTTTTTTCCTTTTTGTTGCCATGGCAACCAGAGTTGTGGGTGGAATTTAATTCTTTGAACAATTTTGGTAGAGTTTCACCCAAGGAACATTCCTGCCAAGTTTCATCAAGATTGGCCCAGTGGTTTAGGAGAAGAAGATGTTTAAAGAAATTGTTGACGGACGACGGACGACAGACGACGGACGACGGACATAGGGCGATCACAATAGCTCACCTTTAGCACGTTGTGCTAAGGTGAGCTAACAAAACAATGTACCTTTCAGATAAAGCCCAGGTAAGCAACTTCAATTTAGACACCGTTGCACTTTCAACAGTCAATTTAGAAAATTTGACGACTGCTCCAAAGTGATATCCAAAGAATGACACAGATATTTTAGTGGATAGTTTTACTAATGGTTTTAAGCTCAATTATTCTGGCCCACGGTGTCCACAAGATAGTAAAAATCTTAAGTCGGTTTTACAAACTGTTGATGTAGTGCAGCAAAAAATAGATAAAGAAATTAAGGAAGGTAGAGTGGCTTGTCCTTTTGCAGAGCCACCATTTGTAAATCTGAAGGTCAGTTCTATTGGTTTAGTCCCAGAGAAAACACAAGGCGAATTTCGATTAATCCATCACTTGTCCAGTCCTAAAGAACAGTCGGTGAACGATTTTATTGATCCAAAGTCATGTACCGTTCAGTATACCAGCTTCGATAAAGCTGTACATGTGGTGCAAGAACTAGGCCAAGGTTGCAAATTATTCAAAAGAGATCTGAAAAATGCTTTTAGATTATTGCCAGTGCATTTAGAAGACACTGAATTACTTGGATTTAAATTTATGGACAAATACTATGTGGACAAGAGCCTCGCTATGGGCCTTTTGATCTCCTGTAATCCATTTGAGAAATTTTCAACATTTTTAGAACACTTTATAAAAAGTAAATTATCTTCAGGACAACTTTTACACTATTTGGATGATTTTTTCTGTGGGGACCAAGACACTATTGGGTGTAAAAAGGCCATGTTGTGCATGCAAGAAAGTTTGGAGTGGCTTTCAGTGCCATTAGCGCATGAGAAAACCAAGGGTCCATCTGAAATACTTACATTTTTAGGCTTGGAAATTGATACTGTTAAGTTACAAGTAAGAATTGCTAAAGTAAAAGTCAACAAAGTCTGCGCTAAAATACACAAAATTCTGTCGGCTCCTAAAACAACATCGAAGGAAATGCAGTCACTTATTGGCTCGCTTAATTTCTGCTGCAGAGCTATTCAAGCTGGTAGGCCATTTTGCAGGCGTCTTATAAATGCAATAAGTGGTTTAACTAGGCCTCATCATCATCCATGTATAAAAAAAGGTATAAAATTGGATTTGGAAATGTGGTTGGACTTCTTTGGAAATTTTAATGGCATTTCCGTTTTCCATGATCAATTTTGGATTTCAAATGAGGATGAGCAATTGTTAACGTACAGTGCAGCAAGTATCGGTTTCAGGATTTATTTTAAAGGGCATTGGGCATATGCGGTATGGCCAGAGGCATGGCATGCTTGGGGTGTTACAGACAACATCACTACATTAGAGATCTTCCCTATTCTGGTGGCACTTTGCATTTGGGCAGCAACTTTTAGCAATAAAAAAATTCGATTTAACTGTGATAATATGGCTGTCGTGGAAATAATAAACAACATGACTTCCAAGTCAGAGCATGTTATGGTAATTTCAAGGCACATTACAACAATTTGCTTAGAAAACAACATTCTAATTAAAGCAGAGCATGCTCCTGGATCAAAAAATATCTTATGTGATGCATTGTCTCGTTTGCAGGTAGCAAAGTTCAAAGCCCTGGCCCCTCATGCAGATCCAGAGCCCCAGTTAATCCCAGCATTTCCATGGGCAATATTCAACACAGAGTAGCTAAATTACTGAAATATAGTATTGCACAAAATACTGCTGCTGCATACAGGACAGCATTCTCAGCATATAATAAATTTTTGATAGAATTTAGATTGCCCACTGCTATGTCTACCAGTAGTCATTGTGTAGTCTTGTTCATTTCTTATTGCTTTGAGAAAGGCTTAGCATGAAGGACAATTTCGTCTCATGTTGCAGGCATCAATTATATCCAAAAACTTGCAGGAGGGTCAGATTTATATGAGTCATTTTTGGTTAAAAAATTGTTAGAAGGCTGTTCATGACTTCGAAAACAAAAAGACAATCGTTTACTAGTCAGGTAGGATTTGCTTAAGGATATCTGTACAGAACTTTCAAGGGTTTGTTATGACCATTTTGAGACTAAACTATTTACAGCAGCCTTTCTGACGGCATTCTATAGACGGTTCAGAGTAAGTGAACTAGTGGTTTCCTCAAAAGATTTTATGGATAGAGCTTTACAACTTGATGATGTTTATATTGATCCAAATAAAGAGCATATCTGCTTGAAGTTACATGTTACCAAAACAAATCAAATGGATCTTCGCTCAACCACTTTAAAAATTCCTTGTGAAAATGATCCCATTCTGTGTCCAGTCAAAGCGATAAAAGTATTCATGGTATCACGTCCAACTATTAAGGGACCTTTCTTATGTCATGCTAATGGTCCTCCATTAACAAGATGCCAATTTTCAGCTGTCCTAGCGAAATGCATAGCACAGGTACGTCCAGGTTGTAGAAACATCAAATCTCATAGCTTTAGGATAGGTCACGCTATACAGTTATTTTCAATGGGTCTGTCTGAAGACAAAATTAAAACGTTAGGTAGGTGGCGTTCAGACACTTACAAAAAATATATACGGACATAGAAGCGATAATTGTAGGCAACTCTTTCATAGTTTCACATGCTAATAGCTTCTTTTGGTGGTGGTTCATGCTTTAAAATTAAAGTCATTTATATTCTATTTACTACAGATGTTTGGCTTCTGGGAGATTCAATAATTTATTGGGCAGGACAGTATGCTATAGACAAAGGGAGGAAGAACCTTAAAGAAAAGGCCAATTTGGACTGGCAGGGATAAGGGGTATGTCATGGAAAATTTTTCGGCATAACTTGCAGCTCAGGGCTGTATTTGCTACCCATCCCCGAGTCATCTGTATGCATTTAGGTGGCAATGATATTGAAAGTTTATCATTATGTCGCCTGTTTGCATTAATCAGATCGGGATTACGTTATATACATGCCGCCTTTGACCTGGCTACTTTGGTCTGGGTAGATATTCTTCCAAGACTTGAGTGGCCACCGGGGAGTAAGGAGGATGGGAAAAGGGGATGAGTTAATAGATTTGGTCGCCAAGTAGTAAGACAACTTAAGGGAGATGTCTTATCATGTGATATTGACAATGTTACCCCTGGATTTTTTCGGAGGGATGGGATACATTTGGATACCATTGGATTGGAGATGTTTTTGGATGCAATAACTGATATCAGTCCTATGTTCTAATACTGTTACTTGAATTTTGGCCGATAAATTTTTTAATTTAAAATATTTATTGTGGCAGAAAATTCAAGTGCCTGAGAGTTGTCCTGGATTGCATCTATGCTACAGTTTGTGGCAATATAAACTTGGAGTATTATTGGGATAATAAAAACTATGGCATATACTTTGATAGGCCTAGCTACTGGGCTCGGGATTCATCCTGTCATTGTAGTTACTATGGGATGCACAATTTTAAAAGAAAATCTTTGGGTGTCCCCCTTATCTAGGCCTGACATTGTTGGGGATTCATCCTATCATTGGGGTTACCATTAGATTTTCAGTTCAAATTACAGTTTTTTCTCTAACAGGTGGATTTTGCTCGGACATCAATAGGTAATTTCCAGCTCTCTTTTGGCTTTCTGGTTACTTTCATTGAATTAAAATGGATTTGCTTGGATTTTATGTGATGGAGGATGTTCAGGACTATGGATTATGCTTTAGGAGGATGTATTTAAGAAGCAGTCCAGGTTGACTTTCAGCTACTTTTAATCCTAGTAGGGCCCCTAACTTGATGGGGCTATGATCCTACTTGGATTATTGTTGCGGCCTTAAAACTCCACATATTTTCATTGATAAATGTAGTATATAAGTATAATGGGAAACTCGGGATTGAGATTAAGGATATTGAAATTTACTTGTATAAAGTGTTTGATTATATTAAAAGTAAAACATAAACTGGGTTTTGTCTCTTTATGGCGAATACTAAAATATTAAGGGAAAAGGGGAAAATGCTTGTTAACATCATTTCCTCCTTTTCCCACAATGTTTTTTTGCCCTTCTGAGGACAAATTTCAGTTTTCAAGTTTTGTAATCTGTATATGCTTTAAAGTTGGATAAGTCTAAAATTGAAAGCATAATCAAGATGACAAATTAAATGTTACTCAAATGAAGTGGTTTGTCTTTGAAAGGTATACAAAGGTATTGGGAAGAGGAGACAACAGCACTGCAAGCGGATGCCAACACTCAGCTGCAGTTGCTTGATTTCCAGTAAAAATTTTAAGTCAAATAAGGTGCATAACTGTGTCAAAAAGACTTTCATGGTTATCTGGTATGGATTCCCCTTTTAATAGTTAACAACTTCTCTTAATGTGAATTAAATATTTTCAGCAATAGAAATAAAATGTCAGTTTCTGAAAATTCTAAGTCAAAAAGGGGCATAACTTTGTAAATAATATTTTGATGGTTGCCTGCCCCTGTTCCCCTTTTCATAGTTAACCATTTATCTGAGTTCGAAGTAATTATCTTAAGTAATAACAGAGATATGATAAAATGTCAAAAGTTCTTGCACCACAATGAAGCAGACAATGCCAGGGTTATGACAGTATCTCTACATTTTCTTTGAAAACAGCTGAGCTAAAAATGCTGGATACCAGCATCTCCCTTTTTTCCACAATTGTTTGAAAGCTTCTTTCTTCAAGGTCTTTTAACCCTTTACTGCACAATGCCACCTTTCGATGCCTCTGGGAAAGAAGCCTTTTGAAAACATTGTGGGAAAAGGAGAAAATGCTGGTAACCAGCATTTTCTCCTTTTCCCACAATGTTTTCTACCCTATGAAAGAAAAATTGCACCATTTGAGCCACACTGAAATTGTCGTCTGCAAATGCTTTCAATTTGGACAAGGCTAAAATTTTGTTGTCTGGTAATGGGTTAAACATGGGATCCTGTGGTAAATGGTTACAGAACATGATTACAGAACATTAATCTCTGATGGTCCTTGAGTGGCATACTGAGAGTCAAGGTTCCTAAACTGACAGGCATATCTGTTTCTTTCTTTGACGTTTCCCAAATAATGGTACAGCCGACACAGATAGTGGGTTGCATCTTTAACACGTAGATGGGCTTCCACTGTTTTGAACTTCTGGACTGCTGATTGCACCATGTCTGCACTAGACTGTAACACTGAAACATGGAGAAAATGTGTTGTGTATCTATTTTACTGTGAAGTAGGATCTGCAATTTACTTGTACAATGTATATCAAACGCTCTTGATGTCTACATTCTCTTTAACTCTTTACCAAACAATTCCGACTTTTAACGACCCTGAAAAAGAAGCCTTTGGAAAACATTGTAGGAAAAGGAGAAAATACTGGTAACCAGCATTTTCTCCTTTTCCACAATGTTTTCTACCCTTCCCAAAACAAATTCCAATTTTTCAGTCACGTTTATTTTGACGTCTGCAAATGCTTTCAATTTGGACTAGTTTGAAATTTTGTCATTTGGTAAAGAGTTAAGTACCTTCATCTAGATTTTAAAGTGTTCCCATCAAGATGTTTGTGGTTTAAATGTTGAAAACTGATAAATGCATGCATGCAGAATTTAGTCGTATGTTCAAAGTTACAACAACTTGTTCTGTTACTCTGTTGTTTTTTTTCTTCTACCATTTCTCAATTTTCTTAACTCTTTACCATACATCAAATTTTTAGACTAGCCCAAATTCAAAGCATGTGAAGATAACAAAATAAAAGTAACTCACATGATGATTTCTGTCTTGGACAGGGTAGGAAACAATGAGGGAAAAAGAGAAAATGCCAGTTATCAGCATTTTCTCCTTTGACCACAATGCTTTCGAAAGCCTTCTTTTTTCAGGGTTGTTAGAACTTGGGATTGTGTGGTAAAGAGTTAAAGTGTTCACTTACACATAGACCCACTCTATCATCAATACTCGGGAAGAATTTGGCTATGCTGAAAATCAAACCCATAACCCCTGAGCTGCAAGTCCTGTATGTAACTGATTAAGCAACCATACTCAACCTACAGTTTTGGATGTATTCATACTCACTCTCTACCAAACAATCTCTCAGGAAAAAAGGCTTTTGAAAACATTGTCTGGAAAGAAAATACTGGTTACCAGCATTTTCTCCATATCCCACAATATTTTCAATCATTTCAAAGGAAACTACCATTAGAGACATATTGAATATGTTGTCTGAAAATAATTCAATTTGGACAAGTCTTGAAATTTGTCACTGGGTTAAGGGGTTGCTATCAGGTAAAGGGCTAAACCTTAATTCATATACTACAAGAACTATTTCCTTGTCTGTTTGAAATTTGACTAAGGAGGTGGTTGTTATTTTGTGCTCTGAAAATCATTTGCAAAGCAGTTATGTTAGAAACCTAGAGAAAAAGTAATCTGCAATAAAATCTTTGTGAACCCTTAACCATATAACAGAATTTTTGACTGGTTCAAATTAGAAGCATTCTCAGACAACAAATTCAGTTTGGCTCAAATGATGGAATTCATCTTTGACAGGGTAGATAACATAAACAATGTGGGGAAAGAAGAAAATGCTGGTGACCAACATTTTTTGCCTTTTCCCACAGTGTTTTTAAATGCCTACTTTCTCAAGGTTGTTAAATAACCAGATTGTTCAGCAAAGAGTTAAATACTGAAAATGCTTTGCTCACTTTTATTTCTATCATCTGCTTGTGATCTCGAAGCTGCAGCTACTTGGCATTTGGCATAGCAGTAGAGTAACCTCCCTTGATCGTATGCAGAACCATGCGACCAAACAGGAAGTAGAATTTGAGTCAAAAGCTTGAGCGCTTGCTCTGGAAGTTGAAGCTGAAACTAATAAAGACAATAAATATTAGAAATGTATTCAAGGACTCTTATTTCTTCAAGCATTAATAGATGATTAAAAAGGTTCCAAGGGAATTCATCTGTATGGAAAAGTGGGCGGTCGCAAAAGAGTAACTTAAACCAAGAAGGGAGATTGCCAAATTGAACAAGCACAAAGGACAAATAGGTCTACAAAGAAATATCTTGTTTGATGCTTACAACCAGAAATCCAAAAATTGTGTCTTGCACATTTACATTAAATACAAATGTAACTGTATGAAATTATCATGCAATGATAGCAAAACTGAAGGGAGAATTTTAGACACAAATATACTTATCTGTATGCCAACAGAGAGAGACCGAGATAAACAGGCAGATTCCTGTATTCTCATCCCTTAACCCTTTACCACACAACAAAATTTGGACTCGTCCAAATAAAAGATACAAATTCTATGTTGCTCAAAATATATCTGTCTTGGAAATTGGAGAAAACATTGTGGGAAATGGAGAAAATGCTGGTTACCAGCATTTTCTCCTTTTCCCACATTGTTTTTAAAAGTCTTTTCTGTCAGGGTCGTTAAAACTCTGGACTGTTGTGTAAAGGGTTAAAAAATGCTTTTGTTGCGGTAACTAAAAAGCTGTAAGGAAATGCATTTAATTGAGAAAAGATACAACTTTGTGGACAAAATATTCAAGAACAGTAAAACCTAAACAGTTTCAATCCAGGAAGGGCCACAATATCAGCCCGCTATATCTTTACACCCTCCATCACACAATCCACTGTTTTAACAACTCCAAAAAAGAAATGAGCCATACTCTGGCAAAAAGGGGGCTTAATGCATCTCCATCATGCAGGATACCAAGCAATGCAATACATAATTATGCATCTAGAAAATCCATTTTGTCTGAATCATGAGGTAGAACAGTCCTTTGACATGCAAGTAATTTAAAAATAGCAAAAAGTTTCGACCCATGTCAGCCTATGTGGTAACCAGTAACCAGTGTTTTCTCCTTTTCCAACAATGTTTTCTCCATTTCAAAGAAAAATCACATTCATTGAGACACATTTACTTTGTCATCTGCAAAATTTAATGCTTAAATTGTGGGCAAGTCTGAAATTATGCCATCTGGTAAAGGGTTAATTAAGCTATTTACCTGTATAAATGCTAACTGCATTGTAGCTAGAGACTGAAGGTATTCCAAACTATGACTTTTTGAGTATGCTACACATTCCAAAGCACATGAGTTTGCATTGGTGGAGTTCCCAGTCTGACAATACAGCTCAGCTAGCACAAGGAGTAATCTGAAAAAGTGAAAATATTAGAACTGGCAGAAAACTCCCACTGGTTGCCTTGTCATTTGATCACAAAAAATTAAAAGGGCAATAGCTCTGCTAAAAAAAAAAAAGACAAACTGATCACCAAGTCAAAGGCGAGATGGGGGTGTCAATAAATTGCTTTGCTTGGTTTGCCAAGGAAGTCATGTGACCAAATTTCCGGCAAATTCAAAATATAGAAACCATAAAACCTGTTACTAATCATCCTGTAACAAACTCGTTAAAGAATGTACTTGAGTCTTGCATCTGCAAGAAGTATCGGCCAGTAGGCTGACCTGGACCAAAGATTTTTGTCACTGATAACTTTTCTGCATGTCAAAGGACCAGTCTAGGTCATGATTTCAGTCAATTTTTAGACAAAATGGATCTGTATAATGCAACAATTTGCTTTCTAGTAAACTGCATTACAAAGAGGCATTATACCCTTTTTCCCAGAGCGTCGCTCACACAGATCATCATTCAGTTCAGCAGTCGGTCCAATTGCTCATGAGTATTTAGATCTGCTGCCACACTGTTTTTCATCTTTCCTTAGAAATACCAAAAAGTCTAACCTGCACTTAAAGTCAGGAGCCACTGATTTATCTGAATTTTCAGAGGAACATTTATCCATCAGGGAGTGCAGTTGGTCAAGTGACAGAGTTACTTCCCCTTTGGCCTTGTTCAGTATGGCATTTCTGAAAGTAGAATTATGGAATGCAACAAATTTTCCATATTTCACCGTTTACCACACAATCTCGACTTCTAACAACCCTGAAGAAGACAGCTTCTGAAAACAATGTAGGAAAAGGAGAAAATGCTGTTAACCAGCATTTTCGCCTTTCCCACAATGTTTTCTGCCCTTCCAAAGATAATCTAATCATTTTGAGTCACATTTGATTTGTCGTCTGCAAACATTACCAATTTGGATGAGTTTAAAATTTTGTGGTTTGGTGAAGAGTTAAATAAGAGAATCACTTTATTTTTTGAAAGACATATACTGTCAGGCACTGGGATATGTCCTTGTAACAGCAAAACACATCGTGAAAAAAGGTGAATTAATTTATTCCTGTACTAAAACAGCTCTCCATGCCCTATGCAGTTACCAGCTTTCTGAAAGATTCTTAGAAAAGGAGCCAATGCTCTTTTTGCAACTTCATGTGACTTGGTTGGCTAAAGAAAGTTTATACCAGTCTGGTTCCTCATCGTAACGGCGGTTTATTATTTAAAATCAAAAGACAGATACCCATATAAGTATTGTTACACCAGTTCATTCCTGTACAAATAAAATTCTTCATGCCCTCCTGCAGTTGCCAGCTTTGAGAAACATTTAGGGAAAAGGAGCAAATTCCATATGACTTGGCTGGCCAATTAAAGTTTGTGCCAGTTCAGTCCCTTGTAATGGTTATTATTTAAAGACAGATACCCACTGAAATATTGTTGCACTGGTTGTGAGAAAAGGAGCCAATACTCTTTCTGAAACATCATGTGACTAGGTTGGCCAATAAAACCTTATACCACTTAAGTTCTTTGTAAAAGATGTTGGTTTTTTTTTTTTCATACCATTTAGCTGGTCAACTATCTCTATTTAATAGCAAAAGTATTGTTCAACACAACAACAATTTTAGACTTTTCCAAAATGAAAGCATTTGAGATGATGAATATGGCTGAAATGCAGAAATTTGTCTTTGACAGGTAGAAGACATTTTTGGAAAAGGAGAACATGCTAGTTACCAGAGACACCAGCATTTTCTCCTTTTCCAACAATGTTTGCTACCTTTTCAAAGAAAAGACTGTTAACAACCTGCTCAGCCTATATAAGTTTCCTGTTTAACCCTTTACCACACAACAAACTTTTACACTTGTCCAAATTGAAAGCATTTGCAGATGACAAATTATATATGGCTCATATGGTTGGGATTTTTTTCTTGTAAAAGGACAGAAAACATTGTGGGAAAAGGAGAAAATGCTGGTTACCAGCATTTTCTCTTTTCCCACAATGTTTTCAAAAGACCTCTCTCAGGGTTGTTAAAACTCGAGATTGTGTAGTAAAGGGTTAACAACAGTTTGCCAAACTGTATTCTCTGCTCCATGTGGCTCCTTTTTATCACAATTGTCAATACTAAAATTAAAAAGCTCATTCAAACCTTACCTCTGCCTCCAATGGATTCCATGCTTTAATATTGAACATGACTTGTTCAGCCTATGTCAGTTTAGTGTTTAACTCTTTACCAGATAACAAAATTTTAGACTAACCCAAATTCAAAGCATTTGCAGATGACAAAATTAATGTGGCTCAAATGATAGCAGTTGTTTCCTAAAGGTTAGAAAACACTGCAGGAAATGGAGAAAATGCTGGTTACCAGCATTTTCTCCTTTTCCCATAATGTTTTCAAAAGTCTAATTTCCCAGAGGCAATAAAACTCATTACTGCATGGTAAAGGGTTAACAGCAGTCTGTCAGATGGTATTTTCTGTTCCAAATTGCTCCTTTTATCACGATGAATAGTTATGCAATACCAAACATCATACATACCTTAGCTCTGCCTCCACTGGGTTCAGTGCTTTAAGACTGATCACAACTTGCTCAGCCTGTGTAAGTTTCCTGTTTAACAAAAGTCTGTCAAATTGTATCTCTAGGTCCACTGTCATCCATATATGGGCAAACTGAGTTTGCTTTGGAAATCTTTTCTTAGCATTGTTGATGAGATCTGTGGCTAGATTGTACTCCCCCTTGCAGAAAAAGAAAAGGAGATAAAGCCACACCCATTTGTTTTGATTCTAAGTCCTGATTTTTTTTTTTTTCACTCTTAAACTATTCACATCCATTTTGAAAGCATTTTCAGATAACATAATGGCTAAAATAATTGGATTTGTCTTTAACCCTTTACCAAACAATCCCAATTTTATCGACCCTGATAAATAAAGGTTTTGAAAACATAGTGGGAAAAGCCGAAAATGCTGGTAACCAGCATTTTCGGCTTTTCCAACCATGTTTTCTAAAGACGAATCCAAATATTTAATCAACATTTAAATTATTGTCTGTAAAAGCTTTCAATTTGGACAAGTCCACATTTTTGCTGTCTGGTAAAGAGTTTAAAGGGTTGAAAACCTTGTGGAAAAAGTAGAAAATGTTAGTGTCCAGCATTTTCTCCCTTTTTCATCATTTTCAAAATTCTTCTTCCTCAGGGTTGTGGAATCATTTGGTAAAAGAGTAGCCTATTATTATACTGGCTATTTGAAGATACACCAAACACTGGCATTATTGGCACAAAAAAAAAATACTTGCAGAGCATGAAAATGACTTTTTTCTAATATTTGAAAAGACTGCGAGAAAAGGAGCATCACTTATACTACTTTTTATCCAATTTAAAAATAGACTGTGAATACAGAAGTAATGCTTTCAACAAGCAAACATCCCTTTTCTCACAAGTTTTTCTTCTTTATTGCTGTCACTCAGAGGAATAACATGTTGTATCTGCATTGTTATAGGGTAAGACTTTGTTTTAATCCACAAGGCAAATTCAAAAGTCATTCGTTTTGAAAAAATGAAACATGAAACAAGTGGGCCATGATGGCCCTGGGTCGCTCACTTGAGTCAATAGGCAAAATTCACTCAACATGCATAATTCAATTTCTGACCAATTGTCAGGTCAATTGAGCTTATAATGTGGCCTCTAGAGTGTCCACAAGGAATTTCTGTAAGTTGACCTAGTGACCTAATTGATCACCCCACGTGACCCAATTTAGAACTCATCAAAAAATTTATCAAGACAAAAATTCTGAGCAGTTTTCAAGTTAATTGAGCAATAAATGTGGCCTCTAGAGTGCCCACAAAGTGTTTCTTAAATTTGACCCAGTAACCTAGTTTATGACCCAAGCTGACCCAATTTCAAACTCACCCAGTATTTCATCAAGACAAACATTCTGACCAACTTAGTGACTCCACATGACCCAATTTAAAACAGTTTTAACTGATCTGAAATTTTATCAAAACAAACATTCTGAACAATTTTCAAGTCATTTGAGCACAAAATGTGGCCTCTAGAGTGCCCAAAAGGTATTTCTTTAATTTGACCTAGTGACCTAGTTTATGATCCCAGTTGACCAAAATTGAGACTCTTGTGAGATTTCATCAAGACAAACGTTCTGACCAATTTTCAAGTCAATTGAGCAAATGATGTGGCCTCTAGAGTGCCTTAAAGATATTTCTCTAATTTGACCTAGTGACCTAGATTATGACCCCAGTTGACCAAATTTAGAACTTATCTGAAAGTTTATCAAGACAAACATTCTGACCAAATTTCAGGTCATTTGAGCAATAAATGTGGCCTCTAGAGTGCCCACAAGGTATTTCTTTAATTTGACCAAGTGACCTAGTTTATGACCCCAGGTGACCCAATTTCAGACTCATACAATATTTTATCAAGACAAACATTCTGACCAATTTTCAAGACAATTAAGCAAAAAATGTGACCTCTAGAGTGCCCTAAAGGTATTTCTTTTATTTGACCTCGTGACCTAGATTATGACCCCAGGTGACCCAATTTTGAACTCATCCTAGATTTCATCAAGAGAAACATTTTAAACAATTTTTTCTTATCAATTGTGCAATAAATGTGGCCTCTAGAGTGCCCATAAGGTATTTCTTTAATTTGACTTAGTGACCTAATTTAAGACCCCACATGACCCAAATTCAGATTCATGTAGAGTTTAATCAAGACAAACATTCTGACCAATTTTCAAGTCAATTGAGAAATAAATGTGGCCACTAGAGTGCCCACAAGGTATTTCTTTATTTTGACCAAGTGACCTAGTTTATGACCCCAGGTGACCCAATTTCAAACTCATCCGATATTTCATCAAGACAAACATTCTGACCAATTTTCAAGTCATTTGAGCATGATATGTGGCCTCAAGAGTGACCACAAGGTATTTCTTAAATTTGACCTAGTGACCTACATCATGACCCAGGTGACCCAATTTTAAACCAATCCTAGATTTTTTCAAGAGATTTTATCAAGACAAGCATTCTGAATAATCTTCAAGTCAATTGAGCAAAAATATGGCCTCTAGAGTGCCCAAAAGGTATTTCTTTAATTTGACCTAATGACCTAGTTTATGATCCAAGTTGACCCAAATTTGGATTCATGTGAGATTTTATCAAGACAAACATTCTGACCAACTTTCAAGTCAACTGAGCAAAAAATTTGGCCTCTAGAGTGCCCACAAGATATTTCTTTAATTTGACCTAGTGACCTAGTTTATGATCCCAGGTGACCCAAATCCAAACCCATTCAAGATTTTTTCAAGACAAACATTCTGACCAAATTTCAGGTCATTTGAGCAATAAATGTGGCCTCTAGAGTGCCCAAAAGGTATTTCTTTAATTTGGCCGAGTTACCTAGTTTATGACCCCAGGTGATCCAATATCAAACTCATTCGATATTTCATCAAGACAAACATTCTGACCAATTTTCAGGTCAATTGAGCAAGAAATGTAGTCTCCAGAGTGTCCTCAAGGTATTTCTTTAATTTGACCTGGTGACCTAGATTATGACCCCAGGTGACCCAATTTTGAACTCATCATAGATTTCATCAAGAGAAACATTTGAATTATTTTTCAAATCAATTGAACAATGAATGTGGCCTCTAGAGTGCACACAAGGTATTTCTTTAATTTGACCTAGTGACCTAATTTAAGATCCCACATGACCCAAATTCGGACTCATGTGAGATTTTATCAAGACAAACATTCTGACCAATTTTCAAGTCAATTGAACCAAAAATGTGGCCTCTAGAGTGTCCACAAGGTATTACTTTAATTTGAACTAGTGACCTAGTTTATGATCCCAGGTGACCCAAATCCAAATTCATCCGAGATTTTATCAAGACAAACATTCTGACCAAATTTCAGGTCATTTGAGCAATAAATGTGGCCTCTAGAGTGCCAACAAGGTATTTCTTAATTTGACCTAGTGACCTATTTTATGACCCCAGGTGACCCAATTTCAAACTGACTGAAAAAGTTGTGCCCCGGTGGGCTAACAAACTTAGAACAGGTTCACTACATACCAAATAACAAAGCTCTATGCCTTCAAGGTTTAGAAAAGAAGAATTTTAAAGTTTTCCTTCTTTGTTCCTATGTTCAAACTTGTGACCCCCGGGGCAGGGCCAGTTTTGACCCCAGGGGCATTGTATGAACAAACTTGGTAGAGGTCCGCTAGGAGATGCTACATACCAAATATCAAAGCTCTACGCCTTCCAGTTTCAGAGAAGAAGAATTTTAAAGTTTTCCTACTTTGTTCCTATGTTCGAACTTGTGACCCCCGGGACAGGGCCAGTTTTGACCCCAGGGGGATCATATGAACAAATTTGGTAGAGGTCCAGTAGGAGATGCTACATGCCAAATATCAAAGCTCTACGCCTTCCAGTTTCAGAGAAGAAGAATTTTAAAGTTTTCCTTCTTTGTTCCTATGTTCGAAACTTGTGACCCCCCCAGGCGGGGCCAGTTTTTACCCCAGGGGCATCATATGAACAAACTTGGTAGAGGTCTGCTAGGAGATGCTAGATGCAAAATATCAAAGCTCCACGCCTGCCAGTTTCAGAGAAGAAAAATTTTAAAGTTTTCCTTCTTTGTTCCTATGTTCGAACTTGTGACCTTCTGGGCAGGGCCAGTTTTGACCCCAGGGGCATCATATGAACAAACTTGGTAGAGGTCCACTAGGAGATGCTACATACCAAATATCAAAGCTCTATGCCTTCTAGAATCAGAGAAGAAGATTTTCAAAGATTTTGCTATTTTTTTCCTTTCTGTTGCAAGGAATTGGGGACAGACGGACAGATGGACGCCGGACAACGACCGATCACAATACCTCACCTTAGCACTTCGTGCTCAGATGAGCTAAAAAGTACTCTGAATAAGTGAGTTTAATTTAAACCTTTACTAAACAATACAGAGTTCAAATGACCCTTAGGTGGGAGGCTTTTGATAACAATGTAGGAAATGGAGAAAATGCTGGTAACCACCATTTTCTTCTTTTCTCACAGTGTTTTATACCCTTTCAAAGACAAACCCTATAATTTCAGTCACATTTGAAGACAAACCCTATAATTTCAGTCACATTTGCTGTCTACAAATGCTTTTAACCCTTTACCACACAATCCCGAGTTTTAACGACGCTGAGGAAGAAGCCTTTTGAAAACATTGTGGAAAAGGAGAAAATGCTGGTAACCAGCATTTTCTCCTTTTCCCACAATGTTTTCTATCCTGTCACAGACGAATTCCATCATTTAAGTCACATCTAATTTGTCGTCTGCAATTGCTTTCAACAATTTTAAAATTTTGTTGTTTGGTAAAGAGTTAATTTAAACCAGTCTAAAATGTTTAGTATCTGACACAGAGTTATCAACTACAATTTGATACCAGAAACTTACCATGTCCGCATGCAGCCTTGCCATATTACAGATTGCAATACAAACTGATTCTCCATTGAAATAAACACTACTCTCCATGGTGTCCAGGTTGACTATCATTTGACTCATCATTGATATACACTCCCTGTAAAAAATAATATGAGACATGCTCTGTGAAAAGTTTTTTGCTATTGGTCAATTTTCTACATGTCAAAGGACCAGTCTACCTCACAATTCAGTTGTATTTTAGACAAAACAGATTTTATGGATCTGTAATCACAGAGATGCATTAAACCCCTTTTTGTCAGAGCACAGCTCATACACATGTATAGCACTCACTGTCCATGTGCAAAAAAAAAAGAACATTATTTATCTGTTTTTATGTGGTTGATGTTTTACAATAACTATGATAGTATTTAAATTATCATGGGGGACAGCTTACTCATTTGTTTTTCCTGAATTTTATCAGCATAAATGGGAAGACTGGGGCTCTAGAATGCCTTGTGCAAGGACACTCCCATGAAAACTAAGGGAGCCGGCAAAGATTGAACCAAGATCCATTTGATTATAAATCAATTCAGCACAGGCTGACCTGTGTTGTAACTTTTTGCTTCTGGTAAGTTATCTTCATGTCCAAGGACCAGTCTACCTCAGGATTAAGCCAGTTGTTAGATAAAGTGGATTTTAAGGATCCACAATAATGATTTGCTTGGTATAATGGAGCATGGAGGTGCATCAAACCTCCTTTTGCTACAGCATGGTTCAAGTGTTCTTTTAAAGAGAAATCACCTCCTTAGCAATGCCCCAAGTTTTATTTTAAGTTAAAAAAGAGCACCTCATCAGTGTGCCAACACTGGGACACAGGTGCTTTTACGTGAAAAATCAAAGTTGAAAAAAGGGGCAAAATGGCATCAGAATGTTTTTAGGGCCACATGTCCTTGTGATGGACATTCCCTGATAGTAAACATCCAGCCCAAGTTTGAAGCAAACATCTTCTTTAATAATAGAGGTATATAAAAAATGTCCAAGTTTTTCCATGACAATGCAGATAACCATAACAGGGCCATAACAGCCTAGCCAATAAGAAGTTACTAGAAACAAACCTTTTCCCATACAGTTTCCATAAGGCAGCTTTGTTAGCATAACTTGTACACATAAATCCTGACTGAGAATGTTGACAATTCAAAATGTCACTCTTCTGTAGATACTCAAACACTCTGAATATAACAGATAGTAAAAGGTCAAAATTAGCTGTTTTTACTGGCAACAGTAGATAAACCCTTAAAAGAACTTGACCTAAATGGATGCATTTAATGTTAGTACAAATTTACAGGAATATTTGTTGATTGTTTCTTTACCAGAATCACATGAATTATTCTATTCATCTCAGAGAATTTAAAATCTTTTAACTCTTTACCACACAATCCCAAATTTAAACCACCCTAACAAAGATGACTTTTGAAAACCTAGTGGGGAAAGGGGAAAATGCTGGTAACTAGCATTTTCTCAATTTCCCACTATGTTTTCTACCCATGAAAAACAAATTTCATCATCTTAGCCACATATACTTGGGTTGGTACCTTTTGCATTTGCATTAAACCTACTTTTTACAAAGCAGAACTCAACAGATTGTTAAACTTTGAAAAAAATTCATTTAGGTAATGCCCTTTATTTTACCTTAATCTGTTCAATTTGGATGAGGTCAAGTGTTTAATGGCTCGTCTGTTTCAAATACAAGGAAAGCATGAGGAACAAAACTACAGCTATAAAGTGATGAAAGTACATACTGTGATGGTTTTGCCTTGGCAAATGCATTGTGTTTTGCAAATGCTTGAATTCCAATCGATGTTAGATTCTGAAAGGAAAAGAAAGAAACCACACTTTTAACGTTTGCAGTCTATACCATAAACAGCTAAATATTCCATATTTAAGTTCTGCTAAATCTCAATTTCTAATCTAAAGAAACTATATGAAAAGTTCTCAAAGAGCTTGGCACACTGTCTTTCTTTGGTGGCAATTTAAAGGAATATATTGTAAACTGCAGAATGTACAGTTTTATCTAGGCTGATGGGCTGGCTGGCTTGGCTGGCTTGGCTGGCTGGCTGGCCGGCTGGCTGCCCGGCTGGCTAGTTGGTTGGCTGGTAGGTTGGTTGGCTGACTGGCTAGTTGTTGGCTGGTTCTTTGGTTGGTTGGTTCGTTCATTCTTTTGTTGGTTCATTGGTTGGTTGGTTCCTTTGTTCATTCATTCATTCGTTTGTTTGTTCGTTCATTCACTTGCTTGCTCGCCTCACTCACTCACTCAATCACTGACTTACTCACTCACTCACTCATTCAGTCATTCATTCATTTACAATTATGCATATACCACCATTTTGCAGAAAGGTAACAATTAATTTTCAAAAGTCTTGTCTAGAACAAAACTAACAGATGATAGTGCACATAAATGTCAACTTTCAAACTTTCTTGTTAAGAATGTCTTTCCTCATCACTTATATGAATAAACCAATACATTGTAACAAAGACTTAAGGGTAATATTACAGTAATATATACTTAACAGTAATATTATACACAAACTTCTCACAATCACAATAGGGGAAAACTTCTTACTGGTAGGTTTAACTCCAGGCTTTTAGCAACTGCTCTCTCCAGGAGATTCTCTGGCCTGGCCATACCTTGACCTCCCAATCGCTGTAACCAACCCTACAAACAACCATATGAACCATGCGCTGAGAAAAGGGGGTTTAATGCATCTCTGTGATGCATTATACCAAGCAAGTCATCACACAATTATGGATCCATAAAATCCATTTTGTCTCATAACCGGCTGAATCATGAAGTCAAATGATCTTTGGACAAGCAGAAAACTTACCAAAAGCAAAATGTTTTGACACAGGTCAGCCTGTGGGGACTGCGCAAGACGACCTGGGTTGATACTTTTTGCATATGCATCAAAACCCCTTTTCACAGAGCTGGCTCATACTGTAATTTTTCATACATGCTCATTACTATTTTTCATATTACAACAATTTTCTTAAAAATTCTGTATGTATAACCACTGTTCTATAGTACATACAAACTGAAATTAAACTCATAAAACCCAGGGAAATATGCTCTCCTCAGTCTCCTGAAAACTGACAGCAGACATTGTAACCTAGATTCTTGATCTACATTCTACACTTCTGAATTGCTTTGCAGTTTAAACCTCAAAGCACTGGTCTAGACATGTTTAAATAGCTTTTCCCTGACAGTATTGATCAATGTCTGTGATCTTGGATCTACAATGTGTGTTACTTTACCATATATTCTGACAATATAGTATTGATCAATGTCTGTGATCTTGAATCTACAATGTGTGTTACTTTACCATATATTCTGACAAAATCAGCCTAGAAATTGAAATATCTGCATCTCTTGTACAGGCAGGCAGAAAATTTCCATTTCATTTATTTAGTACTACCATATAAAGGTTACAATTGCTGTTTCAAAGTATTTGTCGGGCACTACATTATTTCACATCCATAAACAGGACTTGTTCATAAGTAATCTTTCAAGAACATCCAAAAAAAAGGGTAACATAATATGGCTACAGTTGCTTTCATAGTGAAAGCTCTAAGTTGAAAAAGGGGAATAACTGTGTCAAAAATATTTCAGGATGAGCTGCCCTCATTGCATTCATTGCCCTTTGTAAAGTTTTATAACCAGCCCAAATACATGTCTTTTGAAATCCTAGAATTATGAGAAAATGTAACATTCACAATTGCCTAAATTGAAAACATTTGTAGCTGATCAGTAAAATGTTCAAATAGTGAGATTTGTCCTTATGAGAATAGAAAGCATTATGGAAAAAGGAGAAAATGCTGGTTACCAGAATTTTCTCCCTTTCCCACAATGATTTTTTTAAAAAGCATTATTAACAGGGTTGTTTGTTAAAGACTTTCTTATTACCAATGTCATCTTATTCACCTAAAAGAGACAGTGTGCATGTTTGTACTTACTGAAGCATGCTGTAGACAAACATGGTCATTCATGTCCTGAGCCAAAATGATGGCCTCCTGTATGGCGGCCATTGCTTCTTTTCTACAACAAACAAAGTACCTTTAGCCACATGGTGTATCTTACGACTAGATTACAGTGGGCAATTTAGTGTTTATGTAGGCAGTTCTAATCATGGTTTCTTAAGCAATCAAGAACACTAAATAGCCTCTTTTCTCCTAAAATAGATTTGAGCCATGCTCTGTGAAAAGCGAGTTTAATGCTTCTGCATAAAGTATTAATCCATGTTGGTCTGCTCAGGCTAACAATTCACTATTTTCACAAATCTTATGAAAAAGGCTTTTAAAAAGAGTGTATGAAAATAAGAAAATGCTGGTGACCAGTATTTTCTCGAGAATTTCAAACAAAGTTTTCTATCCTTCATGAAGACAGATCCAATTATTTGAGCCATATTTACTTGTTGCCTGCAAATTCTTACAATTTGGATAAGTCTAGAATTCTGTCATGCCATGAAGGGTTAAACACAAATAAGTTAATTCTATAAATTGGGTTATCATTGACTGAAAATGAATACAAGTAGTATATTTGCCACTTTATAGGCACATTCAAGTAGCACGAAATCCTATATGAAGAACAAAGAATACTTATACATACTTATGCCCAAATCTATAATGAAGAGCTGCTAAGTTTAAAGCAGCATATCTGTGATGTACAAGCTGTTCCTTATTTTTTCCACTTTGTGAGGACTGTGGCTGATCCATGGATGCCGTAGTTTTTCTATCAAAGTAATGGAAGAGATTGTGGAAGGCAGTACAGTATTCTTTGACCCGCAAATTGTTTAAGTAACTCAGAAAGTGCTGAAATGAAACAAAAAAGAATTAACCCTTTACCACATGATCTTGAGTTTTAATGACCCTAATGAAGAAAGCCTTAGAAAACAGTGTGGGATTGGAAAAAATGCAGGTAACCAGCAATTTCTCCTTTTCCCTACATGTTTTCTACATTTCTGACAAGAAATTTTAAATTTGAGTCCCATTTACTATGTTGTTTACAAATGCTTTAACTCTTTAGCACAAAATCCCCAAAGAAGAAGTCTTCTGAAAACAATGTGGGAAAAGGAGAAAATGCTGGTAACCAGCATTTTCTCCTTTTCCCACAATGTTTTCTATCCTATCAAAGAGCAAAATCATCACTCAGCTGCATTTTACTTTGTCGTCTGCAAATGCTTTCATTTGGTCCAGTCCCACGTTTTGTTGTTTGGTATAGAGATCTATTTGGCCAAGTCTAAAATTTTGTTGTTTGGCAAAGGGTTAATCTTTTACCAAATGACACATTTTTTAACTGGACCAAAGTAAATGCATGTGCAGACGACAACATTGCTGAAATGACTATTTCTGTCTTTGGTAGGGTAGAAAACATTGTGGGAAAAGGAAAAAATGCTGATAACAAGATTTTCTCCTTTTCCTACAATGTGTTCAAAAGCCTTCTCTTCTAGGATTGTTAAAAGTCAGAATGGTGTGGTAAAGGCTTTATGTACTTTCACAGTATTTAAATTCCAGTCAGGAAAAACAGCAAAGTATGATCAACAAATATAATTTACAAAGAAAATTTTTCTGACTTTTTCTGTCTCCATAACTTTACCAGACAACAAAATTTCAAACTTGTCCAAATTGAAAGCATTTGTAGACAACAAATTCACTGTGGCTAATATGATTGGCTTTGTCTTTGAAAGGTAAGAAAACATTTTAGGAAAAGGAGAAATGTTGGTTACCAGCATTTTCCTCTTTTCCCACAATGTTTCAAAAGCTTTCTTTCACACAACTGTTAAAACTTCAGATTAATCTACTGTATGTCAAGGTATTTTCCAAGAAACAGAGCAGATGTCAGTTTTTACTAAATCGTACTGATTATCACGAGAACAGATGTAATACCAGAATAGCTGTTATGAGTATACTACAGGCTAGTGGTCTCTGGGTAAAATAAACATATTTTCAGCCTCTAGACAAAACCCCAATTGCAGCCATTTCAAAGCATTCTGAACACATCATCATGAATATTGAATAGAGTCTATAGCAGACCAAGCAGTCTGACCATGATCTAGATCAGTGTTGCCCATGTCATATCTCTTAACAATGCCAAGCTTTAAAAACCTTGCGAAAGAAAGCTTTTTAGACATTTTTCACAAACGGAGGAAATTATCATAACAAGCATTTTTCTACTGAGTTTTCCACCTTTGTAAAAGGAATTCCACCATTTGAGATACACGTAATTTGTCACCTGGAGTTGTTCTTAGAAAGTTTTAGATTTTATGGTATGTGGTAAAAAGTTAAGCCTTTATCAACAATCAAATTTTAATGACCCTGAGGAATAAAGCTTCTGAAAACATTATGGGTAAAGAAAAAAAAGCTGGTAATGAGCATTTTCTCTTTTTCCCACAATGTTTTCTACCGTTTCAATGAACAATTCCATCATTTCAGCAATATTCAAATTGTTGTCTGCAAATGCTTTCAATTTGGATGAGTCTGAAATTGTATCTTCTGGTTAACCCTTTACCACACAATCCTGACTTTTAACGACCCTGTGAAAGAAGCCTTTTGAAAACATTGGTAACCAGCATTTTCTCCTTTTCCCACAATGTTTTCTACCCTTACCAAGACAAATTTCAATTTTTCAGTCACATTTATTTTGTTGTCTGCAAATGCTTTCAATTTGGACCAGTCTAAAATTTTGTTGTTTGGTAAAGAGTTAAGAGTTAAATCTTGGCACACTATAGAAAAAAAAGTACATGTGCTTTGTGGACTCCTCTGGCAGATCCCCATCTGCAAACTTTTTTCATCTCCAAGAAAATAACTTTCTGAAACATTCTGGTGAAAAAAGAAATTGCCTGTAATGAGCAATTTCTCTCCTTACCACAGTATAAATGAGCCATACTCTGTGAAAAGGGGGCTTAATGCAGTAAATGCATGCCGACCTGGGCTGAAATTTTTGCTTTTGGTAAATTTTCTGCATGTCAAAGGACCAGTATACCTCATAATTCAGTGAGTTGTTAGACAAAGTGGATTTTATGGATCCCTAATTATGTGATGTCTTGCTTGGTACAATACATTGCGGAGATACATTAAACCCCTTTTCACAGACCATGCCCTATATTCATGTTGATTATCTCTATTTTACATGTTCCTTTTCCTCCTTTTTTATGCAATCCCCAGTTTTCATGAGTCTGAGAGAAAAAGCCTTTGAAAATATTGTGAGAAAAGAAGTAAATGACAACTAGAATAACTATCACTAAAGGTGATAAATACCCCTGCCCCTATATTTCATGTCACAGGGGCAATAACTCTGCAATGTCAATTTAGGGGCAATAACTCCGTAATCATTAGGCCAACACTTATGAAATTTGTGCTTTGCACATCTACTGCTCCTGGTGAATATCATGACAAATATCAAGTGAATAAGACTTAAACTGAAGGAATAGTTCTCTGGACAAGAAGTTTTGAGTAAATTCAGGGGTAATTAATTTGGCAAACATTTGAGAAAAATGCATCTTGAACCTCTACTGCTCCTGGTGAATATTTATGCAAAGTATCAATTTAATTGGACACAAAACTAAATGAGTGTAAAAAAGTGTAGACCATGATCTGACAATATGTCTGAGACACAGCGGCTGGTCTGGATCCACGCTTGTTGCAAATGTTCAAAGGTGCCTTTTCGCATAATGTTGGCCAACTATACATATGAGAGAAAAGACCTCCTTAAAGTGAATCAGACAGAAACTGTAGGAGGAGTTGTCCGGACAAGCATTTTTAAGTCAAATCAGGGGCAATAACTCAGTAATTCTTGATGGAATTTTTACAAAATGTGTGTCTTGCACATCTACAGCTCCTAATGAACACTTATGCCAAGTTTAAAGTGAATCAGACAGAAACTGTAGGAGGAGTTGTCCGGACAAGCATTTTTAAGTCAAATCAGGGGCAATAACTCAGTAATTCTTGATGGAATTTTTACAAAATGTGTGTCTTGCACATCTACAGCTCCTAATGAACACTTATGCCAAGTTTAAAGTGAATCAGACAGAAACTGTAGGAGGAGTTGTCCGGACAAGCATTTTTAAGTCAAATCAGGGGCAATAACTCAGTAATTCTTGATGGAATTTTT
Source organism: Tridacna gigas (assembly GCA_945859785.2). NCBI lineage: Eukaryota > Metazoa > Mollusca > Bivalvia > Cardiida > Cardiidae > Tridacna > Tridacna gigas. Next base: position 25,725,114 of record OX244028.2, read on the forward strand.
ACAAAATGTGTGTCTTGCACATCTACAACTCCTAATGAACACTTATGCCAAGTTTAAAGTGAATCAGACAGAAACTGTAGGAGGAGTTGTCCTGACAAGCATTTTTAAGTCAAATCAGGGGCAATAACTCAGTAATTCTTGATGGAATTTTTACAAAATGTGTGTCTTGCACATCTACAGCTCTTAATGAACACTTATGCCAAGTTTAACGTGAATCAGACAGAAACTGTAGGAGGAGTTGTCCAGACAAGCATTTTTAAGTCAAATCAGGGGCAATAACTCAGTAATTCTTGATGGAATTTTTACAAAATGTGTGTCTTGCACATCTACAGCTCCTAATGAACACTTATGCCAAGTTTAAAGTGAATCAGACAGAAACTGTAGGAGGAGTTGTCCTGACAAGCATTTTTAAGTCAAATCAGGGGCAATAACTCAGTAATTCTTGATGGAATTTTTACAAAATGTGTGTCTTGCACATCTACAGCTCCTAATGAACACTTATGCCAAGTTTAAAGTGAATCAGACAGAAACTGTAGGAGGAGTTGTCCGGACAAGCATTTTTAAGTCAAATCAGGGGCAATAACTCAGTAATTCTTGATGGAATTTTTACAAAATGTGTGTCTTGCACATCTACAGCTCCTAATGAACACTTATGCCAAGTTTAAAGTGAATCAGACAGAAACTGTAGGAGGAGTTGTCCTGACAAGCATTTTTAAGTCAAATCAGGGGCAATAACTCAGTAATTCTTGATGGAATTTTTACAAAATGTGTGTCTTGCACATCTACAGCTCCTAATGAACACTTATGCCAAGTTTAAAGTGAATCAGACAGAAACTGTAGGAGGAGTTGTCCAGACAAGCATTTTTAAGTCAAATCAGGGGCAATAACTCAGTAATTCTTGATGGAATTTTCCCAAAATGTGTGTCTTGCACATCTACAACTCCAAATGGACACTTCTGCCAAGTATAAAGCGAATCGGACTGAAATTGTAGGAGGAGTTGTCCGGACAAGCATTTTTAAGTCAAATCAGGGGCAATAACTCAGTAATTCTTGATGGAATTTTCACGAAAGTTGCGTCTTGCACATCTACAGCTCCTAATGAACACTTATGCCAAGTTTAAAGTGAATCAGACAGAAACTGTAGGAGGAGTTGTCCTGACAAGCATTTTTAAGTCAAATCAGGGGCAATAACTCAGTAATTCTTGATGGAATTTTTACAAAATGTGTGTCTTGCACATCTACAGCTCCTAATGAACACTTATGCCAAGTTTAAAGTGAATCAGACAGAAACTGTAGGAGGAGTTGTCCGGACAAGCATTTTTAAGTCAAATCAGGGGCAATAACTCAGTAATTCTTGATGGAATTTTTACAAAATGTGTGTCTTGCACATCTACAGCTCCTAATGAACACTTATGCCAAGTTTAAAGTGAATCAGACAGAAACTGTAGGAGGAGTTGTCCGGACAAGCATTTTTAAGTCAAATCAGGGGCAATAACTCAGTAATTCTTGATGGAATTTTTACAAAATGTGTGTCTTGCACATCTACAGCTCCTAATGAACACTTATGCCAAGTTTAAAGTGAATCAGACAGAAACTGTAGGAGGAGTTGTCCGGACAAGCATTTTTAAGTCAAATCAGGGGCAATAACTCAGTAATTCTTGATGGAATTTTTACAAAATGTGTGTCTTGCACATCTACAGCTCCTAATGAACACTTATGCCAAGTTTAAAGTGAATCAGACAGAAACTGTAGGAGGAGTTGTCCAGACAAGCATTTTTAAGTCAAATCAGGGGCAATAACTCAGTAATTCTTGATGGAATTTTCCCAAAATGTGTGTCTTGCACATCTACAACTCCAAATGGACACTTCTGCCAAGTATAAAGCGAATCGGACTGAAATTGTAGGAGGAGTTGTCCGGACAAGCATTTTTAAGTCAAATCAGGGGCAATAACTCAGTAATTCTTCATAGAATTTTCACGAAAGTTGCGTCTTGCACATCTACAACTCCTGATGAACACTTATGCCAAGTTTAAAGTGAATCAGACAGAAACTGTAGGAGGAGTTGTCCTGACAAGCATTTTTAAGTCAAATCAGGGGCAATAACTCAGTAATTCTTGATGGAATTTTTACAAAATGTGTGTCTTGCACATCTACAGCTCCTAATGAACACTTATGCCAAGTTTAAAGTGAATCAGACAGAAACTGTAGGAGGAGTTGTCCGGACAAGCATTTTTAAGTCAAATCAGGGGCAATAACTCAGTAATTCTTGATGGAATTTTTACAAAATGTGTGTCTTGCACATCTACAGCTCCTAATGAACACTTCTGCCAAGTAGCAAGGGAATTGGATTGAAACTGTAGGAGGAGTTGTCCGGACAAGATTTTGCGGACAGACCGACCGCCCAACCGACCACATGCCCGACCGACCGACCGACCGACAGGCTGATTCCAGTATACCCCCCCACAAACTTCGTTTGCGGGGGTATAATAACCAGCATTTTTACGTTTTCTAACAATATTTTCTACCCTTCACAGCCACATTGAAACTGATGTCAGTAAATGCTTTCAATTTGGGCAAACCTAAAATTTTGTCTTCTGGTAAAGGGTTTAAGTCGTATACAGCAAACTAGTTTCTGATTTTGGAATCACTTACAGCCTCTGCCATCTCTGGGTTCATTTTGAGCATTTCAAGAATTTTTTCTTGTAAATCTGTAGGTGACATAGCCTCATTCTCATTATGTTGGAACAAAAATGCCTGAAATAAAAGTTAAAATATTTTATGAAATAATTATAATAATTCAACAATAATTATACTTAAACTGGTATGGTCATGTTGGGATTTTTTTTTTACCTTATTTTGATTCAACCTTAGAAATTTTTCTGACCCAGTTTGTTCATTTAGTTTACAACTTTTAATCCACTGACCCCAAGACTTCCCTTAACAACAGTTTTTTTCCATGGGCTTGTTTAATCCTTTACCACACATTCCTGACTTTTAACGTTCCTGAGGAAGAAGCATTCTGAAAATATTGTGGGAAAAGGAGAAAATGCTTGTAACCAGCATTTTCTCCTTTCCCCACAATGTTTTCTACTCTTCTAAAAACAAATTTTAATTTTTGATTCAAATTTATTTTGTTGTCTGCAAAAGCTTTCAATTTGGACCTGTCTAACTTTTTTCTCCTTTGGTAAAGAGTTAAAAGATGAAAATTCTCTTCATTTCAAGAATAACAGAAACAGAGTCTGTTCAACAGCAATTGTCATTTAGCCCTAAACCAAGCCCAATAGCTTAGTCAGTAGCATACAGGACTAGAGAACTAAGGTGGCAGTTTTGAATCCCCATCTTGGCCAATTTCCTTTCAAAGGATAGATGATAGTCATTGTGGCCGCCGAAATATAACCGAAATAATGTTGAAAATTGCACTACACATAATACAATACAAGATCATTAACCCTTACAGAGCAGAGTCTGTCTTTAGTTATGGATCAAGATCAAACTGCCTTTTGCAGACAATGTAGATCAAGATGAGACTGCACACAACCTGCTGTTTGATCTTGAATCTGAACTTTACACCATTTTTTTAAATATTCTTGCATTAAATCCCTTGAAATTGCAACGCTTAACCCTTTACCATACAGTCCCAAGTTTTAACTCTGACATAAAAAGCTTTTGAAAGCATGGTAGGAAATGGAGAAAGTACTGCTAACTGGCATTTTCTCCTTGTTCAAGCCATGTTTTCTATCCTTTCAAAAACAAGTTTAACCACTTTAGCTTAATTAAATTTGAGGTCTGCAAATGCTTTGAATTTATACATTAGGTTAAACTCTCTCTTTGGTTGTCACATAGATCACATAGTTGTATAAATTATTTTATCTATTTACTCTCATTTTTGTCATAACTTTTTACCATATTTCAAAATATCTGACTTGTCCAAATGGAACACATCTGCAGATGATAAACATCATTCAGACAGTGGGATTTTGCTGTTAAAGGATAGAAAAAAATTGTGGGGTAAGAAGAAAATGCTGGGTATAAGTCATTACTCATTTTTACACAATGTTTTCAAAGTTCTTCCTCATCAAGATTGTTAAGACAAAGGATGGTTTTATTAAGGGTTAAAACAATGCCTGAGCTATTAAGCACCCACAAGTTTATAATAACATTGACTAACCTGCTGTAAAATGAAGTACTCTGCTTGACGTTGTGAATTAAAACCTCCAACATGCTCAGTACCTTTCCTGTAAATAAAATTAAATGAAAACCTTAAGTCTGTTTAAGTATAAACTGTTTTTCTAAATCAACCACTTTTTGTGTGGATAAAATGGATAGTGTTAAGAAATAATTAATGCAGTTTTAAGTTATATCGGTTTGAATATTAGTTTAACTGTTTCATCTTGCATCTGAGCTGTACACCATTTTTTGAAACGTTCTTGCATAAAATCCCTTGAAATTGCAATGCTTAACCCTTTACCATACAATCCCAAGTTTTAACCCTGACATACAATGCTTTTGAAAGCATGGTAGGAAATGGAGAAAGTGCTGCTAACCAGCATTTTCTCCTTCTTCCAACCATGTTTTCTGTCCTTTCAAAAACAAGTTCAACCATTTCAGCTAAATTAAATTTGCTGCAAATGCTTTGAATTTAAACATCAGGTTAACCCTTTACCACACAATCCCGACTTTGAATGACCCTGAGAAAGAAAGCTTTTGAAAACATTGTGGGAAAAGGAGAAAATGCTGGTTACAGCATTTTCTCCTTTTCCCACCTTGTTTTCTACCCTTCCAAAAACAAACAACAAAAAAATCTAACATCATAGAACAAAGATCAGACAGCACATTTCATAAACTTGATCTGTAGTCTACACTTACTTGTCTGCTGTGAGTTGAAATGGATCTAAAGATCGACCTTGCCTGCTGAATCTTACACCTGACAAACTCATGACTGAGTCAGTCAGGGATTCCCCAAAGTCCTGCGGCTCTTCAAAACCGCTGTTTAAATTTGCAGCTGTGTAGTAGTTCTTAAATTTGGTATGAAGATCTGTCATCTGACAAAAGGTAAGTTTGTCAAAGGCTAGAATCATCCTTCTAATGTATATTCCTTTACAAAAAATAAAAAGTAACACCTTGAGCACTACCCAGTAGGCAAAACTTTAGTTGTATTCATAAACAATAAAGATCAATAGCAGATTGTCTTCTCTGAAAAAGTGTTGTCAAAATCACACTGAGCAGATTATCTTTCCTTTCGTCTCTTACATACGAGCCATACTCTGTGAAAAGATGGTTAAATGCATCTGCAAAAAGTATTGACTCAGTAGTTCCCACAGGCTAACATGGTCGAAACTTTTTTTCTATTTAATAGTAAATTTTCCGATGGTCAAAGGAACACTCTACCCATTAACTCAGTTGTTTTCAGACACCATGGATTAATATCATGCAACAACATGCTTAGAATATTGACCAAGATGCATTATGAAGATGCATTAAACCATCTTTTCCAAAAGAGGCACTCATTTATACCTAAAAGTATGTATAATGAGCCTGTTAACCCTGATAAAAAATTATTTGAAAACATTGTGGGAAAAGGAGAAAATGCTGGTAACCAGCATTTTCTTCTTTTCCCACAATGTTTTCTGCCCTTTCAAAGAGAAATCTCATTTTTTGAGAAGTGTCTAAAATTTTGTCATTAATTTTGGTAAAGGGTTAAGAGATTAAACACCTGTCATGTCATACAGTGTCCTATAGTAAAACTTGCCATACCTAAAACACTAGTTTTTGTTATAATTGGCTGGTTATCCTGGGCATAGGACATCAACAGAAATGGAACACTCTGAAAATAGTCTTTAATAGTGCCAACACACTCATAAAACTCCTGTAACCTGCAAATAATGTACTAAACTTCAGATTTCTTTTTTTCTTTTTTTTTCAAAAAAAGGTACGTATATATATTTCTCAAATTCTAATAATAGAATTTATACCATATCCAGAGGTGCAAAGGTGAATAACAACGGTTGGATAACTTTTGTTATCATCCACTAGTGCTGTAACATCTCATGAATAGTTTCCCAATCAAAATCACTAGGCAACAAAGAACCCTTTTATTCCCTTACAAAACAATTTCAACTTCTAATGACCTTAACTCTTTGCCACACAATCTCAAGTTTTAACAACCCTGAGGAAGAAGCCATTTGAAAACATTGTCGGAAAAGGAGAAAATACTGGTAACCAATGTTTTCTACCCTACCAAAATCAAATTTCAATTTTTGAGTCAAACTCATCTTGTCATCTGCATATGCTTTTAATTAGAACATGCCTAAAATTTTATCGCTTGGTCAAAAGTTAAAGACACCTTTTGCAATCATTGTGGAAAGTCGTAGCAACTGGCATATTCTCATTTTCCAGACTGTTTTCTACACCTCTAAAAACTAATTTCAACTACTGAACAACATTTATTTTGGTCACCTGCAAATTCTTTCAATATGGACATGTCCAACACATTGTCATTTTGTAAAGAGATAATATGAGAATAACATCATTAGATGCATGAGCAGTCAGTGTGGATTTAGATCAATCTGCTCAGAATGTGAAGTCTGATTTTCAATACATATCATTCACAGACGTTGAATGCCCTACCTGTATAACAGCTATGCACTGGCAAAAGGGAGTTGAATACATCTCCATGATACATCATACCAAGCAAGTCATCACATAATTATGGATCCATAAAATCCATTTTGTTTAACAACCAAATGAATCATGAAGTAGAATGATCTTTTGACATGCAGAAAATTTAAAGACAGCAAAATGTTTGGCTCATGTCAACCTATGCAGAATGCACTGGCTGACTTGGGTCAATACTTTTAGCCGATGCACTAAACCCCCTTTTTACCAAGCATACCTCAAAGATTTTGTTATTGAATCTGACAAAAATAATCCAGAAACTAAAACAATTATGAAGTCTTTTTTCTTCCGGCAGTACACGACAAATGAGTAATGCTCTGTGAAAGGGGATTTAGTGCATCTGCAAACAGTACTGACCAGCACATTCCATGCAGGCTGACCAAAATTTTTGGTTGCCGTAAATTTTTTCATGTTAAAGGACCATTCTACCTTGTGATTCATAGATACAATGAAACTTCACCATAGAACAACCTCCTTGTTTAATGCAGTATGAGGGTGCATCAAGTGCCCTTTTCACAATGTGACATCAAATCTTTATTCATTTAGCAATCTAAGTCCTACATACATGTATTATTAACAAAAAGCATCACAATTGTTTATTTTCAGGGCTTGAAACCAGGGGTGTTCAGAGTTTTAATTCCCAGCTTGGCAAATTTCTTTACAAAGATTGATGGTAGTTATTGCAACGGCAAGCCCCCACAGCTCAGTCAGTAGCACACACGACTTAAGAACAGGAGGTCACTGGTTCAGTCCCCCGCTTGGTCAATTTCTTTCCGAGAATTGATGATAGTCATTGCAACAGGATTCATTTCTCTATCACTGCTGCCCATTGTTTCAAAGATGGTTATGTGGGAAAGCAACCAATGGCTTGGAAAGGATATTGTGCATAGTGCTGGTAAAAGAAGCATGGATAGGTGCAGTGGCCGTTGCGATATAACTGAAATAATGTTGAAAACAGTGTTAAACACCATCCAATCATAGTCATTGTAGTAGTCATTCATTACTCTCTCACTGTTGATCATTATTTTGATGATGGTAATGGAAAGCAGCCAGTGGCTTGGGAGGATTGTGAAGTATTGGTAAAAGAAACTCCAGGAAACTATATAACTGAAATAAAGTGGAAAACGGCTCAAACACCATACAAACCAAAAAGAAACATATTGGTATCTGTTTTTGTACTGTTCCACAATGATTCAAACCCCCCAGCCTTCCAATTCCTCAAAGTAAGACAATTTGGTCGTTGTTTCTTTTCTTCTGTAAATCCTGTCTGAATTTGTTTATTCCTATCTCAGTAAAACATGATCAATACCATCCAAGCCTAAACCTTGAGAAAATCAAATAAAATTCACATTATTTCTAGTAAAAAAGTTACCTTTCTAGAAAGACTGTATACAATTGGGAATGCAGCTTATTCTTTATTCTACTACACAAATCTTTCAGTGGTATGTCTGTTGTCTGAAATGTTGATTGAAATACAGACTTAACTCTTTACCACACAACAAAATTGTGGACTTGCCAAAATCCAAAATATTAGAGGACAAAAATCAAATGTGGCTCAATTAATGGGAGTTGTCTATGAAAGGATAGAAAACAATGTGGGAAAAGGAGAAAATGCTTATCCACATTCTTTTCCAAAGCCTTCTATCTGAGTGTCATTAAAACTCAGGATGTGTGGCAAAGAGTTACTGAAGTTGTTAAAATTAGTCTCACAATCAATGTAAATTGAATAGGTTTAAAAGAATGAGTGTGAACTCACTGAGACAAAAGGGGAAACTGTTCACAACAAATACTTTTTTCTTTTGACACAATGCTATCAAATTAGTCCCCTGCAAACTAAAAACAGTTGTCTGCAGTTTGATTTGGCGAATTACCTGCAAAAGATCCAGTATGGTGACCATGAAATTCCTCTTTTCTCTGTCCGTAAGTTTCACTTCTACTCTAGGACTATCATTCAAGCCTTCTAGTGGTAAATTCTGTACATCAGCTTTTGTCATGAAGCAATATTCTTGTATCAGTATGGTTACTGACATTTTATGTGGAGTGACCTGTAACAGTAAACAAACCATTAAATGGTTGATTGATTGATTTTTGCATTTATTTATCGTCACCACTGGTTGCCCAAATGGGCGTCATCCCCTGAAGGCTGTCAGTATTGTTACGGGGGATAGTGCAGGATACAGGACAAAACCCACCCTAAGTTACGCCTCGTTCTTTTACATTCTTGCTGTGTAGCACCATTACACAGGACCTCAGTTTAACCTCTCATCCGAAAGACAATTAGTATCTTTAGATGGCCAGCTGTGGGGCTAGAACCCACAACCTCAAGTGACCTTAAATGGTAAAAGTTTACAGTATGGTGGTAATTTGCAACAAGGAAAACAGAAAGTAGTGCTGGGTACAGGCTTTGAACCTGGGTCCCCTTCCTCACAGAGAAAGCACTATGACCACTGGGCTACCCAAACTGTTCAAATAATTGCTACCACATATCACTACACTCCTCAGGAGCTACCCTACTGCTTTATTGCATAATAACAGTAATCTGTTTTTTGCTTGTTCAATAAATCTAAGTGCAACTGTATGAATTTAGGTTGGATTGTGAAGAAAATTATGCTTCTACCCAAAAATAAGATCTCTCAAAATAACCCACTAACAAAGCTTTGCACAATATTCCCTGTTAAACAAGGTAACCACCCTCTGAAATCCCCCTGAAGACAAATTTGGCATTGTGGTTCCTGTAAAAACAAAAAATAAAATATGTTTTTCTTTCAGTTTTCATTTAAAACCTAAGTTTTATCCTCTTTTATCCCCTCCCCCTTCACTATTATATGCACTTACTTATTCCAAATTAACTTTTTGCAATAACAGCATCAAGTTACACTCACAATATCAAGTGCTTTTGAGAGTTAATGCAAGTGAATGCGGGAGCACATACAGTACTTGATCCGAGTATAGGACTTAAGTTTTTCAGATTATGGTACCACTGCCTCAGACCTGTCGCACTAAAATATGTCACAGTAGTAATTTACACCACAGGTATGCCTTGGGATGAATACAAATCTCATAGTCATATTAATAAATGCTGAGAAATGGGAGTGGGCTAAAACCGCCCAAACAGCCTGGTCCAAATTGGCCCACTTCACCAAAACGACCCACTTTCATGGGTAACGAAAAGGCCCACTTTTGAAATAATTATGATGAAATGTTATTTCAGTCAATTTCATCAGAATGATTTTTATAACTCTCTTTCCATTATCTATTTCTAAAAAATCAATTTAATTTCAAGAGCCTGGGCACAGATTGTGTGAGTTGTTCTCTGTATTCCCGTCCGATGTTGACTATCATGTGCTCATTTATTTCCCAATTTTCCTGGTTTTATGATAAATTGGCATTCTCATAAAATATAATATCTTACAGACTGTTTTCTGAAAAATCTGATCACCTTCTGTTGTGCACAAATAACAAATTGGAAACAACAGCAATATTCTGGAAAGGACTACAGGACTGTTTCTGAGAGTCTGTTAAGTCTTTACCAAACCACAACATTTTGGACTGAACCAAATTGAAAGCATTTGAAGATGACAAGTTAAGTGTTGCTAAACTGATGATTTCTCTTTTTGATAGGGTAGAAAACATTGTGAGAAAAGGAGAAAATGCTGGTTACCAGCATTTTCTCCTTTTCCCACAATGTTTTCAAAAGCCTTTTCTTTCAGGGTCGTTAAAAGTCAGGATTGTGTGGTAAAGAGTTAAGGAGAGCAGCTCTCTTGATTCACATGATCAAATATTATTACTACATGTATTACGTATTAAAAGCTAATTTTGTGATGAAAAAAAAAGGTAAAAAACCTCAATGATTTTTAGATGATTACAAAAAATTGGGCCGTTTTGATAATGGGCCGTAGGCAGTGTTGCACCTAGCTCTGAAATTTTAGCGTACACAAAGGCTCCCTAATCTAAAATTTGGGGGCCATTTTGAAAAGTTGGGGGGCAATCTATCAAAATGCAATTGATATGCAAGCATGCCAGGCAATGACTGACAGACTTGAGGTGCCTTGTAAGAGCACTTGTTCATATATATGTAAATACAAAAATCACTAGTTGAAAAGGGATTTTTTTTTAATTTGTGCTTTGAATAAATGCATATTTCACATGTCATTTTACTGTCCTCAAAATTCAACCAACGAAATTGAAACAAATATTCATTTTGAAAAGGACAATCTTTTACTTTAATGTTAATTTTTGTCACGACTTTTCCCATGTTTATCCCGTCCTCTGAGGACTGTTGTTCACTCGTCCATGCACAAAATTCACACTCCAGTTCAGATATGATGGCATTTTGCAAATCGCCTTTTTAATTTTTGATATGTCATTTTTTTGACAAAGTTAATTCAGTCATGCATGAAATTTGCCACTGCCATTTTGAATAGAGTGTGACTGGTTATCAATTTTAGTTATCAGAACTACAATAATTATTGTACCTCTTTCACTCTAATATGAATGGAAATCTATGATAATGACAAGAACAGCAGAAAAGAAACAAATAGCAATCATGTATGGACTAAGATACCAAATAAATAGATGTACAGGACATTAGAAGCACATAGGTACGAGTTTTGAACAATTGTGCCTATAGGCCCGCACTGTCATCAATCTTAAGGGACAAAGTAAAAAATATTGTGGGATTCCTGTGATCCTGCGCTTTAGATGTAGGGGTATACTGTAGCATAGCCCAAAGGGGCTCATTCCAAATTTTTAGTGACAGACTATATAACATCTCCTTTTAGAGCCACCTTGAGCCTGATCTTACCTTGAAGTTACAATACTTTCAACATTTTATTATTTAATCTAAAAGAATTTGAAAAAAAAAAAAAAACTAGATCTACACTGTCCGAGATGGAGATATTTTCCAAACCTCCATAAATTAGTACCTTATTTAAAGAAAATTGAGCAGTGTCTCAAACTATCACTTAAGAGTCATACTCCAGTCTAGTGGAGGGACTTTAATAACAACAAAGAAAGAAGACTGGACGTTTTGGTACTGGGCCGTTCTGGAAGTGGGCCGTTCTGACCCCATTCCTGAGAAATTCTGGTCAGCCTTGAGTTTTTTTTTTTTTTTTTTCTATTGTCATAGTATCCACTTTGTTCATTTGACAATTTAAGTGTTCAATGAAAGCCCGACCTTAGATATGCAATGATTGATATTCTGGTATCATTCTTGCACAGCATAGACTTCGGCAAGAAGTTCAGTCGTCCGGACAAGTAGGAACTTTTGCGTTTGAAAGGCATCGCACACCTTTGTTCTTCCAGGTGAATTGATGAAAAAAGATACCTTACCTGTTCTTTTAATGTTTTCTTTCCAATTAACCCAGATTTAAACTTAATATGACTATCTGACTGGCTTGCCATTGTCACTCTTTGTTTTGAGCCGACTGTTTTACCATCCGAATTATTGTCTTTTGGCGGCAACAGGTCTGCTTGGTTAAATGACATGAGGACGATATGATTAATGTGTCAAACACAGGTTAAATTCATTTTACCCTCTTAGCCACAAAATGATCAATAAACAAAGAAAGATTATAAAAATTACTTATTTGAAGCATTTTGGAATTTAAATGAACAGTGAGACTATAAAACTGTGAAAAAAAAAATATTGGTAAAATCATGTTGTTGTTCGGATTTTCGTTTCTCAGAACAAGTTTTCTCTATCTTTTTTTTAAGGGAGAGTAATCCTACAAACCTATAATCCTATAAATGATTGAACTACCTCCCTTCTTATCACCCCTAACCCGCCTGCTCTATTATATCCCTTGTTTCGCCCATTTTTCTATCCTTTCCGCATTTATTTGATGGTATAGACTAAGATAAGTTTGTGTAAACAAACGCTGAGAGGGCTTGTTTATAATCGATATGAGCCATGCGCTGTGAAAATGCAATCTGCAAAAAGTATCGATCTAGAAACACATTGCCATTGCGTCAAATTTATGCGTAGGCCTACTCAAGGAACAGTGCACAACATGATTCGGTCGGTTGTTATACAAAATGATTTTTTATGGACCCATCATTATGTGATGACTTGCTTATTGTCATGCATCAAGGAGATGTACCAAACCCTCTTTTCCCGGAACATGGCTCAGATTTCGTTGAAGAGATGTATTTGTTTTAACCCTTAGGCTGCTAATCGCGACCCACGGACCTTTTGCGGACAGTGTAGATCAAGATCAGACTGCACAGTGCAGTCTGATCTTAGATCTACACTGTCCGAGAAGGAGATATTTTCCAAACCTCCATAATTTTGAAAACCAACTTATTGGTTCTTACCATCGGCATGAAAATTTTATTTAAGTCATTCAGCAGGATAACAGTTAAGGTTTAACCATCATCCTGCTAAATAACTTCAATGAAACTTTCAAGCCCATAGTAAAAACCCGAATAATGCTATTACAAACTTAAGTTTTGGAGAAAAATATCTCCTTATCGGACAGTGTAGATCCAAGATCAGACTGCACGTTTTGTGCAGTCTGATCTTGGATCTACACTGTCCACAGAAGGTCAGTGAGTCGCGCTTAGCAGCCTAAGGGTTAAAGCATGAATATAAGTGACAGAAAAAAGTCAAGAGCAATTTCTCATTTTGCCGCATGATTTCAAAAGTGGCCTGCAAGCAGGAATCGTATATTTTCCTACGATCCCTGGAGCCGTCTGCTGGTGTAAAGATGGCCATTTACTCATAATTTATGGCATTGACGATTTTTAAAGCATCATGCTAACTCCCCTGCTACACAGACCATGTTTTCTCGCTTGCGACAGAATTCATTCTTCTCTCATCGCTGACCATTGTATCGACGATGGTTATGTGGGAAAGTAGCCAATGGTTTGGAAAGAATATTGTGCGTAGTACTGGTAAAAGTACTCCAGGAAAGCATGGATAGGTGCACTGGCCGCCACGACATAACTGAAATATAGTTGAAAATGGCGTTAACCACCATACAATCTATCAATCAGTGTTTTCTTGCGTTTATTGTTACCCTAAGGCAACTATATCGAGCTGCTAGATTTCTGGGCTGAGATAAACTGCGTAGATTTACGCTCTTTTTTTTTTGCACTGTGTAATTTTTTTTTTGCACTGTAATATATACACACATACGATCCCTGCTTTACCTAAAGTATAAACTGGCGTAAAGTTATGCAGTTTAGTGAAACTTGTTTTCAGATTTGATTACGCAAATTTCGCCCGCATGCAGTTTGGTGAAAGGCAGCCCACTGATCTTTTGCTTTTGCATTGAAATACTATAGGACTGCCCGAGACTTATTTCCATGACAAATACGTTACCGCTGGAAAACGACCTCACGTACGTCTTGCTGAAAACTGTACTTGAAAATAGTGGTAAAATAAAAATTGGTCATAACAAGGGTCGTATATCGTCACCATTTCTCTGTTTGCCAGTATCGTTTGACACGTACTTCAGAAATGCTCAGTGAAAAGGGGTTAATTTAAAGCATCTGCAAAAAAGTATCGACCCAAGTCAGCCTGCGCAGTCCGCGCAGGCTGACTTGAGTCGAAACTTTTTGCCATTGGTTAATTTTCTGCAAGTCAAAGGAAGAGTCTAGCTCAAGAGTCAGTCGATAAATGAATTGCATGAATTCATAGTCATGTGATGTCTCGCTTGGTATAATGCATCACGGAGATGCATTAAACATCCTTTTTGCCGAAGTAGGCTCACTTGTTTTAAAGTAAGAATTGTGTGGACTATCTTTGAGTCGTGTTGAATATTTTTCAATGATGCTTTCAGTGTCGCCTATTATAAAGCTACTTCAGATAGCCTGTGTATATGACCCATGCTCTGTGAAAAGGGGTCTTAGTGCACCTACAAATAGTATCGACTCATGTCAGCCTGCGCAGGCTGACCTGGGTCGAAACTTTATGCTTTTGGTAATTTTTCTACATGTAATAGGACCATTCTACCCCAGGATTAAGCTGATTGTCAAACAAAATGGATTTTATGGATCCATAATTATGTGATGAATTGCTTAGTATACTGCATTACGGAGATACATTAAACCCCCTTTTGCCAGAGTTGCCATGACTCCTATCTGTTATCCGTGGTACATGTTAAAGGCCTGTTTAAATTTGCATCAAAGGCCAGCGCTTGTTGTAACATGATAAACCTTTGACCTAAGTTATCGGCATGATGGAAATAGGTGAATAAAGCTGACCTAGCTTGATAAAACGGGCGTTAAACTGGAACACGTAAGCAACCAAAATGTCATAAACGTTGAGTGTGTTACAAAAACTAATTTCTTAACCATAAACTGATAAACAGATATGAGCCATGTTCTATGAAAATGGTTCTTATTACATCTGCGAAAAGTATCTACCCAGGTCAGCCTGCTCTGCCCGCGCAGGCTGACCTGGGCGAACTTTTGCTATTAGTCAATTGTATGCATGTCCAAGGACCAGTCTACCTCTTGATTCAGTCTGCGCAGGCTGACATGAACCGAAACTTTTCGCTATTGGTCAATTCGATGGGTGAGTGCAACACTATCCTAAGTGCCTATACAAAGTATAGGCACTTAGGATAGTGTTGCACTCACCCATCGAATTGTCTGTATGTCCAAGGACAAGTCTACCTCATGATTCAGTGTGTTGTTGAACACGTGGCTATTAAGGATCCATAGTTACAATGTATGTGGTAACTTGATTGGTACAATGAATCACGGAGATGCATTAAGAACCTTTTTGCCAGGGCATGGCTCATATTTAATGTAAGACAATATGTGAAAGCATGTGACAAAAAAGAGAGCTGCGAATCACGAGTAATTTCTCTTTGTACCATGCATTTTCACGATTTGTCGGCGAGACAAAAGTCGTTGTCTGCCGCTGGCAGTATGACCATACCATTTAAAAGTATGGAAATTATTGTGAAGATCACAATCTGTCATTCTACGGCAGGTCCAAGTGTTAGTTGCTGGTATAACATGAAGTTTAAAACTAGGTAAAAATTGCCATGTCGCTCTATCTTCTTCTTTTACTTTTCACCCGGTTTTAAATTTCACTTTTCTGCGTGTTCCTGATAATACAACCCTATTTTTATGCACATATGTAGGCATCAAGGGCACGTGACTCTGTCAGCCAATCAAATTTTGCACCAGTTTTGTCCCTCGTGATGTGATTTTATCATTTTATTGGTCTGCTCTATTTTGTATCGTGTCATTCCTCCAGCATCTAGTAGTGCAAGTGATGCTACAATGTATACTAGTATATAGAACGGTGGTTACGAGCGTTTTTAGGAAATGGCAGCTTATTACTACAAGATCATTTCTTTTTTCTACCTGGCCGTTCTCTTTTACATCATGAACACATTTCCAGTTTATGTAACATGTGTAAGAGGTATGTCTAAATCCGCCTGTATAGTAATGGATCAAATCTGAAGAAGGAAAGATACCATTAAGTTATTTCTAAGAACACCAAAAGTGTGAAAAAAAATGTATTCTTCCGCAAGAGTAGAGAAACGACTCATCTAACATTTTGCCAAACTGCAGAACTTTACATTTGTCTGAACTGAACGCATTTGTAGACTACAATAAAAATGTAACCCAAAAGATGGAATTTGTATTTGAGAGACATAGAAAGAGATTCCTGTAGAAAACATGAGGAATGTCCCTTTTTCTTTTAATTCACCTGATCTTTAAAGCCATTTTACAGACATACAAAAAATATCAGTTTTTGTTCAGATTTTCCCCACGCAATTCTGTATGACAAAAATCTG
Organism: Tridacna gigas; assembly: GCA_945859785.2. Lineage (NCBI taxonomy): Eukaryota > Metazoa > Mollusca > Bivalvia > Cardiida > Cardiidae > Tridacna > Tridacna gigas. The sequence continues at coordinate 25,741,550 of OX244028.2, forward strand.
ACTGCACGTCACTTTATGGTCTCAATCAATGAGCCATGATCTGTGAAAAGGTACTTAATGCGCATGCAAACAGTGTCGACCCAGGTCAGCCTTGGCCGAAACCTTTTACTATTGATCAATTTTTTGCAAGTCCAAGGACCAGTCTACCTCTTGATTCAAGCGGTTGCTAGACAAAATGGACTTCATGGATTCATGATCATATGATGACTTGCTTGGTATCATGCATCACGGAGATGCATTTAGTCCCTTTTTGCCAGAGCATGGTTCAAATGTATGTACATTGTAAGTATAAACTCCTTTAGGTAACAGCAGGCATGTGAAGAAAATGTCATACCTGAAAAGTTTCTGAGACGTCACCGTACCCAAGCAAATTCATACAAAGGCAACCTTTTGTTTTCCCTGCAAAGGATGACTTACTGAAAACAAAAGGAACGAGCAGCTTGTTACGAATACATGGCGTCACACAATCGCTTTCCCTTACCGACAAATTCCCCATGACATTGAGATGACATTTTCCTTTCTCTAAAACATTTCTCCTTTGGTGTAATTTGTATGCCTAATGGTTCACACAATCTCTGGTGGCTGCTCAGCACGACTCGATGAGCTTTTCCGGACAATGCAGACCAGATCAGACTCCACAGAACATGCAGTTTGATCTTGGATCCACGCTGCGTGATAGGTTGAGATTCTTCCCCGCAAAAATAAGTTTAATCCTTAGGTTGCTAAGCGCAGCTCAATGACCTTTCGCGGACAGAGTAGATCAAGATCAGACTGCACAAAACGTGTAATCTGATCTTGGATCTACACTGTCCGATACAGATAAAATCATATCTTTTCCAAAAAATACCTCTGAAATAGCACAGTTCGGGTTTTTACTATCGGTGTGAAAGTTTCATTTCACTTATTTAGTGGGATAAGGGTTACAAGAACAATACTTGGGTATTTACTACTGACTAGAAATATTCATTTACTTTTTTTTCAACAATTTGAGGAGTTAAGCTCACGTACAAAGAAAAAGAAGCGAACAATGGATTGCGATATATTAACTTTGTACCGATACAACAATAAATAACAAAATTGAAACGATATGAGTCTCTGTGAAGAGGGGATTTAATGCATCTGCAAAAAGTATCAATGCAGATCAGCTTGCACAGTCCGCTCAGGCTGACTTGAGTCGAGACTCTTTGCTTTTGGTAGATTTTCTGTATGTCCGTGGCTGTTAGACAAAATGGATTTTATGGATCCGTAATTACATGTATTTGATGACTTGCTTGGTATAATGCATCACGGTGAAGCATTAAACCCCCTTGTGCCAGAGCATTGCTCATAAAAATTACACATACCACGGGGGTCTAAGTTTGACTAAAATTGGTCTTTCACCAAACAAGTATCATCAATTTTTCCTCATTTGACGCATTTTCTACCTATCTGTTGCAAACTATCCAGGAATACGTTTTGATCATCCGTCAAAATGAGGGAATTTATCGGATTTACTGAAAATCTTGTACTTTTTTTTTTCCACTCTTTAGAATTTGGGCCCATGATCTGAGTCCCGTTGACCAACCACTGTTAATGTTGTTTTTCTTGCACGATATCATACTAGCCGTATGACTGGCTCGTGCATTTTGTCTCAGCCAATGGCGGAAGGCCGGTCTAAGAAATTCAAATGAGAAGGACTGATCAATGAATTTAGATTGGTTTGTGATCATTTTTACAATCAGACACACCAGATTCTGTCCTGAAAAGACTGTAGTTAGGCATGTCAATCTGTAATGTTGTAGCAACATAATTATAGAAAAATAAAATTAACAAGCAGGCTAGATCAATACAAAAACACTACCCGTGAAGAAAACAAACAAACAGAGGGCGAGACAGAGAGCTTTGACTCGATTTCAACCGTGAATCGTCGCGTCCCCTGACTGTATCAGTAACATAAAACAACTTACAAGGTAACTCCCCCCTACGACGGGTTGATTTTACTCAGGGTGCTAGACCCGATTCTTTGCATCATCAAGCTGAAGAAAACTGACGAGCTGACCAGGATGAGAACAAAGAAAATGCAAAACAGAACCGTATCCAGTGTCTGGAAAAACATGGCCCATGTAAACATATCTTTCTCTTTGTTTTCCTCTTCAGCGAAGCCATCTTTGACCTGGCCTTCCTTCTTCAGATCTTGAACACCGTCAGTCACCACAACACTGGGTACTTTCTTGTCATCATCGTCATCAACATCTCGTACGGTGACCACGCTGTTATTTTGCGAATTGTCTGGATGGATCTTCCTCTTCTTCCTACAGAAACACAATTTCAGCTTGCACTCCTGGTCACCGAACGCTGCCACGACCTTCGCCTGGATGATGGTGTAGAACACAGACAAGACGCTCAACATGAGAAGAACGATCAGAAAGAGAACAAAGTACGAGACCTGGAGAGAGTTGTGAGGGAGAGTATCGGACACGATCGTGACAAAGATACCGTAAGACAGAAATATCGTGATACAGAAGGAGCCTTTCTCTCCGGACCCGATCGGGACCAAGAACACGCAAATGTTGAGGAAAGATAACATAAGAAGCGGTATGATGATTGTGAAGGTCGCAAAACTGGCACGGCGCTGGACCTTGAAGGTGATGTCAATAAAGTAGGCATTGTGACGGAGGTTGGAGGTTCGAGAAATTTGTATCAGATCCCATTCCGAGTTTTTTATGTATTCTTCAAGGGAGACTTCATCGATGTGGGAAAGGGAGACTGTCACCCTGGTTTCGTCCGAGACATAATAGGTGAGGACGCAGACTTGTTCGTCAAACGGGTAAAATTGGATGTCAACCTCACACACGTAGCTGTAACGAACAAGAGTAATATAACTAAATATTTTCGCATAGTAATCTTGCTTGCTTTTATTAAGTTAGGTTGTTAGTGTATGATTACGTCTGTTTAACTTTTAACCAGACAACGAAATGCTAGACTTGTCCAGATTGAAAGCATTTACAGACGAAAAATTAAATGAGGAGACTTTTGAAAACATTGTGGGAAAAGGAGAAAATACCGGTCACCAGCACTAGATCCTTTTCCCACAATGTTTTCCAAGTTGCGTTGTCAGCATGCCCTATTCTTCGAAGATATGAAAAGCTACACCGCCACCTAGCGGAAGATAATGGCCCTAGTCGAACAAAAGGGAGTGACAAATCACGTGATCGAAACATTAAAAGCGGAAAAAAAGAACACAGAACAATGTTTTAAAATAAGAGCAGACATTAAGGTCAATGTGCAATTAGAAACTACCTTTGTCTCTTTTATTTCGTAATCGATACATAGATTAAATATACATGTAGGGCAAAGTTGTTTGTTTAAAGCGACGGCTTTGGTTAATTGAAATGACACGAGTGAAATATCTATTTTGAAAAAAAAAAAACTTTTTAATCAAGAAAAGAGGAGGGATCATTGTCCATCGAGACAAAAGTTCTTCTGTGGAAGCTAAAAGCCTCTTTTAACGGGAAATGGTGACGACCAAACATGTTACAGTTTAAAACAGTCGGCGTCTCTTCTGTTTTACCTTCGATTATATTTACCACTCAATAGTTAGCAATTTCACTTTCGTTCAATATACTTGAGCCATGCTCTGGGAAAAGGGGGCTTAAAGCATCTCCGCGATGCATAAATACCAAGCAAGTCATGACATAATTATGGATCCATAGTAATTACCTCTTTTATTAACCGACTTAATCATGAGGTAGAATGGTCCTTGGCCATACAGAAAGTTGACCAATAGCGAAAACTTTCGGCCTAGGTCAGCCTGCGCGGACTGCGCAGGCTGACCTGGATCGATACTTTTCGCAGAATTAAACCCCTTTTCACAGAGCATGGCTCACTTTCTTTTCTTTGCTGTCTGCTCTTCCCCACCCCTCCCTGCCCTCAGGACTGTTTTCTGTTATATCAGTCATGTAAAGATTGAACATTTTCCCGTTGAATATGCATGGACACCCCAACTAGATTTAGCACTTTTGATTTCTTTATTAAAGCCCCGTGCCCTCTTCATTTTTCCCATTTTCTTAAAGAGGGTAAAAAGTCATCAAGATTAAGAAAACAAATCGAAGAAATCAGTAATAGCAAACTGATAAGGCGTTTTTTTTTTTTTTTGTTTACAGAGTTTCCATCCCAAAAAACAGCCATCGGCAAAAAAGAAAGGGAGGCGGAGAGATGCGGGCGCATTGTAGGATGTAAACAAAGTATCGAACGACATTAAACCGAGCTATGAAAATACCTTGGGGTAAATGCTAGTATACGTTTAATCGCTTACTTTGATTTCTTTGCCCCATGTTTTTGCAATCCAACGCTAACCAAACAATCCCTTTTTTGGGCCCTACTAGAAATTCTGGACTCAAAATGACAATTTGGTTTATTCCAAGCTCTAAGGGCTAAAGCCCTGTGCCCTCTTTGATGAAAGCCGACCACATAATGAAAACGATATAGTCATTTTCTTTTTCTAGACTACATGTACAGTTGCAATAGGTAATTATCATATCTTCTATAAAAAGAGACGTCGCAAGTGCTTGATAACAGGATCCTGTGATTACAAACAAAATATATTTGAGCCATGCTCTGGCAAAAAAGGGCTTAATGCATCTCCGTAATGCATGATCCCAATCACATAACCATGGATCTACAATAACCACTTATTTTAACAACCGAATTAATCATGAGGTAGATTGGTCCTTCGACATATAGAAAATTGACCGGGTCAGCCTGCTCGGACTGCGGGGGTTATCCTGGATCGATACTTTTCGCAGATGCATTAAGCCCCGTTTTCGCAGATCATGGTTCAATTATGTAGGTACCGTATCAGCTCTCTTTACCTGAATATACCCTCGGGTGACCACGTAACTTGTCCGTCTGACGTCACCTTCACGATGTCCGTGCTAGCTTCACCAATGATACCACTGCCGTCAAACGCCTGTATAAAACAGATAACAACGATACCAATCATTGAACCTTATTTATTACAATCCGTTGCCAATTTTTAGGACAAAGTTATGTCACCATTATTGTTACAACTATTATTATTTAAAAAAACAATCATTGATCACCTATAAGTCTCGGACAAAAATGTAGTGCATATAATGAAGCCATCTGTCTAAAAGCATCTGTAATCATCTGGACTCGTAAAACCACCCACTTTAAGTTTACTTCTTACCATACACTAATGCGAAGACAAGCAATTGGCTGAGACGCTCTGTTCTGTTTAGAATTCAGATTGTACAAGAAAATACATGTACTTCAATGGTTGGTCAATGCGGCCCCAAATGACTGCGGAAACTTTCGCAGCTTACCACCTAGGAGACCTCCTATCAGAGAGGTCTTATTGGTATCGAAATGATCTTACGTGAGGTAATGCTGTGTCCTAAGAGCCGATGTAACCGCTGCTTCTGTAAAACTCTTCGACAAACACATTTGAATAAAATATCGACACTGAAGTATACATTCATCAGAAGGCATTTTCTTTACATATCGATAGAAATTAAATAAAACTTTTCAAATCAAGCAGATTTGATATTGTTGTTTAAACCTTTGTCTTACACCATATTAGTTACCGTATACAATGAAACTGCAATATGGTTTAAAACAGCAAATTCATATCATTAATCTAGAAAATACTGTTTAGTTTTTCTCAATATATTTTAAGCAGATTGCCACCAGAATTTTGTTTAGTTATAAGAGTGATTTACTTTCATATTTTCTCTGGTTTACCCCATAGAAATAATTTATAAAGATAACGACAAAAAAGTTATTCTTTCTGTATTCACTGTAATAGCTGAGCGTATTGTTTGTTTCGATCGTCTATTTAAACAGTTATTTAATGTATTTCATACAACTACTACTAGTATCATCATTATTATTACTATCATCACCATCCTCATTTTTTTCCGGAAAAACCTTATTGCTTCTGCTGACGCCAAAGCTCAACTTATCCGTAGCAAATCTTAAAAGCCTATTTTCACGATTGCATCGTTCATTTTTTTTCTCTTTTTTTTTTGAAATATTGATTCCCGGACATGATACGACTTTGGGTAACGGTACGTTAACAGAATAATGACCGGGCTCACAGAGTTATAAGTCCTTTTTAATTAGGATAATCTTATTCGTTACACTGACGTTTACTAGTTTTATTGTCTCGTATTTTTGCCGAAAGGATATGAAATATTGTAGAAGCACAAAAATTATTATGTACATTGGAACTGTAACTATTTTTAACATCAATGTAACAGCAAAGTAATCTTAAAGCAAATAGAGATTTTACATACCTTTGAAAGAATAAGACTTGGCCGCCATATTTCTTTGACGGGTATCTTGACGGTGTCAATGTTCGAGTAACCAGTCGGGTCCCATGTCAAAACTTCATCTATCCATGCAATTTTGAACCGACCAAGTATGGAAAACTTCTGTTCCGTGGTATCGAACTCAATGATATTATTTGGGATGAAGGACGAGTTGACCAGCACAGTCTCAGATTGGTACAGTCGAGGACGAATCCTAGTGTCATATCCGGTCAATGTATCGTTATATAAATTCTTCAAGTCTTGAATAGGCTGCGTCTGACTAAATGTCATCTGCGTAAGAGAAACAATGACCAAGACTACTAGTAGAAGTCTTGACATTTTCTGTAATTTCTCTGTACACTTACACAATCAAGTACCTTGCCGATCCGTGTAATGTCTTTCTCTGATAGCAAAATTTCGAGCTCTGAGAGCAGTTTTGAGTGAACGTCAGGGTGTTCTTAATGTAACTAATGTCCAAATAAGCAGGCGTATTTAAATGCTAAAGGCACCACTGCTTGACTAAAACCTATTTGTGGGTACATTAGATTCCTTTCATTGAAGCAGTTCTAACGTGTACCAATATTAAACGTTTTGATGCAGTTCCAGGTGGAGTGATTTCACTCTTTGATTCTTCAGATATTCCTTTTTGCTGTCCCTCCGAGATCAAAACATATATTAAGTAGTAATGGAATATAGAGACGACATGAGCTTTTTTTTCTGACATTTTGTATTTCTGTCGTCTGGTAAAGGGCGAAACATTGTACTAGTACATGCATTGTGAAGTGTAACAAGGAAACATTGTAGTACCGAAGAATGCGGACAAAAACCAGGGTCCGTATTCACCAACCATTACGAAGAACATTCATGGCTAAGTCTTATTCTCCAGAATTTTCTAAATTTGAGCGTAATGCAACTTCGGATTGATTAACAATTTGGTTTAGCCAATCAGAAGTTGTGTTACTTTCTAAATATAGAACATGACTTAGAATGAAACTAAGAATGGTTGGTGAATACGGGCCCATGTCTCGTATCAACCAACCATTCTTTATCATATTCTTGGTCCAATTTTCAAGAACTTTTCAAAGTAATATGATTTCCGACTGCCTAACTTAATGTTAGCCAATAAGGAATTGTGCTACTTTCTGAATCTGGTGTACGACGAGGAATGCAATCTAAAATGGTTGGTGAATACGGGTCCTTCCTGTAAGGATGCTTATGCAGATTCTATTCTGTTCTCTTTTGAAGAGGACCATCTTAGTTGCGCACTACACAGGGCGTTGGCTGATTTGTTAAATGAATTACAGCTACATACTTTTTGGAAAACCCTCATCACCTAGCAATTATGATTCAATTTAATTAAAAATCCATACCATTTTGACCTGTTAACATGTGAAAGAAGAGAAGTTCCAACTGTGCCATTGTTTAAATATTCTGGAACCGTTCCACTGTAAATACACTGGTATTGTACCATTAAAAAACTGTCGATAAATGCCACAATAACATGTAGGTACAGTCCATTCTCAAGACTATGACAGAATATAAATTGTTATTGACGGTGTACGAACTTTAGAACTTATAGTTATTCGGAATGTTTACCTAGAGCCCTATTATTTGTCCTATATTCCATTTTATATCTGTAAAACTAAGGTTACAGAGGAAATGTTGTCTGCCTCCTGTGTTCAGTGTAGACAAAGATTAGACTGCACATAAGTTACAGTTAGATCTTTGTCCGATATTTTGTGAGAGTACTCGTAAAAAAAAAAAAAAAAAAGGTTTTAGAATTGCGAAGAGTTGAGCCATGTTCTGGCAAAGAGGAGTTTGATTCATCTCCGTGATGCAGTACACCAAGCAAGTCATCACATAATTAGGGATCCGTAAAATCCATTTTGTCTAACGATTGACTGAAACTGGAAGAAGAGTGGTCCTTCGACATGCACAAAATTTACAGATTGCAAAAAGTTTCGACTTTTGTCAGCCTGCACAGATACTTTTTGCAGATGCATTGAGCCCCCTTTTTACAGAGCATGGCTCAAATTTTAGTACCATATATTTTCGAATCGAAAATATCGATTCCGCATATTCTGTAGCCCAGGGGCATTTAAGTGTAAGTGCACTTGAAAAGTAGGTGATTATTTGATCGATACTAACTTGTCAATGACAATGATCTGCAGTGCTCACCTCATGGTTCTTAATAACTGAGTTTGCCTGATAATGTGTTCAATTTACTTGTAAAAGGTGTACAGGAAAAGTTGGAGGAAAACTTTGGAGAGAAGAAAAAGACTGAAAAGTAAGGAAAGGGGGGAAAGAAAAAAAGGACAATTTAACATTATATCGACTGAACACACACACACACACAGAGAAAAATAAAAAAAGAAAGGAAGGAAGAAAGGAGAGGAAGAAAATGAACAAGGAATTGGGGAAGAACATGTCGGCTGAAAAAAGAAAGATACATGTAAATAGGAAGAAAAATACAAAAAGAAGGTCGACGGAAAAAAGGAACTAAGTTAGTATTGTAGGCTATCCAGCGATAATCCAAATGTCCTAAAGTGGTTGAATATTTCAGGTTCAGTGCTAAGACTGAAAAAGAGAAAATAAGCCATGCCCTGTGAAAAGGGCGCTTAATGCATCTGCGAAAGTATCGTTCCAGGTCAGCCTGCGCAGTCCGCGCAGGCTGACCTGGACCGAAACTTTTCGCTACCGGTCAATTATCTGTATGTCCAAGGACCAGTCTACCTTGTGATTAAATTGACTGTTAAAAAAGTGGCTATTATGGGTCCATTATCATGTGATGACTTGCTTGGTACCATGCATCACGGAGATGCACCAAGCCCCCTTTTGCCATAGCATGGCTCTAATAAAGAGTCATTTCCATACCAGCTAATTTAATTTACAAGACCACAAAATTTCATACTTTTCTAATTTGAAAGCATTGGCAGAAGGCAAAATAAATGTGTGTCAGATAATGCTTTGCCTTGAAACGGGTAGTAAAATATCATGACCAGCAATTTCTCCTTTTTTTCACCATGTTTAAAAAAGCCTTCTTCCTCAAGGTCGTTAAAACTCGGGATTGTGTGGTGAAGGGTTTAGATCAAACCGAAACTATAGCAGAAGACACAAATACAATACAGAATGACTTTAAAAAAAACAACAGGAAAACAAAAAGGAAGACACCACTTTCAAATGTTGTGAAAAGTTGCTTGTTGCAAGCAGTTGTCATTTCCCATTAGGAGGTCCTCAGTGGTATAAAGGTGTTGGCTTTGTAATCACGAAGTCCTGGTTTGATCCTGGCTAGTAGAATTTTTTACATGTGAGTGAGGTTGTGAGCGACGTTGGACAAGGAGTTCCGTCGGACCCCCCCCCCCCCCCCCCCCCCCGCATTTCACATATCTAAAATCCGTCTACTAGATTCTGTAGAAGAAGGCTTTGGAAAGCAGAGGGGAAAACATGCGGATAATTATGTTAACCAGCATTTTCTCATTCCCCCGCAATGTTTTCTACCCTTTCATGGGTAAATCTCTTTTTTTCACATTTTGTTAGCCATCTGCTAAAGTGAAAGGGTCTAAAATTTTGTTGTCAGTCGAAAAATGTGTTTACCGGAAGAAAAAGGCGAATTACCGCTAAGAAAATATTTTGCAGGAAGAAAAAGTAGATCTCTGTTGCGATTCGTGCAATTCAATAATCCCCCTCACCCACCCTCTAATAGGGCACAATGGGGGGGGGGGGGGGGGGGGTTGTTGAGTGACTTCTGTCGTAGTTACCGAAAAACCTGTGCCTCATTTGTCGCTCTTTTTCTTCAAAAGTGAGTTTACTGGAAAACGAAAAATGTTGTTATCTGCGGGAAACAATAGGTGAAACTAACAGACTTAGGAAAAAAGTACCGAAAATAGTTTCTAGTAGTTTATGAACAATAAGAAAGGCTCATATTTTTCGACTTAAACCTGTTTAGCCCGTGGGTCTCCGAAAATATTTGACAGTGTTGATCCAAGATTAGACTGTGCGTTAAAATGTACAGTCTGGTCTTGAACTACATTGTCCGCTTATGTTTTACAAGGCGCAGTTAGCAGACATTTGAACTCCGCCTTAGTGAAATGGTTACATCATCTGCAACTATGCTGTAACATGGGATAGAAAGAACCCCGATACATGATACCAAGATAAATTGCTTCTTCAGGGCTTTCTTGGTCCAAATATTTCGTATCGAGTAGTAAAAGATCCACCTGTCGTATCGGGTGTTCCTGAAGTCTGATCTTGATCTTTACCGTCCGCAAAGCAACACAAGCAAAACAGGCTGATAAAGATCTATAGGGTCTCGATATGGGAAAGAAAACACCCGATACAAGTATGGAAATATCGAACCCCTTCAGCGCCAAATGTGAAATTACGGGACTTGTACGGACGGCATAGATCAAAGATCAGATTGCGCAGAACGCGCAGTCTGATCTTTGATCTATACTGTCCGCCTGTTTAGTCAAGCATACAAGATAAAACTCCTGATGACCTCAAGTGGATTGTACTATTAGACTATATCGGCCATTGACAGAGGTCAGGGCCCGTATTCACGAACCATTCTTAAGAACATTCTTGGTCTAATTCTCAAGTATATTCTATATTTGAAAGTTACACAACATCTGATTGGCTAAACCAAACGGTTTAGCCAATCAGAAGTTGCGTTACTTTCAAAACCTAGAATAAGATCAAAAATGAAACTAAGAATGGTTGGTGAATTCGGGCTCAAGTGTATTGCATTTGCCGCCGAAAGAGTATCAAACAGTTCCACTCTAATTAAAATAGATCTACGTGCAGTCATTGACCTTACAACAAAAATCTATAGGTTTATTTGGATTTTCAATAAACCCTTAAGCTGCTATATATCTGAAACGAAAGTTTCAAGTCGATTGTAAAAACCCAACTTTCGCTATTTCATAGGTACTTTTAGCGGGCGGGGGATAGTTCCGTATCGGACGTTGTAGATCCAAAATCAGACTGCACGTTCTGTGCAGTCTGATCTTGACCTACACTGTCTGCAAAAAGGTAAGTGAGTCGCGCTTAGCAACTTAAGGGTTAAACCATTTTTTACGGAAAATGGCGGATCAAGGTGGAACTAAACAAAAGTGCGATTTGATCTTAATCTACACTGTCCGATATTTGTAAGAAATAATCCAACCAAATTGGAATTAGGGAATTTACAATATGTTGTTGTTGTTTTCCTTACCATTTGAAATATACATTTTTTTACGGTGTACATGCACTGCACATCTAAGGGCCTGAATTTAACTCAGGCTTACAGTACGATATTATACGAATGGACCGGGATCGTATTCACCAACCATTCTTAAGAACATCCTGGATCTTATTCTACAGAATTTTCAAAATTTGAAAGTAACACAACTTCTGGTTGGTTAAACCATAAAGTTTAGCCAGTCAGAAGTTGTGTTACTTTCTAAATCTACCATTAGACCAAGAATGTTCTTGAGAATGGTTGGTGAATAAGGGAAGCTGGTCTTTTCGCAACCTCGTGACCTTAATGTCCAAAATTTATGTAATTTAATTCGGTACCTCCTTGATATAAAATTGCAGCAGACGACATGAAATGCAACTTTTTTTTTCTGGTCAAGCTGTAATCAAGTCTTCACCATACGACGAAATTCTAGCCTCGTCCAAAGTTAAAGTATTTGAAGACGACAGACGCGGCTCAAATGATGGAACTGATATTTGATTTCGTGGAAAACATTACAGGGAAAGGAGAAAATGCTAGTTACCGGCACCTTCTCCGTGTTCCACAATCTGACCACCCATTCAATGACACAATCCTATCATTTGCGCCACATTTGATGTGTTTGTTAAATGGCTGATGTGTATTAAAATATGAGCCATGTTCTGTGAAAAGGGGGATTAATGCATCTGCGAAAAGTGTCGACCTAGGTCAGCCTGCGCAGTCCGCGCAGGCTGACCTGGGCCGAAACTTTTCGTTGTTGGTCAATTTTCTATATGCCAAAGGACCAATCTGTCTAATGATTCTGTGATTCTGTCGGTTGTTAAAAAAAGGCGGCTATTACGGATCCACAATTATGTGATGGCATGATTGCTATCATGCATTACGGACATACATTAAGCCCCCTTTTGTCAGAGCGTGGCTCATATATAACATTCATGAACGGATGACGAAAAGTTACCGCTATAGGAGCAATAGCTTGGTACGAGAAATTTGTCCTTTTGTCATAATGCTTTCAAAAATGGTCTGCCGCAAGAGTAAAAAATTGTTGGACTTTTTGACAGTTGAAGGTTTTTTTCAGAATTTTGAAAGAGATGTACTCAGTGATATCTCATGCAAACAATAAATAACGTTCAGAGGAAGATTGTCAAAGTTTGTTCTATGCGGCTTATAAGAAATTGTTAAAGCTAGAAAATAAATGAACAAACTCTTTGTCATTGGAACTGTATCTAGAAAGCTTCTGAAAGAAAAATGTGACTGGTTTATCTTTTTCTAAGAGGAGTATTATGATTTAAGAAAGGTAAAGCGATGTATTTCCGGCGAAAAAATGTACCGTGTAGGTGCATATCAAGCTACGTGATACAGCAGGGACTTTTCCGAATGCAGTTATTCAGCGACATATTTACATGTGATAGCAGCCTAAAACGGTTGAAAGTGCAAAAAGTATACACTACCTTGGAGTGACGAATGAGTTAATCCTTTATATTCACTATTATTAATATAAAATTGTCAACTTTAAAAACTTATTCTGGTTAAATAAATTAAAAAGACATTTTCAGCTAGTAGAAAAGAGCCACCAGTATATATTTTTCTCACGAGGTAATTTCACGAAACAGCAAAGAACATCAAGAGAGAGTCAAGTATGATAGGCTCCATACACAGGTTCTTTGAATGATACTCGTAACTCAACTTCCTCATCTTCGACAGCCGCCAGTTCTTGGCGTTGTAATCACAAAGCTGTAATCGGCATTTTCGAGCCTTTGTGATCGTGCTGTGTCCGTCGTGCGTCCGAGTCGTCATCATTTACCTTCCGAGTGTTCACTCAAAATGCCACATTTTCAGTCAGATAGTCATGAAACTTAATAAGAATGTTCGAAACTGTGTCACGTTGGGTCAAAAAGGAGGTCATTGGGCTAAATCTTGGAAAAACGTAATGTGCACTCTAGAGACCACATTTTTAGCTTGATGCTCTTGAAACTTGGTCAGAATGGTTGTCTTGATGACATTTTGGACAAGTCCGAAATTTGGTCATGTCGGGTCAAAAAGTAGGATAGGTCACCTACACTCAAGTTTTTTACGTCACTAAAACCATGATCTCGTCAGCTTTATCAGCTGTAGATGACTTTACTCAGGTGAGTGCTTTAGGGCCAATGTCCTTCTTGTTCATGGAAGTCAGGGACTAAACCAACCAGAATCATGGTCCCCTTCTTCGGCCTCTAATCTGTGGACCAGACCATTGGCCAGTTCGTTCTGCAGAAGGGGTGGTTGCCAAAAGAATGGTACCATGAGACAAATCCTGATTTGATCTCTCGGTTTCGATAGTGGTGGTTGGGCATAAAAAGCATTGTATGTATTGTATGTATCGTATGTACGAGACACTAACTGTCGCCTCAGAAACGCTCAGCAATTTCAGTTGTAGCGTAAAGAATTTTCGATGATCCCTTATCGATCTTCTCTGGTCTTCTGCGCCCGATTGTATAAACGTTGGTTAACTCTCGATATCTCGGAGGTCACCGTCGATCTCTTGGTGGTTTACGTTACGTCTTATACTTTGTTGGTCGATTTCCGTAGATCTGTCGATGATCGTTCATTGTTGCTCAACCAGCGTTCACCAAACTTAAAACCCTTTAACAAAGTATATCAATACCTATCCCTTATCATAACGACCGCGAAGAACAAGGCTTTTAAAAACATTGTGGGAAAAGGAGAAAATAAGCATATGAAAATACTTGTAATTTTTCGTTATCCTATAATATTTTCTATCCTTTCCAATACAGATTTCATCATTTGTGACATGTAAAATTAATTTGTGTCGTCAGCACATGCTTTTAACTTGGATTAAGCAAGTGGTTTGTCGTTTGGTAGAGTTTAGCTTAAGCTGCTATATAAATGAAACGAAAATTTCCAATACAAGTTTATTTCGTATCGGACAGTTTAGATTCAAGGTCAGACTGCACGTTCTGTGCAGTCTGATCTTAATCTACATTGTCCGCAAAAGATTCTTGAGTCGAGCATAGCAGCTTAAGGGTTAAAGCTCATTTCGGGAAGTTTCCTTACATGGTCTATGAATGATCTATATAACGACGCAGTTGTGGACAAAGGAAGCAATGCAGGTGTTCAAATGCATCAAAAGCCCTAGCAAAAGGGGGCTTAATGCATCTCCGTGAATCATCACACCAACCAAGTCATCACATACTACATGTAGTAATTATGGATCCATAAAAATCCATTTAGTCTAACAATTGACTGGATCTGGAGTTAGAATGGACCTTTGACATGCTGAAAATTGACCAATGGCAAAAAGTTTCGAACCATGTCAGCCTGCGCGGATAGCCTACTTTTTGCAAATGCATAAGCCCCCTTTTCGCTAAGCATGGTTTATTTATATCAAATCATACCATTTAAAAGTACGGAAATTATTGTAAAGATGACAATCTTTGGTTGTACGATCGATCTATGTGTTAGTTGCTGGCAGAAAAATGAATTTTAAAACTATGTCAAAAGTTGCCAAGTCGCTTTATCTTGTGTTTTATTTCAATCTGGTTTTAAGATTCTTATTTTCTACAAGTGACTAACACTTTGACCGACCATACAATAACAGATTGAACATTATCTTCACAAAAATTTCTATACTTTTAAGTGGTACGATTTAAATTCAAATGTTTACTTTTGGCCGCTTCTGGGCCTTTAATGAGTGCTCAGTGGTCTGCATCTCGGACAGTCTTGAAAGATGGCGAAAACGTAAGTTAGTTGTACAATGAGAAAACAAAGCTATAGCGAGGTATTTCGAGGGGGAGAAGGGTGGCATATGGGGTATAACTGAATACTGGGTCAAATTATTATCGCTGTGTTCTGGTCGTCAGACGAACTCTATCCTGTGTAAAGAGTTATACATGTATAGGTTTTAAATTTCGAACTACATACGGTATAAGTATTGTGTCTTCAAATACTACCACAAGCCATGAAATTAAGAATAGAAATATTCTTCTTGTAAATAATTATAGATATGTGAAAAAATCTAGAAAACATCATGACAGTTGAAGAAAAAGCTCATTATGAGCATTTTCACCATTTACCGCAATGATTTTAAAGACCACCAACCATAAAATCTTGCATTATCTTAACCCTTAAATTCATAACATAGCTGCATTTTCCGGACAGTGTAAATCAAGATCAGACTGCACAAAACGTGCAGTCAGATCTTTGATCCTCACCGTCCGCTTTACAGAGACATTCTGAACACAAACAACCTCGAAAAATTGCAAATTTTTAGTTTGATTTCTTGGCTGAAAAATAACTGTTGGGTTCGGTGCTGTATTGGTTAAATGAGTCTAGATAACCGATGCGTAGGGTTTAAGAGTACAGTGATAAATACATCACTTGTTCGGCAGATATCTGCAAAGTTTACCGAAGTGCCGAAGGAGTGTTTGTTTTTTGAGGTGAGTTGACTGACTTACTTGTTGTCGTTTTCAGCAATATAGCCTGTATAAGTTACGTCACGGCGGAACTGTTGCGCTAACTCATACATTTCTGATGCCTTCTGTAACAGTATTGCAATGAGCTCTATTCTAGCTACTGGCTGCTTTTCTTTCACTTACAACAGGGATCATATATACATGTGTATGTAAAATCCCTGCTTACAAAATTGAGACAATGCAATAAGCCAACTTGTGTTATTGCTTAGACAGACCTCGGATTTAAATGTGACTAGCCGACGTTCAAATAAAAGAATAATTGATGATTGTGCGTGTTTACGGATGTGTGAATAATCTAGAGTAGCCTAAATATCAGTGGAATTTTCAGGCCGAAACGACTCGGTAAAAGAAGCCGAATTGAGCCGACGTCTCAACAATGGACCGAAACGACTCGGGATCGAAAAGACCCGAGACCAAGGGGTTACCTCACTCGTCACAACTCGGCCGATTCCGTACCTACATCTACATTTGATCACCGGATCACCCGAGGTATGCCGAATGGGGGTTAACTGTGGGAGTACTTGCCTTTAATGAAATGTAGGCCTAAATAGAACTACTGGTTTTCGTAAATTGTGCGTAAATTTTAAGTTAGGTAGGAAACCAGCAATTTTAACTCTTAAAGTTTCTATTTTTTTTGAGAATTCTTAACCCTTATCCTGCTGAATAAAAGAAATGAAACTTTATAGTAGATAGTAGAAGCCAAAAACTTTCCTGTTTCAATGGTATTTTTGGAGGAAAGATATCTCCTTATCGGACAGTGTAGATCAAAGATCAGACTGCACGTTCTGTGCAGTCTGATCTTGATCTACGCTGTCCGCAAAAGGTCGGTGGGTCGCGATAAGCAGCCTTAGGGTTACTGGAGCTACAGGTCTACTAGGGTGTATGGGCGATATGGGCACTTTTTACAAAACCTAGGTTTTTTTTTTTTAAGGTGAATAAATTTACCGGGGACTACCGGGTTGGCCAGAATAACCGGATCAGCCCTGAGTTCAAGTTGTTTTCCATTGCTTTTCACACTTTCATAATTTGTATTTCAGTATTTTATTCAGATCTTATATCAATAATATCTTTTTTTTTAAATTACAGTGCATCAACAGTTGCTAGTACAGATAACAGTCCCTGAAGGCGATTATAGTTTTTGATTGGTCACCTTCAGTGGTGCGGTGCACAGTAAATGTCCAAATAAGAAAAGAAGCACCGCAAACATCTCATTATTGAGACTACAACAGTTGCTAACATTTGAATAATTTAATCACCTAGAATATTGTCTTAACCCTTTACCGTACATTGACGCCTGTTGAAAACATTGTGGGAAAAGGAGAAAATGCTGGTAACCAGCATTTTCTCCTTTTCCCACGATGTTTCCCACCCATCAAAGAGAAATTACACAGTTTTAGCCACACTGAAATTGTCATCTCCAAATGCTGTCAATTTGGACAAGGCTAAAATTTTGTCGTCTGGTAAAGGGTTAAAATGATCACCCTGAGAACTGAAATAATGAAAACCCTGAATTCAAATTTAGAGAAAAATGCAACTTGTTTATGATGTTGGGCAAAGAATATTGAAGATCTTGTATTCAGATTTGTAGAAAGTGCCTTTAGATGAGCACACTGTTAAGAGATATTGACATACCAATGTAAAAAATTGTAATCTACAACTGACCATTGATGGAGAATTTGAAAACTCATATGTTTTGGTTTTCTATTTAATCTCAGATGGATCAAACAAAAGAACCACCATCAGGCTATACTGGTAAGCGATATCCAGAATTGTTTGATATTCGTGCTATGCCACCCCAACCGACAGTTAAAAAGCCTGGTCAGCTGTCAGAGGGAAAAATCAAAGAGTTTTTCACCAAGGTAACTCAATTCTGTACTACAAAATCATACCAGTAAGTTTTGATGACCCGTAGTAGAAGACCTGTAGAAAATGCTGTGGGTAAAGGAGAAAATGCTGGTAAACAGCACATTTTCTCTTTTTCCCACAATGTTTTCTACCCTTCCAAAAGTGAATTTCTATTTTAAAGTTACAATTATTTTGACATCTGCAAAAGCTTTCAGTTTCAGCAAAGCTAAAATTTTGTGTTTTGGTAAAGGATTAAACTGAACAAGCTACGTTATAGGAGGTAGAGACTAAAGCGTAATTGAGCCTTGCTTTGGGAAAAGGGGGCTTAATGCATCGCGAAAAGTGTCACGCAGGCTGACCTGCCCGAAACTTTTGACTATTGATCAATTTTCTGAATGTCAAAGGACAGTCTACCTCATAATTAAGTCGGTTGTTTAAAAAGGTGGCTAGATTAGTATCATGCATTATGGAGATGCATTAAGCCCTCTTTTGCCCCTTTCAGGTAGTAACCTTTTTAGGACCCACCTTAGTAGCTCAGTGGTTAGCATATCTGACTTGTAACCTGGTGATTGATACCTGGTTGAGGCAAACGTTCTGGCAATTTTTGGCCTCTCACTTCTTATGCATGTGAGAAAAGTAGTCAGTGGCTTTGGATAGTTGTGTCAGTACTGGTGTGAGAAAGCCAGGAAACACATGGGTGCATCACTCACCACTATGATATGACCTGAGCTTTTAAAATGGTGTTAAACTCCAATACAAACCAAACCAAATAAGTAACCTTTAGAGTGCTGAATAAACCCTTGAGATATTTTCAATCTACAAATAAGACCTGGCCCTATAATAATAATTTGCTCTTTTCAGCAGAGCAGCCAATGTATATATCAAAGTCCACACTGTATGTTTTGTGTGATCTTGATCTAAACTGGCTGCAAAAGCAACTATGCATGTGAAAGGTGCTTTAAGCATTTTAAGTCTCTCTACACCTAATGATATAAACTTGACCCCTTTCAATTGCTGAAATGCAATCCACTGAAACTCTGATTTTTATCTGAATTAAATAAGCATTAATTAAAAAAAAAAAACATAGATCTGTGCTGTCTGATCTTGTTCTGTACCATCCGCTAAATCCCCTGGCTTTACCTGAAATAGTAAATATTGTCTCAGGTAAATGTTTGATTCTGTAAAAAAGTTGATTACTCATGATCCCCAAAGCTAAGAACACAATATATGAATGTACAGCCTAACCTTGAATCCATGCTAATGTGTCGCAGACATTTTAGTTAAATTTAAGTCTTTGAATCTTTATCAGATAACCCTGTGTTTAACCCTTTACCAAACGACAAAATTTTAGACATGTCCAAATTGAAAGCATGTGCAGACGACAAATTAAGCATGACTCTAACATTAAAATTTGTTTTGGGAAAGGTAGAAAACATTGTGGGAAAAGGAGAAAATGCTGGTTACCAGCATTTTCTCCTTTTCCCGCCATGTTTTCAAAGGGCTTCTTTCTCAGGGTCGTTAAAAGTTTGCATTGTGTGGTAAAGGCTTAAACAACCCCTAGAAAGAAGTCTCTATAACTCTTTACCAGACAACAAAATTTTAGACTTGTCCAAATTGAAAGCATTTGAGCCATGCTCTGTGAAAAGAGGCAAAGAGGCATCTGCGAAAAGTATCGACCCAGGCCAGCCTGTACAGTCTGTGCAGGCTGACCTGGGCTTTAAATTTTTCGCTATTGGTCAATTTTCTGTATGTCCAAGGACCAGTCTACTTCATAAATAAGTTGAAAAAGTGGCTATTATGGATCGATAATTAGGTGATGGCTTGATTGGTATAACATATTATGGAGATGCATTAAGCCCCCTTTTACCAGAGCATGGCTTATTTGTAAATGCCAAGTTCATTGTGGCTAAAATGATGGGGCTTAACTTTGAAAAGGTTACAACATTGCCACCAGCATTTTCTCCTATTCCTACAATGTTTTCTAAAGCTCTTATATTTTGGTTGTTCAAACACAGGATTGTGGTTGTGTGATGAAGGGTTAAAACATTCTAGGAAAAGAAGAAAATGCTGTTCATTTGGTGATTGTGCAAGTTCAACTCATTTTCAAAAGCAAACTTGAATTTTGTCTTATTATACAACCCTATAATCCCACATTTTTACAATCCTGAAGAAGAGATCTTTTAACAACACTGTGGAAAAAAGGGAAATGATGGTAAGCAGCATTTTCTTCATCTTATTTCTTTTTAAAGACAATTCACCTTACCTTAGTCATATTTAATTCTTTGTCTACAAACACATTCGAATTTCAGATTTAATACTATGAACTCGATTATATTGTTTACAAGAATACAAGAGTCTTCTGTGTGCTTAGTATGTTCTGAAAAAGAAATTGTTTTCAGGATTGATGCTGTAAATTTTTCCAGTCTTGCTTTCAAGTACCATGTATTTATCTATAGTTTACTTAGAACTGAATATTGCTAGTTTATTTTCAGGGTTATGTAGTTGTTGAGAATTTCTTCAACCACTCTGAGTTAGATCCAATAAAAGATGCCATCAACAAATATGTAGATGATCTTGCCAATAAACTGTACAAGGCAGGAAAAATTAGCAGTGAGTACATGTGTCATAAAGTTATGTTACAAATGCAGGTTATCAGTGTTGCATGCTTTAATTTTAATGAAATTGATGCAGCATTCAGTCTTTTCATCCACCTGCATTAGAGGTACAGGCACTAATATAAATTGTCTTACTTGATGTGTATAGTTTTTTTTTTGTATACAAGTAATATTACAATAAGAATATTTGCATCTCTAATTGAACCTTTTGGTCCCATAATTAACATTTTCACCACAAGTTTGGAACCTTTAGTTTATTTTAGACTTGTCCTAATTGATACATTTGGAGACGAAAAATTCACATAGCTTAAATGAGGAGATTTGTCTACGATAGGAGAGAAAACACAGGTGGAAAATGAGAGTATATTTTCCATTTCCTAAAATGTTTGCAAACGCCTTCATACCATGGGCTGTTAAAACATGGGGTTTGTTTAGTAAAGAATTAAAGGAAGATAACTTCCATTCATTTTGATTTACATGCATTATGCTGCACTAGTTTGTATAAATATCTGTCTCTTACAAAAACTGATAAACTATGACCCAGTAATTTCCTTTAAATATTGTAGCATGTAGTAAAAGCAAGAACCACAAATGATTGTAAACAAGTGCATTTTTTAATACAAAGTGTTTGTTTTAAGTCTTCACGGTGTTTCTTCTGTTAACTGGCCTGACTTGGCTTCCGAGTTGATGATTTCTCTCCAACCATGTTTCTTCAGGATGAAAATTTAACATTTTTGCTGCAATGGAACCAAAATCAGGTGTCATTTTGCAACAGAAATTTACCACCAAGGGGCACAATCTACAGTAAGATTTTAGTTTTGCTGTACTTCCTCGAACTCTTGCAGCTGTAACTCAGTCTTTTTGCCTCACTCTTAATTGTATTCACAGGCTTGTATGCTGATCATGGCTATTATGACAGACTTTACATGTTAGAAAAGGAGTATCCTGGGTCCAACATTCTATGTTTTAAACAGATGGGATCTGTTCCTAAGGTAAAGTATGTTTTGTCCATCTTTCTATATCTGTGTATACTTTGCACCACCCATACATCAATCAGTCTAAATGCAATCTCTATTTCTAAATTCCCATGAGTAGGCATCTGATTGTCTGAGCTATTCTATCGAGTCTAGTCAGATAGCAAATTAGAATTAGAGCCATAATATTTAGAATTGCAGATGAATTGCAGATGAATGCAGCCCCTGATACTTCACACAGTCTCTGATGGCTAAACTTGTCTGCTCTATGGTTTCACAGTAGATTATTCTTTGATAGGTTTCAAAATAGGTGAAAGACGAAAAGTGTATGTTGCACATTCCAGCAAGTAGAGATCCAGATTTCAAGCTTATTACATGGATTCTGATAAACTTTTATGATCATCTTTAGCTATCTGTAGCTTTGTTAACCCTTTACCACACAATCCCTTCTTTTAACGACCTCTTAGAAGAAATGCTTTTGAAAACATTGTGGGAAAAGGAGAAAATGCTGGTAACCAGCATTTTCTACTTTTCCCACAATACTGCCTTCCTTTCCATTAAAAATCTCATCATTTGAGAGACATTTTATTTGTCGTCTGCAAAATTTAATGCTTCCAATCTGAACAAATCTAAAATTTTGTTGTGTGGTAGAGAATTAAATGGTATTTATTACATTGACACATCTACCAGTGTAGATCAAAGATTATGTTCAATAAGCAATCTAATTTGATCTAGTCTGTCTGCTAAAGCACCTCAAGTTATGTGCAGCATTATAGGACTTAAATATTACATATACAGTGTACCTTGAAAAAAGTTCATTCATTTTAGGCTCTAAAAGACATATGGACAAATGAACGCTTACTAAATGTAATAGAGCAAATTATTGGACCAGACATATCAGGTAACCCAGTCTGGAACCTACGAACAAAAACACCAAGAAGTGAAGCTGTCACAGTGCCCTGGCATCAAGGTAGCATAACCGTTGATTTGATTGCCCCCTGATAATGAAACAGGACTTTCAGTCCTTTGATTGCTTTTAGGAAAATTGGCTTCAGAGTTATAGCTGGGAGTGATGAACCATTGTTACCATTCATACTAATAATGATTGATGTTGGAAATAAGACCTTCATAATGTTTTGAAACCAGGCATACCACAATGGTAGTTATTATGTGAGATTAAGTGTTAACCCTTTACCTCACAATCCCGACTTTTAATGACCTAAGAAAGAAGCCTTTTGAAAACATTGTGGAAAAAGGAGAAAATGCTGGTAACCAGCATTTTCTGCTTTTCTACCTTTCCCCAAACTTTATTGTGTCGTCTGCAATTGGTTTTAATTTGGACAAGTCTAACAGTTTGCTTGGTAAACAGTTAAGCCAGCAACTAAGAGATAGTTGAAAAGAGATCTATAGATCAATATGAAAGCTTGCTGTATCCAGGTAAATTTCTTCTTTTCTCATTTCGGAACCAAAAATTCAAAGATTAAGCTTTATGTCTGGAAATTTCCTGTATGAGGTACATGTACAGGGTATTAACTCTTTACCAAACGACAAAATTTTAGACCAGTCCAAATTGGAGGCATTTGCAGACGACAAAATAAATGTAACTCAAAAATTGAAATTTGTTTTGGGAAGGCTAGAAAACATTGTGGGAAAAAGGAGAAAATGCTGGTTACATTTGCAGACGACAAAATAAGTGTAACTCAAAAAGTGAAATTTGTTTTGGGAAGGCTGGAAAACATTGTGGGAAAAAGGAGAAAATGCTGGTTACATTTGCAGATGACAAAATAAATGTAACTCAAAATTGAAATTTGTTTTGGGAAGGCTAGAAAACATTATGGGAAAAAGGAGAAAATGCTGGTTACCAGCATTTTCTCCTTTTCCCACAATGTTTTTAAAAGCCTTATTTCTTAGGGTCGTTAAAAGTCGGGATTGTGTAGTAAAGAGTTAGTTGAAAAGAATTGTTGTCACAAATGAGCAAAACAATATTTGATTAAATAGCTGTAAATTTGAATCTCTGATATATAAAAAAAGATGAAACCTTTTATGCTGGTTTCCATCCTTGTCTCCTTTTCCTGCAGTGTTTTTCTACCCATTTGAGCCATATTTGATATGATGTCTGCTTTGAATACTTTGAATTTTGACATATCTAAAATTTTTTTATTTGGTAAAGATTTAAATATCTTTTTCTGGTTTCTAGATTGTTCATACACAGACCTAGACTCCTACAAGACTCTGGTACCAACAGCATGGATTCCCTTCCTTGATGCTGATGAGACCAATGGATGTTTGCAAGTAAATATCATCTTTCTCTCTATGAATTCTATTGACCTATACTTTTAACACTCCTTGGGCTATATATGTGTATTAAGTTGTCTTTTAATTGATTTAAAAAACATACAGAAAAGCAATTTCTCCCTTTTCAAAATATTTTCAAAATGGTTGGTTGCAAGATACTAGACCTAAAATGTCTGCAGTTCGTAGTAATGACAAGAAGTTCAGAAAAGATGGTAAAAGATAGATTTACATTGTCTGTGATTTTAAATTGCACTAAATTTATGTAAAATTTGAGCCATGCTCTGTGAAAATAGGGCTTAATGCATCTATGAAAAGTATCGACCCAGGTCAGGCAGCGCAGTCCACGCAGGCTGACCGGGCTGGAACTTTTCACTATTGGTCTATATTCTGTATATGTCAAAGGACAAGCCTGCATTATGATAATGTTGATTATTAGACATAATGGATTTCATGGATCCCTAATTATGTAATGTTTTGCTGAAATTGGTATGATGTACCATGGAGATGCACTAAACCCCCTTTTGCCAGAGCATGGGTCCTTTAATAGATATACCATAATGTTTCTATGGTCTGTTTTGTCTATTTTTTTATACAGTTTAAAGGATAGTTTTACAATCATATGTGTTTGCTATATTTAGAAGAAAAAGAGCTACAATTGAATCCAATGTAGCCAAATAATAATGCCACCTTGTTTTTTTTTTTTTCAAGTCAATATGTAAATGACAAATAAAGAAGTCATGTTACATGCTAGGGTACAATACTAAATTCCATTAGATTTGTAGACTGTAGAATGAGTCCAAATTTGGAACTTGGCTGTCGCCTTAAACTGGCAGCCTGTTATCAATCTTCGTATCAACAACAGGTTACACCCAATGCTTACAAGTCGAGTTTCTACCTGGTTCGAGATTTCATGAGATAATGCGAGACTTGGAAATTTAAATTGTGATCTTATTTATGCACAGTAATAGACATCATTGAAAAAGATTAAATTCTTTACTGATTTTGATAAATCGATAACGGTCAGAAAAATCTTTGTCTTTCATGAAAATCTTAGCCAAAAATAGAATATTGCTCGGTTATTGTAAAACAAATTAAGGCATTCTGCTACGAGCTGTCTGATTCGTGGATTTAGTACATATGAAAACCAATAGCTGCCGTTGATAAATCGGTGTTGCCTGTTGTCTATTGGACGGCTACGGGAGATACAACGGGTACCAGTTTACTGTCGCCTCATCCAAAATATAGACTGCTTCTGCAGTGTACTCATCCAGCAGAATTCAGTATTATACTCCAGCATATTTAATAATTTCATATTATGTTTTGTCATTTGCAAAGAAAAAAATAATAGAAGGGAAAACATTTCATGAAATTCTGTAAACTTCCTGAAGAAGGTAAAAAGCAAAACATTGATTAAGAATTTAAAGGAAACTCACACATGTTGTTTTTCCATTAACTCTTTACCAAACAAAAAAATGTTAGAGTAGCCCAAATCGAAAGTATTTGCAGACAACGATATAAATATGAGTGAAAAATCAAAATTTGTTTTGGAAAGAGTAGAAAACATTGTGAGAAAAGGAGAAAATGCTGGTTACCATTTTTTCAAAAGGCTTTTTTCTCAGGGTCATTAGAAGTCGGGATTGTTTGGTAAAGGGTCAACTCTTTACTGCACAATCTGGGGTTTTAATGACCCCTGGAAATTAGACTTTTGAAAACATTGTGGGAAAAGGAGAAAATGCTGGTAACAAGCATTTTCTCCTTTTCCTACATAGTTTTCTAACTTTTCAGGAACAAATCCAACCATTTGAGCCACATTTTAATTTCCTATCTGCAAATGCTTTCAAATTGGACCAGTAAGAAATATTATCATGTGATAAAGAGAACTTTGTCATTTGTAAAGAAGCTAATGATTTATCTCTGGTAGCTTATGGAGGGCAGCTGTTTGTTCTATTTACAGTTTATAGAAGGGGGACATTTACCCGGTCTTGTTGCCAAACATACTTGTTGTTGGGGTGGTACCTGGTATACAATGTTGGAAACAGATGAGATGGAAAAGACACTAGGTAAGACCTGTTAAAATACTGGAAATATAGATGATACATATATCAGTATGTTCTTGAACCCTTTACCAGCATTTTATCCTTTTCTCACAATGTTTTCAAAAGGCCTCTTCCTCAGGGTCGTTAAAACTCGGGATTGTGTGGTAAAGGGGTTAAAAATTGTTTACTGCAAGTGTACAGAGGCAAACATAAGGGATATATTACAAATAAAGTGGACAGAAGGTTATGTCATGGCATTGTTTTGGTGCCAATTAATCAGATTTCTTGTATAACCCTTTACCAAACAAATCCCCCTGGGAAACAGGTCTGGTAACCAGCATTTTCTCTTTTTTTCCGATATGTTTTCTACCCATGTAAAAACAGATTTAAATTTTGTTGTCACATTTATTGTCATCAGCAAATGCTTTCAATTTGATCAAAGTAGTAGTCACATGTATTGTGTTGTCTGCAAATCTTTCAATTTCATCAAAGTCTAAGTTTTTTGTCTATTCTTCATGTACTGTTGCAGTGGCATCACCCTGGCAGTGTGAGTTCAATACAACCAAATAATGGATTTTTTCTCATGGAAAGGTTCACAAAAATAATGAAAAGTTATTGAAATTTGCTGGATTTTTTTAAAAAATTAAACTAATTTTTCTTTTCTACTTTTGTTAAAATTCTCTAGCCATAACTGTCAGCAGAGTGATTGAAAACCTCATGGGCCTCTTTGTTTTAAAATAATGTACAGGTCTGTCAATGGAGAGACAGTTGCGGACACTACCAATAAAGTATGGAAGCTTTGTACTGTTCAACAACCTGATACCACACAGGAGGTACTGCTTGAATTAACCTTTTACCACATAATCCCGAGTTTCAATGACCCTAATTGAAGAATCCTTTTGAAAACACTGTGGGAGAACATGCTGGTAACCGGTATTTTCTGCTTTTCTCCCATTGTTTTGTACCATTTCAAAGTCAGAAATCATCCTTTGAGCTACATTAAATGAGTCATCTGCAAATTCTTTCAATTTAACTCTTTACCAAACAATCCCGGGTTTTCATGACCCTGAGAAAGAAACCTTTTGAAAACATTGTGGGAAAAGGAGAAAATGCTGGTAACCAGCATTTTCTCCTTTTCCCACAATGTTTTCTACCCTTCCCAAAACAAATTTCAATTTTTGAGTCACATTTATATTGTTGTCTGCAAATGCTTTCAATTTGGACCAGTCTAAAATTTTGTCGTTTAGTAAAGGGTTAAATGAGTAAAATTTGGTGTGCAAAAGAGTCAATGTAGGATTTAGGTTTACAAGTATATTGTCAATTGTTTTATTTAACACATTGCCTTTGACAGGCAACTTTTTGTATTTTCTGGGATTGTGTGTTATAAGATGAAAACACATGTTCAGCTGAATGAAAGCACGACAAAGAAAATGGACACACTTCTTTAACTCTTTACCAGACGACAAAATTTTAGACCCGTCCAAATTGAAAGCATTTGCAGATGACAAATTAAATGCAACTCAAGAGTTGAAATTTGTTTTGGAAATGATAGAAAATATTGTGGGAACATTCTGGTTACCAGCATTTTCTCCTTTTCCCACAATGTTTTCAAAGGGCTTCTTTCCCAGGGTCGTTAAAAGTGGGGATTGTGTGGTAAAGAGTTAAACCAAACAATCCAGTCAGCGGTTAACTCTTTCGGTGCCAAATAAACAAACTTTGCTTAATTTGGTGGCTGTAAATACAATCCACTGAGTCTCCGGAAGATTTTTATCATATAGGCATGACCAAACAAGCGGAGGGCATAGATCAAAGATCAGACTGCACGTTCTGTGCAGTCTGATCTTGATCTATGCCATCCGCAAAATTCCCTGTTTTCACCTATGGAGCTGAAAGGGTTAAAGAGTAAGCTTTTGAAAATATTATTGTAAAAAGAGAAATAATGGTAACCAGCAATATCTATTTTTTCCACAATGTTTTCTACTATGTCAAAGAGAAATTCCATCATTTGAGCCACCTTTAGATTTTCACCTGCTAATGCTTTCAATTTTCGCAATTCTTGAATTATGTTGTCTGGCTAAGAATGAAATTAGGCCAAGTCCAGGTACAGTAGCTCAGTAGCAGCATGAAGGGCTATAACCTGGGGATTGTGATTTGAAACTCGCTTGGCCTAGCTCATTTCAAGAATAGATGACAGTGTTTTAGAAAGAATTACCATAATTCAATCAACCCTTACAGTGCCTATCAAAACTATAGTTGCCTTTGCAGCCAGTGTAGATCAAGGTCAGGCTGCACAAAGGCTGATCTTTGATCTAAATTGTCTGCTGTGCTGAAACAATTTAGAAAAGGGCAACCTTGAAATTATTACTACATATATTTAGGTCATATTTCTAGACTGAAAATATCTTTTGGGTTTATTTGGCACTCTAACAGTTAATTCCTTTCTTTCTGCCAAACATTATTTTGGCTTTGTGGGAAAGCACACACTGGCTTTGAACAAATTTGTGGATAGTAGTTGTAAAAGAAACACCACAAACACATACATGTAGTTAGGTACAGCAACCAATGTGATGTAAGTTTTTACTAAACGACAAAAATTTGGAATGGACCAAATTCAAAGCATTTTAGACGACAAAATAAATGTTACCAATATGACAGTCCTGTCTGTGATAGAGTAGAAAACATTTTGGGAAAAGGAGGAAATGCTGGTTCCCACAACGTTTTTGAAAGACCTCAGGGTCGTTAAAACTCATGATAGTGTGGTAAAGAGTTAATTACTATACATTGTTAACATTTTACCTGATGACAAAATTTTAGACTCATACAAATTGAGAGTATTTGAAGACGATAATTGAAATATGGCTTAAATAAAGAAGTTTGTTTTAGAAAGGGTAGAAAATATATTGGGAAAAGGAGAAAATGCTGGTTACCAGCATTTTCTCTTTTTTTGACAATGTTTGCAAAAGGGTTCTTTCTGAGAGTATTGAAACTTGGGATGTGTAGTAAAGGGTAAATGGAATAAAACACCATATCAACTCAAAACTCGGCTTTCCCTATGTTTACTCAATTCTTAATATTCACTATTATGTAGTCTGGACAATGTATCTGATCATGTCCGTTGGAGCGTGGATCTGCGATGGCACAAGACCTCAGATCCAGCAGGTTTCTACGGAATCAAAGATGGCATTCAAATGAGATCATCTACAGACCCAAACCTGAAACCTGACTGGGACAAATTTGATGGAGTTAACAGGCATGAGGCACAGGCCAAATTTGCACCTAAACAGGTTTGGAGACTAACATTCATTCATCTTACATGAATAAATTAGCTGGTAACTACGCTGGTATGTATATGCTATTTTTAGACTTGCCAATACACTGACAAATTATACGAAGGACCAACATTTGAAATGTTTATCCGAAGTTTGGAAAACATTGTGAGAAAAAGATAAATTGTTTCTTACCAGCAATTGTTCTTTTTATAACAGTATTTTCGAAAGCTGCCCACTATCCAGGTTTCAACAGTGTTCTAGGTAAGAAGAAAATCTGTCAATTGTTTCAGATAGTAATTAACATATTCCATTTAATTCAGTATATAGGTGTAGTTGACAGTCCTTGTATGAGTGTTTGCGAGATTGTAGCATTCACTTTTCATGGTTGTGAGGTCAAGTGTAAAGAATGTATATAAGCCATGCTCTGTGAAAAGCTGGTTGAACTCTTTTCCAGACGACAAAATTTTAGACTGGCCCAAATTGAAAGCATCTGCAGACGACAAATTAAATGTGGTTGACATGATGGAATTTGTTTCTGATAGAGTAGAAAACATTGTGGGAAAAGGAGAAAATGCTGGTCACCAGCATTTTCTCCTTTTGCCACAATGTTTTCAAAAGCCATCTTCTTCAGGGTCTTTAACCCTTTACCACACAATCCCGACTTTTAACGACCCTGAGAAAAAAGCCTTTTGAAAACATTGTGGGAAAGGGAGAAAGTGCTGGTAACCAGCATTTTCTCCTTTTCCTGCAATGTTTTTGACCCTTTCCTAAACAAATTTCATTTTTTTAGCCACATTTATTTTGTTGTCTGCAAATGCTTTCAATTTGGGCCAGTCTAAAATTTTGTCATTTGGTAAAGAGTTAAAACACAGGATTGTTTGGTAAAGGGTTAATCCATCCACAAAACATATCTACCCAGGTCATCCTGTGGGGACAGGGCAGGCTGACTGGTCAAAATTTTTTGCATATCAAAGGACTATTCTACCTCTTGATTCAGTCAGCTGTAAGACAAAATAGATTTTATGGATCCATAATTATGTGATGAATTGCTTGGTATAATGCATCACAGAAATACATTAAACCTCCCTTTGCAAGAGAGCATGACTCATATGATAATGATATCTCTTCTTACAGACACAATTAGCTTATTATTTCCTGGAACAATTTTGCAGATGACATTGAAACATTCTTGTAAACTTCTAAATAACAGTGATATAGTTAGGTTAAAGGTTTAATACATAAATACTTTTGAAACATTGTGGCAAAATTAAAAATTACTAGCTGCAGGAAATGTTTCCTTTAGTCACAACATTTTCGTAAGTCGTCTGCTGCAAGATAAAAAGCCTGAAGAAAGTAATGAGTAAGAAAAAACACGGGATATTGCTTATCTCTTTACAAGATGACATAGAACTTGTACAGATTCAAAGCACTAGCAGACATGTGAAAAGTGGCTAAAATGATTGGGTTTGTTGTGGAATTGGTAGAAAACATTGTGAGAAAAAAAGAAAAATGCTGGTTACCAGCATTTTTAGCTCTACTGGCTGAAAGCCAGCAGAGCTTATGTCATGGCGGGGTTTCCGTCGTCCGTCCGTCCGTCTGTCTGTCCGTCTGTCCGTCCGTCCGTCTGTCCGTCCATTAGTCTTTTTCTTGTTTACGCGATAAAGTCTGCATTTGTTGCCGGATTTTCATGAAACTTGCACAGTTTGTTTATCTCATCAATAGCTTCAACCCTATTGAATTTGAAAAAAATCCAACAAACAGTATGGGAAAAGTAGCCATTTCAAGTTGAAAATTTCCAGTTCTTGTTTACGTGATAAAGTCTGCAAATAACTTCAGATTTTCGTGAAACTTGCACAGTTTGTTTATTTCATCAATAGCTTCAACCCTATCGACTTTGAAAAAAATCCAACAAATAGCATGGGAAAAGTAGCCATTTAAAGTTGAAAATTTAAATTTTCTGTTCTTGTTTATGCAATAAAGTCTGTATTTCTGGTCAGATTTTCATGAAAATCACACAGTTTGTTTATCTCATCAGTAGCTTCAACCCTATTGATTTTGAAAAAAAAATCGAAGAAACAATGTGGGAAAAGTAGCCATTTCATGTTGAAAATTTCCAATTCTTGTTTACATGATAAAGTCTGCATTCCCTGCCAGTAGAGCATATTCAGGCCCTTCAGGGCCTTCTAGTTTTCTTTTCTCACAATATTTTCAATTGCCATCTTTGTCAGGATCATTAAAAATACAAGATATTTTGTCAAGGGTCAAACAAATACATGTAAATGAATGATTTTTCATTCGTGTATGACTCACTCAAATGTAGCTATGTTTTGCAGGAACCAGACACTGGTGACGAATTTGAGACTTCTGTTGTTGGACCATGGATGACAAAATGGGACATTGTACATGTAAACAAGCATGTAGCTGCATTTCAGTCAGACAAACCAGCAACAAGCATGGGTTAACTCTACACTGAGCCAATATGTGTTTTTATTTGCCTGCAATTGAAGGCAATGTCTCTGTTATTCTAGTTTTCACCAGTTGAACATATCACAGCATTTGCTGAGTAGAAAATTAAGAAATGAAAATTGTTTAAGTCTTTTCAAAACAGTGAAGTTTTACAATTATCCAAATTGAAACCATTTGCAAACCACAGTAAATTGTGGTGAAAAACATGGTATTAGTCTGTGACAGGGTATAAAACATAGTGGAAAAAGGAGAAAAATGCTGGTTACCAGCATTTTCACGTTTTCCCACTATCTTTTCAAAAGCCCTCTCATCAGGTTTGTTAAAAACAGGATTGTTTTGAAACTTTAAATGGCCATTGGAAGGAAAAAAACACAATCATAAATAAAGGCATTATCTATTTAGACTTCATTATTTTTTGTGTACATAAGCAAAGTATTCCTTCATCTGAATTTGTTAGCATTGTGAATGATTCTTAATAAATTTATATGTTTTAACCCTTTACCACACAATCTCGAGTTTTAATCACCCTGAGAAAGAAGCCTTTTGAAAACATTGTGGGAAAAGGAATAAATGCTGGTAACCAGCATTTTCTCCTTTTCCCACCATGTTTTCTACCCTTCCTGAAACAAATTTTAATTTTTGAGTCAGATTTAATTTGTGGTCTGCCAATGCTTTTAATTTGGACTAGTCTAAAATTTTGTCTTCTGATTGAGAGTTAACTCTTTACCAACCAATTTTTTACTTACCCAAATTGAAAGTATGTTCTAAAGTCCAAATTGAAAGCATTTGCAGATGACAAATTAAATGTTGCACAAATTATGAAATTCACCACTGAAAGAATAAGAAACATTGCTGTGAAAGGACAAAAATGCTGGTTACCAGCATTTTCTCATTTTCCCACAATGATAAAGTCCGTTTCCTTCAGGTTGTTAAAAGTCTGCTTTTGTGTAGTAAAGGGTTAACTCTTTACCAAATGACAAAATATTTTACTAGTCCAAATTGAAAGTACCGTCAAACCTGTCTTAACTCTTTACCACACAATCCCGACTTTTAACGACCCTGAGATAGAGGCCTTTTGAAAACATTGTGGGAAAAGGAGAAAATGCTGGTAACCAGCATTTTCTCCTTTTCCCACAATGTTTTCTATCCTTCCCAAAATAAATTTCAACTTTTGAGTCACATTTATTTTGTCGTCTGCAAATGCTTTGAATATGAACAAGTCTAAAATTTGTCGTTTGGTAAAGAGTTAGGCAGCCAGTCATGGGAAGCTTCAGCTGTGGCTGCTTAACTCTTTACCAAACGACATATTTTTAGACTAGTCCAAATTGAAAGCATTTGCTGACGACAAAATAAATGTGAATCAAAAATTGGAACTGTTTTTGGAAGAGAAGAAAACATTGTTGGAAAAGGAGAAAATGCTGGTTACCAGCATTTTCCCCCTTTTCCACAATGTTTTCAAAAGGCTTCTTTCTCAGGGTCGTTAAAAGTCGGGATTGTGTGGTAAAGAGTTAAACATGTATATACATTTCTATCTATGAATTTTGGCATCACTTTCATCTGGCTGCTTAATACACACTGGCTGCTAAATAAAGGTAGCCGCTGACAGAAGTTTAACTGAACATTTATTTGAAGAAATGGCTTGAATGATGGGATTTTGTCTTTGAAAAAGTACTTTCCAGCATTTTCTCTTTTTCCCATGAAAAAAGCATTTTTCCTGTGAGTCCTTAACACTTTACCACACAATCCAGAGTTTTAACAACCCTGAGAAAGAAGCCTTTTGAAAACATTGTGGGAAAAGGAGAAAATGCTGGTAATCAGCATTTTCTCCTTTTCCCACTATGTTTTCTACTCTATCAAAGCAAAAATTCCGTTATTTGAGTCACATTTAAATTGTCGGCTGCTATAAGTTTCAATTTGGACCAGTCATATATTTTGTCATTTGGTAAAGGGTCAAATAGGAGATTATTTTGTGAAAGATTACGCATCAAAAAGAGGGAATAAAATCACAAACTGGAAAGGTTTTCAGAGAAAAAGCAACACTGTAGCAAAACAATTCATCTCTTTTACTATTATAAAAACATGCAATATACAAACAAAAACAATGAACTCTTTACCAGACATCAAAATTTTAGACTTGTCCACGTTGAAAGCATTTGAAGTGGAACAAAAAAAAAAAACATAGCTCAAATGATGTGATTTGTCTTTGGTGAAGTAGAAAACTTTGTGGGAAAAGGAGAAAAAGCTGGTTACCAGTATTTTCTCCTTTTCCCACAAGTTTTCAAAAGCTGTCTTTCTCGGGGTCATTAAAAATTGGATTGTTTGGTAAAGGGTTTGTAGTAATGATAACAGGTATTACATGCTTTTGACAATGATCTTTTACAAACATTATGGAACTTAGGACATTCGTTTTTATACTTCACAATCAACAACGGGACTTATTGTAACAAGTAAAAGATACATTGATATGGGTATGAACATTCAAAAAGCAATATAAAGTTTACTTGAAGATTTTGATCCCTTCAGTACTTTTCAACGTTCAACATATGAACTGCTACATGTCAGTCTAGGTGATTTACAAACATTGTATAGATCAACATATACTAGTATCTTAGATCTATATTAATTCCTAATATCATACACCTAATTATTGCCAAAATCCGTATATGGGTATCTTTTTCACCATAGAAAAAAAAATGAAACCCTTTTTGGCAGTTTCAAGTATAAGTATTATGTATTTTATATCAGAATAAGTAAAAGCATTGAACTGATATCCCAGGTTTATGAAGACAAAAAAGTCAGACGGATGGAAAGACAGAGGGATAACGCCAGAACAATATCCCTCTGCTTTCAGGCAGGGATAAAGAAAGTCATCTATCATGTATGATGCAATTCCTTCCAACTTGGATATAAATATGAGCCATGCGCTGTGAAAAGAGGGCTAAATGCATCTGTAAAAAAGTATCGACCCAGGTCAGTCTGCGCAGGCTGACTTGGGCCAAACTTTTCACTATTGGTCAATTTTCTGTATATCAATGGATGAGTCTAGCTCATGATTTTGTCGGTTGCAAGACAATATGGATTTTATGGATCCATGATCATGTGATGACTTGCTTGGTATTATGCATCAAAGAGAAGCCCCCTTTTGTCAGAGCATGGCTCATATGCATTGTAAGCCCCTTAAAGAAGTCATGTAACCTATGACCATGATGATGGATTTCTTTGATTTGTGATGATATATGATTTATATGTACAAAAGACTAGCTAAAAATTAGTAATACACTGCTAAACCTTAGAGTTCTAAGAACAACTTCATTCATTTCTGTGGACAATGTAGATCAAGATCAGACTGTCTTTAGTTGGCAGTGTAGATCGGGATCAGACAGAACAGAACATGCAGCCTTATCTTGGATCTATTCTGTTGGCAGTTTTGCTCGATATACTGGCTAAATGATTGAAATTGCAATGTTTTTCACCCCGACTGATTTATTTAGCTCTCTGAAGGTTAAATCAGTGGCGTTTTACACTGCTTTTAACATTAATCATAACATGACAACAGCTCACCCATTCCTTGGGACTCTCCTGTAATCTAGTATGCTGGGGCTCTAAAGTGTGTTGCCCAAGAACAAAGAAGAAACAATATTCTTGTCTAATTGACTGTCATCAATTCTTGTACAAAAGCTTTCCTGAACTGTAGCTTGGACACTGGACATGAAAAGCTACATTTTTTGGAAGTCTGAATTTACATATCTTGATTAAAGAAAATAAAACTCTTCGGTTCAATACAGTGTACATTACAGACCTGAAACATAATAAACAGATGGAAATTGCTTGCTATATGCAACGATCTTAAGCTGTTTATTACAATATTTTCTCGGCTTGCCTGAAGCATATGTATTATGGATACAGGTTTGTAAGCAATGTACATTATGTATTTATATGAGGCCTTGTCCAAACAGCAACATGTTTTCATAATCTTGAGGAAAACGGCTTTTGAAAACATTGAGGGAAATGGAGAAAATGCTGGTTACCAGCACTTTCTTCCTTTCCCCCAGTGTTTTCTGCCTTTTAAAAGCCATATTAGATTCCATTTATCATTTGCAAATGTTATCAATTTCAAGAAGCATCTGATTTTGTTGTTCTGCAAAGAGTAAATCTTTGTGTGTGTGTGTGTGTCTCTCTCTCTTTTTCTCTCTCTCTCTGTGCATGCATTATCTAAATATCACATCCTGATTAACTCTTTACCAAACGACAAAATTTTAGACCAGTGCAAATTGAAAGCTTTTGCAGATGAAAAATAAAAGTGACTCAAAAAATTCAAATTTGTTTTGGGAAGAG
The DNA here is from genome assembly GCA_945859785.2 of Tridacna gigas. NCBI lineage: Eukaryota > Metazoa > Mollusca > Bivalvia > Cardiida > Cardiidae > Tridacna > Tridacna gigas. The sequence goes on from OX244028.2 coordinate 25,777,383, forward strand.
AAGAAAACATTGTGGGAGAAGGAGAAAATGCTGATTACCAACATTTTCTCCTTTTCCCACAATGTTTTCAAAAGGCTCCTTTCTCAGGGTCATTAAAAGTCAGAATTGTGCTGTAAAGAGTTAATACCTGTACGAATTTATTTGCTTGATTAATCACTCTCTAAAGACTACTCTTTTTATGTCCGCAGCAGGAAAGATTCACTTTCGAAAATATAGTGGCGAAAAAGAAAACTGCTCATAACAAGCCATTTCTCCTGTTGCCACAAATTCTTTACACTGATCTGTGTATTAACCCTTTTTCTCACAATCCCGACTTTTAATTACCCTGAGAAAGACAGCTTTTGAAAATGTTGTGGGAAAAGAAGAGTTACCAGCATTTTCTACACTTCCAAAAACAAATTTCAGTTTTGAGTCATTTATTTTGTCGTCTGCAAATGCTTTCAATTTGGACTGGTTTAGAATTTTGTTATTTGGTAAAGATTAAAACCTTACTATATAAGTTGATTATACATAGCTTATTCAGGGATGTTGTCCGATAAAAAATTCCTTTCTGAGGGTAGACTCAACCTGATTATTATGGCACAAGTTGATACAAGTTATGACATAAAAATGATAAATACTGAAAAATAATTTCCTCTTCCTAATTAAAAGTCTGAAAGATAACTGTACATTACAATTTTCTAATAGTTCCCATTTACATCATACATGTCTGCATATATGTACATGTCTGTATAAATGTACACATGTCTGTCTTGTCTATTTCTCAATTTTAAGAATCCGCTTACAACAGATCCATTTATATGAGAAAGAACCCCAAGATTGTGACAAAAAACATAAATCTCTGAGGCTATATAACAGCCAGCCTAAACTAATTTCTAAATTCCAAAACTAGCAATCTGATTGGCTGTGACAGAACGACTAAGCCAATCAGATGGCTAGTTTTGAAATTTTGAATTAGAACAATATTTAGAATTTTTGTTGAATATGAACCTTGATCTTCAAGACCAACCTTTTTAACAAGAATAGCAAATACATGCTATCCACATGGTTACAGAATACCATCATCAATGTACTGCGTTGTTTTGTATCCATTTAATTGTACCTGCAATTTGGCATGTTTGATGATGGCTTAAAAATGAAATTCATCATCAATGTGCTGCATGGTTTTGTATCCATTTAATGGTACCTGTAATTTGGCATGTTTGATGATGGCTTAAAAATGAAATTCATTTGTGAGGTGTTTAATACCACTTTCATCCTTAGTTCACCTGAGGTGGTCAGTTCACCTTTCAATGCTATTCCCAGAGATTTTTTACCTGTGTTAATTGCATAAAATTCTCAAACAAGAGGGCCACGATGGCTCTGAATTGCTCACCTGAGCCAATGTACCTTTAAGAACATTCATCTGGATTGGGCTGAAAATGTGGCTTCTAGAGTGTTCTCGAGCTTTTTCAAAAATTTGTCCCTGTCACCAACTTTTTAACTAGATATGACCCATGTCTAAACTCATCCGAGAAATCATCAAGACAAACATTCTGACCAATTTCAAAGATTTGTCCCAGTGAACTACTTTTTGACCAGGTAAGATACAGTTTCGTTCTTGACTGAGATTATACCCAGACAAAAATTCTGATTAACTTTCATGAGTATTAGACTTGAAAACAGGCCTTTACAGTGTACACAAACTTTCTCTAAGATCTGTCCCAGTGACCTCATTTTTGACCTGATGTGACCCATTTTCAAACTCATTTAAGATGTCATCAAGTCATCAGGACAAACATACAAATGAAAGTTGGTCAGAACATTTGTCTTGACCCATTTTCAAAGTCATCCCAGATATTATCGAGACAAACATTCTGACCAAGTTTCATGAGTATTAGACTGAAAATGTGGCCTCTAGAGTGTACATAAGATCAAAATTGAAGATATGATGCAAGACCGACGACTGACACAGCATGATCACAAAAGCTCACCTTGAGCACTTCTAGCTCAGATGAGCAAAAAGCCACAGGGTATTTTTTCACATTAAGATTGTCAAAACACTGATCAAGTGTGAGAGATGAATGAATCTTATTGCAAAGACTATCATCGAATTTGGCTGACCTTGGAATCAAACCAGCAACCCCTTAATTACAGCCCCTGTGTGTTTCCAGCCATACTACTGGGCATGCTAAAAATATAGATGATGTCATAATTTAGGTCAGGTTCATGACCTCATCCACCAAAAGAACACATTAAGTAGAATTACTACAATTTCCTTTTTGTCTGTTTATGGCATACAAAAAAAGGAAAATTTGATTGTTTTGACACAAGATACATGTACATGTAGTATCCATTAACTCTTTAAATGAATGACAAAATTTTAGACTTGTCCGAATTGAAAGCATTTGCAGACAACAACGAAAATGTGACTCTAGAACTGGAACTTGTTTTTGAAAGGGTAGAAACATTAGGGGAAAAGGAGTAAATGCTGGTTACTAGCATTTTCTTGTTTTCCCCCATATTTTTCAAAAGCCTCCTTTCTAAAAGTTGTTAAAACTAGGGATTGCGTGGTAATGGATTACTACAACACCTAATTTCAATATTAGTGGCAAAAAGAGACACTCGTGTAAGTATTGATTATTTTTTCTACACGGTAAAAGCCTACATTGATAATTTACTGAAACAATCATTTTCCATATATACCCTGTTTATGAACACATTTTATCAAATTCAAGCTCAGAAGGCGTTTAAACTCCTTTAAATTTCCAGGGGATTTTTTCCAGATCATCTTCCACTAGTTTGTCTTTCTTTGATCTACAAAAAAATAACATGAGTTTCAAGTTAAATTTCTAAATAAAATATCTGAAACAGTAAAAAAAAAAAAAAATGCATGTCAGACCTAATCTTAATATTTAACACTCTTTACCAAATGACAAATACATGTATACAGGCTTGTCCAAATTGAAAGCATTTGCAGACGATGAATCAAATGTGGCCAACATCTTGGAATTTTTCTACGAAAGGATAGAAAACATTGAGGGAAAAGGAGAAAATGCTGGTTACCAGCATTTTCTCCTTTTCCTACAATGTTTTAAAAAGCCCTCTTTTCTGGGGTTGTTAAAGAGTGGGATTGTGTGGTAAAGGGTTAAAGCGAATCTCTATCTATAACCGGGTGTCTCCTCATTCTGAACCTCTTGCTAGAAAACAAAATTTTAGATCTGTTCAAACTGGAAGAATCTGCAGATGACAGATGTGGATAGGGATACAGAAGTATTTGTCTCCGATTGGGTAAAAAATTATGGATAAAGAGAGGTAAGAAAAGAAGGTTTTTGAAGTTTCCACTGTAAAAGCCCCTGTAAAACTTGTGATCCCTGGGGTGCGGATAATATTGACCCCAGGGCTTTAATATGAACAAACTTAGTAGGAGTCACTAGATGAAGCTACATACCAAATTTGGTAGCCCCATGCCCTCTGGATAGGAAAAGGATTTTCACACTATATAAGCCCAAGTAAAACTTTTTACCCCCCCGGGTGGGACCAATTCTATTCACAGGGCTAAAATTTGAAGAAATCTGGTACAAGTCCACTAGATTTTTGGTAGTACTGAGCATAATGGTTTTGGACAAAAAGATTTAAAGATTTTCAGTATTTCACAGCTTTTTTCCAGTGGCAACCAAAATTTTTATTGGAATCAAATTCTTTGAAGAGATTTTGACAAGGGCCATGGCAGGATCATTCCTGTGAAGTTTCATCAAAATCGGATGGGCATTTTTAAGAAAAGAAGTTGTTTGAAACAAAAGTTAACGCACAGATGGACTGACAGACAGACACATGGCAAACACAGGGCCAAGACGTAAGCTTCCTCACCTTTGACCAGTGGAGCTAAAATTGCAAATGCACAAGTTCCCATACTAGAAAGGCTTCCATTTAAATTTCAGTTAAATTGGTTTAATTCTTTACCACACAATCCCAAGTTTAAACTACCCTAACTGAAAGACCTTCTGAAAATATTGCGTGAAAAGGGTAAAATGTTTGTAACCAGCATTTTCTCCTTTTCCCACCATGTTTACAAATCCTCCATTTGAGCCACATTGAAATTGTTGTCTGCAAGTGCTGTAACTTTGGACAAATCTAAATTTTTGTTGTGTAGCAAAGAGTTAAAACTATAGGAGGACATTGGGACACAACATTGTATGAATTGACAGACGAATTGAAAGACAGACTGCACACTAGCTGATTCCAGAATACCCTCCCCAAACTTCGCTTGAGAGGAAGGAAGATATAATTAGGTCTTACTTCAGTAATGGCCGCCTTTCAATTCTTTGGGAAAATGCTCTGTCTTGATCATCATCCATCAGATCGATCAGCTGAGAAAGGTCACTAGAATCAATCGGAGCTATGGAGATATCACGAACAGCTCGGAACTGCCCACAATTGTTTAAGTGTTCATTCTCAAGTCGGAAAAAGTTCCATATAAACCGCCTGAAATTAATATCAATGACTTACAAATCCATCTTCTATGTCTTCTTTGTGTATTATTAGTAATTAACACAACATTATTTCTACTTCAGTTTTTCTCCACTGAGAGTATACACAAGTTTGTACATGTATGTAACATTTTATCGATGCACTTGTTAACATCAACAAACATGGAGATAACCATGCATAGATTTAAGATATTCTGGATAAATTCAGGACTGGAAGTGCAATATTAGAACCTTTTTTTCATTTACAGACGTACTTGTAGTACGTGGATAATTATGTGTATTGAAAACAAAGTTAAATACATCTCATAATGTTTAGACAAAGGAATAAACTGTTCATTAGAAACAAATTTCTCCTTTCCCCGAAATGTTTTCAATACAGGAAATGTTGTCCTAAGAAAGTAATGAGATACAAGAAAATGCCATGTGAAAATATCTTTAGCAGTCTAAGGGTGAAGTAACTGTGCCTAAACCTGTCATCTTCATTGATTTGACCCTTACCAAATAATCCTAAGTTATTATCATGGTGAGGAAGAAGGATTTAGACAACATTATGGAAAAAGTAGAAAATGCTTGTAATCAGTTTTTCACTCTCTCATAGACAAAATTCATTGTTACATTTGTCATCTACAATTGCTGTCAAAGTGGACAAATTTAAAAGGATCAACTCCTCACAAATTGATAAAATTTTAAACTTATGCAAATTGAAAGAGTTTGTAGAGGGCAAATTCATTAGGCCAAAATGACAGGATTTGTACTTGACTGAGTAGTAAACATTGTGGAAATAGGAGAAAATGCTGGTTACCAGCATTTTTTCATTTTCTCACAGTGTTTTCAAAAGCCTTCTAACTCAGAGCATTACAACTCTGAATTGCATGATAAAAGGTTAGACAAGATTACCTGAAGATTTCTAGTGATGTAAGCAAGGTCTTCAGTATTTCGTTGTGAATCAATAATCCTTCACCAATAGACACCGTCAGGGACCATGTAAACCTCAGGATAAAGTCCTCCACAATGGCAAAATAGTAGTAAAACTGAAACACAATTAACAACATATGAACCAACTTCACTAAATGAACATGTTAACTCTAAAAGTGCCTTTCACAACTATAGTTGTCTTTGCTGTCAGTGTGGATAAAGATCAGACTGCAAAAAGTGTGCAGTCTTATCTTTTATCTGCACTCTCCACGCTGCTGGATATTCTTGGCCAAACAAACCCTAAAACTGCTATTAATTTGGTTTTACTTCTAGACTGAAAATGGTTGTTGGGTTTGTAAGGCCCTGTATGGGTTAAATTCTTTTTTGACCCAAAAGCTACAATACAAACTGGTTTTAAACCTGTCAAATGTATCCAAAGTACGTAAAAGGAAAACATCTGAATGAAAGGAAAATATATCTTAAATAGTACAGTAGGCATTGTGGGAAAAGAAGCTTTTAACAAACAATATCTCCTTTTTCATGTTAATATTTTTATAAGGATTCAACTGTAGGAATAACAAATCTAAGCTGTGATAAGTTATCCCTTTATCAGATGACCTGTGGTTTTAAAGACCCTGCTTGTTTGTTTGTCTTGGGAGTCTAACGTCGTCTTAACAGCCTAAGTCATATCACAGTGGTCAGTGCATCTATGCATGTGTTTCCTGGCTTTCTCACACCAGTACTGACACTACTTTCTTTCCAAGTCACTGACTACTTTTCTCACATGCATCAGAAGTGAGAGGTGAAAAATCGCTGGAAAGGAAGTTTGCCTCAACTGGGTATCAAACTCGCAACCAACAGGTCACAAGTTGGATACGCTAACCACTGTGCTACCTGGCTGAGCTTTTTAAGACCCTGAAGAAGACCACCTTTAAAAATATTGTGGGGAAACAAGAATATGTTGGTAACTTTCATTTGAAACAAAGTTAATTTGCCATCTGCATAAACTTTCAATACTGACAATTCAAAAAAATTATGATTAACCTTTAATAAAGAGTTTAAACCTTCAGCAAACAGTCCTAAGTTTTAACACCCTTAACTCTTTACCACACAGTCCCGAGTTTTAACGACCCTGAAAGAATACGCTTTTTGAAACATTGTGGGAAAAAGAGAAAATGCTGGTAACCAGCATTTTATCCTTTTCCCACCATGTTTTCTACCCTATCAAACACAGAAATCATCATTTGAGCTTCATTTAACCTGTCGTCTGCAAATGTTTTCAATTTGGTCCAGTCTGAAATTCTGTCGTTTGGTAAAGAGTTAAGAAAATATGCCTGTGAAAATAGTGTAGGGAAAGCAGAAAATGCTGGTAGCCAGCATTTTCTCATGTGTCCTAATGTTTTCTACCCTACAAAAAAAGACACATTTCAGTTTTTGAGTTGCCCTTACTTTGTTCTCTGCAAACACATTCAATTGGTCAAGTCTAAAATTTTGTTGTCTGGTAAAGAGTTCAACAAAATACCTTGTAGGCATAGACAATTTCCTCTCTTAGAAACCTGTTCTCCCCTGCATTAGAATCAAACAGGCCCCAGTCCATTCTCAAGTCCCAGGTGAGTGTATAACAGGAACTTATCATGGCTGATACAATCCACAGGTAGAAAAATACATTGTTCTGTCTATTTTCCTCTCCATAGAGTTCTAAAAGGATTAAAAAAAAAAAAAAAAAAATGCCACTGTCATTCACTCAAAGTACTTTGATTATGTTACTTCCTTAATGTATACATGTAAAAGTAGAGTAAAGAGGGACTTTAACGTTAGCAGAGACAGAAAGGTCTTGAATGGGGTTTTATGCTATTAAACTCTTTACCATACAATCCAACAACCCTGACCAAGATAGCTTTTAAAAACAATGTGGGAAACAGAGAAAATGCTAGTGACCATCATTTTCTTCCTTTTCCACAATGTTTTCTACCCTGCCATTATTTTAGTCACATTACATTTGCTGTCTACCAATGCTTTCAACTTGGGCCAGTCTAAAATTTGGACACTTGGTAAAGAGTTAAATCATACCACAGCAACAGCTCATTTAATCATGTCTTTTCTCCACCAGTACTACTGTATAAGGCTGGGCTCTTCAGTGCCTTGCCCATGGATAATCTAACATGCATAGTGCCACAATAAGGGATTAAGCCTGGATTTCCTGAATACAAATCCAACAATGCTACTACTAAACTACAGAGAATTCATTGTCTTAACCCTGTAACACACAATGCAAAGTTTTATGGACCCTGAGGAAGAAGCCTTTTGAAAACATTGTGGGAAAAAGGGAGAAAATGCTGGTAACCATCATTTTCTCCTTTTTCCACGATGTTTTCTATTCTTTCAGACAACTTAAGTTCATTTGCATTAATTTTGCATTTGTTGTCTGTTGATGTTTTGAATTTGGGAGAGTCTAAAATTGGTCATGTGGGAAAGGGTTAAATTTACATCCTCTGCTAATCTAAAAGATATTCTAATTTTACAACAAGAGGACCATGATGGTCCTAAATCGCTTACCTGAAATGCAACTCAGCTCAACACCATAATGCTACATGCCAAATATGAAAGCTCTAGCCCTTATGGTTTGGGACAAGAAGATTTTTAAAGATTTCCTTCTTTATCTCTATGTGAAATCCGAGAACCCACAACATAGGGTCAACTTTTAACACCAGGGCCATAATTTAAAGTATTTTGGTAGAGGGTCACTAGATGATGCTACATGCCATATATGAAAGCTCTAGCCCTTACGGTTTGGGACGAGAAGATTTTTGAAGATTTCCTTCTTTATCTCTATGTGAAATCCGAGAACCTACAACATAGGGCCAATTTCAACACTAGGGCCATTATTTGAAGTATTTTGGTAGAGGGCCACGAGATGATACTACATGCCATATATGAGAGCTCTAGCCTTTATGGTTTGGGACAAGAAGATTTTTAAAGATTTCCTTCTTTATCTCTATGTGAAATCCGAGAACCCACAACATAGGGCCATTTTCAACACTAGGGTCATAATTTGAAGTATTTTGGTAGAGGGCCACTAGATGATGCTACATGCCAAATATGAAAGCTCTAGCCCTTACGGTTTGGGACAAGAAGATTTTTACAGATTTCCTTCTTTATCTCTATGTGAAATCCGAGAACCCACAACATAGGGCCAATTTCCACACTAGGGCCATTATTTGAAGTATTTTGGTAGAGGGCCACTAGATGATACCACATGCCATATATGAGAGCTCTAGCCCTTATGGTTTGGGATAAGAAGATTTTTAAAGATTTCCTTCTTTATCTCTATGTGAAATCCGAGAACCCACAACATAGGGCCATTTTCAACACTAGGGCCATAATTTGAAGTATTTTGGTAGAAGGTCACTAGATGATGCTACATGCCAAATATGAAAGCTCTAGCCCTTAAGGTTTGGGACAAGAAGATTTTTAAAGATTTCCTTCTTTATCTCTATGTGAAATCCGAGAACCTACAACATAGGGCCAATTTCAACACTAGGGCCATAATTTGAAGTATTTTGGTAGAGGGCCACTACATGATACTACATGCCATATATGAGAGCTCTAGCCCTTATGATTTGGGACAAGAAGATTTTTAAAGATTTCCTTCTTTATCTCTATGTGAAATCCGAGAACCCACAACATAGGGCCATTTTCCACACTAGGGCCATTATTTGAAGTATTTTGGTAGAGGGTCACTAGATGATACTACATTCCATATATGAGAGCTCTAGCCCTTATGATTTGGGACAAGAAGATTTTTAAAGATTTCCTTCTTTATCTCTATGTGAAATCCGAGAACCCACAACATTGGGCCATTTTCATCACTAGGGCCATAATTTGAAGTATTTTGGTAGAGGGCTACTAGATGATGCTACATGCCAAATATGAGAGCTCTAGCCCTTACAGTTTGGGACAAGAAGATTTTTACAGATTTCCTTCTTTATCTCTATGTGAAATCCGAGAACCCACAACATAGGGCCAATTTCAACACTAGGGCCATTATTTGAAGTATTTTGGTAGAGGGCCACGAGATGATACTACACGCCATATATGAGAGCTCTAGCCTTTATGGTTTGGGACAAGAAGATTTTTAAAGATTTCCTTCTTTATCTCTATGTGAAATCCGAGAACCCACAACATAAGGCCATTTTCAAACTAGGGCCATCATTTGAAGTATTTTGGTAGAGGGCCACTAGATGATGCTACATGCCAAATGTGAAAGCTCTAGCCCTTACGGTTTGGGACAAGAAGATTTTTACAGATTTCCTTCTTTATCTCTATGTGAAATCCGAGAACCCACAACATAGGGCCAATTTCCACACTAGGGCCATTACTTGAAGTATTTTGGTAGAGGGCCACTAGATGATACTACATGCCATATATGAGAGCTCTAGCCCTTATGGTTTGGGACAAGAAGATTTTTAAAGATTTCCTTCTTTATCTCTATGTGAAATCCGAGAACCCACAACATAGGGCCATTTTCAACACTAGGGCCATTATTTGAAGTATTTTGGTAGAGGGTCACTAGATGATGCTACATGCCAAATATGAAAGCTCTAGCCCTTAAGGTTTGGGACAAGAAGATTTTTACAGATTTCCTTCTTTATCTCTATGTGAAATCCGAGAACCCACAACATAGGGCCATTTTCAACACTAGGGCCATAATTTGAAGTATTTTGGTAGAGGGTCACTAGATGATACTACATGCCATATATGAGAGCTCTAGCCCTTATGATTTGGGACAAGAAGATTTTTAAAGATTTCCTTCTTTATCTCTATGTGAAATCCGAGAACCCACAACATTGGGCTATTTTCATCACTAGGGCCATAATTTGAAGTATTTTGGTAGAGGGCCACTAGATGATACTACATGCCATATATGAGAGCTCTAGCCCTTATGATTTGGGTCAAGAAGATTTTTAAAGATTTCCTTCTTTATCTCTATGTGAAATCCGAGACCCCACAACATAGGGCCATTTTCAACACTAGGGCCATTATTTGAAGTATTTTGGTAGAGGGCCACTAGATGATACTACATGCCATAGATGAGAGCTCTAGCCCTTATCGTTTGGGACAAGAAGATTTTTAAAGATTTCCTTCTTTATCTCTATGTGAAATCCGAGAACCCACAACATAGGGCCAATTTCCACACTAGGGCCATTATTTAAAGTGTTTTGGTAGAGGGCCACTAGATGATACTACATGCCATATATGAGAGCTCTAGCCCTTATGGTTTGGGATAAGAAGATTTTTAAAGATTTCCTTCTTTATCTCTATGTGAAATCCGAGAACCCACAACATAGGGCCATTTTCAACATTAGGGCCATAATTTGACGTATGTTGGTAGAGGGTCACTAGATGATGCTACATGCCAAATATGAAAGCTCTAGCCCTTAAGGTTTGGGACAAGAAGATTTTTACAGATTTCCTTCTTTATCATTATGTGAAATCCGAGAACCCACAACATAGGGCCATTTTCAACACTAGGGCCATAATTTCAAGTATTTTGGTAGAGGGCCACTAGATGATACTACATGCCATATATGAGAGCTCTAGCCCTTATGGTTTGGGACAAGAAGATTTTTAAAGATTTCCTTCTTTATCTCTATGTGAAATCCAAGAACCCACAACATAGGGCCATTTTCAACACTAGGGCCATTATTTGAAGTATTTTGGTAGAGGGCTACTAGATGATGCTACATGCCAAATATGAAAGCTCTGGCCCTTACGGTTTGGGACAAGAAGATTTTTACAGATTTCCTTCTTTATCTCTATGTGAAATCCGAGAACCCACAACATAGGGCCAATTTCAACACTAGGGCCATTATTTGAAGTATTTTGGTAGAGGGCCACTAGATGATACTACATGCCATATATGAGAGCTCTAGCCTTTATGGTTTGGGACAAGAAGATTTTTAAAGATTTCCTTCTTTATCTCTATGTGAAATCCGAGAACCCACAACATAGGGCCATTTTCAACACTAGGGTCATAATTTGAAGTATTTTGGTAGAGGGTCACTAGATGATGCTACATGCCAAATATGAACGCTCTAGCCCTTAAGGTTTGGGACAAGAAGATTTTTACAGATTTCCTTCTTTATCTCTATGTGAAATCCGAGAACCCACAACATAGGGCCATTTTCAACACTAGGGCCATAATTTGAAGTATTTTGGTAGAGGGCCACTAGATGATACTACATGCCATATATGAGAGCTCTAGCCCTTATGGTTTGGGACAAGAAGATTTTTAAAGATTTCCTTCTTTATCTCTATGTGAAATCTGAGAACCCACAACATAGGGCCATTTTCAACACTAGGGCCGTACTTTGAAGTATTTTGGTAGAGGGCTACTAGATGATGCTACATGCCAAATATGAAAGCTCTGGCCCTTACGGTTTGGGACAAGAAGATTTTTACAGATTTCCTTCTTTATCTCTATGTGAAATCCGAGAACCCACAACATAGGGCCAATTTCCACACTAGGGCCATTATTTGAAGTATTTTGGTAGAGGGTCACTAGATGATACTACATGCCATATATGAGAGCTCTAGCCCTTATGGTTTGGGACAAGAAGATTTTTAAAGATTTCCTTGTTTATCTCTATGTGAAATCCGAGAACCCACAACATAGGGCCATTTTCAACACTAGGGCCATAATTTGAAGTATTTTGGTAGAGGGCCACTAGATGATGCTACATGCCAAATATGAGAGCTCTAGCCCTTACGGTTTGGGACAAGAAGATTTTTAAAGTTTTTTCTCTCGGTTGCCATGGAAACCAGAGTTCTTCATGGAATTCAAATCTTTGAAGTATTTTGAAAGTGCATCACCTAAGGATCATTTCTGTCAAGTTTCACTGAAATCTGTTGGGCGGTTTCAGAGGAGAAGATTTTTTAAGTAATTGTTCACGGACGGACGGACGGACACACGGACGGACGGACGGACACACGGACGGACGGACAGACGGACGCCGGACAACGATCGATCACAATAGCTCACCCTGAGCACTATGTGCTCAGGTGAGCTAAAAAGCCTTCCAGTGAGAAAATCTTGGTCTTTCCCAGATTACAAAACTTGAGACCTGTCCAAATAAAGATCATTTGCAGATGAGAAATAATACTTTGCTCAAATGATTAATTTGTCTTTCAAAGGGTACAAAATATGGTAAACTGAAAAAATGCTAGTAACCAGCATTTTCTCCTTTTTTCCCACAATATTTTCAAAAGCCTAATTCTTTGAGATTGTAAACAAATAATCACTTGGTATGTCATTATCTGGCTGTCTCTGTGTCACCTATTTGTGTTTTAACTCTTTACCAGATGTCAAGATTTTAGACTTGTCCAATTTAAAAGCACTTGCAGACGACAAATTAAATGTTGTTCAAGCGATTTGATTCTTTCTAAAAGGGTAGAAAACTGTGGGAAAAGGAGAAACCAGAGTTACCAGAATTTTCTCCTTATCCACAATGTTTTCAATAGGCTTCTTCCTCAGGGTTGTTCTAAGTTGGCATTGTGCGATAAAGGGTTAAAAACTCTTTTCAAAAACTACAGAAAATTTTGTGAGAAAAAATCATTGATTGCTTCTTACAAGCAAATACTCCTTTTATCACCAGAGCAGTATCTGTATTGTATTGAGTCAAAAATAGTCTACCAACCTTTCTGCACATGATACATGGTTGAAAAGAATGCAGTGAAAAATGAGGTGGAATATTTTCCTGCATTTGCTATGTGTGGAAAAACTAGTTTGGTATCTCTGTAACGTCTCAGACACTGGGCGAATCTCCACCATGCTGGTAAAATACCAATAATTGTTCGTATTCCATAGATGTGTTTTGTGCAAACACCAGGATCTGAAATAAATGGAATGATGATCAATTGTAACAGGATTAGTTAAAAGAAGACTACTTTTGCAAGTGAAATTAAAGTGAGGGGAAAATAAAGTAAAGAAAATATCTTTAACTGACAATAAAATTTCAAACCTGTCCAAATTAAAAGCTTCCCTAGAGTACAAAGTAAATATGGCCAAAATAATGGGATTCATGAGTGAAATGAACGAAAATATTGTGTTAAAAGGAGACAATGCTGGTAACCAGCATTTTCTCCTTTTCCTACAATATTTTCAGAAGCCTTCTCCAACAGGGTTGTTCAAACTCTTGATTGTATGGTAAATGGATTACAAGAGCATGGCATGCTGGTGCGAACACCCTGCTGTGGTTGCTTAACTTCCAGTGGAAATTCTTAGTCCAAAATACTTTGATGGTTACCTGGCCTTGTTGTGTAGGTTCCCTTTTTCATTATTGACACTTTGTCCAAGTTTGAAGCAAATATTTTCAGTCATAACAGATATTATTTAATGTCCAAGTTTTTGCAAGACGAAACAGAAGTTGCAGACAACCATGCCAGGGCTATGGCAATATCTCATGTTTTCCTTGAAAACAGCCAAGCTAAAAATGCAGGAAGATGTTTTAATTGACCAGCATCAGGAATATTACAGAAGAGAAGAACTTACTATTTGAAGGTAACCAGTCCACTTCAAAAGCATAGAAGCATGCCATATATTCAAAATCTAGTAGCACAGTCACAAGACTGTTCAGTTGATCTGCGAGCCAAAAGTCGGCAAACCCAACATGGTGGAAAGGTGCAGTGAAAATCCTGAACTGTTGTAAAACAAAACAATAAGAAAGTTAAAAACTAGTATATGTTGACTTTCAATCTATGGCACAAGTTCTTAGCCCTGTACCACACAATCCCAAAATTAAACAACCTTTAGGAAGAAGGCTTTTGAAAACAATGTTTGACAAGCTGGTACATAGTATTTTCTTCTTTTCCCGAAATGTTTCAAGTCTTTCAATGACAAATGCTACCATCCGAATGAAATTTATTTTGTGGTCTGCACTTGGATTGAATTTGCAAAAGTAAAAAATTTTGTGGTTTGTTAAAGAGTTAACTCTTAACAGTTTGTATTACAGCATAAAATTCAACATATTATCATCAACGCTTTGATTTAGTTTAACTCTTCTCCTTTTCCCACAATGTTTTCTACTCTATCAGGGAAAATTCCATCATTTGAGCAAAATCATGTTGTTGTTTGCAAATGTTTTCAATATTGGGCAAGTCTACTTTTTTCCCAGTAAAGGTAAAGAGTTAACTGAGCTGGCTCTCACAGTTATCAAATTATAATAGCATCAAGACTTAGGGATGCACAGATGCAATGACTGATCAAACAAAAGACAGAATGCAAGCCTAGAGTCCCATCCAGTGATACTGGCTCCAGACTCAACCTTTAGAAGGCTAAGCAAAACTTAAGCAGAAAGTGTAGATCAAGATCAGACTACACAAACATGCAGTCTTAGCTTGGATCTATACCATCCACTACTTTGAACACATCCTGTCCTAAACAACATTGAAATTGCAATAATTTTTTTTTTTTTAAAATGCCCATTTCATTCATTCATCGCTCTTGGGGTTAACAAGAAATAGGCCATGCTCTTGCAAAAGGGGCCTTGATGCATACTTTTTTTTTCCCCTTCCTCAGATGCATTAAGCTCCCTTTTCACAGAGCATGGCACACACACACACGCACACACACACACACACACACACACACACACACACACACACACACACACACACACACACACAGAGAGTACAGTACAGTACCGTACAGTACAGTATAGTATAGTATACATGACAGAAAACCCCTTACCAAGCAATCTGGAGTTCTAACCACCCTTTGAGGGAAGGTTTTTGAAAACATTATTGGAAAAGGAGAAAATAATGGTAACCAGCATTCTACTTTTTTTAAAGACACTTTCCATTATTTTAGCTACAATTTAATTTTGTTTTGAAGTACATGTACTTTGGATTTGGATATGTCCAAAATTTTTGTCATTTGGTAAACTGTTACACATGAAAAACAGAGAGATTCATAACAATCAGCAGCCACAAATATATAAAATGAATATGCAATATCCAAGACTTACCAATATCTTCAAAAGCCACATTCGTGAACTATGGTGAAATATCCGCATGGGATTAATCAGAAAAAGCAGCATAAACCCAGCTAATGATAAGGGGAATATATATCCAGAAATACTGAAATATCCACTGAACAGATACAGTAACACACTTGAACACCAGACCACAGCTAAAGCAGCAGACAGCTGAAAATGTAAAATAGCTATGAAAGTATTCCAAACCACATTCAGCACATGAATCACTAATTTCAAAGGCACATTTTTAAGTTTAATCAGACAAAAGAATTGTAGACTTATCAACATTAAGCATTTGAAGATGTGACAAGTAAAATGGATTCGAACGAAGGAATCCATTTCTTTTTGTTCTTGAAATAGTACAAAACTGCAAAGGAAGGAGAAAATGCTTGTGACTAGCAATTAATTCTCTTACTCAAATTTTGCATGTTCAAAACTGTGTTGACTTGAAAATTTCACTAAATTTCCATAAGGTCTGGCAGATGACTTTGTCATTTTATTTGTCTATTAGTTAAAATGAATAGCAAAAATGTTGCTATCAATTAAGCATGTAGCACTATTGCTATAGCTAGTGTGTACCAGTCTCAAAATCCCTCTGTCTTGGAAAGCCTAAATCTGTACTATTAAAGCCATTGTCACCAAACAAAGCTTGTATATTCTTAATAAGTCATATTTTGACTTGGGTCTTCTATTTCAAAGATAAGTTCAGGGTTCTTTAACTCTTTAACAAACAACAAACTTTTAGTCGAGTCCAAATTGAACACATTTGCAGACGACAAATAAAAAGTGTCTGAAATGATTGAATTTGTAAACGAGAAGACAACATTGTGGGAAAAGGAGAAAATGCTGGTTACCATCATTTTCTCTTTTTCCCCACAATGTTTTCAGAAGCTTTCTCTATCAGAGTCATTAAAACTCAGGATTGTGTGGTAAAGAATTAAAAGAGTCCAAATTCATCCCTGGGAAATTAACTTTGAGTTTGCTGGACATACCTCCATAAGTTGTTGATGAGTCAAATGTCGTCTTGGATCTATTTCAAAGATCAGGACATGGTTCACACCTGATGACCTCCATCCATACGTATTGATGCCCAACAGAAATATGTCCAGAACCACAATAAACATACCTCTATACATCCTTAGGGCTGGTTCCCAAGGGCCCTCTTGTGGGGAGAGGAAGGCTGACAAAAGAAAGTATTTAGCCCTTTACCAAACAACCCCCAATTTCAACAACCCTGAGAAAGAAGGCTTTTCAAAACATTGAGGGAAAAAGAGAAAATACTGGTATTAAGCATTTTCTCCTATTACCAGCATTTTCTCCTTTTCCCACACTTTTTTCTATTCTTTCCAGCATAAATCCTACCATTTGAGAGACACTGATTTGTTACATGCAAAATCTTTGCATTTGGGTAAGTCTAAAATCTTGCTGTTTGGCAAAGGGTTAATAATAGTAGCCAATAATGTGTCTCCCATGTTTAGTGTTTTTAACAGTACTAGAATATGACCATGGCAGGTACACTTATCAAGGTATTCCTAGTGTTTCCTTTTACCAGACCTATGTACAATATTTTCATTTAGCAGGATAAGAAATGAAACATACAACTGTTTGGTACATGTACAAGATTTATGAAGAGGACACTCTTACTTTAATGCATACATCATATTTTTGTATACTAAACTTTAATTCTTAGTGATTATCTAAGTTTTGTAAAGAGGTTTTTTTTGTTAATTCTTCTGCAAATTTGTTTCAAATGCTTAATTAAGAAAAGGGGTAGAAATAGTTCATGTAATCATTTTTCTTACCTGTGATTACCACCACAACACTGAGGATACTTGCAACTCCAGAAAAATAACCCACTCTGAAACTAGTCATTGGACTTTCCTGAAACATAGGAAAAAGAAAAAAACATAAGTTTAATATGGGTATTTTAAAATGGGTTCCATTAAAGTAAACACCTTTAACCTTCGTAAAGTACAACTTGTGTTAATTTTGTGGTCAGTGTGGATAAAGATTAGACTGCAGCTTGATCTTGATCTATGCCATCTGTTGAAGCCCATGTTTTTGCCTATAGTGCTGAAAGGGTTTAATGGTACTTTATGCCACTATCACCAGAATTTCAGATATATCTCTTGGACAACAGTAAGTTCTAGGCTGGGCTACACAGTACCTTATCCAAGGATACTTGTGACCAGCAAAGTATTAATTCAGTCATATCACAGATGCCAGTGCACCTATCCATGTCCTTATGGAGTTTCTTGTATTAATTGTATGCTCAGCACTCTTACAAGACCACTGGCTGCTTTCCCTCACACACATTGTTTAATGCACAGGAGAAAGAGGAATGCCTTCCACATTTCATTTGCGGTCTGCATCATGCTTTCAACATTGACATATCTAACCTTTTGATGTCTGGTGAAGAGTAAATAGTCACTGCAAAAGAGACACAACAGCATTACCTTATCTCCAAGTGGAGGCACTCTCAATCTTTTCATTGCTTTCTGTCTGTTTCCACCTTCCAGGTTGGATGTTACACTTTGCTGAAAAAGAAGATAAAGACTCATTACTTTATAGCTACGTTGCAGCACTAATGATTACAGTTTGTACAAATGACAAATTGGTTGGTTGTTTGGGTGGTTATTTGGTTGGTTGGTTGATTGGTTGGTTTGTTAGTTGGTTGGTTGGTTGATTGGTTGGTTGGTTGGTTGGTTGTTCAGTGTCATATTATTTGCAAAAGGTTTCTTCCAATATGTCTAAAAAAATTGCTGGATTGTGAGGAAAGGGGTAAACTAGTACACATAGTTTATTACGGAGAAAAAGTATTTCAAATTTACAAAACAGCTGTATTTGTAAATTCCTCCCTTTTCCAGGATATTTCATAATCTTTTTTTCTCACCAAGTTTTCTGTTCATTTACTTTTTTTTTTTTGAGTATTGTCAAATCCATATACACCATTAAATGTAACATATGTACTAGTAACTGAAAACTGAAATAAAAAAATATTGACTGAAATGTTGGATTTGTGTTGGAAAACCTAAGAAAAACACATGTGGAAAAAGGAGAAAATACTGTTACCAGTATTTTCTCCTTTCTCCACAATGTTTTCAAATGCCTTCTTTTTCAGGTGTTTAAACACAGGAGTATCTTGCACAGGTTTAAACATAAAATATAAGAGTTCAGTTTGGTTTCCTCACCTGCAATTGCTCCACATACTTATTTGACTAGAAAGCAGCAGTATCTGGCCGAGGCATTCTGTGGCTCGACCAATCAGTAGTTTACTTTCGAAATAAGAACTAGAATTGGATTTAAAACAGAAGGTACCGTAAATACAGACCCTATTTACTTACTTCCACTTCTGAGATCAGATGGTCAACCTCTTTATTTGTGTAGAAAGCAGCAGTATCCACATGGGCCTGTCTCCATATCACCCCTCGAGTTGTCTGCATCAACTGTGTATGTAAACCAAAATATTTGTCAAAGTGTCACCCCTTTTGAAATAACCAATCAAAATCATTCTTATGAGACAATTTTGTCACCCACAATTACTCCATTACTCTGAAATTTTTTTGGCAAGGCAACAGCAGGTAGGCATTGCTAGCATTTATTTAATTACAGTATAGCATGTATAAAGCAAGAACATCTGTACATGTCGTTGGTTGCCTTAACCACTCAGCAATGGAGATTTAATAAGAATTGTTTGTTTTCTGTGAATGTTCAACACTGAAACTTTGATAATTTCAACTTATTCCCAACTCCTTGTCTTTTAAATCACGATCTCCTGAATTAGTAGTCTTACTATTGGTGAAAAGGAAGAGCAGTGGTAGAAAATGCTGCTGTACTTTTCCAAATATTTGTTTTATTCATATAATTCATTATCTCAAATTTCACCAGACAACATACTTGTGCAAAACAGGAATAATCAGCAAGAAATAGGGCCTTATACACATGTAAACAATAAAACATTGTTACGAATGGAGAAATTGCTTGTTACAAGCAATTTCTCCATTTGCCATAATTGTTTTAAGAGTCACCTGCTTACAGAAGCAAAAAGCCATTTTCACAATTAAATGTGCTGGTACAGCCATTTGAACCAATCTTCAGCTTGATTCTTGAAAACCACACACTTAACTCTTTACCAAATGACAAATTTTTAGAATAGTCCAAAATGAAAGAATTTGCAGACGACAAAATAAATGTACCTCAACAATTGAAATTTGTTTTGGGAAGGTTAGAAAACATTGTGGGAAAAGGAGAAAATGCTGGTTACCAGCATTTTCTCGTTTTCCCACAATGTTTTCAAAAGGCTTCCTCCTCAGGGTCGTTGAAACTCCGGATTGTGTGGTAAAGGGTTAAAAAAGAAACCTGTATATACCTTATCATGTTTCTTTAAAATCTTTCGAAACCCTGTGAAATTTAGAGTCTGGTAATTCTGCAGTAAGATCAAACTCAGATAAAATTCGCTGAAGGCCAGTTTCAGATCATGAAGTTTTCTTGTCCTGTTTATCTCCCTGTTTTCCTTTTCCTTAAAAAATACAACACTAGATCTCCTTCGACGTAACTGTAACGTAGCTGGTTTCTGTTCATGCTCAGAGTATGTCTGCATTTCTGCCTTTAAACTGGCATACTTTCTGGTAGCTTCCGAGATTTTCTCTAAAAGAAGAGAAAATAAACCCTTTTTGCTTCACCAACTCATAACAGTACAAATATAACTTTAAATATATGTACGAGGGGCTATCAAATAGTTTTGAGCCTCAGGCATTTTTTCCATTCAGATAGTACAATGCTTCACACCTTATGTACATGAATGTGTTAACTACTGGTTGCATGTAGGATCATATTGCTAGCTGTAATTATTTAGTCACAAGAAGTTGTTGAAGGGACATACCCCCAATGAGTTGGCATAATGGACAAAACTGAGTACAGAGCGGTAATAAAGCTTCTAGTCCTGGAGAGTCAATCTGCCAAACAGATTGAAGAGCGATTGACTGCAGTTTATGGGGAGTCTTCCCCTTCTTCTGCAACTATCAAATGCTGGGTGAAGGAATTCCAGCGTGGCAGAGAGAGTTTAGAAGATAACCCCAGGTCAGGACTGCCAACAACCAGTACCAGCCCATTGAGATAGTGCACAAAGTAGTGATGGAAAACCGTCAAATCACTCTTTATGAGTTAGAAGGCATTTCATATGGATCCATATACAGCATACTTCATGACAAACTCCACATGTCCAAGGTATGTGCAAGATGGGTCCCGAGAATGCTTTCCGATGACATGAAGCTGTCGAGGGTCACCATCAGTGGAGCCTTGCTAACTCGGTACAACACCAACCCAGATGACTTTCACTTTAGAGTTATAACCTGTGATGAAACCTGGCTTTATCATTACGATCTGGAGAGTAAACAGGAATCGATGGAATGGAAACATGCCACTTCTCCGAAGACAAAGAAGTTCAAAGCCGCCAGGTCCATCAAGAAGGTTATGGCGACCATTTTTTGGGACAGCAAAGGAGTGGTCCACATCGACTACCTGCTCAACGGAACAACAATGAATGGGGAATATTACGCTAACCTACTGAAGCAGGTGCGCCAATCCATCAAGGAGAAACGCCGCGGGAAAATTCGTCGTGGGATTCTGCTTCACCAGGACAACGCGCCAGTTCACACCAGCCGAGTTGCAATGGAAGCTGTGCGCAAATGTGGCTACGAACTCCTCCCTCACCCACCATATTCTCCAGACCTAGCCCCCAGCGACTTCCACCTCTTTCTTAGGCTCAAAAAATACCTTCGGGGCCGGAGGTTTGACAATGATGATGAGTTGACTGCTGCTGTGGAGGGCTGGTTAGGGGACCAAGATGTTGACTTCTATCGATCGGGTATCAATGACTGGCAAACTACATGGAACAAGTGTTTGGAGTTGGAAGGGGACCATGTTGAAAAATAATGCAGTTTAAATGTGAATATCTAGCTCTTTCTATGTGAGGCTCAAAACTTTTTGATATCCCCTTGTACTTGCACTTTGTAGTTTATGAAATAATTGAAGGAAATTAGCAATATTGCCTTCAACACACACTTGTTCCATGTGCGACAATGTTTTTTCCATAATTTCAAGAACTAGAACTGCTGCAGCTTGACAAATATCTCCCTCCCTTTGCCTTGTCACTGGATCAGGAAAAAAGTCCAAAGGGTCATAACTCCTGTTATAGACACCAATAACAATGAAAACTAAAGATGTACAATTTCCTATGGTAGGAAGGCTTCCATTACAGTCTCAGTAAAACTGATTGAAGGCTGTAGGGGAAGAAAAGGACAAAAAAATTGCATCTTCTGATAGACAGACAGATGGACAACCTGATTGAAATAGCAAACCATCATATTTTTATGGGAGCTATGATAATATTTTCCTTTCCTTCAAATTTTTTACCTTTGTGACCTTAATTGTGTGATTTGCTATAATTTTGAGCATCTTTTAACCCCCTTTCACCAAATAGTCCCGTGTTTAATGACCATAAGTAAGAAGGCTTTT
The DNA here is from genome assembly GCA_945859785.2 of Tridacna gigas. Lineage (NCBI taxonomy): Eukaryota > Metazoa > Mollusca > Bivalvia > Cardiida > Cardiidae > Tridacna > Tridacna gigas. Next base: position 25,799,317 of record OX244028.2, read on the forward strand.
GCAAACAATGTTGGTAAAAAAGAAAATGAATCCGTTACATGTATACAAAACAGCAAATCCCAGACTGTGAACCAAGTTGAAAGCAGACTGCGATAATTTTTGCAGATGAATTAAGCTCCTTTTTCACAGAGCACGGTTCATGGACTTGTAATTGGTAACTTCCATTCAAACCTTATCTTACCATAGAAGAAAGTGTTGATTTTAGCCAACTCTTTATCACAGAACTGGAAAAATGTTTCATCGAATCTGGCAAAGTATCTCTGGATGACACTTTCATCTGTCACTGCAATGGAAAAAATTAATCCATGATCATCCCATCCCACATTCTATGTTTTCACAACCCTATGGGAAATAATTCCACATTTAACCTTTTACCACATGCCAATATTTTAGACATTTCCAAATTGAAAGCATTTGCAGAGGACAAAATATCAATCAAAAATTGAAAATTGTTTTTGGAAGGACAGAAAGCATTGTGGGAAAAGGAGAAAATGCTGGTTACCGGCATTTTCTCCTTTTCCCACTATATTTTTTTACAAGGCCTCTTTCTCAGGGTCATTAAAAGTCAGAATTGTGTGGCAAAGGGTTAAAAGACAAATCTAATTATTTGAGCCACATTTAATTTGTACTTTTCATATGCTTTCAGCATCAGGCAAGTCTGAATTTTGTTGTCTGGTAAAGAGTTAACCAATCACTGTACAAGTTATTTTTAGACATACCAAAAGCTGTTCTATGTAACATAAAAGCATTAACATTAGAGTGAAAGGAAATTGTCTGTTTAGTAAATGGAAATTATTGTCAGAAAAATAGCAGTTTGCCTATGTGGTTTGTTGCATCCCTCTTCACTTGAACTTTTACCACACAACCCTTAGTTTTAACGACCCAGTGCAGGAAGGCTTTTGAAAACATTGTGGGAAAAGGACAGCATGCTAGTAACCAGCATTTTCTCCATTTCCCACAGTGTTTCCTACTCTGTCAGAGACAGAAATCATCATTTGAGCTACATTTAAAGTGTAGTCTGTAAATGCTTTCAATTCCAAAATTTTGTTGTTTGGTAAAGAGATAACCTTTACCACATAATCCCAAGTTTTAACAACCCTAAGAAAGAGGCCTTTTGACATTGTGGGAATAGGAGAAAATACTGGTAACCAGCATTTTCTCCTTTTTCCACAATGTTTTCTGTCCTTTTACAGACATATCTCACCATATGAGCTATATCTAATATGTTGTCTGCAAATGCTTTCTATTTGGACAAGCATAAAATTTTGGCGTGTGGTAAAAGGTTAAGGTAAGTTATGTGCTGAGAAAGTGGTGTGGGGATAAAGCACTGGCCTCACACATCACAGGTTCTAGCTCCAATCCCATAAGTTGGGTCAACCTTCGAAATTACCCACATCAATGCATGAGTACTGATTGAGTTTTCCTGGAAGCAGTCAATGATAGTGATTGATACAAGCTCTAAAAACTTGTTCCACAGTCAATGTAAAATCAAAAGGTTAAAACTAAACTACGCTCATTCTACATGTTTTGTGCTTGATGGGCATATCTTGGCTGATAAATGGTGTGACATTATGATAAAACAGTGCTTACTCTCAGCTGATGGGGCCATTTCCTGGGCTTGGTACAACATGTCCTTCATCACCTAAAGTAAAAATAAATGAGCCATGCTGGGTGGAAAGGGGGCTTCCTGCATTTGTAAAAAGTATTGACCCAGGTCTGCCTATGCAGGCTGATCTGGGCCAAAACTTTTTGCTTTTGGTAAATTTTCTGCGTGTCAAAGGACCATTGTACCTCATGATTGAGTAGGCGGCTACACAAAACCTATTTTAGGGATGTATAATAATACATGTAATACTGTGATGACTTGATTGGTTTGATGCATCACATAGATGCACTAAGCCCCCTTTTGCCAGAGCATGGCTCAAACACAAAAGATATGATTGCACTTGAAGCTTGTGATGGCCAATCGGTAAAGGGTTAAATAAATCTTACAAATGATAAACTACATTCCCAAATAAACAATAATTCTGATACTGATAGTTCCTGTTTGTTGTTTGACATTTTTGTCTATGTACAAGTGACATAATATCAATGTTTAAGCATACTGAAGGTGTAATATTCGAGAGGATGCTTTTAACACATTGAAAAAAAGAAGTAACTTTTGCAGATAGTCTTAGTCAAGATCACACTGGACAGTATATTCTGGCTGACCTTGAATCTACACATCAGCTACAATGTACTTGATTAAACATGATGGTTTATCTGGGGTGAAAGAGTTAGAGGTAAACGGAATTGTTTTATCTGAACTATTGTACACAGATGATACCTGAAAACCATTGTGTGAACAGGAGAGATAGCAAAGTATAAGCCACTGCTCATTTTCTCAGAATGCTTCCCAAAGCCACATCTTGCAAGAAATGAAAATCTCTTATTTGTAAGGCAATGGTTTCCATCTAACAATTCCATGTTTCAACCACTCTGGAGAAAAGAATATTTTGAAAATACTGCGGGAGAAAAGAGAAAATGCTAGTTACCAGCATTTTTGTCTTTTTTCCACAATGTTTCAATTTCAACCTTACTGAAGATAAGTCTTATCAAGTTACCCAGTTTTAATTTTCGTCTGCAGATGCTTTCAGTTTGGACAAGTCTAAAATTTTGTTGTATGGCGCAGAGTGAAGAACTTGGAACTTGTTTGCTTCTCTAAAGGCCCTTCACAAACCTCATACTGGATATACTGTTTCCTCCATTCAGGAGTTATATGTGCTCCAAGATGCTCGGCAAACTTCATCTTGTTCACTATGAGCTTGTAATCCTAGTATATTTAAAGTTGTTCTCTCTACTAGCTGTCTTTAGCTTTATCTCTTTCAAATGCTGGGGTTTTTTTTACATGCCGAGTCTTAAATTTATCTCTGAAAATGAAAATCAAAATGAATTCTCAGAAGTAACCTCAACTTCAAAAATCCATTTTAACAAACCCTGAGGCAGTGATTTCTAAAAATGTTGTGGGAAAAGGATAAAATGCTACTAATCAGCATTTTTTCATTTTCCCACTTTACTTCTACCCTACTGAATAGAAGTCCAATAATCATAGCCACATTCATCTTCTGCAAATGCTTTGAATTTGGCAAAGTCTAATGTTTTGTCGTCTGACAGAGGGTTGGCTCTTGTTGCTAGGTTACTCAACAATAGCTTTTATATTAGCCTCCATTGCAGAAGTAATCAAAGCATAAACAATGGCACTATCCCAAAGCTGAGCATTAACTCTTTACTAATCAGTTGCAAGTTTAAAGGACCCTGTGGGATAAACTTTTGAAATTTGAAAACATTGTGGTCAAAGGAGAAAATGTGGGTAACCAGCATCTTCTTTTCCCACAATGTTTTCTACCCTATCACAGAACCTAAGGTCATTTGTACCAATTTCGAATTTGTTGACTCTACTACTAAAACAGATGCTTTGAATTTGAAAGTCTATGGCACATGACAGTTTTTGTGTGGTAGAATCTAACAGTTTACTATCAAAACGAATTTCCGGGACGATTTCTCTTTGGTCCGACAGAAAAGAAGACCGGCAAACTTCTTCATGCCATCGATCGATAGCAATACTGTACAGTTTCAATTCTGGTTTTAATTCAAACTCAACGGAATTAACAAAGTGCAGTATAAGTTGGAAAGAAATTCGTTGAAATTATCATTAATTCTGTGATATTCGTTTTCTTCCAATACCCTTGCTTTGTTTACATTTTTCTTGCGTTCTTCGTTTATTTCCGAAGAGATGTATGGCGGAAAGGAATTTAAACATATGAAAGGATAAACGTTAGCGAGTTTCAAAGCGGCTTAGCTGTACAATACATGCCCTAAAATGTCGGTCAAGCTTCATTAACTCTCCAAGAGATGGATGTTCACGTGCTGCACGTGGAACTCAATTGGGTCCAAACAGGTTTTTTTTTTTGTCTTTTGTTCAGTAAACTATGGCAGAAAATCAATAAAATGTACATAGCGAATTTCACATAGGTGAAATGTCTACGGCCTAGGAATTGCATTTGAAAAATATATCATAAAATATTTAGGTGTTGCGTCCGAAGTTTGGTTTAGTACACATGTATGCAGCCTTTTCAATGCGATGCAAATTGTTTAATGGGGGGGGGGGGGGGGTTAGTGACAATTATTTAATTTAAAACCACATAAAATAGATAAAATTTGGTGAAAAACAAAGGGAAGAAGGCGGTGGGCAAATGTCCGGGTTGCTATAAATTTAACCCTTCAAAAAAACAATTCACGTGTTTGAACTAACAAAAAAGCCTTTTAGAAACAACTTGGAAAGAGGAGAAAATGCTTGCAACCAATAAATTTCTCCTTTTCCACATCGTTTTCCACAAGTTCAAAGACAAATCTTATTATTTTAGTACGATTTCATTTGTTGTCTGCAGATCCTTTCGCTCTAGACTGGTCTGAGATTTGTTCCTTTTGTAAAGAGTTAACCCAATGTCGTGCAAGTTGATTTCAGACAAGAGAGTAAAAATAGGAACAAGGAGTACGTTTTCCCTCTCCCCCCTTCACTTGTTCATTCAAATGTTAGGTATATAATTTTTTTTTGAAAGACCAGCTTTATGCATGTATAAAAAACCAAGGCCGCAATAGCTTAAACTTATCAGATGCGAAATCCGTGCCGGTAAAATCAATCCTTTCCAGCATTTAATAGAATCCAAAATATTTACACACAAATTGATGACATTTCATGTTACTACACAAAGCTTTCTGTAAATTGAGACTTGAATAAATATCGGTTTAATTTGGACGGAGTTTTTCGAACGGGACAAATTTATGGAAAATGACTTGTACATTTTTTTTTAAGTAAAAATACTTTTGGATAATAAGTTAGACCTAAATTCGCATTTCGATTGGAGTACACTTATGCAGCAGCAGACTAGAGGTAATTGCCTATTTCTACGTGCACCTGCTTTTTATTGCTCTGTTACACACCTTATCGATTTGCGATATTGTATCGGAACGCGTGGTATTTGAGAACAGAAATGTTTTATCTGCTAACCCTTTACCATACCGACGGAATTTATGGCTTCCAAAATGTATTATTAATTACGCTTAGGATGTAAAACATCAGGTTTGTTTTCTTATTTATGTATGGGATTGAAAATATTCCGGGGGATGGCCAGTCCTTTCCTGTAAAAAGCAATCATTTACTTTCAGAATACATTTTTCCTAAAGTTTTCGTGGGTCTTTTTTTTTATAAAGATGTGTGTTAGCAGGATGCATGTTACTACCAAGTTTAACCCTTTACCACTCAATCCAGATTGCGACTCACTGACCTTTTGCGGACAGCGTAGATCAAGATCAGACTGCACAGAACATGCAGTCTGATCTTTGATCTACACTGTCTGATGAGGAGATATCTTCCCTCCAAAAATCCCTTTGGAACAGGAAAGTTTTAGAGTTATACTAATGGCTTGAAAGTTTCATTTCTTTTATTCAGCAGGATAAGGGTTAAAGAAAGAGCTTTTGAAAACAATGAGGGAAAAGGAGAAACTGCTGGTAACCAGCATTTTCTCATGTTTCCCCAAATATTTTCTATCCTATCAAAGACAGAAATCAGCAATTATAGCAACATATAATCTGTTGTCTGCAAATGCTTTTAATTTGGTATTAAATTTTGTCCTTTGGTTAAGGGTTAAAAACAGTATAATCTACAATGTCTGCAAAAGCACACTATATATATATGACTTAAAGTGTGTTAACTCTTTACCACACAACGAAAATGAAGACTTGTCCAAATTGAAAGCATTTGCAGATGACAATTTAACTGTTGCTCAAATTGTAGAAGTTGTCTTTGATAGGGTAGAAAACATTGTGGGAAAAGGAGAAAATGCTGGTTACTAGCATTTTCTCCTTTTCCCACCATGTTTTCTAAAGGTTCTTTCTCAGGGTCATTAAAAGTCGGGATTTTGTGGTAAAGAGCGAATCCTTTACCAAACAATCCTAGATTTTCATGACCTTGACAAAGATGGCCTTTGAAAACATTGTAAGAAAAGCATTTTCTCTGTTTCCCATAATGTTGTCTGTCTGTCCAAAAACAAATTTTTATTTTTTCGTCACACTTATCTTGTTTTCTGTAAATGATTTCAATTTGGACAGGGCTAAAATTTTGTCATTTGGTAAAGAGTTCTTCCTTTACCAAATGACAAAATTTTTTGGCTTGTCCAAAATGAAAGCATTCACAGAAATCAAATAACATATGGCTCCATTGGTGGGATTTACTTGTTAAAGGGTAGAAAATATTTTCTGGGAAAAAGATAAAATGCTAGTTACCAGGTTTTTAACCCTTTACCACGCAATCCTGAGATTTAACAATCCTGAGCAAGAAGGCTTTTGAAAACATTGTAGGAAAAGGAGAAAATGCCGGCTACCAGCATTGTCTCCTCTTCCCACAATGTTTTCTAGCCTTTCCAGGACAAATTTCACAATCTCAGAAACATTTAATTTGTTGTCTACACATGCTTTCAATTTGGACAATTCTAAAATTTTGTGGTTTTGTAGAGAGTTAAACTGAGATCTACTGGTGAAGGGTTAAGAGATAATTGTACAAGAAACAAAAAATGTAGGAAAACCAAAAAGAATGGTAGTGTGAGTAATATGCAATTTTTTATTTATTTTTCAGCAGAAGAAGTCTGAAGCAATAAACATGACACAATGGTGTCAACTCACTCGCCATACACGAGAGGTATATCCCCTCCAAAGTATCGGAGACAGACTCTAGAAATATTTGACATTTATGATAGCAACAGCCATAAAGACCTCACTCATCTCCCACCAAGGCCTGTGTCAGCCCTAGACAGAAAATGGGTAAGGCATTGATTAGACTCTTAACCCTTTACTGATCCAAACAATTTCAAAAGGAAGAATTCTTTTGAAAACAGCATTTTCTCTTTTTCCCACGTTTTCTATCATTACAACCCCAGCTTGGCCAATTTCTTTCCGAGGACTGATGATAGTCACTGCGACAGGATTCATTCCTCTCGCACCGCTGACCATTGTTTCGAAGATGGTTATGAGGGAAAGCAGCCAGTGGCTTTGAAAGAATATTGTGCGAAGTACTGGTAAAAGAAACCCCAGGATGGATAGGTGCACTGGCCGCTGCGATATACCGTAACTGAAATAATGTTTAAAACGGTGTTAAAACACCATACAGTCAATCAATCAATCAACCAAGCTATCATTACAAAATCCCATCACTTAAGCCACAGTTGATTCTACAGATCTGCAAATGCTTTCACCTTGGATAATTTTGAAATTTTTGTTGTTTGGTAAAGGGTTAAAGAATATTTCTCAGGGTTTTCCCTGGACTTCCTGGTGTAGGGTTATTTGAACCCCTTCAAATGATTAAAAGAAAGGAAACATAAATTTTGGAGGTCATTTTGGGGTCCAAATTCGAAGAAACATGGTGTCGGGGGAAAATATTGATTTCTTTTTGCGGAAAGAGTGGATCAAGATCTGACTGTACAGAATATGCAAGTACCACAAAGTAGCAAACTAAAGATGGAAAAAAATATCTCATTGAGCTGTATGGAAAGCATTAATGCAGTAGGAGCTATTGCTTGTTAAAAGCAACTGCTCTTTTTCCTTAAGTATTTTCAAGAACTGTCCACTGACAATTTTAAGTAAAAAGCTTTACAATGTATTACTTCTATAGTATGTGGGATATGTAGGTGTTGGTTTGGTCAGTATGTTTGACAGCATACCATAAAATTGTGACATTGTTTGTAAATTACCATAGATTTTGGTTTGAAAAGTAGAACCTATAAAAGAATTTCAAAAGAACCGTTTGCCCTAATCTGTTAACTCTTTACCAGATGACAAAATATTGACTCGTCAAATTTGAGAGCATTTGCAGACAACAAACTTAAGTGTTTTTGAAAGGGTAGAGAGCATGGTGGGAAAAGGAGAAAATGCTGCTTGTCAGAATTTTCTCTTTTTCCGACAATGTTTTCCAATGGACTCTTTCCTACGATTGTTAAAACTCAGGATTATGTTGTGAAGGGCTAAGTCCCAAATAATGAAGTCAAAATTTTTAGATGGTAGTATTGACCAGATTACTGCAATTTTACTTCAGGTTTGGTTAGAAAAATTTTTACAAGATATTGAACATTGCAGAACAATGATCAGATGGCACATTCTTTGATGTCTGATTTGTATCTACACTGTCTGTAAAATCACCTGGTGTTTATAACTCATCGTTCAAAGGATTAAATTTTCAAAAAACTTCTTCAAAATAAGAAAAAAAAAGATCCGAGGAAAAAAAAGAGACCTAAAGTTACAGAAAAATCACCAGGAGATGTACTAAGAAAAATCATAGAGACAATTGAAGAAATGGGTCATTATGAACAGTTTCTCTATTTGACACAATGCTTTGAAGATGTAAGTGGCTGTAGGTGGATCAGAATGCATCTATGTGAAGTAAAGGGTTATTTAGAGATAACATCTAGAACTGCGAAGGATTTTTATTGATGAATTGCTATACACAAAGCTAATTATCCCATAGTGATCCAGTCTTAAACTTTTTTGTTTTTGCAAACAGAATAGATCAAGATCAGACTGCATAAAACATGCAGTCTTATCTTAGATTCTACGATTTGAGATAATTTTTAGCTATTCTAACAAAGACATGCTTGAAATTACAGTGTCTGAGTCATTCTTACAGACCAAGAAAATCCCATACTTTAACAACGCTGAGGAAGAGGCTATAGATCTAAATTTTTATTGTTTGGTAAAGGGTGTAGGTTTTATAAAGAAAAATCTATGAAAACATTGACGCAAAAGGAGAACTTGCTGGTGAAGACCTAGCTATTCCTCCCTTGCCAGATTTTTTTCAAAAGTGCTGTGTTGCACAACACAAACAGTAGTCTGCAGGGAAAAATTGAGTTCACCCGTCATAAACCTGAAAAAGAAGGCTTTTGAAAACATTGTGGGAAAAGAAGAAAATGCTGATAACCAGCATTTTTTTCCTTTTCCCAGTTTTTTCTTCCCTATCAAAGACAGAAATTATCAATTGAACTACATTTATTTTGTAGTCTGCAAATGCTTTTAATTTGGACCAGTCCAAAATTTTGTTGTTGGGTAAAGAATTATTTTAACCCTTTCCCAAACAACAAATTTTAGACCCCTCCAAACTGAAAGAGTTTGCAGATGTCATTTTTAAATTTGATGAAAATGGTGGAAAGTTCTCAAAAAGGGTAGTAAACACTGTGAAAAAAGGAGAAATTGCTCGTTACGAGCAATTTCTCCTTTTCTCACAGTGTTTTCAAAAGACGTGTACTGCAGACACGTAAAAACAAGGGCTTGTTTGGGAAAGGGTTAAAGGCAACTTTACCACTACAGATATAGGTACACTGTACCACACAAGAAATGTTAGACTTGTCCATATTGAAAGCATTTGCAGATGGCAAGATAAATGGGTTACCGGTATGTGATTATAGGCTAGAAAACTGAAAATGCTGGTTACCATCATTCTCTCCTTTTCTTATGTTTCCAAATGCCTTTTTGATGCAGGGTTGTTAGAACTGTGGATTGTTTAGTTAACTTTTTACCAAACAACAACATTTTGGATGTTTCCAAATTGAAAGCATTTGCAGACGACAAAATATATGTGACTCAAAAACTGAAATTTGTATTGGGATAGGTAGAAAACATTGTGGGAACAGGAGAAAATGCTGGTTACCAGCATTTTCTCCTTTTCCCACAATGTTTTCAAAAGGCTTCTTCCCCAGGGTCGTCAAAAGGCAGCATTGTGTGGTAAAGGGTTAAAGGTTAAGATAGTATGGTGGTTTCTCACACTTCTAATAATGATAACTTTAATCCTTCCACTTGATAAGTAATACAGTACTCCACCAATGTCAGGTAATGGGGACAGCCTGGTATAAATAAATGTGTAACTTTTAATGCCTCTGTTAAAGACTAGCCAGCATAGCTCAGGTGGTAGAGCATAGGACTTGTAAACTTCAAGTCTTGGGTCACTTGAGGTTGTGGGTTCGAGACATCTAAAATTACTGACAGTCTTTCGGATGAGATGTTAAGCCGAGGTCCCATTTGACCGAGCATGTTAAAGAACCAGGCGTAACTTAGGATGGGTTTCGTCTTGTATCTTGCACTATCACCCGCAACAATACTAACCGTCTTCAGGGGGCGTTGCCCATATGGGCAACCGGTGGCGATGATAAATAAACGCAAATTCAATCAAACCCCTGTTGAAGAGAAACCTTGAAAACAGAGAGGGGAAAGGAGCAGCTGCTGTTGATATATAATTATTACAGCATGATGGTTATGTTGCAGTTCAAGTGATGATAACTTTAATCTACCTGCTTTAATAAAAGTAATACAGGGGTATATTACCATTGCCAGGTTAAGGGGACAGCCTGTTATAAATATCAGCATGTGACTTTTAATGCCTCTGTGAAAGAAAGACCTTGAAAACAGAGAGGGGACAGGAGAGCTGCTGATGACAAATACATGTAGTAATTATTGTACCTTGCTATAATTGGTATGTGGCACATCTAGTGTTGATAACTTTAACTCATTACCTCATACCACAATTTTAGACTGGTCCAAATTCAAAGCTTTTGCAGTCCTCTATAGCTAATGTGGCTTAAATGATTGGATTTGTCTAAGAAAGGACAGAAAACGTTGTGGGAAAAGGAGAAAATGCTGGTAACCAGCATTTTCTTCTTTTCCCACAGTGTTTTCGAAAGAGTTCTTTCTTGGGTTCGTTAAAACTCATGGTTGTTTGGTAATGGGTTAAACCTCCCTCTTGATGAATAATACAGGGATACTTCACCATTGCTTTGTAAGGGGGACAACCTGGTACCAATATGTGACATTTTATGCCTCTGTGAAAGATAGATCTTGAAAACATTGATGGTATTATTGGTATGTCACACCTCTAGTGTTGATAACTTTAATACTTTGACCTTTTACCACACAATCCCGACTTTTAATGACCCTAAAGAAAGAGCCTATTGAAAACATTGTGGGAAAAGGTGAAAATGCTGGTAACCAGCATTTTCTCCTTTTCCCACAATGTTTTCTACCCTTCCCTAATCAAATTTCAATTTTTGAGCCACAGTTGATTTGTCGTCTGCAAATGCTTTCAATTTGGACCTGTCTGAAATTTTGTCGTTTGGTAAAGAGTTAATCCTCCTCCTTGATAAGTACGATAATACAGGGATACTTCAGCATTGCTTTGTACAAGTTGGCTTCTTTAAAAAAGAAGCCAGGAGAGGTCAGCATCAATGTTTTCAAATAGTTTATTGCTTTTAATGTCAATATATTTTGGTACATGTATATGATTGCCGCTGTGTAGAAAGAAGAAACCTCTTATGCATTACATGACAGACACGTGACCTTCTTCCCACGTTTTTAAGTCGTGTGATCTTTTCCCGCGGTGTTCTCTTTTTAAACGAAATTCTTTTGTGTGTGTGTGTGTGTGTGTGTGTGTGTGTGGCTTTATTTGTTAAATGAAAAATTACAACTACTGGAAAGGTCAGTTGCAATCAAATCAATACAACAAATCCTTTTTGAAAGCCGTCATATAAAAACAAACCACGTTTATTTCCTACTTCAGTTTTTTGATTTCGGTTTATTTATAAAACCATGACGAAACAGACTGTGTATCAGAACAATTTTGCAAAAAAGCATGGAGTTTGGCAGCAATTTCTGAGGCAGTCTGCCTTTTAAACTCACCACTGTTGGAGAGGTCTGATGACCTCTCCAATTAGGGGACAAGTTGGTATCAATACAAACAAATTTTTTTTACTATGTGACTCATTTTTAGACTCTTGGGAATCAAGAGCATTTACAGATGACAAATAAATTGTGGCTCCAACGCTGTCATTTGTAGAAAAGACTCTGGAAAAAAGGGAGCTGGTAATCATCATTTTTACCTCTTTCCACAATGTTTACAAATGCCCTCTTGCTCAGGGTCATTAACTTTTTACCAAATAACAAAATTTTAGACTCCTCCAGATTGAAATCTTGGCCCAGGTAGCTCAGTTGGTAGCATACAGGACTTGAGAACAGGAGGTTGCTGGTTTGATCCCTGGCTCGGCCAATTTCTTTCAAAGAATTGTTGATAGTCGATTAGTCAATGCAATAGGATTCTTTCCTCACCGCTGATCATTGTTTCGATGCTGGTTATGTGGGAAAAGGAGGAATTGCTGGTTACAAATACAAGCAGTTTCTTCTTCTCCCACAATGTTTTCAGAAGCCTCCTTGCTCATAGTCCTTAAAAAACAGAAGTGTTTGGTGAAGGGTTAACTCTTTACCACACAACAAAATTTTTGACTAGTTAAAATCAAAAGTATTTGCAGATGACAAAATCAGTGTAGCTCAAATGATGATTTCTGTCTTTGATATGGTAGAAAACATTGTGGGAAAAGGAGAAAATGCTGGTTACCAGCATTTTCTTCTTTTCCTACAATGTTTTCAAATGCCTTCCTCAGCAGGATTGTTAGAATATGGGATTGTTTGGTTAAGGGTTAACATGTAGCACAAGAAGATCAACATGAAATACTTTTATGGATAGCCAAGATCAAGATCAGATTGTATGTAAGATGTAGTCTGATCTTTGATCTGCTCTGTCCAATGTTTTGAGAGATGTTCTGGTCAAAATAGTCCCAAAACTGCTTCAAGTTGGTTTTGTAGTCTGATTGAACTGATATGTATGCAAAAAAGAAATACATGTAATACCATTCAGTCAGTTCCTGTTCATTGTATGTTTTTCGATAGCCTGTAACACCCTATACACTATACAGGCACTTGTTCTATACCGTACAAACTTTGCCCTATAAGCTAATATATGAGGCAAGGTGTCTGACTGCAAAACCCTATCTTTTCTCTGCTGACCCTGACATGGAAATTCTAATACCACAGTGAATGTATGTATTGAACAAAGCTGATTAGTAACTGAAGACTTAGATAACTTAATTGAAACTTAGTTAATAGCTTTTGAAATAAGGGTGAGATGCTCAAAATAATACAACCAATCAGATTGATTTAATACATATATAAATTTCATAGGCATAGCTAGGATTAAAATATATTTATGCAAAGGGAGGCACAAGCTGATAGGGCCCGGAAAATTTTTGAAAATTTAGATGCAAAATACGCATGACACCCATGCATTTACCATGGTATTGAAATTTCAAAGTTTCAACCTGTATGACTTGATTTTCATCCATTGCTTTACTCTTTACCACACGAGAAAAATTTATACTTGTCTGAATTGAAAGCGTTTGCAGACGACAATTTAAATGTGGCTCAGATGGGTAAATTTGCCTTTCATAGGGTAGAAAACATTGTGGAAAAAGGAAAAAATGATGGTTACCAGCATTTTCTCTTTTTCCCACAATGTTTTCAAAAGGCTACTTTCTCAGGGTCATGAAAACCCGGGATTGTTTGGTAAAGGGTTAATTCTATGTACCAGATAGAAGATAAATTACTGGTTCCACAGAACATGATGAAAGTAACAACATTTAAATGTAGACATAATTATGCGAAAACAGACAAATGACAAGAAGTCATGTTTGGCAGGTGATAAAGTTAGACACTTTGTCATACATGTATATTGGGCAAATTTACATTTGACATACTTTTTGAGAAAATCATCTACATGTATTATAAAAGAAGTAAACTTTGGCTTTATGAAGGACAAGTGTTATGACAAAAGAGAGCAAGTACATAGGACAATATTTATACCGTAGATAAGAAAATTAATAAAACCTCACTGCTATCCCCTCAAGGAGGCCAAGCACAATTTTACAGCATTTATAGACAGTATTGGTGAGACATCCTGTCTGATCTCTAGTCTACACTGTTCAGTTCTTAAATACGTAAACCAAAACAACCATGGAATTGTTGGGTTTTTTTCTACAGACTGAAATACATGTATTTATTTATTTTTTTTATTGCTTTTTTTCATTTGTAACCTGTAATTTACTTCCAAATTAAAATTGGTTAGAATTATCGAATGTGGCAGCTAAGGAAATTGATCTGTGATAACTGGCTCACACATGTGAACATGTCATTCAACAAACCTCAAGTGATTCCTCGATCAAGTTCCTGGGATGTACTAGGCTGTCTGATAGTCTCATTATACCCATGTTTCTTTGCTAGAAATAGATGGATTTACTACTTCAATGTTAAATAAGACTCCACTGAACAGGAGTACATGTGTCACATTTTTAGCTCGTTATGAAACGACAAAAATTTAGATTGTTCAAATTTCAAAGCATTTGCAGAAAACAAAATAAATGTGGCTCATAAACTGGAGTTCATTTGGGATGGAGAAAAAATTGTGGGAAAAAGAGAATGTGCTGATTACCATCATTTTCTCCTTTTCTCTCAATGTTTTCAAAAGCTTTTTTTCATGGGGGTCATTAAAACTCATGGCTATGTGGTAAAGAATTAACTCTAAGAGTCACTCAAAATAACACTTTATTATTCATGTCTTAAGGAGATTTATCAATCTGTCTACTGTTTTCACAGGTTGATTATAGATACAAATAACTTCATTTTAGTTGTTGTTGTCAGTGATTAAAAGAATTTCATGGGAGCTGCAATGTTTAAGATCACGTGACTGACAGTATTTCCAATGAAAGAATCAGCCAAGTTGTTGTAAGATGGTCAACATAATACTTCTATGCATTTATGTAAACAAACATCAGGGTAAAGTCATTGACAACCCTTTAACCCATTACCAGACGACACAATAATAGCCTTGTCCAAACTGAAAGCATTTGTAGACGACAATTTCAGTGTGGCTCAAATGGTGCAATTTTTCTTTGTTAAGGTAGAAAACATTGTGGGAAAGGGAGAAAATGCTGGTTCTTTTCCAGGGTCGTTGAAAGGCATCATTGTGTGGTAAAGGGTTAAGAGCCTTTCACAACCATAGTTAATTTTCCAGCCAGGGAAGATCAAGATCAGACTTCACAAAACATTCAGTCTAATCTTTAATCTGTACTGTCAGCTATGCTGAGACATTCTGGACAAAAGCAACCTTGAAATTGCATTTTATTTTGGTCTTATTTCTAGACTGAAAGTGTCTGTTTGGTTCATTTGGCACTAATGGGTTAATATTTTAGCTCAGATGTTATTCTTAGCTTGGCTGTTTTTGAAGAAAACATTGAGTTATTATTGTAGCGGTGGTGTCGTCCTCTGCATTGTCGTACAAAAAAACTTTCACATGTCACAATATCTCTGTTATTACGGAAGGTATTTACTTCAGTCTTGGAGAAGTTATAATGACTATCAAAAAGGAAACCTATACAACAATGGCAGGTAACCATCAAAGTATTTTTGACAAAGTTGTACCCCTTTTTCGACTTAGAATTTTCACTAAAAATCAAGCAACCACAGCCAAGTGTTGCATGCATTTATGTAACTTCTTTTGCATACATGTCAATAGTCATGATAGCCAGCAGGGGCTGTATTTTTAGTAACTATTCTAATCAGCATTGTAAGTAAAAGTCTCAAGAATTTTCTAAATGTAACACTATGAAACAAAGAAAAACACTTTCTTGTTCAGTATTTCAGCTTTTACATTTTTCAAGTGTTTTGAAACTCTTTATCCCTCTGGGTTTTTTTTCGTACTGTTTCATTCAATCCCTGAGGAATGATTCTAAATTAAAGTTTCACAATTTCTGATTGGCTAACCAGTTGTGTTACTTTGTCAATCTAGAATTAAACTGAAAATGTAAGTTGGAATGGTTGGTGAATATGGGCCCAGGTGATTGGTCCATTAGCGGTAGCAGCCTTGGAAACCAGTAGAGCCCAGAAAGGCTCATCCACTTTCAGTTTGAAATTCATCTACACAATGCGCAAAAAATGCCTTTGTCTGTAGATAGGAAAAGGGTTATACTGTTTATGTAAAACAAATATTTGTCTTTACTTCTATGTGTCAGTGGTCATATTTATTAAAATTTATATTGTCCAAAGTTTCACTGATAAAGGTGAATGAATTATTGAAATTCTTTGTAGAGGTGGGGTATTCCTCCTTCGGTTTCAACTACAGAATGTCTAGTAAGGCAACACTTTCGTACATTTGTAATATGGCTTCAAATTTCAGATGAGGGGATGAAAAATAGATGTAAATAAAATATGTAAGTTTTTTGCATGATAGTTTCACTCAGTCTTCATTTCATTACAGATTTCAAATCAAAAGTGCTTTTTTGTCATTGGAGTCATTTTAGTAATTATAATGATGTTTTCAATGTGACGGCCTTTTATGCTCTTTCCATATCCAAACACACACAATGAAATTGTCAATCACTTCAGAACACATTCCAAAAATCAAGCTTTTTGATTAATGTTTTATGTCTGTACTGTCTGGCTTGGGATTGCAGACCTTTGACTTCAAATAACCCCTAGAAGTCACATGGGTTGAGGTCAGAACTGTATGCAAGCCACATTATTCTGCAATCTTTTACCTCCAGATATTGTCTTGATATTACCTCATCACCAAACATATAGTAAAGAAAAAATCTGTCACAGTATTAGATGTGTGTGTTGTAGCACCATCTTGCATAAACCACAATTTTTTGCAATGTAGGGGACTTATTTTCAAGTGCACCTTCTGTTTATAAACATATCCAGACAACTGGAAGTGGGAGAACGTCATTAATTACGAAAATGACGCCAATGACAAAAAAGTACTTCTGATTTGAAATCTGTATAAAAGTGCATATTGTAATGAAAATTGAATGAAATTATCAGAAGACAAAAACTTCCATATTAAATTGAAATCTATGTTTATTTTTATCTCCTCCTCTGAAATTTTAAGTCATATTATAAATGTACAAAAGTGTTACCTTACTTTCCAGATACCTTGTATTATAGATTCTAATAGTTTGGAAGTACGAACATCAAACTCACCGTGTTTCCTAGTTAAGCTTTTTGGGAAAATTTTTTTAAGTCATTCTGTTTTCAATCAAAGCCTCATAAATGGTAATGATTGCATGCATGGATTAGTGGTTAGTGTATGCCAGTTATTTGGACAGTTGCATGTTAGATCCCTTATCCTGACCTTATTGGAAGACCTTTAAAACTGGGACAGTTTCTTTTTGCTACTAGATAATGACTTGACCACTAGTATATCAGGAGAATGGTAGTAGTCATGTATTTCTGTACATGGAAACATGAATTAATTTTGTGAGTGTCACAACTACATAACTAAAATAACACATGAAAATCTGAAAATTTAAAGAGGGCTATTCAGATATTTTATATCTCACCAAACATACAAAATGTTTTAGTTCAAAATTAAGTTAGGAATAGCTGGTAACAGGTCTAAACAAGAATGAGAAGTATAAGAAAATATTTTTCTGTGATATTTCCGTAGTGAGATACACAGCCTCTCGGTATTTATAAATTTCATACCAGAATCTTTTCAAAGGCTTTTCGAATTCCACATGATCAATAACGAATGTCAGTTGTGTGGAATCATACTCATATTCAACTAGGTAGATGATGTCATACATGGGCTCATAAAATTTGACAGCAACTGATTACAAAATGACCATCCTGTTATCTAAACGCAAACTTGCGCTTTTGTACTGAACACAATCTTCCAGTTTCTTTACAACTGCAAAGAAAAATAATATTTAATAGTATATTCAGTAGTACTTATCAGTATTTTACACAAAAGTTTCAGTTCAAAAAACAAATGTAACATTGTAGGAGTGATCCTTGAAGTGTCTCTGAAATTGTAGTGTGTCACACGTCACATGAGGCCAGCTGGTTTTTATCACTCTTCTTCATTGATTTTGCATTAACACTGCTGCTGGTTCAATGTCAATTTGACTTTTGTTTTCCATGTGGTAGATACTGTCCATTTCAAATGATTCAATCACTGTTGTTCTTGTACTGTTCATTTTTAGACTAGCAAAGCTAGTCTATAGGCATCATGATTGAACCAGAATCAAAGTAAACAAAAACCCCACAGTTGCCAAATATGGCCTCACAGAAAATACTTCTTTCTGTTTCAAAATTTTTTCGGTGATACCATGGCAGCCAGTGCACCTATCCATGCTTTCCCGAGTTTCTTTTACCAGCACCACCGTGACTCAGTGACCTTTTGTGGGCAATGTGGATTAAGATCAGACTGCACAGAACGAGCAGTCTGTTCTTGGATCTACACTGTCCAATAAGACGATACATTTTTTTCCAAAATGTAATATTCAGGTGTTTACCATTGGCTTGAAAGTTTCATTTATTTTTTTGCTAGAAGGTTAAGGGTTAAACTTACACTGGATTATAGTTAACCATGAGCATTCATAGCCCTGGTAGCTCAGTCAGTAGCACACAGGACATGAGAACAGAAGGTCGCTGGTTCGATACCCGGCTCGGCCAATTTCTTTCTGAGGATTGGTGATAGTCATTGTGACAGGATTCACTGCTCTCTCAAGTTTCGACAACGGTTATGTGGGAAAGCAGTCAGTGGCTTGGAAAGAATATTGTGCGGAGTACTGGTAAAAGATACTCCAGGAAAGCATGGATATGTGCACTAGTCAGTGCTACACAACTGAAATAATGTTGAAAATAGGGTTAAACACTATACAATCAATCAATCAAATTCGCTAGTCTGTCATTACTTTCAGTACTTTGATTATCTGAGCCATGCTCTGTGAAAAAGGGGCTTAATGCAGTCCACACAGAATGACATGGGTCAAAACTTTTTGCTTTTTGTAAATTGTCTGCATGCTAAATACCATTGTACCTCTAGATCGAATCAATTGTGAGACCAAATGGATGTTATGATTACGAATTACTTGGTATATACATGTAATGCATCACAGAGATGCACCAAGCCCACTTTTGCCAAAGCATAGCTCACCTTAACCCTTTCCCAAACAAGCCCTGGTTTTCACGTGTCTGCAATACAAGTCTTTTGAAAACACTGTGGGAAAAGGAGAAATTGCTCGTAATGAGCAATTTCTCCTTTTCCCACAGTGTTTTCCACCCTTTTTTGAGACCTTTCTGCCATTTTCATCAAATTTAAAATTGTCGTCTGCAAACTCTTTGAATTTGGACCAGTCCAAAATTTGTCGTTTGGAAAAGGGTTAAAGAAATTTGTATGCATGTTTTCTTTTGGGTGTTGGAAAAATATCCTCAGGGAAACACAAAATTTTAACACTTTATCACACAATGATTATCCCTAGTTTAACCCTTTACCACACAATCCAACTTTTAACGACCCTGAAAGCTTTTGAAAACATTGTGGGAAAAGGAGAAAATGCTGGTAACTAGCATTTTCTCCTTTTCCCACAATGTTTTCTGCCCTATCAAATACAGAAATTGCCACCTAAGCGACATTTAATTTGTGGTCTGCAAATGTTTTCAATTTAGTCCAGCCCAAAATTTTGTCGTTTGGTAAAGAGTTAAATGACTCTGAAGAGAGAGTTTTTTTTGAAAACATAGTTGGAAAAGGAGAAAATGTTGGTGACCAGCTTTTTTTCCTTTCCTCATTAAGTTTTCTATGGTATTGAAGACAGAAATCATCATTTGAGCTACATGCATTCTGTCATCTTCAAATGCTTTCAGTATGATTGACTCCAAAATTTTGTTGTTTGGTTAGTTCTTAAACAACTCAGTTTTGGTCTCGAGTACTTTTATTCTCCAAAGATTATCGGTTTAAATGTTAGATTACCAACTTATGATACTCTTCCAAAGATAGAAAATTATACATGTCTAAAGAATGGACAAGGTACAGATTTTCGGCCATTCCAAAGATAGAAAATTATACATGTCTAAAGAATGGACAAGGTACAGATTTTCAGCCATTTCAGAAGACTGCAGATGAAAATTGCAAAATTTCACGAACAATATCATTCAAAAAATGAAATTTCCCTTTCTTTCAGGTGTTTCTCATTATCTCATAGTTTTAACCCCATACCAAATATTCCTGTGTTTCAATAACCATGCAAGAGGTTCTGCCTTGCTCAGTGGTAAAGTGTAGACTCGTGACCTTCAGGCCCTTGGTTTGAGTCTCACTGGATCTACTGGGTTTTTCGTGGGAATGTCTTTGGACACATCAGAGCCCTAGCCTAGTACTGGTGAAACCCAGGAAATACATAAATATGTGAGCTGTCGCCATTCAATCCATCAGTCATTCTAGCTGGTAACCAGCATTTTCTCCACAGCATTTTCTCCTTTTCCTTCCAGATTTTCTACACGTAGACAAATCTCATCAGTGGAGTCACATTTGTCATCTAC
Organism: Tridacna gigas; assembly: GCA_945859785.2. Classification (NCBI taxonomy): domain Eukaryota; kingdom Metazoa; phylum Mollusca; class Bivalvia; order Cardiida; family Cardiidae; genus Tridacna; species Tridacna gigas. The sequence goes on from OX244028.2 coordinate 25,819,588, forward strand.
AAATGCTTTGAATATGCATGGATGTAAAATTTGGTTATTTGTTAAAGAGTATTGCTGGTCTGTAGAGCTTTATGGTGACGATACACTCTCGCTATTATATTTCAAGTTGAAATTTGACAAATCCTCATAATTACCAATAAATTTGTCCACATGTACTTTTAGCCAATTATTTCAACTAGCAATTACATTGGAATGATAATTACAAAATTGTTCTTGCCTCCCCCCACCCTTTCCCAGCAGTCATCTCCCTTTTATTAACTTATTACCAAACAACAGAAATTTGGAGTTGATTGAATTGAAAGCAGTTGCAGAAGACAATTTAGATGTGGCTGGAAGTTTGCTTTTTGATTGTTGAAAGGTAGAAAACATTGTGGGAAAAAGAGAAAATGCTGGTTTAGCATTTTCTCCTTCTCCCACAGTGTTTTCAGAAGATTTCTTTCTCATGGTCTTCTAAGTTGGGATTGTGTGGTAAAGGGTTAATACAAATGGAAGACAAAGTGTCTGGGTGCTTCTGTAGGTATGTCAGCTGAGGCTTAACCCTTTACCGATCAATCCCGGGTTTTAATGACTCAAGGAAAGAAGCCTTTTGAAAACAGTGTGGGAAAAGGAGAAAATGCTCTCCTTTTCCCACTGTGTTTTCTATCCTTTCAAAGACAGTAACCATCATTTGAACTGCATTTATTTTGTCATCTGCATATGCTTTGAATTTGGGCAAGTCCAAAATTTTGTCATCTGGTAAAGAGTTAAGCTTTTTTAGTGAAATGACAAATGTCTCCGTCTGATTGTGTGCATTAACTCTTTACCAGACGACGATGTCTAAATTGAAAGCATTTGCAGCCGACATAGATTGAAATTTGTTTTCAGGAAAGTAGAACACATTGTAGGGAAAGGAGAAAATGCTGGTTACCAGAATACCAGTTACTTCATATATGTTGTCATTGATTTTTTTTTTATGCATGGTCCTAGTGGTAGGTCTAAACTTGCCTTTACCTTGAAGAGTTCCACTGTTGGAAATAAGAAGTACATGTATCATATTCTTATGAGAACCAAAAGCATTGGTTTTAGTGAGCAAACTAAAGTTTTTTCTCTGTTTAAATCCAGCATTATTTCCCTCATCTGTTGCACTGATGTCATGAAAGTAACATTCTGAAGACATAAAATGTGGGTTGTTGCATTCAAGAAATGTTGCATGTAACAGGTTGTCCATGAACAGCTGTGAGGTAGAGGTGGAAGACATTAGTCAATACTTTTATCCTTTATCCCACACAACAGAACTTTGGACTTGTCCATATTCAGAGCATTTTCAGCCTACCAATTAACAGGCCTGAAATGATGGAATTTGTCTTTGAAAGGATAGAATACATTGTGGGAAAGGGAGCCACAATGCTGGTAACCAGCATTTTCTCCAGTTCCCAGAATGTTTTTTTAAACACTTTCTTCCTCAAGACCCTCAAACCCTCAGATTGTTTGGTAAAGGGTTTATGTATCTGTATCTTTGTTTTATGGTTTTTCATACACTGTCATTAAAATAGTTGGGAAAACAAGTTGAAATCTGGGATTATGTGGATGGATTTTAAGTTCATGGTTTAAGTGTCGACATTAGTTGACCATAAAATCTGTATATTACAAAGCAGCCAGTCAGTGGAAAAATCAAAACTTAGCTCTTAGGCCAAGTGGTTGTTCAATACAGACCACCATAATAAAATTCAGAACTAGAACTTGGAAAATGGCACTGTTTATTTATTTCAAATGATAGCTGAACTTGGTTGGACAATGTTCATAGAGATCTTTGGAAGGTTTGTCATTTTAGCAAGAGAAAAAATAGTGAAAAATGAAGAACTGCTACATTTGCAAATCCTCCTTTATATGAATATTTCTTAAAACATAAATACACATTTAATTTTTTACCAAACAATCCTGACATTTAATGAACCTTAGGAAAAAAGCTTTTGAAAACATTGTGGGAAAAGGAGAAAGTGCTGGTAACCAGCATTTTCTGCTTGTCCCACAAGGTTTTCTAACTGTTCAGAACCAAATATATGCATAATCATTTGAGCCACATTTAATTTGTTCTCTGGAAAGCTTTCAATAATGATGAAGCCTGCTGGGGTAGCTCAGTGGTTAGCATATCTGACTCAACGAGCTGGTGGTTGCGAGTTCCACACCTGGTTGAGCCAAACTTTCTTTCAGGCAATATTTTGCCTCTCACGTCTGATGCATGTGAGAAAAGTAGTCAGTGGCTTTGGAAAGAAAGTTGTGTCAGTACTGGTGTGAGAAAGCCAGGAAACACATGGTGCATCACTGACCGCCATGATATGACCTGAGCTGTTGAAATGGCATTCACATTTATCCTGCTGCGAGTGTTTCAATAATAATGAGTGAAATTTTATCATTTGGTTAAGAGTTCTTTCATTACTAGGTGAAAAAAAAATTACACTGGTCCATTGAAAGCAATTTGCAGATGACAAAGATGGCCTACATTAACTGTTTACCAAATAACAAAACTTTAGACTGATCCAGTTTGAAAGCATTTGCAGACAACAAATTAAAGTTCAGACAAAGAATGGAATTTGTTCTGGAAGGGTAGAAAACATTGTGGGAACAGGAGAAAATGCTGGACACTAGCATTTTCTCCATTTCCCACAATATTTTCAAAAGGCTTCTGTCTGAGCATTGTTAAAAGTCGGGATTGTGTGGTAAAGTGTTAAGGGACTTGTTTCATGAAAGGTTAGAAAATGCTGAAGGAAAAGGAGAAAATACTAGTTACCTTTTTTTCCTATCCCGCAATGTTTCCAAAAGCATTTTTCTTCAGGGTTATTCAAAAACAGGATTGTATGCTACAGGGTTGAAGGATAGATTTATATATACACCTTTATTTTATATTTGTTTTAGGTCCATCGCTCACTCGGAGACTTGACTTCAGACAGAGAACTGATAAATTCTCATCCTCGTCTACAAACAGACTTTTATCAGGAACTGCTCCAAAAATATCCACAAGCTTTTATGCGAAGACGAAATGCCAGAGAGGCTGGACGTAAGCTATTCAATTCACGTCTGCATGTGAGATTTAAAGATGAACAAAAACCCCTGGAACAAAGAACTAGGTCAGATATGAATTTACATAAAAATAACCATCAGCTAACAAACTGGGACAGAGAAGTAGGACCCTACATGAGTAAAAATTCGAGAGAATGTTTTACGTCTGCTGAACAGTCTGAATGCAGTGGATCTGTGTTATCGCTGAAACAAAGGCTTCATATTAACTCTGTGACTTTAAACAAATTGTTAAACGAGAAATCACCTCTGAGAAAAAAGTTTGAGAGAGACAGAGCCACAGACAGAGATGATAGTGGTACCGAAAATGAACAAACTCTCGAGGAGTATTTTCTTGATAAAAGCAGGCAAAGAAGTCAAAACAGAATCAAACATCGAAGAGTTTTACAACGAAGAATTACAAGCAATATAAACAACAAAGAACAAGAAAAAACTACAGCACATAGGAGATGGATCAGCAAATCTGCTTCTCCAACGAGACGCAATATGTATTCACTGCCCATTCGGCATGATAAAAGTAACTCAGGTCATTCTCATGAAAACATTGATTCAGTAATAAAGGATACAGATCTGAAGATAGACACACTGTTAGAGAAAATCAATTGTAAGTTGTCAGGCCCGGAATCACCACCAGACAGTGCAATAGACATAGACACACTGTCAGTACAATCTTTTGTTTCCAGTGACAAGGTTATGAACTCTGACAATGTATACCAAGTTTCTATAGATCTTTCTGCTAATGATAAAGAGGGTGACTTTGATAGTCAGTCAAGCCCAGAAAGTAGTCCAAGTGTGTGTAATAACAAGTCAGGAACAACTAGCAGTGAGAGTGCCATGGTAGGGAAAAGTGCCATTAGTACTAAGGCTGTTATATCACAGGTCTGTCAGACCTCTGTGTGTAATAATAAACATGATACAGATGTACAACATATAGAAAATAAAAATAGTATTGACAATAAAACAGCATCTCTAGAAGGTCCAGGGTTGTTGCAGTTATACATGAATCAACTTGAACCAAAGACATCGGATATTGAACTCCAGACAGTTAATGATTCATACACAGACCAATCAAACATAGGCAAAGTAGTCACAAAAGCTGAGGCTTCAGACAAGGTTTTCGTTAATGATCCTGAATTGCTGGGTAGTGAAAGGGAATGTAGTAACAAACCTGATGCTGTTTTCAACAATGCTAGTCCAACAGATCATCAAGGTAAGCTGGATTTCTTTGGCTTTGTACAGTAAAATTATCCAGACACGTGAAACAAGTAGCCTTTATTTTGTCTTAACTCTTTACCAAACAACAAAACTTTAAACTGGTCCAAATTGAAAGCATTTGCAGACTAAAAAATTGTAATTTGTTTTTAGAATAAAGGTAGAAAACAACATGCGAAAAGGAGCTTGTAATCAACATTTTCACCTTTTCCGAAATGTTTTCTAAAGAATTCTTCTCTTGGATCGTTTTAAGAGGAGATTGTGTGGAAAAGGGTTAAAAAATCATTTTGCAGGTTGAAAATTAACCAAGGGGCTACTACGTAAATGAAACTGACATTTTCTCTTACTCAAAGGCTATTTTGCCTCACCTCATAAAGTAGTACATGTAGATAGTGAAGATCTATACAAGATCAGACTGAAACATCCTTAGTGGTCTTGTCTTGGCATCTTTGATCAACTCTCCAGTACAAACCTTCAGACATGTCTTAATTGAGATCATTCTCAGACAACATGTGGCTCAAATAATTAGATTCATCTTCAAATTAGAAAAAAAACATCAGTATTTTCTATTCTTCTTACAATATTTTCAAAAGCTTTCTAGCTCTGAGTCTCCAAAACAAAGGATTAGTCCATCAAAGTTTATCTCATAGCATTACTAAGAGCAACAGTAACAAGAAATATTTTTTGAAAAGATAGACAGGGTAAATTTGCCCGCAAATAGGCAGGGGCCCTTGAAATAAACATCTCTACATTTTTTACCAGTTACAAATTTCCCTTTAATCATTTGTTATCAGAACCAAAAAGTTGGTCAAACGCCAGCACATTCAGCTACGCCGAATTACAGCATAATTGCCTTTACAGAAAATGAAGACGGAGATCAGACTGAATAGAATTTGCAGGCTGAACTAAGAATAGTTCTAAATTATTTTTTGACCAGATGACAAAATTCCATGTTGAGAGCACTGAATTTTGCAGATGACCACTAAAATAAGTCTCAAATGATAAGATTTATCAGTAAAAGAGTAGTGATTACAGTGGAAAAGGGAAATAAATGCTGGTTACCAGCATTTTTCTCATTTTCCTACAATGATTTTTAACTCTTTACCAAACAATCCTGAGTTTTAATGATCCCAGGGAAGAGGCCTTTTGTCCACTTTCCACAATGTTTTCAACCCTTTTGGACAAGTCTAATATATGTTGTTTGCTAAAGACATAAACTCCTACTTCTTGAGGATGATTAAAATCGGGAATGTTTGGTAGATAGTTATCCAATGTTTTGTAAAATATTCTTTTCACAAACAGCCTCGCATCTGCATTACTAGTGTTTAACCCTTTATCACACAGTCCCGTGTTTTAACGACCCTGAGGAAGAAGCCTCTTGAAAACATTGTGGTAGAAGGAGAAAATGCTGTTAACCAGCATTTTCTCCTTTTCCCACAATTTTCTATCGTACCACAGACAGAACTTGACATCCAATCAATTTTAAATTTGTACTCTGCAAATGCTTTCAATTTGGACCAGTCCAAAATATTTCTGTTTGGTTAAGAGTTAAGTTCTTCTCATTTACCAAACAACAAAATTTTAGACTTGACGAAATTGAAAGCACTTACAGACTACGATAAAATGGTGTTCAAAGGATGGGATTTGTTTTAGTGGGGAAGAAAACATTGTTGGAAAAGGAAAAAATGCTGGTAATGAGTATTTTCTCCTGTTCCTACCATGTTTTCTTTCCATTTCAAAGCTATGTCTGTATTGTAGCATGTAAATACTTTCAATGGGGACTAGTCTTAGAGGTTATGTTTTGGTAAGAATTAAGGGGTTTTATGAGTTTTATTTGGTAGTGACCAAAGATTATGCTCTGTATTTGTTGAACTCATTATGCTAATAACAGAAAAAATTAGCATTTTTTATCAGTAAAATTGAAAGCTCTACAGGATGTCTAGAATGAAAGGTTTTCTACTCTTTCACAGATGAATTCCATCATTTGAGCCACATCCCATTTGTCTTCTGCAAAATTGTTGTTGTCTGCAAAAGCTATTGGTTTTGATGAGTCCAAAATTTTGTTGTCTGGTGAAGAGCAAAATGTAAGATAAATATTGCCAGTGTTCTTTCTTTTTAGTCCCATTTATTTTGTTGCCTGTAACTGCTTTTAATTTGGATCAGTCTGATATTTTGTTGTTTGGTAATGGCTTACACTTGATGTGATGGATTGTAAAATATGTAAATTTTTAAAGATTTATGAACAGTTTTCACAAAAGGGTCACATACCAGAGTATATGGTGATTGGAAACCTGCTGTTATGGTCTTCACAAAATGTATTGATTTAGAAAGGCCCTTTAGGAGCTATATAAATGTGAAAGTTATTTTCATTCAAGTTAACCCTTTACCACACAATTCTGAGTTTTGAAGGCTCTGAGAAACAAGCCTTTTGAAAACATTGTGGGAAAAGGAGAAAATGCTAGTAGCCAGCATTTTCTCCTTTTCCCACAGTGTTTTCTAACTTTTTAGAGTGAAATCCTATTATTTGAGCCACATTTCATTTTTTGTCTGTGTATGCATTTGAATTAGACATGTCTAAAATTTTGTTGTTTTGTAAAGAGTCAAAAGACCCAAGGCCTTTGAAAAAAATTGCTATATTTCCTCTTAATCCTGTACAAAACCATTCTGTGTTTTACAACCCTGAGGCACAATGAGTGGATGATGAATTAGTGAAATTTGTTAAAATGTGTAAAATACTTCACTAAGCTCAATACTTTCTTTTGCAGAAATGATTGCAGCATTAGGAGCAGAGATGAATATGTAAGTCAGATTAGATTTTAAACCTTTTTTTTTTTTCTTTTTAAAATCTATGGCTAACAACCAATTGCACCTTTTCCACATTGTTTTCCATACAATTCCTTGAGGAGAAAAAGGCTTTTGAAAACATTGCGGGAAAAGTATAAAATGCTGGTAACCAATTTCTCTCCTTGTCACAAAGTGTTTTCTACCCTCTCAAAGACATACATGTATTTCATCATTCAAGACATTTTTAAATTTTGGTTTTCAAATGCTTTCAAGTAGGATAGGTTTGAAATTTTGTCATCTGGTAAAGAGTTGATGCCCTTTTCAATTTATTTTGTGTAACTTTTTCATGCATTCATTTGCCTCTTTATAATTAGTACTTTTAAATACTTGTCGTATCACTCTTCCCACGCTACAGACTGCTTCCTTACATAAACATCATCAGATGATGTTCAGTGATGTAAGGATCTGTATTATTGACCCTGAAAAAGGCATTTGAAAACATAGTTTGGAAAGGGAAAATGCTGATATCAGAATTTCTCTTTTACCCATAACATTTTCTACCAAAAAACCAATCTTATAGGTGCAGCCATATTTAATTTGTCATTTGCTAATGCTTCCAATGTGGACAAGAGTAAAATTGTGTCTCTTACAAAAGCCTTCTTGATCAGGGTTACAATTTTCAGTATTTTGTGACACCTTAAATGCTGGACTTGTCAGGACATTTATCTTTTTTTTTCCCTCTGTTACCTAGCAGCACATCTACCCTACCTCCAAGGGGACGACAGAAAAAAAGGGAGGTAACTTCCACCTCTGCACAGCCAAATGACAGAATTGTCCCAAATAGGTCAGTGTCCATTACCTTTCGGTATCATCGAAAGATACTATGGAATTTTACAAAGGTCTGCATAAGGCAAGAATAATCAGTTCCACGTTCTATAAAACTTCATTCCCAGAAACCTATATTGTGGTAATCAGAACTTCTTAATGTGACATTTCAATGAAAACCAACAACACAGATTTTACATGTGGAGACTTATCAGATTTTCATACCCATCGAAACATTGTGGCAAAAAGAGGAATTGCTCATTACTAACAATACGGCCTTTTGCCACAATTTTTATAGATAGTGGTCTGGTGTGAGACGACAGAATTCATCTCAAGGTGGTATATTTTGGTCACAATCTGGCAATCTCTATTTAGATAATTTTACCCAGTAAGCTGACTCGCTGATGTAGATCATACCTTGTTTTCTGGCTTTCAGCGTCTTACTGGTCAGTTTAACTCTTTACCAAATGACAAAACTTTAGACTTGTTCAAATTCAAAGCATTTGCAGACGACAAAATAAATATGACTCAAAAATTTGTTTTGGGAAGGATAGAAAACAGGGGAAAAAGAGAAAATGCTGGTTACCATTTCTCCTTTTACCACAATGTTTTCAAATGGCCTTTTTGTTCCAATTTAACAGTCTACAAAATTCTATGCTTGTCCAACTTAAAAGCATTTACAGATGACAAATGTAGCTCAAATAATGATGAAAGCTTGAAAACATTGTTGGAAAAGAAGAAAATGCTGGTTACCAGTGTTTTCTCCTTTTCCCTTGATTTTATCAAAAGGCTTCTTTCTCTGGGTTGTTAAAACACAGGATTGTTTGGTAAAGGGTTAACCCTTTACTGCACAATGATGCCTTTTGACGCCCCTGGGAGAGAAGCCTTTTGAAAACATTGTGGGAAAAGGAGAAAATGCTGGTAAACCAGCATTTTCTCCTTTTCCCACAATGTTTTCTACCCTATCAAAGAAAAATTGCACCATTTGAGCCACATTGAAATTGTCGTCTGCAAATGCTTTCAATTTGGTCAAGGCTAAAATTTTGTCGTCTGGTAAAGGGTTAAACAGAAAATGGTTGACATGAAAATTGCATGATGATTTTCTTTAGTGATAATTGTTTCCAGCATTGGCATGTGGGAGCTTTGTGGGAAGGCACACATTTCCTTTTTTAGCTCACCTTAGCACAACGTGCTAAAGGTGAGCTATTGTGATCGCCCTATGTCCGGCGTCCGTCGTCCGTCAACAATTTCTTTAAACATCTTCTTCTCCTAAACCACTGGGCCAATCTTGATGAAACTTGGCAGGGATGTTCCTTGGGTGAAGCTCTACCAAAATTGTTCAAAGAATTGAATTCCACCCACAACTCTGGTTGCCATGGCAACAAAAAGGAAAAAAAAGCAAAATCTTTGAAAATCTTCTTCTCTGAAACTAGAAGGTGCAGAGCTTTGATATTTGGTATGTAGCATCTCCTAGTGGACCTCTACCAAGTTTGTTCATTTGATGCCCCTGGGGTCAAAACTGGCCCCACCCCGGGGGTCACAAGTTTGAGCATAGTAACAAAGAAGGAAAACTTTAAAAATCTTCTTCTCTGAAACTTGAAGGTGTAGAGCTTTGATATTTGGCATGAAGCATCTCCTAGTGGACCTCTACCAAGTTTGTTCATATGATGTCCCTGGGGTCAAAACTGGCCCCGCGCCGGGGGTCACAATTTCCAACATAGGAACAAAGAAGGAAAACTTTAAAAATCTTCTTCTGTAACACTAGAAGGCATAGAGCTTTGATATTTGGCATGAAGCATCTCCTAGTGGACCTCTACCAAGTTTGTTCATATGATGCCCCTAGGGTCAAAACTGGCCCCGCCCTGGGGGTCACAAGTTCAAACATAGGAATAAAGAGGGGAAACTTTAAAAATCATCTTCTCTGAAACTGGAAGGCGTAGAGCTTTGATATTTGGTATGTAGCATTGCCTAGTGGACCTCTACCAAGTTTGTTCATATGATGCCCCTGGGGTCAAAACTGGCCCCACCCCGGGGGTCACAAGTTTGAGCATAGTAACAAAGAAGGAAAACTTTAAAAATCTTCTTCTCTGAAACTTGAAGGCGTAGAGCTTTGATATTTGGCATGAAGCATCTCCTAGTGGACCTCTACCAAGTTTGTTCATATGATGCCCCTGGGGTCAAAACTGGCCCTGTCCCGGGGGTCACAATTTCCAACATAGGAACAAAGAAGGAAAACTTTAAAAATCTTCTTCTGTAACACTAGAAGGCATAGAGCTTTGATATTTGGTATGAAGCATCTCCTAGTAGACCTCTACCAAATTTGTTCATATGATGCCCTTGGGGTCAATCTGGCCCTGCCCCAGGGGTCACAATTTCGAACATAGGAACAAAGAGGGGAAACTTTAAAAATCATCTTCTCTGAAACTGGAAGGCGTAGAGCTTTGATATTTGGTATGTAGCATTGCCTAGTGGACCTCTACCAAGTTTGTTCATATGATGCCCCTGTGGTCAAAACTGGCCCCACCCCGGGGGTCACAAGTTTGAGCATAGTAACAAAGAGGGAAAACTTTAAAAATCTTCTTCTCAGAAACTTGAAGGCGTAGAGCTTTGATATTTGGCATGAAGCATCTCCTAGTGGACCTCTACCAAGTTTGTTCATATGATGCCCCTGGGGTCAAAACTGGCCCCGCCCTGGGGGTCACAATTTCCAACATAGGAACAAAGAAGGAAAACTTTAAAAATCTTCTTCTGTAAAACTAGAAGTCATAGAGCTTTGATATTTGGTATGTAGCATCGCCTAGTAGACCTCTACTAAATTTGTTCATATGATGCCCTTGGGATCAAAATTGGCCCTGCCCCGGGGGTCACAAGTTCAAAGATAGGAACAAAGAAGGAAAAATTAGATTTTTTTTTTTTCTCTTAAATGGGAAGGCATAGAGCTTTGATATTTGGTATGTAGCATCTCCTAGTGGACTTCTACCAAGTTTGTTCCAAGGATGCTGCTTGGGTCAAAACTGGCCCAGCCCCTGGGGTCACAAGTTCGAACATAGGAACAAAGAAGGAAAACTTTAAAATTCTTCTTTTCTGAAACCGAAAGGTGTGGATCTTTGATATTTGGTATGTTGCATCTCAGAGTGGACCTCTACCAAGTTTGTTCATATGATGCCCCTGGGTCAAAACTGGCCCTGCCCCGGGGGTCACAAGTTCGAAGATAGGAACAAAGAAGGAAAACTTTAAATTTCTTTTTCTCTTAAACGGGAAGGTGTAGAGCTTTGATATTTGGTATGTAGCATTTCCTAGTGGACCTCTACCAAGTTTGTTCATATGATGCCCCTGGGTCAAAACTGGCCCAGCTCCGGGGGTCACAAGTTCGAACATAGGAACAAAGAAGGAAAACTTTTAAAATTCTTCTTTAAAACTGGAAGGCGTAGAGCTTTGATATTTGGTATGTAGTGATTCTCTTCTAAGTTTATTTGCCCATCTAAGCTCAACAAGTTCAATGAGTTCAAAATTGGGTCATCTTGGGTCATAAACTAGGTCACTAGGTCAAATTAAAGAAATACCTTGTTGGCACTCTCGAGGCCACATTATTTGCTCAATTGCCTTGAAAATTAGTTCGAAAGTTTGTCTTTATAAAGTCTCACATAAGATTAATTTGGGTCAACTTGGGTCATAAACTAGTTCACTGGGTCAAATTAAAGAAATACCTTGTTTGCACTCTGGAGGCCACATTTATTGCTCAAATGACCTGAAATTTGGCCAGAATGTTTGTCTTGATGAAATACCAGATGAGTGTGGATTTGGGTCACCTGGAACCATAAACTAGGTCACTAGGTCAAAATAAAGAAATACCTTGTGGGCACTCTAGAGGCCACATTCTTTGCTTAATTGCCTTGAAAATTGGTCAGAATGTTTGTCTTTGTAAAATCTCACATGAGTCTGAATTTGGGTCAACTGGGATCATAAACTAGGTCACTTGGTCAAATTAAAGAAATAGCTAGTGGGCACTCTAGAGGCCACATTTATTATTCATTTGATTTGAAAATTGGTTAAAATGTTTCTTTTGATATAGTCAAAGACCAGTTCAAATTTGGGTCATCTGGGGTCATAATCTAGATCACTAGGTCAAATTAAAGAAATATCTTTTTAGGGCACTCGAGGCCACATATTTTGCTCAATTGACTTGAAAATTGGTCAGAATGTTTGTCTTCATGAAATATGAGTTTGAAATTGGGTCACCTGCGGTCAAAGACTAGGTCACATGGTCAAATTAAAGAAAAACCTTAAAGGCACTCTACTAAGGTGAGCGACCCAGGGCCATCATGGCCCTCTTGTTTCTTGTTTAAGATCTCTTTTTTGTTTTCTATTTGTGGCGCACAACATCGCGTCGAAAGTGTGTTTTGTTGAAATCCATGTATGTTTTAAAATACCAATTGCTGAATTCCTAGCAGAGTTCAGATAGAGGGAGTGATTTTGATTTCAAAATTGAAAATGTCGGTTTTTTTCCACTAAACTCTATGTTTGCCCACAATGTAGGGTAGGGAAGAGAAATAATGGATTTAGAATACCATCATTCCCTCTTATCTGGAGCTCTGTAGATTTATTTCATGAAAAGCTCTGTCTGGGAGGAAGATATGAGCCACAATTCGTCAGGATTAGGTTAAGGGTCAGGGCTAGGGACAATTTTCGATGAACAACATTTTTGAACAAGTATTGCGGATCCTGCTATTTGATGCTTCTAGATCATTTCCCCTTAAATCTTAACCAAACAACAAAATTTTAGACTGGTCCAAGTTGAAAGCCTTTGCAGACAACAAGTTAAGTATTGCTCATATGGTGAGATTTTTCTCTGATTGGATAGAAAACATTGTGGGAAAAGGAGAAAATGCTGGTTACCAGCATTTTCTCCATTTCCCTCAATGTATTTAAAAGACTTCTTCCTTATGGTCGTTAAAACTTTGGATTATGTGGTAAAGGGTTAATGAGTAGAAAATCTTTGTTTTCAGATCGGATGTAGATACCAGTATACTTGATGAAATCCAATTTGCGGAGATGTCATATGACTTGGATGGTCGACACTCATCTCTTGATAATGTGGACGATACCGATGTGCGTCTGGGTATTCCAAAGTTGTCTGTGCATGATGCTAGAATTGCTGAAAAATATCATAGAACTCGTTCTCCATCCCCTTTCATTGTAAAAAATCGCAAAGCATCACCAAGAAATCGCCCAAGTAGTGCACCTCTCTTGAGAACTGAAGTAATGGAGATGAAAATTATAGATATACCTCTTACAGTTAGTAGTGAAAATTGTGAGTCAATTGACGCATCAAATACTCATGTAAAACATAATACCATATCAGAGAATGACTCTTGCCAACAAAATGGTATTCAGAGGAAAACTGTTTATGATATTATACCCAATGGCCAGTCAAAACTTGATGCCAAAAAGAAATCTTGTGTTCAAACTGCTGATAGCAAAATTTTAGTGTCTTCCAGTCAAATTAAACAACGAAACAATCCTAATGTAGTTGAAACTGTAGATGCAGAAATTCATCATTCTTATACTGAGAATGGAATTTCTCCCAAAGATATAGCAGAGGCAATGAATAATGAGTTAACAGGTGAAAACAGTGATAAGATCTTGGCTGTAGATCATGATATTCTAGAGAAGGAGCTCCTGGAAAACAAAGTCTCTAAATCTTCTGTGATTAAAGACCTTGATCCAACTGATAATGAAAAGCAAGATCACAAGTTCATTGCAGAACAGAAAGGATTTTATAAACCATCGGCTGCTTCACCAAGAATGAATGAAAAAAGAGTTAGATTAAGAAATTTACTAAAAAGCAAAAAAGATACTGCCCAAGAAGATCACATGGCAAAAGTAATTGTTGTGGGAAAGCCAGTGCAAAACTATTCAGCACATGAAGATGATAAATTACAACATCATAGTCATAAACATAGTGAAGTAAATATTGATGGATCTTCCAGCGAAACACTATCACTAATGTCACTTGATGATACTGAAAAAACTTTACTCCAAAATTGTGACAGAAGTTTAAGAGAAATGAAGAATGACCCAAATGAAACTTTGAAAGATGCAAATGCAGGTATTCATGTGGCTGAAAATGTTGTTATTGAAAGACTTCACGATTCTGACACAGAATCTGATGTACAGACTGTGAAATCCAAATCTGATATAAAAAATGGATCACCAGTTGACACCAGCAGTATCTCAACCAGTGGTGAAAGTTTGCCCCAGTCAGCAAATGTGCCTCCCGTCAAGCCTGCACGAACAAAACACAAAAAGCTTCTACCCAATCTAAATCTTTCTCAAGACAGAATAATTCCAAATGGACATGAAACAGTAACTGTTGTGTATTCAGATTCATCAAAAAGCAGAATTACAAGAGATATGAAGCATTCCAGCTCTAACTCCAAAGACCAAGGTACTTATTTAGCAAACATTTAGGTTCAGAATCTAAGTGTGTCTGTCTCTTTTTTGACCCTCCTTAACTCTTTACCACAGAAGTAAAATTCATTCTAGACCAAATTGAAAGCATTTGCAGACGACAGTTTTATGTGACCTATATGATGGAACCAGTCTTTAATAGAATAGAAAACATTGCAGGAAAAGGAGAAAATGCTCCTTTTTCCCATAATGTTTTCAAAAGTCGTCTACTTCAGGGTCATTAAAACTCGGGATTGTTTGGTAAAGAGTTAACTGAGAACACTTCTTGGCTATCCCTCTATATTTTGGGAAGCTGTGGAAAAGTTGATGAGTATCTTTTACAATATTCGTAGAATCTTATAGGTATTGGTCAGCTATGAATGACAATGTTTATATTTCGAAATGAAGAATAGATTTAACCCTTTACCACACGACAAAATTTTACATTGAAAGCATTTGCAGACGCCAAGTTAGATATGGCTCAAATGGTGAGAATTGTCTGTAAAATGGCAAAAAACATTGTTGGAAAATGAGAAAATGCTAGTTTCCAGCATTTTCTCCTTTCCCCACAATGTTTTCAAAAGGCCTTTTTCTCAGGGTAGTTAAAACTTGGGATTGTGTGGTAAAGAGACAAGATTTCAAGAAAGATCATCAAAGCATGATGTATATGGGTATCATCAGTGGGAATTTTAATGTTGGCTTTATCAATTCTTTACCAAACAAAAACTTTTGGTCTTGTTCAAATTCAAAGCATCAGAAGATGACAAATTTATTGTGGCTGAAATGGTGGAGTTTGTGTTTGAAAGGGTTAAAAATGTTGTTCGTTATGGAGAAAAAAATGCTTGTTACCAGCAATTTCTCCATGTCTCACCATTCTTTTTAAAAGCCTACCTCCTCAGGGTCATTAAAACATGGAAATGTTTGGCAGAGGGTTAATCCTTTACCACACAACCCTGAGTTTTAACGACCTTTAAGAAGAAGCTATTGAAAACATTGTAGACTGAGAAAATGCTGGTAACCAGCATTTTCTCCTTTTTCCACAATGTTTTTAGCGTTTTATAGACAAATCCCATTATTATACCCCCCGCCCATGTACAGGGGGTATATTGGTTTCACTATGTCTGTCTGTCCATCCATCCACCCATGCATCTGTCCGTCCATCAGTCCATCCCACTTGTTTTCTTTTCCATGCTGTAACTCAACAGCCATTTGACCTAGGACCCTGAAACTTTATACAAGTGTTTCTTTTGACCCAAGGAGGTGCCCTACCATTTTTTGGTCACATGGGTCAAAGTTCGAGGTCACAGGTGAACTCTGTTTCCCCTGGTTGTGCTGCTTTAGTGACAAGGTGCCTGTAGGGGATATTTTTGTCTGCTTTGCGACAGTTCTAGTTTAAGCCAAATTTTGTCAACTACAATTGCTTTCCAGTTGGTCAAGTTCAAAATCTTCTTAATTGGTAAAGGGTTAAACACTGCTGTCATTCTGGAGGTAGGAAGTTGGCTGCAGCGCTGGACTCTGTCCCAGAGAAAATTTTTGTTTTGTCCAAAATGAAAAAATGTGGGAAAAGGAAAATATTTTTTTCTTTTTGTTACAATTTTTTCACAAGTCTTCTTTTTCCTCAGGGCTGCAAATACAAGGGATCCTTTGGTAAAGGGAAACCCAACATAATTACAATATTAAATCACCAAAGACATTTTAACTCTGACCATGCACTTTGCAACCATAGATTTTTTTGTGGAGAGTGTAAAACAAGATCAACCTGCACATACATGCAGTCTGATTTTGCTCTACATTCTCCTCTTCTCTGTCAGTAGGTTTCTTTATACCCATTCAATGAAAGCTGAACGAAATCTATTTGTGTAATCATCAGTAATTTAAACTTGGCAGGATAAGGGTTTCACTCTTTACCACACGACAAAAATGTAGACTAGTCCAAATTGAAAGCATTTGCAGACGACAATTGAAATGTGAATCAATTGATGTAAATTGTCTTCGATAGGGTAGAAAATATTGTGGGAAACGGAGAAAATGCTGGTTACCAGTATTTTCTCCTTTTCCCACAATATTTTCAAACGGCTTCTTCCTCAGGGTCGTTAAAACTCGGGATTGTGTGGCAAAGAGTTAAACATGTTGGAAAAGCTTTCTCATATTGTATCCTGTTTACAACTTTTAACATCATGTTGCAAAACCAATTTTGTAAACATTGTTGCAAAGTAGGACTTGCTTGTAATTAGCAATTTCTCCTTCTCTCACATTATTTTCAGGAATGTTCATATATATTCAATTTCAACTCTTTACTGTGCAACTGAAGATTGGACTGGTCCAAACTGAAAGCATTTGAAGATAGCAAATTAGGTGTGGCTTAAATGGTGAGATTTGTCATTAACTCTTACCATACAAACCCTTACTTTTAATGACCCTGAAGGAAAAGGCTTTTGAAAACATCGTGGGAAAAGGAAAAAATGCTGGTGACCAGCATTTTCTCCTTTTCCCACAATGTTTTCTACCCAATCAAGGAGAGAAATCATCAGTTTAGCAACACTTAATTTGTTGTCTGCATATGCTTTGAATTTGGTTCAGTCTAGAATTCTGTCGTTTGGTAAAGAGTAAAAGGATAGAAAACATTGTAAGTGTAGGAGAAAATGCTGGTTACCAGCATTTTCTCCTTTTACCACAGTGTTTTTCATAATTATCTTCCTTCAGGATTGTTAAAACTTGTGTGGTAAAGGGTTAATTCTTGTAGATTATGAGTGTCTTACTGTTACAAGGACATTTTCAGTCATCTGCCTTAGATTCAGTTTGGGAAGTCACATGATTTGATGGTGTTTTAGCAATAATGACTATCTAATTATCATAATTTCAGATGCAAAAAGTTCAAACCCTGACAACATGAAAAATCTAGATGATAGAATAGAAGTGATGCCCGATCCCTATCCAAGGTAACTGATTTGCACATACATGTATATAGTTTTATTAGCTGGGCTGTTTTTGAAGACAAAGTCAAGGTATTTTCATAGCCCTGGTAATGTTTGGGTTGTTGTGCTAAAACTTTGACATTTTTTAATATCTCTGTCATTACTGAAGGTATTTACTTCATACTTGGACTACTTGTTAACTATCAAAAGGGGAACCCAAACAGCAAGAGCAGGTAACCGTCAAAATATTTTTACACAGTTATGCCCCTTTTTTGACTTAGAATTTGTTGTGCAAAATCTTTGACATTTTATAATACATGTATCACTGTGATTACTGAAGATATTTATGTCAAACTCAGACTAGTTGTTGACTATCAGAAGGGGAACTCATACAACTTGGGCATGTAACCATCAAAATATTTTGACACAATTATGCCCTTTTTTCGACATAGAATTTTCACTGAAAATCAATTTATTTCTAAAAGCAACTGAGAATTTTCACTCAAGATCAATCTATTTCCAAGACCAAGGGTCTTAACTCTTTACCACACAGTCCCGAGTTTTAATGACCCTGAGAAAGAAGCCTTTTGAAAACATTGTGGGAAAAGGAGAAAATGCTGGTAACCAGCATTTTCTCCTTTTCCCACAATGTCTTCTACCCTTCCCAGAACAAGTTCTAATTTTTCATTCGAATTTATTTTGTCGTCTGCAAACACTTTCAATTTGGACCAGGCTAAAATTTTGTCGTGTGGTAAAGAATTAAGATGTTATTTTGTGATCTCCTACAGTTAAATGGTCAAGAGTTCTGGGATGCCATTCTTAGGAACTGGACCTTTTTAACTCTTTACCAAGTAACAGTATTTTAGACTTTTCTAAATTCAAAGCATTTGCAGATGACAATCTAAATTTCTCAAATGATGAAATTTGTTATTGAAAAAGCATAAGACATTGTGGGAAAAGGAGAAAATGCTGGCTACCAGCATTCTTCTTTCCCACAATGTTTTAAAGATGAAGAGCAATTTTACCTTCTGCCTTAACAACTTATTTACTGTTCATCTTGTGTTTTCTACTTGTTAACCCTTTAACTGCAAAATAAATGAAACAAAATTTTCATGCAATAGTTAAAAACCAAATATTATGATTTCAAAGTTGATTTCACCGGAAAGAAAACACTGTGTCGGACAGTGTAGATCTAAGATCAGACTGCACGTTCTGTGCAGTCTGATGTTGATCTACACTGTCTGCAAAAGGTAAGTGAGTGGTGCTAAGCAGCTTAAGCAAGATATATGAACTTGGAAATTCCATTTCCTTTCTCCAAACCAATTACCAATAAAGAGCAACAACACTTATTTCTTCTGATTAAACTATTCTAATATGATTGAATTTAAAGCATCTTGTGCAGGTGTAAGGGTAAGCATCTACTACTAATCTTTTTTTTTTCAGTAACTTAGAAAGATCCAAAGATATTAGTGCTTCCAAGACGTCCCTGTTTGGTAGCTTCAAATCTGCAACAAAGGGGAAATTGAAATCCTTAAAGAAAGCAATGAGTCTGGACAAAGGCATTGATAAAGCAGGCGCTGTGTCCTTCCCCGATCCCAATAAAGAAAATTCAAGGGGAGATAAAAATGTTGAACCCCAAAAGATGAAGAAAGCGCCGTCATTGAAGTCAATTGCCTCTCTTTTTGGAAGGAAAAAGAAGAAAGGGAAGCTGACTTTTGCTGATACACAATCTTCAAGGTAAGAGAGACTGACTTATTCCGTTTGTTTAACTCTACCTGACGGCAAGTCTTTAGGCTGTAGGCAGTATCTGTATGAACATGAGTTAACCCTTTACCATAATACAAAATTCCAAATAAATAGCACTTGCAGATAAGTTTAATGTTGCTCTAATTATGCGATTTGTCTTTAAAAGGATAGAAAGCATTTTCTCCTTTTTCTCAATGTTTTCCAAAGTGGACTTGAGCACTTTGAGTTTTGTTTACAAAGCCCACGTATTGTTTAAGCCATTCTGTCTTAAAGATGAACATGGTTATATTTGTTATTTTATTCTTGAAGTGTTTGATAAAGGGTTAAATTATGATTTGTGCTGCCTTTGTCTTTCCCTTCATTGACCCTCTTCTCTTTACAGTACACCTGGTTCCTGTCTTTCACTGAGTAGTGACCTGCCTAGTAGCACTGGTAACCAACAACCTGGTCCAGTTTCTGGGTCCAGACCAGTAGGCAAGCTGCAGGCAGTAAATCTAGATGGTACCCAGCTCATACAACTGACCAAACCCAAGAATGGACCTATAGGATTTTTTATTGCAAAGGGAAGTGCAAGATATAAAAATGGTAAGAGCTGTTAATTCGTAACCCTTTACCACACAATCCCGAGTTTTAATGACCCTAACATAGAAGGCTTTTGAAAACATAGTGGGAAAAGGAGAAAATGCTGGTAGCCAGCATTTTCTCCTTTTCCAACTATGTTTTCTACCACATCTAAAACCAATTCCATCATTTGAGCCACATTGAAACCGTCGTCTGAAAATGCTTTCAATTTGTCGTTTGGTAAAGAATTAATCAGCACTTCTTGCTTTGTTCTGGAATGTTGTATTACAATGACTGTTTAGTTGCAATCTTTAAAGGGCTTACAGTGTATTTTAATGAAAGAAGGCAACTAGATATGGCTATGTCATGCATGGAGAACTTATTAAAAAATAGAGCAACTTTGTAACAACCAGATTTTAATCAAAATATCTTTTTCTAGGAATAATATGATATTGACATAATGAATGATTACTCTTTAGTCTATTAAAGCAAAGAAAATGAAACAAACACATGACTGTTTTTCCTGCCCCTTTTGAAGACAGGTTCTAAACTGTTGTTGGAAAAGGGAGTGTTACCTTTTTACAAGTAATTTCTCTTTCACCCCCAGTGTGTTACATTTCGTTCCATAAAAACATTTTCCTTTCTGTCAAATATTTTGCCTATCCCGTTACCAAACAATCCCAAGTTTTTAACGACCCTGAAGAAGAAGGCTTTTGAAAACATCCTAGGAAAAGGAGAAAATGCAGGTAACCAACATTTTCTCCTTTTCCTACAATGTTTTCTACTCTGTCAAAGAAGTTTAGTTCATTTGTACTACATTGAGAATTGTTGTTGCAGATGTTCTCAATTTGTTCTTTGGGAAAGGAGTATGGTATGTGCTTGAAATACTTGCTTGTGGGTATGTCCTAAACTGCCAGTTAAGAATGAGGTTAGCAAAAATCATTGTTTGTTTAACCCTTTACCACACAATCACAAATTTTAAAGACATGAAGATGGCTTTTGAAAACAATGTGGGAAAAGAAGAAAATACTGGTTGCCAGCATTTTCTCCTTTTCCCACAATGTTTTCTATCTGCTCAAAGGAGAATCCTATCATTTGAGTAACATATGATTTGTTGTCTGCAAATACATGTACTTTCAATTTGGACAGGTCTAAAATTTTGTGATCTGGTAAAGGGTTTATTTGCTCCTGTTCATGAAAGTGCTCACGTTTGTACCTTCTTTTTCAGGCATTTTTATCTCTAGGTTTGCAGATTCAGAACCAGAGAAAGTATTTGGTGGCTTGCTTTCAGTGGGGGATGAAATTCTAGAAGTGAATGGACGGTTTCTAAGAGATCTGTCTCAAGATGATGTGTACAATATTATAAGCGCAAGCCCGATAATTGTGATGAAAATTTTCCCATTTATTGCTAGGAAAGATGTATAACGGTCTATTCATGTGAACACATATTGATGCATTTGAAGAGACACCTTCTATAAGATATCTCTCTACAGGCTAATTTGAGAATTAAAATTTGGTTCAGATGATGGTACTTGTCTTTCAAAGAGTAGAAAACATTGTGGGAAAAGAAAATGTTGGTTCACAGCTTTTTCTCCTTTTCCAACGATGACTTCAAAAGCAGTCTTTCTAAGGCTGGTTGAAACAGGGGATTGTATGATAAAGGTTTAATCCTTTACAAAAAAAAGAATTCCATGTCAGCGAATTATGAGTAAGTGCTGTTAATCAACATTTTCTCCTTTCCAAACAATATTTACAAGTCTTTTAACTCTTTACCACACAATCCCAACTTTTAACGACCCTGAAAAAGGAGCCTTTTGAAAACATTGTAGGAAAAGCAGCACTTGAGAACAGGGGGTCACCAGTTCAAATCCCCAGCTCTCCCAATTTCTTTCTGATGATTGATGATAGTCATTGCGACAGGATTCACTCCTCTCTCAATGCTGATCATTGTTTCAACGATATTAATATGGGAAAGCAGCCAGTGGCTTTGGAACAATATTGTGTGGAGTACTGGTTACAGAAACTCCAGAAAAGCATGTATAGGTGCACTGGGTGCCACGGTATTACTGAAATAATGTTGTGAACGGTGTTTAACATCATACAATCAATTAGTCTGTTGCTACAATGTCTTCAAAAGGAGTGTGCAACAAGATGAAATTGGTTGTTTGCAGGAAGTAATGTGATGAGGGTTTTACTTCCCACTTAATGAAAAGTAAGTGGCAATATACATGGCCATATTACTGCCAATGACTAAACTGATATTTTGTAGCACTGCAAAAATAAGTGACTCTCTGGGAAAAGGTGTTTAATGCATCTTTTTAACACATTGTCCTTAACAAGTCATTTCATAATTTTTTTTTTTCCCAAAAGCCAGGCTGAAGCAAGAGGTAGAATGGTGCTTTGACATGTAGAAAATTCATCAATAGCAAAAAGTTTCACCGAGATCAGACATGGGTAGATACTTTTGGCAGATGCATTAATCTACCTTTTGACAGCATTACTACCTTTTTTTTTTCTATGTTGATAATATGGTTATAGAGGTTTTCCTTCAGTAAAATTGTACGTTTTTCAACAAATTACCGTCACATACATTTTTGAATGTTATAAATGCTATGGTATTATATTAAAGGTATTAAATATATATTTTATATTTATCAATATTTGTTTGCTGTTGTTTTTTAAAAAGTATGTGGATTATAAAAGTGCATGCCCGTGCTAGGAGACTAGTCCTTTTTTAAACCCATAAAATACTAACTAGATGAAATGGACTCAAGGACTTTCTAAAAGCTTTACCACACAATCATGAGTTTAACGACCCCAGGAAAAAGCCTTTTGAAATCCTTGTGGAAAAAGAGAAAATGCTAGTGACCAGCATTTTCCCCTTTTCGCACAAGGTTTCCTGAACTTTCACAAACAATTTACAGTAAAACTTAATTATAACGAACTCTGATAATGCGAATTTTCGCTTCGTACGAATCGAAATCAATTCCCCGGCAAAAACCTTCTTTCGCCTTTGTAAAAAATTAATTGTTAAAACGAATTTGGATATTACGAATTTTCGCATATTGCGAATCAAAAATCAGGTCCGCAGATATCCATTTCAACTGAAAATACCTTGGTTACACTGAAGTCGCATCTAAGGGTCTTTAATTACCAAGTCAGTTATTCACACCTTCCTGCTTGCCCAATTAACACGTTGACGCTAGAGATCTACACAACATAAACTGACTGCGTTATCGATCGATAATTATCGTGGTAAGGTATAATTTGCCACAAGTAGAAAATTGTCGTCTGCAAATGCTTTCAATTCCTACCGGTATAAAATGTGTTTTGAATGATTAACATCGCTCACTCGATTAAATAAATACGAAATCGGCTACTAGTTTTTCCTACCTGTCCCATTGTACTGTTGAGTGCTAATCGTTCTTGTTGGGATTGTTTCAAGTTGAGCATGGATTCCGAAAAAAGGAAAGCAAGTTCATTAAAAACAAAATACCAAATAAATGTTAGACTGCATGTACATGTGTCCACCTTTGAGTCCCGAAATATAACGAAGTTCGTACTATCAATAAAGCGAATTATGCTTATAGCGAATTAAATCTGACGGTCCCGTGAAATTCGCTATATCATAGTTTTACTGTATATCATTTCAACTAATTTAATATGTCGTCTGCGAATGCTTTTAACTCTTTGCCACACAACTAAATTTTAGCATAGTCCAAATTGAAAGCATTTGCAGATGACAAATATAAATTAAAACTGGAAATTTAGTCTACCAAAGGGTAGAAAACATTGTGGGAGAAGGAGAAAATGGTGGTTATCACTATTTTCTCCTTTTCCCACAATGTTTTCAAAAGCCTTCTTCCTCAGGGTCATTACAAGTTGGGATTGTGTGGTAAAGGGTTAATTTGGACCAGTCTAAAATTCTGTTGTTTGGTGAAAGACATCTTTGTAAAATAATGCATAACCAGCATAAGTTAAGGTTTAATACTTAACCCATTACCAAACAATCTAGACTTTTAACAACACTAAGTAAGAAGCCTTTTGCAAACATTGTGGGTAAATGCCTTTTCTCCTCTTCTCATAATGTTTTCTAAACTATCATACACAAATAATGCCACTTAAGCCATAACTGATATGTTGTCTGCAGATGCTTTCAATTTGGCCAAGTCTGAAAAAAAAAGTGTCTTTTTGTAAAGAGTTAATTGAACACAAAAACATTCTAGCCAGAGGAAGAATTGCTGACTTAGAACATTTTCTCCTGTTGATAGAATGTTTCCAACAATGGTCTGCAAGAATAAAAATACTTGTACCAAGCAGTTTCTCCTACTGCCACCATGTTTCTACATATATCCAAACTTAATTAATGTTAGTTATCAATATTATCTTTTTATGAGGCAATGAATTTTGTAACTGCTCCAAATTGAGACTATTTGCAGACAACAAAATTTAATAAGATTTAGCACAAAAAATGAGATCAACTCTGAAAAGGTAGAAAACATGGGAAAAGGAGTAAAGTGCTGGTTACCAGCATTTTCTCTTTTTCTCAAAATGTTTTCTAAAGCCAATTTCTCGAGGGCTGTTAAACAGGTTTGCTTGATAAAGGATTATCAAGTACATGTATATTTAACCCATTTTGAAGTAAAAAAAACCTAGACTTATCTCAGAACACTATTACAGATGACAAAATCAGTGTAACTCAAAAAGTGAAATTTGCTTTTTGAAAATTAGAAAACATTGTCGGAAAAGTAGCTGGTTACCAGCATTTTTCTCCCTTTCCCTCTGTTTTCGAAAGGTTTCTTTCTCAGGGTAGTCTAAAATTGGGATTTTGTGGTTAACAGTTAAATATTCATTTGATGCAAATATATGTCAAGAGGCAAAGAAGAAAGCAATGGAAAGGTAACTTGAAGTCCCTTTTTATCACTCTATACATCATTATACAGGGTATCTTTATCTGGGCTGATTTTTTCATTACATCGATCTGTTATACAGCAATAGGTACATTCAAACTGAATTGTCAGGACTCTGTCATCCCTATATTGTTGGCACTTGTCACTGTCTGACGATCCTTGAAACCATTCTCGATAGCACCTATTCAGGTCTCCACATCTGAAACCAAAGGATTTTTTTGGGCTTATTTGTCAGTTTCTCAAACAATTTTCCACAATATTTCAGCTGTGTCACGGCTGTGACCACACCTTTTTTTTCCTGGAGTTCATTAATCTAGACTATGCAAAATTTCCAAGCTACTGACCGCTTTCTCACACATAAACAGATGAATATCAAAAATGGTTGGAGATGAAAGAGTCCTGTTGTAAAGTTACTAGTTAGATTGGAGGACAAGATCACAAATATAAAGTATTTGATATTGATATAAAAAGTTAATCTTATCCAATTTTGTTCTCTACAATAACATATTACCTCATTATGCCCTGAAACAAATTTGTAACAGGCAACATAGAAAATATCCTTGTGAAATAAGATCAACTCTACCAGACAACAAAATTTTTCCCTCACCCATATTCAAAGCATTTGCAGAATGACAAATCAACTTCGGCTAAAATTATGGGACTTGTCTGTGAAAGGGTGGAAAACATTCTGGAAAAAGAAGAAAATGCTTGTTACCAGCATTTTCTCTGTTTCCCATAATGTTTTCTAAGCTTTTTATGTCAAGGTCATTAAAATTCAATATTTTGAGGCAATGTTTTAACTCTTTACCACACAATCCTGACTTTTATTGGCCCTGAGGAAGTAGCCTTTTGATAACATTGTGGAAAAAGGAGAAAATGCTGGTAACCAGCATTTTTTCCTTTTCCCACAACGTTTTCTACTCTTCCCAAGACAAATTTCGATTTTCGAGTCACACTTACTTTGTCGTCTGCAAAAGCTTTCATTTGGACTGGTCTAAAATTTTGTCGTTTGGTAAAGAGTTAATCAACAAACAGTTCACTTGTACTTGTGAAAGTGCTACAGGCATAGAAAGAAGTTGCTTATCACAAGCAATTTTTACTTGAGCTAAAATTTTTCAAAAGTTATCAGCTGTAACAAAACAAGTTGTCTGCAGGTTGTAACTGATCACATTGGCCCTAACAAAATGTTTCGGGATTCCACTGAAGCAATTACATGTATAGTTAGTAATTATTACAAATGTTGGATATTTTCTTCTTTTCACAAAGTTTTCTAACTTTTCAAATACACATAACGTCATTTGAGTCATTTGTCATCTGCAAATGGTCTCATTTCGGAAGTGTCTTGATTTCTGTCATGTTATAAAGATACTGACATTTTCAAGTTGCATAAAATGACAGACAAAGAAGCTGTCAGTGCAGATAAATTCAAGAAAAGATAACTCAAACAAGACTGCTCACGTTCTGTTGACAGTGACTTCCCCATTCACTGAGTTCCTCATGTAGTTAATGCAGTAGTTGTTAGGTTCAGTACAGGTCTGCTCAGAGTACAAGTCCTTACAATTGTCAACAGTATCCACACATGTCATACACACAGCTGTAAGTATATGATAACAAATACTGTAAATTGGCCCTAAAGCACTCACCTGAGTAAAGCGATCTGGATTTCATAAAGTTGTTGACTAAAAATGTGGATTCCAGAGTACCTACAAGGTTTTTCCAAAAATTTGTCCAAGTGATTTACTTTTTGACCATATATGACAGACCTACTGTCATGTTTGGTGGATTTCTCCTCTTTCTAAACAGTTTTTGAAAGCCCTCTTCAGGTAATCCACCAAAATTTGGTATGCAAGAAAATCTACCTACATTTACTAGAAACGATAAAATTCTTGGTACCTATTACATCTAGACTAACACATTCTGACATTACTTACATCTTTCACCCCCCCCCCCCCACTGAAAATGTCTGTCTAATTAACCCTACTCATGCTATGTCAATATTTGATTGCTTATGCACACAATGTGCAATCTGATCTTTGATCTACAATGTCTGCTGTGCCAGACATTCTGACAAAGACAGCTTTGAAGTTGCAATATATACATACTTAGTGCTGACCAAGAATGTCTTCTTCACTTCTTTAGCAGTATAAGGGTTAATCAAATGCTGTAGGGGTTCAATAAATACAAAAAGTCAATAAGGCAATACTAACTATCTCCTGATTTAGCGTACCAGGAAGAAGACGGACCACGAGTCACAGAATTTACCGTGGATGCGGAAGTTCTTGGTGTTATAGCATCAGTCATACTGTTTGAAGTTCCTGAAGTCACACTATCTGTGAAAAAAATATAAAAACACACAGACAATGTGAAAATGAAATGTTAAAATTATAACGGAAAAATAATGCCAAACTACAGTCTAACCTTTCATAGTGGACACCTCCATTAATTCTTTATTAAACAACAAATTTTTAAACTTGTCTAAATTGAAAGCACCTGCAGACAATGAATTACATGTGGCTGAAATGATGGAATTTGTCTTTGGGAAGAAAACGTTGTGGGAAAAAAGAGAAAATACTGGATATCTGCATTTTTTCTTTTTCCCATTTTTGTGTTTTCCAGTCTTTTTTCCTTAGGGTCGTCAAAACACATTGTACGGTAAAGTGTTAAGAAAGCCACTTGTTTTAGCCAGCATAATATCAAGTTCCAAGAGAAGACAAAAAGTGTAATGTGCAAGACCTTGATCACCATCCAAGATATTAAGCATGACATACTGTGCTTCACTTGCACAGAGAGAAAGATGCCAAAATGCATCGCTGTAAAAGTTACCTTAATAGCAGGGCAGGTTTTCTGTGCTAATACATATAACTGCTTTCTGTGACAATGAAGTAACTCTTTACCAAATGACAAAATTTCAGACTGGACCAAACTGAAAGCATTTGCAGACAACAAATTAAATGAGGCTCAAATGATGACTTCTGCCTTCAATAAGGTAGAAAACATTGTGGGAAAAGGAGAAAATGCTGGTTACCAGCATTTTCTCCTTTTCCCACAATGTTTTCAAAAACCTTCTCTTCCAGGGTTGTTAAAACTTAGGATTGTGTGGTAAAGAGTTAAAATGTACCTATACTAATCACGAACCTGTCTTAAGCAAGAATATTTTGAGTGCTTGTGTAAGTCTTTCAGGATTAAATACATGTATCTACACTAGACTTCTTTCGAGTACTGAAAATTTAATCCACTGAAACTCAAAATGGCTTTTTTCTTCATGGCTTGACCAAACAAGTGTAGATCCAAGATCAGAATACATGTTCTATGCAGTCTGATCTTGATTAATACCACACGCAAAAGCCCTTGCTTTTGCCTATGGCACTGAAAGGGTTAATTCAGGCCCTTGAAGTGCCGTTTACAACTTAAGTTTCCTATAAGACCAGTGTTGATCAAGATAAGACTGCACTTAATGTGCAGCCTGACCTTTGATCTACACTGTCTTCATCCCTGTGACATTTTGGATAAAAGTAACCTTGAAATTGCAATTATTTGACTTTTACTTCTAGACTGAAAATATCTGTAACGTTTTTTCTGCACTCTAAAGGTTACCAGATAATCTTGAGTTTTAATGACCCTTAAAGAGATGGTATCTGAAAACATTGTGGGAAAAAGAGAAAATGCTGGTAACCAGCATTTTCTCCTTTTCCTACAATGTTTTCTTTCCTATCTCAGACGGGTATCATCATTTAATCTACAATTAATTTGTCTTCTGCAAATGCTTTTAATTTGGTCAAGGCCAAAATTTCATAGTTTGGTAAAGGGTAAAATGCATAAAAAATATAGATAAGGTTGAGGCAGAGTCTGTTGATAAACCAGAAGAATTTTGGGATGAGTTAGACAAAGCCATTGATGGAGGAACAGTACTATTTGCTGTAGAGGAAGTTGTTGTTGATAAACTGGTCATATTTTGAGATGAGTTAGACAGGGCCATTGACGGGGAGACTGTAGTGTTTACTGCAGAGGAACTTCTTGCTGATAAACCTGTCATATCTTTAGATGAGTTAGACAGAGCCATTGATGAAGAAACTGTAGTATTTGCTGCAGAGAAACTTGTTGATAAACCAGTCATATTTTGAGATGCATCAGAAAGAGCAATTGTTGGAGAAACTGTTATAATTGCTGCAGAGGAGTTTGTTGTTAAACCAGTAGAAATTTGAGACGAGTTAGACAGAGCAGTTGATGGAGAAACTGTAGTATTTGTTGCAGGAGACATTGTTGTTGTTAGGTCAGTCATATTTTGGGATGAAGCACTTGATTGAGACATTGTAACCATCCCTGCAGTTGAGTTAACATTTGTGTTAGTTGAAGAACTTGGTTGTGAAGTAGGGAATGTGTGAGAGATTGATGAATTTGCAGATGAGTCCATAGAAGTTACTGGTGATACATAGGATGATGCCACTGATGTGGTTTGTCATAAAACTGTTGAAGTTGTCTGTGTATCTGGGAGTTTCAGAGTAGTTGTACCAGTGCTCTGAGATGTGCCTCTAGCTTTTGTTGTTGTTGTTGTTATTGAGTCGGTATCAGTTGACAGCTGATCCACTGTTGTCCGAGATACCCTGGGTGATTTGGGTGACCCAGTTGAATGGCTAACAGATATGGTAGAGGAGGTACCTGGAATTATAGTTGTTTGCTTTTGTTTTTTTGAAAGAATAAATATGTTACAAGTTTCCCATCAGTTGCCCTGACAAGGTAGGCTTCAGAAAACATTGTGAGAAAAGTAAAAAAATGCTGTAGACCGTGTTTTCAGTCCTTTCAAAGACAAATCTTCAAAATATTTTTAATATGGATATACATGTATATAACATTTCTTTGTCACATGAAAAGTGAATAGTGATGTCTAATGATTACACCAAAAGTTAATGCAGCAGACTGCTTTCAGAGATTTTATTACAAGGCTATTTGGTGCATCACTGGGTTTTGGTGAAAATCTAATAATTTCGGGATAAGAAACACTGACAAGTGTGGACTTCTGGACTAACATTACAGAAGCAAAGCCATGGTTAAATTTTCTCTCTCTCTTTTTTTTTATATAGAAACATAAATTGTAAATGAACATGAATGCAAAAAAAAAAAAAATGACTCTAGAAACTTATGAACTGGAAAGTCTGAATCAATATCAGTCTGCACAGAATCTTCAATCAACACTTTGCAATACAGTGATATTTACTCATGTAAATAGACTTGAAAATTCAGTATCTGACTTTTTTGGATTGTTCATTTAGCTTATTTAGCAATTCAAAACTCTATCAAGCAATCCAGTTTAACAAACCTTGAGTAGAAGGCCTATGAAAACATCACGGGAAAAGGAGAAAATACTGGTAATCATCATTTTCTCCTTTTCCCATTATGTTTTGTACTGGTTTATAAGTAAATCTCATTATCAAATTTATTTTTGATTTCTTGACTTGTTGTCTTCAAATGCTTTTAATTTGGACTGTTTTTCAATCTTGTTGTTAAGGGTTCAGCCAATAACCCAATGTGTCATACAGATTCCTTGACTTTAACCCTTTACTACACAATCCTAAGTTTTAACAACCTTGATGGAGAGGCTTTTGAAAATGTAGGAACAGGAGAAAATACCGTTTTCTGCCATTTCATAGACAGAATTACTTTTGACCTTCACTTGATTTGTTGATGCAAATGCTTAACATAGAGTCAAGCCTGAAAATTGTTGCTTGGTATTTTTTACCATATGCCAAAATTTTACTCTTGTCGAGTTTGAAAGCATTTGCAAACTACAAATCAAATGTGAAACCAATGGGATCTGTCTACAGAAAAGCAGAAAACAGTGTGGGAAAAAGGATTAAATTCTGGTCACCAGCATTTTCTCCTTGTACAACTGTGTTTTCAAAAGCTTACTAAATTCAAAGTGGTTAAAACACAGGATTGTTAAGTAAAGAATTGCAGCCATGATTGCTGTCAGAAAGATGTGATGTCTCCAAGATTCTACATCTTTCATCTACCCTGAAAAATACTATGTCAATTGACCCACATAAGCATGCTTTTAAATGACCCTAGGAGAACGGCTTTTGAAAACCTTGTGGAAAAAGAAGAAAATGCTTAAAAGCAACATTTTTTCCATATTCCACAATGTTTTCCACCTTTTCAAAGAACAAATCTGACAATATGAGCCACATTTATTCTGCCATCCACAAGGTTTTTCAATTTGAACAAGTCTACAGTTTTGTTGTCCGGTACAGAGTTAATGGTTTCTGGAGGTCCAATATCCTTTAGACCATTAATGTGGGAGAGCAGCCAGTGGCATGGGAAGAATATTGTGAGAAGTACTGGTAAAAGAAACTCCAGGAAAGCATGGACAGGTCCCCTGGCCACTTTGATATAACTGAAATGGATGTAGTGTTGAAAACGTTTTTAAACACCATACAGTCAATAAGTCAAACAATCAATATCCATTATTAAGTCTTTGTCACCTACAAATAATTTGCAGCGAACAACCCTGAAAAAATGGTTGTAAACTAGGGACATGAAAAAAAAGTTAAGCTATTTACCAAGCAGCAAAATTTTTTAACACTTTCCTAAACAGTCCCCGCCGCCTGCCTGGGTAGCTCAATGTTCAGTGTATTTGACTTGTGACCTGGTGGTTTGAGTTTGATACCCAGTTGAGGCAAACTTTATTTCCAGCAATTTTTCGCCTTTCACCTCTGATGCATGTGAGAAAAGTAGTCAGTGACTTTGGAAAGAAAGTAGTGTCAGTACTGGTGTGAGAAAGCCAAGAAACACATTGGTGTGTCCCCGACTGCCATGACATCACCTGAGCTGTTAACCCTTTACCACACAATCCCGAATTTTAACGACCCTGAGGGAGAAGCCTTTTGAAAACATTGTGGGAAAAGGAGAAAATGCTTGTAACCAGCATTTTCACCTTTTCCCATAATGTTTTCTGTCCCATCAAAGACAAATTCCATCATTTAAGTTACATTTAAATTTCCATCTGCAAATGCTTTCACTTTGGTCAAGTCTAAATTTTTCTCATCCGGTAAAAAGTTAAACTAGCGTTAAACTCCAATACAAACAAACCAAACGGTCCCAACTTTTAACAACCTTGAGAAAGAAAGCTATTGAAAACATTGTGAGAAAGAAGAAGATGCTAATTAACATCATTTTCTCCTTTTCCCACAATGTTATCTAACCTTTCAAAGATGAATCCAGTCATCTGTGTCACATTTAAACACTTAGGGAAAAAAAAAGAAAATGCTACTTATCAACATTTTTTTCCTTTTCCAAGTATTTTTTCATAAGCTCTCCTTAAACATCATAAAAACATCCATATGAAAACATTATGGCAAAAAGAGAAATTGCTCCTTATAAGCAATAACTTACCTGGTATTGTATGTCTGGTACTAGCATACAGGTCAGTATTACAGGGAATGCTAGACTGGGTTGGATCACAACAGTATGAACACACGAAACCCTTGGAAGCAGTTCTGTTCACCATGAATGGATTACAGCGATCAATATCGTTCTCCGAAAGGTGGACGTTACATTCAACATCTAGTACGCAGCTGTGTTAAATCATAATTTGATGATTCAAATTAAGAATGGTATTGGTAAACAAAACACATTCTTTTGACCCCTTACTAAACTGTCCTTTGTTTTAATGACCCTAAGGAAAAAGAGGCGTTTGAAAAAATGGTGGGAAAAAGAGGACATGCTGGTTACCAGCATTTTCTACTCTTCCCATCATGTTTTTTACCTTTTCATAGACAAAAACCATCATCTGAGCTGTATTAATGTTTTTGATTTGTTGACTAAATGCTTTCAGTGGGGGGATAAATGTAAAATTTTGTCATCTGATATAGAGATTTCAAGCTAAATGTATTCTGTGGGTACATATTGGAATTGTCTGAATAAGGGCAATTCTACTGAATACCCACAACAAAGGCTATGGTGACAAACCTAAGAATTATGATGAATTATATCCCGAAAAAAATTCTTTGTACCTGAAATCTGGTGATTTTCTTATTCCAGATGACAAACCAAATGTAAAACTAAAAACATGAAACTTTTCTTTTATAGGGTACAAAACATTTTGAGAAAAGAAGAAAATGCTGGTAACCAGCATTTTCTCCTTATCCCACAGTGCTTTCAAAAGCTTTTTTCTCAGGGTTGCTAAAAGCTGGGATTGTGTGGTCATGAGTTATAATAGTAGTAATGTAATTGCAGTAAAGGATATGTTATACCTCAGGTAATTTGCAGGATCTTTCACAAAACAGCAGATATTGTAGATCATAGATGAGACTGCATGTTTCTGCCAACATTTGGCAGCAGTAACTTTTCCAGTGATAATTCTAGCCAAAAGTAGGGCATTACTTTAAAAAAATATTTTGTGGCTTGCTGGCTTTTTGATGTGGTTCCCCATTATACAATAAACTAAATCTATAATATAGTTAACAACTAGCCTGAGTTGGAGTAAAAAGCTTTGGCAATTACTTTGATTTTAGAAAATGCAAAAATTTTCACACAACACAGATACAGACGACAAGAGGGCTATGACATTTTCTTAACCCTTTACCACACAATGCCGCCTTTTGACAACCCAGGAAAAGAAGCCTTTTGAAAACATTGTGAGAAAAGGAGAAAATGCTGGTAACCAGCATTTTCTCCTTTTCCCACAATGTTTTCTTCCATATCAAAGAAAGACTGTATCATTTGAGCCACATTGAAATTGTCATCTGCAAATGCTTTCAATTTGGACAAGGCTAAAATTTTGTCATCTGATAAAAGGGTTAAAAAAAAACAGTCAGGCTAAAAATGACTAGCAATAGTCTTTTATGGCTACAATGTTTAAAAATAAGGAAGGCCATGATGGTCCTATACCGCTCACCAGTATTAATTCCTTACCAAACAATCCCTAGTTTTAACAACCCTGAAAAATAGCCATTTTGAAATCATTGTGGGGAAAGGAGAAAATGCTGGTAACCAGCATTTTCTCCTTTTCCCACAATGTTTTCTACCCTTTCAAAGACAATTTCCATTTTTTATGCTACATTTAATTTGTCGTCTGCAAATGGTTTCAATTTTTCTAAAATTTTGTTGTTTGGTGATGATTTAATATATACCGATACTGATTGTCCAGCTAAAGGGTTAACCCTTGTTGTGCTATGTGAACCACGTGAACCTTCTTAATTAAGTTAACCCTTAAGGCCCTGGAGCCAACTTAAATTGTTTTTGCAGATAGTGTAGATCAAGATCAGACTGCACATTCTGTGCAGTCTGATCTTTGATCTACACTACTACTGTGTTACATTTTGTAATAGAAACAACCTTGAAATACAGGTGGCAATATTTTGGGCTGTTTTTTCCAAATCAAAAAGGTCTAAATCATCAATTCAGTGCTTTATGGGTTAAAAACTGTAGATGCTGGAATTGCAATTTTGAGGCTGTTTTAGTCAGAATATATGGAAAAGAAGCAGACAGTGTGGATCCAAGATCAGACTACACATTCTGTACATCTTGATCTACACCACCTTCATAAGTAAATTAAATCCAATTTCAGTGCTACAAGGGTTAAGACTGATAGCCTAATACCTTTTTGTAACATGTGTAAGAGTTCCGCCTGCACTGAATGTAAGCCTATTTTCACATTTTCCCTTGCACTGGCTTGTTCCATCATTACAATTTCTCCCATCTGTATTGTCACACACAGAGCAAACTAGGAAGTAGAGAAAGTTATAAGTACAATGATAATGCAGACAAATGAGACCAAAAATTACTTAGATATTACAGTGTGAATTCAAATCAGATTCTACAGAATGTGTAATCAGACCTTAGATCTACACTGTCATTTAACTCTTAACCAAAGGACAAAATTTAGGTTGATTGATTGATTGTATGGTGTTTAACGCCATTTTCAACATTATTTCAGTTATATCACAGCGACCAGTGCACCTATCCATGCTTACCTGGAGTTTCTTTTACCAGTACTCTGCACAATATTCTTTCCAAGCCACTGGCTGCTTTCCCACATAACCATTGTCGAAACAATGGTCAGCGGTGAGAGAGGAATGAATCCTGTCGCGACGACTATCATCAATCCTCGGTAACAATTGGCCAAGCCGTGGATCGAACCAGCGACCTCCTGTTCTCAAGTCCTGTGTGCTACCGACTGAGCCACGGGGGCTTGGCACAAAATTTAGGACTTGACAAAATTGAAAATATTTGAAGATGACAAATTAAATGTTGCTCAAACAGTGATTTATGTATTGAGTAGGGTAGAAAATGTGGGAAAAGGAGAAAATGCTGGTTACCCACAATGTTTTCAAAAGCCTTCTTTTTTAGGGTTGTTAAAACTCGGGATTGTGTGGTAAAGAGTTAATTTTTGTGAGATATTGCGCTTTGAAATTATGTACAATATATGAGTCTATTTCAGTGATTGAAATTCTTTCATTTTCATACAATTCCCCATGTGGAAAATCTTCTCTTTTTTTTCCTTTTTGCACAAGACCATGTTTTAAATATACTGTGGTAAAAAAAGGAGGTGCTGGTAACAACCATTATTTTCACATGTTTTAACCCTTTACTACACAATCCCGACTTTTAACAACCCTGAGAGAGAAAGCCTTTGAAAACATTGTAGGAAAAGGAGAAAATGCTGGTAGCCAACATTCTCTCCTTTCCCCACAATGCTTTCTACCCTTCCAAAGACAGAAGTCATAATTTGAGCTGCTTTTAATTTGTTGTGTGCAAATGCTTTCAATTTGGACAAGTCTAAAATTTCTTTGTTTGTTAAAGAATTAATTGTTCAGATATTATTCAAATAGCTGATCCACTTTTTTTAATTTCACACTGTGAGTACTATTATAGAAGTAAATGATAGCAAAATAAGTTAAATGAGTTGAACATTCACAGTAAATATTGAGGCGCCCAAAGAAAACCACTGTGAAAAACATAGTGACAAAATGGAAAATTGTTCATGACAAGGAATTTCTCCAACAGCAACATTGTTCACTCAAAAGTTCCTTCAATCAAATACTAGTATCCATTTTTTTACCTCATTTTTTTTTTTTCAGAAACGCTCAAATTGTTTGAGTCTAAAAACGATGACTCTGTTTAAATTAAAAGTACATGTAACTACCTTCTTGTGGCTGAGTAGGGCTACTAGATGCTGGAGCAGCTGATGTAACAGCTGTACTTGTAATGGTGGTTGTTGCAACTTTTGTTGTTTCTGTTGTTGTGCGCATTGTAGTTGTTGTAGAGGTTATTGTTGCAGTTGATGAGGAAGTTGTCCTTGTGGTTGTTGTTGTTGTTGAAGTTGGAATAGTGGTAGGAACTGTTGCTTTGGTAAGAAGTGGAACTGGAATAATACCTCAAAATGATAATATCTCTTTACCACAAAGCAAAATCTTAGATTTGTTCAAATTGAAAGCATTTTCAGAGGATAATTTAAATGTGGCTAAAATGGTGGAATTTGTTTTGATAGGGTTAAAACATTATGGGAAAAGGAGACAATGCTGGTTACCAGCATTTTCTCCCTTTCCCATGATGTTTTCAAATGGCTTCTTCTTCAATTTCATTAATGACTAAAATTTAGACTTGTCCATATTCATTGTATGTGTTTGACATGTGTCCTTTGACCTTCATTGCAACTTGTTAACCCTGTACCAAACAATCACATGTAACGCCCCAAAGGAAGAGTGCTTTCGAAAACATTGTTGAAAAAGGAGACAATGCTGATAGTCAGCATTTTCTCCACAATGTTTTCATTCCTTTCAGACAAAAAAATACCATTTGAGCCATTTTTAATAGGTCATCTGCAAGTAGTTTCAACAAAAATGAGTCTGAAATTTTGTTGTCTGGTAATTTCAAGTCCTTAGTATCATAAGTACTACACAAAGACTCTGCAATGCCTTGCCCATGGGAACAAACACACCCAGTGCAGCCAGAGGAGATTAAACCAAGAACCTTTGGATTTGCAATCTAACATCAAAACCCTTTAAGTGCCTTTTCAACAATAGTTGCTTTTGCAGAAAGTGTAAATCAAGATCAGACTGCACAAAATGTACAGCCTGATTTTTTTTGTCTACACTACATGTTTTTCTGAATTATTCTGTACAAAAGTAACCTTGAAGTTACTCTTTGTAGGGTTTTAGTTCTGAATGGAAATGTCTGGTTGGTTTATGTGGCACTCTAAGGATAAACCACCAAGTACAAAACCTATACAGTTCTAGTATACATGGCTGAAACATTTAACCATGTAACAAACAAACCTGTGTTTTAACAACTTTAAAGTAAGAAACTTTTGAAAACATTGTGGGAAAATGAGAAAATGCTGGTAATCAGCATTTTCTCCTTTTTCCATAATGTTTACTACCCTTTTAAAGACATATGCCATCATTTTGGTTACATTTCATGTGTTGTCTGCAAATGTTTTTCAGTTGGAAATTTCTAATATTTTGTCCTTTCATAAAAGGCCAAAAGGAAGCCAAATACATACAAGAATGCTTTGGGAAAACACTCAGGGAAAATTATCTATAACTGATTGTGTTGAGCATTGGCTCCTTTTTCTCTCCACTATTTTAGAGGCTGTTTACGAAACAGCAATGCTGCCATACATTTTGCATGCATTAGTTTTGTCATAATATTGCCATCATACCTGAAGTTACACTGGTAAATCTGTTAAACTTTGTGTAATCATGTATGTGTAAGGTGTCATTGATGCAGTAGTCAATTGGACTAAGAACACTTGGTGGCCTACAGCAATAGTAACATGTGGTACCATTGGTTGGTGTCCCATTGCCAAAACAACCTGCGGTGGCTATAGTCCTTGCATAGTCGTGTTCACAGAGAGGTTGTACACTGCATCTGAGAGTAAAATACAAGCAAAAGCACTGCCAACGCTTGGCTGCAGATGCTTGATTTTCAGTGAGAACTCTAAATCTAAAAAGGGGCATAAATCTGTCAAAAATACTTTGATGATTAGTTGCCTTTGTTGTGTAGGTTCCCCTTTTGATAATTAACAACTTGTCCAAGATGGAATCAAATATCTTCTGACAGTAATAACAGAGATATTATAAAATGTCAAAGTTTCCGCACGGCGACCCAGACGACGCAAACAACAACAATGCTAAGGCTATGATAATACCTCAATGTTTCTCGTCAAAAACAGCCAAACTAAATAAACTCTGAGAAAAGAGGGCTTAATGTATCTTGGTAGCGCAATTTACCAAGCAAATTGTCCTATGATATGGACCCAATTTTGTCCAAAAAAAAAACCCAGCCAAACAGTGAAGTAGCAAGGTCATTGAATATCCAGAAAATTTTCCAATAACAAAATGCATAGACAAAGGTCAGCCTGTGAAGACTGTGCAGGCTGACCTCAGTCAATCATTTTTGCTCATGGATTAAACCCCTTTTCACAGAGCATGATTCAAATGTATGTAATTTGTTGTAAGTATCAAATACGAATGACTGTGATAGTTTACTGAACTCAAATTGCCCTGAAACTAAGTTGCTTCAGAGACTTTGACAACACCCTAGTAAAATCATCATTATAAACATGGTTTAGCTCTTTACCAGACAGCATAATTTTAGACTTTTCCAAAATGAAAGAACTGGCAGACGACAAATTAAGCACGACAAAAATGATGGAATTTGTCTGTGATAGGATAGAAAACATTGTGGGAAAAGGAGAAAATGCTGCTTCCCAACATTTTCTCCTTTTCCTATAATATTTCAAAATGCATCTTAGTTAGGGTCCTTAGACTTTTCCAAAATGAAAGAACTGGCAGACGACAAATTAAACGCGACGAAAATGATAAAATTTGTCTGTGATAGGATAGAAAACATTGTGGGAAAAGGAGAAAATGCTGGTTATTTTCTCCTTTTCCTACAATGTTTCAAAAGGCATCTTTGTTAGGGTCCATAAAACTGTGGATTGTGTGGTTAAGGTGAATACGTATGAAAAGATTGTGGCAGCAGAGAAAGATGTTTGAAGCAATTCTTTTCACAAACAACAATTTTAATGTTGCCCAAAAGACAGAATTTCCCTTTAAAAAGGCTCAAAACATTGTTGAAAACAGGGAAAATCTTTACGAACAATGTTTGTTAAAGGATTCTCCCTATGGGTTCTTAACCCTTATGCGACTAAGTCCGACTCACAGACCTTATGCAGTCTGATCTTGGATCTACACTGTCCGATAAGGAGATATTTCCCCAACCCCCATAACTTTGAAAAAGTAACATTTTGGTATTCACAACCACCTTGAAAGTTTCATTTAAGTTATTTAACAGGATAAGGGTTAAAAGGATTTCTTGGTAAAGATAAAATATCAAGTACTCACTGTACTTTGGTTTTCCATTCAGAACCTGTATACTGTTTCATATACTGACAGAATTCACATTCCCCCATAAAATGTCGTCTAGAAGTGTAAAGATCTTTCCGGCACTTTCTCTCAGAACAATCATTTGAACGGATATCATCAAAATCATTGCAGAGACAGCATTCTTAAAGGTAAAAGTCATTATCGAAAAAAAAAATGGAAACTTGCACAATTAACACTTTACAACACAACCCCTTGTTTTAATGAACCTAGGGAAGAAGCCTTTTGAAAACATTGTGGGAAAAGGAGAAAATGCTGGTAACCAGCATTTTCTCCTTTTCCCACAATGTTTTCTATCCTATCGCAGACAAATTCCAATATTTTCGTCGCATTTAATTTGTTGTCTGCCAATTCAGCTTTTTCTCCTGTTCCCACAATGTTTTCGAACCATTCTGATACAAATCCCACCATTTGAGTATCATTTGGCTAGTCTAAAATGTTATTGTTGGGTAAAGAGTTACCTCATAACCATTTCTATAGAAAATCTGCTTAATATGATCATTTTGACCCGAACCACACACTAGGGATACCCATGTGCTCTAAGTATTCTACTTTCAAATTTTGATACTAGGATCTAACCTCTTTACAGTCACTACCAATGTTTAACTCTATACCACACAATTCCCAGTTCAAACATCCTTGGAAAGCTTTTGGAAACATTATAAGAAAAGGAGAAAATGCTGGTAACCAGTATTTTCTTCTATTCCCACAATGTTTTCTACCCTTTTAGAGACCAATCTCATCATTTCAGCTACATTTGAATTGTGGGTTGCAAATGCCCTGATGACTAAGTCTCAAATTTTCTGTGGTGAAGGAATACAATTCTACATCTAACACTGGCAGAAAACAATATTAACCCTTAGGCTGCTAAGCGCACCTCAATGACTTTATGCGGACAGTGTAGATCAAGATCAGACTGCACAGAATGTGAAGTCTGATCTTGGATCTACACTGTCCAATAAGGAGATATTTTTTCTCCAAAGAGTAACTTTGAAATAGCAACATTTGGGTTTTTAGATTAGCGAAGCTAGTCTATAGGCATCATGACTGACCTAGAGTCAAAGTAAACAAAAAACCCCACAGTTGCCAAATACTGCCTCACAGAAAAATACTTCTTTCTGTTAAAAATCTTAATTCTGTTACACATGACGATTTAAAAAAAAAAAAAACACTAAATCTCTACCACTCCAATTTGAACATGTCGTCTTACAAAATAATAAACTGAACAAGATGCCATTTACAAGGTACAAAATATTTGCTTATATGTAAATTAAGTGACCTATGGAAAGCAGAGACTCACTTATTCCTACACCATTGTAACATGAATTAAATCTATAAACAGATATTGCCTAGGTGACTTGTAGCAAATCCCAGCTGTATGAACCCTCAGTGGACAGGGAACCCTTGTCATTCCTTCAGTCATTCATTATTTAGATCAATGTGTACAGTTAAACTCTTATCTTAAACTGTTATTTTATGTCTTGAATATTAACCCTTTACCAAAAAATCCCAAATTTTAACGACACCTGGGAAGAATCCCTTTGAGAACATTGCGGGAAAAGGAAAAAATGCTGGTAACCATCATTTTCTCCTTGTCCCACATTGTTTTCTGCCCTTTTGGAATCAGGTTTCATCAGTTCAGCCACATTTAATTTATGGTCTTCAAAAGCTTTGAATTTGGACGAGTGTGAAATTTTTCATTTTGTAAAGAGAGTTAAATAGTTAACCACATCTTGTGCTGTTGGATATGTACTAATTGATTACATGGTGTTTAACGCTGTTTCCAGTGATAGTGCGGTGGCTAGAGCACCTATCCAGGCTTTCCTGGAGTTTCTTTTACCAGCACTACCACGACTGAATGACCTTTTGAGGACAGTGTGGATTAAGTTCATACTATACAGAGCGTGCAGTCTGATCTTGGATCTACACTGTCCGATTAGAGGATATTTTTTTCCAAAATGAAACTTTGAAATAGCAATACTCAGGTGTTTACCATCAGTTTAAAAGTTTCATTTAACATTTTTTAGCATTTTAAGGGTTAAACTTAAATTGGATTATAGTTAACCATCAGCATGCATAGCTCCGGCAGCTCAGTCAGTAGCATAGAGGACTTGAGAACAGGAGGTCGTTGGTTCGATCCCAGACTTGGCAAATTTCTTTCCGACGATTAATGATCTAGACATTGCGACAGGATCCATTTCTCTCTTATGTTTTGGCGATGGTTATGTGGGAATGCAGCCAGGGGCTTGGAAAGAATATTGTGCAGAGTACTGGTAAAAGAAACTCCTGGAAAGCATGGATATGTGCACTGGCCACTGCTACATAACTGAAATAATGTTGAAAACAGGGTTAAACACCATAAAAACAATCAGTCAATCAATCAAATTCGCTAGTCTGTCAGTACTTTCAGTACTTTGATTACTATTGGCTTGAAAGTTTCCTTCAAGTTATTTAGCAGGATAAGGGTCTAACTAAATTTGTGTGCTGGCTTTTCAGCTCACTGTGTCAGTGAAATACTCATAAGCAACACAATTACAGTAAGCCTGTACAGCTTACAAGCTCTGATTTTCCTTGCCATCACTTGTTCCATCAAGTAATTTCATAAACATAAATTACATGTGATGAAAAGTCCATCTTGTACCTCTGTGATACATTATACTAGGCAAGTTATTCCAGTATCATCTGTCCATAAAATCCATTTTGTATAACAACCAACTAAATCATAACATAGACTGGTCCTTGGACAAGCAGAAAACTGACCAATAGCAAAAAGTTTCGGCCCAGGTCAGCCTGCACAGACTGTTCAGGCTGACATAAGTCAATACTTTTTGTAGATGCATTAAGCCCCCTTTTTTTACAGAGCAAGGCTCAGAGTATAC
This sequence comes from Tridacna gigas, assembly GCA_945859785.2. NCBI lineage: Eukaryota > Metazoa > Mollusca > Bivalvia > Cardiida > Cardiidae > Tridacna > Tridacna gigas. The sequence continues at coordinate 25,861,308 of OX244028.2, forward strand.
TTGTTTCAGGTGGGAACGAGATTCATACAAAAATGTCTGACAGCTTCAATTCAACATCAGACTGCATGTTCTGTGTAGTGAGACTGCAAGTTCTATGCAGTCTGCTCTTGATCTACACTGCCGACATAAATACCTGGTATTTTGCTAACAAAGTATCAGCTAAATGTCAGTGAGTGAAACAGATGACCTGATAATAACGTACCCACTTGAAAGGTTCTTGCTCTTTTTTGACGTACAGGTGCATCAACTGCCGACTGATATTCCTGTGTCAATTCTGAAACGAATCAAATATTGACAATTGGAACAAGACTAGAGTAAACATCTAAAAAAAAAAAAAGGGAAAAAGCATTTATGAATGATATGTACAAGGTTGTGGGGAAAAGAGCAACTCACTTGTAAAATGTGAATTGATCCTTTACCCTAAGGTTTTCCATACAATCAACTTTTACCAAATGACAAATCATTACAATTGTGCAAACTGAAGCATAGGCAGATGATAAATTATATGTATGTCAAATGATGGATTTTGTGTTTGAAAGGACAGAAGACCTTGTGGAGAAAGGAGAAAATGCTGGTTGCCAGCATTTTCTCCTTTTCCCACATTGTTTTCAAAAGCCTCCTAAGTTGGAGTCATTAAAACTTGGGATAGTGTGGTAAAGGGTTAGATAAAGATTCCTTTCATAAAAATAATCCTTTGTGTAATGACTTTCTTCCTGCTTACAATCTACAGCTTTAAAAAAACAAGACCACTGCATGTAGGTGCTTTATTGCTCAGATGCAGATGCTTGATTTTGAGTGAAAATTCTACGTAAAAAAGGGGCTTAACTATGTCAAAAATACTTTTATGGTTACCTGCCCTTGTTGTATAGGTTCCCATTTTGATAATTAACAAGTTGTCCAAGTTTGAAACAAATACATGTATCTTCAGTAAAAAGAGAGGTATTATAAATGTCAAAGTTTTTCCAGGACTAAGTAGATGACACTGCCAGGGTTACGACAATATCTTGACATTTTCTTCTAAAACAGCCCAGCTGAAAAGATGGAAAATGAGCAATTCCTTATTACAAGAAATTGCTCCCTTTGGAATTATGTTTAACATCCTGTTGAAAAGCAATACACACATGAACTTATTTTATATTATTTGTTTGACATACATAACCTTGTCTGTGTTGTATGTGTTTGACATACATGGACATGAACTTACCTGAAGTTACATAATTGAAAAACATGAACTTGCCTGTGCAACATATTTCATTAATTTACATGTTGTGTGTATTGTACATACATGAACTTACCTGTATTGCATACTTACCGTACTTGCATTGTGTATTATACAATGAACTTATACTTGTATTGTATATTGCACATACATGAACTTACTTGTATTGAGTATCATTCAATGAACCTACTTGTATCACACATACATGAACTTACCTGTATTGGAGATAAACTTACTTTATTACATGTTGTTCATACATAAACCTACTTGCATTATGTACTGTACATACATAAAGGCTACATTATTCCTATACACAAGAAAGATAACCCCAATGAAGCGGCAAATTATCGAGGTATTACACTGCTCAGCAATTTAGGTAAATTATTTGCAAGCGTACTAGACGCCAGAATAGAGCAATGGTATAATGAATATAATATATTATCTGACGCTCAGTTTGGATTTCGGAAGAAAAGGAGCACAGTAGATGCTTTGTTTGTTTTAAAAAACCTAATCGAACATGTCTTGTATTCCAAGGGTCGTTTGTATTGTGCCTTTATTGATCTAAAGAAGGCCTTTGACTCTGTCTACAGAAATGCGCTCTGGTTCAAGCTTTTTAATATGGGTTTCGACGGGAAAATACTCAATATTTTCAAATCTATGTATTCTTGTGTTAAATCATGTGTAAAATATAACAATACTGAATCAGACTTTTTTGATATAGGTGTTGGGTTGTTTCAGGGACAAAATAACTCCCCAGCTTTATTTGCATTATTTCTAGAAGATCTAGAGCTATTTTTACAAGAAACAGATACCTGTGGTTTGAAACTGTCCGATATTTGTATTATATTACTTCTCTTTGCTGATGACATGGTAGTTTTGGGCAACTCCCCGACCGATTTACAACAAAGTCTGAATAGACTCAATCAGTATTGTACAAAATGGGGTCTAGAGGTGAATACGTCTAAAAGTAAAGTAGTTGTCTTTAGGTCCCGCGGAAACTTACGTAATAACGAAAAGTGGATTTATGGTAATGACTACCTAGAAGTTGTGGATAATTTTAACTATTTAGGGGTGTGTTTTAATTATACGGGATCTTTTAATTTAAATGTTCAGAATATAAAGGGAAAATCCTTGAAAGCTATGCATTTATTATATAACAATGTCAAAATACACCACACTAAACCCGATATATCGATGCGATTGTTTGACACATTTGTTGGATCAATCATAAATTATGCTTGTCCAATTTGGGGCTTCACCAAGTCAAAAGACCTAGAACAAATTCATCTTAAGTACTGCAAGTGGATTTTAGGGGTAAAAAGTAGAACGTGCAATGCGGCAGTTTATGGAGAATTAGGTCGATATCCAATATACATTTCACGATATGTTCAAATTATAAAATATTGGTTGAAATTATTGGATACTGACAATATTATTTTACAAAGAGTTTATGAAGACGCTAAACAAAGATTACATCGTGGTTTTAAAGGATGGTTACACAATGTTCAACATTTATTATACATGTACGGTTTTGCAAATGCATTCGATAATCCGCAAAATTTAAACGTCGAAATGTTTCTCCATCACTTTAAACAGAGGTTAATTGACTGCTTTCAGCAGAAGTGGAATGCTGATTTATCTAAAAATGAAGTTTTAAAACCAGTTTATGTGTATCTGAAATAACACTTTTCGTACGAACCATATTTAAATTTAGTTGACTCGTATAAAGCAAGAGTATGTCTTACCAAATTAAGAGTAAGCGCGCATAATTTGAATATTGAGTGCTTAAGATACGGAAGGGATCGTAAACCGCGTGCTGAAAGATTATGTCATTTATGCAACAATGGCGACATTGAGGATGAATTTCATTTTGTTTTAAAGTGCATCAAATTTCAAAATTTAAGGCAACAATTTATTAAGAAATATTATTATAAAAAACCCAGTATGTTCAAATTCGTATCTCTCTTGAAAACAAATAATAGGAAAGAAACTATAAATCTAGGTAAATTCTTGTTACAGGCATTCGAAGAAAGAAAGAAACTTTTGTCGTAGTGTTATCCTCTCCCCAATAATCAAAGCAAATTTAAAAACTAATTCAGACATTAAGATTCCATAAACATTGTTTGGAGACAAAAATAATGAAGCCTTCTCCTAAAATAAAAACTTTTAAAGTCGAATCATAATGAGATCTACCCTTTCACTACATCTAGAGATATATAGGAAAGAAAAGAGGAAACCTGGAGAGCGAAAGAGAGAGAGAGAGAGAGAGAGAGAGTACTTGTAACTTGTTATATATGTATTAATAAATATATTGGACATAGAAGAGAGAGAGACAGAGAGAGAGCGAGAGAGAGAGAGAGAGAAAACAGAGACAGAGAGAGCGGTACTTGCATTTTGTTACATACATATTAATCTTTAACCAAAAAAGCTCGTGTTTTCAACCACCCTGAAATGGGAGACTTTGTAAACATGGTGGAAAAAAGGAAAAATGCCGGTAACCGGCGTTTCCTACTTTTTCCACCGTGTTTTCTACCTTTTTTAAAGATATAGCCCATCATTAAAGTCTTACTTTATTTGTCGTCTGCAAAAATGTTCAATTTGGAGCGGTCTAAAATTATGTCCCTTGGCAAAGAGTTAAATATAAATAAATTTGTCCGAGAGACAGAGTACTTTGAATATTTTATATTCGTAAATTGATCAAATATACAATCATGATGTAATTTTGAGAGCGAAAGGGCGGTGATAGAAAATGTGAGAGTGAGAGAGAGAGAGAGAGAATTGTATCACGTGGGACATTTTGAAAATTATTTTGATTGTAACTGACTATGTACAGGATGTATAAGTCAATAAAGTCATTCATTCATTCATTCATAAACTTACCTGTATTACATACTGTACATACATTAACTTACCTGTGTTGAGATTTCTTCTGCCATGAGTTGAAGGAATCAAGTTACAATTACAAGGTGTGCTAGATAGCTTGGAGTCACAGCAGAAAATACAAACAATTCCATTTGGTGAAGCTTTGTTTGCCACAATGGGGCTACATCTGATGACATCATTCTCTTGGGTATGTAAGTTACACTCAATCTCCAGCACACAACTTGCAACGACAACAAACTTGTTAACTCTTTACAACACAATCCAGAGCTTTAAGGACCGTGAAAGAGATGGCTTTTGAAAACTTTGTGGGGAAAGGAGAAAATGCTGGTAATCAGCATTTTCTCCTTTTCCCATCATGTTTTTCTAGCTTTTCGCAGAGAAATCCAATCATTTCTGCCCCCATCATGTTTTTCTAGCATTTGGCAGACAAATCCAATCATTTCAGCTGCATTTTATTTGTCGTCTGCAAAAGTTTTCAATATGGACAATTCTTGAATTTTGCTGTGTGGTAAAGAGTAAACATCAGACTTGTCAACCTTTAGTATCACCACTCAAAATCTGGTAAAAGTAACACTATAGGAAAACTTTTAAAATATAAGGACATGCAATTACCCTGTTAAAGTTATACTGAAAACATTGTAGGAAAAACAAACAGTCATTTGTTAAAAAATGATGCATTTTAACTTTTACATGTATTGGTTTTAACCCCTAAATGCCTTTCACAACTACAGTTACTCTTGTGGTGAGTGTAGATCAAGGTCAGACTTCACAAAATGTGCAGTGTGATCTTTGATGTACACTGTCACCCTGGCTGAAAAAGTATAGACTACAGCCATTATGATATTGCAATTATTCTGGTCATATTTCTAAACAAAAAATGTCTGATGGGTTTATTCAGCACTCTTTTTAAGTTTAAAATTTTCCCACTGCAGAGGAATTTAACCCTTTACCACACAATCCCTAGCTTTAACGACCCTGAGGAAGAAGCCTTTCAAAAACATTGCAGGAAAAGGAGAAAATGCTGGTAACCAGCATTTTCTCCTTTTCCCACAATGTTTTCTACCCTATCTAAGACAAGTTACATAATTTGATTCACATTTCAATTGTCGTCTGCAAATGCTTTCAATTTGGACCTGTCTACATTTTTGTCGTTTGGTAAAGAGTTAACTCCACTGCAATATAATATTTTCTATCTATACATTTGCAGATGACAACTGAATATACTGGTATTAGGTATATTGAATGATGATCCAGCCATTATTATCCACTATTGCCTCTATGAATATGATATAAGTACAATTATCCTTGCAGCACTTTAAAGGGGTTCTTTAGATTTTTTGCTGAAAAACATAGTTTTGATAAACACTGATGAATACAACAAAATATACATTTCTATACAAACGTTAAGAAACTGGACATTTACATGTGTTAACCCTTTCCCAAACAAGCCCTGGTTTTCACGTGTCTGCAGTACAAGTCTTTTGAAAACACTGTGGGAAAAGGAGAAATTGCTCGTAACGAGCAATTTCTCCTTTTCCCACAGTGTTTTCTACCCTTTTTGAGACCTTTCTGCCATTTTCATCAAATTTAAAATTGTCGTCTGCAAACTCTTTCAGTTTGGACCAGTCTCAAATTTGTCGTTTGGGAAAGGGTTAAAAAGGTGCAAATTTTGTGTTAAAAATACATTTGTCATTTTTATGAGATTAAATATGAGGCCATCATTCTTACTTGAGTATGATCCAACATAATCAGCTGGTGTTTAATTTGATCATGTGCAACTTCCACAAACCTTTGCAAAATTCTGGCACACAATCTAAAACTACCTAAAGAGTTTACATAGCCCATTAATGAAAAACTTTTGAAAAAATATTTTTTCTCAAAGTTATCTTTCTTCTTCACAGATTGTTTGCAAGCTATCACCTGGCTTTGATGGAAGGGGGAAAAGGAGGTGAAAGGAAAGAAATTTTACTATAAACACTTTACCAAACAGTACTGTATGTTAATGACCCTGATGAAGAATTCTTTTGAACACACTGACGGAAAAGGAGAAAATGCTGGTAACTAGTATTTTTCTCCTTTTCCCACAATATTTTCAACCCTTTTAAAGACAAATTACACTATATAAGTCAAATTCAGTTTTGTCGTCTGCAAATGCTTTCAAGTAGGCAACTCTAAAAGTTTATCGATTGGTAAAGAGTTTAACCCTTTACCACACAATGACGCTTTTTAACGACCCTGGGGAAGAAACCTTTTGAAAACATTGTGGGAAAAAGAGAAAATGCTGGTAACCAGCATTTTCTCCTTTTGCCACTATGTTTTCTACCCCATCAAAAACAAATTCCATCATTTAACTCTTTCACTACTAATGACGACTTAAGGGGCTTTTGCAGATGATGTAGATCAAGATCAGACTGCACAGAACGTGCAGTCTGATCTTTGATCTACATCATCCGCTAGGCTATGCTACACTATGATGCAATTCAGTTTCAATAGCAGTGGGAATCTTCTTTTAGACCTGGAAAAAAGTGGAATTTCTTGAGTTAGTAGTGAAAGAGTTAAGTCACATCTAAATAATTATTGTCGTCTGGAAATGCTTTCAATTTGAACCAGTCTGAAATTTTGTTGTTTGGTAAAGGTTTAAAATACCTACCTCTTTGAGACCCTGATCAGGTTTCCTGTGCTGTCATAGGACAGTCTATTCTGACACAATCCATTACAAAGCTTTGTTGTATCATTGCAGTTCTTACCATCCAAACTTTCACATACAGAGCACACTGTCAAAACAGATGTCTTATCATAACTATCAAATTCAAATTTTTACCCGTTGTCAAAATTTTAGACTTGACAAATACAGCGTGACTTAAATGATGGATTTTGTGTTTGAATGGGCAGAAAATTTTATGGTGGCCCTTCAAGCATTTCTTATGACATATGTCATTTGCAATATAGACTTATTGTTGCCCATAGTGCATAGACCACTTTTGAAAACATTGTGGCCAAGGCAGAAATCCCCTGATATAATCAGTTTGTCCTTTTACCACAAATTTCTCACACATACTTCTTGATTAAACATTCATTTCTATTTTAAAAGGATACCCTCATGTATGCTTGCTGCATATCAATTTCAGAAGAGTATCCGTTCACTCTTTACTAGACAACAAAATTTTAGACTTGTCCAAATTGAAAGCATTTGCAGAGTACAAAATAAATGTTACTCAAAAATTGAAATTTGGTTTGGGAAGGGAACAAAACATTGTGGGAAAAGGAGAAAATGCTGGTTACTAACATTTTCTTCTTTTCCCACAATGTTTTAAAAGTTTTTTTTGTCAGGGTCGTTAAAAGTCGTGATTATGTGGTAAAGGGTTAAGCCAAGGTTGTGTGTTTAAGCACTAGGTCATCCAAATTCTTGGAATTTCAAATAAAAAATGTTTTCAACGAATTTTACAAGTTGCAAAGTTTTAAAACACCCTTCAAATTATGTACCATATGTTATACTCCCGACAAGTTTCAGTGTTTGTTTGCCTAATTTACCACTTTCAGTTTGAAAATTTCTTTTACTGACATCGTTATTAAACATTTTCTCTCAGGACACTCTTCTGCCATTTCTATGAAAACTGTGGATGGAGAAGAAGTTGCATAAACAGTTTTACAACTTCATAGTCAAATCTAGTTGACAATGCTATCTTGAAAAACAAGTAACATGAAACAATGCTGTTTCCTCTCAAACAAGGACAAAAAAATTAAAGAAAAAAAGGGTCTTGCCCTAAGACAATAGGGAACAAACCACAGGCACATGAGCTAGAGATCCAAACACTTCATTATATCTGATCTGAATAAGGTTTGACCCTTTACCAAACATTCAAACTTTATTGATCCCTCGAGAGCAAGCTTTTTAAAACATTGTGGAAAAAGAAGAAAAACATTTAGGCCTCTAGTAAAAGGTGAAATGAGGTGACACAGGTGGCTTCAGATAACCCTTTACCACACAATCCCGAGCTTTAGCGACCCTGAGAAGGTAGGCCTTTTGAAAACATTGTGGGAAAAGGAGAAAATGCTGGTAACCAGCATTTTCTCCTTTTCCCACAATGTTTTCTACGCTATCAAAAACAGAAATTATCATTTGAGCTATATTTCATTTGTTGCCTGCAAATGCTTTCAGTTTGGACTTGTCTAAATTTTTTTTGTTTGGGAAAGGTTTAATTGCCAAGGTTTAGGTGCTAAAAAATGTAAAAATCAAAGTCCAAACCACTTGACTATGATTGATATGAATGTATTACCTTTGAATGATGAGACAGTGGTGGTTGAAGTTTCAGTTGTAGTCGTATCGGTGGTACTTGCAGAGGCAGTAGTGGGTGTGGTAGTAGTGGAGGTACTGGTGGTGCCAGGGCTGTTGGTGAGTGAACTAGTGGTAGTGCTGGTTGTTGTTGTAGTAGTAAGGGCTGGCGCTGAAATGTCAACATCAAACTTTGCACAATAACTCACAGCTATATAACTTAGTCTAAATAAATATGACTTACTTTTGGAAACAAAAAAAATTTAGACTATGTAATTCCAAGACATTTTCAAATGACAAATTAAATATGGTTCAAATCGAAGGATTTATGTTTGAAAGCGCAGAAGACGTATGGGTAAAGGAAAAGAAATGCTGTTTACCAGCATTTTCCCCTTTTCCCACAAAGTTTCTGAAAGCTGTCTTTTTCAGGGTCATGGAAACATGAGATTGCTTGGTAAAGGTAACTCTTTCACTGCTAAGCACCACTCAATGCACCTTTTGTGGATGCTGTAGTTCAAGATCTGACTGCATGATTTGTGTAATCCTGTCACCACAATAATCTGCTATGTAGAGGCTTTACGGACACAAAGAACTGTAAAATCAGCATTTTCTTCATTTCCAACAATTTTTTCTATCCTGTATCATTCAAGCTACCACCACTTTGTCACCCCCAAAATTAATGCTTTTAATAAGGAAAAGGGTAAAATTGTGTCAGAGTTAACCCTTTACTAGACGACAATATTTTAGACTTGTCAGTATTAAAAACATCTGATGAGAAGTTAGATGTGGCTAAAATGATGGGATTTGTCTTTGAAAGGATAAAAAACATTGTGGGAAACTGAGAAAATGCTGGTTACCAGCAATTTCTCTTTTTCTCCCAATTGTTTTCAATAGCCTTCTTACTCAAGGTTGTTAAAACTTTGGAGTTTGACAGTTTAAATTGTCAGTTGAACAAAATTCAAAACAGTATCAGAGGAGCTGAACTTTTGAAAATACCACTTTCCCTGATGTATTTCACACATAAAGAAAAGCTTCGAAAAATATTAAAATTCAGTGAAAACATCAAAAAGTCGCAACTCCAAGACATATGAACAAATAAATGTGGAGAAGGTCAGAGAGTAAACAGCAGTCAGGCAGTTGTCATAATCCTACCTCTGCCGACAAATATGGCATGCAGCAGCTTGGTCACCTTTCTAAGCACTAACCAGCAACCATACAGTGCACTGCTTCACAATCACAGAGAGTAATGCACCAAACTGCATCACTGTAAAAGCTAGCTCAGCAGCATGGATGGTTTCATTGCTTTATACTTGAATGCTCACTGACACAGACCATGTGGATCATAGTCAGACAGAACACAATGTGCTGTCTAATCTTGGATACACAGTCTGATATATTTTGTTAGATATTATGGGTAGTTTAGCCTTAAATCTACAATGCATGTATTTGTATCAATACTACAGAGGGCTTGTCCAGGAAAAACCGCTTTAGGATCTAGCAGAAATTCATTTAAAATCTGAAGGAAGGGGGTTTAGAAAATGATGAAATTTGTGGGTGGTACCCCCCTTTTTTCCCTTTTTCTTAACATCCGCCCCCACCCCAGCTTCCTGTTTTGGAACAGCTCTGCTTGAAAACATAACATGGGCTGAGAACTTTTAAGATTAACCTCACCTAGAACCACACCAGTAAATCTGTTAAACTTTGTATAACCATTTGCATGCAGTGTGTCGTCAATGCAGTAGTCTATTGGACTAAGAACACTTGGTGGCCTACAGCAATAGTAACATGTGGTGCCATTGGTTGGTGTCCCATTGCCAAAACAACCTGCGGTGGCTACTGTCCTTGCATAGTTGTGTTCACAGAGAGGTTGTACACTGCATCTGGGGGTAAAATAAAGTAGATAACATTATTGAGTTAAATATAAGAAAATATTGTGACAAAGGCTCAAAATGCTGGTTTTGAATATCATTGTTTCTCACATTATAATGATATCCAGACCTTAACACTTTCAGTGCCAAATATATAAACTTGACATCTTTAAACTGCTGAAAATACAATCCACTGAAACTCATAAAGATTTAAATATCTTATAGGCTTGACTAAACAAGCTGACTGTATAGATCCAGCTGATTACCAGCATTTTCTCACAATGTTTTCAAAAGCCTCTTTCCTTAAGGTCATTAAAATGGGAGTCCTTTAACTCTTTACCAAATGACAAAATTTTAAATGTGTCCAAATTGAAAGCATTTGCAGACGACAAATTAAGTGTGACATAAATGATTGATTTTGTCTGTGATAGGATACAAAACATACTGTTGGAAAAGGAGAAAATGTGGTCACCAGCATTTTCTCCTTTTCAAACAATGTTTTCAACAAAGGCCTTTTTTTTTAGGTTGTTTAAAGTTGGGATTATGTGGTGAAGGGTTAAAGCAGTGAGCTGCATAATACAGGTATCCAGTGTATGTACTACTATACTTGCATTTTGGAAAAGCGTAGTTACACAATAAGTATTGTCTTGCAGCTTCATGTTGTTAACATGCTTTACTGCAGGGTCACTGCTTATTTCATTAACCCCTAAAGCACTGAATAAACTTATTAGGCATTTCATATCAGACAACTTACCACATTTTGTGCAGCCTGATCTTGATCTACACTGGCTGCACAGGCAACTGAAAAGAGCTTTACGGGGTAAGCTGCTTTATAATTGATTGGTAAAGGATTAAAAGTATATGAGCTAAGCTCTGGGAAAAGGGGGATTAATGCATCTGCCAAAAGTATTGACCCATGTCAGTGCTGCACAGGCTGACCTAGTTTGAAACTTTTTGCTATATGTAAATTTCTGCATGTCCAAGGACCAGATTACCTCAAGATTTTGTTGGTTGTCCTACAAAATGGAGTTTATGGATTCATAATTATGTGATAACTTGCTTGGTATAATGCATCACAGAGATGCATTAAAACCCCTTTTGCCAGAGCATTGCCAATGTTATATAATTGATAAATTGATACTCACTGTACTTTTGTCTTCCAGTTTGTCCCAGTGTACTGTTTCATGTATTGACAATATTCACACTCTGCAATAAGGTGGCGTCTTGAACTGTATAAATCCTTTTGGCATTTCTTTTCAGAACAATCATTGCTTCTAATGTCATCGAAATCATTGCAGATACAGCACTCTGAAAACCAATGAGAAAAAAATCTGTGGTTCATAGGAGTCTTTCTGCTAAGAGTTTGTCAAGTGTTCCAATTTCATTACAGATCCTAAGTTGGTTAGCCTTTTTATCAGATATTAACCTAAACCTTTAACACACTACAAAATCTCAGATTTTCCTAAACTGAAAGCCTTTGCAGATGACAAATTAAATAGGGTTCTCATGATGAGATTTGTCTGTGAAAGGATAGAAAATATTGAGGAAAAGGGAGAAAATTGTGGTATTCAGCAAATTTTCCTTTAAATCCCACCATGTTTTCAAAAGCCATCATCCTCAGGGTTATTTTTATTGGAGAGGTCATCAGACCTCTCCAACAGTGGTGAGTTTAAAAGGCAGACTGCCACAGAAATCACTGTCTAAATCCATTTGTTTCTGCGAAATTGTTCTGATATACAGTCTATTTCGTCATGGTTTTATAAACAAACCGAAATCAAAAAACTGAAATCGGAAATAAACGTTTTCTTTTATATGACAGATTTCCAAAAAGATTTATTATACTATATTGATAGTAAATGATCTCTCCAATAATTGCAATTTTTCATTAAACAAATAAATCAAAGCAGAGAGAAAAAAAAATTTGTTAAAAAAAAAAAAAAAGTGAAAGAACACCGCGGGAAAAGATCACATGACTTTATAAACTGGTACCCGTTGTATCTCCCGTAGCCGTCCGATAGACAACAGGCAACACCCGATTTATCGACGGCAGCTATTGGTTTTCATATGTACCAAATCCACCAATCAGACAGCTCGTAGCAGAATGCCTTAATTTGTTTTAAAATAATCAAACAATATTCTATCTTTGGCCAAGATTTTCATGATAGACAAAGATTTTTCTGACCGTTATCAATTTATCAAAATTGGTAAAGATTTTAATCTTTTTCGATAATGTCTATTACTGTGCATAAATAAGATTACAATTTAAATTTTCAAGTCTTGCGTTATCTCATGAAATCTCGAAACGGGCAGAAACTCAACTTGTAAGCATTTGGTGTTACCTGTTGTTGATACGAAGATCAATAACAGGCTGCCAGTTTAGTGACTTTATACTATCTGGAGAATTCGTACCCTGGAGAACTCGTACCCTAACCTCGAGAGCACGAGTTCTCCGGAGAACTCGTACCCCACAAATAGATAGAAATAGGTTGATCAGTATATTTTCAAGTTCTATTTTTCAAAACTGACTCGACTCTAGCATTTTTCTGTTTTATTAAAAAAATCTATGGATTTATAATGATATAGATTTGATGAAATAACACACAGAGCTGCTTCTACTATGCGGGATTGCGAGAATCCTGCGAAAATCAACTTATGAGCGCAAAAGAAAGTCGTGCCTCTTCGCCCTACGTACCGCACACCTCAAAAGAGTCCGTGCTCCTTTGATTTTGGGCAGATTGCGCAGGCTGACATGGGTCGATACTTTTTGCAGATGCATTAAGTGCCCTTTTCTCAGAGCATGGCTCATTTATCTACTTTCTTAAATTTTTAACGTTTAGACAAACAACCTCTTCATTTTACATGTCTGCAGCAGACAACTTTTCAAAATATTGTGGAAAGAGGAGAAGCTGTCAGTCACTGCAGTTTCTCCTTTTGTCACAATGGTTTCCATCACATCAAAGCACCATCTTTCACATTAATTATCAAAGTTTGAATTGTCGTCTGCATGCTTTTTCTGTTTGGGACAGTCAAAAAATTATTGTCTGTTGAAAGATTAGAAAATGTTACATTTAACATGTCTGGTACTAGTACTGTATTATGTATAGGCCACCTTTATTTTTTGTTATCAGGTAAGATTCTTGCCTCTTCAGTGGAATTAGCATATTGTATCAAATTTTAATTGAACGATTTCTCCTTTCCAAAAAGAAAAATTTGGCTTATCTGAGCACACATTACAAACATTCATTAGAGGGTTGTTCCTTTTGAAAATGAGATAAATTGGATAATCATCTTTGGTTTTGAAAAAAATATGCATTTCTGAGCATGTTAATAGCATATGGCCTCCAATTCCTAGAATATTTTAACAATGTGGAACATGTACTGTTTTGTGCCTTTACACCAGCAAGATTAAAAAAAAAAAATGTTTTTTCTCATTCATTTAATGCCTAACTTGTTTGTTTACATCTACCAAAATATATTGAAATCAAAAGCCAATAAACTATTTGAAAACATTGATGCTGACCTCTCCTGGCTTCTTTTCTAAAGAAGCCAACTTGTTTAGGCATTGTTCAGTAAAGGCTTATGACATTGAATTAGTAACACTTAGGTCCTGGGTTAAATCTTGACCCAAAGAACTTATTTACTAAAAAACTATGTACAGGGGGGAAAGGTCTTATTTCCTAGACAGGAAAGTTAATTTCATTTTTTGAGGCCCCAAAGAGCTTTAACCCTTAGGCTGCTAAGGGCAACTCATGAACCTTTTGCAGACTATACTGATCAAGATCAGACTGCAAAGAACATGCAGTCTGATTTTGGATCTACACTGTCTGATAAGGAGATATTTTTCTAGAAAAAAAAATTGAAATAGCAACATTCAGGTTTTTACTCTCGCCTTGAAAGTCTCATGTAACTTATTTTGCAGGTTAAGGGTTAATAATTAGTAGATTAAAAATTAGATTAGAAATTATGATATTAAAAAAAAAAATACATACCAACTACAAAATTGGCATCTCTTGCTTGATGACTAGAATTGTTGACAGATAAAGGATTTGTCTGTATAAAATCTGTAAAATATGAGACATAACAAAGTCACCTGATTTTCTACATACTAGATACTTATTGCTCATTGTAATGTATAGACATCTGAAAACACTGTTGTAATAAATCACGTACATTAAATAGCTCAGTATGAACAAATTCTCTTTTTGCCGTCATCAAACACTAATTGACAATCATAAGACTTCTAACATTACTGTGGTCTCTCAAAGAAGCACAGATCTGGTCTATAGGGTGAAAACAAATTTAAGTGCCTTTACTGACAGTTCAGATCAAGATCAGGACTCTGAAAAAAGAAAATACTGATCTTGGAAAAGCTCCATCCTATATATTGCCATATTCTTGCTGAAAACAGCCCAGAAATTATGATATGCTTTGGAATCTTTTGACAGATCTTAAAATTCTTTTTCATTTGCTCAGTTTTCTGAAAATAAATTGAAAGTCCAGAAAAATATTGAGCAAAAATGTTGTATGGAACATGCAGTCTGATATTGGATCTGTACTGGCAAGTATCTTTTTTTCCCAAAGTACATGCATCCTTAAAATTGCAAAACCAGTGTATCTTTTCCTACCTGAAAATGTCCATTATCATTTTAAATCCTTACCAAATGACCAATTATTGACCCTTCCAAATTAATAGTATCTACAGACAACAAATTCAACATGCTAATTACCAGCATCTTCTCCCGAAATTTTTTTTTAAAAGCCTTTACCCTAGGGTTATCAAAAGTCTGGCTTCTGTGGTAAAGAGTTAAGGTAAATGCAACTTTAGCTATCTATGGCTTAATTACATGACTGTATTGATCCTTTACCGTGTTGGCGTGTGTTAACTCTTTACCAAACGACAAAATTTTAGACCAGTCCAAATTGAAAAGCTTTTGCAGACGACAAAAAAAATGTGACTCAAAAATTGAAATTTGTCTTAGGAAGAGTAGAAAACATTGTGGGAAAAGAAGAAAATGCTGGTTACCAGCATTTTCTCCTTTTCCCACAATATTTTCAAAAGGCTTCTTCTTCAGAGTCGTTAAATGTCGGGATTGTGTGGTAAAGGGTTAACAACCCTGGGAAGAATGCCTTCGAAAACATTGTGGAAGGTAACCAGCATTTTCTCCTTTTGCCATAAAGACTAATTCCATCACATTCAATTTGTTGTCTGCAATGGCTTTGCATGAATTTGGAAAAGTTTAAAATTCTGTCTACTTGTAAAGAGTACACCCTTGTAGGGCTAAACAAATGAAACAGACATTCTCGCTCAGTACTAAAGATGCAGATATTTCAATTACAAAGCTGTTTTGGCAAGAACATATGGAAAAGAGGCATACAGTGAAGATCTAAGATCAGACGGCATGTACTGTGTAGTCTGATAATGATCTTTTCCTGTCCGCATAAACAATTAAATCAAGATCAAGGGCTATAAGGGTTAAATGACCTCCTGTAGAAAATGTTTGTTTTGTTGCAGACCACTCTTAGAAATATTGAGGCAATTTCTCCTTTTGCAGCAACAATGTTTTTACATGCACTCATGTATCAACTCTTAATTCATATTGATTATCCATATTCATTTTGAGCCACGTTCTGTGAAAAGTGGGCTTAATCTGTCTGCAAAAAGTATCGACCCATGTCGACATGGGTCGAACTTTTTGCTCTTGGTCAATTTTCTGCATGGCAAAGGACCATTCCACCTCCAGATCCAGGCGAGTCTTAAACTAAATAGATTTTATGGATCTACAATCATGAGATGATTTGCTTGGTGTAACGTGTCAAGGAGATGCAATAAGCTCCCTTTTGCCAGAGCATAGCTCATTTTATTATAATGCTGCTTTTCTTTCAAGGAAGATATTCTCCAACACTCGAATCAGCACAAATTAAGAACTGTATATAAATACATGTGAAAACATTGTGGCAAAGAGGGAAATTTGTTGTACAAGAAATTTCTAAAATTCCCGCGATATTTTTCAAAAGTGGTCTGTTGCAAGAATCAAAATGTTGTCTGCAAGAGGAAATATACTTCAACCATATTGAAAGCATTAATTTTGCAGACAAAAAACTTCAATTGTTGAACTCTTTACCAAACAACAAAATTTTATACCAGTCCAAATTGAAAGCATTTGCAGACGACAAAATAAATGTGACTCAAAAATTGAAATTTGTTTAGGAAGGGTAGAAAACATTGTGGGAAAAGGAGAAAATGCTGGTTACCAGCATTTTCTCCTTTTTCCCCACAATTTTTTCAAAAGACATCCGCCTCCAAAAGTCAGGATTTTGTATTAAAGGGTTACCTTGAAATATTTAAATCTGGTTTTAAAGGTAAGATTTGTCCTTGAAAGAGATAAAAACATTGTGGGAGAAGGAGAAAATGCTGGTTACCAGCGTTTTCTCCTTTTCCTACAATGTTTTCAAAAAGCCTTTTTTCCTCAGGGTCGAGAAAATGGGATTGTTTGGGAATGGGATAATAAATGAAATGGACGTTTTCAGTCCAACCACACAACTTACCGAAGCAAAGACAGAAAAACAGAACAAGATATAGGTCCATACTGTTTGACAAGACAAGTTACAGAGTACACGTCTGGTTTTTTTCACATGAGACAGTCAATCAGTCCAACAGTTACTGATACACAGAGATAAGTTATATCATCGACTAGATAAAGAGAATGATCCTTTTCTCTGATAATCATCATATCTCAAAAATTAGAAATAAAGGAGTGGGACCAGGTCTCATATTCACCAACCATTCTATATTGCATGCTAGATATCTTAGTCAAATGTTACAATTAGAAAGAAACACAGTTTCTGATTGGCTAAACTACTTGGTTTGGTCATTTAGAAACTATCTGACTGAAATTTAGAACATTCCTCAGGATTATACTAGGAATGCTACTAACATTTCAAAAAAACTAGATTCTGAAACATACACCCCTTTCCCCCCACCCCTCATCCCACCCATGGGGGGATATTGTCTTTGTCCTTGAATAAGCAGAAAACATTGTGGGAAAAAGAGAAAATGCTGGTTACCAGCATTTTCTTCTTTTCCCAAAATGTTTTTAAAAGGCTTCCTTCTCAGAGTCGTTAAGACACTGAATTCTAAGGTAAAGGGTTAAGGAAAAATTATAAGGACACGACTGTTCACTCTTAGTTGGGGAAATAACCAAGAAAATACTGCAAAAATCAAATGCCTCTGTTAATATTCAAACCCACAACCTTCAAAACCCTCAATCAGCAACTCTATCAACTGAGCTATTCAAGCAACTACCCAACTGCTATGTTAACGCTTAACTCCTTACCAAATGACAAAATTTTAGACTTTTCCAAATTGAAAGCGTTTGCAGACGACAGAAAATAAGTGTTTCAAAAATCGAAAATTATTTTAGGAAGGGCAGAAAACATTGTGGGAAAACGAGAAAATGCTGGTTACCAGCATTTTCTCCTTTTCCCACACTGTTTTCAAAAGCTACATTTCTCAGGGTCGTTAAAAGTTGGGATTGTGTGGTAAAGGGTTAAAGCACCTTTCATGACTTTAGTTGCCTTTGCGGCCAGTGTAGATCAAGATAAGACTGCACAAAACATGCAGTCTGATCTTTGATCTACGCCGTCCTCTTTGCTGAAAAATTACAGAATAAAAGCAACCACAAAATTGCAATCATCTGAGCCTTATTCAAGACAGAAAATGTAAATCAGATTTATTTAGTGCTTTAGGGGTTATGATGTATTTATCCCTTATTATACATGAGTAATAGCTACCCAGAGATGGAAAATTTACAGAAAAAAAAGAAATACCAAGAAGCTGGGTAATTTTTCAGAAAAAAAAAAAACTAGAAGCTGGGTATATTAGACAAAAAAAAATCTGGGGAATTCCTTTTGTATTTTCTATATATGATTTTTTGTCTTTTCATATTTCACCTTTAGCGCCATCTTTGCTTTGGTAAGATTTTTCTCAAAAACATGTGAAATGAAATCTGGTTGGATGCCCCTTTACCCTTTATCACACAATCTCCAGTTTTAACGACCTTGAAGAAGAGGTCTTTTAAAAACATTGTATGAAAAGGTGAAAATGCCTGGTGACCAGCATTTTCTCCTTTTCCCACAATGTTTTCTAAATTTTCAAAGACAATTTCCACAATTTTAGTCACACTTCATTTGTCAGCTGCAAATGCTCTGAAACTGAACAAAACTTTGTTATATTGGTAAAGAATTAAGAATGGTTGGTGAATAATCACTATGAAAATTTGTTCAAATTTTTTAGCATAACCAGACAGACCTAATTAACTTGGCTTAGATCTACATCCTGACACAATTTTGCAGCAAAAACTTTAAAAACATTCCTATGAAAATTTAATATAGTTAACTCTTTACGAAATGACAAATTTTTAGACTAGGCCAAATTGAAAGCATTTGCAAATGACAAAATAAATGTAACTCAAAAATTTAACTTTGTACGGGGAGGCTAGAAAACATTGTGGGAAAAGGAGAAAATGCTAGTTACCAGCATTTTCTCCCTTTCCCACAATGTTTTCAAAAGGCTTCTTTCTGAGGGTCGTTAAAAATTGGGATTGTGTCGTAAAGAGTTAACTCTTAGAGTGCCTTTCACAACTGTAGTTATTTTTGCCAATGTAGATCAAGATCAGACTGCACAAAACATGCAGTCTGATATTTTATCTACACTATTTGCTTTGCAGAGATATTCTAGACAAGTGCAACCCTGAAACCGCTATTATTTAGGTCTTATTTCTAGACGGAAAGTTTCCATTAGATTTATTAGGCACCCTAAGGGTTAACGTAAATTGTGGTTTCACGCATAAATATATATAAAAATATTGTGGATGATGGAAAAGTTCCTTTTTGCAAACATTTTCTCTTTTTGGCTCAATGTTTTGGAAGTAATGGAATCTGCAAGAAAAAAGAGTTATCTTCAGAATCAAATAAAAAAGTTAAAAGCTTCAAAGTGTAGATCTACTTGTAAATGATATACAATAAAAGCTTGTCAAAGTGGCCACCTCTACTAAGCAAACAACTTTCATTTTGCAAGCACGTAGATATGGTCCAACAGAAGACAATAGCAATGTAGATCTCTGTACTGAGCAAGCACCTGTCTCAACGAAGATGACATAAAAAAAAAAAGCTAAAAACAATGTCGGTAGATCTAGATATAGCAACATTCTTTCTTCCCTTTTAAGCTACATTTTTGCTACATTTTTGCTGTGTCGTCCGCAAAATGCTTTCAGTGTATGGTCTTTTATCGTCTTGTAAAAATGGCTGCCTAAAATTAACTTGTAACTTTTACTAACCCTTTATCAAATTATCCCATGTTCAATAAATAAGAAACGCCGAGGAAGGTGGCATCAGAAGAACTAAACAAATTTAGAAAGTGAAGATTTAGCCGCAACATTTCCTTTTTAGATCTACCCTTTTACAAAACTAGAAGGCCCTGAAGGGCCTGAATATGCTCTACTGGCAGGGAATGCAGACTTTATCATGTAAACAAGAATTGGAAATTTTCAACATGAAATGGCTACTTTTCCCACATTGTTTCTTCGATTTTTTTTTTCAAAATCAATAGGGTTGAAGCTACTGATGAGATAAACAAACTGTGTGATTTTCATGAAAATCTGACCAGAAATACAGACTTTATTGCGTAAACAAGAACAGAAAATTTAAATTTTCAACTTTAAATGGCTACTTTTCCCATACTATTTGTTGGATTTTTTTCAAAGTCGATAGGGTTGAAGCTATTGATGAAATAAACAAACTGTGCAAGTTTCACGAAAATCTGAAGTTATTTGCAGACTTTATCCCGTAAACAAGAACTGGAAATTTTCAACTTGAAATGGCTACTTTTCCCATACTGTTTGTTGGATTTTTTTCAAATTCAATAGGGTTGAAGCTATTGATGAGATAAACAAACTGTGCAAGTTTCATGAAAATCCGGCAACAAATGCAGACTTTATCGCGTAAACAAGAAAAAGACTAACGGACGGACAGACAGACGGACGGACGGACGGAAACCCCGCCATGACATAAGCTCTGCTGGCTTTAAGCCAGTAGAGCTAAAAAAAATCACTAAGCGGCATTTGTTGTCTGCTACAGGAGTCATTATGGGCTGTTGTCGTCTTCCCAACTTAATATCTAGAAATGAGCGAGCTACTATCTGCTAGTTTTACTTATCTGACTATCTAAACTAAAAGGTTTAGATCTACAGCAAACAACATTTTAAATATTAAGGTAACTTTACTACACTGCAGGGGAAAAAGTCCTTTAAGAGAAAAGGAATCCTTTGGGGCGCTATATCACTGAAGAAAAACATGACGTCCGACCGGAAGTAGGCTGATAAAGTTAAACAGACTAAAAATGTCGCATATTTCAGTTTTCTGCTTGTATTTTGATAAGTCACTCCTATAAATATGCTCGAGTAATGGAACTGAATCGACAAGAGAGTCAGGTTTGTCTTTATTGATAAGCTATCATCGTATTTCATTCGTGGGTAATTGTAATTTAGTGGGTGGGGTAAAACAATTTAATCTTTTCATTAAACATTTCTATATATGGAAGTTATCATCAAATTTAAGCTCAGCAGAAATATTGTAATAGGTTATGACAACTGCCCTAGATAGAAAAGTACTGATTGTAAGTATAGGTCTTTTCATTTAAGCTGTTGGAAATGTTTATAGATCTAGTATTTTCAAGTTGAAATCAGAGTTTGTTGCTAATCACTTGCAATCTGAAGGCTTGCTCCGATGTTATATTTGTTATTGTTCTCTGCTCACCCTCATAGCAGCCATTCTGTAAATGCTTCTGGAAATTTCAACAATTCCTGGTCATTTTTTGGCCAGATTTATGTGTCTTTTAAAGTTTAATCTGCTTGTCAGCTATTAAAATGGATATCAGTTGATAGATAATTGATTTAACTTCAACGTTGACACCAAGTTTAGTACAGGGCTTTCATCAATCTTTTTGTACTTTACTTTTATTTTGACAAAAACATATCTGGCTAATACGTAAACGAACACTCATTATAAAGTTAGTTAACTGCACATGCGCATTCAGTTTCAGTTGAAAAGATGAAATGGCATGATCGGGAATTTATTTCGACAAAAACATATCTGGCTAATATGTAAACAAGCACTTATTATAAAGGTAGTTAACTGCACATGCGCATTCAGTTTCAGTTGAAAAAATAGAACGGCATGATCGGAAATTTAAGTGCTGTGTATGACTCCTCAGAAATAAAATATGTCCAGTGCATAGTGCATTCTTATCAGTGATTGCTGGAGAGCTTTTTTTTTTTTCCAATCTTTATGTTTCATTATTTGACACTTAGCAACAGTCTTGAGTTTTTACTACCCTGTGGGAGATACATGTACCTGTGGAAAACATATTGTTGGAAAAGAAGAAAATGCTTAAAACCTGCATTTTCCTCTGTACCCATAATTTTTTTCACCCTATCAGAGAATTAAAATGCATTTTTACCAAATTAGAATTTGTTGTCTGCAGAATTAGAATGATTCCTTGGCATTAGGGTCATACTTGATTAGCGATCTCCAGTACCACCTGTATACCCTGAACAGCTGTCTGGAATAAAGTGCTTTGGCACAATCATTGGTCACTAAAGAGAGACAAAGCTATTATTTTCATGAATTAGATTTCTTTGGTTATTTACCTTCTATCCTATGGCATTAATGTCTAACCACACAGTTGTTACGGCGCACCTGATTTTAGAAAAAGCTCTTCGGAAGAAACGGAGTAGCAAATCAGGTCCCACCTGCATTTATATTCAGAGTTTTCACATTTTTTCCAAGTACACGAAATTTGTTAGCTGACGCTAAAAAATCATTTCTAGACAAACTAATCTCTTCAATTTGTGGGAGAAAAGAAAGGACCGGGGTTTTCCATGACGCACAGATCCTGCATCAATGATGCAGTTTTATTTCAAATGATCCTCAAAGTAAATAACAGTGCACCATCAGTGACGCAACTTCCTTAAATCTAGATCATCTAGGAAATTGAATAAATTGTCATTAATCCAATTTAGTTCTTGCTATATGCTGTGTCATTATCAGATGAAAGGAACACCATTCTTTTTTTTTTTGCACTACAGAGTGTCTCCAGTTATAGAAATGACCCTCGACTTAGGAGACAAGGGGTCACAATGACCCCCAATTTTTAATGCTGAGGGAAAACCCTGAAGGACCCTCTGATAATCAGGATTCTATTTACAGAATAAGAATGGTTCATGCATTATTAGAGTGAAGCACTTCGAACAGTTGTCATAAATACGGGTCCAGTGAAATTCTTGATCGGGTTCTCTATATTTTACATCACATTTAACACGGCTTCCGGTAGATAAATGTACACATTACTAGTTTCTTCTGTTTGTGGAGAAAATGTCATGTCAGAGTAAACTGCAGCAGTTTTAGCACCTGCATCGACCAGCAATGTTGATCACACCTCATGAAGCTGTGATTCGGAGGAGAATGTACCATCTGCCATAAAACGAAGTCGAGCTTTCCATCAGATATGGCTTTACGACTTTACTTACTTAGAGTTTAGAGAAGGTGAAATGTATTAAGATGAAGAAATTGAGCCTTGTTTCAAGCGGCTGTACAAACTTCGGTTTGGCTTTTTTACTGTAGAATGTTGTGAAAAAATCAGAGCCACACAAAAGCAAACAACAGTAAACAGTGTATTTTCCTTTTATGTACAAAACATGGTTCATATAAACTCATTTATTTTGACCCCCAAATTTAAAGAAGTGACCCTCAACTTAGGAGACAAGGGGTCACAGTGATCCCCAATTTTTAATGCTGAGGGAAAACCCTGAAGGACCCTCCGATAATCAGGATAAAGATCAAAGGCCACTTTCTTTCATAAATGACTCGTCACCCTGCACAGAAAAAAAGAGATTGTAAATTTCATTTGGTTTGACTTCAAAAATACCACCAAGGTTCCTGTCAATGTAACATGTGAGTCCTAAAATTAGGGCTTGGACCCCAATATTTTTCAAGATTGCATCCTTTGGACCCCCAATTTTCAAAAGTTCTGCAAAACCCTGCCTTCTTCCTCAAGGGTATTAAAACTTGGGGTTCTGTGGTAAAGGGTTAATAGGTGCACAAGACACTCTAAATACTGTTTTTTAGAGCTGCAGCTCTTAACATTTGGTAATTTTAGAATTATCCCTCCTGGAAATGTGAAAAATTATTATCTTGGCCATAAACATGCACTTTAGTAGATAATAAAAAAAATATTTCACTGCTCAGATACTGAGATAGAGGTCCATTATGGTAAATTGCAGAATGGAAGAACTGAAACACCATCTCTTCTTGCAAGACTATTTACAGAACAATGTTAACTCTATAGGTCACTTTTTCATGCTAACAATTACTTGTCAGGGCCTTACCTCCCATAATGGTGGCAGCATACAGTCTGATTTGGATCTGCTTATTCTGTTTTTAGCTCACCTGGACATGATTGCTTTTGTTATTGTGCTGTGAACAATGTCCATTGCCAACTTTCATCTTATGAATGTTCTGGAGGCCACATTTTAAGTTGGATACCCATGGAACTTGGTCAGAATGTTTGTCTTAATAATACATGTATAGTATTTGAAAATGGATTACCATACATAAGGTCAAACACTAGGTCACTGGGTCAACTCTTTGAAAACCTTGTGCATGCTCTAGAGGCAAACCATGAGTCATGAAATGTGGTCAAAATGTTTGTCTTGCTAATATCTTGGACAAGTTTGAAAATGGGTCAATCTCTCATGTTGGGTCAAAAACTTGGGTCACTGGGTCAAATCTTACAAAATCTTACATAAAATCTTGTGTACACTCTAGAGGCCACATTTTCATTCATAAACTTGTGAAAGTTGGTCAGAATCTTTGTCTAGGTGATATCTCAGACTGTTTAAAAATGAGTCATGTTCGGTGGAAAAGTAGGTGGCTTGGTTAAATCTCAGAAAAAGATTGTTTACACTTTAGAAGCCACATTTTCAGACCAATTCTCATGAAAGTTGGTCTGAATGTTTGTCTTGAAAATATCTTGGATGAGTTTAAAAATAGGTCAAGTAATATCAAGTATGAGCTGAAAAACTGGTCACATCAGGTGAAAAATTGGTTCACTGGAACAGATCGTTGAAAATCCTAGATTATACTGTAGAGACCACATTTTTAGTCCAATACATGTACTTATGAAAGTTGGTCAGAATATTTATCTTGATGATATCTGGGATGAGTTTGAAACTGAGTCATGTCAGATGAAAAAGTAGGTCACTGGGGCAAATCTTAGAAAAAACTTGTTTACCCTTTAAAGGCCACATTTTCAGTTGAATACTCATGAAACTTAATCAGAATGTATATCTCATTACAATCTCAGTCAAATTTGAATTTTGGTCAAAAACTAGCCACTGGGACATTTCTGAGAAGAACCTTGTATACACATAATAGGAAACATTTTCAGTCTAATACCGGTACTCCTGAAATTTGGTCAAAATGTTTGTCAAAAACTAGCCACTGGAACAATTCTTAGAAAAACCTTGTATACACACAATAGGAAGCACTTTCAGTCTAATACTCCTGAAAGTTGGTCAGAATGTTTGTCTCGGTAATATCTTGGATGAGTGGGTCGCATCTAGGAAACACATAGGACACAGAGACAAATTTTGGAAAATCCTTGTGAACACTCTTGAGGCCCCATTTTCAGCCCAATTCTGTTGAATGTTCTCAAAGGTACACAGGCTCAGGGATTGCCCAGGTAGCTCAGTCATTATCATATCTGACTCTTGACCTCCAATTCAAGCAAACAAACTAACAAACAAACACAGGCTCAGGAAAGCGATTCAGGGCCCTCTTGTTTCTTAAAAGTTTACAGATGAATTATCCTTGAACTTCTCATTTAGGTGTTAAAATAAATACTTGGAAGATTCTATTTTGTTTACTTAGCTTCCAGAATTACAGGATACCAGTGCTACATGTTTAGGCCCCAAGGCATTGAAATTTCCCAGATTTATTCTTTCAATGCATGCATCTTCTGATGTATTTATTAACACAAAATGTTGACTTATATTAATTAACTCTTTACCACACAATCACAGGTTTTAACGACTCCTGAAGAAAAAGCCTACTGAAAACATTTTGGGAAAAGGAGAAAATGCTGGTAACTAGCATTTTCTCCTTTTCCCACAATGTTTTCTAACCTTCCCAAAGCAAATTTCAATTTTTGAGTCTTATTTATGTTGTCGTCTGCAAATACTTTCAATTTGGACAAGTCTAAAATATGGTCGTTTGGTAAAGAGTTAAGAAGTTTAGTCATCCCATACATAAGGACTTAAAAGCAAAATTCCATCATGTCATTGTCAATGCAAACAATGGAACAGGCAGTCATCCAACTGCTGTTATTCTTAGCCCTGCACTGTTCAGGTTCATATTGGATGGTGGACCTTTAACTCTATACCAAACGACAAAATTTTAGGCAAGTCCAAATTGAAAACAACTGCAGACAACAGACTGAATGTGACTGAGAAATTGAAATTTGTTTTGGGAAGGGTAGAAAACGTGGGAAAAGGAGAAAATGTTTTCAAAAGGATTCTTTTTCAAGGTCGTTAAAAGTCGGGATTGTGTGGTAAAGGGTTAACTCTCTAGCAAATGATAAAATTTTAGACTTAACCAAATTGAAAGTAATTGCAGAGGACAAATTAAATGTGTGCCAAAGAATGGTTCTTGTGTATGATAGGGTAGAAAACATGGTGGGAACAGGACAAAGTGCTGGTTACCATCATTTTCTCCTTTTCACACAAAAGCTGTTTTCAAAAGCTTTTTTTCTTAGAGTCTTCAAAACTCAAAATTTTGTGGTGAGAGGTAAAATTATAGTGCAAAGGGAAACCATTCCAAGGAATCTGTTTAACTCTTTACCAAACGACAGAATTTTAAACTGGTCCAGATTGAAAGCATTTGCAGACAACAGAGATGGCTCAAGTGACAAAACTTGTCCTTGATAGGGTAGAAAACATTGTGGGAAAAGAAGAAAATGCTGGTTTCCAGCATTTTCTCCTTTTCCCACAATGTTTTCAAAAGCTGTCTTCTCCATGACTGAGGGTCGTTAAAAGTCGGGATTGTTTGGTAAAGGGTTAACTTAATGATTGACTGATTGTATGGTATTTAAGGCTGCTGACCAGTACTTTGCACAATATTCCTCCCAAGCCATTGGCTGCTTTCCCACATCATTATCATCAAAACTTTGATCAGCAATGATAGAGTAATCCTGCTGTGATGACTATCGTCATTCCTGGGAAATACAACATTTGCTGGGTTTGGTAGTGTATTCAGTATTCGAACCAGCAACCACATCATCTCCTTAAGTCCTGTTTGTTAGTGAGCTACCAGGGCTCAACCTATCTAAATTGAACATGATTGCAAAAGGCAATTTAAATTTTTCTCAAACGATGGGATTTGTCTTTGTAATGGTAGAAAACATTGTGGGGAAAGGAGAAAATGTTGTTTAGCAGCATTTTCTTCTTTTCCCACAATCTTTTCAAAAGCTTTCCTAGGTTGTTAAAACACAGGATTCTTTGGTAAAGAGTTAAGATGTAGGATTAGCGGTCCAGGGGTTCTGAGGTTTGATCCTTATCAGGGGCACTGGGTTTTTCATAGTAGTGTTCTTTGGCAAGACTCTTATTAACCCTTATCCTGCTAAATAAGTGAAATGAAACTTTCAAGCCAATAGTAAAGACCCAAAGCATGCTATTTCAAAGGTATTCTTTGGGGGAAAGATATCACCTTATTGGACAGTGTAGATCAGTATCAGCCTGCATGTTCTGTACAGTCTAATCTTGATTTGCACTGTCTGCAAAAGGTCAGTGGGTCGTGCTTAGCAGCCTAAGGGTTAAGAACCCCAGCCCAGCCTAGTACTCATGAAACCCAGGAAACATGTGAAAGGTGAGCTGTGGCTGTGACATGACTGAAATAATGGTTAAAGTGGCATAAAACACAGTTAAATCAACCAACACAGGAAATTCAGTCTAATGTTCAATCAACATTTCCTGTGATTTTGTGAGATATTTCTCCCATATCAGCCATGAAATTTTGATTTCTGTGCCATTGCAGAAATTGTACATGATATTGTCCCTTTACTAAATGACAAAAATTTAGATTAATCCAAATTGAAAGCATGGCAACAAATCACAAGTGGCTAAAATCAAGCAGTTTGTCCATGATTGGGTAGAAAACATTGTGGGAAAAAGGAGAAAATGATGGTTACCATCATTTTCTTTATTTCCCACAATGTTTTCAAATGTTTTCTTGTGTGGTAAAGTGTTACACAACTTTCCCTAGGCCACCATGTTTTCAAAAGGCTCCTATTATTGATAAATGTGAAGGTATCTACATGAGACTGGAGTGTAACAGACTATGGTTATCATACAGATAAGTATTACATGTATTCCTTCAGATTGTGGTTAATGAGTTAGGACTAGATAAAAAGGTTGAGGAGGTGAATGTATCATAGGACATAACATTCTCATCTCAACATTACAATGTATTACTTCAGCCATGCTATGTTAACCCCTTACCACACAACCCCAAGTTTCAGTGACCCTGAAAAAGAAGCTACAATGTTTTCAAAAGCCTTCTTCCTCAAGGTCATTAAAATTTAGGACTGGGTATAAAAGGATTAACCCTTTGCCACACAATCCTGAGTTTCAACGACCCTGAGAAAGAAGCCAGCATTTTCTCCTTTTCCCAGAATGTTTACTACTCTAAGATAGCTTCCATCATTTGAGCCACATCTAAATTGTCGTCTGCATGTGCTTTCAATTTGGACAGTTCTACAGTTTTGTTGTTTGGTAAAGACTTGAAGAGTTAACTCTGCCAGATGGCTAAATTTTGGACTTGTTGAAATTGAAAGCATTTGCAGTCAACAAGTAAGCTGTGATGAAAATGATGAAATACATCTTTGAAAGGATAGAAAACATTTTGAGTAAATTCTGATTTCCAGCATTTTCTCATTTTCACACAATGTTAAAAAGCTTTCTGCTTAAGGGTCATTGAACCATAGGATTATCTGGTAAAGATTTAACCCTTTATCACACAACAAAATTTTGAACTCAACCAAATTGAAACCATGCAGATAACAAATTAAATTTCTGCAGATAACAAATTAAATGTAGCTAAAATGATAATTTCTGTCTTTGATAAGGCAGAAAACATTGTGGGAAAAGAAGAAAATGCTGGTTACCAGCATTTTCTTCTTTTCCCACAATGTTTTCATAAGCCTTGTTCCTCATGGTTGTCAAAAATTAGGATTTTTTGGTAAAGGTTTGACAGAGCTAAATACACATCACAAGAAGAAAGAAAGAAACTTTTGTCGTAGTGTTATCCTCCCCCCAATAATCAAAACAAATTTAAAAACCAATTCAGACATTAAGATTCCATAAACATTGTTTGGAGACAAAAATAATGAAGTCTTCTTCTAAAATAAAAACTTTTAAAAGTCGAATCATAATGAGATCTACCCTTTCACTACATCTAGAGATATATAGGAAAGAAAAGAGGAAACCTGGAGAGCAAAAGAGAGAGAGAGAGAGGGTACTTGTAACTTGTTATATATGTATTAATTAAATATATTGGACATAGAAGAGAGAGACAGAGACAGACAGAGAGAGAGAGAGAGAGAGAGAGAGAGAGAGAATAGAGACAGAGAGAGCGGTACTTGCATTTTGTTATATACATATTAACCCTTAACCAAAAAAGCTCTTGTTTTCAACCACCCTGAAATGGGAGACTTTGAAAACGTGGAAAAAAGGAAAAATGCCGGTAACCGGCGTTTCCTACTTTTTCCACCGTGTTTTCTACCTTTTTAAAGATATAACCCATCATTAAAGTCTTACTTTATTTGTCGTCTGCAAAAATGTTCAATTTGGAGCAGTCTAAAATTATGTCCCTTGGCAAAGAGTTAAATATAAATAAATTTGTCCGAGAGACAGAGTACTTTGAATATTTTATATTCGTAAATTGATCAAATATACAATCATGATGTAATTTTGAGAGCGAAAGGGCGGTGATAGAAAATGTGAGAGAGAGAGAGAGAGAGAGAATTGTATCACGTGGGACACTGAAAATTATTTTGATTGTAACTGACTATGTACAGGATGTATAAGTCAATAAAGTCATTCATTCATTCATTCATCACAGGATAGTGTCCTGTGAGGCGTTACCTGTCAGCTTCAATCATTACAACCATTAGACTGTGAATATGGTAGATCTTAATTTCACATAAATTAATTATGATGATTTTGTCAGTGTGATTTTGATTTGCTCTGAAGCCTATTGGTTTATTTTAAAGGATAAAAGAATTTATTTATCTATATTGTCTGAACAAGTGTCTGTTTTATTCTGGATTCTTGTATATTTGTACTTCTCTTGAAATGGGAATAAAAATGGTGAGTGGAGGCTTTTTGTCCCCCTGTTGTAGATTAATTTGCTTATCCATTAGTTTTCATTCTTTAACAAACAGTCTCATGTTTTAATAAACCTGAAGAAAATTTGCTTTTATAAAATTGACGGAGAAGGGGAAAATGTAGGCAACAAGCATTTTTTTCCTTTCCCCATAATGTTTTCTAAACAGTCTGAGAAAATCATCCCAGTTATCTGCAAACACCTTCAATTTCAAGAGTCCAAAATTTGTCCCGTAGAAAAGGGTTTATGAGCTTGTAACACTGTTTCAATCAGTTTCCTGGCTGTTAGAAGCAGCTTAGGTCTAGTGAGGGCCATCCTGCAGCAGGCCTTAACTGACTCTTACCTCTTTACCATACAATCCAGAGTTTGAACGACCCTGAGGAAAAAATCTTTTGAAAACATTGCTAGAAAAAGAGAAAATGCTGGTAACTAGCATTTTCCCCTTTTCCCACAATATTCTCTATCCCATCAAAGACAAGTTCTGTCATTTAAATCATCAACTGTATAGACCCTTTTACAATGCCGTTCGTTGCCAAGGAAGTACGATCCCAGAATTCCACTTTCCGCGCATGCGCACTGTTTGTAGGGTAAAAAGTTCAATATCGCCACTATTGAAAGCTATTTTCACACGTAATGTTTGGGACTTGTCGAAAGATTTTATTGATAAAATCTGTGAAGATTAACTGTGTTACAGGATGCCGTTATCATGCTGTGCACCGGGCTGTACAAACAGATTATTAAATTAGTATCTAGCTTAAACGTCACGGAGTCAAAACGTCTTACTTTTGGTTAAAACATCCATTCAGAGTTGGCTAAACGTCCCCCTAAAACGTCCCCGTATATTTTATTCAAATTATTTGTATGATCTCGCATGTTTTTTATAGAGATTTTTCACCATTAATGTTTTGTATTTTACTGACCATCATTTAATGTTATTGAATTTTGATCCATATCCTGCCGTACTTATATTTTTGACCAGCACTTGTAAGAGGAATTCGCGTAAAGTTTATGTCATAAATCTTAATTAGTATTACTTAAACCACAATTAGGATTTGTGACAGTGTATTTTATGACCACCTACCCCCATGTGCAAACAGATCTCTCATTATGCTTTTCGCAGAGTAAATTCAAGATCACCGTCATGTAATGGAGGCTAAGGTCCATATTGTTTCCCTACAATATCATGTGTGTGACACGCTAAAATGCCTCCCCGTGTACAATGTGCTCAACTAATTACTGTCACAATTTCCATTTAACCCTTTACCCAACAATCACGTCTTAACGACCAAGAGAAAAGAAAGCTTTTCAAACATTGTGAGAGAAGGAGAATGTGCTGGTAAACATTATTTCAACCTTTTCCAACACTGTTTATGGAAAAGGAATGTTTTTTTAAAGTACATGTTACATACGGTCCCTGGTGGAAAGCAATTATGGATCGGAAAAGAGCAGCCACAGACGACAACAGGGCATTATACAGTTGTTCGTTCGTTCTTGGTTCGTGCTTTAGTTCATCCATCCATCCATCCGCTCGCTCGCTCTTTCATTCATTCATTCATTCATTTTTTCAAATACGTCTGCGCCAAAATTTGTTTCATAATGAAATTGTTCATAATACACTCTCTAAACTATTAGAGGTAACAGCGTGTTATGCCGATCTCAACCGACACTCTCCGCCATTTAAGTTAAACTAAAATATCCACAGTATTGTCGATTAAACTAACAAATATGTGATATATCAGATGGCTACCCTTTGTAAACCCTTTACCTGTCTCACACTCGTCTTAATTAACGACCCTACATCAATCGGTATGTGGAAACACTACGGCAAAAGGTAAAAATGCTGGTAACATGCATTTTCCCATTCCCGCAGTGTTCTAGCCCATGCTTCATGGGGTTTGTCTGTTACTGCCTGGGGTCAGTTAACATTTCCTTTGATGATAAAGTCAACCCACAACAGTGACACGGTTTTTGTCGTCTACATCTTAAATTGTCATTAATATACGGATCATTTTCTTTCACCTTACTGAACCCTCTAGCAAATAAGTAAGTCTGATTATCATTTCTTTGCCTCTGGGGGCAAGCTTTTCATATAATCGCTCATAATTTAACGATTTTGTGTACACTTTCAATAATCTGCCACTGTTTTATTCTGTCTTTTTGCCCTACACGAGTGCGCATGCGTAATTTTCCGGTCTCGTTACCAGGAAGTGCTCAGAGACTAAAAGGGTCTATAGGCTTCAAATTTGGAAAATTTCTCAAGTGGTTTAGAGTTAAAGACAGTCCTAGGAATATTACTGATACTGAAGGAACTGACTGCATGAGATGCTTGATAATGTTATTCATATCAATAAAGTTAGAGTAACAGAAACCGTAAATGATTAGGAAACAACCAAATGGTGTGTGATAAGGCTTTTAATATCTTTTAACATCTTTTCAGCCATATCAAATACATTAGGCTTTGAACATCTTTTCAGCCGATCGAATACACAGCTCTCATATTTGTTTCCGTAGATTAACCGTTTCCTAAACAATTTCGGGTTTTCACAACCCTGGGAAAGAAGGCTGTTGAAAACATTGTGGGAAAAGGAGAAATTGCTGGTAACCATTATTTTCTCCTTTCCCCACAAAGTTTTCTGCTTTATTGGAGAGCTTAAGCTCATTTGTACCAAAGTTGAATGTGTCGTCTGCAAATGCTTTTAAATTGGTCTAAAATTTTGTTATCTAATAAAGAGTTAAGGATAGCTCAAGTCTTAGTCCAGAGTTCCATGTTCAAGAATGATACTTTCACGAAAAATTCTATGCCGTGTGTGAAATAATTGAGCTATGCTCTGGTAAAAGGGGTCTTAATGAATCTTCATGATGTATTGTACCCAGCAAGACATTGCATAATTATGGATCCATAAAGTCCATGTTGTCTAACAACTTGCTAAATTGTGAGATAGACTGGTCCTTTAACATACAGAAAACTGACCAATTGCAAAAAGTATCGGCTCAGGTCTGCACAGGCTGACCTGGGTTGATACTTTTTGCAGATGTATTAAGCACCCTTTTCATAGAGCATTGCTCTGTTATTGCAAGTTGTTGACTAGAAGTTCCTTAACCCTTTACCAATCAATTGTGTGTTCTAAAGATTCCGAGGAAGGAGGGTTTTGAAAACACCATGAGAAAAGAAGAAAATGCTGGCTATCAGCATTTTTTCCTGTTCCCATAGTGTTTTGTATTGTTTCAGAAGCAGATGACATCAGCTGAGCAATATTTTGTTTGTGGTCTGCAACTCCTTTCAATTTCGACATATCCAAACTTTTGTCGTCTTGTGAAGAGTAAGTAATGTTGAATGGTTTTAAACTCTAACCAAAACTGTTTGAAAAAAATCTTCTATTTTCCCAAAGTGCATGTGTTTAACT
The DNA here is from genome assembly GCA_945859785.2 of Tridacna gigas. Classification (NCBI taxonomy): domain Eukaryota; kingdom Metazoa; phylum Mollusca; class Bivalvia; order Cardiida; family Cardiidae; genus Tridacna; species Tridacna gigas. Next base: position 25,894,448 of record OX244028.2, read on the forward strand.
CTACCAGAATACAAAGTTTTAAACTTGTCCAGATTGCAAGCATCTGCAGACAACATACACATAATATATGGTTTAAATGATAGGATTTGTCTTTGATAAGGTAGAAAACATTGTGGGAAAAGGAGAAAATGCTAGTTACTAGCATTTTCTCCATTTCCTACAGTGTTTTCAAAAGTTTTTCAGGATAGTTAAAAGATAGGATTGTTTTGTAAGGAGTGAAAGGTTTCAAAATTAATGATGCATATGCAGTAGTTAACGCCTTTACCACCTACTAAAGTAATTAATATTTACCCACCTTGAGGTTTTTTGCACTCTTGCAAATACTTTTTTGAGAATAACAACTTTTCCACCCACTAAAACACTTTGTTATTAACTGTTTACCACACAATCTTGAGATTTTTAACAACCCTGTGAAAGAAAGCTTTTGAAACATCATGGAAAAAGGAGAAAATGCTGGTAACCAATTAAAAATGCTGGTACTCAATTAGATACAATTCCAATTTATTGAGTGATACTGAATTTGTCGCCTGCAAATGTTTTCAGTTTGGACCATTCTAAAATTCTGTGTCTTATAAAGAGCTAATAAGCTTTAAAATTTTACTCATCTGCATTGACGTGATTTGGTTTGGTTTTTTTTTTTATTAGAAAACATGGTGAAGGAGAAAATGCTGGTTATCAGCATATTCTCCCTATCCCAGGATGTTTGAAAGTCTTCCCAAGGGTTGTAGAAACTCAGGATTTTTAAAAAGCTGAATATTTGAATAGTACTGGTCTTTGGCTGGAATTTTTTAAGACATCCTCAAAAAACAAAATGAGAAAAAGATAATTTTTGTTTGAATGTTTATAACCTATTATCATTGATCTTGTGTAGTAAGACCGTTACAGAAGAAGGCTTTGTGAAAAAAGAAAAAGAAATGCTGGTAATCAGCTATTTTTCATTTTTCCAAAATGATTACTACCCTTTTAAAAACAAATCCAATTATTTTAGTCACACTTATTTGCTTTCTGAAAACCCTTTCAATTTTGACCTGTCGAAAATTTGTCATCTGAGTATACAGTACACAGGTCACTTATTCTTAACGAGTGTGGCCTGACGATGGTTATGAGAGAAAGCAGCCAGTGACTTGGAAAAAATCTTGATGGAAGTACTGGTTAGAGAAACTCAAGGAAAGCATGGAACAGCGCACAGGCAGATGCCATTTAATTGATATAATGTTGAATGGCATTAAACACCATGCAAGCAAACAAACACTTCTTCTTCTTTTTCCATGGTTTCACCCATACTATGCTTGTTGTTGAGGATGCTTTCCCATAGGGTTCCAAATAGACCCCACAGACATTTTTAGTGTAGAAATGAGACCCAAAATGATTGCCATTTCAAGGTTTTGTCTAGTATCTTTTACGAAAGGGGACAGTAAAGATCGAAGATCACACTGCATATTTTGTTAGTCTGATCTTGATCTTCACTGGCTGTAAAGGCAATACATGGATCCGTGGAGATAAGATAAACCGTCTCCATTGGTTACTGTTGCTATAGGCTCCCAAGCTTTCGCAGTTTACATGTATACAGTATAACGGAAAGACTAGTTACGCGGTGCCGTCATGATGGATTTTCTTGACAAAATTCCGGAAAATTTTGCTTTATCATACTTGCCTGCCGATGTTAAAGTCTCGGGAAGGAATTTAGAGAGAGGACTAAACTATTATACGCAAGGATATGTGCATGACGTGCGAATTTCGGAAGCTACAGACGACGAAATACTTGTTTCTGCCAAGTGCTGGCGTTCGATGAGAAAGAATGAAACACCTCATAAACTTCAGTTTGGCGTTAAAAATGGTGCAATCAAAGATGCTTTTTGCTCTTGTAAGGCTGGGTAAAATGTCTTTGAATTTTATATGATAATTTCAGTGGAATATGAGTAATGCGATACATTTTATGCACTGTCTAAGTCAACCGAGACGGAAGGATTTTTAGACTTCATAACTCTTAACCAAACAGTCTTAGGTTTTTACGACACTGACAAACAGTGCATTTGGAAGCAAAATGGCGAAAGGGGTAAATGCTGGTTACGTGTATTTTCTCCTTTTCACAGAAGAACTTCCAGCCGATCAAAAAAGACCCCAATATTTGAACCATATTTTATGATAATAGGTAACCGTCTGCAACTGCTTTTCGAGATGTCCAAAATTCTGTCGCTTGGCAGTTGTTCAGATTCGTTTTCGGGTTAAGGGAAAACCCGACGTTTTATGATTTTAATGTGCTGCCAATTAACAAATTTGTCGGTAGATGGTTGTTTGTTTAATCTTGATAAGGGGTGGTCGGGTGTGATAAGCAGGCACGTCGGTTTACAGTTAGACACGCGACCAACTAAATAACAGTTCGCTGGCAAACCGCCGACAAACCCTTTGAAATTAAGATTCGGTAATCCTATTAAATCTCGCCAAATCAAAGTTTGATTTAATTAATTTGTCTTTTGAACAGAATCTTCCCTTAGTCTTAGTTCGTTTCACAATTTACATTAACATACTTAGAGAGGATAACAAGTAAACTTACATAGATCTACAAATTTTGCGGTTACACTTTCTGTGTCAAGATGAAATTTAAGTAGGAGACAGTGTAGATACACCGTCAAAATGCTTGTTCTCTAAAGTTTGATCTTTATGTAGACATTCAGCATTTTGTTTCTTCACTAACTGCGACATAAGATCCAACCAGAATTTAGTAATTTGATGATTAATAGTTTGTGCAGAGGTTATTAAACCGCATTAGATATGAATATACTTCATTGAAACCCATTACCAAAAAATCCTGTATTTTAGCGACCTGAGAATAAAGATTTTCGAATCCAGTGTGGGAACGTAAGAAAACTATGACAGCCTGCATTCCTACTTGTTACACAATATTTTCTACCCTTTCCAAAAAAAAAAAAAAAAAGATCCCTGCAACTGAGTCAGATGAAAGAAATCAACAACACCTTTTAATATTTGGGTTTGTTTAAATTTACTTTAGGTCGAAATTTAGATGTTGGTTAATTAATTAATCAATTAATTAATTAATAAGTCTGTCATTAATTTCTTTTAATCTTTTCTCCACCAGCCACCCCATGTATTAAACATATCTATATGCCTAGGTTTAAATAGCATGGATACGTTTTGTTTGAATAGAGCTGCTAAAGCTCTCTGCACATTATACAATTTGTTAATCATAATCTTTCTCTGCACAATTATATCGACATGACTGTTGTAGGGCAATGTACAGTTACTGTCCTCCTAACCAGATGCTGCATTTAACCCTTTCCCATGCACATCTTTTCTGAATTACGAGCCTTTTATAGACAAAATAAATCTGAACTACCGAATGTCTCACACGTAAACTGTCGTTTGTTTGTGAGCCAAAATGGCAGATAGTAACGTGAAGCATCGGGCAGAAAAAATGCGACGACCTGATTGGTCAAATATCGATTTCCACGGATCCATGTATTATAATTGTGAAGGGAGCTTGGACCCTTTCGCAAACAACATGTTTTAGTCTCTTCCAATTCAAAACATCGGCAGACGACAAATTCAGAACAGGTACAAATGTGCTTACATTATTCTGATAGGATAGAAAACATTGTGGGTAAAAGAGAAAATGCTCGGGTTACCAGCTGTTACCTCAGTATTATCAGAAGCTTTTTTCTCTCTGAGTCGTTAAATCTTTGGATTTTTGGGTCAAGGATTAATATAGCATATCCATTGTCCTAACTCCTTAGCAGCAGACAACCCAGATGACCTCAGATGAATGAACAGAGCTATTGTTCTAATTGACTGTAACCTCGTTTTATCAGAGGTCAAGATTCAGTAATCAGCAGTTCTTGTTGTAGGTACTTGTATGAATGGTCTTGATGGGCCGCTCAGACAATTATTCTTAACAATAGTTTCAGCAGGCAGTATAGATATAAGATCAAACCTCAAGTTCTATGAAGTTCTGTTCAATCTGATCTCAATCTTTCACTGTCTGAAAACATTTTCGTGCAACAATTGTTGTTAGCAGGGATCAAACCTGATCACGGCTGATGAATCTCTGACAACAAAATGAGTTGGGTTTATATTGAAATCAGGTTGTCTGTCTCTCTGTCTGTCCAACTACTGCTGATAACATGTATTGTCTGGAATACTTATTATTGCCAGTCCGATAGAGTCATCTCTCCTTGTGCTCTCTTGTGCATGTATGAAAATGGATAGGTCTTGGGAGACAGCGGGATATATTATTAGGTCAGATTGATACTGTGCTGGAAATGTACACAAAACAATAACAAACCCATAACGAGAATGAGAAATGAGAAATAAAAGCCCAAATATACTTATTAGATACTGCATTTTAAGTAAAGATAGTTGCATTTGATTGTATTCCATAATATGCTGCCTTGGATTTTTTTTTTTTGCATGTGGTCCCTTTAACCCTTTATCAGACGACAAAATTTTAGCCATGTTCAAATTCAAAGCATGCACAGACGACAATTTTGATGTGGCTCAAATAGTGCAACTTTTCTTAGATAGAGTAGAAAACATTGTGGGAAAAGGAGAAAATGCTGACCAGCATTTTCTCCTTTTCCCACAATGTTTTCAAAAGGCTCCTTTCCCAGGGGCTTCAAAAGGCGGCATTGTATGGTAAAGGGTTAAGTGTGCTAAACACACCTTTAACTTGAAGAGTTCCACCAATGGAAATACAAGTAAAAAGTATGGGATTGGTTTCAAAATGTAAGTCTAAATTTTGTCATCTGGTGAAGAGTTAAAGTTGAATATAATAAGATGATGACTTGCAGCTCTCTATGTTTAACTTTACCAAACAACAAAAATGTAGACTTGTTAAAATTGAAAGCATTTGCAGACGACAACTTAAAAGCTGCTCAACTGCTAGAATTTCTTTTTAATAGTGTAGAAAACATTGTTGGAAAAGGAGAAAGTGCTGGTTACCAGTATTTTCTCCTTTTCCCAAAATGTTTTTTCAAAAGGCCTCTTTCTCAGGGTTGTTAATCCAAACGACAAATTTTGGACTGGTCCAAATTGAAAGAGTTTGCAGACGACAATTTTAAATTCGATGAAAATGGCAGAAAGGTCTCAAAAAGGGTAGAAAACGCTGTGGAAAAAGGGGAAATTGCTCGTTACGAGCAATTTCTCCTTTTCCCACAGTGTTTTCAAAAGACTTGTACTGCAGACATGTGAAAACCAGGGCTAGTTTGGGAAAGGGTTAAAACACGGGATTGTGTGGTAAAGAGTACACTAATTACTAAACAATCCAGTTTTAGCAGCCTGGACAAAGGTGATTTTTTAAAACATTGTAGGTAAAGAAGAAAATGCTGGTAAATCAACATTTTCTCCATTTCCAACAAAGCTTTCTATCTTCTCAAAGATCCTTAATATTTTTGGCCACATTGAATTTGCTTTCTTCAAATGCTTTAACCCTTTACCACACAAATCCCAAGTTATAACAACCCTAAAGAAGATGACTTTTGAAAACATGGCTGGAAAAGGAGAAAATGCTGGTAACAAGCATTTTCTCCGTTTCCCACAATGTTTTCTACCCTTTCAAAGGCAAATTCCTATTATTGAGTCACATTTATTTTGTTATCTGCCAAAGCTTTTATTTTGGAAGAGTCTAAAATTTTGTTGCTAGGTAAAGGGTTAAGTATGGACCAGTATAAAGTTTTGTGGTCTGGAAGAGAGTAAGATTTCACTGCACAAGTTTCTTTGTGCATTGTTCAGCCTGAGGTGTAAAGTAATATTTATTGTAATGTTATGATGCATTCCAAATGTAAAATCATTGCACTGGAATGTTTATATACTGTGTCCTTTCACCCAACACTTCTCTAAATATGCTTGTGTAACTGCACTGAAGAAATAAATGTAGCAGACAATGAGCAACATCATGTCTTCTTCAGCTTGGTTAGCTCATTACTACCTTCTGGAACAAATTTGTAACAGATGATGATTCTAACAACATCCATCCAAAATACATCAATTTGTTTAAAGACGACAAAATAAAATTGACTGAAGAATTGAAATCTGTTTTGGGAAGGGTAGAAAACATTGTGGGAAAAGGAGAAAATGCTGGTTTCCAGCATTTTCTCCTTTTCCCATGATGTTTTCGAAAGGCTTCTTTCACAGGGTCGTTAAAATTCAGAATTGTGTGGTAAAGAGTTAAAAATATTGTTCTGAAGGGAGATCTTTCCATTTGGCCACTTCTCCTGTTGCCATGATGTTGTCTGCTGCTAGATAAAAGATATCTGCAAATTGTAGTGAGGAAGCATTAACCTTTTACCAAACAATCTGATGGTTCAGTGATCGTAGCCAGCTTATTCTCCTTTTCCTTCAATGCTTTTTATCTCTTTGAATTCAAAGACAGAAAATGCCTTTTGAGCATTACTGAATTTGTTGTCTGCAAGTGCTTTCAATTTGGTTGATTCTTAACTCAATACCAAACAACAAAATTTTAGATTGGTCCAAATTGAAAGCATTTGCAGACGACAAATCAATTGTAGCTCAAAAATTGAAATTTGATTTGGGAAGGGTAGAAAACATTGTGGGAAAAGGAGAAAATGCTGATTACAAAGTTTTCGAAGGCATTTTCTTCAGGGTTGTTAAAAGTCAGGATTGTGTAGTAAAGGCTTAATTTGTAATGCTGATTAAGTTTAAAAAGATATGGGCCATGCTCTAGCAAAATGGGATTTAATGCATCTCCATGATGCATTATAACAAGCAAGTCATCACATAATTATGAATCTTTAAAATTTATTTTGTTTTAACATTCAACCAAATAACAGGGTGGACTAGTATCAGATTTTTGATTTAGGTCAGTGAACATGAATGCACAGGCTCAGTGAAAAATGAGGGGGAAAACCCCCCATTACTTTAAAAAAGATGGGGGATTTCTCAAAAGTATGGGGGATAGGAAAAAAGTAGATAGGAGAAAACAACCTGACTTATAGAATCGGCTTTGGAAAAAATTGATGAAAAAATTAATTTACTTTCTTCTGCCCTCCTTTTATATTATTGTCGATATATTGTGAAAATATGTGTGATTCACAAAAAGTATCGCCGATTCCTGCAATCGCGCGCTCTAGATCAGACACTGCAGGCTGACCTGGGTCAAAACTTTTAGCAGATGCATTAAAACCTCTTTCCAGAGCATGGCTCATATGTTCAAAGTAACTGCATTACTTAATTCTTAACCATATGAGAAAATATGAAACTCTGCCATTTTGAAAGCATTAATTCAGTAGACAACAAATTGAACTCTACTTGCATGATAGAAATTGTCTTTGAATGAGTAGAAACACTGTAGAAAAAGGAAAAAATGCTGGCAACTGGCATTTTTTGTGTTTTCCCACTTTCTTTTTTCAAAAGGCATCTGTCTCAAGGTGAGAAAAAATACATGAGATTATTTTGGTTAAGGGGTACATCATTTACAGCATGGATGTGATTTTTTCCTCCTTTCAGAGGATTTCTCCACTTTGAAGACAAAACTGAAAAATCAAAACAGTCCTAGGCTTCCAGCTTATAAAGATCTGCTCAGAAATTCTGTACTTACTGAAGTATGGGGCGGGGGTTTCCTATTTCAGAAATGAATTACATTTTAGTCATTACATTTTACTTTACAAAATAAAAAAAAAGAATTAGCATGCTAGGATAAAATAACTTTTAACATAAAATTTGGATTTCTTTTGCTTGTATTGCAGGATGATGTGACTAGATTTTGGAGAGAAGAAAAGGAAGATGGGGCTATTTACAATGCCTATCTGAAGAAAGTCACTTATCATACTCTCTCGGAGGTAAGAGACATTTCTGATTATTAATTCCTAGAGTGCTAAACTGTAGTTGCCTTTGCAGACAGTGTTGACCAAGATCAGACTGCACAGAAGGACTGATGCAGTCTGATCATCTTTGATCAACACTGTCTGCTATGATTTTGAATACATTTACATGTACTGTCAAAACTTGTCATAACTCTTTACTACAGCAAAATTTTAGAATTATTGAAATTGAAATTGAAAGTGTTTGCAGAAAACAGATTCAGTTTGGCTAAGATAAGATTCATGTTTGAAAGAGTAGAAAACACAGTGAGAAAAGGAGAAAATAATGGTTACCTTGCTAGAATTAGATTTAGAATGGTTGATAAAAATTCCCTAAAGAAATAGAGTTCCTGTATCGTAGATTTGTACCAGGAAAGTATGAAGTCCTTTCTAGTCAGCACCCCTCATGGCCATGTACATGTATTACAAAGTGTTTTGTGAAAGTTCCAATCATATGAGCGGCACCTTGTGTAAAGGGGGCATAATGCATCTCTGTCATGCATTATACCAAGCAAGTCATCATGTAATTAAGTATCAATAAAATTATGTGGGGCTGTGACACTACAAATCAAAGGGGACTTCAAATAGAGAATATCATGTCTAATGACTCTTTATCCCTCATGAATGACAACTCCAAAACATACTTACATCCTGCGACAGGATCTTATTCATCTCTTGACCTGACCATATGTAGCCCTGTCATACTTCCAGACTTTACTTGGAAAGTTAACAACGACTTGTGTGGAAGTGACCGTTTCCCAATCATTATCTCTTCCTGTATACCATCAGGATCTGAATGTCCTCGGAAATGGAAACTCAATAAAGCTAATTGGGACAAATTCCAGATACTATGTGAACAGTCCATCACACATGAGAAATTTGTTACTTGTGATGAACCTATCAAACTCTTCACTACACTATTACTTAAAGCAGCTCAAAGTTCTGTTCCACAGACCTCGACAAGTCCAAAACGTCCTGAAAAGCCTTGGTTCGATGATGACTGTAAACAGGCTGTCAAGGACAGGAAAAAAGCACTCAGAATGTTTAACCTCAGGCCTTGCCCTGAGAACCTCAATTTATACCGTATTTCCAGAGCAAAAGCACGACGCACCATCAAAAACAGTAAACAAAGGTCCTGGAAACAGTATGTCTCCAGACTTAACAGCAGAACATCAACAAGGAAAGTATGGAAAATGATAGATCAAAGGACAAGGCCATCCTCCTTTAATCATCTCACTCAAGATGACAAAGACCTTGAAACTGCAGAAGACATTGCTAATGCACTGGCTAATACTTTTGCCAAGAAATCCTCTTCAGAAAATTACTCTTCAAAGTTTCAAAGGAATAAGGCTAAAGAGGAAAAGAAAAAACTGGATTTCAAATCATCCAATTTAGAGGACTACAACAAATTATTTACTTTGAAGGAACTTAAATCAGCTCTGAACAAAGCTCATGACTCTTCTCCAGGACAAGACAAAGTCCACTATCAGTTTTTAAAACACTTACCTTTTACCTCTCTTTCTGTTTTATTAGATCTTTTCAATGCAATTTGGCAATCTGGTGATTTACCAGTGTCATGGAGAGAAGCACTTGTTATCCCTATCCCAAAACCTGGAAAAGATACCAGTGACCCCAACAACTATCGTCCCATAGCCCTTACAAGTTGTATGTGTAAAACTCTTGAACGAATGGTCAATGACCGTCTTGTTTGGTTTCTAGAATCCAATAACCTTATTGTTGATGTACAGAGTAGATTCCGCCACCAACGCAGCACAATGGACCATTTAGTCCGGTTTGAAACTTTCATTAAGGAAGGTTTTTATTAACAAACAACATGTTGTTTCTGTCTTTTTTGACCTTGAAAGTGTGTATGACACAACCTGGAAATACGGTATACTTAAAGATTTACATGACTTTGGTCTCAGAGGTCGGTTACCTCTTTTTATCGCAGATTTCTTAGATGAGCGTTTTTTTAGAGTCAGAGTTGGTAACACCCTTTCAGGTGCACAGGAACAGGAGATGGGTGTGCCACAAGGATGTATATTATCTGTCACACTGTTTAGTGTGAAGATCAATAGCATTGTTAAAGCCATAAACCCAGGAGTAGAATGCTCTTTATATGTTGATGACTTTGTAATCTGTTTTAGATCTCGCAACATGAACATCATCGAAAGGCAACTTCAACAATGTCTTAATAAACTTCAGACCTGGTCTGATGAAAATGGTTTTAAGTTCTCAAGATCAAAAACAAAATGCATGCACTTTTCCCAGCTACGAGGACTTCACCAGGACCCAGAACTTTTCTTAGAAAAAACTAAACTTGAAGTTGTGTCTGAGTTCAAATTTCTTGGTGTTATCTTTGACAAGAAACTTACCTTTTTACCGCACATCCTAGCCCTTAAAAAGAGGTGTAAGAAGGCTCTTAACCTTCTTAAAGTTGTAGCCCATTCAGACTGGGGAGCAGACAGAAAAGTACTTTTACGCCTTTATCGCTCCCTTATCCGTTCTAAACTAGATTATGGCTCCATTGTGTATGGTTCAGCCCAAAAATCTTACCTAAAACTACTTGACTCTATCCATCATGAAGGTCTACGCCTGGTACTTGGAGCTTTTCGAACCTCTCCTGTAACCAGTCTCTATGTTGAGGCAAATGAACCTTCTCTTTACCTCAGAAGACGAAAACTTGCTCTTCAGTTTCTTTTGAAACTGAAATCAAACCCTTTTAATCCAACACACAAAGTTGTTTTTAATCCTCAATTCAAAAGGCTCTTTGACAGAAAACCAACTGCCATACCCTCATTTGGTATTCGCATGGAAGCAGAAGTAGAGAACCTAAACACTGACACAAGCTCTATTGCTCAGTACAGACTCCCTGAAATCCCACCATGGATACAGAGAACTGCAGAGTTTCGCTTTGACCTTGCTTCTAACAAGAAATCTGAAACAGACAGAAATATTTTTAAGACAAGATATGGTGAAATTAAAGAACATTATTTTTCATTTAAGCCGATCTATAAAGATGGGTCAAAACATGGTAATGCTGTTGCAGCAGCTGCTGTTTATGGAGAACGTATAAAGAAATGCAGACTTCGAAACAATGCTTCCATTTTTTCGGCTGAAGTGAAGGCCATTGATCTTGCCCTTGACCATGTGGAGAATTCTCATTCCTGCAGATTCATTATTTTCTCGGATTCTTTATCTACCTAACAAGCCCTCTATAATCAAAAGTTTGAAAATCCTCTGATCTGCAAAGTTTTGGAAAGGATCTCTCGCATCCTTTCCTCTAACAGATTAGTCTTCTGTTGGCTTCCAGGCCATATGGGCATAAGAGGTAATGAAAAAGCTGATGAAAGTGCAAAGTTTGCTCTGAACCTGCCAATTTCTGATGTTAAAGTTCCTCATACAGATTTTAAAGCATCCATTTTACCTTTCATACAATCGCTTTGGCAGTCCCAATGGGATGCTGATCATTTCAACAAACTTCATTCTGTTAAACCAATCCTTGGTGAGTGGTACCCCTCTTACAGGTCTGTTCGTCGAGAAGAGATGATAATTACAAGGCTTCGAATTGGGCACTCTCGGCTAACACACTTGTGGCTTTTAACCTGAGAAGAAGCACCTGAATGTATTCAATGTAATGAACATCTTACCATTAAGCATATTCTTTTAGATTGCATCGACTTTCAGCCAATGCTTGAGAAATACTACAATGTTGACAGTATGCACAACCTCTTTGAAACAGTCAACATTGATTCAATTATCACCTTCATCAAAGAGATTGGTCTATACAACAAGCTGTGATATTTTCTTAATTACCTTTTTAACCTGTTGTGTAAACCCGTATTTCTACTGCGTAATCCTTTTTTATCTTCAATTACATCTCCTTAATGGGAGGATTAGCTCTCTTTGGGGCATCTTACCTCATTGGAGACAGGACCTCTTTAATGGGAGTGTTTTGATCCCATTGGAGGCTCCACACTTCCTTAATTTTAAACTCTCATTTCCTTGAAACGACTATTCACAGTCTTAACCTTTCATCTCAAACTTTTGAGTAGGCAGGGAATGCCCAGCCACTCAATATTTTATGCACATTAAAAGTTACACATAATCCCTATTCATCTAAAGACCTTTTGACTATCAATTTAACATTTTTGTTTAGATCTTTTTATCACAATCTTAACTTCATCATTTAAAACTTTTTGAGTTGATAGGGATTGCCCTGTCACTCAATAATATCTTTTATACCTATCAAAATCACTCATAATCCTTCCTAACTCAAGCTTTTTATTGTCATCATTATGTTCAAATCTTTTTACCTCAAAATTCCTGTTTTAACCATCTTTTAATACAGACATGCGCGCTAAATGACCAAAGCTGTTGATGCGCCATAAAACAACATTCATTCATTCATTCATTCATCAATAAAATTAATTTTGTCAAACAAGAGATTGAATCATGAGGTAGAGTGGTCCTTTGACATGCAGAAAACTGTCTAATAGCAAAATTTTTCGACCCATCCGCACAGGCTAACATTGGCAGATCTATGCATTAACCCTTTCCCAAACAAGCCCTGGTTTTTACGTGTCTGCAGTACAAGTCTTTTGAAAACACAGTGGGAAAAGGAGAAATTGCTTGTAACAAGCAATTTCTCCTTTTCCCACAGTGTTTTCTACCCTTTTTGAGACCTTTCTGCCATTTTCATCAAATTCAAAATTGTCGTCTGCAAACTCTTTCAGTTTTGACCAGTCCAAAATTTGTCGTTTGGGAAAGGGTTAAGCCACCTCGTCACAGAGCACAGCTCATGTACCTAACTCTACCAAACAACAAAACTCAAGACTTGACCAAATTATTAAATATGTCGCAAATGATAGAATTTGTCTTTGAATGGATATAAAACAATACGGGAGAAAGAGGAAATGCTTGTTACCAGCATTCACCTTTTTCTGCAGTGTTTTCAAAAATGGGTTATTAAAATATGGGATTGTTTGCTAAAGGGCAAAGTGGTCAAATAGTGCCTCTAAATAGTGTAAAATTTGTTGGAACTGTTATTTGACCCTTTACAAAATGTTCTCATGTTTTTACACAAGGGCTGTTGAAAATACCTTGGAAAAGGAGAAAATATTGGTTATTAACATTTTGTCCAGATCCCACAATGTTTTGTACCCTGTCAAAGACAAGTTCGAGTTAGAGTCATATATACTCTGGCAATGCAAAAACTTGCAGTCTGAACAAGTTTAAAAATTTAAGTGTTCAGTAAAGAGTTAACATTCAGAAGACTAGGAAAATGAAGACTTGTTGATTAAGGCTAAACTTTTTCTCATTTGAAATGATTTCAGAATGAAAACAGAAGCAAGAATGAGTTTTCCCATCTTATGTGGGAAACCCAAAAATTTCGAGTCATCAAAGCAGGAACACTGGACAAACTGGTGGAGTATCTCTACATTACGGGAGAAATGGACTCCTCCTACGTCAATGTATTTCTGGCCACATACAGAACTTTTAGCAGTACAGAGGAAGTACTGAACTTGCTCATAAAGAAGTACATCGGCATTAAAGCTAACAAAGAAACAAAGAATGAGCTTCAAGACATACAGTTAAGGTAAAGCTTCTGTTATAAAGTGCTACTGGTAGTTGGTACCGGTAAGTCTGTATTAGAATAGGAGCTGACAAAAATGATCGACCTTGGAGTGGTAGATAAAGTAAAATGTCAGTTCAGGTGGGACAATTTTGAGACAGCAGACAGTGCAGATCAGGATTTGTGATTTGTGTGAACTAAAGTAAACCCAGAGTCCATTGTCAACTGGTGCAAATTTGCAAAAAACTTTTTTGTCTTGCAATAAATAAGTTTGGAAACTTTGGCTTGCCAAGAATAAGTTTTGTAGAGGTAATTTTTACATGTATTCATGTATTTATCTCTTTACGAAACAACAAAATTTTAGACTTGTCCAAATTGAAATCATTTGCAGATGACAAAGTAAATGTGGCTCAAAAAATGAAATTTGTTGTCGGAAGGGTAGAAAACATTGTTTTTAAAAGGCTTTTCCTTTAGGGTCGTTAAAACTCGGGATTGTGTGGTAAAGGGTTAACCTATTGTCATGTTGATTATCAGTTTAGCATGATATGTTTTCAATTTCATATGCTGGAAATTTGTTACAATAGATAACAAATAGATTTTGTTAAAATTCTGCTTGCTTTTGAAAGGAAAAAGAGGACACATTGTAATAGCAAACTAAATTCTAAGTGTAAACTTTGATACTTTACTATGCAATTCCAAGTTTTAATGACCGTGTGGAAGAACGCTTTTGAAAAGGTTGAGGGAAAAGGAGAAAATGCAGATAGCTAGCATTTTCCCCTTTTCCCACAGTGTTTTCTAACCTTTCAAAGTTGAATTCCAGTATTTGAGCCTCTTTTAATTTGTCCTCTGCAAATGCTTTGAATTTGGAGAAGGCAAAAATTTGTCTTTGGGTAAAGAGTTAATTATTGGTAGTATGTATTGTAACACACTTGAAGTTGACTTCAGCTGATTAACTCTTTATCACACAATTCCGAGTTTTAATGACCCTGGGGAAGAAGCCTTTTGAAAACATTGTGGGAAAAGGAGAAAATGCTGGTGACCAGCATTTTCTCCTTTTCCCACCATGTTTTTTACCTTTCCTAAAGTAAATTTTAATTTTTGAGTCACATATATTTTGTCGTCTGCAAATGCTTTCAAGTTGGACGAGTCTAAAAGTTTGTCATTTGGTAAAGGATTAAGCCTCCTTTTCAGGACTATTAAATCAGTAATTACGGTATGGACTGATACTTATCCTGAAGATTTTCGAGACCCACCTTCGTACAAATGTTTGGCACAGCTAGAAACTTTCGCTCACCTACACCTTCCAGACTCTGACCTTAACATTCGTGTGAAACACAAGATGGATAAATTTCGCAAAGAAGATGCAAGCTCATCGGGTATATCTTTGCTGACCATTCATGAGCCATGCTGTGTGAAAAAAGGGTTTAATGCATCTGCAAAAAGTATCAACACAGGACTGGTCAGCCTGCGCAGTCGAAACTTTTTGCTTTTGGGAAATTTTCTGCATGTCAAAGGACCATTCAACCTCATGATTCAGTCAGTTGTTAGACAACATGGATTTTATGGATCCATTATTATGTGACTACTTGCTTGCTATAATGCATCACAAAGATGCATTCAACCCCTTTTGTCAGAGCATGGCTCATTTATTTTCCTTTGTTTATTTTGCAATTGAAGTAGACTGTTATTAGAAACACAGTAGCAATTGTTTCATAAGTTCCATATCCAGAGCTAAGGTTACATATCCACCAACCATTTTAGATATTGTTTCTGAACCTTTTTTCAGTGATTTTTAGCTCCACTGGCCGAAGGCCAGCGGGCTTATGTCATGGCCCGGTGTCCGTCGTGCGTCCGTCCGTCCGTCCGGTCGTCTGTCCGTCCGTCCGTCCGTCCGTCCGTTAACTTTTATTTCAAACATCTTCTTCTCTGAAACTACCCATCCGATTTTCACGAAACTTCACAGAAATGATCCTGACATGGTCCTCTTCAGAATTTCTTGAAAGAATATGATTCCTTCAAAAACTCTGGTTGCCATGGCAACAAAACTGAAAAATATTTGAAATCTTTAAAAATCTTCTTGTCTGAAACCATAAGGCATAGGGCTACCAAATTTGGCATGTAGCTTTATGTAGTAGACCTCTATCAAGTTTCTTCAAATTATAGCCCTGGGGTCAAAATTGGCTCTGCCCCAGGGGTCACAAGTTTTACATAGGCTTATATAGAGAAAACTTTAAAAATCTTCTTGTCTGAAACCATAAGGCATAGGGCTACCAAATTTGGCATGTAGCTTTATGTAGTAGACCTCTATCATGTTTCTTGAAATTATAGCCCTGGGGTCAAAATTGGCTCTTCCCCAGGGGTCACAAGTTTTACATAGGCTTATATAGAGAAAACTTTAAAAATCTTCTTGTCTGAAACCATAAGGCATAGGGCTACCAAATTTGGCATGTAGCTTTATGTAGTAGACCTCTATCATGTTTCTTGAAATTATAGCCCTGGGGTCAAAATTGGCTCTTCCCCAGGGGTCACAAGTTTTATACATAGGCTTATATAGAGAAAACTTTAAATATCTTCTTGTCTGAAACCATAAGGCCTAGAGCTACCAAATTTGGCATTTAGCTTGATCTAGTTGGAGTCTACCAAAAGTGTCCAAAGTATAGTCCTGGGGTCAATTTGGCCTCATACTTGGAGGGGGGGGGTTCACAAGATTTACATAGGCTTACATAGGGAAAACTTTTAAATCTTGGTGTACATAGCCATAAGGCTTAGGCTACCAAATTTTGCATATAATTATAGCATTATTTAGTGGACAGTTACAAAGAGGGCCCAAGTTACAGCTCTAGGATCAAGTTTGGCCCTGCACCAGGGATCACAAGTTTTACATGGGTTTATGGAGTGAAAAGTTCAGAAACCATCTTGTTACCAGCCATAAGGCCAAGAACTCCCACATTTGGCATGTTATTCTTCTAATACAATATTCCCCATTTAGTCAGACTGTAGCCATGAGGTCAAAGTTTTATAAGGGCTTATATAGTGAAGACTTTTCTTCGTGGTTTATATTTATAAGCCAGTGGAGCGATACAGGGCCATCATGGCCCTCTTGTTAAAAGATAGACTTGTCCAAAATCAAACTATTTGCAGACAACAAGCTAAATCTGACTTGAAATTTTAATTTCATTTTTGGAAAGGTGCAAAACATTGTGGAAAACTGAGAAAATGCTGGTTACCAGCATTTTCTCCTTTTTTCGACAATGTTTTTAAGAGTCTTTTTTTTTTTTACCGCTGTCAAAACTCTAGATAATTTGGTAAAGAGTTAACCAATTTTTTTTTATGTCAGAATTTGCCCCCAAAACATGAACTTAAGGGGTATACTACTACAAGAGGAGAAAGATCAGCTATCTCTATTTATTGACCAAAACTGTGATGTTATGCTTTGATTCTGAAGTCAGATGAAAATAAACTCATGGCTGACCAATGGTAGCTTTCTGTGGCTTTGCCAAGTTTAAGTCAAGATCACATTGCCCTGAACATGCCCGTTTCAATTACCCTTGAGCAGTTTTGATAAACTACCTATGACCATGAAATAGTGACACTCTGTCAGTTGACTACTTGAGAAAAGATTGCTTGAAAAGGAAAACTTTTTGTAAAAATTAATCTTTCCTTTTCCAATAATGTCATTATTATGTTGAGTTGAAAAATGATGTCTCTCTTACCCTCAGTTTTTTTCTCCATTGTGGTTTTTGGTAGGGTTTCAGGTAGGTCCTAAAATAGTTTAA
Source organism: Tridacna gigas (assembly GCA_945859785.2). Lineage (NCBI taxonomy): Eukaryota > Metazoa > Mollusca > Bivalvia > Cardiida > Cardiidae > Tridacna > Tridacna gigas. The sequence continues at coordinate 25,911,631 of OX244028.2, forward strand.
AAGTAGGACATTTATCCAACTTTTGGTTTATTTTTTAATTGACAGATACTGGCATTGAGTTCCACTTTAACTTGGTAGAGGAAGTGGACCATCTTATTGTTGCAGAATACCACAAACCTCTGACCTTTGCTGATATACCCAACCAGAAGGTAGCTGAACAACTCACATACAGGGATGCTGTAAGTAACTACAGTAACTGCCAATACCTTGTTCATAGAAGTTGGTAACTGCCATAACTGATATTCCCTAGAATGCCCCAGCAATATATCCCTTTATTAATGATTAGATGAGCCATGCTCTGTGAAAAGGAGGCTTAATGCATATGCTAAAAGTATTGACCCATGTCAACCTGTGCAGTCCACACAGACTGACCTGTGTCGAAACATTTTGCTTGTTCTAAATTTTGTGCATGTCCAAGACCATTCTACCTAATGTAACAGTCGGTTGTTAGACAAAACAGATTTTATTATCCCTAATTATATAATGACTTGCTTGCATCACAGAGATGCACTGGACTAGCTTAACATGTTGTCAAATGATAAAGAGTTCAAGTGTTTTTGAAGACTGTGTAGGCCAGGATTTTCTCCTTTTCCACAATGTTTTCTAGGTGGTTTTTTTTTTTTTTTTTTTTCCCAGCTTTGTTAAAACACAGAATTGTATTGTAAAATATTTAAAGAGCTCTTAAAGACAGGTGGTCTCTAAGTGAACATATAATGTAGTGAAGTTAGACAAAGAAATACAGGAAAACCGTAAATACAAAGGAAAAACCAAGGAAACAGTATTCTTTAGGGTACTTGTGATTCTTAATTATTTACGAAACAACAAAGTTTTGGACTAGACCAAATTGAAAGCTTTTGTTGATGTCAAATGTAACTTAAATAATGATTGCTGTCTTTGATAGGGTAGACACATTGTGGGAGAAGGAGAAAGTGTTGGTTACCAGTATTTTCTTTTTCCCACAATGTTTTCATAAGCCTTCCCTTTCAGGGTCATTAAAACTTGGGATTGTGTGGAAAAGGTTTAAACAATAATTAAAAGTAAAAATGTCATTATTTTGATTGCAGGAGTTATTCAAGAGGGTTGTCCCACACCACTGTTTGGGTGCTGTTTGGGCTCGAAGAGCCAGGAAACAGGGGAAGGGAGGAACTGTAGCAGGCAGTGTTTTAGCAACAATCGAACAGTTCAATCGTGTGTCATTACGTGTGATAGCAACAATTCTGAAAAATACCGATCTCAAAACTTCACAAAGAGTGAAAGTCATTCAGAAATGGATTGAAATAGCTCAGGAAATGCGACATTTAAAAAACTTTTCGTCTCTGAAGGCCATTATATCAGGATTACAAGCCAATTCTGTGTACCGTCTTCGGAAAACTTGGGCAGCACTGCCAAAGTATGTATGACGTTCTTTTTACCTTTTATGCTTCAAAATTTTATTAGGGTTCATCTAAGGATTTGCAGTGGGGTTCTGGCAGATATTTACATAACAGTTCTTTTTGTCTTTACCAAGCCTTGAAAATTATGAGCTATAGATGAGAACAGATGAAACCTAGGGCTACATGTGTGATTCTAGTGTTACTCTTTCTGACATTGGCCAGATCAGACTGCACAGAACATTCAGCCTGATCTTTAATTGCATGTCCAGTAGTCTTTTGAAATTTTGTGATAAACAGTTGGAAATTACAAGTCAGAGAAATTTCCTGTCTGAAAATGTCTATTTAACTCTTTACCACACAGTCCCAACTTTTAATGACCCTAAAAAGGAAGCCTTTTGAAAACATTGTGGGAAAAGGAGAAAATGCATTTTCTCCTTTTCCCACAATATTTTCTACCCTTCACAAAACAAATGTCAATTTTTAAGTCACATTTAATTTGTCGTCTGCAGATGCTTTCAATTAGGACTAGTCTAAAATTTTGTCGTTTGGTAAAGAGTTAATGCAAATAAAAATGTGAATTTCAGTCACATATGTTCATGGATGCTTATTAAAGTCCACTTGTAAGTTTGCCCCTCTCTCTGCCTGTCCATGGCATGCACAAAATTAGATTTGTCTTCCAGACTTTCTTCTCAATTTTAATATCATGGTACTGATATTTTTACTGCTATTAACGAGAAAGTGAAGATCTTCAGATGACTAATTTTAAGCTTTCAAGGATGGTCTCTTAACCTTTTATTAATGACCCTGAGGATAATGACTTTTAAAAACATAGTTGAAAAAGGAGAAAATACTGACAGTTTTTCCAACTATGTTTTTCTACCCTTTCAAAGACAAATCCTTTCATTTGGCCATGGTTAATATAATATGTTGTCTACAAAAGCTCCTGATTTGGAGAAGTCAAAGTTTTCTTGTCTGGTGTAGAGTTCAAATGAGCCATTTTTTTTGTGTAATGAAAGTTTGAACATCTGTCTTCTCTATCAGAGGACTAAGTGGGGGTTATCAAGTTACATTTCTTGACTGTTCTTTTTTTTCTTATCAGAGAGAGTCTTGCTGCCTTTGAAGAGCTGGCCGGAATATTTTCAAATGAGAATAATCAGCTAGCATCAAGGAATCTTTTAATGAAGGTACATGTATTTCAAACTGTTCATTACTTATGTTGCCAAACTGAACTTTTTTCATTTTTATGTGAGGACAACTTCACTACTAGATTCTGTGTCAAGTTGTAGGATCAAGTATGATTAAGCAGCAGTTTCTGTAAATTAAAGATCAGACTATATTTTCTGTTCAATATGTTCAGTCTGATTTTGATCAACTCTGTCTGAGAAAGCTAACTGAGTCTTCCATGGCAGAGAAAGTATTTATATACCTGATATTTATAGACAAATATTTTTAATTTGAGATATCTGATAAAACTTTTGAGAGCAATTTGAGAGCAGTTTGTCTATTTACCTAATATTTTCTCATGTATTCCTGTTTTAAACTTTCAGCATAATGATTATGGATTTTCAGCTAGGCTGTTTTTGGAGAAAACTTTGCACATATTGTCATAGCATTAATTCAGTAAGACTGACATTTTCTGATATTTTTTTTGCCATTACCAAAGATATTGACGTCAAACTATGACAGACTGTTAAAAAAGGAGAAACTATGCCAGAAGGATGAGTAGAATGAAGTGATGTCCCCTTATTTTACTTAAAATCTTTTACTGAAAAGGACATGTACCCAAGCAACTAGGATGTTATCCTAGTAAGCAGCTGCAAATTTTTGTCAGGAGGAAGCAGGCTAAAATAAATTCATAATTTTTTAACCCTTTACCAGACGACAAAATTTTAGCCTTGTCCAAATTGAAAGCATTTGCAGACGACAATTTAAGTGTGGCTCAAATGGTGCTAATTTTCTTTGATAGGGTAGAAAACATTGTGGGAAAAGGAGAAAATGTTGGTTACCAGCATTTTCTCCTTTTCCTACAATGTTTTCAAATGGCTTCTTTCCTAGGGGCGTCAAAAGGCGGCATTGTGCAGTAAAGGGTTAATTGTGTTTCTGTTATTTTCTGCAATTATGATAACTGCTGTTCTTTGACTTTTCTATTGATACTTAGCTTATAGATACAAATTAAAAAAAAAGGAATCATATGATCAAAAGAAATCATGTATGTTTGTAGGAAGCAACAGCCAAATTACCTACAGTGGACTCAAGCAATAAAACATTAAGAAGAAGAAATCAGATGAAACGTCAGTCTTGGATTGACAACGTAAGTTACTGAGGACCTTTTTAGGACCCTGATGGAGATGGCTTTTGAGAACATTGTGGGAAAAGGAGAAAATGCTGGTAACCAGCATGGTAACCAACATGTGTTTTTTTAGCTCCACTGGCTGAAGGCCAGCGGGCTTATGTTATGGCCTTGTGTCCGTCGTGTGTCCGTCCGTCTGTACGTGCATGCGTGTGTCCGTGCATGTGTTAACTTTTATTCAAACATCTTCTTCTCTGGAACTACCCATTGGATTTTAACGAAACTTCACATAATTGATCCTGGCATGGCCCTCTTCAGAAACTCTTTAAAGAATTTTATTCCTCTCAAAACTGTTGTTGCCATGGCAACAAAACTGAAAAATATTGGAAATCTTTAAAAATCTTCTTGTCCAAAACCATAAAGCCTAGGGTTACTAAATTTAGCACGTACCTTCATCTTATGGACTTATACAAAAACTCTTCAAATTATAGCCCGGGGGTCAAAATTGGCCCTGCCCCAGGGGTCACAAGTTTTACATGGGTTTATATTGTGAAAATTTTAAATATCTTCTTGTTCTAAACCATATGGCCCAGAGCTACCAAATTTAGCATGTAGTTTCATCTAATGGACTTCAACAAAAATCCTTCATATTGTATCTTCAAGGTCAAAAATGGCCCCACCCGGTGGGTCAAAGACTGAAAAATATTGAAAATTTTTAAAATTTTTCTTGTCTGAAATCCTAAAGCCTAGGGATACCAAATTTGGCATGTAGCTTCAACTAGTAGACCTTTACAAAAACCATTCAAATTACAGCCCCGTGGTCAAAATTGGCCCTGCCCCGGGGGTCACAAGTTATACATAGGTTTCTAGAGTGAAAACTTTGAAATATCTTTTTGTCCTAAAACCATATGGCCTAGGGCTATTAAATTTTGCATGAAGCTTCATCTAATGGACTTCTAAAAATTGGCCCAGCCAGAGGGATCGGAAGTTTTACATAGGTTTATATAGTGAAAGCTTAAAATATCTTCTTGTCCTAAACCATTTGACCTACAGCTACCAAATTTGGCATGTAGCTTTGTCTAATAGTTCTCTACAAAAACTCTTCAAATTATAGCAGGGAGGTCAGAATTTGCCCCCGCGCCAGAGGTCACAAATTTTATATAGGTTTATATATTGAAAATTTTTTTATATCTTCATGTCGTAAACCATATGGCCTAGGGCTACTAAATTCTGCATGTAGCTTCAACTAATGGACCTCTACAAAAAACTGTAGTCAAAATTGGCCCTAACCTGCAGGTCATAACTTTTACATAAGCTTATATAGTGAAAACTTTAAAAGTCTCCTTGTCCTAAACCTTATGGCCTTATACCAATTATAGCCCTGGTGTCAAAACTGTTCTAGTGGAGCGATACAGGGCCATCATGGCCCTCTTGTTACTATTGGCTTGAAAGTTTCATTTAACTTATTTCGAATGTTAAAGTTTAAGATGAATATATGAGAGACCGAACCTTCACAACATGGACTAAAACACCTCTGAAAACAGTAAGCCCCATGCATACATTTACAAGTACTGTGGTGTTGAGCATTTCTTATTAACCCTTTACCGTACAATGCTGCCTTTTGACGCCCCTGGGAAAGAAGCCTTTTGAAAACATTGTGGGAAAAGGAGAAAATGCTGGTAACCAGCATTTTCTCCTTTTCCCACAATGTTTTCTACCCTATCTAAGAAATGTTGCACCATTTGAGCCACATCGAAATTGTTGTCTGCAAATGCTTTCAATTTGGACAAGGCTAAAATTTTCTCGTCTGGTAAAGGGTTAATGGTGGTTGACTTTTTAGAGGGTACACCTGTGATGACATATCTAAACAGTTTCTCCTCAAAATGTGTCTTTGTTTTGTTAACTCTTCACATACAACAATATTTCTGACAGATTCATATTGAAAGCATTTGCATACAACATATTAAATGTGGCACAGGGGATGGGACTTCTCTCTGAATGGGTAGAAAACATATTGGGGGAAAAAGAGAAAACAATGTTGGAGAAGAAAACATGCATTCTCTCCTTTTCCCACAATATTTTCAACAGCCCTCTCCATCAGACTTGTTAAAATTCGGGACAATGGTAAAGGGTTAGGCAAATGTCAGTTACAAAATCAAATTTACTGTAACATGTGCTTTATAATAAATTCTATATGAATTCTATAGGTAAATGGCTCAACAATTTCAAACAATTTGATGTTTCCATGACCCAGAAGAATTTGGTTGTTAAAATATGAGCCATGCTCTGGCAAAAGGGTTTTAATGCATCTGCATGATGCATGATACCTATCCAGCCATTGACCAATAGAAAAAATTTTCAGGCCAGCGGATCAGCCTGTGGGTACCGTGCAGGCTGACTTGGGTTGATACTTTTGTGGATGGATTAAGCCCCCTATTCACAGAGCATGGCTCATGTTTTTTTTTTTTTTTTTAAGTACATATAGACAAATTCCTTTTTTTTTTAAAACTCATTTTATTTTTAACCTGCAGATGCTTACAATTTTGATCACTTGTAAAGAGTTGAATAAGGAGTACTAATAGATAGGGAATCAGTGTGTCAAAGTAATACTTAACTATGATTCAAAACAATTTTTGAAGAGGTACTGGTCAGACCTAGTCATTAATCAGTCAATAACGTAGTAAAACTTTCCTTGTAGGGTGTTGTGCAAGGAACAGTGCCATACTTGGGTACATTTCTGACGGATTTAACCATGATTGATACAGCCCTACAGGATGTAACTGAAGAAGGCTTGATCAACTTTGAAAAGCGTCGGAAAGAGTTTGAAGTCTTGGCTCAGATAAAACTGCTACAATCTGCCTCTAATATTTATATGTTCCGTGAGGATTCAGAATTCTGGATGTGGTTTGATGCTGTCAGAGTTTATGATGAAAATGAAAGGTATTTAAATACTTTAAAGAATTTTAGCAATGCTCTGGCAAAAGAGGGCTTAAAGCATCTCCGTGATCCATGATACCAAGCAAGTTATCGCATAATTGTGGATCCATAAAATCCATTACATATAACAACCGACTGATTCAGTGAGATACACTGGTCCTTTGACATGCAGAAAATTGACCGATAGCGAAATGTTTCGGCCCAGGTAAGCCTGCGCAGGCTGACCTGGGTCGATACTTTTCGCAGATGCATTAAGCCCCCTTTTTGCAGAGCAAGGCTCATTTCTTGCTGGAAGGAGGCAGTTACTTTCAGGATGGACAAGTCGATAATTTTGTCATCTGGTTAAAGAGTTAAACAACCGTTCTGAAACAAACGTGAAATTTTAAATGCTTGTTCTTAGTGTGATTTGTAACTATTATGAGTGGTTTAGGAACTACAGTAATGGATTAACTAACGCACATTTGAGCTGACTAGGGGATTGTGTAATATGTATGTTTCAATTAGCTTTTGTTTTAAAGTCAAGATTTATGTTAAGATTTCTACATTTTCACATTTCAGTTATGACTTATCTTGTATGGTAGAACCTCCAACAGATGGTGGGAAACAAAAAAAGAAAGTCAGGTAAGGAAGGCAGTCATCTCTCTCCAGGGGCCATATATATCAACCATTCTGAGTATTGTTGTAATTCTAACATACAAGACTAGCCATCTGGGCTGCCATTCACTAAACTGTGTACGCACAAAATTTGCTTACAGAGTTTAGGTAAGCAAGGATCAAGTCTGAAATTAAACTTAAATAAACATAACAAGTTGAGTAAATATTTGCATAATTTGATGCCAGCTAAAAGATTTGCAGGGATTGTATGTGTGTACATACAGCCCCAAAATACTTTGGGTATATCTACGCATTTTTTTTTTGAAATCAGTCCTGATCTGCAAAGACCCATCTGTTTTAATTCTAAATAACAAGACTAGCCATCCAAAAGGCTGAGATGATCTGTCATTGCCTATATTCTGGAACTTGCCATCTCATTTGCAGGTACACAACTATAATTCTACATGTATTTGAGCCATGTACGGGCAAAAGGGGGTTTAATACATCTTTTTTGATCCATTATACAAAGCAAGTCATCACATAATTATGAGTCCATAAAATCCACTTTGTCTAACAACCAAGTGAATCCCGAGGTAGAATGGACCTTTGACATGTAGAAAATGGACCAATGATAAAAGGTTTCAAGGCAGGTAAGCCTGGGCGGACTGCGCATGCTGACCTGGATCTATACTTTCCCCCCCCCCCCCCCCCCGATGCATTAAGCCCCTTTTTCACAGAGCACAGCTCATTTCTAAGTTGTAAGACTAGCTGTCTGATTAACTGATATATTCTGTCAGTGGCAATTAAGTGGTAGATCTGGAATTAAGGTTTAGAATGAGCGATGAATACAGGTTCATCCAAAGCATAGTTTGGTAATGTAGTTCTATAGATAGATAATATTGACCTTCATCATGAGTAGATGTCTGAGCCCGCAACTTAGTAATTAACCATTTTACCAGACAACAAAATTCTAGCCTTGTCCAAATAGAAAGCATTTGCAGACGACAATTCCAATGTGGCTCAAATGGTGCAATTTTTCTTTGATAGAGCAGAAAACATTGTGGGAAAAGGAGACAATGCTGGTTACCAGCATTTTCTCCTTTTCCCACAATGTTTTTAAAAGGCTTCTTTCCCACGGTCGTTTAAAATCGGCATTGTGCTGTAAAGGGTTAAGTGGTTGGGTTCAATTCCTGTGACAGGTACAGGTTATTGTGACGTGTGTGTCTGGAAAAGTTTTCATGAAAAGCACGCTCAAACTTTACCAAATAATCCCGTGTCATTCAGACCCAGCTTTTGAAAACAATGTTTGAAAAGGAAAAAAATGTCTGTAGCCAGCATTTCCTCCCATTCCCACAATATTTTCTACCTTTCTAAAGACAAGTACATGTTACATCATTTCAGCCACATTGAATTTGTTTCCAACAGCTTTCAGTATAAACAAGAGTGAAAAGATAAAAACTGTACCATTATATTTAACTTGATGTGGTTGCTTTTCATTTCAGTATGGCTCAAAGACCAAATAAGTTAGAGGCCAATAGATTGTCCTTATTTATGTGCGGAGGTCTCAATTTTGATGATAAAGCCAGTATAGCCAGTAGTTCTAACATGGACTCACCTGTATCACCCCTACCAGGAGTAAGTTTATTTGTTGTACAACCCTCTACCTAATGATCATGTGTTTTTTACTATCCTGAAGAAGAAGTCTTCAGAAAATCAGGGGAGAAAATGCTGATGAAAAAAACACACAAAAAAAAATTTTTTTTTTAGACAAATGCTATCATTTGAAACACATTTAATTTGTATCGTTGTCATTGTTGACATAAAGTTTAAAATTTTGTTGTTTGGTACAGAGGTAAGAGATTCATCTTGATAATTAAGATTCTTGCATAGATATCCATTGCTTGCTTTTATTCTTCATTTATCCTTTACCACACCATCCCGAATTTTAACGACCCTGCCAGAGGATGCTTTTGAAAACATTGTTGGAAAAGGAGAAAATGCTGGTAACCAGCATTTTCTCCTTTTCCCACAATGTTTTCCCCCATTTCAAAGACAAATTATTTTGATAGAGCCACACTAAATTTGTTGTGTGCAATTTGCTCTCAAAATGGACTTATCTAAAATTCTGCCATGTGGTAAAGAGTTAAATGTTTCATTACATAGATGCAGTTTTTCACTTATTTTAGACTCTAAATTTCAGTCACGTTGGAAAGAGCAGAGAAGTGTGCAGTTTGTTTTGAAAAAAAAAACTTTCCTTTTTTTTTTCAGACTTTTTAACTGGTACTAGTACTTTTTTTCATGTGGACTGATTCATGTTTCACTGTTAGGTGAAAAGCAACCAGTAGAGTGGACAATGTCTATCTTGTTACTGGCAAAAAATCCAGAACAAATGGATAGGAGCACTAGGTACTGTAATTGAAACTCTGGAAAAAGGAACTGATGGGATAAAACATCATACCAAACCTCTAGATAAATGAGGTGTGCTCTGACAAAAGGGGGGTTAATACATTTCCTTGATGCATTTTACCAAGCAAGTCATCACATAATTATGGATCTATAAAATTCATTTTATTCAGCAACCAACTGGATCTGGAGGTAGAATGGTCCTTGGAAATGCAGAAAATTGACCAAAAGCAAAAAAGTTTCAACCCAGGTCAGCCTGTATGGATTGCGCAGGTTGAACTGGATCGATAATTTTTGCAGATGCATCATACACCCTTTTCACAGAGCATGGCTTAAATCTAAGGAACCTGTGTGGCTCAGTGGGGAAAGTCACTAGATGTTGGATTTCAAATTTGGAGGTCCTTGGTTCAGTCCTCACTGGATGCACTGGGTTTTTCACTGGAGTTTCCTAAAACAAGACACTTCAGAGCCCTTGCCTAGTACTGGTGAAACTCTGGACAGACATGAATCATTTTTGACCATGATGATACTGTTTAACCCTTTACCCTACAATCTAGAGTTTGAATGGCTCTGATGGAGAAGGCTTTTGAAAATGTGGGAAAAGAAGAAAATGCTGGTTACCAGTATTTTCTTCTTTTCACACAATGTTTTCCATCCTTTCAGGAGCCACCTTAATTTGTTGTCCGCAAATGGTTTGAATTTGGAGCAGTCTACATTTTTGTTAATATAGTAATGAGTTACCAGTCATAATGTAGATAAACACACCATTCCTGTTGTTTTGTAGATGTCCCATTCTTCGTCTACCTCCTCTCTCCAGTCCTTTGACAGTGATAATTCTACTCCGTTCAAATCCTCTGATGCTTGTGTCATTAAAGTCTCCTTGGAGATAGGTGCTAGCCCGCAGTCTCATGTTTACAAAAGCATCATGGTAGGTTTGCAATGTACCTGTACCACTTGTAGATAATTTCACAATGTTACAAGCTTATTTACATGAATATTTCCAATTTATAGAAAAGATCTGAGCCATGATCTGTGAAAAGGGGGTTTAATACATCTGCAGAAAGTATCAACCCAGGTTAGCCTGCGCTTACTGCACAGGCTGACCTGGGTCGAAACTTTCTGCTATAAGTAAATTTTTTTTCATTTTAAAGGGCCAGTCTACCTCATGATTCAGTGGGTTGTTAGACAAAATGGATTTTATAGATCCCTAGTTAAATGACAACTTGCATGGTGAAAATGTATTGCAGAGATGTATTAAACCCTCTTGTACCAGAGTGCTGCTTATTTGTTGCTTAAAAATGTTTATTTTTGACTATCATAAACTTTTGTAACATTTTCATAACAGATAGTTTCATTAAAAAAAAAAAAAAAAACATGAAAAATTGTAGGGAAAAAAAAAATTGTGCTGAACTTCTTTTTTCTGAAAACATTTGTGTACAGTCAAGTTATCGTACTCTCATACTTTCATAGGTGGTAAAAATGAATTGGACTTATAATCTCATATCAAATGATGTGTATTTAACATACTCTTTACCACACAATCCTGACTTTTATAGACCCAGAGGAAGAAGCCTTTTTAAAACATTGTGGGAAAAGGAGAAAATGCTGGTAACCATCATTTTCTCCTTTTCCCACATTGTTTTTTAACCTTATAAGCATAATTTCCAATTTTCGAGCTACGTTTTATTTTGTTGTCTGTAAATGCTTTCATTGTTGACATGTCCAAAATTTTGTCATTTAGTAAAGAGTTAATAAAACAATATCATATTTTGTTATTTTATTTACCAGCTTCACAATACAGATCATACTCACACAGTGATCAAAAGAATCCTAGATAAATATGACATCAGTGGTAAAGAAAAGGATTATTGTTTACTTCAGGTGCTTCCAGAAAATGGTAATGTATTGATTTAAATCTTTAGTTTTTTCATGGCAAAGATACATGTACCAGTAGCATGCTCAATAAGTATTCTGAATGTTTGTGCTGGAAAATGTGTATGGATATAGCTGTGTTCTTCCAACTTTAAAGAATGTACTATCACTAACTGTAGTAAGGAAATAGCTGGCAACTTTCAAAAATTCCTGAATGAGATAAAAAGCCTCTCGAGGTATTTTTGGATTTTGCACTAGAATTTTGCAAAGGATTGTTGGATTGTTAAATAATCAATTACACACAGTGATTATGTGAGATTGTATTAAAAAAAGTATGATTACATCATTTATAATGCCAGAAAATGAATAGACAAAGTTGTAGAGTTGTCCTAATTGAAAGCATTTGCATTTGAGTAATGAATGTAGCATGATTGATAATTCTATCTTTGAAAGGGTTGAAAATATTGTGGGAAATGGAGAAAGTGTTGGTTTTACAGATTTTCTCTTTTTCCTTCAATGTTTTCAAAAGACTTTTTCCTCTGGGTTGTTAGAACAAGGGATTGTTTGGTTAAGGTTTAAACGGCTGTCTTCTCGGTCCAAGCACTTGTCAGGGAATAAGACACTTTTTGTGAAAATTATAAGTTTCATTTCTCTTTCTATTTCAGAATTGCTGATTCCAGATAAAGCCAATGTGTTTTATGCTATGAACAATTCTGGTGATCTTAAATTTGTGCTACGGACTAAAAAGGAACAAGATTCTCTGTCACAAAATAGGAAACGGAACCGTAGAAAATTGAAATTGATTTGATGTATTTTTTTAGTGATCAGCATGAGCTAGAAACCTTTCGTTCTCATGATTTCAGTCCATTCTCTCATATGGTATTGTCTCTTTATCATTATTATAGTATATTTTTAAGCTTGGCTTTTTTTTTTTTTTTTTTAAACATTGAGAATTGTCATATCCCTGTTGTCATCTACATTGCAGTTGTCATCGTTCAAAAGTTGATACTTTGAAATATCTCTCTCTTTACAGAAGATAATAATTTCAAACTCTGGCTAGTTGTTTACCATTAAAAGGTAAAGCCATACCAGAAATGCAGGTATAGGTAGTTTGAGGTTTATAGGGACCCCCTGAATTTTGAAATATCTTGAAAAAATCCCCTATCAATTTTTATGAAACTTTTCAGAGTCTTTTAAAATGACCCAACCAACTCCCACAGCAAAAATTGGAATTTTTCTTCCACAAGAAAGAGCATTTTGCCCATTTCAGTAATGGTAAATTTTTGTTCTGAAGCTTAACTTTCTCCGAAGGTTTCACACAGTAACCAGAACAGCAAACATATGTGAACAAGTGCATGGCTTCAGCACCTCACTTCAGTTAAAATATGAGGCCCTAAAATTGCTTTTTGTACAAATAATATAGTTACATACCTTAACTTAGATATCGCTTTTGTCACTTCCATACAAATCTTCGAAGTCTAACATAATTCGTCCAGTGTTCTGTTATAGTGGTGTCTCTTCTCCAGTATTTGGTCTCCATTTTATTTTCGGCATGGCTTCATGTTTTATACCACTTCTGTTGAGATATGTGTTCGAAACCACCTGACACTTTGAGTCGAAGGTCTTTCAGGGTTTGTTTTGAATTGTTTTTCACAATGATTTTTTTGGTTTGCCCAATATTAGCTCAGTTGGATTTTGGTCACAATCATAGGTTGGTAATCTTGAAGACACTTTGTCCCTTTGACCGTAAAAATTCGTCTACAACTATATTTTGGAGCTTGTTTATTGAAGTTAACAAGTTCATACAATTCACCCTTCTCCATTTTATTGTATGCTATACCACATGTGATCCAAAGTTTGACTGGGTTTCAGGAAAACATCTATGATTGGGCATGGAAAAGAAAACAAAGTGTAAACAAGAGTGTGCACACAGGTCTCTGATATTGAGTCATTGAAATAAAACCCAAATAAAAACAAAAATGAGATATGGGCCTCAAAGTTGAAATTTTTGCTGTTCAAACAATAGAGAACCACAGTTACTGTACTTGCATGAGAATTGTTTTCATAAACAGGTAAACCCTTTACTTGGAATAGCCTTCAACCTCCCAATGTTTTTAAGCTGTTTTGTTCATACATTTTAACATTGCACAGAATGCAAAAAAAGTCAAACTAAGTTATCAAAAAAATCTGAAAATTTCACCCAGAGTTGGTGAAGGTAATATTATTAGTTATGCAAATTTTCAGCAGAATAGCTACATCATTTTTTAAGATATTTCAAACTTCAGGGGGTCCCTATGAACCGCAAACTACCTATAACCATCAAATTATCTTTGACTTATTCCTCCTTTTTCACTTGGAATTTCCACTGTACAAGCAACTGCAGCCAAATGTTTGCACCTTGGTTGCTCTTATTAGAAAAATTGGAAGAATATAGAAACACTTTACATCACAAAAAGTAGGGTTTATGTCTGAGTTTTGTTATATTTGATTTTTAGCTTAGATGTTTTCTAAGAAAACGTCGAGGATTAGCTGCAGCCCTGACGTGGTTGTCTGCGTCATCATGCGAAAACTATTGACATTTTATAATATCTCTGTTATTACTGAAGATATTTGCTTCAATCTTGGACAAGCTGTTTATTATCAAAGGGGAACATGTACAACAAGGGCAGATAACTATCAAATTATTTTTGACACAGTTATGCCCCTTCTTCGACTTCAGCTTAAATCAAGCAACATCAGCTGAGCGTTGGCACCTGCATATAGTGCTCTTGTTTTTAAGATCAGATAAAAAGAGAATGATAAAATACATACTGAATACTCTGTGCTATTGATATTTTACGAGTTATATTTATTAAGAAATCCTGTTGTGTATTGTAGCTAGATGTCTCAGTGTCTCAAAGTGTTTACCATCTGCTGTGTTTATAAGTGTTGGAATAGAATTGATGTATATTTAGAAATTGTCAGTTTTTGCTAGAATACTTTATTAACCCATGTAGTGCTAAGTAAATGAGATGACAATTTCCATTTATACAAAGCATGCAAATGTGTTACAATTTAGAGGCTGTTTTTGTTGGAATGCCAGACAACACAATGGACAGAGTAGATGTAAGATCAAACTGCATGTTCTGTGCAGTCTGATTATTGATCTACACTGTCCTTATAAGCAATTAGGTTCAGGTTCTACACTCATGTTTTGAGTTTCACTCACAATGTTAGTTACTTTTCTGGAAAATTAATATCATGACCAAACTGATGTTGAATCTACACTGTCAGATATTTTGTTTACTACTCTGACCAAAACAGGCTTAAGGCCCATCTACACCAGCAAACATTTGTTTGCAAACACCTCCAAACATTTGTTAAGTGTTGTTTGGTCATGTTTGTCTGTAGGTTGTCTACACTACAACAAACAATGGCAAACAATGATGATGTGTGAAGATCATGTGATGCATCCGTCGCATGATAAAAAGACAGCCTCTGACTGGTCAGTATACTTGCACATCACCAAACGAAGAAAATGAAAATGAACATGTCCAAACATCACCAAACATTTTACTTGTGTTTGCTGACTGGTGTACATTAACCCTTTACCACACAGTCCTGACTTTTCCCGACCCCGAGAAGAAAGCCTTTTGAATACATTGTGTAAAAGAAGAAAATGCTGGTAACCAGCATTTTCTTATTTTCTGACAATGTTTTCAACCCTATCAGACAGAAATCATCATTTCAACAACACTTAATTTGTTGTCTGCAACTGCTTTCAGTTTGGTCCAGGTCCAGTCTAAAATTTGTTTTTTTTATGGTAAAGAGTTAACAAATTGTAGTTTTGCAAACATCAGCAAACATGGTGTTCAATGGTGTTTGCAAACAAATGTTTGCTAGTATAGACAGGCCTTTAGAATTGCAGTATTCAAATCTTGTTGTGTGAATGATATGTCCACTTAATTTTTCTCACTCTAAGGATTAAGCCTAAGTCAAATGCGAAAGACTCTGTGCAACCTTTTAGAGCCAGAACCCAGGTTTCAAAACCTGTAAACCTAGATTAGAATGAAAAAAGTTGGAAAGAAAAAAAATTGCTTATCATTTACCTAACAAAGTATTTTTGCAATGACCCTGAGGAAGAAGGGCTTTTATGACATTGTAGGAAAAGGAGAAAATGCTGATAACCAGCATTTTGACCTCTTCCCACAACGTTTTCTATCCCCACAAAGAGAACTAGCAACTGTTTTAGGCATATTTAATTTGTTGCCTGCAACTAAAGCATTTGACTGACAAATCTAAATATTTGGCGTCTGGTAAAAGGTTAATTCTCTACCATATGGTAAACTTTTAGACTTGTTTAACTCTTTACCAAACAACCAAATATTAGACACATCCTCATTAAAAGCATTTGCAGACGCCAAAATGAATGTGACTCAAAAATTGAAATATGAGTTGGGAAGGATAGAAAACATTGTGGGAAAGGCTTTCTTTCACATGGTCATTAAAAGTGGGGATTGTGTGGTAAAGGGTTAAATTGAAAGCATTTGCAGACAACAACTGAAAGATAACAGAAATGACGAGATTCTTCTCTAAAAAAGGTAGAAAACATTGAGGAAAAAGAAGAAAATGTTGTAAATCAGCATTTTCTCCTTTTTCCCCAATGTTTTCTATGATGTAAAATGGTCCATGGACATGAAGAAAATCTACGAATAGCAAAGAATGCACAAGCTTACATAGGTCAAGAGCAATTTTTCATTAAAGTTTGTTAAAACTTGCAATTTTGTATAAAAGTATCCAAGAGCTAGAATTGCTTTTCTCACCAGGATCTTCTTTTGGCTTGATGAAGATCATTTGCTCCTGTACTAGAATTTAAAAAATTACTGCATGGGTAAATAGCTCACTTAATTAATTAAGTCATACTTAAGGTGGTCCTTTTCAAAACAGCGATGTATACATGTATCTTCTCAATATATAACCCTGGACAGAACAATCTCCAGTTTTTACAACCCCAAGTAAGAAGACTTCTGAAAACATTGTGGGAAAAGGAGAAAATGCTGGTAACCAGGATTGTCTCCTTTTCCTACAATTTTTTCTACCGTACCAAAGACAAATCCCATCATTTGAGCCACATTTTATTTGTTGTCTAAAAGTGCTTTTAATTTTGACAAATCTAAAATTTTGTGGTGTGGAAAAGCATTTACCAGACAACAAAATATTACACTGGTCAACAAAAGAGTCTGCAGATGACAGATATGACCCAATTGATGAGATTTGTCTCTGAAAGGGTAGGAAACATTGTCGGAAAAGGATAAAATACTGGTTACCAATGTTATCAAAAGCCATCTTTCACAAAGTCATTTAAAGTCAGGATTGTCAGGGTTAGGTTTTCATGCTTTATAGAATGCCCCTGACAGTGCCATTTCTTGATCAACATTCATTTTAACTCTTTACCAAATGACAAAATTTTGCACTCTACCAACTTCAAAGCATTTGCAGATGACAAATTGATGATTTTTGTCTCTGATAGGGTAGAAAAAATCTTGGGAAAAGGAGAAAATGCTAGTAACCAGCATTTTCTCCTTTTTGTACAATGTTTTCAAAAGCCTTATTCCTCGGGGCATCAAAACTTGGGATTGTGTGGTAAAGGGTTAATATCTGAGAATGCTTTTAATTTGGACAGGTCTGAAATTTTGTTATGTCGTACAGTGTTCGTCAACATGTAGTTTGTCCCTTTGCCAAAGTATCTCCACTTTTAATGTCACTGATGAAGAAGGCCTTTGAAAACTTGAGGGAGGAGGAGAGAAAATCAGTAATCAGCGTTTTCTCCATTTCCCACAAGGTTTTTATCTGGAAATGCTTTCAGTTCGGAAGAGCCTAGAATTTTATTGTTTAATGAAGAGTTATTTTTAAGGTAGTCCATATACAGTCTAGTCAGTTTTATCCTAGTCTTGTTTAACTCTTTACCACACAATCCAGACTTTCAACAGCCCTGTGAAAGAAGCCATTTGAAAACAATGTGGGAAAAGGAGAAAATGCTGCTAACCAGCATTTCCTCCTTTTCCCACAATGTTTTCTACCCTTCCCAAAACAAATTTTAATTTTTCTGTCACATATATTTTGTCGTCTGCAAATGCTTTCAATTTGGACTGGTCTAAAAAGAGTTAACTCTACCAAATGACAAAATTTTAGACCAGTCCAAATTGAAAGCATTGGCAGGGAACAATTTAAATGCAGTTCAAATGACTGGATTTTTATGTGATAGGCTAGAAAACATTGTTTGAAAATGAGAAATTGCTGGTTACCATCATTTTCTCCTATTCCCACAATGTTTTCTAATGACTTCTCTTGCACGGTTGTTAAAGCTCAGGATTGTGTGGTAAAGGGCTAAAGGTGTTGTAAAAGACCAGGAGATTATATCATGTATTTTTAAAACTTGTTCATGCATGCACCAAGACATTTACTGTTTATGCTTTGTTTAGACAAACAGCTGCTTAGTGTAGGGGTTAAGATGAAATAGTTGCAGCCATAAAAAAATGAAATTTTGTATTGATTAGGCAAACTTTGCTGGAAAAGGAGTCACAGTTTGATGCAACTTATTGCTTCTTTATCCACAATGATTTCAAAAGCTGCTTTCTGTCATTTCATACTTGAATTGTGCTGTGTTGCAGTTGCTCCATTGTAGACTTAGCCCTTACCACACGATCCGGAGTTTCAACGACCCTGAACAAGAAGGCTTTTGAAAACATTGTGGGAAAAGGAGAAAATGCTGGTAACCAGCATTTTCTCCTTTTTCCACAAAATTTTCTGCCCTTCCCTAAACAAATTTCAATTTTTGGGTCACATCTATTTTGGCCTCTGCAATTGCTTTCAATTTGGACTTGTCTGAAATTTTGTCGTTTGGTAACGAGTTAAGTCACATAAAAAATTTTACTGGATAAGCAATAACAAGTCATTTAACAAGGATAGAGGGTAATTTTATAACCACCTATTATTATGAGATCAAAATGATTTATGTGCAATAGAACAAAATGTTCATGGATAAATGTGTTGTGAAATATCATACAGAAGAAAATCAAACCTGTTCTTTTTCATATACTGTATATTCATTTAGATTTTTGTTTTCATTTTTACAATATAATTGCGTTTTTGTATATTCTTATAAAAGAAGCATAAAATCATCTTGTATCTTCATGCTTTACAAAGGTAAGGTCTAAAAGCCAACCAGTAAAAGCATTCAACTGTCTCTATTTTAGATTTATTATTTGTGCTTTGCTGTCCTTAACTATTGTCAGAAAGGCAAGTCTTTACCAGACAACCACATTTTAGACTTGTCCATAGTAAAAGCATTTGACATAAAATGGATGACATAAAATGAGATTCAAATTATAAAATTCCTCTTCATTATGGTAGAAAGCATTGTAGGAAGAGAAAAATTGTTGGTTACAAATGTTTTCAATAGCCTTCTTTTTCTAGGTATTAAAAAGATAGGATTGTTTTTGTTCATTAAATCTTTACCAAACAATAAAATTTCAGGCCCACACTCATTGAAAACATTTGCAAAGAACAAGTCAAAAATGCCTGAAATGAAGGGACTTGTCTCTGAGAGGGAAAAAAACATCATGGGAAAAGGAGAAAATGCTGGTGTCCAGCATTTCCTTCTGTTCCCATAATGTTTTCAAAAGCTTTCTTTCCTAGGGTTGTTTAAAGTTGGGATTGTGTGGTAAAGGGGTAAAGGATGAAAGGATTATCTCCTGTCTTGAATATAGATTAACAGAAAGCAATACATGTTTTATGGTTTATCAAGCTCTCTACCAAGCAATCCCCATTTTAACGGCTCGGGGGAAGAAACCTTTTGAAAATATTGTTGGAAAAGGAGAAAATGCTGGTAACCATCATTTTCTCCTTTTCCCAAAGTGTTTTTTACCATATTAAAGACAAATCCTATGGTTTGGGCCACACTTACCAGCATTGTTATCTGCAAATGTTTTCAATTTGGACTTGGCCAAAGTTTTGTCATTTTGGAAAGGGTTAACTCTTTACCAGGTGAGAAAATTTTACACATCTGCATAATTAAGTGCTTTGCAGACAACAAATTAGATGTGGCTCAAATGATTGGAATTGTTTATGGTAAGGTTGGAAACATTGTGGGAATTGGAGAAAATGCTGGTCAACAGCATTTTCTTCTTTTTCCACAATGTTTTCAAAAGCCATACTACCTGAACTGTTATAACTTGGAATTGTTTGGTAAACGGTTTAATTAGAATGAATGAATTCTTTTTTTTTTCCACAATAAGGCAACCATTATGTTCTCTTAGTCAGGTCAATTATCAGATATAGAAAGCATTTTAGCAAAGATATATTCAGCAGTTAAAATTTATGTCACAAAATCTATTGATTCAAAGTCATGTTTTTTATTGACTTCATTTTAGTTTAACTCTTTACCACACAATCCCGAGTTTTAACGACCCTGAGGAAGAAGCCTTTGGAAAACATTGTGGGAAAAGGAGAAAATGCTGGTAACCAGCATTTTCTCCTTTTCCCACAATGTTTTCTACCCTTCCCAAAATAAATTTCAATTTTTGAGTCACATTTATTTTCTCATCTGCAAATCCTTTCAATATAGACTAGTCTAAAATTTTGTTGTTTGGTAAAGGGTTAAGGTTTTACTAAACAATTACAGTGGTACTATAGCTTATTGAGCCGTTAACACAAACATCGTAAGAAACTTTGTCGGGGAAGGGAATCATTGCATGCTACAAGCAATGGATCGCTTTTTATTCCGTCCTGTAATCTCTAACATCATTCAGATTGTTCCAGCTGGTCTGGAAGATACATGAAACAGAAGTGCCAAAAGTCCATTGATAATTTTGTTACCCACATAACAGTTTCAGTGCTATAAACTTGCAGTCTGATCTAAGATCTATAGTTTGTTCTTGTTTAGTCATGCTTATAGGAGAAAAACCTGTTCGGATACCAGTGGATGGTATTATATGGCGTGCAACACACGAAAAGGGGCCATTTGCGTAAAATGTTGTCCCAGATTAGCCTGCACAGTCCATGCAGGCTAATCCGAGACAGCACTTTATGACTACATAAGATTTTTTCACACAGTAGAATTTTGTGAAACAGAAAATCACGCAGAAATGGGAAGTGTTGTCTTGGATTAGTCACAGACTGCACAGGCTTATCTGGGACGACACACTTTTACGCACATGTCCGAAGGCCCCTTTTCATGTTTTGCATGCCATATACCAGAACACATTGCTCTGTGTTGAGTAACTCTCAAAAGTTTTGTTCCCCAAATAGTATGTTATAATTGAGTGATTTGTTATTTTGTTACTAGTATAAATGCTCAAACTTAGTCTCTATTTGATTTTGAAATAGCTTCATGACTTTACCACACAAGTCTGACTTGTAACGATCCTGAAAAAAAAGGGCTTTTGAAAACATTGTGGGAAAAGGAGAAAATATTGGTAACTAGTATTTTCTCCTTTTCCCACAATGTTTCTACCCTACCCAAAACAAATTTCAATTTTTCAGTGACTTTATTCTGTCATCTGCAAATGTTTTCAATTTGGACTAGTCTAAAATTTTGTTATTTGGTAAAGAGTTAATTTTCAATTTTCATTTCAGAGATAAAGAAATTAAGAAAATGCTAAGAGGCTTTCAAACATCTTATGTATTAATTTCATCAGGAAATGACAGATGGTAAAACAATAACATTGAGATAGATTTTTTTCTACTTTCTTGTTTCAGCATTCCCGTTTTAATTGTTGAAACTAACATATTTATGAAAGTAATGTAGGAAGCACAGAAATCATTCGAAATTAAAGTCGGAGATTACAGAAAAAAATACTCATTAACATTCATTGTTTTATTGTTTTAATCAGTTTTTAGTTGAATCTTAATTGTATGGTTAATATACATGTCCTTTTTACAGGAAGTGCTATGTAATAAATTCTTGAATTTATGTATATATACATGTATATCAGTACATCCACCACAGATGATTTCAAAAGCATTGTTTGAAGTGGAGAAAATAGATATAAGGAGCAAATTCTTTGTTTTCCTAACTCTACACCAGTGTCAAAATTACCATCATGGAGCTTTGTTTACTATAATTGTTTTAACCCTTTGCCAAACAATCCTAGGGAAAAGACGCCTTTTGAAAATATTACTGGAGAAGGAGAAAATGCAGGTAACCAGCATTATATTTTCTACCGTTGTGAAGTGAAACTTAATCTTTTGACAACCCATATTTATTCTGATGTCTGCTAACACTTTCAGTTTGAATACCTCAAAACATTTCATCTGGCAAAGGTTTAAAAACGCAGATGCACACATCTGTCTGTAAAGATTTGATGGAGAAAAGTACTAACTCTTTTCCAAGCGACAAAATATTGGACTCGACCAGATAGGAAGGATTTGCAGACAAATGTAGCCGAATCGATGACTTCTGTCTTAAATAGAGTAGAAAGCAATTTTTCCTTTTCCCACAATGTTTTCAAAAGCCTTCTTCTTCAGGGTCGTGGAAACAGGGAATTTGTGGCAAAGAGTTAAGTCTACTGTCACAGTACAAAATAATGTATTTGATTATAGTAGAACATAGGCAATAGCTAGACTGCAGTTACATTATGTTGTATCTTATAACTCTTAACCCTTTACCACACAATCCTGACTTTAACGACTCTAAAAAGCAGCCTTTTGAAAAAACTGTGGGAAGAAGGAGAAAATGGTAACTAGCCATTTCTCCTTTTCCCACAATGTTTTCTACCCTTCTGGAAACAAATTTCTATTTTTGAGTCACATTTATATTGTCGCCTGCAAATGCTTTCGTTTTGGACCAGTCTAAAATTTTGTTGTTTGGTAAAGAGTTAAAGCGCCTTTCTCAGCTATAGTTGCCTTTGTGGCCAGTGTAGATTAAGATCAGACTGCACAAAAAATGCAGTCTGATCCTTGATCTACACTGTCTGCTTTGCTGAGACCTTCTGGACAATAGCAACCTTGAAATTGCAATTATTTGATTCTTATTTCAATACTCAAAGTGTCTGGTTTATTTGGCATTTTAACTCTTTACCACACTATCCCGAGTTTTAAAGACCCTGAGGAAGAAGGCTTTTTGAAATATTGTGGGAAAAGGAGAAAATGCTGGCAACCAGCATTATCTCCGTTTCCCACAATGTTTTCTACCCTATCAGAGACAATTTACCATCATTTGATCCATCTTTCAATTGTTGTCTGCAAATGCTTTCAATTTAGACAAGTGTACATTTTTATCGTTTGGTAAAGAGTTTAAGGTTAATGTGATGAAGTTTCACTTTGAATAAATAAATGAACACTTAGGTTTAGAAATGGAACATTTGAAAAGATATATTTGTATCTATAAATAGCAAATGTTGGATACTCCTGTTTGAGTAGCTTCCAAAGGAAATCTACTAAATAACTCCCATGTGCAATTTTTGTGATTCATTTTGGTTGAAAGCAGGTGAGATGAATGTAAAATTATAGACCAAAAACTGGTTAATGTCAGCAAGACATATTATTTAAGAAAAGTAATCCTTTGTAGCAATTTCACCATTTCTTCACAGTGCTTATTATAACTTTATCTACATCAAAATTTCATTTGAAAGTATTTTAACAACACAATTATTTTTAATGTCAGATTTTACACAAGCAGTATCATCTAAACAGTTTAAATTTGCAATAAACTCTGTTTACAGAAAGCTATCCCATGTTTTATGCAGAAAAGGCTTTGTAAACATTTTTGGAAAGGAGAAAATGGTGTGTGAAAGAAGTATTGAATAAGAAACCATGATAGTCAGTTGGCTCAAGCTTTTTTTACAACTGTATTTTGTGAGATAGTGTGAATCCTTATGCAACTGTAAATGAAAATAGGAATGGAGTTCATTGGGGTCCCATACCATATTTCTTGGGGGTATTTCTGATATCTGTTGTAAATCCATACCAAGTTAGTGAAGCAGATTGCTCTGTTATGATCTTTGTACTTTTGATATTTGTTGCTATTTCTCTTTGAAGTATTACATGTATAATCAGGTAGAAATCATTTTGAAATGGAAGAATACTGTTAAACACATTCAAGTTATGTATCTTGGTTTCAAGAATAGTGCAGAACAAGATCAGACAGCACAGACTGTGAAGTCCTATCTCAATCCACACGGTCAGATATTTTGAAAGACATTCTGATTAAAAAGGCTTTAAAATTGCTCCAAGTGGGTTTCTTATATTAACTGAAAGTACAAGAACATTTCATTGGAACATTTACCTTGGTCTTTGCCACCTAATCCTTTAACAAACAATCACTGTTTTTACGACCCTGCGGAAGGAGGCCTTTTGAAAATGTAGTGGGAAAACGAGAAAATGCTGGTTACCAGCATTTTGCCATTTCCCACATTGCATCATTTGACATTTAATTTTTGGTCTGCAAATGCTTTCACACTGGACAATTCTTAAAAAATTAAATAGTTAACTCTATACAAAACAACAAAATTTCGGACTCCTCAAAATTCAAAGCATTTGCAGACAACAGATTAAATTCTTTTCAAATGATGGGCTTTGTCTGTGAAAAGATAGAAAACATTGTTGGATAAGGAGAAAATGCTGGTTAAAAAACTGTCTGCTTCAGGGTCGTTAAAACTCAGGATTCTGTGGTAAAGAGTTAAGGATGTATAATTAAACCTCATTGTTTGTATGGCTTTGTTACTGAAATGATGTTGAAAGCAGCATGAAACACCATTCAACCAATCAATCGGTCTGTTTGGCTTTTAGTTCTATATAGATGTTTGTTATCATTATTTACACTTCTGTCTTCGTTATACACAGATATGTTGTTTAAGTATAATCAGTTAGGTTGTACCAGGTATAACTAGATGTTGATTTCTATACAGACATGTATTTATTAAGTCAGATCTAGAGGATGTTAAGAAACACTGTTTAACTCATTTAAACCCTTTCCTCATGCATTCTCTGTTTATGTTTCCATGTCATGAAAAGCCTTTTAAAACATGGTGACAAAATTAAGTGTTCAGACCCTGGGTACATCTTTAGTTGCTTTCACAGACAATGTGGTTTGAGATTACATTGTAACTGCAATTGCTTCTTTTTCAGCCATGTTTTTGAAAGATTTGTACCACATGGGAAAGTAAAAAGTCATATTTTTAGTGTTATGAGTTAACAAAGAGGCTATTTTAGAGACTTTATCACACAGTCCTAAATTTTAACGACCCTGAGGAAAAAACCCTCTGAAAACATTGTGGGAAAAGGAGAAAATGCTGGTAACCATCATTTTCTCCTTTTCCCACAATGTTTTCTATACTGTCAAAGACAAATTCCCATCATATGTTGTCTGCAGATGCTTCCAATTTGGACAAGTCTACATTTTTCTTGTGTGGGATAAAAAGTTGCAAGTAACATTAAGGAGAAGAATCAGATGAAAAACTGGCATGTTCTATGAAACCTTAACATCGTGGGGAGAGAAGCCATTCTTTGATATTATAAATAAGCAATTGCTCTTTTCCCCACAATATGTTTAAAGAAAAAATTTCTTCAGCAAGGGGCATAAAAAGTCATAAATTTCATTTATTTGTGCAAAACATTGCACGTAAGGAAATGGGTTAAACAGTCAAGAATATTTATTCTCAATTGGATTAATTATTAAAAGAATAAAAAGGGAAGAGTTCTACGATTGTTTTGTTTACTTCATACATAAGTTGTCCCATAGTCGATGTTTTATGATTTCATATTCGTATCCTAAATATTCCCCTGATGGTTAGTTGAAATCGCTATTTATGTGCGAGTTTATAGATCACTTTCCCCCTTGGCCTTCTGAGATCGGGCAAAGCCAGAGCGACATGTGTGTGAACAGAAGTTGAGAACGAGTACATTCTACGAAAATTGTAATTATAATGCAACACCAGAGGAAATAAAATGGATATTCTGTGTCGACTGCTGCTGCTGTTCGCAATAAGTGTTGAAGTATTTTCCTATCAAATTGGAAAAGAAACACCGATCCCTTACGTGGAAAAATATTTTGACCAAACATTAGATCATTTTAACTATGTATCTTATGCTGACAGGACTTTCAAGCAACGTTATTTGATGAACGGTAAGTTGCGATTCCTAACATTTCCTAACTCGGTTCAAGTTTATTAATCACCAGATAGTCATGTGACATTGGATGGCCCAGTAATGCATGCCGAGCGATTCAGATTCATTTGTCTTGCAACCTTCATTTGTCAATGCTTTCCTAAATCTTCCATTAGCTCTCCACTGACGATTCCGAGTGTTTAAATTGATTGTGGAAAAGGGAGAAAATGCATTTTCCCCAAGACTCGTACATTCGTTACGTCCCATACATTTATTACGTCATATATTTATAGAATTTTCTCGCACGCCCAACTTGCATTCCATCTGATTATCGGTAATTTTTTTTCGATTTGATGAAATCGGTATCCATATGGAAGAAAAATTGTAAAAAAATGCGTATGAACAGTTGAAAAGCAGGTTTAAAGTCTGATCTCGTGCTTAAATTTCCCCATAAAAATACATAATTTCATGTTTAATTGGCCTAATTTGCACAAACGAAAATATGATGTAGCCATTTCAGGTGCTTTCCTTGTTGTTTTGCACACGGGCCAAAGATACCAAAAAAAATACACTTAAGTTCACCAGTTTTAATCCACCACGCTACATTCAACTTTCGCGAGTGTACACGTCGGATTGGCGTTTCGGTTAATAGGAATTGATATCTGTTTTAATAATAATTAAAATTTTATTTGATCGAGCGTGCTTATTTTTCATACCTACTCCGGAAAAACAGTATAAATAACTTTTCCAGGTGGATTAAGTGGAATATATTTGATAAACCTAACTGTATATTGAAAGTAGCACTTGGAAAATGACGTCAATTTGATGTTATAGACTGACCAGTCACAGGGAATGAATGTATGGGTCCCGCGCAAGAGTGATTCAGATCAATACATACACAAGTAAGAATAAACTTAAAATTGTTATTACAGTGGATTCCGCTTATTTGCAAGTCTTATTTGTCAGAGAAAATATTGCAATTAAGCGGTCGGCCCGATAAACCGATGCCTCCTTTTCAGACCGGAAGTCCGACCAAAGATGCAGACGATTGTTTCGTTCTGATGACAGACTTTCAGAACTCACATCCCAATCATTTAATCAATTTAGAATCTTTGAAAATAAGTGTATCTCACAATAAAACAGTTTTACAAAGAAAGTTCTCTAATCTCTAGTTTCCTTTGAAGTTCATTATTAAATCGCTCGGAAATAACCCTTGCTGTTGGCAATAGTTACGCTGCATTTGACATGAAATCCAGAACAAACACTGTGAAAACACAAGTTTCGACTCATAATTACCTCCAGTTTCCTGTTGTATAACAATCACCAAATGTGTACATGCATATTCTTTACACAACATGATCGTGTGTGACGCACCTGTATAGCCCCGACTTGCCACCTGTTCAGTAAACACTTTCCCAAACGACAAATTTTGGACTCTTCCAAACTCAAAGAGTTTGCAGACAACAATTTTATATTTTGAGAAAATAGCAGAAAGTTCTCAAAAAGGGTTGGAAACACTGTGGGAAAAGGGGAAATTGCTCGTTACGAGCAATTTCTCCTTTTCCCACAGTGTTTTCAAAAGACTTACTGCAGACACCGAAAAACCAGGGCTTGTGTGGGAAAGGGTTAAATCGTTGGATAAATTCTGTGTGACGTCATGGCCTGAATTTCGTGCACACGACTCCATTTTGGCGAATCAATTTAGGCCATACTATTTAAAAAATGTTCTTCTGTGTTTTTCACACGTAAACAAAGGCAGATATCATTCACGCCTGTAGTTAAATTGGATGTCACAAGTTGGATTATCAACGAACTGTCAAAGTTTTTCACAGTTTATAATCTGAAAATTGACAAGTTATTACGATCGGTTTTTCTTTATAATACATGAAGTGCCGACATCGTTTGCAGTTGCTTTCACGGAAAGTGAAGATCAAGATCAGATTACACGGGAAGTGCAGATAACAAAATGTCGCCGATGTGAAAAAAGTATGGTTTCGTCAATGCACTTTTCAATATTGTGTGGAAAGGATAACATACAGCGAGTTAAGGATTTTTATGTTTTATTGCTAAATAAATTTGGAATTTACAAATTCCTAAAATCAACAATGACTCGTCCAATATATGGCACTACGATATTTTGAATCTTCGCATTCCTTTACGCTGTGGAATTCAACCCCTATCTGTAAAAGAAATGGAAGTTTTATTTCAACTTATACAATTTTTGCTCACCATCAGTTCCAAAAATTGCTAATGAAAAAAAATCGAGTCGGTGCTATAATTCTTCTTGCATAAAACCGAAAATGTCCTTTATCAGAGTCCCGATAATCCGGTGAATTTTGCGTTGTTGAAATGGGAAAAGGATCGGTGCTGGACAAAATGTTGCAAAAAACCGAAAATCCCGATAAACAGGGTTGCGATTAAGTGGAATCCACTGTATGTTGTTTTTACCGGGTTTTTAAGTGTTAACGATCTATAAATATGCCCAATCTCTTATTTTTGCAAAAATGTTTTCTTCCCATTCAAAGAGGAGTTTCATTGTTTCAGCCTGTTTTGTCGTCTGCAAATAATTTCAAAATTCAGTTTTTACAAGTCTCAAAATTTGTCTTGAAATAATTCATACTGCTTATTGGGAGGGGTATTTGTGTTACATAAATTATGTGTTTTGAAGATGGGCTACCTATTAAAGTTTGCAGATTTACCTATTTAAACCTCATTTTTATGCGACTCTTGCAGACGGTAATATTATCAACAAATCATATGACATCATCAGCATTGATTTCGATAAATATCGTGACTTAAAAAGAACATGGCTGCTAACTTTGATATTAGATGATTCGATGATAACTCTTTACCACATAGCAAAATTTTGGACTGGTTCAAATTTAGAACATTGGCACTCAACAATTTGAATTGACTGAAAGGATGGAATTTGTTCTTGATAGCATAGAAAACATTGTGGGCCAAGGAGGAAATGCTGGGTTGTAGCATTTTCTCCTTTTCCCACAATGTTTTCAAAGCCTTCTTTGTTAGAGCTATTAGGGTCATTTCCTTTACAGGATCACTATACACTATGCATTTGAATGATTGAGTCAGTAGTTTGTGCATGGGTATGTGCAGCCTTCAAATGGCTAGTGCAAAAATACCAATTTTTACCCATATGAATACAGTAGCTTTTTAAGTTGGTAACAAATCCAGTTTGTACCACCAAAGCATGTAGCAAACCAAAGCATATATCAAACCAGGGAACACTGTTGGACACTGTGTCTGCCAGTGTTGAAATAAAGGTCTTGAGTTCAGAGTTTTCGAAAGCTTTCTTCTTCAGGGCTGTTAAATTACTTGACTGTTCAGTAAGGAGTGAAACGTTTTTTTTTTTAAGATACATGGTGGGATCATGGAAAGGGACCAATATTCTTCTACACTGGAAATGAGGGTCCTATTACAGCATTTTGGGACGCGACAGGATTTATGTTCGACATAGCTCCACAATTTGAAGCCTTAATTGTGTTTGCAGAACATGTAAGTCTGTCTTTCTAGATATCCTCATCTTTTCAGACATTACAGTGCTGTCTCTCTTAGGGTCTTACTTACCAATCTTTCGTAATTACAAGAGAAGCAATCTGACTTGCTGAGACAGAACATCTCGGCCAATATTAGATTGTTAGTTTTTGAATTCAACATTAGTATCAATTTTCAAATGGACATAGAATACTGCTCAAGAGGTATTCACCAACCATTTGAATTGCATTCTTAGTCTAAATCTTGATTTAGAAAGTAACACGAAGTAAAAGTTCTGATTGACTAACTAAATCATTTGGTTTAGCCAATTAGAATTTGAATTACTGTTGAATATAGAAAGTTCTTGAGAACTGGATAAAGAATATTATCAAGAAAGTTTAGTAAATGTGGGCCCAGATTTCTTCATTCATGTTATTGATTTCACATGAAAGGATATCACTTTGTCTGTGATCTTTTATACAGTGTCATCTTGAAACCTACCATACAATTTTCAAAGGTAATAAAGGATGAAATATGGGCCAAATGTAACATATTGAACAGACGGTTATGACCCAAATATTATGCATGATCTGTGATTCATTTTGCAGGTATGTGTTTCTATCATCAAAATGTTGGTACCCAGGAAATGATTCATTCTAAATTTTTTCGAGCCGCTTTCATGTTGAAATTACTGTTGCAGCCAGTGTAGATTAAGATCAGAATGCACAAAGCATATAATATATTCTGATCTTGGATGTACACTGTTCACTATTTTGTAACATATTTTGGCCAAAACAGCCTTGAAATTGAAGTAATTTGGTCTTTTTCCATCACAGAAAATTTCCATTGTGTTTATTTACTGCTCAAAGGACTTCATAAAATTTTTGTTTAGAAAAAAATAGGCATATGACATGGATGGAAATAGAAAATTTATGCCACTTTTCTTTGCCAAACATATTGTTTAATTAAGGAAGTATAACTAATAAGAACAATTTTGAAATGATGGATGGTAGTTATCTCCCTTATATTTTTTTATCAAAGATCAAGGAAACTTTATTTCTCTATTCCTTCCAAAATCTTTTCAGATTATCTCCAGTACAGCTCAAAATTTGTAATTAAGATAAAATAACCAGTACCAGATCAAGCTAAAAAACTAATGGTGACTCATATCTGATACATTTATATAGATAAATATTGATAAGATGTAGAAATATTTTAGCTTTCACCTTTGAACCTTGTGCTCTGACCCTCAGAGTTTAACTCCTTACCAAACAACAAAATTTAAGACTTGTCCAGATTGAAAGCATTTGCAGATGACAAAATGAATGTGACTCAAAAATTCAAATTTGTGTTGGGAAGGACAGAAAACACTGCGGGAAAAGGAGAAAATGCTGGTCATCACTATTTTCTCCTTTTCCCACAATGTTTTCAAAAGGCTTCTTTCTCAGGATCTTTACAAGGCAGGATTGTGTGGTAATTAGTATTAAACTTGAAAAAGAAGGTTTTGGAAAACATTGTGGGAAAAGGTAACCAACGTCTTCTCCTTTTCCCACAATGTTTTCTATCCTATGACTGACAAGTCATCATTTGACCGACATTTGTCGTCTGCAGATGGATCGAGTCCAAAATTTTGTTGTTTGGTAAAGAGTTAAATAAAACTCGAATGAATTTGTTTATTTCTTAACTACATAATGATGAATTCAAGTCCAAAGTTGTGGGGAAGAGGATCAAAATTAAGAATTTTGAAGTATTTTCGGTATTCAGTTTTGTTTTAAATGAAACAAGAAATACTCTACTTTCGGTTCTTTGATTTTACTGGTGATGAAAATGATGGTGTATCCTGAATGAACGTTCAACAGATTGAAGAGAAGAAACTAGAAGGTAAGTACATGTCTTTACCTAAAATTTAAATTTGAAATTAACCCATAGGCTGCTAAGCGCAACTCACTGACTTTTTGCGGATAGCGTAGATCAAGATCAGACTGCACAGAATGTGCAGTCTGATCTTGGATCTACACTGTCTGATAAGATGTTTTTTCTCCAAAAAGTGAGATTGAAGTAACATTACCGGGCTATTGGATTGAAAGTTTTATGTAGCAGGATAAGGGTTAACTTTTTACCAAACAACAAAATTGTATGCTAGTCCAAATTGAAATAATTTCCTGACAACATAGTATAATTATTGCACAAACACTGGGATTTGTCTGTGAGAGGGTAGAAAACATGGAGAGAAAATGCTGGTAACCAGCATGTTTACTTTTTCCCCTAATGTTTTCAAAATAATTAATTGCTGTGTTTTTTAAAATTCAGGACTGTTTGATAAGGGTAAAGTTGTAGAAAGTTATGAAAAGACCAGAATGTTTATATGTCAGACTTGATTCTGTTTAAAGTCATGTGCATATTTTTTCACAATACCCTACCAGATAACAAAATGTAGGTGTTTGCCTTTAGATGGCATTTGCAGACAACAAATGAGCCATGTTCTGGCAAAAGTTGGCTTAGTGTATCTCCATTATCAATGATACCAAGCAAGTCATTACATAATTATGGATCCATAAAATCAATTTTGTCTAACAACTGACTGAAACATGAGGGAAAAGGGTCCTATTGATGACATGCAAAAAATTTACCAATAGCAGAAAGTTTCGACTCGGGTCAGCCTACACAGGACGCGGAGGCTGACCTGGGTTGACATGTTTGCAGATCCAATAAGCCCCCTTTTCAGAGAGCATGGCTCAAATTAGTGTGACACTCATATAATGGAAGTTATCTTTAAAAGGTTAAAAAACAATGTAGGAAGAGGGAAAAATGTCTACATTACCAGCTATTTCTCCTTTTTCCACAATGTATGCAAATGACTGCATTTGCTGTATATTTGACTCTTTACCAAACAACAAAATTGATGACCAGTCACCAGTCAAAAATGAAAGAGTTTGCAGACAAAAAATTAAATGTGGCCCGAATGATTGGATTTGTCTCTTAGTAGAAAACATTGTAGGAAAAGGAGAATATGCTGAGCAGCATTTTCTCCTTTTCCCAAAATGTTTTCAAAAGCCATCCATAGAATCGTTAAAACTTGTGATTGTGTAATAAAGGGTTAAAGCATTTGCAGATAACAAATATAGCCCAAATGATGAGATTTGTATTTGGAAGAGTAGAAAAAATTATATGAAAAGAGAAAATGCTGAGGATAACCATTTTCTCTTTTATCAATGTTTTCAAAAGCCCTCTTTCTCAGGTTACAGCATTTCAGAGGCAAAGGGTAACTTTTAGCCCTCACATTACCACATAAGTAAACTAAGTAAATTTTCTGTTAGAGAAAACAGGCCTAAATATTGCAATTTGGAGGATGGTATTGTGAAAAACTTGCCATCTGACAAAGTTGTGCTAAGGGTTCTACCAGGTAGATACAGAATCATGAATCGTATGGGTGGTATCCGATTTAAGTGTCAGCCTCTCACAAGAAGATCTAGGTTTAAATTCCATGATGAACAGGATCCGCATTCACCAATCATTCTTACGGACATTCTTAGTCGTATTCTCAAGATTTTTTTCTAATGTTGAAACTTTAAACAAACGTGGATACTGGTTATAATGTTTCCAGGAAGCATTCACCAAGAATAAATGTACAGGTAAGTTCTGGATCTTGGTTCACAGTTGATGTAAAATAAAAAGGTGGAAACTTAATGCTTTACCAGATGGTAAAATTTTAGACTCATTTAGCTTGAGAGCATAATTATGCTGCTGACAAATGTGTTAAAAGCAATAAGGCTTGCCTTTGAAAGGTCAGAAAACAATGCTTTCAATTCAGGGTTGCTTACCCTTAAAGCACCCAGTAAACCCAACATACATTTTCAGCCAAAAAGTAAGATGCAAATATTGCAATTTCATTTTGGTTTATATCTAGAAAGATTGAACAAATCAGACAGTGTGGATCTAAGATAAGACTGCACATTTTGTGCAGTCTGATCTTGATCTATCCTAGCTGCAAAGGCAACTGCAGTTGTGAAAGACGCTTCAACTCTTTACTAGACAACAAAATTTTAACCTTATGCAAATTGTAAGCATTTGCAGATGGCAAATATAAAGTTACTCAAAACATAACATTTGTCTTTCATAGGGTAGAAAACACTGTGGGAGGAGAAAATGCTGGTTACCAGCATGTTCTCCTTTTCCCACAATGTTTTCAAAAGCCTTCTTTCTCAGGATAGTTAAAAGCCGGCATTATGTGGTAAAGGTTAAGGGTTAAAAGTTGGGATGGTGTGGTAAAGGGTTAAGGGTTGGATAGATGGACAAATACCAGGCAAAATAAATGTCTCAGTTTTGATCCCATTCCTGGACTGAAGCTTAATAAATTGAAGAAATGTCTACAAAGTTTGTTTTCCTTCGACAATCCAATCACCAGTTGATCTCTTTCTGACAAGGTTTTGGAGAAAGTAATTTCCTTTTTACTGGGATGTTGTTTATACTTCACTGGTGATAAAATTCTGCCAATTCATTAACCCTTTCCCCCATGAGTGGATAAATTTGCCATATATGATGATAATCAGAGCTCCAGATACGAGGGAGTGATGGTATTCTCAGTCCATTGTTTCCCTTCCAAACCCTATCTTATGGGTACTCATTAGAATCGTCTTGATGAGACGATTCTAATGAGTACCCATAAGATAGGGTTTAGTTGAGAATAATTAATATTTTCAATTCTATAATCAAGATCACTCCCTCTATCTGGAGCTCTGATGATAATGAAATTTTGTGACAACTATTCTTTTTACTTCTAGCAAGGTTAACTCTATATCACACAATATTTTTGACTTTTACGAATTCAAAGCACTTCCAGACAACAAATTACATTAATGTAAAAGATGGTGTTATCTTTGAAAGGGTAGAAAACATTGTAGGAAATGGGAAAATACTGGTTACCAGCATTTTCTACTTTTCCCACAATGTTTTCAAATGCCAATGTTCTCAATAAATTATGGACAAGTCTGATATTGCTGCCAGCAAAAAAAAAAGGTGAAAGAAAAGTACCTGGAGATGAGTGCAGTTAGTATTTTAAAAGGGAAAGTTATAGAATCTGGACTCTTTCCTGTACCAGCCTCTCAAGGGAAATCTGATTGGATAACACAAACAAGTGGCTATCAACACAAATCAACTTGCAGTCTTCTGTGACCAGAAATGTTACCATAGATAAAACCTCCAAGAAATTCTATACAATAGGTCTGTATCTTTCTAGCCCTTTCCCAGACAATCCAGAGGAAAGAAGTTATTGAAGACAATGTGGGAAAAGGAGAGTATGTTGGTAACTAGCATTTTATCCCTTTCCTACAAAGTTTTGACCCATTCCTCAACAAATCTCAGCAATTGAGTCACATTGTGTTTGCCATCTACAAATGCCTTGAATTTGGATGTGTCTGAAAATTTGTTGTCTGGTAAAGAGTTAATCCTTAAGCTGCTAAGCGTGACTCACTGACCTTTTGCGGATAGTATAGATCAAGGTCAGACTGCACATTCTGTGCAGTCAGATCTTGGATCTACACTGTCTGATAAGGAGATAATTTCCCCCCCTCAAAAAAAAAAAATGAGGTTGAAATTATATTATTTATATTCGTTACTATCTGCTTGAAAGTTTTATTTAACTTATTTAGCAGTATAAGGGTTAAGGAAAAGCAAGATGTGTCCTATTATCTGAAATCATATCCAGGCCTGCACTTTACAGATTCTACCTCATAATATGGAAGAACAAGACTTAGTGCCCAGTCGAAAGAAATTGATTATCAGCTCTTTGCCTGATGACAAAATTTTAGACTTTTCCAAATTGAAAGTACTTGCAGTTTAAACTGTAGACATGATTCAAAACATGGAATTTTGAATTCGTCTTTTAACCCTTAACCAAACAATCCACAGTTTTTACAGCCCTGAAAGAGAATTCTTTTGAAAACATTGTGGTAACCAGCATTTTCTCCTTTTCCCACAATGTTTCTACCTTACCGAAGACAGAAATCATCATTTGAGCTAAATGAATTTATCACCTACAGATGCCTTCAGTTTGGTCTAGTCCAAAATTTTGTCCTCTGGTAAAGAGTTAAAGGAAAGGAAGCATTGTAGGAAAAGGACAAAATGCTGGTTTAGTGGTTACCAGTACTTGGTTCCAAAGCCTTCTTCCTGTAGATCGTGAAACTTATGACAGTGTGGTGCAGGGTTATATTTTATTGTTTGCCATGGTCTCTGTAGCAATTGCTGCCTAAAAAGTGTTCTGGAAGAACATTAGCACCAATAGAGTTGGTATTTTCAGTGAGGTGTTAATCCTTATCCTGCCAAATAAGTCAAATAAAACTTTCAAGCCAATAGACGAAACCTGAATAATGTTATTTCAAACTTATTTTTGGGAGAAAAATATCTCCTTAACTGACAGTTTAGATCCAAGCTCAGACTGCACATTCTGTGCAGTGTGATCTTGATCTACACTGTCCACAAACGGTCAGTGAGTTGCACTCAGCAGCTTAAGGGTTAAAGCCTAGCTATGGCAGAGTCAAGGTTATTTTTTGTAAAAGAAAATGATAATTTGTCAAATTATGCAAAGTTTGTAATTTCATTTGAATTTTTTGTTTTGGGGAGGCCTTAGAACATTCTACCATCGTGCAGACCTGTTTGATATATAAGAACCTAAAACCTGCATTGCTGTAAAGGTAGCTTTTTCAGCGGTGCAGTTTGGTGCATGTCTTTGTGATTGTTAGGCAGTGTGCTTTATGGTCATAGCTTGGATGAGTGACCAAGCTATAATAGGCTATACTAAGAAATCTTTCCAAATACATGTGAGAAGTCTACGCAGGCTGACCTGGGCCAAAACCTTTTGCTGTTGGTAAATTTTCTGCATGTTGAAGGACCAGTGTACCACATGACTCAGACAAACTTTTATGGATCCATAATAATATGTGATGATTTGCTTGGTATCATGCATCTACGGCAGTGCATTAAGTTCCCTTTTGCCAGAGCATGGCTCATGTGTATTCTACATTACTTTCATATACATGAAATCTTAAAATGTGACCTGAGGAGTTGTTGAACTCTTGTGTAAGAAAATTTCATTCCTGTATTGGAGCTGGAATAATTTCATCTGTTGATAAGGGATCATACTTAGCTTTTTAACTCTACCACATGATGAAATTTTAGACTTGTCCAAGTTAAAAGCATTTGCAGACGACAAAATAAATGTGACTTGAAATTCATTATTTGG
Source organism: Tridacna gigas (assembly GCA_945859785.2). Lineage (NCBI taxonomy): Eukaryota > Metazoa > Mollusca > Bivalvia > Cardiida > Cardiidae > Tridacna > Tridacna gigas. The sequence goes on from OX244028.2 coordinate 25,947,917, forward strand.
AAGGGCAAAAACATTGTGAGGAAAGGAGAAAATGCTGGTTACCAGCATTTTCTCCTTTTCTAACAATGTTTTCAAAAGCTTTCTTTTTCAAGGTCGTTAAAATTCGGGATTATGTGGTAAAGGGTAAAATAATAAATTGTTGTTGCTTTTGTTTACATTAAAACATACTTATCCAGTAACTGTTAGCAGAGCTATTCTTGTCCTCCAAGACCTCTTGTCTCGTAATACTTCCATTCCAATGAAGATGTTTTAACCCTTTAACACACAATCCCGAATTTTAACGACCCTGAGGAAGAAGCCTTTTGAAAACATTATGGGAAAAGGAGAAAATGCTGGCAACCAGCATTTTCTTCTTTTCCCACAATGTTTTCTACCCTTCCCACAACAAATTTCAATTTTTGAGTTACAATTATTTTGTCGTCTGCAAATGCTTTCAATTTGGACTGGTCTAATATTTTGTCGTTTGGTAAAGGGTTAATCACTCCAAAGTAGAAGGCTTTTGAAAAAGCATTTTCTTCCTTTTTCTACAACACTTTCTTGCTTTTCAATTACAAATCATTTGAAAGACACTTACATACGCTTTCAGCCACTGCTGTTGATTCAGACAAGTCCAAAAATGCCTTTTTTGTGTGGTGAAGAGTTAAAAGATGAAATAACTCTAGATACACAACAGCAAATCAACATGAGCCAGGCTCTGGCAAAAGGGGTTTTAATCCTTTACCACACACACCTGAGTTTTAACAACGCTGAGGATATAGCCTTATGAAAAACTTGTAGGAAAAAGAGAAAATGCTAGTAACCAGCATTTGCTCCTTTTCCCACAAGGTTTTCTTCCCTTTCACAGACAATTACCACCATTTCAGCTGAATATAAATTGCCTCCTGCAAATGTTTTCAATTAGGACCAGTCTGAAATGTTGTCATATGGTAAAGAGTTAATGCATTTTCCTGATCTGTTCTATCAAGGAAGACATCACATATTTGTGGATCTGTAAAATCCATGATGTCTAATAACAACCTTAAATATGAGGTAGAATGGTCTTTTGACATGCAGAAAATTGACCCATAGCAAAAAGTTTCGACCCAGGTCAGCCTGTGTGGACTGCGCATGCTGACCTGGTTCGATAGTTCTTTGCAGATGCATTTAAATTCCCTAGCTACTCATTTTAATCCAAGTATAGAGATGTGTTTAAATCAATAAATCAGCAGTATCTATGGCCCCAAAGAATGAAAAAAAGTTTCAGATTTGTTATGCAAATGAACCTTGCTCCGGAGGAAGTTACATCAGGTCAAAATTGTAAACGATGGGGGAATCATGATAGTTTAGCACTAGAGTAATTTGCATACTGTCTAAGAATAGAAAGTTACTTGTTATCCAATATGGGAAATGGTGCACTTGTCTATTTGTAGCATCATGTCTTTTCCCCATCTTTCAGCAAAAAAGCTAAATGTTGATTTACACATACATAATTTACATTCCTACTGTCTTTGAAATCATTCCACTGCGCTTTCGATGTCAAACTCCAACATTCTCAAGCAAATTGTGACATAGATTGTTGCGACAGTACACCTGTGTAGAGTTTTTCGACTTCAAATTCCATCCGCATGAATATGTAAGGCGAAGGTCGTATGTCATCACGTGACAAGCATCATGCGATATCTTGGATTGAATGAGTGGATAGCCGTCAAGTCCAAAATCACATTTTCTATCTGTTGTAATCTATGCAATCTTGCAACTGCCAGGTGTAATATTTGTCATGAGGCCACAAGAATGACTAATTGACAAAATATTGACAAAATGGGTTATATTTGGCTAAAAATGAATAGTTAGGAAACTTTAAGCCCACTTTTCACAGAGCACAACTCAAATACTATGCTGCAAGTGTCAAGGATGGTTATGTTAGGGAATAGATTGCTATTTTCCAAACATGGAAAGAAAATTAATGAAATGGAGAGATCTGTGATCCCATTATGGAAGAACATACCGTGGACCCAGATCTCACAGGAATACAAGGATGTGTCCAGACATCTCCGGGTAATGGAATTAAAAAAGACATCTTTCATTTATAGATTTATGTCAATCCTCTTACCTTATAATACTGATTTTTAACAACCCTGATAAAGAAAGCTTTTGAAAACATTGTGGGAAAAGGAGAAAATGCTGGTTACCATCATTTTCTCCTTTTCCCAGAATATTTTCTACCATTTCACAACCAAAAAGCATAATTCCAGACATTCAAATTGTTGTCTGCATATGCTTTCAGTTCGGACATCTTCACATTTTTGTCATTTGGTAAAGAGTTAACCCTTTAACCCTTTTCCCAATCAAGCCCTGGTTTTCATGTGTCTGCAGTACAAGTCTTTTGAAAACACTGTGGGAAAAGAAGAAATTGCTCGTAACGAGCAATTTCTCTTTTTCCCACAGTGTTTTCTACCCTTTTTGAGAACTTTCTGCCATTTTCATCAATTTTAAAATTGTCGTCTGCAAACTCTTTAAATTTGGACCAGTCCAAAATTTGTTGTTTGGGAAAGGGTTAATTGCTGAACCCTGATTTACTTGCTTATGCAGACTGTGTAAATCAAGAGCATACTGTACATTCTGTGCAGTCTGATCTTGGATCTGTACTGTCTGCTTCTTTTCCAGATATCAAACAGATTGACATTGCAATATTTGCATCTAAGTACACAAGGCAAGGTAGCTCAGATGGTAACAGGCAGGGCTTGAAACTAGGGGGTTTCTGGTTGATTCTCCCTGCAGCTCAGCCAAGTGGGATTAATGATAATTATTGTGATATTGATTCATTCTTCTTTCATTGCTGATCATTATTTAGAGGATGACTGCGGGAAAGCGGGGAAGAACATTGGGCAAAGGATTGGGAAAAGGAACTCCAGGAAAATCATGGATAGCCCCCCTTGCTTCCAGGAAATAACTGAAATAATGTTGATAACAGCATTAAACACCATACAAACAAACAAAGCATTTAAGTACTGATTGAGAATGTCAAATTCATTTTCAGCTCTACAAGGGTCAACCAATTCTTATACAAATACAACTTTTTATACCGCAGTCGAAAACATGGGGATGGGGGCTGGGAAAGGTGTATCAGCTTTTGCTTTTGCGAATAAATTTTGCTTTACTGTTTTTAAGCCTGTTGAAAAATGATCATTCACCTTTCGTTCAAATGTTTGATCTTTGTTTAACTCTTTACCAAACGACAAATTTTTAGACTAGTCCAAATTGAAAGCATTTGCAGACGACAAAATAATTGTGACTCAGAAATTGAAATTTATTTTGGGATGGATAGAAAACATTGTGGGAAAGGGAGAAAATGCTGGTTACCAGCATTTTCTCCTTTTCCCACAAGGTTTTCAAAAGTTTTCTGTCTAAGGGTCATTAAAAGTCAGGATTGTGTTGTAAAGGGTCAACCATTTTCTCAGGGTTTAAAAATAGCTAATACAGTGAAGGACTGACCCTTTGCCAAACAAACCTGACTTTTCAGGGCCCTTAGATAAAACGCTTTTGAAAACATTGTGGGGAAAGGAAAAAATGCTGGTAACCAACATTTTCACCTTTTCCCAAATTCTTTTCCATTCTTTCAAAGACGAATTCCATCATTTGAACCACATTTATCATCAACAATGAGCTCAGGAGGAGTCTGAAATTTTGTTGTCTGGTACAGATTGATTGATTGATCATATGGTGTTTAAGGCCCTCTTCAACATTACTTCAGTTATTGCGGTGGCCAGTGCATTGATTGATTGGATGGTGTTTAAAGCCCTTTTCAACATTACTTCAGTAGATTGCACCTGCCCATGCTTTCTTTTACCAGAACATGCCACACTATTCTTCCCAAGCCACCAGCTGCTTTCCAACATAACCATTTCAAAACAATGATCAGAGAGATCAATGAGAGAGGAATGAATCCTGTCGCAATGACTGTCATCAATCTTTGGAGAGAAATTTGCTGAGCAGGGGATTTAAACCATCAATCCCCTGGTTTCAAGTCCTATATACTATCCACTAGGCTTCCAGGCTGGGTAAAGGGTTAACTGTTTAGCACTTGCTTTTATGGAGCAGATTAAGATGTATTGCACAAAACATGCAATATGATGTCCAATATCTTGAGAGGTTTTGTTGGGGGAAAAGGAGAAAATTCTGTTAACTCTTTACCAAACAACAAAATTTTAGACTAGTCCAAATTGAATGCATTTGCAGATGACAAATTTCAAGTGGTTCAAAAATTAAAAATAGATTTTGGAAAGGGTAGAAAACATTGTGGGAAAAGGAGGAAATGCTGGTAACCAGCATTTTCTCCTTTTCCAACCATGTTTTCAAAAGTTTTCTGTCGTAAGTTTTGCTTAAAGTCGTGATTTTGTGGTAAAGAGTTAACAATCATTTTCTCATTTTTCTACAGTTTTCTATGCCCTCAAGAACAAAATTGTTCCATATAATTTTTTTTCTGCAAATGCTTTTAATATGGGGGAGTCTATCAGTTTGTAAAATGGTTAACCCTTTACCAGAATTATTCATCCCTAGTTTTAACACCCCTCCCCCACCCCACCTAGGAAGAAGGCTTTTGAAAACATTGTGGGAAAAGGAGAAAATGCTAGTAAACAGAATTTTCACCTCTCTGTAATGTTTTCAAAACAGTTTCCAAAAAAAATAAATCTAGTTTAGCCACATTTAATTTTTTGTCAGCAAATGCTTTCAATTTTGGGATAAGTTTAAAATTTTGTTGTCTGGTAAAGAGTAAAGAGATAACTTGAAAGAATTTCAAAGGACAAGAGTTTTCAATTAACAGTTCTTTGATATGTATGTTTGTAAATGTAGATGGTTACAGAACAACTCAATCAGTAAGTGAACATTTAATGTTTTCTATTTTTCAAAGGCAAACCAGAATTAATCCCTTTACCAAACATTCTTAAGTTTTGATGACTTTGTGGGAGGAGGCTTTAGAAAACATTTAGGAAAAAGGAGAAAATGCTGGTAACCAGCATTTTCTCTTTTTACCACAATGTTTTTTACCCTTCCAAATGCAAATTTTAATTTTTTTAGTCAATTTATTTAGTCCTCTGCAAATGGTTTCAGTTTGGAAGAGTCTAAAATTTTCTTGTTTTGTAGAGAGTCAACTTGTGGAAAGAGTGGAAAAATATAATTGGTATTGTAGAAAATGCTGGTTTCCAGCAATTCTCCATTTCTTGATTTTTTTTTCAGAAGACTTTTTTCCAGGGTCTTGAAATTACAAAATTTTTTTTCTCTAGAATGAAAATGTCCAATTCCATTTATATAACAGCTGAAAGTTTTTTCTTTGAGAAAAGTTAAGACTTGTCCATTTTGAGGGCAATCGCAGAGGACAAGTTAACCCTTTACCACACAATTCCAACTTTTAATGACCCTGAAAAAGAAAGCTTTTGAAAACATTGTGGGAAAAGGAGAAAATGCTGGTAACCAGCATTTTCTCCTTTTCTCACAATGTTTTCTACCCTTCCCAAAACAAATTTCGATATTTCAGTCACATTTACTTTGTCATCTGCAAATGCTTTCAATTTGGCCTAGTCTAAAATTTTGTCGTTTGGTAAAGGGTTAAAGGACTTGTTCGCCCCACAAGATTGCACACTACTCTTATCTGATTGTGCATGACTATTAAGTAGGATTGTTTTGAAACTATTTGTATTGTTTGTTTTTCAAATTACTAATTCCACACAATGGCTCCCTTTACAAATGCCACACCAGTCCTTTCAACGCTTTGATTAGAAGCTTTCTCCTGGGGATATGTAAAAACAGGGGATTATTTGGTGACGGAGTCACCCTTTCCCAAACTATCTTTTATATTTAATGACTCTTAAGAAGGAAGGTTTTGAAAATATCGCTGGAAAAGGGGAGAGTTCTGGTATCCAGCATTTTCTCCTTTTCTCACAATGTTTTATACTCCCTCAGAGACAGATTTTATTATTCTAGTCACATTTTCTCAGAATGTTTTATACCCCCTCAGAGACAAGACTTTATCACTGTAGTCACATTTAATATATTGTCTGCAACAGTTTTGAATTTGGTCAAGTCTAAAATTTTGTCATCTGTTAAAGATTTACCACACAATCCCGACTTTAAACGACCCAGAGAAAGAAGCCTTTTAAAAACATTGTAGGAAAAGGAGGAAATGCTGGTAACCAGCATTTTTTCCTTTTCCCACAATGTTTTCTACCCTTCCCAAACAAATTTCAATTTTTGGGTCACACCTATGTTGTTGTGTTCAAATGCTCTCAATTTGGACTGGTCTAAACTTTTTAGAGCAAGAAATGGAAACTGTTGTTTCAGAGAAATTGCCTATATCAAGTTACTGTTTTTATTTGGGAAAAAAATCCACAAGTGTGTGTGTATGTAGGGGGGCTTGGTGGATTTAATAGCCTATCAGGTAAAAAGGTTCTTTGACTGCAAATGACAGGAGATGAATTGGAAATATAATAGTACAAGTTGCTTGGAAACAGTTTCACTCGAGGATTTGTGAAAAGAATCCTGTTATCTAATGCTTCCTTTGTTGTCCTTAGAATTGGATCAGTTTAACCCTTGAAGCACCTTTTACGTTTGAGTTCTTTTTGCAGCCATTGAAGATTAAGATCAGGCTGCACAAAATTTGCCATTCTGCCCTCCTAGATGGGGCATTCTGGGCTATAGCAACCTTGAAACTCTTTACCAAAAGACCAAATCTTAGACTGGTCCAAATTGAAAGCATTTGCAGGCAACAAATTAAACATGGCTCAAATGATTGGATTTGCTTCTGAAAGGTTACTAACCATTATTGGAAAAGAAAAAAATGGTGATGACCAGCATTTTCTCCTTTTACCATATTTTAGTCATATTTCCCCGTGCTGAAAGGGTTAACTATCAGACACACAATTTTAGACTATTTTGTAAATCTTTCGGAAGATAAATTTTGCTTAACTGTTTACCCCATAATCCTGAGTTGTAATGACCTTAACCCTTTACCACACAATCCCGACCTTAAACGACCCTTTGAAAGAATACTTTTGAAAACATTGTGGGAAAAGGAGAAAATGCTGGTAACCAGCATTTTCTCCTTTTCTCACAATGTTTTCTACCCTTTTCAAAACAAATTTCAATGTAATTTTTTCGTCTTCAGATGCTTTCAATTTAGACCAGTCTTAAATTTTGTCGTGTGGTAAAGAGTTAAGGAAGAAAGCTTCTGAAAACATTGTGGGTAAATGAGAAAATGCTGGTAACCTGAATTTTCTCCTTTTCCCACTATGTTTTCTACTCTAATAAATATATAAATCTTCATTTGCACTTCATTTAATTTTTCATCTGCAAATGCTTTCATTTTAGGCATGTCTAGAGTTTTGTCGATTGGTAAAGAGTTAAATGATGTGACTTGTCTCAACAAGAGTAGAAAATATTGTTTGGGAAAAACCAGCAGTTTCTCCTTTTCATCCAATGTTTTCAATAGCTTTCTCCCTCAGAAGGAACGCAGTGCAGTAAAGGTTAACTCTTTACCAAACGACAAAATTTTTGACTGGCCCAAATTGAAAGCATTTGCAGACAACAAAATAAATGTGGCTGAAAAATTGAAATTTGTTTTGGAAAGAGTAGAAAACGTGGGAAAAGGAGAAAATGCTGGTGACCAGCATTTTTTCCTTTTCCCCTTTTCCCACCATGTTCTAGAAGGGCTTCTTTCTCAGGGTCATTAAAAGTTGGGATTGTATGGTAAAGGGTTAAAAGAACATTTAGGTCTTACCTAAGGTATAAGCTTACATGCAATGTTTTTGATGACATTAGTAACTGAACAGTCCAATGTTTTTTATGAACCTGAGGAACAAGGCTGTTGAAGACATTGTGGATTAATTACACCATTAGAAACTAATGGTAACCAGCATTGTTTTCCTTTTCCAGTCAGTGGGATGCCATCATTGGAACATTTGATTTGTTATGTACAAAATTAATGTTGTTATGTACAAAATTAATGTTGATGATTAAAAAGTTTCATTGTCCTGTAAAGGGATTAATTTTTGAAGCATGATGTTTAACAGAAAGGCTGCTAAGCATGACTCTGTGTGCTTTTGCAGGCCATGTAGATCAAGCTATGAGCCTCAGTGGAAGCCCTGGGTTTTTCATGGGAGTGTCTTTGGGCAAGGATATACAGGGTATGAGAGCTCTCTCCATGATTTGACTGAAATAATGTTCAAAGGGGCTGAAAACACCATTCATTAGTTGTAAACTGTCAAAACGGGAATCCACACTAAAATGAACGGTAACTCTGAACAAATGTTTGACACAGTTCTGCCCCTTTTACAACTTTTTTTTAGCTCCACTGGCGGAAGGCCAGCGGGCTTACGTTATGGCCTTGTGCCCGTTGTGTGTGCGTTAACTTATTTCAGACATCTTCTATGGAACTACCCTTCGGATTTTAACTAAACTTCACAGAAATGATCCTGGCATGGCCCTCTTCAGAAACTCTTCAAAGAATTTGATTCCTATCAAAACTGTGGTTGCCATGGGAACAAAACTGAAAAATATTGGAAGTATTTAAAAATCTTCTTGTTCAAAACCATAAGGCCTAGGGTTACGAAATTTGGCATGTACCTTCATCTAATGGACCTCTACAAAAAGTCTTCAAATGATAGCATGGGGTCAAAATTGGCCCTGCCCCTGGGGGTCACAAGTTTTACATAGGTTTGTATAGTGAAGATTTTAAATATATTTTTGTTCTAAACCATATGGCCCAGAGCTACCAAATTTAGCATGTAGCCTCATCTAATGGACTTCAACAAAAATCCTTAATATTATAGCTTCAGGCTCAAAATTGGCCCCACCCCGTGGGTCAAAGACAGAAATATATTCAAAATTTTTAACATTCTTCTTGTCTGAAATCATAAGGCCTAGGGATACCAAATTTGGCATGTAGCTTTACCTTATAAATCTTTACAAAAACCATTCAAATTATAGCCCCGTGGTCAAAATTGGCTCTGCCCTGGGGGTCACAAGTTTTACATAGGTTTCTATAGTGAAAACTTTAAAATATCTTCTTGTCCTTAAACCATATGGCCTAGGGCTATTAAATTTTGCATGTAGCTTCATCTAATGGACTTCTAAAAATTGGCCCAGCCAGAGGGATCACAAGTTTTACATAGGTTTATATAGTGAAAGCTTCAAATATCTACTTGTCCTAAACCATTTGAACTAAGGGTGCCAAATTTGGCATGTAGCTTTGTCTAATAGTTCTCTACAAAAACTCTTGAAATTATAGCCCAGAGGTCAGAATTTACCCCACCCCAGAGGTCACAAGTTTTATATAGGGTTATATAATGAACATTTTTTAATCTTCTTGTCGTAAACCATATGGCCTAGGGTTACTAAATTCTGCATGTAGCTTCAACTAATGGACCTCTACAAAAAACTGTGGTCAAAATTGGCCCTAACCTGCAGGTCACAAGTTTTACATAAGCTTATGTAGTGAAAACTTTAAAAGTCTTCTTGTCCTAAACTATATGGCCTTATACCAATTATAGCCGTGTGTCAAAACTGGTCCAGTGGAGCAATACAGGGCCATCATGGCCCTCTTGTTTTTGCTGAAAATGCACCAGCAGCCAAGCATTGGTACCTGCACATGGTGCTCCTGATACTTGATCTCCTATGAGACAAGAAAATTTAAGATTTATCCAAATTAAGAAAATTAAGCAGCAAAAAATTGAGTGTGGCTCAAATGATGAGACTGGCCTTTAATAGGGTAGAAACAGTATGGGAAAAGGAGAAAATACTGATGAGAAGTATTTCTCCTTTTCCCACAATGTTTTTGAAAGTATTGTATGAAATTAGTGGTATATTTATATCTATACTTTCTGTAAACAGCTGTTGTATTACTGCAAATTTCCAAAACATTCTACAAGTGGTGAAATTACTTGTAACAAGCAATTTCTCCTCCAACCACAGTAACTTCTCTTGTATTTATGAATTGAAACCTTTCATCATGGTAGTTATCCATAGTTCACAAATATGATTCACTATCCACAGTTCACAAATATGTGAATCATGCTATGTGAAAAGGTGGCTTAATGGATCTGACAAAAAGTATCGACCATGTCCACTGTTTATCATCGACTCTGGAATTTGGGAACAGCTGAAGTGGTGATAAACAAAAACTGGTCATGTCCAGGGTAAGAAAATTCTTTACTTTGATGTTCTGCCATGCTATTATGCAGCAATGAGAATGTGTCCATTTACAGAACTTTATGGTCTTCAGTTTTTGAAATGCACACCCAGAAATTATATGAAAATGATTCTAGGTTCACTTTTCATAATAAAATGAACTGCACAGTACTGCCGAAAAAACGTCATTGTAAAAACCTACCTGTTTATCATGCAAACAGGTGTGATAAATTTCAATCCATTATCATGCAGATGCATTCCCATCAATGCTGCTTATATACATGTTTTAGGGAAAATAATAACTTTCATTTCCTCATTGTGATTCTTGTCATCCGGGTACTTTTGCTAAATTGATTGATAAAGATTTCTAAAACTTTTTCCAGTTATTAATACTATCACTTTCGGAGAGACAAAAAAGAAACGTCATATTATCAATATCACGGTATATAGCCTACAGAAAGAGGAGTCATACAAGTTTAAGACAAGCCCTATTGAGCGGTATATGACAAAAGTTTTCATGCACAGACTACATTAAATATTATGGAATCAAAACGAAGCATCAAGATAGAGAAATATTAAACATCACGGGAAACTGGCTTGGATGTACAGGGCTAGAACTGAAAAAATAATGAACCCCGGCTATCCATACATACCATTGCATTTGGACGAAAAAGGTGTTCAGACAAAAAAAAAAGCATCATTAAATTTGGGGTCAGAAATTAAAATGGACTTACCCTCTGTAACAGAGTTAAATAATTCCAGATCCTAAATTTACAAATGATCAAATTACGATTGAAAAGGGTTGAAACTCTTTCATGACACGTGTGTGTTAATCTGCCCATAGCAAGTACATCACAGCGCGTCTACATGTCACCCACTTTGGCAGTGAAATACCGAGATCAAAAGAACATATGGCTAACCCTTTATCAGCTTTTCAACAAAAACAATTATAGCAGATATTTCCCGACTCAGAATGAAGCTGAAATTACCTTTTTTGGAGGGTGAAAGGAAGGTTTGAAATTTGACTTGACCTTCATCTTTTACAATAGTCATCTTAAGGTAGTGACAAAAAATGAAAAAAAAAAAAGGCAGTTTTGGTGTCGGGATTTTCTCAATTATATGGTGTTTAACTTTTTTTTGTAAATGGACTGTTCCTGTCTTTTTGCAGACACTGAAACTTTTTTTTTTATTAGAAAAAAATTATCAAATAGGCCTAGATAAATCAAATCAACGATCCCAAGGTGTCAAGCCCTGTGTGTTACCGACTTAGCTACCAGGTTCGGCAAATATGGAAGATACTAGGTTCTGCAATCATCCATGGATTTAACAATGAGATTATTAAATAGAAAAAAAATACTACGGTACTTCAACTATTCTTTTCTTCCCCTCTTCCCTCTTTTTTAACGACATTGGATCTTCATAAGTCAAATAGTAAAAGTGAGAGCTTATCCGATTAAAACTTTTTACCATATGGCCAAATTAGGAGTCGTCCAAATCCAAAAAATGTGAGGCCGACAGATTAAATGTGGGTTAAATGGAGGAAATTGTCTTTGAAAAAGTAGAAAGTAATGTGGGAAAAAGTGAAAACGCTAGTTACTAAAATTCCCTTTTTGCAATATTTTTTTTAATGCCTTCTTTCACAAGGTCGTTAAAAATCGGGATTGTCTACTATATATAGGGTTTATAAGGTTCTCAACTAAACTTACAGCACTATCTGCATATATAGATATTTTGCAAATATAGATATTTTGCAATTATGTTTTTCGTATTTGTATACTAATCTACACCTAAACTGGTAGTCTTTATATAACATGTATGTTAGCTAAATATTATTATTATTATGTACATGGTGGATATTTTATGGATTCAAATGAATTTCATTATATCTCTGGGTCAGGACCTTCATCTACTTCAAATGGATAGATAGATCCTGGTATAATTAGCTATCAAATAGGGATTGTTTTGGTTAAGGATTTTACGAATTTCACCGATAAAATGACAACTCTAACAGTTAACTTTTGTAATGTTGTATTTTGTATGTTAGGCCGGTGGCCTCTATGTACATTGAGATTAAATTGAATTGAATTGAATTGAATTGAATATGACAGTTTCCACCATTTCGCCACATTATTTGGATATGGACAAGTCCTAATTTGGCCATTTGAAAAATTCCGGTCTGACAAAAAATCGAACCTTCTTTGTTGCAACTTTAGTCATGTTCCTACAGACGAATAAGTGTTAATTTAGAGTCTAGATCGTGAACATAAGAAAAGTAGCTTGAACTCAAATTTATTTTAAACCTCCATTCCAAGATATTTATATTCCATCTATATTTTTCAGATATAAAAGAAACGCGTCATATTATATTTCATGAAAAATGGATGAAGGGTTAACTCGGTGCTCCTTTGATTTCGGTATCGCACAACTGGGTGGCAGGCCTTAGAGCTGTATTGTGGTTAATTTATTCATTCAATTTAACGCACACGTGTCACTTTAAACTGCTACTTCTTATCAATTCTTGATCTTCATTCACCCTTATGTTGATTATTTGTGGATAGGATTTGGAATTTTACACGGGTCACAGAGGTATGTTTGTTCTTTTTTTTAGCTCACCTTAGCACAACGTGCTAAAGGTGAGCTATTGTGATCGCCCTATGTCCGTCGTCCATCGTCCGTCGTCCGTCAACAATTTCTTTAAACATCTTCTTCTCCTAAACCACTGGGCCAATCTTGATGAAACTTGGCAGGGATGTTCCTTGGGTGAAGCTTTACCAAAATTGTTCAAAGAATTAAATTCCACCCACAACTCTGGTTGTCATGGCAACAAAAAGGAAAAAAAAGCAAAATCTTTGAAAATCTTCTTCTCTGAAACTAGAAGGCGCAGAGCTTTGATATTTGGTATGTAGCATCTCCTAGTGGACCTCTACCAAGTTTGTTCATTTGATGCCCCTGGGGTCAAAACTGGCCCCGCCCCAGGGGTCACAAGTTTGAGCATAGTAACAAAGAAGGAAAACTTTAAAAATCTTCTTCTCTGAAACTTGAAGGCATAGAGCTTTGATGTTTGGCATGTAGCATCTCCTAGTGAGCCTCTACCAAGTTTGTTCATATGATGCCCCTGGGGTCAAAACTGGCCCCGCCCCGGGGGTCACAATTTCCAATATAGGAACAAAGAAGGAAAACTTTAAAAATCTTCTTCTGTAAAAGTAGAAGGCATAGAGCTTTGATATTTGGCATGAAGCATGTCCTAGTGGACCTCTACCAAGTTTGTTCATATGATGCCCTTGGGGTCAAAACTGGCCCTGCCCCAGGGGTCACAAGTTCAAACATAGGAACAAAGAGTGGAAACTTTGAAAATCATCTCTGAAACTGGAAGGCGTAGAGCTTTGATATTTGGTATGTAGCATTACATAGTGGACCTCTACCAAGTTTGTTCATATGATGCCCCTGGGGTCAAAACTGGCCCCACCCCGGGGGTCACAAGTTTGAGCATAGTAACAAAGAAGGAAAACTTTAGAAACCTTCTTCTCTGAAACTTGAAGGCGTAGAGCTTTGATATTTGGCATGTAGCATCTCCTAGTGGACCTCTACCAAGTTTGTTCATATGATGCCCCTGGGGTCAAAACTGGCCCTGCCCCGGGGGTCACAATTTCCAACATAGGAACAAAGAAGGAAAACTTTAAAAATCTTCTTCTGTAAAAGTAGAAGGCATAGAGCTTTGATATTTGGCATGAAGCATCTCCTAGTGGACCTCTACCAAGTTTGTTCATATGATGCCCTTGGGGTCAAAACTGGCCCTGCCCCGGGGGTCACAAGTCCGAACATAGGAAGAAAGAAGGGAAACTTTGAAAATCATCTTCTCTGAAACTGGAAGGCGTAGAGCTTTGATATTTGGTATGTAGCATTGCGTAGTGGACCTCTACCAAGTTTGTTCATATGATGCCCCTGGGGTCAAAACTGGCCCCACCCCGGGGGTCACAAGTTTGAGCATAGTAACAAAGAAGGAAAACTTTAGAAATCTTTTTCTCTGAAACTTGAAGGCGTAGAGCTTTGATATTTGGCATGTAGCATCTCCTAGTGGACCTCTACCAAGTTTGTTCATATGATGCCCCTGGGGTCAAAACTGGCCCTGCCCCGGGGGTCACAATTTCCAACATAGGAACAAAGAAGGAAAACTTTAAAAATCTTCTTCTGTAAAACTAGAAGGCATAGAGCTTTGATATTTGGTATGTAGCATCGCCTAGTAGACCTCTACTAAGTTTGTTCATATGATGCCCTTGGGGTCAAAATTGGCCCTGCCCCGGGGGTCACAAGTTCAAACATAGGAACAAAGAAGGAAAACTTTAATTTTTTTTTTCTCTTAAATGGGAAGGCATACAGCTTTGATATTTGGTATGTAGCATCTCCTAGTGGACTTTTACCAAGTTTGTTCCAAGGATGCTGCTTGGGTCAAAACTGGCCCAGCCCCTGGGGTCACAAGTTCGAACATAGGAACAAAGAAGGAAAACTTTAAAATTCTTCTTTTCTGAAACCGAAAGGTGTGGCGCTTTGATATTTGGTATGTTGCATCTCAGAGTTGACCTCTACCAAGTTTGTTCATATGATGCCCCTGGGTCAAAACTGGCCCCGCCCCGGGGGTCACAAGTTCGAAGATAGGAACAAAGAAGGAAAAATTTAAATTTCTTTTTCTCTTAAACGGGAAGGTGTAGAGCTTTGATATTTGGTATGTAGCATTTCCTAGTGGACCTCTACCAAGTTTGTTCATATTATGCCCCTGGGTCAAAACTGGCCCAGCCCCGGGGGTCACAAGTTCGAACATAGGAACAAAGAAGGAAAACTTTAAAATTCTTCTTTAAAACTGGAAGGCGTAGAGCTATGATATTTGGTATGTACTATGTAGTGATTCTCTTCGAAGTTTGTTTGCCCATCTAAGGGCAACAAGTTCATTGGGTTCAAAATTGGGTCATCTTGGGTCATAAACTAGGTCACTAGGTCAAATTAAAGAAATACCTTGTTTGCACTCTCGAGGCCACATTATTTGCTCAATTGCTTTGAAAATTAGTTAGAAAGTTTGTCTTTATAAAGTCTCACATAAGATTAATTTGGGTCAACTTGGGTCATAAACTAGTTCACTGGGTCAAATTAAAGAAATACCTTGTTTGCTCTCTGGAGGCCACATTTATGGCTCAAATGACCTGAAATATGGCCAGAATGTTTGTCTTGATGAAATACCAGATGAGTTTGGATTTGGGTCACCTGGAACCATAAACTAGGTCACTAGGTCAAAATAAAGAAATACCTTGTGGGTACTCTAGAGGCCACATTCTTTGCTTAATTGCCTTGAAAATTGGTCAGAATGTTTGTCTTTGTAAAATTTCACATGAGTCTGAATTTGGGTCAACTGGGGTCATAAACTAGGTCACTTGGTCAAATTAAAGAAATAGCTAGTGGGCACTCTAAGAGGCCACATTTATTATTCATATGATTTGAAAATTGGTTAAAATGTTTCTTTTGATATAGTCAAAGACCAGTTCAAATTTGGGTCACCTGGGGTCATAATCTAGGTCACTAGGTCAAATTAAAGAAATATCTTTATGGCACTCAAGGCCACATTTTTTGCTCAATTGACTTGAAAATTGGTCAGAATGTTTGTCTTCATGAAATACGAGTTTGAAATTGGGTCACCTGTGGTCAAAAACTAGGTCACATGGTCAAATTAAAGAAAAACCTTAAAGGCACTCTACTAAGGTGAGCGACCCAGGGCCATCATGGCCCTCTTGTCCCTACTAAATTCATGTAGATTCAGATCTATTGATTATGATCCCGTAAAATGATTCTCGAAAATGCCCGGATGTCCGATGTTGCCCATATAATATTTTCTCTGGTTTTAGCTGTGATATAAATCTGAAGTATTTGAGATGAAAAACAAAAAATACCAATGAAAATTTCGATTATTCTGAGGGTTGACAATAAAGTGTTATTCATTAACATTCATCAAATCCAATTATACGGCGCTTGAACTACGTCTGGAAGACTGCCATGATAAATATACATCATGTTCGAATACAATTTTGAAGCGCAAATAGCAATTTGCTGTTGAATGCAGCTTCTTTTTATACAGTAGCAAATAGCCCATTACTGGTAGCGTCCACCGAGTTGGGCGTTGCTATGGCATTACTAAGCGGAAATAGAATCCGTATTTGGTATTCCAAATTCGCCGGATATGACGTAGGGCAAGAATCACGAATTAACGTATGTAAGTTTCTAACTTATAAGGAAGTCTTTCATTAACTGCACGGTCTAGTGGTTTTTAACTCTTTACCACACAACAAAATTTTGGACTGGACCAAACCGAAATGATTTGCAGACAACAAATTAAATGTAATTCAAATGATGATATTTGTACTTGATAGGGTAGAAAACATTGTGGTTACCAGCATTTTCTTCGTTTCCCACAATGTTTTCAAAAAGCTTCCATCCTAGAGTCGTTAAAAGTCGGGATGTATTGTGTGGTAAAGGGTTAAATTCCCTTTCCATGTGTCTTTCTCTATCAATGCATGTGAAAGTCATTTTGTCACATAGACATGCCTGGTCAGTATTAAAAAGTTTGTATTGTTAGGCCAAACAAACATGTTTAATTTTCCTACCACCACAATTTCCAAATTCTAAGTGGAGGAAAATGTGAGTATGCCAAGGCTTTCAGATGACCAGAGACATGAGGTGTTTGGCATGATTCAAAGGTGTATGTCTCAGCGAGAAATTGCTCGTCAAATGTAATGTTCCTCTTCCACTATTACACATTTGGTACAAAGATTTTCATCCATTAATGACAGACCTTGTCCTGGTAGGCTTCGAATTACAACGTCCCAGCATGATCGTTGCTTTCTTCTTCAACATCCACATGATTGATTCTGTCGGGCAACTCAAACTGCACGGTAGACAGTGCGTGTACATGGTAGGTGCATAGGTGCAAATACAGTCTGGTGACATCTTCAGATTAAGAGTGTTAGAGCAAGATGGCCTTTTCATGCAAACATGCTGACACACCAGAGACGTCACAACCATCTCGTATGGACACAGCAATATCAGCAATGGTCACATAGACAATGGGCATCAGTATTGTGGACGGATGAGTCTTGTTTTCATTTGCATCACAGTGACAGTCGAACGCGTATTTGTAGATAGAGAGGAAAGCGTTGTTTGGATCTATGCATTCAAGAGACTGATCATTGGGGTGGAGGCAGCATTATGGTAATGCGAGGTGGGGAGCTATATCACTGAATCACCAGACACATCTTGTCGTAAGTAACAGAAGTCTAACAGCTCACCGCTACATCGATTAAGTGTTACGACCCAACTTGCTTCTGTTTCTTGGCAGACACCCGATTTGTTTCAACACCATAACACCCGTGCCCACTCCTCTTGCATCACACATGACTTAACTTAATATATCGACAACGTACTGACACTTCCATGGCCATCATTCTCCCCAGATTTGAGCTTGATTGAACATCTTTGGGATCAACTGGGGCAAGCTGTAAGAGGACGTTATTTGATGCCCATAACGTTGGGTTAGCTTGAAATTGCACCATAACATAATATTCCACAAGGTTGTATCTGGTGTGCTCTATGCCAAGGAGATGCAGATGGAGGACACATGCAGTACTGATACCGTGAGTTTGTAATTTAGCTGTTGGTCATTTAACATTTCATTAAGTGTCAAAAACTACAGTTGGTAATCCAGTTTTTACATTGATTTGTTGATGATGGATGAGATATTTTCAGAACACAAATCGTTTACATGCAACTAGTTTTTATATTAAGTCTATTCATAAAAATGTTAGTCTTGTGTTTCCATTGGCACGCAGTATTTTTGTAATCAATAGTTTTCTCCAAAAAATGATGGAACTCAATAAAACTTGAATACGGCAATTTGCAGCACTGCATAGAAGTACTGGATGGTGTCGTGCTAGCTAGCTGTACTGATATTTATTTTGAAAAGAATAGAATTTAATGCAATGTAACGTGCAAAAGGGTATTATTTACTAATTAGTATCGTATTCACAGTTGCCACCATTAGTTAAAAGAGAATTTATTTGTTGGAGTATGGTCACATGGAAAGAAAAAGCAAACAGCTCGACTGGGATCCAGATCCTCTCGCAGCCCATGCAAGTAGTCTTGCCACAAAACTTCCGAGTCATAGGTCTGTATGTGACAATAAGTTTGAAATTCTGGAAATATTGCCGGAGAGAAATATTTCTGGTTTCTTGATTAAAGACTGATTCACTTATACGAGGGCCATTTGTAAGGTACATTATATTTATAATAGAGACATAATTTTAAACTGCAGAGAAAACGGTGTATAAAGAAAAGCTTGAACCTTCTTTAAAAAGATGGAACATAGATCAAAGCAATATAGTGTGAAAAGCACCTGCAGCAGCACATGTAAAAATAAAAACGCAGTGGTATCACCTACACTGGCATAAATTTAGTGCAATAAAACATGTCTCAAGCTGTAAAAGAATAGGTGGTATTACAAGGGCTATTCAAAAAATATGCAGACAACATTAATAACTAGTTGAATAATTTTGTGATTGGTGTCAAGATTCAAATATATATATATTTTATAATTTTATGTAGCTGTTTTAAAAATAATTGATACAACTGCTGAGATATTGTGGCAATTACAAGAGACACTCCCAAAGCCTTACAGCGCATAGTCCCAGCTGGTTTGATGTCATTGACATTGTAAAGTTTACATCTTTTCAAAGTACTTGCCCTTAAATTCAATGCATGGTCTGTGTTGCTGAATCCAATCTGCATATGTTGCACCATACTCTTCCACCTTAAATCGTCCATCAACACATAGAAATCTGCAGAATTCACCTTTGAATAGTAACTGCCATTTACTGTCTGTGTATGTGGCACTATACTATTCTGCCTTCAATCATTCATCAACACATAGAAATCTGCAGAATTTACCTTTGAATAGTAACTGCTGTTCACTCTCTGGCCTGCAGGTACTGCATGCACTGGAAGCACCCCTTGGCTGTCCATAAAGAAGATTTCCATCACCTTTCTACAAGACTTTGTCACTTTCACTTTCAGTGGAGGAGGTACTGATTTTTTTAGTCCATTCTGAAGTTTGTTTCTTTGTCTCTGGGTTAAAGAAGAACAACCAGGTCTCATCGGTTGTTATAATTTTTCAAGGCAAACATCATGGCCTCTTGGTCGTAATGTCAAAGAAATTGACGAGATGCCTGTAAACGTCTTTCCTTGTTCTCTTTGGATAGTAACCTGGATATCCATCCTTGAGGATCGCTTGAACAGCCAACTTGCTTGGCTACCTCAGTGCTGATCAGCGTTGACAACATCACTGACTTGCTAAATCAGACTGTCGGATATCCTTTTTGTTCTTCCTCTGCCTTTTTTGTCTTCCACAGCGGTCTGTCCATCAAGAAATCATTTATGCCACTTATACACAAATGCACAGGATGCAAGGGGGCCAATAGTTGCTTTCCCCGTCATCGTCCTAGTCTCCGACGGCGTTTTACCCAAGGAGACACATATTTTTATAATCATTCATTGCTCTGTTTTTTCATTTGACGTCATGATTTCAGCCGGGCAATATTTGCGACTTGTTATTTAAATGTCTTACTATATCTCAATAATGGCTTATTGTTTGACTGCGAAATTTTACTCACATATCAAATTGATGTCAGAGCAAAACCAATTAGAATTTATGATGTTTCCCAGCTTAGCTTGAGGAAAATATGCCTCTGAATTTTGACTTACTAAAATATTCAGTGTAAAGTTATCCCATGCTCCATGAATGTGGGGGATGCACAAAAAAAATTGTTTTAATGCATCATAGTTGCGTAGTTCATTGCAAGAAACAAATCATTTTAAGTTAAATAAGATTGGACAATATATTGACAAATTTTGTTGTAATTACGGCATCATCTGTTTCAGGAATTCAAGCTGTCTACGTATTTTTTGATTAGCCCTCATATTTATTGCGAAATTTTTGAGTCACTGGTTAACCTTGCTTACTTTACCAATTTCAGATAATCATAAGTATATGTTGCAGAAATGTGAGCTGTTTCAATAATGAAATTAATTGTAAATGTAATGTAAGTCACTTTTCTTTAAAAACTGTGACTGTTTTTCTACACACAATGCTCTGTTTTTGGACATATATATATAGTTCAGTAAAATTTCTACTGTGTGACCCTGCCGCGACCACAACACTAATGGAGAGCAAATACTGTATTTCTTAAAGCAGAACACTGTGACAACCTGTGACTCTTTCTTGGTTTTTAAATTTTTGATTTCTGGCATTTGCTTGTAGAAACAAACATTATTTCAAATCCACCCAACCCCTCCCAAGCTGGTTTTTCGAGCAGGTGGGTCTGGTAACTGACCATGCCAGTTTCCAATATAAGAAAAAAAACAGTATATAATTATATTCTTGTGACTGTATTTTGTAGCAGGTGCATACAAATTGTATATTGAATTAAAGTGCAGATGTAGATCTTTACAATGATACCAAGTATGAATGGTTTCCTACATGGGTTAATGCCGCAGAAGAACTTTCCGAACGGCCACAGCAACTCATACAATCAACATGTGTGCCTAGCAAATACATAGATCAGCCTCCATATATGCACAGTCTGAACAGAGTCTTCACTGGTCACCTGAAGAAGGATGGGTGGATGCACTGGAAGCAAGAAATTCAAGTGTTCAGCATTATTGGCAAGCAACAAGATGTCGCCATAGTGATCCTGGGGAACTGAATTCCTTTTTTCAGTGGTGCCATTTGTCTACAGGTACCTTTAGATGATTCGCCCAGTGGTACCTATAGGGCCGCTTCTGTTTGAATTCCATGTCACACAAGGTGCACTCATATTTGAACTCTTTTATGTGTTTGTTTTTAATGTGCAGATGCATGCCAAATTGGCTCTGGAATTTTTTTCCACACTGATCACACACATATGTGCAAATTGAAGGACCAGCCTCCACAAGTGGTGTTGCTGGTGTTGCCTGCTGACAGGGCTTCCTATGCTTATTAAGTCTAGTCCCCACCCCCCCCCCCCCCCCCCACCCCCAAACTCTTTTACTTCTTCACAATATTGCATTGTGGTTGTAGCATCATATAGGCAATACCATCTCACACTCAAGAAACAATAAAAATACAATATTTGTAAATGGAAATTTACCTTCACTAAGCAGACGATTGAATTGCATAAATTAATTTACTTTCCTAGCTTCCTTTAACGTTTGAATAACGTTTAGCAACATATTCAAATAGAGAAGCAAAAATTTGATCAGATTCTTCCACTGTTATGCTACATGTAGGTCCATGAGTTTCCTCTTGGCATCTTTTTTTTTTTCGGTTTCTTGTCTTTCCCAACAAGCTGTTTTAATGAGTTTTATAAATCAACTGTCTCTTCGGATTTTGTTAGGCTTGAAAACATGAATGGTTTCAGTATTTTCATTTGTAGTCATCTTCTGACCCTGCTCATGACAAAGTTCTGGAATTATTTGGTGATTAAGTGTTCTCAGTACAGTCAAGTCTAATTTTTTAGATAATGATTTTTTTTGTCAGTGTTCTATTACCAGGTGGCTGACTGTTTCTTCGAAATCTCTTGAAGACTTGCGGCTATACCCGGAAGTGAAGGGCATTAGGACCTGCAAAGAGATGAAAGAATGCATCAAAATGGACACTTTTACTGTATCATACCGATACAAGTTGCCATACAGTTAATTTAGTAGTTTTATCTTGCCGAACAACAATCATTCTAATTGTTGTACCCCCAAGCATTCATGCTTTTGAGAGTAATTTAATCAAATGTTGATTGTTGCATATGAAACTTATACCTAAGTCAGTTTCAAATGTCCTGAATATTTTGATGTTAATCACAAAGAGTAAAAAGCTTTGTAACAATGCAAAAACGAATGATCAGCTTTTCAACGGGATATGGTGGTTTAAGCAGTACCAGCTGGGTAGGATTTCACCTTTTTTTTGGCAACATGTAGGAATATTATTTTTGCCTCACAAACATGGACAACAGTTAAACATCTCTAGATACCGATGCTCATTAACCCTTAGGCTGCTAAGGGCGACTTTGTGACCATTGCGTACAATGTAGATCAAGATCAGACTGCACAGAATGTGCAGTCTGATCTTGGATTTACACAGTCCGATTAGGCGGTATTTTTCTCCTATAAATAAGTTTGAAATAACGTTATTTTTTTTAAACCATCGGCTTGAAAGTTTCGTTCAACTTATTCAGCAGGTTAAGAGTTAAAAACCATTCAAAAAGATGATTGACTCACCCCACTACGAGCTATGACTGCCTCGATTCAGCTAGTACCAAGTTCCGGAGTCAACGATATACACTGATGCTAGCTTGCACAGTTCATGCAGACTGACATTGGTCGAAACTCAGTCAGTTGTTAGGTTTAATGGATTATATGGATCTATGACTATATCATGATATTCTTGGTGTAATGCATCACAAAGATGCATTATACCCCCTTTGCCAGAGCACAGCTCAGTTATTTTTGAAGTTTTCTGCTACAAATTTGTTGATGGGGGCAATTAGATAATAAATAACCATGAAGATGTTGATACTGCATAAAATACTACCATTTTGACGAATTATGTCGATCATTTCCATTGGGGAAGGATTTTATTTGCATATTATGGATATTAGTGAGACATTCAGACTATTGATCTGGAGAAAAGGTGCCAGAAAACTGCAATAATGTGCAGCTTTTAAATGTCATTTTATGGGTATCCAGCTAGAATCATTAAACGTTTTACCAAACAGTCTTAAGTTAAAACAACTCAGAGAAAAAACTTTTGAAAAATTTGTTGGGTAAGGAGAAAATGCTGGTAACTAGCATTTTCTCCTTCTTCCACAATGCTTTCTGCCCTTTTAAAGAAAGGTCTATCATTCAAGCCACATTAAATTTTTTGAGTGCAAAATTTTAAACTTTGCCATATTGAAAGTGTCAAGCCTCTCAGATAATGGAATTTATGTAAAAAATGGAAGAAGATAATGTGGGCAAAGGAGAGACTGCTGGTTGCAATTAGTTTCTCCTTTTCCCACAATATTTTCATGAAACCCTCTTATACCTGGAAAACAAAGGATTCCTTGGAAAAGGGGTTGACTCATGTGCAATTACCTCCAAACACAAAATTGCATCAGACAACTTTGAAATTATCCTCGTAATTTTGAATAGGATAGAAAACAAGAGACACTGTAGATAGGAAATACACATGCAAGATTTTCACTGAGACTAGGACCATTAGTAATACATACAACTTGTATATATACAGGGGCTTTCACAATTGGCGCACGAGCAGAAGCTACAAAATATTCATGCGACCAATAAATTTTGATCTGGATTGTAACTGTTATCGAAATAATCGCACATGAAAAAGTATTCGTACGAAATTCGCACGATCTAAAGCGACCGTTGTGCAATGCAAACGCATTAAATCTTGCGATATATCTTGTGTCTATATGGGACTGTTGTACAATGAAAGCGAGTGTTGTAAGATGATGCGATAGGATCGCGCGATTGATCAGGTGATTGGACGATTGAAAGTGCGTCAATGCGATTGGACGTGGGGCGCTCGTGCGATCATGCGTTCAATGGTACAAAATGCTCGTGCGAGTCAGAGGGGGGTATATATACCTCCTGTTTCCGACGCTCTTAGTTGACATAGTTAAATGCGAGAGAAGATGCCACCCTAGAAGATGACCAAAGCAACAGCCAAAGCCAACGTGATGAACCGTAGAAAGAAGGCCCAGAAGGAGGATATTATATTATATTATATTATATTATATTATATTATATTATATTGTATTATATTATATTTTATATATTAGTGGCAAAGCATGGCAAATTGAAGCTGATAAATCGTGCAATGATAATAAAACATCGCAAGATTACATGAGACACGTTGAGCAACAGTATCATGGTCGCAAAACACACGCATAGAATGCTGCGATTCATCTTACGACCTTTGAAAATCATGCATCACTCTTGCAAGTACACAAAACGCTGCAAGACGTTCGTACTAATGTTCGTGTGTCGCATTGGGATAATTTGGATCACATTAAGTCGCGTCTGAATAGTGTGCATGTCCACTATTTTGAAGAGACTTGATGTGACCACTAAAACGCATGCAAGGAATACGAGACATCATGCAACATATGCGAAAGCTCGTGGGAGGCTAAAAAATTCCGATCGCAAAGTGTTGTAAAGTGCTCGTGCACCAATTGTGAAAGGGGCTTAATGTATACAATCATGAAGCTGTATCCTTGATGTGTAGGACAGACAATAAGTGAGGTTCTATGTGATAAAGACACTTCTTGAATGCCTGTGTCTATATTAGATAGACAACCCCATGAGCTTAGACCAAATGGAATGACGTAGCTTGTATATAAAATATATATCGACCAAATACTGAGTGCTGATTGACGTATTTATTGGAACCGTGGTCTATGCATAATTTGAAAATACTTTTCACTGATTGGTCGAATTGCTAATACAGATTACTGCCCCCAAATGCAATTTTAGTCTTTGATGGGTGGTATCCAGGTACAGATATCACGAAACAAGAAATATCTTTAAAAAAGACAGACATTGTAACTTTGTCAGCAAATAGGAAGGGGCCCGTAAAATAAACATGTCTACATTCTTGACCAATCACCAATTAATATTTATTCATTTGTTGTCAGTACCAGAAAGGAGGTCAAAATACAGCACATTCGGCTATGTCGAAAAAATGGTTGAAATCACTGCACAGATTTTGTGCACACATTTGAACTCTCATATTTTCACAAATTGAAGACGAAACTAGAATTTGAATATACCTGTTGCTTGTGAATTAAATTATCCTTTGCTTCAAATACAAATATTTTCAATTTAAATGCTAAAAAAAAGACTAATTCATCTTTTATTCAAGATGTTTATGTTCACCAAAATAGACACAAAATGGCTGCCAAACACAATAACATTTGTTAGATATTTTGAGATTTACATGTTATAAACTACTCCTAAAAGTGCTTTAGGTGATGAAACAGTTAATAGTTTGTCCTTAGTCATGTGCATCACTAAAAATTAATAGCATTTCACTGCAGATACAGCATATAATAAAGCAAATTAATACAGATTAAACCAATGTAACAGAGATTCAGTACAGCACTGTAGCTTTCTACTGGAAAATTCACCATGAACTTGAGACAGTATGATGCATAATAATTGTCTAAATATGAAAAGAAGCATTGTTGACGTCTCATTGAGACTAATCAAGTTGTCGCATAATATAGACCCATTTTGTCTACAGACCCATTGAATGATGACCGGTCTTATGGAAAATTCACGAGTTGCAAAAGATTTTGTCCCAGGTCAGCCTGCGCAGACTGTGCAGGCTGGCATAGGTCAATACTTTTTGCAGATGCTTTGAACACTATTTCACAGAGCACAATTCAATTATGTATCGTTTATATACTATGGTCTAAGTAGAGCGATTAAGGACATATTACAGTCCTCTTGTCTCAGTCTGTATCGAAGAATATTGATGGCTCATTGACAGGGATGGATTTTATGATGTGTGTTGATGTGTGAAATTAAAAATTCATGGCAAACAGGCTGCCATTATGATGCTTTTAGATGATTGGATTACGTGTATGTTGTTTGCATTCAGTTTTGTATCTCAGGCACTGAACACAGCAGCAAATAAAGTTTAAATGATCAAATGCTATGTCAGTGAAATGGAATATGCATACTCAAAGTTGTATAGCTCTTTACCAAATAAAGTAAATATCATAGGAAAAGGAGAAAATGCTGGTTAAATGTAAGTTTTTAGGAGACATGCTGGTGTTGGCATGATAACAGCTACCAGCAACTAGATTACAAATTTTAAAGTTCAGATCTCCAAGTTGAAAGCAATTGCAGATGACATTAACCCTTTACCTAACAACAAAATTGAAAGCATTTGCAGACAACAAAATAAATGTAACTCAGAAACTGAAATTTGTTTTGGGAAGGGTAGAAAACATTGTTGGAAAAGGAGAAAACGCTGGTTACCTTGTCCCACAGTGTTTTCAAAACACTTTTAACTTTGGATTGTTAAAACTCAGGATTGTGTGGTAAAGGGTTAACTCTTGCTCAAATAATGCAATTTTTCCATGAACCAGTTGGAAACATTGTGGGAAAGGAAAATGCTAGTTACCAGCATTTTCTCGTTTTCTTCACAGTGTTTTCAAGAGGCTTCTTCCTCAGGATGTTAAAGACACAGAATGTTTGGTGAAGGGTTAAAATGGCACATGAGGGTTTCTGCTGCCCTTGCATGGAAATTATTGATGATAAGAGCAAATGAGCTTTGCTCTGGCAAAATGAGCTTAACCCTTTCCCAAACGACAAATTTTAGACTGGTCCAAATTGAAAGGGTTTGCAGATGACAATTTTAAATTTGATGAAAATGACAGAAAGTTCTCAAAAAGGGTAGAAAACACTGTGGGAAAAGGAGAAATTGCTCGTTACGAGCAATTTCTCCTTTTCCCACAGTGTTTTCAAAAGACTTGTACTGCAGACACGTGAAAACCAGGGCTTGTTTGGGAAAGGGTTAATGCATCTCCATGATGCATGAAACCAAGCAAATCATATGATTATGGACCCATACAGTCCAATCTGTCCACCAACTGACTGTATCATGTGGTAAACTGGTCCTATGAGTGAGTTTCAGCTCAAGTCAGCCTGCATAGGCTGACATGGTTGATATGGTTTGCAGATGCATTAAGCCCCCCTTTTACAGAGGATTGCTCCTTAACGTATTTCCAGAAAGCCTCACAGTTTTGGTGTCAGTTTCTCCATCCTGTCAATTTGTAGCCCAATACTAGACTCCCATCTGACAAGCTGTCAATCAATTTAGGCTAAGAAATCTGGGGACAAAAAATAATGGCCAAAACTTCAGGGTTTTTACCAGTTTGATTGACAAGATGGAGCCGAGTTCCATCACCAGACTCCGATGCATGTGGATATCACTGGGATTTTATAAAATTAGTTTAAACATATTTATTTTACATCGATTGAGAAACAAGTTCTTACAACTTATACAAATTTCTTGCAATTCTGCTTCCTGGAAACTACACCAGTACTCGCACCGAATGTGTTGGCCAATGAACAGTCCCAAAGTTGACATCCGCTCCCGGGTATCGAACTCAGGACCTTTTGATTACGAGGCCGACGCTCTACCTCACAACCACGGACACCATGATATAAAATGTTGAATATATAATTGTTGTATACAGTCCAACTCATATGAACAATCATACAAGTGTTAAACACCGTTGCACGACAAGACGCACAAACATGCGTGACTTGGATAGTGTATTTGATTGTTTAGATGTCATACATTAGTTGTACATGTATTAGAGATCTCTGGCTACCAGGCGTGCTTTCGGTTGCATTTTGAATGGGACTATTAGACTTTTATTAGACAACTCATATCACCTTATGCAACAGTGTACTTCCGTTGTACAACTTTAAGAGACTCTGTGCGACTATCTTAAAGAGAAAACTCAGTCAATGTCTAAAATGGTCTCCAGTCTTTTTGAAGGAAGCTGCAAGCTGCTTTTGCTAACGTTCTGTTGTTTGCTCGGTGTTTGAAGCCTTTTTTGACAACATTTTGTTTATTCTTCGGAATTTGTTTATGATCTGACGAAATCCATATTTGTGCGGGTACAAATTTCCGGATCATTTAATGACTACTCGCGCAAACTATCTCACGATCATGCAGCTGGTTGCATCCAAACACTCAACCAGTCGCACGGTGTTGAGACAAATCGTATGACAATGCCATAAGTTGTACGAGTGACATCTCACCAATTGCAGTTACCCAAACAACGCTCACAGGTAAATGCACTATCGCGCGCATGAGCATATGTCCTCTTCCTTGCAGGGGTCATTTACACTTGCACTTGTTGAACGACTTCTATTGCATTTGTGAAAGCTTTTTGCGATCCATTGCGAGAGTAGCTTTGTGCGATCTAATCATAGCACTTAGTCACATTCCAATTTTGAAAGGGGCGTTAGAGACACACAAAATGTGCTTTATTAAGACTGATGCTTATTTAGTACAGAAGCATTGTTACATAATTGCCCACTATGGAGATTTGCCAAGCCTTGGTAATGCTGTCAGTAGTGTTCAGGACTTGAGAACAGGGGTTCGCTGGTTTGATTTCCTGGAGTTTCCATTACTAGTACTTCACACATTCAATATTCTTCCCAAGCCACTGGCTGCTTTCCGCCATGACCATTGTCAAAACAATGGTCAGCAGTGAGAGAAGAATGAATCCTGCTGCAATGACTATAGCCAATCCTCGGAAAGAAATTGGCCAAGCCAGCGACCCCGTTCTCATTTTATTTTGTTGTCTGCGAATGCTCTCCATCTAGAAAAGTCTAGAATTTTGTCATTTGGCAAAGATTTCAATATTTATGGTAATTTTTCTGTCATGCTTGTCTGTCAAATAATTACTTGAATCCCATTTCAAGATGAATTATGATTCTAATGTCTTTCCCTCCCACCTCCTCAATTTCTTCTGCTAATAGCTTTTGAGTGGACTTTCTGCACAGATAAGTCATTATTTGTTGAATAGACCATGGTTGAAACATGTTGAACTCACAAAACCCTTAACCCTCACCACACAATCCTTAGTTTTAACAAACCGGTGAAAGAGACCATTTGAAAACATTATGGAAAAAGGAGATGCAGATAACCAGCATTGGTTGATTGAACAGTTGCATGTTTAGTTTATGAATAATGATGATTGTGAAAGTTGGGCAGTCAAGTTTCTCATGGCTGGGGGTGTTAACAGTGAAAACATGGGGCTCATCGATGGAAACATAATAATATGTAGTCTGCAATGTCTTTCCAAGTTAGAGCTCCTCCACCTGCCTCCTTGCTCACCTAGGCACATAGTAAAGTGCTGGAAGGTTAGCTGTTTGATACCTCTTTGTCTGTTATGTCTTGTGGCTTCAATCTTTAACCCTTAAGCACCTTTTACTAATGTAGTTGCCTTTGTGGCCAGTATAGATCAAGATCAGACTGCACAAAACATACAGGCTGATCTTTGATCTACACTGTCTGCTTTGTTGAAACAGTACCGACAAAAGGCAGCCACAAAGTTACAATTACCAGTAACTGCATCTTATTCTAGAATGAAAATGCCCATCAGGTTTATTCGCCCCTTTGAGGCTAACTTGTTGTCGCTCTAGAGGCTGCATTTTTCTCATAGCTTGATGAAAATGGAAAGAATGTTAAAATCAAAGTGCTGTAAGCACTGTAATCGGTCTACACTGAATAACTAGAGTGGTTTGAAATCACAAATCAAATGGTAGATGTTTGAACTATGTATGGGACAAAAAATCCTACAACGTTACAAATGAGCCACGTAGGATCCCACTTTTTTAAACTGTCTTTTACAAATTAGTAGTTTAATGATTGGTTAAAATATAGGCTATGTTCGCCAGCCGACAGCAATAGAATGTAAAAAATATGTGACAGTTCTGATCAGCAATGCCCATTATCAAGTTTTAGATATCACTCATCATGAACACCGGTACATGTCTACCAACCCTTTAAAAGAGTGAAAAAATACATATATTCTTGCCTGTAACTTTGGCAAATTTGGTAACTATTGTAACATATAACAGCCATATAAAATATGCCTGCATTTTAACTTTGGAATTGTTTACTTTTGGCTACTTGTGGGCCTTTCATTTTTTCCATTTTTAACAAGACATCGTATTCATCTTGACAAACTGTCCCACTTATTTTTTAGCGGGCCAAATCGTCCAGTCCAAACGTCTGCTGGCAAATTTCTCCTACATTATACTTTCAAAGAATGTAGATACCCAATTAGCTCCCTAACCGTCAACTCTTTACCGAATGATAAGATTTTAGACTTGTTCAAATCAAAAGCATCTGCACATGACAAATTAAATGTAGACCAAATTGTTGAAAGGGTAAAAAAACATGGGAATAGGAGGAAATGGTAACCTGCATTTTCCCCTTTTCTCACAATGTTTTACCTTCTTTCTCATGGGCATTAAAAAAGGATAGTTTGGTTAAGATTTAAAACACTTAGTTAATCACTAGCCTTATACAGTCAGGAAAACAATATCAAACATTAGGCTACAATTTCATGGTCTGTGTTTTTTCCCATATACATCCCAAATAAACAGACAATTAGATCTAAGATATGAACTTCTGTGATATTGAATTGCATTGCGTTTAAAGGACAGTATGATCTTTCTCTTTTATTGCCTTCAAAAGGGACTTTACTTGTCCATAACCAACAAAGGTAATTGTATTTGAGTCATTCTAATCAGCAAGAGCATAACTGCGGTAGCCTTGATCTCTTGATCTGAAATGTGGAAAGGATGAGAATCAACCAATATGGAATAGCTGATGAGACAAACTTGTTGCTGACATTTGCACGCTTAGAGCGCTAATTTGTTAAAATAGACATGTTAAGCTTGGAAAAGCAGCCTAAATATTGCAGGACCATTGCTGTCTTGAGTAGAATAACTCGGAAAACTGGCATGACAGATCCAAGATCTGACCATGTTCTGAGCAGTCTGGTCTGAATCTGCACTCTCTTCAAAGACTTTTTCCCTGGTCCGTTGATTCAGATATGGAGAATATAACAGTAAGTGAGCTTACTTGTGTTACAGTTTCAGGATATTTTATCCTCAATGAAAATGTTCTATTTGACAAAATTTTGAAAATCTTTCAAAATGGGTGAAAAACGCTGTGGAAAAAAGAGAACGTGCTGAATACATGCAGTTTCTCAACTATTATTCAAAGCCCCACAGGATTGTTTGGTCAAGGCTTAACAGACTGATTCTAGTCTGTAGAAACTCACCAAGAAGAAACATGTAAGTGACTGTGTAAAATGGTAGTGTCATGGCTGGAAGGAGAGGAAGAATGGCTGTGAAAACAATTTAACCCTTATTCCGCTAAAACATTGAAATGAAATTTCAAATCGGTAGTAAAACCTGAATAATTCTATGTCAGACTTATTCTTTTTTGGAGAAAGAAATATCTCCTTATCGGACAGTATAGATCCAAGATCAGACTGCACATTCTGTGCAGTCTGATCTTGATCTATACCATCCACAAAAAGGTCAGTGAGTTGCACTTAGCAGACTAAGGGTTAATACATCATATGCTGAAAGATGCGTAATCAGTCAGTATTTTGAATGGACAGTCTGGGTACTAAGGTGGCAAGGCCAAAAAAAAAAATATGTGTGTTTCAGGTTACATGGAAAAAAAAAAATAGGGATGGTAGGTAGGCTTTTTTTTTTTGTTAATAAAAAGATGCTAATTTGGAATGACAATGTTTCCAGTGCATTTAGTATCTATATGTTTAATAGCTATTCAGAATTACACTTTCACAAAACGTGTCAGTTTTAATATAGTGTTTAAATGTTTTTGTCTGTTTTTTGTTTGTTTTCTTGCTTAACATCCAAGTCAACAGCTATCATCATGTCTAAATGGCTAGTTTATATCTTTGGCAAGCTTAAGTAATAAACATTAGTATAAACCCATATTCTGTGTGTATCTTTTCATCAGTATAAATGAGTGACAATTACTGTATGCATGTACATGTATGACATGATTGTAATAAATTCTATATATGCTGAAAAAATAAATCAAAAACGAACTTTGTATTCCTTTTATTGAACTCACAAAGCAGTCAATTCACAAACCAGCATTTACCCAATTTGTGTCTAGAGCATCCAATACATGGGTCAGTGGCAAACAGTGTAGACCCAGATGAGATGCTGCAAGGCATCTCATCTGAGTCTACACTGTTTGCTTGAAAGGTACATCAATTTGTCAAAAATGCAGACATGGCAAACATTGTTGACCCAGATCAGACTGCTCCCACGGTTGGGGAAGTCTGATCTGGGTACCCAAAGTTTACTCGTATATGACTGTTGGAAACTTAGGCTATTTAACACAGTATCTGTCACAGAAAACTGAAGCCAGAAAGGAAGCAAAAATAACTTGAACATTGTTTTAATAACACTATTCTAGTTTCTATACTAAAACTTAGCAGCTGCTGTCTGTACCTTTTGCATATACCCACAAATTTGGCCTTATCCCATTTCCACACAACCCTAGTCTCAATTATGTGACGCTTCGGTGATCTTTTTCATATTTGGACATTTACTGTACACCGTACCGTCTCAAGTCCATTGAAAATTTTCCGGTAGCAAATATAGAGCACTATACTGACTTTCTGTTTTGTCAGTTTTATCCGTATTGCAGTGAAATGCAATTAAGTTTTAGTAATAAACATGACTAAAGGTAAATTGTTAAACCATTCATTACATAAAGAGCTTCTAGAAGTTGTTTATAACATGTTTACCTCCGAAAAATCACTGACGAAATTTGTAGTGTGTGGCAGTCATTTTGTATGTTTTCGGGAACGTAAACAACTCGGGGTAACTGATGAAATACACGTTTTTTTCTCACGTTCAGCGTTTAAATTGAAAGTATTTGCATTTCAAACGAAGATATATTGAATACACAAGCAACAGGTATGTTTAAATCCTAATTTTGAGCTCTATTTGCTAAATTATAAGAGTTCAAACTTGCGCACAAAATCTGTGCGGAACTTTCAACTGATTTTGTCCGGATTGTCTCTGTACCCAGAGGTACAGACAAAGTCAAAAAGTAACATCGCCTTTGGGGACAGTTATCTGTACTACACACAACCCCTACTTTTGACGCCCCTGAGAAAAAATAAAAAATAAAAAAATAATAATGTCAGATATGCTCTTAGAGCAGTCTGATCTGGGGGTGAGGAGAGTGGGGCTGGGAAGAAAAAAAATGCAGTAAAAAAAAACTTAAGTTCTCACCTATTAACAAAAAATTTGGCATAGGTCCGCCTGATTTAAGTGACTTCTTGTTTTTTTTTAAATTTGAAAGTCAAAGAGATTCAATGGGGGCGGGGAGTGTGGGCTGGGATGAAAAAATTGCAGTTAAAAAAAAAAAACGAAGTTCTCACCTAAAAAAGAATTCGGCAAAGGTCTGCATGATTTAAGTCACTACTTGTTTGCTTTTCTTTAAAAAAAAAAGCCATTTGAAAGTTATTCAATGGGGGTGGGGAGAGTGGGATGGGAAGAAAAAATTGCAGTAAAAAAAACGAAGTTCTCACCTAAAAAAAAAAGGCATAGCTCTGCCTGATTTAAGTGACTTTTTGTCTTTAAAAAAAGGATTTGAAAGTGATTCAATCAATGGGCGTGGGGAGAGTGGGCTGGGAAGAAAAAAATTGCAGTAAAAAAAAAACAACTAAGTTCTCACCTAAAAAAAATCGGCATAGGTCTGCCTGATTTAAGAGACTTTTCATTTTTAAGATTTTAAGAAAGCCATTTGAAATTGATTGGGGGGGGGGGGAGGTGGGGTGGGGGGGAGAGAGAGAGGTAGGAGGGCTGGAAAGGGGTTAGAAAAACAGGGGTGGCACCTCGTTTCCCCTATCACTTAATGGATATTTGTCTATTGACATGTACTTACCTTTTTAATTCTTTTGTAAGTTAATTGTAGACACTTGTACTTAAAAATCTTCAGGTTTGCTCTGACGTGCTGCGTGCAACAAATTGTTGCAAAATAAATTTATCCCACCCATCATTGCATTTCAATATTTACCTTTCCTTCTTCCTTCCTTCCAGTGGCAACGAAGGTTGCTTCAGTTGCTGCCGACTTAGGGTGGTACTGTCGGTACAGCTGACTCAAAGTTAGATTGACAGGAACTGTCCGAAGACATCGGATGCCCTCGAAATGGGGACATTTCTTAACATGCACCGATAGCACAGCGCTCGCCATATTAATTGTAGAAGGTGCAACGCTTTATTCGAGTCTACAGACCAAGATTTATAATAAATAACGTATACATACACAGGCGCTGAAGCATACCCGCTATCGATTTTTATTACGGGTCAAATCTTTTTACACTGTAAATCAAGCGTCTGCATGATGGTGAGAATAATCGATCGGAATGAACCAAATCGAACTGAAATTAACCGAATCGACTTTAAAAAAGCAAACGGAAAAAAAATAGAGACAGACACAGCGGAAAAATAAAAAGGGTCGGGAGCTGCGAATTAGACACGGTCGGGTAACCGGAAACACACCTTTTTTTTTTTTTAAGCCCAAGCGATGAATTGCCAGTCCATTCTGAAAATGTTTACGTAATGGCCTCTCTGCATGGGCCATAACCTTTACACAACTCTATACCCTTTGTCCCCACAGCCTCACACGCCTCGCCTCACATATACGATCCCGTCATTAAATGACCAATGGTCGGTTACTATTTTAAACTTACAGCTGTTACGAGTTGCATTTACATCAGTTTTCTCCTAGGCAGAGCAATCTAAATTTTCAAATTCCTTTAAAGCAATGTTTTCTTACAAACTCCTTTCTGTTGCGAGTTTATTCCTCTCGAGACCAAAATGACCTATCATCTTTTCAACACCTGCTACGTATAGGTAGAGCACTCGTCACAACTTGGCCGATCCCGTAACTACGTATAACTATCAACGGATCACTCGAAATTTTCCAAATGGTATGGACAGCAGATGTGTTCACATCACCCGATACACTTAATTCGCACTTGTTTCATTCATAAAATTGCTGCTAATCACTGACCCTGTTTCTTATAATATACTAGGACAAAAAAGAAACACCGGGTAACCTATTAAGATAGTTTTAAAGGATATAATGTAATATTACATTATTATATTCATTTTTTGTATAAAATTTCATCTGTATGGAACCACTTGGTGAAGTTTCAATCGATTTTCTAGGCTGTTTAAGCGAAAAATACCCCCTTTTAACAATGACATTAATAATGTAATATTACATTTTATCCTTTAAAACTACCTTAATAGGTTACCCGGCGTTTCTTTTTCGTCCTAGTATATATAATCGTATTGAAAGTAATGTGCTCCAGTTTTTGCTAGCCAGAGATTTTGATGATACTGTAATTATTACATACATGTACTTTAATACTAAACAAATTGTAACCTCCGTTTAGTATATAATTTAAAAGTTATTATGGGATTACTTGACATTACTTAATGCCTGTTTACCGCTAATTACTATTCCTGCACTTATCTGGGTCAAAAGTGCGCTTACCTGGGTCAAAAGTAGTTTTTGTAATAAGGTCATCACAGCAGGTATAAGCGTTAAAATGCTGTAAGTAAAAGCTGTTACGAGTTGCAGTTACATCAGTTTGCCCTGAGCAGACAGGTTTCCGACGTTTGCCATCTCTCTAATAGGTCTACCGACCGATTAACAATGCCTGAAGTCTCTTTAAATACCAAGTAACAATGTTTAGGCTTGTCCAAATTAAAAACATGTGCAGACGAAAAATTGAATATGATCCAGATGATGAGATTTGGGATTGAAGAGGCGGAAAACAGTGTGGGAAAAGGCTTTTC
This sequence comes from Tridacna gigas, assembly GCA_945859785.2. NCBI lineage: Eukaryota > Metazoa > Mollusca > Bivalvia > Cardiida > Cardiidae > Tridacna > Tridacna gigas. The sequence continues at coordinate 25,983,608 of OX244028.2, forward strand.
CAACAGAGTTTTCAAAAGTCCTCTTCCTAAGAAGTCAGGATTATTTGATGGAGGGTAAATGATATGTCAGAGAGTCTACCCTTTACCAATCAACCACATGTTTATATATCCCTAGAAAAGAAAACTTTTAAAAACATTATGGGAAAAGGAAAATAAGAATGCTGGTAACCTGAGCATGAGCATTTTACTATTTATCCACTATGTTTTCTTCCCTTCAGAGACAAATCCAATAGTTTGTAATCCGCAAAATGGTTTCAGTTTGGATTAGTCTAAATTTCTGTCATTTTGGAAAGAGGTAATAATATGTCCAAAAAAAAACCTGTTTAAAACATTGAATTAAATGCACTTCCCAAACATTTTCAGGTACCTGCACAGAAGAATAAAGAAATTGACCATTGGAGGGACTATGGTTTTTTTGCCACAATGTTTTCAAATCAGGATGCACATATAAATGAGCCATTCTCTGGCAAAAGGGGGCTTAATGCATATCCATAATGCATAATACCAAGCAAGACATGACATTGTAAGGGATCCATAAAATTCATCTCGTCTAACAACCAACTGTATCATAAGGTAGGCCGGTCCTTTGGCATGCAGAAAATTTACCAAAGGCGAAAAGTTTCGGCCCAGGTCAGCCTGCGCGGACTGCGCAGGCTGACCTGGGTCGATACTTTTCACAGATACATTAAATCCCCTTTTCACAGAGCATGGCACAAATGTATATTTCTTAACCTTTAATCTAGTACACAATTTGAGGACTGTTAAAGTTTCCTGTAGAGGGTCAAAATTAAAGGTGTGGGGTAAAAAGCTATAGGTAAAAAATTCATAGGTACCTCTTGCTTTTTTACCTGCAGCCTTTTTACCTATGGCTAAAAAGTCATAGGTACCTATGGCTTTTTTACCTATGACCTTTTACCAATAGCAAAAAAGTCATTATAGGTACTTATGGCTTCTTTACCTACTGCCTTTTTAGCTCACCTGAGCACAAAGTGCTAAGGTGAGGTATTGTGATCGGTCATTGTCCGGCATCCATCTGTCCGTCTGTCCACAATTCCTTTAAACATCTTCTCCCCATAAACCGCTGGGCCAATCTTGATGAAACTTAGCAGCGATGTTCCTTGTGTGAAGCTCTACCAAAGTTGTTCAAGAGATTGAATTCCACCCATAACTCTGGTTGCCATGGCAACAGAAAGGAAAACAATAGTAGAATCTTTGAAAATCTTCTTCTCTGATTCTAGAAGGCGTAGAGTTTTGATATTTGGTATGTAGCATCTCCTAGTGGACCTCTACCAAGTTTGTTCATATGATACCCTGGGGTCAAAACTGGCCCCGCCCTGGGAGTCACAAGTTCGAACATGGGAACAAAGAAGGAAAACTTTAAAATTCTTCTTCTCTGAAACTGGAAGGCGTGGAGCTTTAATATTTGGCATCTAGCATCTCCTGGTGGACTTCTACCAAGTTTGTTCATATGATGCCCCTGGGGTCAAAACTGGCCCCGCCCTGGGAGTCACAAGTTCGAACATAGGAACAAAGAAGGAAAACTTTAAAATTCTTCTTCTCTGAAACTGGAGGGCATGGAGCTTTGATATTTGGCATATAGCATCTCCTAGTGGACCTCTACCAAGTTTGTTCATATGATGCCGCTGGTTTCAAAACTGGCCCCGCCCCAGGGGTAACAAGTTCGAACAAAGGAACAAAGAAGGAAAACTTTAAAATTCTTCTCTGAAACTGGAAGGCGTAGAGCTTTGATATTTGGCATCTAGCATCTCCTAGTGGACCTCTACCAAATTTGTTCATATGATCACCTTGGGGTCAAAACTGGCCCTGTAGGGGGTGGGGGTGGGGGGCGTCACAAGTTCAAACATAGGAACAAAGAAGGAAAACTTTAAAATTCTTCTTCTCTGAAACTGGAAGGCGTAGAGCTTTGATATTTGGTATGTAGCATCTCCTAGCAGACCTCTACCAATTTTGTTCATACGATGCCCCTGAGGTCAAAACTTGCCCTGCTCCAGGGGTCACAAGTTCTAACATGGGAACAAAGAAGGAAAACTTTAAAATTTTTCTTCTCTAAAACTGGATGGTGTAGAGCTTTGATATTTGGTATGTAGCATCTCCTAGTAGACCTCTACCAAGTTTGTTCAAATGATGCCGCTGGGGTCAAAACTGGCCCTGCCCCGGGGGTCACAAGTTCAAACAAAGGAACAAAGAAGGAAAATTTTAAAATTCTTCTTTTCTAAACCTGGAAGGCATAGAGCTTTGTTATTTGGTATGTAGTGAACCTGTTCTAAGTTTTTTAGCCCACCTGAGCACAATGTGTTCAGTCAGTTCAAAATTGGGTCACCTGGGGTCATAAACTAGGTCACTAGGACAAATTAAAGTACTACCTTGTGGGCACTCTAGAGGCCACATTTATTGCTCATATGACCTGAAATTTGGTCAGAATGTTTGTCTTGATAAAATCTCAGATGAGTTCGAATTTGGGTCATTTGGGGTCTAAATTAGGTCAGTAGATCAAATTAAAAAAATACCTTGTGTGCACTCTAGATGCCACATTTATTGTTCAATTGATTTGAAAATTGGTTAAAATGTTTGTCATGATGAAATCTAGGATGAGTTTAAAATTGGGTCACCTGGGGTCATAATCTAGGTCACTAGGTCAAATTAAAGAAATACTTTGAGGGCATTCTAGAGGCTACATTTCTTTCTTAATTGACTTGAAAATTGGTCAGATTGTTTGTCTTGATAACATCTCAGATGAGTCCGAATTTGGGTCAACTGGGATCATAAATTAGGTCACCAGGTCAATAAAAGAAATACCTTGTGGGCACTGTAGAGACCATATTTTTTGCTCAATTGACTTGAAGATTGTTCAGAATGCTTGTCTTTATAAAATCTCTTGAAAAAATCTAGGATGAGTTTAAAATTGGGTCACCTGGGTCATAATCGAGGTCACTAGGTCAAAGAAATACCTTGTGGTCACTCTTGAGGCCACATGTCTTGCTCAGTTGACTTGAAAATTGGTCAGAATGTTTGTCTTGATGAAATATTGGATGAGTTTGAAATTGGGCCTAACATCATATTTATTTGGCATGTAGTACTTTCAATTATGACCCTGGAGTGAAATTTCGCCTATTGACTCAGGTGAGCGATCCAGGGCCATCATGGCCCTCTTGTTACCTATGTTTATTTACCTGTGGCTTTTGTACCAACATTCCAATTAGGTCTATTCCATTTGTATAGCACTCACTGGGTTGATTTGTTCCCCTGGCCCACCCCCACCATTATTTTGCTTATGGCTTTACCAAACAACACAATTTTAGCCTTGTCCAAATTGGAAGCCTTTGTAGATGACAATTGAAATTTGGCTCAAATTTTGGAATTTGTCATTGGAAAGGTTAGAAAACATTGTGGGAAAAGGAGAAAGTGCTGGTTACCAGCATTTTCTCCTTTTCCCACAATATTTTCCAAATGCTTCTTTCTCAGGGTCGTTAAAACTCGGGATTGTGTGGTAAAGGGTTAAAAGCACTGTCATAAAAACAGAAAAAAAATGCTTGTGATGGATAATTTCTCATTTTGCCACAATTGTTTTGAGGTTTACGTACATATTAATGACAGTTCACTTTAATCATCCATAAATGGATGTTTTTAAAGTTATCTTAGACACATTTATTTCAGGATGTATCAAATTGACCCTTTACCAAACAATGTGAGTTTTAACGACCTGCAAGAAGACTAATGAAAATGTGAAAAAGGGGAAATGCTGCTTAACAGCATTTACTCCTTTTCCCACAATGTTATGTACCCTCCTGAAATAAAGCTTAACTCTTCACCACACAATCCCCATTTATAATGACCCTGAAGAAAAACCCTTTTGAAAACATTGTGAGAAAAGGAGGAAGTGCTGGTAACCAGCCTTTTCTCCTTTCCCAACAATGTTTTCTACCCTTTACAGAACAAATGTCATTTTTTGAGCTATGTTTGTCGTCTGCAAATGCTTTCGATATGGACCAGTCTAAAATTTTATTGTTTAGTAAGAGTTAAATATTTGAACCACATTTATTGTGTCGTACGCAAATGCTTTGAGTTTGGACAAGTCTAAATTTTGGTACAGAGTTAAGGCTATCGGCTTGTTATTGGAAATTTGTCAGAAAGCTAACCGCTGCCATTGTTTATAGCTGAGTGTGGAAGCCTCCTTTTATAATTATCCTTGGTGACAAGGCCAACTTATTGTTGATGTCGGTGTCGCCTATTGACGGACATATTGATACAACAGACTCTTAAAAGCTTTTCTAAAGGAATCTAGGTAAACATTCTCTAGTGCTGATAAACCACTGTATTTTCTTTCTTTTTTCATAATAGGTCGATTTTGTAATATCTTTGTATAGTATTTCAATGTCAGACCACATTTCTCATCCCATGAACTTGTTTGTGTCATGCAGATGATGGGCTTTTAAAAATAGTATGGCAAAAGGAGATAGTTGGTCACATGGAGAAATATATCCTGTTGCTATATTGCTTTTGCTTTTTTTATATATTAAATTCTAATTCATGCTTATTCTAATTTCATGGAGATGTTAACCCATTCCCACACAGCAAGTTTTAGACTCTTCCATATTCAAAATCATCTGCAGACGACCAATTTAAATCGAGGTAATACAAATAAGCTGAAGTTCTCTGACGAGGTAGAAAACATTATGGGAAAAGGAGAAAATGCTAATTACTAGCATTTTCTCCTTTTCCCACAATGTTTTCAAAATGCATTTTTCTTAGGGTCGTTAACACTCGGGATTGTGTGGTAAAGGTTAATGCAAATTTGTGTTAGTTGACCAGTCTTTGGTTTTAAAAAGAAAAATACAGGTGTTCTAAGTCCTTAGGACATTAATGTTTACTACTTGTAGGGTTAAAAAAAAAAACCCACTAAAATACCATGTTTATGATTCAAACCTTTGATCATCAAAAGCTTTTACAGCCAAGCGAGTGTACAGAATGATCTTTTACAATAGACTGTGTTTAAAATATGTCAGTATCTAAATTTGGTATATGACACGAGACAAGAAACTTTACAGAAAAAATATCAAAGAGAGGGACATTCATTCTTCATCTTTTTTACATGTACAGTATTTGCTCTCTGTCAGCATCTTAGTTTAAAAGCCATCTTTGCAGCTGAGTATAAATTATCAGTGTTTAGAAAGGGTTTTTTTTCCTATTTGCTGTATGAAAACCTGGTTGCAACCCTTTTTCCACATTTCCATGGATACATTAGCATGACAAAATACATAGAATTCCTATGATATTGAGTATTTTGCTCTTCATTTTCCATTGTAGACGAATAAATCTGCAAAACAAATAGAAATAGTAAAAACAATTTGCATGAGTAACTGCCACTTAACTCTTTACCACAATCCCGACTTTTAACGACCCTGAGGAAGTCTCTTTTGAAAACATTGTGGGAAAAGGAGAAATGCTAGCAACAAGCATTTTTCCTTTTCCCACAATGTTTTCTACCTTTCCAAAGACAAATTCCATCATTTCAGCCACACTGAAATTGTTGTCTGCAAATGCTTTGAATTTGGACAAGTCCTCATGTTTTCTTGTGTGGTCGAGAGTTAATGACACTAAAATAAAAAAACCAGATATGGTTTAAGATAATGGTGTAAATCTTGAAGAGATGACTGACATGGACATACTGCTAGAAAAATGATTATTTTTCTGACTATCCTTTCTTTTCTTTCAAATCTGGAGATGCTGTCATGTAAATGGACCATACATTTTTGTTAATTTATTTAAAGTCACCTCCTTTAGATCAGTTGAAATTTTGTTTGGGCTCGTGAATATATAGTCCATGTTTCCTCCAATGAAAGCAGCCATTCTAGAAAATCCACTGCTGGTCATAATGAGAGTATCACAATGGCTCAAAATCTGCTGTTCTAATATGGCATCATGTGTACCTTCACATGTCTTGTACTTAGTTAAATCTATGTGTTCAATACTAGTGTTCAAAAATACCATGTTTGACAAATGTTGACGAGCCATCATTCTGACCCAGTCTGCATCTGTGGCAATGAACAGAACTCCTGGTTTGGAAGACTGTTTCATCTGTATGAAATGAAAGATTTTTTGTACATGGTTGGGGTTTAGAAAGGATCTGTCTCTGAGTGCCCCCTTAAATGATGGATTCTGTCCTACACGAATATGGGCACAAGTTAGATAATTACCCTGAATGTGCTTCTTAAAAAAATCTGAAATCTCATGATTCAAATGCACCTCATTCTTGAACAAGATTTCATATATGTATTTAATTATGTTTTCCTCAGATATTGTCATAAGCCATGGTAAATGTTCTGCCACAGCATGATTTGTCTTCATAACTGACTGCAGTCTTGTGTTGACATGAATAGAAACGACATACTCTTCCCATAAATCACTTCCATTGTATCTTTCCAAATCATTGGGAAAAGTAAAAGGATTCCCAAATCCTAACAGATACCCTTTGATCTCATGTGTGCTGTTTGAATGCTTTTCTATGTCCTGTCTGCATTTCAGCCAGTTGTATAAATTTGGCTCTAGGAAGTTTTCAATGTTGCATGGAATAGTATACATGATAACTAAGGATCTGTTTGTCATAATTGCCAGCAGGAAGGCTGATATCATTCCTTTCTGTCTGTCTGCTAGACCACCACAAGGAGGGCCATTTGTGCAAACATAGACCAGCAGCTTCTTGCTACAGTCTGGCTCTGGGAATATGATACCCTTGTAGCTTATCAGATATGGTGATTGGTCATCTAACGGCAATCTTTTAGGTGTGTCAAGTTTTTGTTGTCTAGGGGAACCAAAAGATCCAGAAGTGCCATTAACTTTTGTTTCAGATATGTTAGTCTGTTTGGTGCTTGAACTTGATGTAGTAGTTCCATTGTGGTTCTGTTCAGAAATTATCTGTGCTTTTCTGGGACTGGTAGATTGTTGCTTGCTAATGAGGCAGGACAGACTTGCAAGGCAGAAAGTTGCCAGGAGAACCTGGAATAGGAAAAGAAATGAAAAATACAGATGGCCTTACTTTACCAGACTATTTTATTTGAACAGTGCTCTGGCAAAAGGGGGTTTATGCATCTCTGTGATGCATTATACCAAGTAAGTTCTCACAAAGTTATGGATGGATATAATCCATTGAGCCAAACTACCAACTGGATCTGGAGGTAGAATGGTCCTTTGTCATGTAGAAAATTTACAAATAGCAAAAAGTTTCAACCCTTGTCATCCTGTGCAGGCTGACATGAGTCGATACTTTTTAACTGATGCATGAAGCCTCCTTTTCACAGAGCATGGCTCATTTTTCCCCAATGCTGAGCTTAGTAGTGCTGTCAGTCGTGAGCGGAACTTGAGACGAGGGGGTCAGTGGTTTGAATCCCCAGCTGAGGATTGATGATGGCATTCTTTCTTTTCTCATCACTGATCATGGTTTCAACAATGGTTATATGTGGGAAAGCAACCAGTAGCTTGTGAAATATATTGTGTAAAGTACTTGTAAAGAGAGTCCAGGAAAGCATTGATAGATGCACTGGCTGCCACAATATAAGATTTATGAAATCATGATGTATGTTGTTGAACACCATTCAAATAAACAAACAAATACACCAGTCAGTGTACCCCATTTTGGGGGTCAACCTAGAACTAATTGCAAAAGTTTTGAAAATTTGTTTTTCTGTTACTACCATGTATGTACAAGTATCCATTAAAAGTCCTGAACTTTTGCAGTAGCACTTTTTGAAAAATAGATGCCGGAATATGTGAGGTACCTTGGATTGCATAAGTATACATAAAAGTTGATAATGAGACTGTAAAGAAGCATTTATCAGAACACTCAAGTTAGAAATAATTGTAATATAAAATATCAAGAGGTTTTTTTCCATTGTTCCTTCTTATTACACATACTGTAAGTGTCTTATCAGCAACTTTTTTTAGACTCTACTCTTTGGCAGTATCTCCCTTATGTAATAACTGTCTCAACTCACAGCTTCTGATTTTTAGCGCCACTGGCCGAAGGCCAGCGGGCTTATGTCATGGCCCGGGGTCCGTCGTGCGTCCGTCCGTCTGTCAGTCCGTCCGTCCGTGTGTTAACTTTTATTTCAAACATCTTCTTCTCTGAAACTACCCATCCAATTTTCATGAAACTTCACAGAAATGATCCTGCCATGGTCCTCTTCAGAATTTCGTGAAAGAATTTGATTCCTTCAAAAACTCTGGTTGCCATGGCAACAAAACTGAAAAATATTGGAAATCTTTAAAAATCTTCTTGTCTGAAACCATAAGGCATAGGGCTACCAAATTTGGCATGTAGCTTTATGTAGTAGACCTCTATCAAGTTTCTTCAAATTATAGCCCTGGGGTCAAAATTGGCTCTGCACCAGGGGTCACAAGTTTTACATAGGCTTATACAGAGAAAACTTTAAAAATCTTCCTGTACCTAGCCATAAGGCCTAGAGCTACCAAATTTTGCATGTTGCTATATCTAGTGGGCCTCTACCAAGCAGGCCAAAATTTTAGCCCTGGGGTCAAAATCGGGCCCGCCGCAGGGGTCGCAAGTTTTACATGGGCTTACATAGTGACAACTTAAGAAATCTTCCTGTTTTGATATATTTTTTTTTTTAGATTAGCCTTGCATCAGGGGTCTTACGTTTTACAGAGGCTTCATATGGACAAAACTTGAAAATCACCTTATTTACAACCATACAGCATAGACTTGTATTATTTTGGCATGTGGTTTTATCTTGTGGACCTCTACCAGGGTTCAAGTAATTATAGCTCAGGGATCAAATATGGCTTTGCCTTGCGGGTCTCAACTTTCACATGGGCTTTTACAGAGAAAACTTTGTATGTCTTCATTTTGAAACCATTTGGCTCAGAATTGAAATGTTTATTTTTTATGGTTTATATATATATAAACCAGTGGAGCGATACAGGGCCATCATGGCCCTCTTGTCATTCAAAATGATATTGCAAGATAACATAACTTCACAATAGCACATCTTTATTTTTTCAAGGATTTTCTATGTCTTGTCCTTCCCTTTAACAAATGCTATTGCCTATACAAACTCAAATCAGTGAACATATTCATTTTCCCTCTTGTGCTATGTGATTTTTGTTTGATCATCAAAAACAATTTAACAATTTCAGTATGTTATTGCAAAATATGTTTACATGTTCTTCAATTGTTCAAGCAGGATGTTATTGCTGCATTATTGTATGTTTGTGTGTAAGGCATATGGAAAATGTAAAGCATTTTTCATATGTACCATGACTATAAAAATTAACTCTTTCTATTAAACAGCCCATTTGTTTTAACTTTCAGCTCCAATGTCTGAAGGCCAGCGAGCTTACGTCATGACCCTGTGTCCATCGTGCTTCCGTCTGTGCATCCATGCATTAACTTTTATTTCAAACATCTTCTTCTCTTAAAGCACTCATCCAATTTTGACCAAACTTTACAGAAATGATCCTGCCTTGGCCGTCTTCAGAATTTGATTCCTAAAAAACCTGGTTGCTATGGCAGCAAAATATATTGAAAATCTTCTTGTCCAAAATCATAATGCCAAGGGCTACCAAATTTGGCATGTAGCTTATAATTATAAAGGACTTCTACCTAGTTTCTTCAAATTATAGCCATAGGGTCAAAATTTGCCCTGACCCTGGGGTCACATTTTAGTTTTCACATGGGCTCATATATTGAAAAATTTAAAAATCGTCTTGCCCGAAACCGTATGGCCTAGGGCTACTAAATTTGGCATGTAGCTTCATCTAATGAGCCTCTACCTAGTTCCTTCAAATTATAGCCCTGAGGTCAAAATTGACCCTGCCCCCAGGGTCACAAATTTTATATGGGCTTATATAGTGAAAACTTTAAAAATAATTTTCTCCAAAACCATATTGCCTAGGGCTACCAAATTTGGCATGTGGCTGCATCAATTAGGCCTCTTCCAAGTTTCTTCAAATTATAGCCCTGGGTTCAAAAAATGGCCCCCATCCCTTGGGTCACAAGTTTTACATTTGCTTAAATAGTGATAACTTTAAAAATCTTCTTTTTCTAAACCATAAGGCCTACTAAATTTGGCATGTGACTTCATCTAATGGGCCTTTACCAAGTGTCTTCGAATTATAGCCTTGGGCCAAGTTTGGCCCTGCCCTGGCAGTCACAATTTTTACATAGGCTTATACAGTGAAAACTTCAAAAATCTTCCTGCTCCTAGCCGTAAGACCTAGGGCTACCAAATTTTGCTTCTATATTTATGCAATAGAACTCTACCAAGATGGTCCAAATTATAGCCCTGGGGTCTAAATTGGCCCCACCTCACAATCACATTTTTTACATAGGCCTGTATAGCGAAAACTCATAAGATCTTCTTGTTCCTTATCTTGAGATAGAGCTGTAATATTGTGTGAGTGTTATAATCTAACTGGCCTCTTCCAAAGTTGTTCAAATTAAAGCCCTGGTGTCAAAATTGGCCCCACCCGATGGGTCATAAATTCAACATCTGGCCTAGAATTCTAATGTTTGATTCGTACTTATTAGCCAGTGGAGCGATACAGGGTCATCATGGCCCTCTTGTTACACATATGTAACATGTTGCCATTTGATATACCTGGTATGTAGAATATCAATTTAAAAAAAGCTTAAACAAGGTCAGGCAAAACATGCCTGTTCTGTACTACTCCTGTGCAGGGTTTCAAATTTACAATACAGGCACTTTCAACACAAATGGCACAAAAGTTAAGAATGGGAATACATCACCTCAGACAAAGCTGGTCTTATACTGACAAACACTTTGATGAAAATACAATACATGTATATGAAATCTTGGCAATGAAAAATAAATTGGTATTCTTAGAGAACAAATTTGTCCCTGCCTTGCTTACAGTAAAACATACAATTTATGGCTTGAATATAACCAAGGGTTGAGCCCAATTACCATGTGGTATTGTGGATATAGAACCAGAGCAAGGATGGTCGGTTGTTGTGCACATATAGGTTTTGCGCTGCTGATCGTTATTTTGATTATAAGTAGAAGCAGCCAGTGGCTTGAAAAGAATATTGTACAAAACACTGGCAAAAAAAAAAACCTGAAAACATGGACAGATAATACTTGTCACCATGACAACTGAAATATTGTAGAAAAGCTGGTTAAGGCCACAGTTTTTTTTATTTTTCATTTTACCGATCCGCTGACCCAATTTTCTCATGAAACCAGAAAAAAATAAAAGTTACTTTTTCTCAATTTTATTTTCCATCACTGTTCCGACTCAATGAGCAGAACGGTGTACCGGTATACATAAACATCTTTTTTACAAGCACCAACAGTTTCCACACTATCTTGAAAATGGTTTACAAGTCTAGAATTTCTAAAAAATTTTCAACTGTCTTGCTTTTATACGATGTCGGGTCAAAATCAGACCTAAAGAAGTCAGGAAATGTATGATGTAAACGGGTACCTGTTGTTTCTCCCATAATGCCTCGATAGACGAAGATTGATTCTGCGGCACATTTTCTCTCTTAAAATATGATGAGAATTGCTTGCAAACGACAGAAATTCTCAGCATCATGGCATCTAGATCTATCTCGCTCCACATGTATGGCTACACTAGCATTCTACTTTCCCACGTAAACAAATTAAGCGTTTGATGACTTGAAAAACACTGTATTCATGTAACAACACGATGTACGTGTAACTTTTATCACGAACGTACACATATGTAATTTACAGTCCAATCAAATTCAGTGCTAAATTTAGACACTGTCTTTCTCTGATCTTCCTTCCCGCCTTCTTTACATTCACAAGAACTTGCGGCGCTTGCTGAATAGTAAACAAACCCTTATTTGGACATGTAGTACGCTTCAATAGCTTTCAATGAGAAAATGGTCCTCTGGCAATAGAACAATTTCTCGTCAAACAAAACTCGTTTTCTTACGATAAAATATTTGTACAGGTCAACTGTTTACTCATACAGGAATCTTGCCGTAAGACTTCGGATTTTTGTACATTGTCGAAAAAATTAACATTTGAGGTAATTATAAAAAGCGTCGGGGTTCTTCCTGTTGGTAATAATTTTAACTTTTCACCGGTGACTCTTTAACTTGCAGAACTTTATTGAATGGAATAAATCTATTCACTTAAATAAAATCAAAGCAAATATTTGAAACTGGCACTGTGCGTTACCGCATTTCGTTAGATCTATCTATATCAAGATTTAGACTACTTGGTAATTCTCGGGAAAAAAGGATTTAGATGCAAATTTAGTTGCAGTAACAGAACGGATTTTTTAATTACCAATAATGTCGAGATGAGACGTCTGGTTTCCTCAAAAGTTGTCTTGAACAGCATTAATTTGATGATATTTACGTGTTTCATTTTTCCTATATCGACATATTTCAGAAGATACTGCTAAAAATATGTAAATGCTGCATAAAAAAGGGCGCTGACGGCACATTTGTCGGATAATGAAAATTATTAAGTACAAAGTAGATCTACTGATTCCCGAGCAGTTAATATGAAGGGTTAACTAAAGATAATAACAAAAGCCCACCTTTTAGGGGTAAAATGTCCTAGATGAGTGAAATTATGTCACAAAAAAAAACCTGTAGGCCAATGGTGATAAAAAATTGTCTGCTAGCACATGCAGACAGTCGTGAATCCATTTTGATTGTCACTATACAGTTAAAAGAGCAACCTCAGCAAGCTCATCCTGCACAGACTACCATGTGACCACATTTTAAACAAAAGGGCCATGATAGTTCTGTGGCCATGGCAACCAGAGTTTTTATTGGAATCAAAATTGTTTTAAGAGATTCAGAATTCTGTTAAGTTTCATCAAAATTGGATGGGTAGTTTCAGAGAAGAACATGTTTGCAATAAAAGTTAATTCAAGCACGCACGCACACACACACACATGCACGCACTGACCGATGGACACAAGGACGGACACACTGGGCCATGACTGAAATTTGCTTGCTTTCGGCCAGTGAGCTAAAACTGGCAAGTTTGCAGATATGAATTCAGTTTGGCTCATATGATGGGACTTGTCATGCAAAAAGAGAAAAGCAGAAAATTCTGGTCATTAGCATTTTCTCCTTTTCCCACAATGTTTTCAAAAGCCCTTTTCCTAGGACTTGCTTAAAAACAGGATTTTTTGGTAAAAGATAAAGAGAAATAGTTCAAAAGAAAGCAATTTGAAGGTGTCCTTGTTTGTAGCTGCAATATCAATAACGTGATAGAGTGATAGTCGTGGTGAATTTTATTTTTTTTTCGTCCTCTGTCCCTAACTTTTCATGAAGAAAATCGGTAAAACAAAAAATTAAAAAACTCTGGCCTAAGCACCAGGCAAACAATCAACCAATCAAGTTCTGCACTGAGGAGAAAAAGTTCCTTTTATCAACATGTGGTTGGAGTGAATAGTTGAATCTCTGTGCAGGGAATCAGCTCAAACCAAATAGTTCAAATCACCAAAAAGTCACTGGGGCACAGAAGCTGTATGTGCAAAACAAAAAGGGGATTTATATTATCTGTAATTCAGAATCTAGATACAGCTAATAGAATATTAGTTTCACTGCATTAAATAACTTTATTGTCATGGTAGCCAACTTAGAAATCAAAATCTTTAAAATTTTGTTAAAAAAATAAAAGAAATATTTCAAAGGTAGATAACTCAAAAACTGTTTGTTGTAGGAAATCATTGGCATAATTTTACATTAGTCATTTACTATAAAAGTGCAAAGTATCATTGTAATCACTCCGCGTATAAAATGATGTTGTAGTTTTTCATAAAGTTGGAGAATTAAAAAATGCTAAAATTTAGGCATGTCATACAAATAAGTAAAAAGAAATTGTGTGCAGGAATTATACAAAAATTTTAACATAAACTGTTATATCTGGTACTGCTTAAGAAAGTATGAAATTGTTAACTTTCAGTTTGAGTGACAATAAAAATATCACCAATTTGGTAACAAACCATTCTTCGGTAGGAATTACCTCCAACCACTTTGAGTGCATACACACAAACCTTTACCAATTAATTCATTATTGCATGATATTACAGTCAACATGTATACGTTTCAGTATACAAGGTTCAAAGAAAATCGGTAGTGGCCATGAGAACAGCCTTATGGACACCCCTCCTTTGCAAACAACAAAAAAAACATGACACATACATTGAAATTAGTTTTTTGAAGGGTTAAAAAAAATACTGGTAAGCATTTCTTAAAATATGATATAAATAATACCAAACATAGTAATTTCCTCCTCCTGTAGAATAATGTCACAGTGGTGAAGAATATCATCTTGTACATTATTATTAGTCAGTAACCCGGAAGTAACTAATGTACAGATAGGTATGTTAGATCAGTTTTCTATATCCCTTGGTCTGTTAAGCGAGACTCAGTGAATTTTTGCAGACAGTGTAGATCAAGATCATACTGCACTGAATGTGCAGTCTGATCTTTGATCTACACTGTCCGATAACATGAGATAATTTTCCCCAAAAAATAACTTTGAAATTGTTATAGCAATATTTGGGTTTTTACTATCATTTTACTACCCTTTACCTATGGAGGGGAATATCTGCCAAAATTCTATTGGTCTTTATGTATGGAAGGGGATATCCGCCAGTTCACTCATTATTCATGATGAGACTTTCATTATTCCTGATGAAATTTTCAACTATGTTTTACAATTTTAACGTTGACTTACAATTACGTCTTGCCTATTTAATTGTTTATGTTGACATTTGAATTACTTTTTTTGTTACTTCAATTTACAATCAACTATTCTATCTAATTCCATCATATCTAATTATTCATTCAATCTTCCTAATAATATTTGAGACATTTAATTTCATATCAACATTGTAATTATTTTAACAACAGTTACTTCAACAATACAAGATAACAAGTGTAATGCAAATAAGCACAATCTAAATAAGCATAATGCAAATAAGAATAATATGAAGCAGGGAACCACATCTCATTATTACGACAGGGGTCGCCACTGAGAAACTAAATTCTCCTCTAGCCTAACGGTGCTGCGCTACTTTACTCAGACTTCTGGAACCTTAGATGTGGCAGGCCCTGATGATAACTATCCATACCTACCAAGCATATGTACAGGTATGTATAAATAACATTATCTCTCATTGATTTAGTGTTGAATCAACTTGGGAGAGGTGGGACAGGTTTGTGATTCGAACACGGGTATTATGGAGTGAGCGATGTACCACTGACTGAGCTACCGCCGTAGGCGACCGCATTTATCACATGAATGTTGCTCATCTGTTTATTTTTTTATATGTGAAGAAAAAAAGGGAAAAAAGAACTTTCAGCTGAATTCCATTTTCTACAATTTCGTTACATGTATACAGAATTAACCCGTGGAAAAAATGCATTTTTTACCGGTACGTAAAGTTCACCGGATCAAGCATAGACCGGTGTATTACCGGAATAGACATGAATGGACCGGAAAAGACCGGAATAGACTTAGAAAACACGGCGTAGCGACACCTAGTTTATTGCATGTAGGAATGGGGCAAAGCCTGCACATACTCAGAGAATCAAAAATAGGGATTTGCACCTTAGACTATAGAAAATGGATCTATGTAAAGCCATGTAAGACATAAATTGGCGAGAACTAGTTGAATGCCAGTACAAAAAGTATTAAGATATATAGCAGTTATTATTAGTCTGACAACCTGAAAACCTGTCTCCTACTCCTCTAATTTTTCCCTATTTGACCACCAGTGCACCTATCCATGCTCTCCTGGATTTCCTTTTAGCAGTACTCCGCACACTATTCTTTCCAAGCCGCTGGCGGCTTCCCTACCCGCCGTTTTCAACACTATTTCAGTTATGCCCCAGCGACCACTGCAACTATCCATGCTCTCCTGGATTTTCTTTTCAGCAGTACTCCGCACAATATTCTTTCCAAGCTGCTGCCGCATTGCACGCCTGCTATTTTCAACACTATTTCAGTTATGTCCTGGCGACCAGTGCACCTATCCATCCTCTGTGGGATTTTCTTTTACCAGTACTCAGCACATTCTTCTTTCCAAGCCGCTGGTGGCTTCCCTACCCGCCGTTTTCAATAGTATTTCAGTTAGGCCCTGGCGACCAGTGCAACTATCCATGCTGTCCTGGATTTTCTTTTTACCAGTGCTCTGCACAATATTCATTCCAAGCCGCTGGCGGCTTTCTAACATGAGCCAGGATTGCGTCCTGTTGCATTGACTTTATCGGCTTACTACTATTTCTTTCCCTTTCAGGAGAATACATGAAGATTCAGACATTGGCTAACCTCTAACGTGGGGTTAGCCATTACAGCTGCAAATGCAGCCGACCACATACGACAGACGAGACAGAAACGGGCATGGACGGACTGGACGCGTTCCTGCAAGGACCGGTCTCAGCCTGGATGGGGAGGCAGAGGGATGTGATGGTTGTAGGAACTTTGAAGTCCCACCTCACATCCCTCTTAAAGTTTCTGGATTTCTTAGAGGTGGTAGGCATTCAGGGTTGGTGGAACTGGACCTGCCTCACCATCCAGGTCTTCAGCTGGTCTCTCAGGAAAAGGGCAGCGGAACGAAAGGCAGAAGTGGCGGCAAGGGATTTGGCGTCACTTCCGTCGCCCGAAGCCAGACGGACATATTGGACTTCGGACTACTACGATGACGTTACCTCGGCCGACTAGACGACGATGACGGACGAGGACAGACATGACCACCTTGACCGTCTGACGGACTGGCTGGTGATGGAGGTCAATATGACCAACGGATGCAGGCCGTCCGTCGTTACCAACATGATGCTGACAGCCTTAGAAGACGCGATGGAAGAGACGAAAGATGACAGGACGTTCTTCTGCATCCTGGTTACAATGCATAAGACCTCAGCTACCGCGGGCTCTGAGGTGGTCACAGTGTCTGAGGCCTTGTACCGACGACTTGAGGACCTTCAGACACAGCTACACCTGGACACTGACTGACTGTTTACGAACAGGGGGAAAGCATTTGCTAGCAGTTCATCGGTCAACCAATGTCTAAATCGAGCATGGACTGCTAGCGGATGCTCTAAGTACGGACGGTTTTCCTGTACCATCAACAGGAAAGGACTGACGACCGACATGCAACAGCACGACCCCCTGATCGCCAACGACCTGGCAGAACTACTCTGCCATAGACGGACGACAGCTGACGCACACTACAGACTAATAGACAAGATTAGGACCTCCATCCGGACTGTACCGAAAATACAGGACTTCTACGGGGGCGGACAGAAGGTCTCAAGGACGGCAACAGACACTGACAAGAACCTGTGGAGCCTGACCCGACCCCGACGAGCCCGTCTCACAGTGACACTTCCTCGAACCGGACTGTGACGTACGAGATCCCAGGCCCAAATCAGACTTCCACAAAGATGAATGTGACGGACGGTTCTAATTTCAGTGACAATTCCGGACTGACGCAAAGGTTGCTCTCAAGGCTAGAATTACCCGAGAAGAGGACGGACTTTTATAAGACAGTTTTGACCTTTGTGACTGACCTGGACGAGTCTCGGATACTGAGACGGGCCCAGGCAGACGAGACTGACAGAAAACATAAGATGATGACGGAAGCCTTCTACTTGTCGGAGGCCCTCAGGACTGGCGTTGAAAAGAAATATGGAATGGACATAGTTAGCATGGTGTCGAACTTGATTGACTTGGGGCCTCCAACAAGCAAATGGACTTCCTGACACTGGTGCTTGCCCTGATTGCAAACCAGTTTGACGTATCCCTGACGACGGACGAACATGATGGTTTGACGGTCTCGACCCCATCTCTCTCACCCCTCCTGCAGAGCCTGGACCCTAGACCATCAGAGGAACAAGTTCAGTTTAGGAGGGAAATGGATGAGTATGAGTTCAGGAGGCAGGAACAGGCTAGGGTCCAGGCTCAGCAGGATGAGGTGCTCGAGCAGATGAGGCAGAGAAAACTACAATTTATGACCAAAGATATGACTGACATTATTAGACAGGACTTTGACATTTACATTAGGAAAGGAGAGCCACCGATAATGGAGAACCTTATGACTAAACGACCGACGCGTTATGGACAGCTGACTGCAAAACAGATTGTGGACAAAATTAGGAACTTAATAAAATATTCAAACAGACCAACACAGACAGACTAAAAGACTGACGCTCAAGACAGTGGCCTATGACTGAACGACAGAAAAAAAAACCACAAGAAACTTCTAGTCAAAACAAGACTATAAAATGTGTGATGAACTACTAGTCAAAACAAGACTCTAAAGTGTGTGATAAACTACTAGTCAAAACAAGACTCTAAAATGTGTGATAGTCAAAACAAGACTCTAAAACGTGTGCTTGAGAAAAAACACTAAAATTTCAGATAGTCTATTAAAAAAAAAAAAAAATCTAAAATGTCTGATAGTCAAAGAAAAAACCCTAACAAGTCTAATATGTCTGATAGTCAAAGACTGAAAATTTAAAATGTGTTTTGAGAAGGGTACAAAACATTTAGGGAAAAGGAGAAAATGCTGGTTACCAGCAGCTGGTTACCAGCATTTTCTCCTTTTCCAACAATGTTTTCAAAAGGCTTCTCTCTCAGGGTAATTAAAAGTTTGAGAAGGGTAGAAAACATTGTGGGAAAAGGAGAAAATGCTAGTTACCTGCAGCTGGTTACCAGCATTGTCTCCTTTTCCCACAGTGTTTTCAAAAGGCTTCTCTCTCAGGGTCATTAAAAGTATGAGAAGGGTAGAATACATTGTGGGAAAAGGAGAAAATGCTGGTTACCAGCATTTTCTCCTTTTCCCACAATGCGTTCAAAGAAAGAAACATGTCTAATATGTTAAAAATCTAAATTGTCTGATTTTCAAATGTTAATGTTTAACTCATTACCAAACAACATAATTTTAGACTGGTCCAAATTCAAAGCATTTGTAGGCCACAACTGACTGAAAATTTAAAATGTGTTTAGAGAAGGGTACAAAATATTGTGGGAAAAGGAGAAAATGCTGTTTACCGGCAGCTAGTTACCAGCATTTTCTCATTTTCCCACAGTGTTTTCAAAAGGCTTCTCTCTCAGGGTAATTAAAAGTTTGAGAAGGGTAGAAAACATTGTGGTAAAAGGAAAAAATGCTGGTTACCAGCAGCTGGTTACCAGCATTTTGCCCTTTTCCCTCAATGTTTTCAAAAGGCTTCTCTCTCAGGGTCGTTAAAAGTTTGAGAAGGGTAGAACACAGCATTTTCTCCTTTTGCCACAATGCTTTCAAAGAAAGAAACAAGTCTAATATGTCTGATGTTAAAGAAAAAAAAATCGAAACTGTCTGATTTTCAAATTTTAATGTTTAACTCTTTACCAGACGACATAATTTTAGACTGGTCCAAATTCAAAGAATTTTGTAGACCACGAAATAAATATGACTGAAAAATTAAAATGTGTTTTACGAAGGGTTCAAAACATTGTGGGAAAAGGAGAAAATGCTGGTTACTAGCAGCTGGTTACCAGCATTTGCTCCTTTTCCCACAATGTTTTCAAAAGGCTTCTCTCTCAGGGTCGTTAAAAGTCGTGACTGTGTGGTAAAGGGTTCATCTGGTAAAAAGTTATGAAGAGAATGTTAATTTTCAGCAAATAAAGGCTATTTAATAGTTTTTATTTTCTTTTTATTCTTGCAATGTAAGATCAGACTGCACAGACATGCAGGCTGATCTTAACCTCCACTCTTAACTGAATGAGAATGCTGATAGTGCAGCCCAAGATCAAACTGGTACGACAAATTGTAGACCATTCCAGCAATATACTCAGAAGAATAGAGGGTAGATAGTGTTGCCCAAGATCAGACTGCTCATATATGCAGTTTGATCTTAATCTGCACTCCCTCCTGACCCTAACCCGTCTTCTTTCAAAGGACAAATCTTTTCAACATACTGGTTTTCTTAATGTTATTGAAGACTGAAGTCTAAGATCAGACTGCACAAACATGCAGGCTGATCTTAACCTCCACTCTTCACTTAATGAGAATGCAGAAAGTGCAGCCCAAGATCAGACTCGAACGACAAATTTTAGACCATTCCAGCAATATACTTAGAAGAATAGAGGGTAGATAGTCTAAGATCAGACTGCACGTACATGCAGTCCGACCTTACACTCCACTCTTTACTGAATGAAAGTGCAGCCCAAGATCAGACTGCACATACAAGCAGTCTTGTTCTAAAGCTCGAACCTTCAATATCTTTCAACATTTTTCTGATGGTGTTTGTGGAGAGTGCAGCCTAAGATCAGACTGCACATACTGTCTGTCTTTAATTATTTTTCTTTCTTTTATAATCCTTCTGGATAGTGCAGACTGCTCATATATACACCAATCTCTTCCTCTTTGACATAGGTGGACCCAGGGGATCAAGACGAACATTTTGATACCCAATTTGATGGGTTTTGATTCCCCCCCCCCCCAAAAAAAATCTGTTTTCAAACCCAAACGTCGGAGGTGCGACCCGGTCAATGAGAGGTAACTGTCAAATTTAATCGATTCAAATTTGGCACACGCAAACTTCCAGCTATACTATTGAAAGTGGGCTAACTTAAGTATGGTCATAGATTTAAGTATTTGAAAGTGGCGTAAGTCGCAAAAAATTGCGACCCTGCTGGCCGAAAAACCTACACGCCTGCCGATATTTTACTTCTCTGTCAAAGTGATTCATACCACCACGGACCTTTATACTATGCATCTGCTTACAGGCGGACTTGTTTCCTTGGGAAAAATAAAGCGTAGCACCGTTCAGGGGAGCAGTCGTTTTTAGCTCCACTGGCCGAAGGCCAGCGGGCTTATGTCATGGCCCGATGTCTGGTGTCATGGCCCGGTGTCCGTCGTGCGTCCGTCCGTCCGTGCGTGTGTCCGTCCGTGCGTTAACTTTTATTTCAAACATCTTCTTCTCTGAAACTACCCATCCAATTTTCATGAAACTTCACAGAAATGATCCTGCCATAGTCCTCTTTAGAATTTCTTGAATTTGATTCCTTCAAAAACTCTGGTTGCCATGGCAACAAAACTGAAAAATATTGGAAATCTTTAAAAATCTTCTTGTCTGAAACCATAAGGCATAGGGCTACCAAATTTGGCATGTAGCTTTATGTAGTAGACCTCTATCATGTTTCTTGAAATTATAGCCCTGGGGTCAAAATTGGCTCTGCCCCAGGGGTCACAAGTTTTACATAGGCTTATATAGAGAAAACTTTAAAAATCTTCCTATACCTAGCCATAAGGCCTAGAGCTACCAAATTTTGCATTTAGCTTGATCTAGTTGGGGTCTACCAAAAGTGCCCAAAGTATAGTCCTGGGGTCAATTTGGCCTCATGCTGGGCGGGAGGGGGGGGTTCACAAGATTTACATTGGCTTACATAGGGAAAACTTTTAAATCTTGGTGTACATAGCCATAAGGCTTAGGCTACCAAATTTTGCATAATTATAGCATTATCTAGTGGACAACTACAAAGAGGGCCCAAGTTACAGCCCTAGGATCAAGTTTGGCCCTGCACCAGGGGTCACAAGTTTTACATGGGTTTATGGAGTGAAAAGTTCAGAAACCGTCTTGTTACTAGCCATAAGGCCAAGAACTCCCAAATTTGGCATGTTATTCTTCTAATACACATATTCCCCATTCAGTCCGACTGTAGCCCTGGGGTCAAAGTTTTATAAGGGCTTATATAGTGAAGACTTCTCTTCATGGTTTATATTTATAGGCCAGTGGAGCGATACAGGGCCATCATGGCCCTCTTGTTTTAAGATTTACCTCCCATATTTTAGAAGGGCTAAATTTCAGCGCAAAATTCAATTTTGTCGTTTGTCTTTTACTTGGCCTTGTTGTCATTATAAATTGGAAATTGAAACTTTTGAAATGATTTTTAGTAAAACTCTTTTGGTTGATAATTTATAATTTAAACATCGATCTTTTTCGTTGTGTTAAGAATGTCGACATGAAATTAAATGTCTCAAATATATAAGGAAGGGTTAAATGAAGAATTAAAAATGATAAAATTAGATAAAATATAGTTTGTTGTAAAATGAAGTAACAAAAAAAGTAATTTAAATGTCAACATAGACAATATAATAGGCAAAACGTAATTGCAAGTCAACGTTAAAATTGTAAAACATAGTTGAAATTTCATCAGGAATAATGAAAGTCTCATCATGAATAATGATTGAATTGGTGGATATCCCCTTCCATATTTACCAGATGACAAAATTTTAGCCTTGTCAAAATTAAAAGCATATGCAGACGACCAATTCATTGTGGCTCAAATGGTGAAATTTTCCCTTGATAGGGTAGAAAAGATTGTGGGAAAAGGAGAGAAAATGCTGGTTACCAGCATTTTCTCCTTTTCCTACAATTTTTTCATAAGCCGTCTTTCCCAGGGTCATTAAAGGGCGGCATTGTGTGGTAAAGGGTTAGCAGGATAAGAGTTAACTGAACTCCTTCATTGTAGAGTAATATAAACTCAATCTCTTTGTCTGCTGAAAATGCAAAACAAAACACGGAAACTGAGAAAGATCTTTATTGTATGGGCTAGACTAAAAATGAGATGGTATAAGATCAGACTTCCGATTCTGGTATTCTGGTCTTGATCTAAACCATTTACAAAAGCCCCAATTTTGGCCTTTGGACCTGAAGAGGTAAATTCTTTTGGAATAGTGTAATCCGTTGACATTTTTTTTGACTCTTTCAACTCCGATTTCCAAATTGAAAGCATAATATGCAGATGGCAAATTTAAAATTGGTACAAATGAGCTGAAGTCCTCAGAGAGGGTAGAAATATTGTAGAAAAGGGAGAAATACAAGCAATTTCTTCTTTTTCCACAATGTTTCCAAAAGCATTCTTCCTCAGGGTTGTAATAACATTGGAATTTCCGGTACAGGGTTAACCCTTTACAAAAAGATACAATTTTGGACTTGTCCAAATTCAAGCATTTGCATAGGACAAATTAGATGTGGCTCAAATTGTGAGATTTGTCTGTGAACGATAGAAAACATTTCTTTCAAAGTATCAACATAGAACTAAGATTCAGACTCCATGCTCTTTGGAATCTGGGTATGTATTCACCAACCATGCATAAGAACATTCTCGGTCATATTCACCAGAATTTTCTAAGTTTGAAAGTAACACAACTTCTGATTGGCTTAAGCATTTGGTTTCGCCAATCAGAAGTAGTGTTACTTTCAACTTTTGAAAATCTTGGCAAATAAGACAAAGAATATTCTTAAGAATGGTTGGTGAATACAGACCCTGATCTCTGATTTACATTGTTTGTAAAAACACCTACCAGAGCCCTCCACATGCTAAGTGTGGCCTACTACCCAATGCTCATGTTTCATATAAATCTCTTCAACTATTGAACACTGAAAGAAAGGGCAGCATTGTCCTTTACAATGCTTTACAAATCACTCTACTGTACTGGATTACCCATTACAGGTCAAACTAGGGAAATGGATTGTTTTCAGTCAGGGAAAGAAGCCACAGTGTGCCATTTGCAATGTTTTTTTGGCTGAAATATGATAAGACTTGGTTGTCTGTCTGCAAAAGAACTTGGGGTTGTGACAAGCAGAGGTGGGGGAGGGGTATTTGTCCACTTTGCAACAGTTCTAGTTTTTGATATGGCGAGTTTTTTAGGTGAAAGTTCTATATTGAAATTGCAATACATGTATTTCAGTTTCACTTTTCTGCCAAGGGGGAAATTCGTGGTGATTGTCCCATTGAATCAGAAAAATGTCCCATCCCATGGACTAATTCAGGGTGCCCAATCACGTACTGCAGTACGTAATTCACGTATAAATTCTACTCCGCGCGTACAAATTTTTTGTGCTTACATGTATACACGCACTGTCAAAAGTATGCGCGTACAAAAAGGAAAGTAATTACGTACACTGCAAGTACAAATTAGATACCATTTCGTATTGCATGCCAAACAAACAAAACGAAAGTAGTTTTCCTCGTAAATGGGTACCATGCTTTGTCCTCAACATAGGGCAGATTACCAAATATTTTCAATATATATATTTTGCGGCTCCCTCGTCTATCTAAATAATTTTCGCTACAATTTTTTAAGGTGTCAAAATCTACCCCGTGTACAGGAAATCTGGTAATCAATTTTCAGTGAGAAATTAAAATCATTTAATGATATTATGATGCACAGTTATCGTTAAAAACACAGTTTTTGACATATGAAAGATGAGAAATCGAGCCGCAAATTAAACGTGTAATTTTCGTATGTATGGCGTCTGCTGCAGAAAAAATGTCATCACAACAAAAGCTGTTAAAATATTTTACAGCGTGAAGATCTGTGAAAGGTAGGTTTACACAAGTGATTCTACCATTACACCTTTTGTTTTATTTTGCCCTAACACGACATGGCCTTTATTTGACAGAGTTTGACCTTACAATGAGCCAATCGGCCTGCTCCTCGGTCTGCTCCTCTCAGAGGACCTCTCTGATTTTAAAATAGCCAGATCTATGAACGTCATCTTGAACAACGAGCATCAGTCTGTCTACGCTTCCTTTTTAAAGAAGTTCTAATGTACTTCGCAACTTTGAGAAGGAATAAAGGTGAAAAATCCTCCATAAAGGCGGTCAATTATCAAAACTCATGGCCGTGTTCGGCTTTTAAACCCTGACCGCTGTTGCAATTATATCAAAGTATGCGCATGCCCTGGAGACATATGATGCATCCATATAATCACCAAATGCACAATTTACAAATTTAATTAAGATTCCATTCATTATGGTAAAGGAGCTAGGGTGTTAAAATTCATTAATAAAACTGAAACAGCCCAAAGTTACTCTGTACCCCCTAATTTTTCTTTGTACCCCCAATTCAAAACCTAGGGGGTACAGTGTACCCCCAATTTTTTCTCTGTACCCCCAATTCAAAACCTGGAGGGTGCATGTACCCCCAAATTGAAAACCCAGTGGGAATGCTGTAATTTTTCTGTTTGGTTGTTCGTCTTGCACACACACACACACACACACACACACACATATATATATATAGATAGATAGATAGAAAAATAGACAAGTCACAGTTTTCAGTCGAAATCATCCTGAATACATTGCCATTGACAAAGAGTTTGTAATGTTTGTGATATCAATTTCGATATAAGATTTCACTGACAAATTTATAAATGTAAATATCTTCAGTGTAGTGTTATTTAGTAGTTGATTAAAATAATTACAAGGACACTGCCATGTTTAACCCTTTACCACACAATCCTGACTGTTAACGACCCTGAAAGAGCAGGCTCTTGAAAACACTGTGAGAAAAGGTGAAAATGCTGGTAATCACCATTTTCTCCTTTTTCCACAATGTTTTCTACCCTAATAAAGATAGAAATCATCGTTTTAGCAACATTTAATTTGTCATCTGCAAATACTTTTCAAAATGACCAGTCTAGAATTTTGTCATTTGGTAAAGAATTAACTCTTTACCAGACTACAAAATTTTAGACTGGCCCAAATTCAAAGAATTTGGAGACAACAGATTTAATGTGACTCAAATGATTGGATTTGTTTTTGAAAGGTCAGAAAACACTGTGGGAAAAGGAGAAAATGATGGTTACCAGCATTTTCTGGTTTTCCCACAATGTTTTCAAAAGTCTAATTTCGTCATTTTGTGGTAACAGGTTAAGATCACCTTCTGGAAAGTATTTCATATAGAAAGTTCCTTGATAAGAGCAAGGTTGGATGCAGTTACAGAATCTTTGGAGTTGTAACAAGTGGGTCTCTTGCCAGACCAGCTGGTTCTCCCAATCACATTAAAATCATTTCAGATTGGCTGAGCTACAAAACCTATTACCTGGTTTAATTCTTTACCATACAACATAATTTTAGACACAACCCACTTGACAAGAGTTGCAGACAACAGATTCAGTGGTGTCCAAAGGATGAGTCCTGTCATTGAAATGGTAGAAAACATGGTGGCAAAATGAGAAAATGCTGGGCACCAAAATTTTTTCCCACAATGATTTCAAAAGCCTTCTTCCTCAAAGACCTAAAAAGTCTACTGTGTGGCTAAGGGTTAAAAACAAGATTTTTCAACAAGTTTAAATTTTTGCACTGACAGATTTGATATCCAAATTCATTTTTATAGATCTTAACCCTTAAAGTGCTGAAATAATGATGTGCACCTTCTTATATCCCCACCTACAAAGTAGAGTGAGGGTATAACTGGTTTCAATGTGTCTCTGTCTGTCTGTCCGTCCATACATCTGTTGATCTGTCCACCTTTTCACTTCCGTGCTCTAACTCAAAAGCCATTTGACCTAGGACCCTGAAACTTTATACAAGTGTTACTCATGACCCTAGGAGGTGCCCTATTTGGGGTCACATGGGTCAAAGGTCAAGGTTAACTGTGAACTTTGCTCAAAAACTGATTCTGTGCTCTAACCCAAAAGCCGTTTGACCCAGGACCATCAAACTTTATGCAAGTGTTGCTCATGACCCTAGGAGGTGCCTCATTGTTTTTGGGTCACATGGGTCAAAGATGAAGTTCACAGGTGAATTTTGTTTGAAAATTGTTTTTGTGCTCTAACTCAAAAGTGGTTTGACCTTGGACCCTGAAACTTTATACAAGTGCTCATGACTCAAGGAGTTGCCCTATTGTTTTGGGGTCACAAAGGTCAAGGTCAGAGGTGAACTTTGTTTTGAAAATTGTTTCCATTCTCTGATTGTGCTGCTTCAGGGACAATGTGGGTATTTGTCTGCTTTATGACAGTTCTAGTTAATAGGAAAAGACAGCCGAAAATATTGCTGCTTTATAGCTATTTTTGTTAGAATATGTAACATAGTTGCAGACACATTCTGTGTAGTCTGACCTTGATCTACACTGCCTGCAAAAACAACTTAAGTTGGTTCCAGGGCTTTAAGGGTTCAATATCTTTTTCTTTTTGAAGCACCAAAATTGTCATTCGAGGTAATGGATAAAGTTGTTTTCTCTGGAGATTTTGAATATTTTGACTTCAGATGTAATTCATGAATATTTATGATACAATTATTAGGCTGAAGGCTGAATATCTTTAGCTCTTTACCACAAACAAAATCTTACACTTGTCCGTCTTTAAAACATTTGAGATGTACTCTGTGAAAAGGGGGCTTAATGCATCTGTGAAACGTATTGACCCAGGTCAGCCTTACGCAATCTGGGCAGGCTGACCTGGGCCAAAACTTTTTGCTATTGGTGAATTTTCTGTATGTCCAGGGATCAGTCTACCCCATGATTCAGTCAATTTGTAAAACAATTGGCTATCATGGATCCATAATTATGTGATGACTTGCTTTGCATCATGCATCATGGAGATGCTGTAAGCCCCCTTTCACCAGAGCATGGCTCATATACAGATAACAACTGGACAATAGCTCAGATGATGCATTTGTCTTTGAAAGTGCAGAGAAAAATTGTGGTATAAGAAGTAAATGCTTGTAACTGGCAATTTGCCCCCCCCCCCCCCCCCCCCCCCCCCTCCCCCCCTTCTTTTCATAAGCCTTCTTCCTCAGGATTGTTAAATATCGGGACTAAACTTCACATGCTTTCAGGCCTCAATTTTCGTCTTGTTACATTTATTTGAGTCATGCTCTGGCAAAAGAGGGCTTAACACATCTCCGTGATCCATGATACCTATCCAGCCATCACATAATTATGGATCAATAATAGCCACTTTTTTAACAACCGACTTAATCATGAGGTAGACTGGTCCTTGAACATGTAGAAAATTGACCAATAGCGAAAATCTTCGGCCCACTGGCTGGTCAGCCTGCGCAGAGTACGCAGGCTGACCTGGGTTGATACCTTTCGCTGATGCATTAAGCCCCCTTTTCACAGAACATGGCTCATTTACAATTAAGCTGCAAACTTTACTGAATTATTGTTATTATTGAGGCATTGTGTGAAACTCTTTTGAAAACTGGTATAGCAGACAGCAATTAAATTGAGGATCATATTACAAATTCCCTACAGACCTAGCTTGAGTTACATTTTATAATCAAAGCGCTGACGCACTGAAGGCAGCAGGTTTGTGCCAGCTACAGATCTTATTACTTTCTTTGCACAGGTTTCCTTTATACTTGACTTGAAGTAAAAAGGTGCCTTAATCGATCTGCAAACAGTATAGACTTAGGTCAGCCTGTGCAGGCAGTCAGTCTGTGCAGTCTTCACAGGCTGACCTGGGCTGAAACTTTTCGCCATTGGTCCATTTTCTGTACATCGAAGGGTCGGTCTATGGATCAATAATTATTTATGTCTTGCTTGGTATAATCCATCACGAGGATGCAAGAAGCCCCCTTTTGCCAAAGCACAGCTCATTTGTTTGTGGCTAAAATAAAGATAAAATCTAGTACATGAGCACAGGCAGAAAACAAGACTTGAATAAATGATATTAATCCTTTCCAAAACAATCCCAAGTTTTTATGACCCTGTGGAAGAGGCCTTTAAAGATATTTGTGGAAATGGAGAAAGTGCTTCTAACCAATGTTTTCTATTATATCAATCCGTAACATTTATGAAATTCTTGAAAGGTATCTTAAAGTACTGAAAACCAGTCTTAGTATAATTTTGAGGTTTTACACCTCAAAATCCTTGTAGGCCAAATAATGTGCTTTATAAAAGTTTTGCCGATCCCTTTTAAGGAGTTTGTAGCTCAAAGACTTGAAGTTGGTACCGCTGGTTTAAATTTCCAGCATGGTCTTCTTTCTGATCCACTTATCATTTATGCCATGTTGTTATTCAGTGCATGACCTTAAGGAAATAGCCAAGAAACGCATGCATAGGTACACTGGCAGCTGTTATGACCCAAGCTGTTTAAATTTCATTAACTGCTAATAAATTATACTGAAAGAAGCCATTTGCAGACAAAAATTGAAACATGGCTCAAAAACAGTGTACATCTTTGATAGGGTAGAAAACATTGTTGGAAAAGGAGAAAATGCTGCTTACCAGCATTTTCTCCCATTCCTACAATGTTTGTAAAAAGTTATGTTCTAAGGGTCGTTAAAACTTGAGATTGTGTTGTACAAGTAAATGCATAATATAATTTGCAGTTATAACTACAGTCAAATCTGTGTACAGCAGCCAGCCAAGGGATGTGCCCAAATTGGCTGCTGTACACAGATTGGCAGCTGTTCACAGTACTTATTTCTCGCACATTATTATCATACTATAGTTGATACATTGTACTTTGCAGTATCGTTCCAGCTTGTTGAATCATCTATTGTATGTTACAATAAAATTCTGCCTCACATTTTGTAAAAAAAAAAAAGGACTTAAATAAAAGGATTTTATTTAAAAGATTTATTTTACTTTTCATTTATTTTCCATCATATTTAAACAATAAAGTGCTTACAAGTCTCATGTTATACTATGTACATCTGAACTGTTTGCTAGAAAGCATGTCAAAACTTTAAAAACAACGGGTTCGCAGTTTAGTTAAAGTGTAAACAACTTCAATTGACGTGATGTACAATTTCATATTATTACAACAAATTACCCATCTGCAAAAATACGGACAAACTTTCATTGCCATTCATCCTTTAAAGATCAAACATGAAAATAAACAACAATTGTCGGTCATTTTAATCGTAATTAGGTGTTGTATAATCTGTAATTGTCTGTTTGCACGTTTTACATTGTGTTAAGTCGACTTCGTCAATAACTACGGTATAGTGTTAAATATCGATTTTTCATATCCGATAAATTACGTCGTGTGTTGTGTCAGCTGACCTTTGTTTAGGTGTGATATACTGTTGATCCCGACTTATTAATGTGACCTTTGGCTGCATTTCACGATATCACGCTACAAACAGTGCAATGAAAGAAGGAAATTGCACGGGGGGGATTCGAGTGGCCGTTGTCGATAGATCGGCTGCTGTTCAGGTATGACCGCTAACTCAGATTTGACTGTACTTTTAACTCTTTACCACTCAATGCCGACTTCTAACAACCTTGAGAAAAAAGCCTTGTGAAAACAGTCTGGGAAAGGAGAAAATGCTGGGAACCAGCATTTTCTCTATTATCCACAATGTTTTCTATCCTATAAAATAAAACTTGTACCATTTGAGCCACAATGAAATTGTCGTCTGCAAATGCTTTCAGTTTGAACACAGCTGAAATTTTGCCGTCTGCCAAAGGCTTAATGGGTGACTTTTCGTGTAACATCGCCTGTCATAGCCGAATCCGTACGACTTTGGCGATAAAAGGCGATGTTACACGAATCCCATTACGATGCCCTATGCTCAAAATTCATCATGCAAACAAACACCGACAAGAAAAAGTCGATGCAAAGAATCAAAGTCGCCGCAAATTTTTTTATTTAATGCTTCAAGAAAGCCAGGGCAAATAAGTAAATGTCAGTTTTCATCAGCAGATTTTTTAACACATTATGAAATTGATGTGACTGTGAATCTATATCAAAAGTTGTCTTCTGTTACAGTATCTAATACCCTCACATAGCGCTCTCTGAACTCTTTTCCAAACGAAAAATATCAGACTCTTCCAAATTCAAAGAGTTGACAGACGACAATTTAAAAAGCTGCAAAAATGGTAGAAAATTCGCTAGTAGTGGGGGGAAAAGTATTTGTTAAAGGAGAAATTGCTTATAACGAGTAATTTCTCCTTATCCAACATGTTTTTCCAAAAGAATTTGACAGCGCACGTGATAACCCACGTTTGTTTGGGAAAGTGTTGAAAACAGGGCCAAGTTACTTAAATGTTGCTGTCCTAGGATAGTATGATTCAAGAGAACGTAAGTTTGCAAGGCATGCTTTCAATTTAAACAAGTCTAAAACTATACTGTTTGGTGAACGCTGTTAATAAAGAATATTGGTTTTGCATTGCGATTTATGAACAACACAGCGAAAAACTGGTCTCTCTCCAGATTTTTTCCAACAAAGTACATTGTAAATTTATCTAGAACTTGGTGAGAAATAAACAAAAGAGTTCTAAACAATCTTTGTTTTAAAAACTAAACTTAGAAAGAAGTAACCAATAATGGTTAGATACAATCATAACCATCATACTCGTTCTTCGGCGGAATTTAACACAATTTCAGCAATGTACAATTTTAGCGGTGGTCATTCAACAAAAAACACAAATAGTAGGAAAAACTAGGTACTAAATAATCAAAATGATAATTAAACCTGTGTACGAAATGACGAAAGTGGATACGAAATGACCAACTGGATACGAAATGACCAAAATAGAAAGTATAGGTAGGTACGAAATGACCAAAATCGTATCTACGAAATGACCTAGGTACGAAATTAACTAGGTACGAAATGACTGGAAACCTGTACAGCCTTGACCAATGGAAACAAGGCATTTATTTGGATGAGTCCATTTCTCGCGAATAGCGAAACTAAAAGTAATACTTGGGCGGATTTTTTGATGTTGTAAGTATTAACAGAGCAAAAATAGTATCGTATTGTATATACTTCGTAGTTTAAGAATGAATTAAAAAGCCAGTTTAAGGCGAAGTAGAAAGATTCCTTGTTAACCTTAACACCCCTATAAAAAAGAAATTCCCATTGTCCATTTCCTAACTCGAAAAACTATTAAAAATATAGTCGCGCGCTTCTGCGCGGCGACTAATAAAAACTTTTGCTCTGAAAATATTTTCTTTTGCACTTTTTCGGTCTATGTAGATACCGACGCCCTCTTTCCGTTTCTATTCTACAGTAACATTACGGATGAACTCGTAAGGTGTAAGGCAGTTTTGAAAGGGTGTCGTCTGCGCGAGTAGCGCGTATTTATACATGATCGTTTGTGTATTCATGGAGGAACTATTTAGTCAAGTGTAGGAATCAAGTTTTGTTTACCTCGCGTATCCAGGAAAAAGCTGCCGGATGCAAGAATTCTCGACCTAGATAAATATCGTAAGCGTTGAAAATCAGTAACTCATACCTGGGGACTATGACAGCGGGTTTCACCCGCTGCCGAAAAGTGATTGATTCAAGCAAGAGAAATGTTGAAAACATTTCTCTGAAATATAAAATCATGGGATTTGTTCGGAAAAGTTACAAAATATTTTTAAAAAAGTAGAAATAGCTACTGAAATAACTGGGCCAAGCTCTGTCGAAAGGATGTTACGGATCTCTGTGATCCATCATACCAAGCAAGTCATCACATAATTATGGATCCTTAAAAATCCATTTAGTCTTACATCAGATTGAACCCTGTGGTGGTCCCTGCACATGCAGCAAATTTACTAACAGCAAAAAGTTTCACCCAGGTCAGCTTGACCTGGGTCGATTCTTTTTGCAAATGCATTAACCCTGTTCCATACAATCCATAGGTTTAACAATCCTCAGGAAAAGAACTTTTGAAAACATTGTGGGAAAAGGAGAAAATGCTGATAACCAGCATTTTTCTCCTTTTTCCACAATGTGTTCTATCCTTTCAAAGGCAGAAATTGTCAACTGAGCTGCAATGCTTTTAGTTTGGTTGAGTCCAGAATTTTGTTGTGTGGTAAAGAGTTGTTTTCAAAGCATTGGATCCCAGTGATGTAAAAGTACATTTTTGTGAGGAAAATGGCTCTCTGATAACCTTTGCAGTAGACATCTTTGAAAACATCCTTGTGAGATATGGATAAATCAACAAGATTGTTTCACAAGCTATTTCCTTGAAATGAAATCCCTTGCTGATTGATTAATTGTATGGTATTCAATGCCATTTTCAACATTTCAGCTGTATCATGGATGCCAGTGCATATATTGTTACCAATACTATTGTTACCAATACTTATCAGAGTTCTTTGTTACCAATGCTGCGCACGGTATTCTTCCCAAACTGCTGGCTGCATGCTTTCTCACATGACCATCCTCGAAACAATGATCAGCGGTGAGAGAGGAATGAGTCCTCAGTGGAGAGAAAGGAATGAGTCCTATTGCAATGACTATCATCAGTCCTCGGAAAGAAATTGTCCAAGCTGGGGATTCAAACTAGTGGCTCTGTTCTTAAGTCGTGTATGCTACCAACTGTGTAACAGGGGCTTGGCAATCCCTTGCTGTAGGAGTCCATTTAACTCTTTATCAAACAACAAAGTTTCAGACTGGTCCAATTTGAAAGTAATTTCAGACAATAATTTAAATGTAACTCTGTTTGGAAAGTGATAAATACTGGTTACCAGCCTTTTCTCCTTTTCTGACAAAGTTTTCAAAAGGCTTCTTTCTAAGGGTCATTTAAACTTGGGATTGTGTGGTAAAGGGTTAAACATTTCAAAGATAACATAAAGAAAAAGAAAACATTGCATAAAAGGGAGAAAATGCTGGTAAACAGCATTTGCAAAAGAAGAATTTTCTCCTTTGCCAATTATGTCGTCAAAAGTCATCTACTTAACGTGATTAAAGCTCTAGATTGGTAGATAAATAGTTAACTCTAGTTACCATGTGGTACTGACTATTGATGAATTAGGAAGCATGC
Source organism: Tridacna gigas (assembly GCA_945859785.2). NCBI lineage: Eukaryota > Metazoa > Mollusca > Bivalvia > Cardiida > Cardiidae > Tridacna > Tridacna gigas. The sequence goes on from OX244028.2 coordinate 26,017,094, forward strand.
TTTTGAAGACATTGTGGAAAAAGGAGAAAATGGTAGTGACCAGCATTTTCTCCTTTTCCGACAATATTTTCTAACTTTTTAAAAGAAAATGTCAATTGTTTGAGCCACATTGAATTTGTCACCTTGAGATGCTTTCAATTTGGACAAGTCTAAAACTCTGTTGTTTGGTAAAAAGTTCAGGAATTGATTGCTCTGAAGGTTTCCTTAACCCTTTACCACACAATCCCAACTTCAAATTTAACCACCCTGAGAAAGAAGGCTGTTGAAAACATTGTGGGAAAAGGAGAAAATGCTGGTAACCAGCATTTTCTCCTTTTTCCACAATGTTTTCTACCCTATCAAAGATAAAGTCCATCATTGGAAACACATTTAACCCTTTACCACACAATCCCGACTTCAAATTTAACCACCTTGAGAAAGAAGGCTTTTGAAAACATTGTGAGAAAAGGAGAAAATGCTGGTAACCAGCATTTTCTCCTTTTTCTACAACGTTTTCTACCCTATCAAAGATAAAGTCCATCATTAGAACCACATTTAAACCTTTACCACACAATCCCGACTTCAAATTTAACCACCTTGAGAAAGAAGGCTTTTGAAAACATTGTGGGAAAAGGAGAAAATGCTGGTAACCAGCATTTTCTCCTTTTTCCACAATGTTTTCTACCCTATCAGAGATAAAGTCCATCATTGGAGCCACATTTAAACCTTTACCACACAATCCCGAATTTTAACAAACTGGATTCTTTTCAGCTAGGACCAGTCTAAAACTTTGTTGTTTGGTAAAGAGTTAAATTGTCGCTTGCAAATGCTTTCAATTTCGACACATCTTTAAGTTTGTTGTTTGGTAAAGAGTTAAGGTTTTCAATTGACCTGAAGACCTTGTATGACAGTGATTGAAGATGAGACCATTAGAACATATCCTGGAAAAATGGATTTACTGATATCGTAATGGAAGCTTTTAGAGTGCACTTCACCCTTTACCATATAATCTCCAGTTTTAACAACCCTCAGGGGTCCTGTGTGGCTCAGTGGTAAAATGTAGGACTCGTGACCTGGAGGCCCTGGGTTTGAGCCTCTCTGGATCCACTGGGTTTTTTTGTGGGAGTGTCCTTGGGCAAGACACTTCAGAGCCCTAACCTAGTACTGGTGAAACCCAGGAAATGCATGGATATGCAAGTTGTCATCGTGATATGACTGAAATAATGTTGAAAGCGGCATAAATCAATCATTAACAACCCGGAGGAAAAAGCCTTTTGAAAATATTGTGGAAAAATGAGATAATGCTGGTAACCAGCATTTTCTCCTTTTGCCACATTGTTTTTTACCCAGTCAAAGACTGATTCCATTATTCGAGTCACATTTATTTTGTTGTCTGCAAAATTAATGCTTTCAATTTTGGCAAGTCTATAGTTTTCTCATGTGGTGAAGAGTTAACACTTTACCACACATTCCCAAGTTTTAATGACCCTGATGAAGAAGGCTTTTGAAAGCATTATGGGAAAAAGAGATAATGCTGGTAACCATCAATGTATGTCTGTGTTGACTTAAAATTATTTTCAAAGAAAATACAAAATACTTTTTGGCATGGGAGTTATAACAACCTTGAGGAAGAGGGCTTTTGTAAACATTGTGGTAACCAGGATTTTTTTCCTTTTTACACAATGTTTCCCTGACCTTTGAAGACTGTTTCCACCATTTGTGTCACATTTGATTTGTCGTCTGCAAATACTTTGATTTGGACAGGTCCAAATTTGGTTATTTTGAAAAGAGTTAACACTGGTTTTGAGCATTTTTACAGATCTCAGGTGATCTGTTAATCTGGAGTTCCTTGGCTGTATCATGGAGCTTGATATGCACCTACATGGCGCATTTCTTAGCTGGAAATATGTTGCTTTACAGTACTTAAAATCTGAACGTCACAAAAAACCTTGGACAATGTTCATGAACGATCAGACTGCCCCTTCTGTGCAATCATACATTCTGTACTGACTGGTCTTGATTTGCCTTTCTTATAAAATCACCTCTAGTAGCTGTACAACAAGATTATAGACTTGTCCAAATTCAAAACATTTGCAGACGTCAAATAACATGTGGCTCAAATGATGAAATTTGTCTTTGGAAGGATAGAAAACATTGTGGAAAAAGGAGAAAATGCTGATAACCAGCATTTCTCCTTTTCCCATGCTGTTTTCAACAGCTTTCTTCCTCAGGGTCTGTAAAACTCTGGGTTGTTTGGTAAAGGGTTAAACAGGCTATCCCAAATATCCCTTGTAAAGAGGAGCTTACTGAAAGACAAATAATAATTGTTGTTGATTCTAGAAATCATATAATAACTTCTCCACTAAATGACAACAATTCCCGGATTCATGCAATCATTTTCTCCAATAATCATCCAATCAGCTGAATTCAGAAACTGCTTCAGGCATTTCTGCGTCATTAGTACTTGGAGATCATTTTACGGAGAGGTTTCCAGGAAACAATGCTGAAGTTTGTCATATCTCATAAATGGCAATGTCTGTTTTTCTAGACTTATCAGGTTGCAGTTGCAGTCAAACAATGTCAACAATTTAAGTTGAATTCAAGACTCATCTGATTGGCTGTGACATAACTGTTTCAGCGAATCAGAAATCTTGTTTTTCCATGTCTGGAATTTTGATGTACTAGTCAATTTAATCCTTTACCACAGGTACAATCCTGAGTTTTAACAACCTTTAGGATGAAGGCTTTTGACAAATATTGTGGGAAAAGGAGAAAATTCTGGTTGACACCATATTTCTCCTGTTCGCACAGGTTTCTTACCCTTTTATAGACGAGCCACAATTGATAATTATGTTGTCTGCCAATATTTTGAATGTGGACAAGTCCAAATGTCATTGTTTCTATTGAAAAGTTTGTTTAACCCTATACTGCACAATGCTGCCTTTTAATGACCATGGGAAAGAAGCCTTTTGAAAAAATTTTGGGAAAAGGAAAAAATGCTCGTAACCAGCATTTTCTCCTTTTCCCACAATTTTTTCTACCCTATCAAAGAAAAAATTCACCGTCTGAGCCATATTGAAACTATCATCTGCAAATGCTTTCAATTTGGACAGGGATAAAATTTTGTTGTCTAGTATAGGGTTAATTTGATGTTTTCTCATAACATATTTCCACCAGAAAAAAATTTGCAGCACACAATTTGAAAAGTAAACTATGGTTTAACTCTTTACCAAACGACAAAATTTTAGACTGGCCCAAATTGAAAGCATTAATTTTTGCAGACGACAAAATAAATGTGGCTGAAAAATTGAAATTTGTTTGGAAAGTGTAGAAAACATTGCAGGAAAAGGAGAAAATGCTGGTTACCAGCATTTTCTCCTTTTCCCACAATGTTTTAAAAAGGCTACTTTCTCAGGGTCGTTAAAAGTCGGGATTGTGTGGTAAAGAGTTAATGTTTTAACCTTTTACCAAACGATGACAAGTTTAAATAAGCCTGAGAAAGAGAGCTTTTGAAAAACATAGTGGAAAGAGGAGAAAATGATGGTAACCAGCATTTTCTTCTTTTTCAACATTTTTTTTCCTAATCTTGTACAGACAAATCCCGTTATTTGTGCCACATTTGATATGTCATCTGCAAATGTTTTCTATTTAGACCAGTGTAAAATTTTGATGTGTGGTAAAGAGTGAAAGGCCCAATGGCAGCCAAAAGTAAACAAAGGGGATGGTAAAATGCATTTGAATTATACCATCTCAAAGTATTGAATTATTGTGAAGATTACAATCTGTTACTCAGTCAGCCTCTGCGAAATAATCTAGAACAGTTCTGGAATAATTCTAACTTTGTTCTGGAACAAGTATTCCAGAATAGCACTAGAACAACCCCGGATCAGTTCTAGAACATTTCAAGAATTGTTCTGCAACGTTAAATGAGACAATTTTCAGAACAATAGTACTAGAACAGTTCTGGTGCGAAAGTTCAAGATTAGGTTGAGAACAGTTCCAGAACTTGTCTAGAAAATTGGGTAACGATAGTTCTGGAACAGTTCTGGTACACAAGTCCCAGATTATGTTCAGAACAGTTCCAGAAATTTCTACTTGCATGTAATAGAACAGTTCTTGCATTGTTCTTAACATAGTCTAGGACTTTTGTTACAGAACTGTTCTAGAACTTTTGTTCTTGGCAGTTACAGAACTGTTCAAGTACTAATCTGGAATTGGACTAGAGCAGTTCTAGAATATCTATTCTGGAACAGTTTCAGTACAATTCTAAAACTGGTCCAGAAATATGTAGGACAGTTCCAGAATAGTTCTTAGATGTTTGTCCAGCATTTTTTCTTCAGGGAATGAACTTAGGACAGTGACCATCATAAACCACCATTGTTGGTGACAGTTTTGAGATAAAAATCATACAGAGGAGAATTTTTCTAAGTTATTCTTTTTGAAAAAATTTAATTAAAAAGATAAACCACTTACAAGCATACATGGAAGGATACAAAGCACAGTGTATTCAAGTCTGTTCAAAATTGGGTTAAAATGTCATTTAGTTAATCAAACTTTAAGTCTTTCTGCAACAATAGACAAGGTCTGTTAATGTCACCAACAGTCGTTGAGGCTAGGGCTGAGTGTGGGAGCTGGAGGTTCAGCATGAAATCCAGGTGCATTTCTCAGAGACAGTAGGTTGATGTTTTTCACTTGTAGTGGCTGTCAGTGACATGCTAGAAGGAAAAGAAGAAAAATGGACTGTCATCTCTTTACCAATTAAATAATCTTATACTCATCCATACAGAAACAAGTTGCAGACAGCATATTAGATGTCATGCAAATGATGGAATTTGCCTTTGAAGGAGCTGAAAACATGAGCAAAAACAAAAATGTGAGGATTGTTTTCTTTTTTCCCCTACTGTATTCAAAAGCCCATTACAAGATTGTAACAAGAGGGCCATTGGCCCTAAAGCACTCACCTGAGTAAGGTCATCTAGGATTGATAAGGCTGAAAAGATCCTGGTCGTGATGATATAAAATGCATGAGTGTAAGAGATCTACTTTTTGACTGATTTGACCTATTTTTAAATTTAGAATCTGGCTCAAAATGTGGCCTCTGCAGTGCACACAAGGTTTTTCTAAGATTTGGCCAAGTGACCACCTTTTTGTTACCCAATCTTGAACTTGTCAGAGAATTTATCAAGACAAATGTTCTCACCAAGTCAAAATCATGGGTATCAGGCTGAAAATGTGGCCTCTACAGTGCACATAGCATTTTTCTAAGATTTGGCCCTGTGACCTACTTTTTGACCCAACATGAGTCAATTTCAAACTTGGCTGAGATTTTATCCAGACAAACACTCTGACCAAATTTCATGAATATCAAGCTGAAAATGTGGCCTCTTGAGTGCACATGAGGTGTTTCTAAGATTTGGCCCAGTGACGTACTTTTTGACCTGATGTGACCCAATTTCAAACTTGTCCAAGAATCCAGACAAAAATTCTGACGAAGTTTCATGAGTATCAGGCTGAAAATGTGGCCTTTAGGCTGCACACAAGGTTTTTCTAAGATATGACCCCGTGACCCACTTTTTTTTAATTTGATGTGACCCAATTTTCCAGGTGTCCAAAATTTTATCAAGACAAACATTCTGACCAAGTTTCATGAATATCAGGCTGAAAATGTGGTCTCTAAAGGGCAAATAAGGTTTTTTTTAAGATTTGGCCCTGTGACCTAGTTTTCTACCCAACATGACCAGATGTCAAACTTGTCCAAGATTTTATCCAGACAAACATTCTAAGTTTCATGAGTATGAGGCAGAAGATGTGGCCTCTACACTGCACACAAGGTTTTTTATAAGATTTGGCCCAGTGACCTACTTTTTGACCCGATATTACCCAATATCAAACATGTCTGAGATTTTATCCAGAGAAACATACTGGTCAGGTTAAAAATGTGGCCTCTAGACTGCGTACAAGGTTTTTCTAAGACTTGGCCTTGTGACCTACTTTTTAACTGGAAGCGACCCAATTTCAAACTTGTCAGAGATTTTATCCAGACAAACTTTCCAAGTTTCATGACTTTCTGGCTGAAATATGGCCTGTATTGTGCAATGTTTTTCTAAGATTTGTCCCAGTGACCTACTTTTTTACCCAAGATGACCCAGTTTCAGACTTGTCTGAGACATCATCCAGACAAATAATCTGACCAAGTTTCATAAGTATTGGACCAAAAATGTGGCCTCTAGAGTGCACACAGGGTTAATCTCAAATTTGTTACGGTAACCTACTTTTTGACCGGGCATGACCCAATTTCAAACCTGTCCAAGATTTCATCAAGAGAACCATTCAGACTAAGTTTCATGAGTATTTGAATGAAAATGTGGCCTCTAGAGTGCACACAAAGTACATGTAATTGTTGATGCCTGGACAACAGACGACGCACACCGCAGGACGGACACAGAATGATCACAAAAGCTCACCTTGAGCAGTGCTCAGGTGAGCTAAAAACATGGGATTGCTTAATAACTGGTACAACTACATGGGTTTTTTCCTTAAATAATCATAGTTTATCACTAGTTTAGTGGGGGCTCTTGGGTTCCACTTCTTCTAAGGTAAGTCTCACTTGTGGATGAGAAGTCACCAGTGACAAGGTAGCTAGTTCACATTTAATATAGTATAAATATTAAACATCTGGTTCTAAAAATCTAGTTCTAAACAACTAGATATCACCCATAACCATATCATCCTTGCATCTGGAAAACATTATATTGCACAAGAACATAAATACATGTACTTGAATATTCAACTCTTTATGCAGATGACTTTATGGAGCAAAATCAATACAAATAGGTCAATATTAAAACAAACTGACGCCTATACCCAAGTAGGAACAATGGGTTCTCAAATACAGCATGACAAAACTGTGAAATTGCAAGTATGCATGGCAGGCACTGAATTACAATACAGTACAGCACAGTATAGTTCAAACTGCTTAGAGTGTAAAGTTACCAATTTACAATCAAAGGACTGAGAGTCGCCTGGATGGTAATGGGTTAGAAGTTTTCACCCTTTTTTGTTCAAATCTATTAAAAGCATTCGAGATACACAGTAACTCAACCATAAGACAGTATTATATGCTAGCATATTTCTAAATTGTCATCCTAAAATTACAAACATTAATATTAAAATATACATGAAAAAAAAAAAAAAAAACACACGCACGCGCGCGCGCTTGCGTGCGTGCGTGTGTGTGTTGAGAAATTTAGGCACCAGGAACAGGTTTAAAAAGTTCAAAGTCTCTTACACCGGGTGACTTCATTTAAAAAAATGGTTTTCAAAAGGTAAAATCAATCTAAAACAAGTCATTTCGTTGAAATGATATCCACCGCTGAAAAAAACATATAGAAACATAATTATAAGAGGTATTTTGTTTTGCATGTAAATAACATTTTTTGTTATAGGTGAAAATATACATTAAGCCCCCTTTTTCCATGATACGGCATTTCATTAAATAAAAACAAATACTGATTGTCTGCGGCTTATGATAAACAATATAAATATGAAGTTTCATAAAATTTTGTCTAGTAGTTAAAGAGATTGGTCCAGAATGGAAATATACATCAAACCCCTTTTTGCCATGACACCGCATTAAAAACAAAAACAAAATAAAACCGAAAGACATCAAGCCCCCTTTTTCCATGACAAGTCATTACATGAAAAAAAAGTATATTGGCGGACTATCATGAGGAACACATGTATGAAGTTTCATTAACTTTCGTCAACGATTTTAGAACATATCTGTCTGGATGGACAGAAGATCGGACAGACGAACGGACAGACAACATGAAAACCATATCTCTCCCCCCACCCCGAAATTCAGCGGGGCGTAATAACTGTTGAAGTTCCTCCCTAGGTTAATAATGCCTGTAAAGAATATGGACAAAAATCAGGCTTCTAGGTTGATAAAAATGTTTTTCTAGCACAGAATCTGGGTGACTTAACTTACATGTATATCTTAATACTTACACATATTGCTAAAACAAGCATTCTAAATAATTTCAGTAGAATAGGGCACACATTTTCTCCCCAGATTTAGAGCACGTTGTTTTTATATGACACAAATTTTCTAAAATTGGATCAAATGGTTATACATATATAGTTCAATTTCAATAATTGTCCTTCCAAAATACAGGATGCTAGATATGAAATTTGGGTATAATTTCTTTTACAGTTTCAGAGGCGGTTATTTTGAAATGTTACTACTCAGTTTTGAAGCTTCTGTGAAGTTTATAGAAACAGAGCGTAACCACTTGAACAATTTCACAAGAGGACCATTTAGGCATCATTAGTATGGAACTCAGTTGAACTTTGTCTTCTGGTACAGGATCCAGTGAAACACTTTTAGACCAAAAATGCCCTTTTGCAACTCACCCATATCTAATCTAAGCAGTCTGACAAAGTTCCGTGAGTAATGGACTGAACATAAATGGATTCTAAAGCACTAGATCTATTACAGTTCCCTCTGGTTTGACCTATTGACAACCTTTTTCTTTTAAACCCCGGTGACCTACTATCAGTTTTATCAAAAATTATTATTGAGACAAACAGCCTGGCAATTTCATGATCAAGTTTTGTCCACAGTGGACTCTAGGAATGTGGCTACTACAGCTAAAGAAAAACAATATAACCCAATGGCATGATCATCAGCCTTTTAACTTTGTCTCTGTTTTATAACGTCCCAGGAATTAAGTACTGCTTCCACACCAATTGAAAATTTTAGAGATCTACATTTATATTGCTTTGGCATAAACTAAATGTTTGCGATTCGCTCTAAATTACCCTTTACAACAACCCTTTACAAGACTACAAACACTCCAATGAAGAACTTGTTGTTCGAGTGGATTAACATTGATCTGTTCTATTATATTTGAAATATAGTGGAGTAAAAAGCCAAGTTCTCAGATTGCTGGTTGTTAGAACACTGAAGTTTCAAGTCGAATTCCCGTGTGAAATCAGATTTTGGCAGTTACGAAAGAACCTTGCATTCTGACACCCGCACTACTAAATTGTTGTTTCATAAAAACTAGATCTAGGTTAATCGCACATTAAAAAAAAAAAAACAGCAGACTTTTACAAATTCACCTCTTAAAAAACGAAAAAACAATTAATCAAACACAGTATACTTTAAACACTCTCTCTGCATGGATAGGTGAAGCACTAGGTCTGAAAATAAGGGCCGCTTCAGCGACTGATTCATAAATATGTAAATTGATAAAGAATTCCGTGGTGCAAATGACGTTATACGTCACGTGATTATAAGCTCTATATTTGTAGCACAGCTACATTCCAGAAAGCACCTGCTAAGCGATGACTTGGTACAGTCTAGAACCGTGTGCATTACTTACGCTATGTACGATCTCTGTGCACCTAGAATATTGGTGTGCAAAGTATTTAAAGTCTAGAATAAAAAGTTCTGAAGAAGCAAAGTGTAAGAATGTCTAAGAAGTCAACGCAACCATTCCAAGTCGTTATAAATTTGTTTAAAAAAAAAAATAGCCTACTGTCCGGAAAATCTCCATTGAAAGCTTCCATGTCAACTCGTTATCGCCTGTCTCTTTCCGACCATAGGTTGAGTGTTGAATTGTAATAAGACTTGTAACAATTAAGAACAGACTGTAAGATTTAGAATGTACTTCTAATGGGTAATTATCGAACCATTTTCACTGAGAATTGTCCACAAATAGAAGCGTGTCGTAGTAAAGACGCTTGTCGTCGGAGAGAATTTTTCAGCGTGTCCGCAAACTTGTTTCGGTCACGACGGCTAATTTTAGATACATACATAATGCGCTATATTAAGAGATGACGTTTGTGTAAGCGATAGGCTACCGTGTACCCATGTGGACGAAATGATTGTTTCAAAGGTTTGAACCGTTAAATAGCTCAGTCTTTATAGACATATTCATTATCACAAAGGCACAGCTGTAAGTTATTTACGACAGAAACTGGGTTGTTTACCGAATAATTAGAAAACTATGTTTTATCTCGTAAACTGGAACTGGGCCAGGAAGCAGTACAAGGCCGGAGGTATGCTTACGTCACCCCATAGATCAAGATGATAACAATGAGAGCCTGGTTGCTACGCAACCAGGCGACTCAAAAATGAAGGCATGACAGTCTCACCAGCTCATCACAAGCTCACACATACCAATTGCTGTTAATTGCTGCAATTAGAAACATGCACAAAGTTAAACATGTGAACAAAAATGTTAGATCAAACATTAGCAAAAAGGAAAGCTCGGACGCTGCCATTTCATTAATCGCAGAAACCAATTAAAATGGTGATAAAAGCGTAGTAAATTGAAATATTCCTTAATTCCAGCATATGACAAAGCAATTTCCAATGGGGCAAAAGATTTCCGAAAAGAACAAAGAGAATTTCGACAAGATTATTTTATCAGTAAGCAGAGTTCAGTCTGACATCTTGCTCTAAACCGCTACTCAGTCACATGGCACAGACTGGATAGCAAATTGACTGGTAGAGTATATAGACTATATGTATTAACATATAATTCAAATGGCAAAACAGAAATGAAGGATTTAGAATGAAAAAATTGCGACCTGGCTACAATTTGGGGAAGGTTATGTTTTCAACTTTGAATGGCAACTTTTTCCTAATTGTCTGATTTCTTACAATATATAATATGGTTCAAGCTGTTGATGATGTAAAGAAACTCAGCAAGTTTCATTAAATCCAGCCTCAAATGCAGACTGTATTGAGTAAGCAAGAAATGCAAATTTTCAATTATAAAAGGCTACTTTTTCCTTACTAAATGTCAGATGTCTTTCATAATCACTACGGTTTAAGCTTTTGATTGAAACAGTGCAAGTTTCATGAAAATCCAACAACAGATGCAGTCATTGGGAACCAGGATATGACATAAGCCTGTCTATCCTTTGGCTAGTAGAGCTAAATATCATATGAAATGCATGAGCTATGCTCTGTGAAAAGGTGGCTTAATGCATCTGTGAGAAGTATCAACCCAGATCCGCTGACCTGGGCCAAAACTTTTCGTTAATGGTCAATTTCTGTATGTCTCAGGACCAGTCTACCTTACTATTCTGTTGCTGTTTGAAAAAAGAGGCTATTATGGATCTATGATTATGTGATGGCTGGATTTGTATAATGCATCAAAGAGATGCATTAAACTCCCTTTTGCCAGAGCATGGCTTTTTTCCCAACTTTTTTTAAAAAGGGGCATTACCGATTCAAGACATTTTGAATGATTTTTATTTGCCTTTCTGGTAATGGTTTCCCCTTCTAAAATTTCCCATTAAGCTAAAGTATGATTTTTTTTTTTTTCACTTTTGACCTTATCAAAATAGACAACTGAGAAAATGTCAATACTTTACATTAACAACCATAACTCACCATTTTCTTTGAAAACAGGGTCCGCACAGGTTTGCAGATGTACTGGTAAAGTCCTAGAATTTGACTTGTAGTCCTGGAAAATCTGCAAAATGACAAAGTCAGAATTTTCTTTAGATTACACTGGAAAAATGTGTAAATAGTTTTGAAAATAGAAGAAAAATCCTTGAAATCGGTCATAACAAAAAAACTAACCATTTATAAACATGCTAAATAAGAATCATAATTGACGGTCGTCTGGCATCCTTTATAAAATAGAATACAGGAATTACCCAGTATAGAAACTGGTAGTTTCTTCTCTTATCCAGCGCCTTCTGCAAAAATCTTAGGGCCACATGTAAAAGGCAATGGTTCCAGATTGTAGATTCAATTTGGTAACATCATGTGTCATTGAGGAAAATGTAGGTTTAATTCCGATAGGGAGAAGAAAGAGATGTATAAAGATTGGCTTCAGCCTTTTAAAACTGATAAGACAATAGCACCTTGTATCGATGAATTATTTGACATTTCAAACATATGGGAGAACCGGCTGTCAAATCGCACGCCAAGGCCTGGGCCAATAACATTCAAATTAAAACTGCTTGGTTTTGATGAAAATAATATTTCTTCTGTACCTAAGACTACTACATTTTTCAAAGGTACCAATAATAGTGAAACTTAGGCGTGATACCGGCAAATGCCCCACCACTGAATGAATGTCCAAAAAATGGCAATTTCTTACGGAATCATTCTGTATACTATACATCAAACACTATATTGGTCAACAGAATGAAGCTGAAAATCTAATTAATTTCTTTTCTCTCATAAAACGATGCCATATAATGCATAGAACTTTATTGGAGAGGCGTTTGCCAGCTTTATACTGAAATTTCAAATGATGACCCACAGAGTTCAACTACCAGTGATATCAGATTGACAAATCTTAATGTACCTAAACCTCCATAAAACTGGGTCAAAACCAATGACTACATTTACTGGTCACAACAATGTTGTAAAATTATTCACCCCTTAAAGAGGGCTACAGTTACTAGTACATGTATTTAGTTATACATGTACATTTAATATAATTATATTATGCACCATTATCACATTACTATAAAATACGCATTGTAAAGTCCTTGAAAAATTACTTGAAGTCTTGGAACTGTTTGTTGACAAGTCTGTATGAACCCTGGAAAACAGCCAAGGTAGCAAGCAACTAAGCATTTTCATTCCTTGATAACTATATGTTTGATAATTCATCTTATCTGGTAACAAAATGTGGGGAAAAACTGAACAGTTCGATGAAATGTCTCAAACTGAGTCTAATTTTTTCTTTAAAGCATTGTTGGTCTAATTTGAAATTCATAAGAAACTGGAATGCAGTAGATCTGTATTATGATCAAATAGATCTAGATTCTATGTCCATAACCTGTGAAATAGGAAAAATATTTACCATACCTGGTTCTTTGATAGAAGTCCCAGTTTGAATTTCAGTCAACATCTTATCTGTGACACCATCCCAGATTTGAAGTCTTCAGTTTGAAATAAGCTAGATGACTATACAGAGTGCAAGCCCTCATCAACAAAACTGAACATAATCATATCTCATATTTTCATTTTCGACCTGTAAACAGATGAAAAAAAAAAGTTATTTCATTGAAATAATATCCCTCACCAAAAAATACCTGTTTTGATATAATACATGAGGTCTTGTGTTAAGCGTTACATGTGGCCATTTTGTTAATTGGTCAATAATGAAATTATACATTTAGCCCCCCCCCCCCCCCCCCCCCTTTCCATGGCATGGAATTCATTAAAAAAAAAAAATGATTGTCTGTGGTTTATGATAAAAAATATAAATATGAAGTTTCATAAAATTTTGTCAAGTAGTGAAAGAGATATTGGTCCATTATGGAAATATACATCAAGCCCTCTTTCTCCATGACACAGCATTAAATCAGAAAAATCAAAAAGCGAAATTGGCAGACTATCATAAGGAACACACATATGAATTTTCATCAAGGATTTTAGAAGATATATGTCCGGATGTACTGACTAAGAGAAGAGGGTTCATAATGAAATTATATATTAAGCCCCCTTTTTCCACAACATGGAATTTCATAAAATAAAAACAAATAATGATTGTCTGTGGTTCATGATAAAAAATGTAAGTATGAAGTTTCATAAAATTTTGTCCAGTAGTAGTTAAAGAAATATTGCTCCATTAAGGAAGTATCTAGATCAATTCCCCTTTTTCCATGACACTGCATTAAATATAACACACACACGCAAGTTTATTTGCGGACTGCCATAAGCAACAGAGATACGGACATCAAGAAAACTATACCCACCTCGGAAAATCAGCGGGGGATAAAAATCGCCAAACTTGAGTAACAAGCAATATAAAAAAAAAATGTGGGACGAATTGATTGTGGGACGAACAAGCAACGTAACGGTCGACGACGAAAATGAAAAAAAAAAGACTACGAGGCTCTAGATCTAGAAACTTTCTCAATAAATTGTCAATCTACGGTCGCAATCAGAAAGTTTGCTCTTTTGGGAACGCTCTGTTGCCGTGATCTTGTAGCATACACGCACAAATAAAAAGAAGTAACTCAAACGATTCTTACCTGATCTTCAAATGTCGTCCATATTTTTTTGGTATGATGTCATCATCCGGGTCTTATGGCGCCTTTTAAAACTAGCCAATGAAAACGAACAAGAAGAAATCGATGTCAAAGCGGAAACTGAAGCTAAAAACGCTCGTCACAGTTCGGCCAATTCCGTGACTACATCTAACCATTCGGCATACCTTGGGTGATCCGGTGATCAGATCCCTCGGCTGTATCACGTAGCTTGATATGCACCTACACGGTACATTTCGCACATCTCCGGAAGCACACCGCTTTACTTTATTGAAATTTTAAGGCTCCTCTTAACAAAGAAAACATAAGTAAATTTTCTATCGTTATCTTTCTAAGAATATTTCAGTCAGCAAACAGTGTGTACATTCAAGTTTTAGCGTGGTTTATCAATTCCGTTGGGAGCTTTCATCGACAGATCGATAGAAGTGAATAACTTCACTGTGGTTGTTCATGTCGTTGCTAAGTGCGATCTACAGGGGCGCCGCCATATTTAAGATCATGTGATTGGTAGTTCAAAATGGAAACCTCCTTTATACAGACGAGGTTAGATGTAGGTACGGAATCGGCCGAGTTGTGACGAGTGACATCTAACCGATCTAATTTGAATAACGCATCATCCGAAATTTTCCGATTGAAGCTAAACATTAACCGATTCCTCCATATTCTCCACCCTGTCATGTCAGAACGGAGCAAATTTATGATTTTGTCAACCTGCATGTGAGTTAGAACGGTAAGAAAGCTAACACATTTAAAATACACGCACGTGTTTCTTTTAATATGCAGTAGTTGTAATGAAGTTTTATGTAAATTTGCTCCATTTAACGTGTTGTCTGCGCATGTCATATTCTTTGAAGATTCGTATATTTGTGTATTTGTAGAATGCCATCTAGTGGGAGATAATGCCATTTAACGGTAGCGACACATGTACATGTACTTTCGGTTTCGTTCTGAGTGGACTCGTTCCAAACGTGATCGAGTGCTGGTTCACCCATAAAAGTCATAAATATTTCCTCTTTATCAGCTCAGAAACACGCCTGTGAAATTACTCATTGAAAAAAGGCTTCAGAAAATATTGTGGGATATGGAAAATTGCTTACAACAAATAGATTTATTTGTCTGTTTTCCACACTGTTTTGTGTTATAAATCTTGTTATCTGGGCCAAATTTTCTTTGTCATTGGCAAATGCTGTCATTATGGAAAAGTCTAAAATTCTGTCTAGTAAAAATATATAGGGTAAAGAAACATTTTAACAAAAGGCAAATTTATATGCTATTACATTTTTTTTTTTTTCATTTGAGCCACACTTTATTTGTGGTCTGCAAATGCTTTTCATTAACCTTTTACCACATAACCCAGAGTTCAAACTTTAAACAATGTAGAGCAAGAAGGCCTTTGGAAACATGTCACCTTAAGGCCTACCCACAATATGTTTTAAATCCTTTTTAAAACAGAATTTGTGTTTTATGCATATGCTTTCCATTTCAAAATTTGCTAAGTCTAAATTGTATGTTAAAAATACATGTAAGATTTCCAGCTTTCCAATGGAAAAAAAGCCAATACCTCATGAATTTCCATAAACAAAAATTGATTTTCATGTAAAAAATTGGATTTACATGGATTTCCGTTTTATTACACCTCCTACCTACGTAGTTGAGGGGGATATACTGGTTTCACCATGTCTGTCCATCTGTCAATCTGTCTGTGTTGTTTTCATTTCCGGACTATTATTAAAACAACAAAATTTTCCAGTGACATAAAAGCCTTTCACCTTATCAATGAATAAATCCTCTTCCAATCAGGAAACAATTAAATCACATGTAAACTGAGATCAAGTACAGGGCTGAAGATTTTATAGAAGCATGCTGAGACACCTGGAGATGATACCTGGGGTGTCAAACACTAGTATTACTGCATTTTGTCAGTATTTTCAAACATATAATACTTTGTAGAGGCAGTGTCAATTGAAGTCATACTTAATATTTATACATATCTATGGTATGGAGGAATGGTCCAGTATTTTTTTTTTCCTATAAGATCCATGTCACCTGACTACTTTCGTTTGTTTGTTTGTATTGGAGTTTAACACCATATATAGAACATGCTATGACCCTGATTGGTTCTGAAAATGCTCTTGATTTTCTTTTAGAACATTTGTGGGACATCTACAGAACATGCTATGACTTGATTTGTTCTGAAAATGTTCTAGATTTTCTTTTAGAACTCTTGTGGGACATATACAGAACATACTAAGACCTTGATTTGTTCTGAAAATGTTCTAGATCTTCTTTTAGAACTATTGTGGGACATATACAGAACATACTAAGACCTTGATTTGTTCTGAAAATGTTCTAGATCTTCTTTCAGAACTATTGTGGGACATATACAGAACATGCAAAGACCTTGATTTGTTCTGAAAATGTTCTAGATTTAGAACTCTTGTAGAACATTTTTAGAACTTCCTATGTCCTAGACATGTTCTAAATGTGTTCTGGAACAGATTCAGAACACTTGAAGAAAACAAATGTTCTACAAATGTACTAGATTTGTGAAATAAAAATTTCTG
Organism: Tridacna gigas; assembly: GCA_945859785.2. NCBI lineage: Eukaryota > Metazoa > Mollusca > Bivalvia > Cardiida > Cardiidae > Tridacna > Tridacna gigas. The sequence continues at coordinate 26,033,674 of OX244028.2, forward strand.
GAACAGTTCTAGAACAAAAGTTCTAGAACTTCACTATGGGACAGTTCTAGAACTGTTCTGGTGCATTCTTAAGTAGTACTAGAACTGTACTGATTTCTAGAACAAATTTTCGCAGAGGCGTACAATCTGTCCAAGTGTTAGTTTTGGCAAGAAAATGAATTTTATAACTAGGTCATGAGTTGCTTGATCTTTTGTTTACTTTTTACCAGGTTTTACCATTCCTTTTCCTGCCAGTGACTATCACCATCTAATAACAGATTGTCATCTTCACAATAACTTCCATACTTTGAAGATGGTATGATTTAAATTTAGATGCATTTTTACACCCCATTGTGTACTTTTGGCTGCCACTGCTGGGACTTTAATGTGATAGTAAAATACTGTTTGTGCACTCATGACTAATAAAGCTTCATTACATGAAAACATACTAAAGGATAGCGGCACTTGCTTGTCATGTACAAGTGGATTTGCCACATTTCGTCAAAAACAACATTCTTGGAAAACGATCCTTAGCCCTGACCCTTACCCAAACCCAAACAAATTGTGGCTCAAATCTTCCTCTCAGACAGAGCTTTTCATGGAATAAATCTAGGAATTTAGCAATCAGTATTTTAAAACCTACATGGATTTCGACATAACACCCTTCTGATGAAATTACATGTAGCTTTATTGTCTCAAACTTTTAGAATTTTCAGATGGGCTGTTCTGCAAGACACAAGGTCGTCAGCACAAAGTAATGTGATAATCAGAGGAGACAGCAGTCCCAAGAGGAAAAAAAAGCCAGAATTTTTTTATATGCTCTGCATGAAGGCAAAAATATAGATTTTCCTCAATATTTAGTGCTTAGTGGTTAAATTGCTATGTGTCTGTCTTGCCTAAACTGTAAATATATGCATTCACTTTTATTTAACCCATTATCACACAATCCCAAGTTTTAATGACCTAGAGAAACAAAGCATTTCCTCATTTTCCCACAATGTTTCTCTAGGCAAGTTTCATTGTTTGAGTCACCCTTGATTTGTTGTCTGCATATGCTTTGAATTTGGGCAAGTCTAAAATTTTGTTGTGTAGTAGAGTTAAATTCTTCACCAGAGGACAAAATTTTATACTTCACAAAATTGGAAGCATTCTTAGATGACAATGAAAATTTGGTTTGAATTATGGACTTTGTCTTTATAGGGTAGAAGTTAGAGATGGAGAAAATGCTAGAAAATGTTGCTTACCAGCATTTTCTTCCTTTTTCCACAATATTTTCAAAAGCCTTTTCTCCATTTTGCTAAAGATTGGGATTTTTTGGTAAATAGATAAAAATCTCTGAAAGTACAGAAAAAATTTTGACCAAACTTGACAGAAACAATTTGACTATGGTCCTCCATAAGAGCAATTTCTCCTCTAGCCAAACATTTTCAAAAGAAAATATGCTACAAAACATGAAAGGTCATCTGTAAGAGTTATTGATAGAATGTAATTTCTCCTTAAAACTGTTACACACGGTGAAATTTTTGACCAATTCGAATTGAAAGCATTTGCAGATGTCAATTTCAATATGGGCTTTTCTTTGATAGGCTAGAAAACATTGTGGGAAAAGAAGAAAATTCTGGTTACCAGCATTTTATCCTTTTCCCACAATGTTTTCAAAAGGCTTCTTCCTCAGGTTCGTTCAAAGTTGGCATTGTGTGGTAAAGGGTGACAAATTGAATGGTTGACTGACAGATGTTTTATCCTGTTTTCAACGTTAGTTAAGTTGTGTCACAGGAATAGATCACATATTCATGGGTGTCCTAAGTTTCACATGTGAACTATGCTAGAGCTCTGAAATGGTTTACCTAAAGGCACACCTACAAATAATCCAGAACCTTGTTTGAGGATCCATCTCAGGCCCTCTATGTTTACACCAACCTTACACATTTATCAAGAAGCTATGCAGAATCTCTGACTTATTCCTCGCTCCATTATCAAAGTAATCTGTTTTGTAATCTAGGGCTGATAAAAACCAATACATGCAATGTGGTGGATGATATTGCATACAGCAAGATTGATTGGATAAATGTTTGCTTCAGAAATACTTGATGTCTGTTGGATTAGCCAGAATCACTAATTCTTCTCTAGATGACAATTTAAAGTTTTAGACTAATCAGTATGGAGATGATTTGCAGATGAAAGATTAGATGTTGCTCAAATGATGGGATATGTCTTTGAAATGGTAGAAAATGATGTTAGAAAAGAAGATAAATGTTGTTTACCAGCATTTTCCTTTCCCCACATCATTTTCAAAAGCCTTTTTAGGGTCTTGAAAATTCAGGATCATTTGGTGCAGGGTAAAATAAATATCATTACCAACTAAGGACAGACAATTAAACGTAATGTCTGACTTTCTGCCCTTTAGTGACCCTCTAACTCATTACCATATTATGCAAATTTGTAGACTTTTGTTGGTAAACCGTCATTCGGCATACCTTGGGTGATCCGGTGATCAAATCCCTCGGCTGTGTCACGTAGCTTGATATGCACCTACACGGTACATTTCGCACATCTCCGGAAACACACCGCTTTACTGTTATTGAAATTGTAAGGCTCCTCTTTTGAAAGAACGCATGATTAAATTTTCTATCGTTATCTTTCTAAGTGTATTTGAGTCGGCAAACAGTTTGTACATTCAAGTTTTAGCGTGGTTTATCAATTCCGTTAGGATAGAAGTGAATAGCTTTCATCGACAGATTGATAGAAGTGAATAACTTCACAGTGGTTGTTCATGTCGTTGCTAAGCGACCTACAGGGGCGCCGCCATGTTTAAGATCATGTGATTGGTAGTTCAAAATGGAAGCCTCCCTAAGACAGACGAGGTTAGATGTAGGTATGGAATCAGCCGAGTTGTGACAAGTGGGTAAACCCTTTACCAGTCAATCCTGAGTGTACTGGTTAACACATAAAGGCTTTGTCAGTAAACAAAATGGTAAAGGCTCTGTTGGTTAACGAAATGATAAAAGCTTTGTCAATAAACAAAATGATAATGACTTTGTCAATAAATAGAATGATAAAGGCTTTGTCAGTAAATAAAATGATGCATGCTTTCTAAACTAAATGGTAAATGCTTAAATTGTCAGTAAGTCAACAAAATTAAAGGCATTATCAGTGAAGAAAATGATAAAAGCTTTGTCAATAAATAAAATGACAAAGGCTTTGTCAGTAAATAAAATGATAAAGGCTTTGTCAGTTAAAAAAGTGCTTAAGGCTTTCTCAGAAAACAAAGTGATAAAGGCTTTGTCATTTACCGAAATGAACAAGAGTTTGTCAAAAAATATGAAGTCTTCAGTGGTAAAATGATAATGGCTTTTTTCAGTTATCAAGATTTATGCTTGGTTGGTAGACAAGCCCAGCCTGATAGTACACTTGGTAGCGCACAGGACTTAGGGCCAGGGGGTCGCTGCTTCTAGTCCACAGCTTGGCCTATTTTGTTACAAGGATTGATGATAGTCATTGCAACAGGATTCACTCCTTCCTCATAGCTGAACATATTCTTGACAGTGGTTTTGTGGGAAAGCAGCCAGTGGCTTTAGAAGAATATTGTGCAAAATACTTATAAAAGAAACTCCAGTTAAGCATGGATAAGTGCACTGATCATCTTGACTTTAATGAAATAATGTTGAAAATGGTGTTAACCAGATACATACCAAACCATTGGTAGACAAAATGATAAAGTCTTTGCAGTTAAGACAAGAAATATCTTTAAAAAGAAGATTAGACGGTGTAAGAGGCCCTGGAATATGAACATTTAAATTCCTTGGTAGTTCAAAATGAAAAGAAATGATAAAAGTAACCTCGCCAGAAATTGCCTCTTTTACTTTTTTGTTTTTTGCATATTGCTGAAAAGCAAAATTTTTTATCAGACTCTTGCAACGAGCCCTCAGTGCTGAGTAATACTTTCTCTTCCATTTTGAGTACCTATGTTCTGCAATGTCTCAGGATATATCCTTTATTCTAATTTTCATCAATGAGTCTTGCATAAGCAATTCAGATCATGTGATACAATCTTAAAAAGAAAACAAAATAGATTTGCATGTTTTTTATGACAATGAAACCTTTCAACAATAATGATGTTTTGTCATCAAAAGCATGGGTTTAGTCACCTTGTCTGAATGCTTAACCATGCCTACCTACACTCACTGGGGGTAATTAAGTAAAAATCCAGTTTCTTCGATTACACCGCAATAAAACAGATTGTTATGGTAGGCAGACATAAATATTCATGTTGCGAATAAAAGCTCCAAATTCAAGAAATAAATCCATTTTTCATTATGACATAACAAAGAAATAAGTGGCTCTGCTACCCGTCCTCTTGTAAGGCATGTAGCCTGCTTTCACTCTTTGCGGTTTTATGCAAGACAAAATGGGTACCAAATTTCTTAAACTGAATGAAGTAGAAAACTCGTCAATACTCATGGTTATTATCTTATTTATATTATTAAGATTGTGGATGTTTTTTCAGTGTTTAACAACTGCTTTGCCCTATAGCACAATTTTGAATAGATGAATTTGATCATTACATGATTGTTAAGTCATGAACACTTTTCTCAAATATCGCTAAGTGTTTACTCTGACCGTTACTTTTTTTTTGTGTAGTTTACATATAATTAGCCAATCGCAAAATGAGTAATAGTTCATTTCTCTCAGTTACTTAAAGTAGGTCAAAAGTGAGATCAAACAGCTACACGGACAAAAGGATGTAGGTTTCTTCAATATCGAAAATTATAAATGCTTTTTCAGTAAATACAATGAAAAAGGCTTTTTTGGTTTACAAATCATAAAATCTTTCTCAAAAACAAATAGATAAAATGAGAAAGGCTTTTTGAATAAAAACATGGATAATGGCTTTGTCATTGAATAAAATGATAAAGGCTTTGTCGATAAGCAAAATGACTGGCTTTGACTATATATAGGATGATAAAGGCTTTTTAAACAAAAGGATGAAGGCTTTGTTGGTAAACAAAATGATAAAGCCTTTGTCAGTAAATATAAGGCTTTATCAAAAAGTACAATGATGAAGGCTGTGTGAGTAACAAATGATAAAGGCTTCATCAGTAAACAAAATGATGAAGGCTTTGTCAAAAAATATATTGATAAAGGCTTTGTCAGTACACAAAGTGATAAAGGTTTTATCAATAAACAAAATGATAAAGGTTTGTCAAAGATTATATTGATAATTAAAGGCTGTGTCAAAAAGTATAAAGATAAAGGCTTTGTCAGTACACAAAGTGATAAAGGCTTTATCAGTAAACAAAAAGGATCTTAGTACATGTACTTAATCCTTAACCCTTTAGTTTAAAACATATTTATTTTACATCAATTGAGAAACAAGTTCTTACAACTTAGACTAATCTCTCTCGATTCTGCTTCCTGGAAACTGCACCAGTGCTCGTGCCAAATGTGTGGGCCAATGAACAGTCCCAAAGTTGACATCGACTCCCGTGTATCGAACTCAGGACCTTTTGATTACGAGGCCGACGCTCTACCTCACAACCACGGACACCACACCTGTCCTTAACCCTTTATCATACAATCCCCAGTTGTAACGGCCCTGAAGGGCAAGCCTTTTTAAAAACATTGTGGGATAAGGAGAAAATGCTGGTAACCAGCATTTTCTCCATTTCCCACAATGTTTTCTACCCCATCAAAAACACAAATCATCATATGAGCTACATTTGATTTATCTCCTGCAAATGCACTCAGTTTGGTCGAGTCCAAAACTTTGTCGTTTGGTAAAAAGTTAATTGTTTATGGTGACTCACCGCAACATGCAGTTTGTATTGAAAAAATGTCTGTGCACAGACTGAAATTCTTTGTTACCAGTCACAGTAAGATTAGACTACACAGAATGTGCTGTCTGCATTTTGATTTGCATAATCTGGTGATTTTTAGATATGATGGTAAAGAACATCATTAAAAGTGCACAAATTTATGTCTTGTTTTCCACATTTATTTAATAATTGCTTCCTTTAAGTACCTATCATAACATACTATTAAGAAGCCTTTGCAAGCATCATAGTTCAAGATAGACCAGAACACATCAAGCAGTCTGACCTGTGATCCACACTGTCTCCTATTGTGTGAGACATCACATCAGCCTAAAAGTTGAAGTTTGTTCTTCCTATATAAAGATGCCTGTTTGGTTTAACCTTGACCAGATAATCCCCTGCTTGAAGGACACTAAAGAAAAAGAAACATTAATTTAAAAACATTGTTGGAATAGGAGAAAATGCTGGTTACTGGCATTTTCTCCTTTTCCCACAATGTTTTCTACCCTGTTAAAGAAACATACCATTACTTGACCACAACTCAGTTTTTCATTTAATTTGGACAAGTCTACAATTTTGTTATAGGGTAAAGAGTTGTGTGCTGTAGGGATTAATGCTCTAAGATGAGGAACAAGATTGGATCAATGGTACTATCTGTGATGGAATCTCAGATAGGGTTTTATCAGTTCTGTTCATGGCCAAACAAATATTTCTTCATCTTACCCTGATTAACTTGCCATTCTGCTTATCTCTTTACTACATGACAAAATAAATTTTTTAGACTCATCCATATTAAAAGCAATCTCAGATGACAAATTACCGGTAGATGTGGCACAAACAGGGGAAATTAAATTTGAAAGGAAAGAAAGCATTGTGCGAAAAAAGAGAACATGCTGCTTACCATCATTTTCTTCTTTTCCCATAATGTTTTTAAAAGCTGTCTGCCTTTAGAGTCGTTAAAATTTGGGATCATGTGGTAAAGTGTCTACTCTATACCAGAAGACCAAAGTTTAGACTTATCCAAATTGATAGCATATCCAGATGACATAATACCTAGATATTGCTTAACCCTTTCCCAAACAAGCCCTGGTTTTCACGTGTCTGCAGTACAAGTCTTTTGAAAACACTGTGGGAAAAGGAGAAATTGCTCGTAACGAGCAATTTCTCCTTTTTCCACAGTGTTTTCTACCTCTCTGGAGAACTTTCTGTCATTTTCATAAAATTTAAAATTGTCGTCTGCAAACTCTTTCAATTTGGACCAGTCTAAAATTTATCGTTTGGGAAAGGGTTAAACATGGGAGTTGTTATTTTAACTCTTTACCACACAATCCTGAGTTTTAACTACCCTAAAGGAAAAGGCTTTAGAAAACACTATGGGAAAAGGAGAAAATACTGGTAACCAGTATTTTCCTGCTTTCCACACTGTTTTATGCCCTTTCACTCACAAATTCTATCATTTGAGCCACATTTTATTTGTCGTCTGCAACTACTCTGAAATAGACAAATCCCAAATTTTGTTGTTTGGTAAAGGGTTCACTCTCTACCAAACAAACTTTTAGACTAGTCCAAATTGAAAGAATTTGCAGAAGACAATTTAAAGGTGACCAAAATGACAAAATTTGTCTTTGATAGGGTAGAAAACATTGTGGGAAAAGGAGGAAATGCTAGTTATGTGTTTTCAAAAGCCTTTTTTGTCAGGGTCGTTAAAACTCAGGATTGTGTGGTAAAAGGTTAAAGAGTTAGCTAAGGATTGTTCTGAGAGGGGACAGTTAACCCTTAGAGTGGGGAATAAACCTATCAGACGTTTTCAAACTAGAAATATGACCCAAATAAGTGCAGTGTCGTCAAGGTTGTTTTGTCTATAGCGTTTCAGCAAAGCACTGGCCACAAAGGCAACTATAGTTGTGAAAGATGCTTTAAGGGTTATAGCACTCAAGACTTAAGCTCTCAAATAAATTTGAAAAAGTTGAAATCCAACTTGTGTGCATCATGATGGAACATAAATTTCTAATTAAAGGTCCAATAATGGCCAAAATAATGCAGGTGTTAAAATGCATTTAAATTTAAACCATACCATTTAAAAGTATGGAAAATATTATGAAGATGACAATCTGTTATTGCGTGGTTGATCCAAGTGTTAGTCACTGGCAGAAAAATGACTTTTAATATCAAGCAAAAAGTAATCAAAAGATAAAGTGACCTGGCATCTTTTAGCTAGTTTTGAAATTAATTTCTCTGCCAGTGACTATCACTTGGACTGACCTTAGATGTACAATGACAGATTGTCATCTTCACAATTATTTCCTTACTTTTAAATGATACGATTTAAATTTGAATGCATTTTAACACCCGCTTTGTTTACTTCTGGCAGCTATTGTTACTTTAAGTGAAACACCGTCCACAATCACTAACTTTGCAGAACACTTGAAAGTAGTGATGGTTTAGAAGAACACCTGTCACAATGTTTTCAACAGCCATCTGCAGCAGACATCAGAATATAATACACCGTATATACACTATCCACAGTCTTCTAGAGAAGTCCCTCAGTTCCTGTGGGTTTAAAACTGCATAGAAAGGTTCAGGAGTGACCCCCCCCCCCCCCCCCCCCCCACCTCCCATAGTGCATTCCAGTGAACTCATGGAGATCCTAAGACAATCCAACTGGTGCTTCATTTTGTACAGAAGATGTACAGATAAAAAAAAAATCAAGAAATAATTATTTTTATACCCCCGCAAAACGAATGTTTTTTATACCCCTGCAAAACGAATGTTTTCGGGGGTATGCTGGAATCAGCCTGTCTGTCCATCCGTCCGTGTGTCTGTCTGTGTACAAAATACTACTAATTTTGTGTCGCAAACTCCTCCTCCAGTTTTCTTTCAATTGTATTGAAACTTTGCACATACATTCATCATATATTGAAGGTTTGCAAGACGCAATTTTCAAGTGTCAACTCCTCCTGCTTCATGACTTATCTCCCCTTGAACTTGACACTTTTTTTTCTCTTAACATCCATCTCTGTATGAAATACTCGTAATTTTGTGCCGCGAACTCCCACAAAAGTTTTTCTTTCTCAGTTTTCTTTCAATTGTATTGAAACTTTGCACATACATTCATCATATATTGAAGGTTTGCAAGACGCAATTTTCAAGTGTCAACTCCTCCTGCTTCATGACTTATCTCCCCTTGAACTTGACACTTTTTTTTCTCTTAACATCCATCTCTGTATGAAATACTCGTAATTTTGTGCCGCGAACTCCCACAAAAGTTTTTCTGCAATTGTTTTAAAACTTTGCACATACATTAATCATATATTGAAGGTTTTTAAAATGCAATTTAAAGCCTTATGCATCCATTCTAAAACTCCTTCACATTGCAGTTTATATATAATTATGAAGATAGACACCATTATCTGTTCCTTACCAACATTTTTGATTAAATGAGTACATTCCTGAAAAAAAAACATTGGTCAATTACAGCTCTTGCGGGGGTATTAAGTCACATCCTGTGACAAGTTCTATTTTTGTAAAACTCGGTTTGATTTCACTTTATGTGTGTTTAACTCTACCAAGCGATGCAATTTTGGACTTAATCAAATGGAAAGCATTTGCAGACAACAAGTTAAATGTACCGATAGCTCACCTAATGATTTCTGACTGAAAGGGAAGAAAACATTATGGGAATAGGAGAAAATGCTGGTAACCACCATTTTCACCTTTTCCCTAAATATTTTTCAGAAGCCTTTTCTTTGTAGGTTGTTAAAACACGGGATTGTGTGGCAAAGAGATAGTTAGGTACACACACCAGTCCTGCCCAGTGAAGAAAATAAGCAGCAGTTGCTTCCCATATTTTATTGACTGATGTCTTGGAATCAGTGACTGTGTGTGATACTTGATATTTCATTCATACAGTAAACAGTGTGCTTTCATACAGTAAACAGTGTGCTCACCACAGGTATGGATCCTTCACATTTGGAATGCTTAATGAATAAATCAATGGACAGTTCCAAATAGAGAAACTGGTACATTTTTTTTTTTCAATTTTAAAGGTGTTCATTGTAAAAGTAAAAGACTGTCTGTATTTCAGATAGAAAAGATTTTTTGTGCTGTCTGATCTTGGAGTTACACTGTATTTGCAGAACACTTGATCATATTTACAGTAGTGTAAATTATATGTTTAAGGTTATGCTAATGAACTAGTGTGGGAGGGGTATTTTCTTTCCCTGCAAGATAACCCTTCTCCAAACAAATCAATGTTTTTACAGTCGTGAGGAGGAAGGCTTCTGAAAACTTTCTGGAAAAAGGAGAAAATGCAGTTAGCTAGAGTTAACCTTTTTTTCTTTTGCTCCTTCAAGGAGTACATTTTTCATATGAGCCACATTTAATTTGTCATGTCGAAGTGCTTTCAGTTTGTACAAATCTGAAAAAAAAAAAACCAACAAAATTTTAGACTGGTCCAAAATTTGAAAGCACTATACAGGTGACAATAAATATGGCTCAATGGATGGGTAAAAAGTGTTATGGAAAATAGAGAAAATGCTGGTTATCAGCATTTTCTCCTTTTTGTCATGTTTTCAAAACTCTCCTTTAAGGGTCATTAAAACATGGTATTATCTGGTAAAGATGTAAGAGAGAACTATGAAAAATAACATTCTGTTGCTTTGTTGCGGATGGGATGATATTAGCAATGTCTCACACCTCTGGCATGCTATGGGGTTCATGCAGCCATTTGTAATAGTAGGTATTTGTTACCTATTGTTACAGTGCAATCTGGTAATAAAGTGTTTTTTGTTTGCCAACAGTTTGGATGTAGATCGAAATACAGCTATGTAACAGGCTTTAATAGTTAATGTGGTAAGCTTTGACATTATTACTCAGGCAGCCTTTCATATTTCAGAATTTAGACAAGAGAAAACTTTGCTTGGAGGTATCAGCATTTTGTCAAACCTTGGATTGCCTAACCATTTACCATATAATTAAAGTGACACTTTCATTTTTTATTATTCTGTTTTTATCATTTCTCCTTATTTTATTATTTTTACTTTTTTCCTACTAATATTTAAATAATTAAGAAATTCTTCAATCCCAAAGAGAAGACATCCCTAATATTAGTAGGTAACACAACAATTTCTTGTGAATATGGATTTGTTCCAGGAAAAGCATGTACATAAAATACTATCAGTATGACTTTCTTGACATTTAAGCTGAATCTGTTTTTCGGCATAGCTGAATGCGCTGGCTTTTAACCTATTTCATGGTATAATGAAATGGAATGAGAAGATGGTGATGTGCTATTGGTAAAAAAATGTGTACATATTTATTCGGAGGGACCCTGTGCCATAAGAGTTCAAGTAGCTGTCACAGCAGTACGGATTGATGCATGGCTCTTAGATGAAGTTAAGCAATGCACACTGTTAGTTTAGTGCTTGGTTGGGTGACCAAATTATGATGTGATACTGAAGTGTGTCTGTACATTTTATAAAACTTTTTTTTTCTTTTTCAACAATGTTTAGGATTAACATGACTGTAATCTTGAAATTTATATTTCACTGCAGATTTCTCATGTCAAAAAAATGAAAAATAATGAGGAAAAAGAGGCGATAATTGCTGTCAAAGTTATTTTTTTTTTACTTTTTTTCTTCATTTTGAGCCACAGTATACTGAGAGTTGAAATTTCTTTTTCCTCTTATGCCATTGATCTTTTTTAATGATATTTCCTGTTCCAACAGTCCTTACAAATAGTCTTTTATATTCTATTATTATATGGCAATATTGAACCAACTCTTAATTCGTTGAATCATATTTGTAAATCCCTGTGCCATTTACTATGAGGTTATAACCAACGCACGAAAGTAAGGTCATTGAATATGCAAATGTCTTAGGTTTAACTTTGTCAAACAATACTTCATCGACAATAATGTGATATTTGTATACACTCACATGTCCAAATCAAGGACATAGAATGGGTTTTGTATAATTCAGAATAACTGTAATGTGAAAATTTAAAAAATGTTATATAAGTAGATTTAAGTGTCTTTTTATCACCTAAGATCCAAGCTTTTTAACCCAAAACATTGTGACATAAATCACTGTTACGCTATAGATTTATCTTGGCATGTTATGCACAGTGCAAGGTGCTCCATACGATCATTCAGTCAATCATTTGTCATCTAGAAATGCTTTGAAATTGGATAAGTCCAAATTTACATGGCTCTAAAATACTGTCTATGCCATAGTCCTACTAAGCTCATTTATGAGGTGTAGAATTCATAACCTAGAGGCTCCAGGTTGGTCCTCACTCAAGCACAGGGTTGTCCCTGGGTGAGACACTTCAGAGCTCCTAGTACTGGTGTAACCCAGGAAACACATTAATAAGAGAGCTGTCCATCTGGTATGATGAAATAATGTTGAAAATATCCTTGTTCGCAGAAGCTAGCAGCCATATAGAAATGAGCTGTGCTCCAGCAAAAGGGGTTTAATGCATCTCTGGGATGCTTTATACCAAGCAAGTTATCACATAATCATGGATCCTCAAAATCCATTTTGCCTAACAATGGACTGAATCATGAGGTAGACTGGTCCTTTGACATGGGGAAAAGTTAAAGATAGCAAAAAGTTTCGGCCTATGTCAGCCTGCACGGACTGTGCAGGCTGACGTGGTCAATACTTTTTGCAGATGCATCATGCCCCCTTTTCACAGAGTATGGCCCATTCACTGTAATATATTGATCACAAAAGTCAGTTCTCATTTTGCCACAACGTCTTCAATTTTAGTCTACAGTAAAACAAAACAGTCTTCATGTGGTGTAACAGGTTAATTTTATTTGTCATGTCTGAAGTTAGGTACCGTATATGTTTTTCAGACCCATTCATTGATGTAATTATTGAGAAACAATCCCGGCACAAATGACTGTCATCTTGTATTGACTGCCTTCATTACCAACATCATTTTATCTGTATGCCCGTTAACTAGATTTTTTCTTCTTCCCAACAACAAATCATACACAGTCTCTCCCTCTCTGAATTAAACTCATTGAGCTGCGGTAGCTCAGTCGGTAGCGTACAGGACTGAGAACAGGACGTTACTGGTTGGATCCCTGGCTCGGCCAATTTCTGTCCGAGGATTAATGATAGACATTGCAGCAGAATTCATTCCTCTCTCACTGCTGACCATTGTTTCAGCAATGGTTTTGTGGGAAAGCAGCCAGTGGCTTGGAAAGAAACTCCAGGAAAGTATGGATAGGTGCGCTCATGTCGCTGCCATGTAAGTGTAATATTGTTAAAAAACAGTGTTAAACACCATACAGTCAATCAATCTGAACTTTACTCTTTACCAGACAACAAAATTGTAGACTTGTCCAAATTCAAAGCTATTGCAGAGAACAAATAAAATTTGGTTCAAAAGGTGGAACTTACCTTTGACAAGGTAGAAAAGATTATGAGAAGAGATTTATTATGCCAGCAACCAGCATTTTCTCCTTTTCCACAATGTTCATGTTAAAACAAAGGATTGATTGGTAAAGGGTTTACCAAATACCCTAGAATATGAAATATTTATCTGCTCAAATTTCTGTATCTGTCTTGTTGGTCGTTGAATGTTAATGTTAGCTTTTTAAGTATTAACCCTTATCCTGCTAAATAGAAGAAATGATACTTTCAACCCAATAATATAAACCCAAATTTTCCTATTTCAAAGGTATTTTCGGGAGAAATATATTTCCTTATTGGACAGTGTAGATCCTAGATCAGACTGCACATTCTATGCAGTCTGATCTTGATCTGCGATGTCCCCAAAAGGTCAGTGAGTTGCGCTTAGCGGCCTAAGTATTAATATGAATATTTTATGTACTATTCAGCTGTGATGTTTTTGTGATATTGTTGAACTCCATCCATAAGTGTTTTTCAAGCTTTTCAAATGCCATGTGCAATTTTAGTTGACTTTTGCTGTCAATGTAGATGAAGATCAGGTTGCACAGAACATGTACACGTCTATACACTTCTGCCTGATATGTTTTGAGATTCATGTAGTCTAACAAAACAAGACTTGATATTGCAATGTTTTTGAGGGCCATTTTCAACAACCATCCTTAGCTAGTCTTTGGTAAAATTATAAAGTAAGGCATTTCTTTTTTTTTGGTGTAGCCAAGCAGAAATAGCATTACTCTGAAATTTAAAAAATTCTTTGAGGCTAAGACTAAGCTTGCAACATAGAATGGTTGGGGAATACAGTCTATTTTATTGATGAAAAAAGTCCATTTCCTTTTTATGGCTCCATAAGGGTAAACAATGAAATTAGTGTGACATGTGAACGATCTGTGTGGTTAATTCTGGACTATATTGATATTGTCACTTTGTCTAAATTGATTGGACTTGTGGACTCCTGTCATCTGTATACCAGAAGATTGACTGTTTGTTAGCTTGGCTGTTTCCAAAGAAAACATTGTGGTATTGTCATAACCCTGTCAACATCTGCCTTGTCTGCATTGTAAGAAAACCTTGTCATTTTCTCATATTGTCATTTTCTCATATCTCTGTTATTACTAAATAGATTTACTCCAAACTTGGGGTAATTGTTACATACCAAAAGGAGAACCTGTACCGTGATTCTTAAGATATTTTTACCTTTAAAGCCCTTGAACTGGCTTACGCTGTCAGTGTAGATTAGGATCGTACTGCACAGAACCTGCAGCCTGACCTTAGATCTGTACAGTCTGCCACTAATGTTACATGTCCTAATGAGAGAGTAAGAGAGAGAGTGCAAGCGCAAAATATAGAAAATGCAGGTGATATTGTTTAAATAAACGAGACCCCAAAAACATTTCATCGCACTCGATTTCGTCGCAGGTCCTAAACCACAAAACAGTCTTTTTTAACTTTTTGCACCCCATCACCTCTGCACTCGCACCTCTCTACATATGCACACACCCCACCAATGCAAACACCAAAAACGGACCGATTGACTGACTGACTGCCCGTTGCCTCGGTTTTCTCGGTTGTCTGAATGACTCGGTTGTCTGATTTTCCCGGTTTTCTCGGTTTAGCCAAGGCGATTTAGAGAGCGAATCAGAGAAGATTTAAGATTTAGTGGGCAAATGAGGCGATTTAGAGGGCGAATCGATAACAACAGAAACAAAAAGAAAAAGAGGGAGACAAATGAAAAAAGAAAAAAAAGAAAAAAAAAGAAAATTTAAACGCAAAAAAAATTTTAATTTAAGTAATTTTTTCCGTATATTAAAAAGAGTTTAAAAATGGGGAGTATTAATGAAATCAGCAATGAAGAAAATCCTATATCTAAATCTATACATTTAAAAGATTTAGGTCTTAGGTCTTTTACTAATTTTCCATATTACCTTGCTGTTGAAAATACATTCGACAGTAATTTAATTAGTGATATTAGAAATGTTTCATATATCGAAAATTCAAACGGTTTAATGACACTTAAACCAATGCTTGATATACCTTTCATCTTTGATGATATATACATAATTTCTTACGTCTATCGTGATGATGTTAAAAAAAGTAATCGAGGAGGTATTACACTTAAAGGAAATAGTAAAAGTGGAAATTATGAAGATGTTAAAGGAATAGCAAAAATATATTTAGATATAGCTAAAACCGGTGCTGAAAATGCTTTTAGTACCAGTTGCAATGATTCAAGAATTTTTACAACAGCAGAATACTATGCAAAAAGTAAAAGTGATTTATTAAAAATTATGGGTATGATAGATGAAGATGGAGAAATTTTAAAAAGATCTCAAAGTTGGAATGAAAAAGAAGGAGAAGAACCTGTCGGCGTTGTAGGAATCAAGGTAAGTACTTCTGATATTCCTTTTAATACTGTTAACAACAATTTTGATAGATTAAATGAAATTTTAAAAGTTTCAGGTTTTGTAATTGGAAAATGTGATATTACATTTGATCAAGCAGGCACACTTGATGTTCCCGCTTTGTATGAAGCATTTTTAAACAATGGTAACACAAGAGAAGAATATGAAAGAAAAAGAAGTTGGGAAGAACAAGACGATGATGATGATGTTGATGTTGATGATGTTGATGATGATGTAGAAGTTTGTGAAAAAGATATTTTAATAAATTTAAAAAATGAACAAAAAAGATCTGGACGTAACATTTTAAAATATATCACGTTTTTCAAAGATCAAGCTATACGGTGTAAGTACTACAACAAGATAGTTTCAAACTTCGAAGCAGGTAATACTCAAAAGAAAATGGGTGTACACCTGGCAGAATATGCTTTCAATCATAAAAGTCCATATTTACAAAAAGTTTTTAATCATCCTGATGTGATAGAGCATGGATTAACACGTTTTGAACTTTCTTTTTGTCCTTCCTTAAAAGAAAAGGTAGACCCAAAAAGATTAATTATTAGAGAGTTAAACAAGACTTTTAAATTAGAAATTTTTCACAGTCAACCAAAAATTAAGCAATTTGAAAAGTTGAGAGATGCAATCGCTAAAACCTGTTTAATTTGTGATAAAACAGAAAAAACAATATGCATGGTATGGTATGGTTCAAGTCTAACACATAGGATTGCCTGTGTAAATTATGTTGTAAAAAAATTCATATTCTACATTGACATGAACAACCTTTACGGTGATGCAATGAGCGATAAGATGCCATTTGAGATTGAGAGGAAACTTAGAAAAGATGAATTAAACAAATGGCAAAATTTTTCATGTGCTTTAGTGTGTGATTTAGAGTTACCAAGAGAAAAGAAAGAATATTTTAAAGATTATCCTCCTTGTCCGGAACATTTGACAATAAACGGAGTTCAAAAGCTTG
The DNA here is from genome assembly GCA_945859785.2 of Tridacna gigas. Lineage (NCBI taxonomy): Eukaryota > Metazoa > Mollusca > Bivalvia > Cardiida > Cardiidae > Tridacna > Tridacna gigas. The sequence goes on from OX244028.2 coordinate 26,050,263, forward strand.
TTACAAATTTAAGAAACAAAAAAGAATATTTAGTGTATAGCGAATTGTTAAAGTATTACGTAAAGCTTGGAGTAAAGATTACAAAGATACACAGAGGATATGTTTTTAAAGTATCTAAATGGCTTGAACCATATATTACAAACAATACAAAGAAACGAGGAGAGGTAAAGGAGATCTCTAAACAGAATTTTTTTAAGCTTTCAATTAATGCTATTTATGGAAAGTTTATAGAAAACCCACGTAAGCGTTCAAATGTTGAAATAGTCAATACAGAAAAAAGAGCCGAGAAACTTTTAAAAAGTCCAGAGTATACAGGATTTAAAATATTCAGTCCAGATTTGGTAAGTGTGACAAAAAAGAAAACCGTGGTTAAAGCTAACAAACCTATATATATTGGGTTTTGTGTTTTAGAGTTAGCAAAATTAAAGATGTATCAGTTGTATTATGACTATCTTAAACCGAAATTTGGAGATCGTGTAAAACTGTTGTATACTGATACAGACAGCTTGATATTGGATATACAGAGTGATGATATTTATGAAGAGATGAAAGAAGATGTTAATGTATGTTTTGATACATGGAAATATCCGGAAAATCATCCACTTCATTCAATGACAAACAAAAACAGATTGGGATTTTTTAAAGATGAGACAAAGGGAAAGCCAATAAAAGATTATGCTGCTACCTGTGCAAAGTCATATGCTTATAGAGTCGAAGACAAAGGTGTGTTAAAAGAAAACTTAAAAATTAAAGGTGTGGTTGAATGTTGTATTGAAAAAGATATAGAGTTTGAGGATTATCTAAAATGTATATTTGAACAAGAGGAGAAGCATGTTAAATTTTTAGGATTTAAAAGTTCAAGTCATCAAGTGTATACAGAAAAGTTTGAGAAGATAGCATTAAATCCAATGCAAGATGTGAGACATGTTTTAGAAGATGGAATTAATACGGTGCCGATAGGTTACTTCTCAGATGAAGAAAATTAAAAAAAAAATATTTTAAGAAAAAAAAATTTAAAAAAAAATGTCTAGTAAAATAGAAATATTAAGTCACGAGTTTTTAAAAGAAATCTTCAACCAAAAAGAAGACCTGGTACAATCTGCAGTAATAGAACGAGCAGTTAAAGTTTTAAAAAGGAAAGTTTACGAAAGGTTCAACCAGGATATTTTTAATTTGGTGGTAAATGGGAGTACCATGTATCACTTGAATAAAGAAAGAAAAAATATTTATGAAATGCCAGAAGAAGAAGTCAGAGCATTATTTAATACCTGTTTAATTCACAGTATCGCAAGTTTTGGAGCAAACTATTTAATCGGGGGAGAGCCTCTAGTTTTGGTTTAAATGTAGATATATATGAAAATATATATACATTATTTTTGTTTAATAATATCTTAATTCACCAAATGTATAATTTTTAAAACAAGTGTCGGAACGCGTATCATCAATATAGTAAAAAAAATGTAATGATGAACGTTCAGAAAAAGCCAACCGTATTTTTTTGTTTGGTATGTCTATCCATATTCTTACAACCTCCGGATAAAATATACTGCTAGTTCTATAACAACGATTTCTTTTTTCTTTTTCATCATATATTACAACAGGTGGTGCATGACGATAAACTATATCTTCTTGTTTTAATGCTTTAGCAATTTTTGTAATAATATATCTTTCATTAAAACATCTTTCAATATTTTGTTTTTCATCAATAGATTTTTTATACCAGGTAAAAGGTCGTATATAGTAGAATCTTTCTTTGTCATCTAATCTAATAATTTTAAATCTGTTCTTTTCTTTGTCGTAACAATTGTATTTTTGTTTCTCCTTTTCAATTTCCGTTTTAAGTTTCTTTTCAAAATGTTTCATATATTCTTCATTGTTGATTTCATTAATACTCCCCATTTTTAATCTCTTTTTAATATACGGAAAAAATTACTTAAATCAAAATTTTTTTTGCGTTTAAATTTGTTAAATGTATATATACAAGAATATATATATATACATTTGTTTAATAATATTTTAGTTCATCAAATGTGAAAGTTTTAAAAGAAATTTTATAATCTTCTTCTTCATCTGTTTCATCTAGTAGTTGTTCATATGCATCTATCAATTGTTCTTCTTGGGTGTTACTAAATATTCACGAAATCTATTCGTTTCTTTGTCGTAACAATTGTAATTTTGTTTGTCTTCTTTCTCTTGTTTAACTAATTTTTTAAACGTTTTTAAATCTTTTTTTTGACTGTACATATTTACATGTTCTTCTGTATCTGACCAATCAATTCCAAATAGTACATTATCATCTCTATAACAACAATATATACAATCACCATCACATCCCCAATTTTCCTCATCCATTGTTAAACTCTGTGTTCTTCCGTTTTCTATTTCCATTTTTATTAATACAAGAAAAAAAAAATTAAAATTCAAAAATTTTTTTTTGTATTGGTACAGTTGCATGTGTGGAATGCGGATGCGGTGCGCTTAGCGATTAGAGAGTAAGAGAGAGAGTGCAAGCGCAAAATATAGAAAATGCAGGTGATATTGTTTAAATAAGGCCCCCTCTTTTTTCATTTGTCTCCCTCTTTTTCTTTTTGTTTCTGTTGTTATCGATTCGCCCTCTAAATCGCCTCATTTGCCCACTAAATCTTAAATCTTCTCTGATTCGCTCTCTAAATCGCCTTGGCTAAACCGAGAAAACCGGGAAAATCAGACAACCGAGTCATTCAGACAACCGAGAAAACCGAGGCAACGGGCAGTCAGTCAGTCAATCGGTCCGTTTTTGGTGTTTGCATTGGTGGGGTGTGTGCATATGTAGAGAGGTGCGAGTGCAGAGGTGATGGGGTGCAAAAAGTTAAAAAAGACTGTTTTGTGGTTTAGGACCTGCGACGAAATCGAGTGCGATGAAATGTTTTTGGGGTCTCGTTTATTTAAACAATATCACCTGCATTTTCTATATTTTGCGCTTGCACTCTCTCTCTTACTCTCTCTAATGGAAACAACCTTGAAATAGCTGTATTTTGGGCTGTTTGCCCTTAGACCCTTTACCAAACAGTTCCGTGTTTTCACGTCCCTGAGGAAGAGGCCTTTTGAAAACATTGTGGGAAAAGGAGAAATTGCTGGTACCCAGCATTTTCTCTTTTTCCCACAATGTTTTCTACCCTGTCAAAAAACCTTAAGTTCATTTGTACCACTTTCAAATTTGTTGTCTGCTGATGCTTTCAATTTGCAAGGGGCTAAAATTTGTCATTTGGAAAAAGGTTAAATAAAAGGTCCAAAAATTGATTCAGTCCTTTAAAGGTTATATGGTTTTACTTTATTGCTGCTTTCAACAGTATTTCAGACAAACCACTAAGACAGCTCACCAATTAATCTGGCCTAAAAAAAGCAAATGAGCCATGCTCAGTGAAAAGGGGGCTTAATGCATCTGTGAAAAGTATCCACCCAGGTCAGCCTGTGCATTCCAGGCAGGCTGACCTTGTTCGAAGCTTTTCGCTTTTGGTCAATTTTCTGTATGTCCAAGGACCAGTCTACCTCATGATTCAGTAAGTTGTTAAAAAAATTGGCCATTATGGATCCATAGTTATGGCTTGGTTGGTACAGTGCATCATAGAGATGCATGAAGCCCCCTTTTGCCCGAGCACCACTCAAATGGTTATTTCAGCCATTTTGATTAGCTTACATGCAACAATATGGCAACCATGGTTAGACTATATGAGTCTTGTCATTATCTACACTGTCAGGAAAACTATCTAGATAGTTCCTTTGAATCTCAAGGGTCAATGATAAATTTGGAATAAAGTATGGTTGATCTGTTCAGTTATTTCCAGGTGTACAGTTCATGCATTATGAATGATTTCAGGTTTTATTCAACTCTTTACGCCAAGCTTGGTAGCCCAATCCATTACCCTTAGGCTGCTAATGGCCATTCACTGACTCTTTGCAGACAGCATAGATCAAGATCAGACTGCACAGAACATACAGTCTGATCTTGGATCTACACTGTCTGATAAAGAAATATTTGTCCTCCAAAAATACCTTTGAAGTAGGAAAATTTGGGTATTTACAGTAACTATTGGCTTGAAAATTCCATTTCACTTATTTAGCAGTATATTAGGGCTAAAGGACTTGAAACCAAGTCGTCATTGATGGCAGGATTCATTACTATATCACTGCTGATCATTGTCTCTATGATGTTGTTTTGAAAAGCAGCTAGTGGCTTGGAAAAAATATTGTACCAGGTACTGGTGAAAGAAACTCCAGGAAAGCATGGATAGGTGTACTGGTTGCCAGGATATACGAGGGACACTTTTTAAGTTCGTAGAGTAGGGCGGTCTTTTTAAAACCGCTTGAAATATCAAAATTTTATTTATCTAAGACCTTCGAAATATGCCCCGTCTGCCTCCACACACATTTTACACCGATCTACCCATTTCCGGAACGCCGCCCGGTAGTCCTCTTTAGGTATATGTTGCAGACACTGGTAGACCACACTGCCTATACCACAACGGGATTCAAAACGGTGCCCTGCCAGCATTTCCTTTAGTCTTGGGAACAACCAAAAGTCACAGGGGGACAGGTCAGGGCTGTATGGGGGATGATCTAAGACATCGAGCCCAGATTCTTTCAGATATTCCTGTACCGTAGCGGATTTATGGGCCGGTGCGTTATCATGGAGTAATTTGATGCCGCGGACACCGGTGCGCAGTCTGCGTTTCTGATAGAAATCAACAAGTTGAGTAAGAACGCTTTCTCTGTAAAACTTTCCAGTGACAGAACTACCTTTCGGGACTGGAATTTGAAGGACTGGACCTTTCGAATCAAAGAATATCGCATACAACATGCAATTTGATGTTTTGCAACGGCGCGCAATGACAGGTCTGTTGCCCTCAGATGAAACCCAAACCTTATTTTTAGCCTTAGAATCGGGTTGAAAATGATAGATCCAGGTTTCATCACCTGTAACTATCTCTTCCAAACGACGTGGGTCACATTTATCATATTTTTCTATAACTTGTGATGCAAGTCTAACCCGACTTTGTTTCTGCTCGTCAGTGAGCAAATGGGGCACCCAGCGCGCGCAGATCTTACGTAGCCCAAGTCGTTCACGTAAGATCTTCAAAACACTTGACGAATGAATGCCACTTAATTCTTCTATCTCTTGCACAGTATAACGTGCGTCTTCCTCAATTAACGTTTTCACAGTAGCAACGTTCTTTTCCGTCAAAAAGGAAACCGGCCTACCCACCCGAGGGTCATTTTCAATTGACTCCCGACCATCATTAAAACGACGTACCCACTTGCAAACTGTAGCATATTTTAAAGCACCATTCCCATAAACTTTTTGCAAATCAGCATGAATTTCTGTTGGTGGAAACCCGAGCTGTGCTCGAATCTTACAATATACCCTCTGTTCAGAGATTTTTCCATCCATATTGAACGCTATATTTTACTATAGTGTATAAAACCACGTGTTGAAAATACCCAGCGCAGCGCGCACGTGGACCTCGTGTGCCGCATACCGTGACACCGTTCGAGAGAGGAATGATTATGAAAGTTCTGTGTAAAAAATCGTGCAACTTCATAATCGCGTTAAAAAGTTAAAGGCTTACTCTACGAACTTAAAAAGTGTCCCTCGTAACATGATATAACCAAAAACAATGTCGACAACAGCTTATAAAACCATACAAATAAAAAAATCAGCAGTTTACCCTCTAAAACCATAGAAATATTTCAAAACTGTCATAGCACTCCTGTTTGATATGGTTACTCAACATGAAAAATTAAGTAAGCTTGAACTTTAAATGCTAAATGACAAAACTTTAGACATGTCCAGATTTGAAAGCTTTTGCAGATGACAAGTTGAATGTGGTTCAACGGATTGGATTTCTCTTTGAAAGGATAGAAAACACTGTAAGAAAAGGAGAAAATGCTGGTTACCAGCATTGTCTTCTTTTTCCGCAGTGCTTTCAAAAGCCATTTTCCTCAGGGTTGTTAAAACAGCTCAGGTAGATCAGTCTTTAGCATACAGAAATTGAGAACAGAAGGTCACTGATTAGATCCACGGCTCAGCTAATTTCTTTCCAAGGACTGATGATTGTCATTGCGACAGGATTCATTCCTCTCTTACTACTGACCATTTTTTCGACAATGGTTATTTTGGAAAGCAGCCAGTGGTTTGGAAAGAATATTTTGCAGATTACTGGCAAAAGAAACTCCAGGAAAGCATGGATAGGTGCACTGGCTGCAACGACAATATTTCAGATGTTTGTCCTGTTTGAACAGTCTGATAACATTAATTCATTAACTCACATTTAATTTGTTGGCTGTAATTGCTTTCAGTTGGAACAAGCCTAAAATTTTGTTATCTGGTCAAGATTGATGAGTTCGCATTTTATTTAACGTCGCCACTGGTTACCCATATGGGCGACGCCCCCTGAAGACTGTTATTGTTGTTACGGGGGATAGTGTAAGATACAGGACAAAACCCATCCTAAGTTACGCCTGGTTCTTTAATGTGCTCGGTGTATAGCACCATCACACTGGACCTCAGTTTAACATCTCATCCGAAACGCTATTAGTTATTTTAGATGGCCAGCAGTGGGGCTAGAACCCACACCCTCAAGTGACCGAAGACTTGAGATGTTTACAAGTCCTATGCTCTACCACTTGAGCTATACGGGCTGGTCCATCTGGTCAAGAGTTAACTATCACACCTAAGGCTGGAGCTTAAAATCAGTGAAGTAGATGGGATTGCCTGAAGGTTGAACTTGATTTTCTCAATCTTAACCCTTTACCACACAATCCCAGATTTATTGACTTTGAGAGAGAAGTTTTTCCAAAACATTGTGGGAAAAGGAGAAATTGCTGATAAAAAGCATTTTTTTCTTTTTCACACAATGTTTACTACCCTATCAAAAACAGAAATCATCATTTGAGCTACATGCAAGTTGTTGTCTGCAAGTGCTTTCAGTTTGGTTGAGTGCAAAATTTTGTCTTTGGTAAAGGCTTAGAAAAGAAGCAAAATTTACCCCTGGAGGCAAAAGGTTATCGAAGAAAATGATTAAGTATAAATCGAGGGCTGTCAGAATTAATCTACGTCAATCTGAGAACTTCCAGTTTGCTTACGTTGATTCCAATATCAGAAAGGTTTCATTACCAAATTGGATTTGGTTTTCAGCTTTGATATTAACTGTTTCACAGATGAAAAATATTTGGACTTGTCCAAATTCAAAAGCATTTTGAGACTACAGATTCAATGTAAATTAAAAGGACAGAAAACATTGTGGAAAATGCAGACAATGTCTTTTACCAAGATTTCTTCCATTTTCCACAATATTTTTATCTTTTTTTCCTCAGGGTCTTGTTTGTAGAGGAAACAAATTCTGTAATGAGATCTCACCTTTTGCATTGCTATCCTTTTAACCCTTTCCCAAATGACAAATTTTGGACTGGTCCAAATTGCAAGAGTTTGCAGACAACAATTTTAAATTTGATGAAAATGGCAGAAAGGTCTCAAAAAGGGTAGAAAACACTGTGGGAAAAGGAGAAATTGCTCGTTATGAGTGTTTTCAAAAGACTGGCACTGCAGACACATGAAAACCAGGGCTTGTTTGGGAAAGGGTTAAAGTAACAATAACTCCAAAAGTAAACAAAGTGGGTGTTAAAATGCAATTAGATTTAAATCATACCATTTTAAAGTATGAAAATTACTGTGAAGATGACAAACTGTTATTGTGCAGTCATTCCAAGACTTAGTCACTGGCAGAGAAATTAATTTTAAAACTAGGTTAAAAGTTGCCAGGTCAGTCTATCTTTTGTTTACTTTTTGCCTGATTTTAAATTCTTTTTTCTGCCAGCGACTAACACCTGGACCGACCATACAGTAACAGATTCCTGTGCTGTTGACAGCTTTAACCCTTTACCAAACAATCCCAGGTTTTCACGACCCTGAGAAAGAAGCCTTTTGAAAACATCGTAGGAAAAGGAGAAAATACTGGTAACCAGCATTTTCTCCTTTTCCCACAATGTTTTTTACCCTTCCCAAAACAAGTTTCAATATTTGAGTCACATTAATTTTGTTGTCTGCAAATGCTTTCAGTTTGGAAGAGTCTACAGTTTTGTCGTTTGGTAAAGAGTTTAAAAACATTGTTGAAAAAGGAGCAGTGACAAGGGATTTTTCTTTTTCCTCCTTTCCCAACATTTTGTACAGTGTGATATACATGTACCTTGTCTGCAAAAGTAAAACAGACGGACAGAACATTTTATTGATAGACTTTTACAAAGTACATCGTCATCCAAAAAAAAAAAAACCAGTTTGTACATAATTATTATAATAATGCAAAAACAAGTTTGATTTTACTTTTTATCCCTTATGAAAGAAATGTTGGAGTAATCTGATCTTCATCAACACATATCAGAAAAGCCATACTGAATTAATCCTCTACCAAATGATAAAATTTTCTAATTAAAAGTGTTTTGCAGAAGACAAATGTAGCCCAGATGATAATTTCTGTCTTTGGTAGGGTAGAAAACAATGCAAGACAATGAGAAAACGCTGGTTACCAGCATTTTCTCCTTTTCCCACAGTGTTTCGGAAAAACTTCTCTCTCTGAGTTGTTAAAACTCAGGATTGTGTGGTAAAGTGTGAAAATCAAGTTCAGCATTCTCCTATTCTCCTTTTCCCACAATGTTTTCAAAAGCCTTCTCTTTCAGGTCGGATTGTGTGGTAAAGAGTTAATTATAAGGCCAAATATGCAAAACCATACATGCACATATAGGAATTTCTATGAGTAAAACCAGACTCTGAATGTACTATAAAATGACGCTACACATGGTGTCACATTGTGCTTATTTCAAATGGATGTAAGACAAGAAAATCCAGATAGGAAAATCTGTTCTGGGTATATTTCACAGTAAACAAAGGAGGTTATATGATAAATGAATGTCTCCCAGAACACTGTGCCCAGCTGTACACACTGTATATCCTTCTTCAAGATGTGATAATTTGAGGACATTACTTCGTATTGAAGGCATTAGGTGCTCAAATTACAAAATATGTGCATTAAAGAAAAGGAAAAATTATGTGGGAAAAAGGAGAGAATGTTGGTTTCCAACATTTTCTCCTTTTCCCACAATGTTTTCTAAGTCTTCTTTCATGGGATCATTAAAACTTGGGATTTTGGGGGAAAGAGGGGTGGGGATTTCATGGCCTTTTCATACAGTTTACAGCTGATTATAACAGACAGTTAGATGTGTTTTTCTATGTCAGTTGCAAGGAATATGGCAGAGGAAGAATTGTTGTTTTTGCCTCGGCAGTCTCTGTTTATATTTTGTGGTGCAGTTTTTCCACAGAATTTCATGTTTTGAGGAAAAAACAAAAGTGCATTATCCTTTTACCCTTTACAACATAATTCCAAGTTTTAATGGAGCTGAAGAATGAAGGCTTTTGGAAAAATTGTGGGAAAAGTAGAAAATGCTGGTTACCAGCATTTTGCTCCTTTTCCCATAATCTTTTCTACTCTTTCAGATAAAAGTCCCATCCTTCGTGCTACATTTACTCTTTACAACACGACAAATTTTTCGATGTGTTTAACTTCAAAGCATATGCACTGAAATCTATTTTAACCCTTTCCCAAACAACAAATTTTAACCACTTCCAAATTGAAAGCATCTGTATACGACAAATTTGAAAGTGGTATAAATGAACTTAAGATTTTTTGATAGGGTAGAAAACATTGTGGGAAAAGGAGAAAATGCAGGTTACCGGCATTTTCTCCTTTTCCCACGATGTTTACAAAAGGCCCCTTCCTCAGGGACGTGAAAACACGGGATTGTTTGGTAAAGGGTTAAACGCAAGTGCAGCATAGCATTGGTGGTGCGGTGCTCTTGTGTAAATAAGCAGATTTATGCTTGTTAGTAGCATTTTCTCTTTTTCCACAAAAATTGAAAATGGTTCTCCCTAAGGGTACTTAGATCACACAACCTTTGGTACAGGACAAAACAGCATGGTAATGAAACATCAAAGTTTCGACTTTGAAGACACAGAATCATACAAGTGGAAGGGTTCCCCTGCAGTCTAATTTCCAATATCCGGCCAATTTGCCCCACATCATTGTTTGATTGATTATCAGTTTATTGGATGATACTGAAACTGTTTGCAGCCTATAATTCACTTTAACTCTTTACCAAATGACAAAAATTTTAGGCTGTTCTAAATTTAAAGCATTTGCAGACAACAAATTTAATGGTGGCCCAAATGATGAAGTTTGTCTTTGAAAGGCTGAGGGTATAAAACATCGTGGGAAGGGAGAAAATGCTGGTTACCAGCATTTTCTCCTTGTCCCAGAATGTTTTCGAAAGCCTCCTTGTTCAAGGCTTTTTGAAAGTCGTGATTATGTGGTAAAGGGTTAAGCCTTTACTACACAGTCCTGAGTTTTAATGACCCTGAGGAAATGGCCTTTTGAAAACCTTGTGGAAAAGGAGAAAATGTTGGTAACCAGCATTTTCTTCTATTCCCACAAGGTTTTCTTCACTTTTACAGACAATTAAAATCATTTTCAGCTACATTTGTCATCCGCTGCAAATGCCTTCATTTTGAAGAAGTCTAAAATGTTATTGTGTGATAGAGAGTTAAACAGTTCCTTTATCCTATGTGATACAAAATGAAATAAACTCTGTGGTGCAAAATAGCTATCCCTCTATCAAATGGTCCAGAAAATATTGTTGGAAAAAGGAGACAATGCTGATAACCAGCATTTTCTCCATTTCCCACAGTGTTCTGTTCCTTTCCTGAGATAAATTTTCTCATTTGAGCCACTTTTCATCATCTGCAGATGCTTTCAATATGTGTAAGTTTATAGTTAACCCTTTACCACACAATCCGTACTTGTAATGACCCTGAGGAAGAATCCTTATGAAAACACTGTGGGAAAAGGAGAAAATGCTAGTAACCAGCATTTTCCCCTTTTCCCACAATGTTTTCTACTCTGTCAAGGACAAATTTTGTCATTTGAGCCACCTTTCAATTTGGACCAGTCTAAATTATTGTCGTTTGGTAAAGGGTTAAGTCCTCCTGATAAAGAGTTAGATTGGTTTGTCTTTTTTTTTTCCTACAATGTCTGAAACTTGATTCTAGAGTATGACCCCAAACAAAGCCTCTGTCTTTTCCATGGAATTGTGTTTTTAGTCGTAGATATTTTGTAAAAGTATTGTACGGTATTTGTTTTTGTAACATGAGAGTAAGAAGGAACTGCTGATCAGCCTGTTGGAGGGGAAAGGAAACTGGTGTGTGAATGATCTAATTGGTTTTGTTATAATTATAGTCGATATAATCAATTTTGTAATGGATGCTGATTATCATGTATTGATTTTATGGTGAACTTACTATTATGATAACAGTCCAACCTGTTTTGAGCAACCAACCAAGGGACACTCAAAAAATGCTTACTTAAGACAGGTGCTTGTTTAATACAGGTACATTTCAGCATACATTCCCTCTTGGAACTCTGATATAATTATGCTTGCTTGATACATGTACAGGTTGCTTGCATAATCCTTAACCTGCTAAATAAGTGAAATGAAAATTTCAAACCTGTTGTAAAAATCCAAATTTTGCTCTATCAAAGGTATTTTTGAGGGAAAAAAATCTTCTTATCAGGCAGTGTAGAACCAGGATCAGACTGCATGTTCTTTACAGTCTGATCTTGATCTACACTGTCTGCAAAAGGTCATTGAGTTGCGCTTAGCACCCTAAGTGTTAATAGAGGTGGCTAACCAAGGTTTTACTGTAGAATGTGTAGTATTTTAAAACTACTATTTACTTAGACATGTAGCATGCCAATTTAGCTACTATTGCAGACACGATGGGTCAAGATCAGACAGAACAGTACATGCCGTCTGATCTGGGATCCATGCAGTGTCATAATTTGGGACATATTCATGCTGAAACGGCTTTGATACTTCAATATACCAGTCCTTATCTCTTAACCCTTTACCACAAAACAAAATTTTAGACCAGTCCAAATTGAAAGCTTTTGCAGATGACTGATAAAATGGGGCACAAACAACAGTATGTGTCTTTGAAATCATTGAAAGCATTGTGGGAAAAGAAGAAAATGCTGGTGACCAGCATTTTCTTCTTTTCCCACAATGTTTTCAAAAGTCTTCTTCTTCAGGGTCGTTAAAACTCGGGATTGTGTGGTAAAGAGTTAATTCTTTCAATACAGAGAAGTCTATAACACCATCCTCTGGTAAAGAGCAAAGCATTATGTATTAATTCCTTTGTCTGTCTTCTTTCCTTGCAGAACAATGGGATATCTACAGATTAAACCATTGTTTGGGTCATTTTCAACAAATGGAATGTGTCTGCAGCAGAAGGTGGTGGCATTTCAATGATTATTGACGAAGAGAGCACAGTATGACATTCCAGGCATTTCTTTGTTATTAGATTTCCACAGAAAAAGTGTCACATGACAAAGATGTATGAAGTAATAGCTCTGAATATTTGGCTGAATTAAACTTCAGGCCATTCATGTACAATGAGATAATCGTAGAAACAGAGTTGTGAATTTTTACCAGAGGAGAGATTGATTTCAAAAGTGAAATTATTGTATTTAATCAGGCACAGAAAGTGGCTAGATGGCATGTGGTAGTAAAATTTGAGAATTTATGGCACATGAAGTGGAGGATGAGTTGTGAAATGAAAAAGCTACTTGTGCTGTACAGCAAAATGGAACTCTACTCTTTTCACACAGCAAGTGGGGAAAAATAGGGATAAATCATGTGGAATAAACAGAAATAGGAGATTGCAAGATAGATATGGACACCTCGGAGAAAAGTGGTGATGAATTATGAGCTAGCATGGTGTTAGTGAGTATGGTTCACCACACATTGATATAAAACTGGCCCTATATCCTTGAAGCACTAATTGTGTGAAAGCCTGGAAGTAGGTTAATTAACGTCAACTGTTGAATAGTTCATTAGATCTTAATTAGATAGTAAGGATGGAGTGCTCTGTGTAGAAAATGATGGAACTTTAAAGAGAATTCAGAAGATGACAACCAGCTGAGAAACTCATGATTTTAATTGCAGGGCACTTTCTGTCTGGTATGTCACTTGATTATGGTACATTGACACGAGAAGTAATGACATGCCATGTATTGGACCTTAGGACTGCAAGACTTGAAATACTTGTTTGAATGACAATTTTTATAAAGGTTAATGAAGAAGATAAATGGATACCGTATTAATCCAGTTAAATCAATACAATTAATCCAGTTACAAACAGGTTATTAACATACCTGTAGCTATGGCATCTATTGTCATGGAAACCAGTTTTGTGATCAAGATGATTTTTCTAGTGTTTATATTCATCATTACAATTTCAACAAATGTGATAACATTGTGTGTTATGTGGTGTACAGATTATTTACGTAATATAAACAGGGTCTATCTATATTCCATGACAATATCTGACCTTTGCATTGGTATTTTTATATTTCCATTTGCACTTTACTGTTCAATAGTGTACAAGCTGGAAATTTCAGTGATCAATCCAAAACTATGTCACTTCCAGGCATATATGACAGTTGTATTCTTTTTGTCGGGATTGTATGCATTATCATGGATGAATGTAGATCATTATGTTGCCGTGCGTAAACCCGAGCGGTACAAGGTCATGATGTCCCCGCCAAGATCACTATGCTGGATACTTTTTGCATGGATTGCTGCTGTCAGTTTCTGCTGCCCACCATTACTCAATTTCAATGACTATAAATATTATTCTGAGGTTTACATTTGTACAATTAATGTTGCGTCTGTGACTCCATACTTTATCACTGCAAGTGTGCTTGCCCTGCTTCCAGCATTCTTCTCCATTTTAGTTACAGACATTTATCTATTTACGCATGGTTTCCGAAAGAAACAAAAGATGTATGAGGCAGTGATGCTTGATGTATCGTCTCGTCCCAGAAATTACCAGATGAATTTTCTTGTGACAATTATATTTATAGTTACATGGTTACCATGGTGCATTCTTAGACTGTACAGTTTCTATGAAAAAACTATTCCACAGGAATTACATTTTTACACATTTTGGCTAGCAATGGGAAATGGATTCTACAAATTTTTTGTGTATGCTACGATGAGTATTGAATATCGGAGAGGGCTAAGAGAACTTTTCCAGTCCTGTTGTAAATGTTTTCCTTGTGGTTGCTGTGATAGATTCTTGCCTCGACCAAATACTGCCGTAAATTTTATGACAACCCGTCTAGTCACAAAACCCTCAACAAGTGGTCCTGCTCCTGTCTCCTTGTAAACCTTCATGATTGTGATACTCACTCTGTCTGTAAAGCAAACCTTTTATTTCATACTTAACTGTTTACCAAACAACAAATTTCAGACTCATCCAAATTAAAAGCACTGGCACACAACAAATGTGAAAGTGAATTTTGCTTTTGGTAGGGTAGAAAACATTGTGGAAAAAGGAGAAAATGCTGGTTAGCAGCACTTTCTCCTTTTCCCACAATGGTTTCAAAAGCTGTCTTTCTCTGAGAGTCATTAAGCCATGATTGTGTGGTAAAGGGTTAAACTCTTTCACTACCAAATATATATAGTACATCCATGTGCAGTCTGATTTTGGATCTACACTTTCGCCATTTAGTAAAATGTTGTGGCCAAAACAGTATATTTAGGGGTTTTTCCCCCACTGAAAGAACTCATTTTTAGTTCAGCTGTTTTCGAAGAAGAAGTTGAGGTACTGTCATAGCCCTGTCGATGCCTGCATCTGCATCTTCATTTGCCTTATCATGTAAAAACTTTGACATTTTAATATCTCTGTCATTACGGAAGATAGTTATTTCAATCTTGGACTACTTGTTAACTATTAAAAGGGGAACTCATACAACAAGGGCAAGTATCCATCAAAATATTTTTGACACTATTATGCCTGCCCCGTTTCTGACAAACAATTTTCACTGGAAATCAATGTTTCTAAAAACAACAGCAGCCAAGTGTTCTCACCCACATGTGATGCTCTTGTAACTATATATTGATTACCAAATTTTAGTCATGGTAAAAATCATGATGTTTACTTTTACCAGACAACAGAATTTTAGACTTGCCCGTATTGAAAGTAGTGGCACATGACAAATGAAAAGGGGCTGAAATGATAAAACAATGTGGGAAAAGAAGAAACTGCCAGTTACCAGCATTTCTCAAGCACAGGGTTGTGTGGTATAGGCTTGGAGAATATCTGTTATCTTCTATCAGTGAAACAGAATGTCTATTCCAACTTGATCTACAGTTGCCTTGGGAAACAATGTAGATCATGATCAGACTGCACTCTGTATGCTATATGATTTTGTATGTATATGTGTGCATTTATCTTCCAAGATTTTGTGAGATATTCTGCCAAAGACAGATTTGACAAAGCAATGAATGTATTTCGGTCCTTCAAACTGCAAATTTCAATTATATCTATTTTCCTCTTTAATCAGCTGTTTACCAGATAACAAATTTTAAGGCTTGTCAAAATTGAAAGCATTTTTGAGACGACAAATTCAGTGTGTCTAAAATGATTAAATATTGTTTCTGAAAGGGTAGAACACATTTTGGGAAAAGGAAAAAATGCTGGTTACCAGCATTTTTTCCTTTTCCACAATGTTTTCATAAGCCCTCTTTCTCATGGTTGTGAAAACACTGGATTCTTTGGTAAAGAGTTAACCCTTTACCACACGACAAAATTTCAGACTCGACAAATCCATATTAAAAGCATTTGTAAAGAAGAAACTAAACATGGCTCAAATGAGGAGATTTATTTTTGAAAGCGTAGAAAACATTTTGGGAAAATGAGAAAATGCTGGTTACCAGCATTTTCTCCTTTTCCCACAATGTTTTCAAAGCTTCCTTTCTCTTGGCCATTTAGACTCAGGATTGTGTGGTAAAGAGTGAAAGCTTGTTTTACATCAGCCTTACCTTAGCCATAAAAGTTCTCTGCATCATTCTGACATAAATGGCTGTTTTTCATGTGGCAACCAAAACATCATTGTGCCAGTTCTAAAGGCTCTAGGGTTGTCCCACTGATGCAGATTTAACTCTCAATATTCACATTATTTTTCCATTTTTTTGGTAATTTTTTAACTCTGAAAAACAGTTTAAATGTTTATGACTGTGTAACATAATTTATGTGAAGAATTAAAGAATATACCTTCCATATGTATCTCTGCTGATGTTTACTGTACTTTCTCATGTCTCAGACTTTGGCTGATAAAGTAATGAACATAGACACCTGTGCTGTTATTCAGAAAAATGTTTGCTAGTTACTAGGGTAGTTTAACTTTAGACTTGTAGTTACTATGGTAAGTTAACTTTAGACTTGTCCAAATTAAATGCATGTGCAGACATCATAATTTTAAACATGGCTAAATTCATGACACTTTCCTTCAAAAGAGTAGAAAACACATGCGAAAAAGAGAAAATTCTTGTTGCAAGCATTCTCTCCTTTTCTCAAAATGTTTTCTAAAGCCTTCTTCCACAGGGTCATTAAAACTCAGGATTGTGTGGTAAAAGGTTAAGATATTTTTTGGTACTATCTTGTTAGAATACATTGTTACTAGTTACAGCAGCTGTCTCGGTCTTGTTACCTCACCCTTTGAATCCTTCACTCTTACTGGAACATAAGACGAGCTGGCACAAAAACTAAGGGTGCTTTGTGGATATTACAGATCAAAGATCAGACTGCATAGAACATGCAGTCTGATCATTTATATGCATTATTTTCGAATATTCTGGTCCATGCTGCCTTAACTCCGTAGGGTCACTAAAAGTCAGGATTGTGTGGTAAAGAGTTAATTGTGGCTCTGATTGTGAGATTTGTCTTTGAAGGGATGGAAAACATTGTTTGAAAAGGAGAAAATGGTGGTTACCCATAGCTAAAAATCTTCTACAGAGTCATTAAAAATATGAGGTTGTATGGTAAAGGGTTAAATGTGCTACAAGAATGTTGGGCCTACAGACTGTTATGAGGTATCATGTTTTATTTACTGAAGGTATTAATGTTTTAAGTGGTAGAAAAGTTAAACAGTAAACCATTTCACTATAACAGAAAACATTCTCAGCTTTCACTTA
The DNA here is from genome assembly GCA_945859785.2 of Tridacna gigas. NCBI lineage: Eukaryota > Metazoa > Mollusca > Bivalvia > Cardiida > Cardiidae > Tridacna > Tridacna gigas. Next base: position 26,067,384 of record OX244028.2, read on the forward strand.
AAGTATAGACTGAGACTGAACCACACATTGTGTGCCATCTGATCTTGATCTACACTGTTGATTGCTTCATTTTGAAATATTACCAAAAGTTCTATTCATTAGCAGTGGAATTATATCTTCATGCCTCAGAAAAAGGCAGATTGGTAGTTTTGGTGATCTACCCATGCTCTGTGAAAAGGGGTTTTATTGCATCTCTGTAATGCATTATACCAAAGAAGCCATCACATAATTATTGATTGATAGAATCCATTTTTTGTAACAACTGGCAGAATCCTGAGGTAGAATAGTTCTTTGACTGACAGAAATTCACAAAAATCAAAAAGTTTTGACCCAGGTCAGCCTCAACTAGGTAAATACATTTTGCAGATGGATTAGACCCCCTTTTTGTGGAGCATGGCTCACATTATCATTTACAGAGAGATTATGTCAATGAATAGTCAGATGATAGTCAAGCTGGAGATCATGGAGAGTGATGTTCATTTCAGTGGAGAATCTAAGATCAATAGATCTAACCTTATAATACTTGGTGAATTTTGGCCTCTGAAACAGAAAAGATAAAAATTTTTACAATGAGACAAAATTTGATGCTATTTCAAGTCTATTTTATAAAACATAGCACACTGTAGAAAAAGATCTGACAGCTCTGATATTCAATAAGCACTGTTATCTGCAATGTCACCCAAAGCATCTTATAATGACTCTTTACCAGACAATCCCTTGTTTTAGTGACCCTGAAAAAATACCGGTGACCAGCGTTCCCCCACAATGTTTACTATCCTTTCAAACAGAAGTCCCATTACTTGTGTTGCATTTGTCATTTGCAGATTCTTTGAATTTGAATGTGTCTTAAGTCTCAGGTGAGTGATAGAGAATCTAATAATCCTCATGTTTCATTTATTACAATATCCGTATGTAAATTTAGCTGTATATTTGTATCAGCATTTGTTCAAACTTACAGGTGTGTGGAAGTGTCCTTTAGCAAGACACTTCAGAGCCCTAGCCTAGTACTGATGAAACCCAAGGCAAGCATGAATAATTGAACTGTCATTGTGATATGACTGAAATAATGTTGAAAGTGGCAGAAAACACCATTTATTTAATCAGTCAAACTGACAGGGATGGTTAATAGAAATGTCTCCTGTATGTATAGTTGTGCCAAGTATTAATAAAATCAAAAGTTAGGTCCTAATTTGTTTTAGTTAAAAGTTATTTTGTTCAGTGCTTGCAGACTTAGTAGTAAAAGCCATGATTTCAACCTGGACTTTGTGCTCAGGCTATTAGCTTTTGTGTTCTGCATCTGAGGTGTGTTGTCAACTTTTACCATGTGTGGACTATAAGTGGCCACATTGTTAGACATAATGCCCATGACACTGGATTCTTTACCACACAATCTCAAATTTTAACAATCCTGAGGTGAATAGCATTTGAAAACATAGTTAGAAAAGGAGAGAATGCTGGTAGTCAGAATTTTCTCCTTTTTCCACAATGCTTTCTACTCTTTCAAAGGTAATTCTCGTCATTTGAGTCCCAGTTACTTTTTTTGTCCACAAAGGCTTTTGATTTTGACATGTCTAAAATTTTGTTGTGTCATAAAGGGTTATAGGTTACGCTCAGAGATTTCTTGCATATTAAATTGGAATTAAGGCTTGTATCACCTTTTCTTGTTCCAAAACTATATCATTCATACCAAATAAAAACATTTTACTGCTACAAAGTTTCTGCAAAGCTTCAGGTCAGAAAACTGTCCATTTATATTTACTTTGAATGATTCCTCGGAAGACCCTTTTTGTATTCATTGACTTCATCTTTGTATGTAAGAAAAACAGGGCTTTTTTGGTCTTTGTTTATTTTCCCTATGAAATTTTATCTAAAACAGGCTTCTTCCAGATTAATGCCCTGTCTATGCCTATTATGTCTGATTTACTTCCAAGACAGATGAGTGATACAGGACAACCATGGCCCTCTTGTTATACAGGGCAATCATGGCCCTTTGTTATGTCTTCCACCAAATAATGGTCAGGGTGGACCCTTTCTGTCTATATTATCTCAACATGTATTCTTAGCTCCACTGGCCGAAGGCCAGCAGGCTTATATCATGGCCTGGTGTCCGTTGTGCATCTTCTTCTCTGAAACTACCTGTCCAATTTTGATGAAACTTCACAGATATGATCCTGCCAAAGCCCTCCTCAGAATTCCTTCAAAGAATTTGATTCCAATGAAAACTGGTTGCCATGACAACAAAACTGAAAAGTATTGAAAATCTTTAATAATCTTCTAGTCAGAAATCGTAAGGCCTAGGGCTACCAAATTTGGTGTGTAGCTTCATCTAATGGACCTCTAACAAATTGCTTCAAATTATAGCCCTGGGATCAAAATTGGCCGTGCCAGTTTTACCAGGGCTTATATAGGGAAAACTTTAAAAATCTTCTTGACCAAAACCATAAGGCCTAGGGCTACCAAATTTGGCATGTAGCTTCATCTAATGGACTTCTACTGAATTTCGTCAAATTATAGTCCTGGAGTCAAAATTAGCCCCGCCCCAGATGTCACAAGTTTTACATTGGCTTATATAAGGAAAACTTTAAAAAAAGATCTTGTTCTAAACCATGTGGCATAGGTCTACCAAAATTAGCATGTAGCTTCATCTGATGGACGTTTACTTAGATTCTTCAAATTATAGCCCTGAAGCCAAAATTGGCCCTGCCCTGGGCGTCTCAAGTTTTACCTGGACTTATATAGGGAAAACTTTAAAAATCTACTGCTTAGCTCCACTGGCCAAAGGCCAGCGGGCTTATGTCATGGCCCGGTGTCCGTCGTGCGTTCGTGTGTGTGTTAACTTTTATTTCAAACATCTTCTTCTCTGAAACTACCCATCCAATTTTCATGAAACTTCACAGAAATGATCCTGCCATGGTCCTCTTCAGAATTTCTTGAAAGAATTTGATTCCTTCAAAAACTCTGGTTGCCATGGCAACAAAACTGAAAAATATTGGAAATCAATAAAAATCTTCTTGTCTGAAACCATAAGGCACAGGGCTACCAAATTTGGCATGTAGCTTTATGTAGTAGACCTCTATCAAGTTTCTTCAAATTATAGCCCTGGGGTCAAAATTGGCTCTGCCCCAGGGGTCACAAGTTTTACATAGGCTTATGTAGAGAAAACTTTAAAAAATCTTCCTGTACCTAGCCATAAGGCCTAGAGCTACCAAATTTTGCATGTTGCTATATCTAGTGGGCCTCTACCAAGTGGGCCAAAATTTTAGCCCTGGGGTCAAAATTGGCCCCACCGCAGGGGTCACAAGTTTTACATGGGCTTACATAGTGACAACTTAAGAAATCTTCCTGTTTTGATTTTTTAGCTCCACTGGCCGAAGGCCAGCGAGCTATTGTCATGGCGTTGTGTCCGTCGTGCGTCCGTCCGTCCGTCCGTTCGTCCGTGCGTGCGTCCGTAAACTTTTTCTTTAAAAAACTTCTCCTCAGAAACTATTGACTGGATTTTTACCAAATTTCACAGGAATGTTCCTTTGGTGGTCCTCTTTCAAATTCCTTCAAATAATTGTGTTCCATGAAGAATTCTGGTTGCCATGGCAACCAAAGTAAAAAACCTTTAAAAATCTTCTCCTCCCAAACCGCTATTTGGATAGCATTATTATTTTGCAGGAATGTTCCTTAGATATAGGTTTACAGAATTCCTTTAAAAAAAAATGATCTGTCAAAAAACATGGCTTTTATGGGAGACTCATTTTCCTTTTATGGTATAAAGTAAAATCTTTGAAAAATTTCTTCTCTAAAACTGTTCATTGGATTTCATTGTTGTTTTGCAGGTAAGTTCCTATGGTGGTTGTCTGCCAAATTGTTTCTATGGTGGTTGTATACCAAATTCCTTTTAAAAAAATGATACACCTAAAAACACATTTTTTTATAGACAAGGCTTATATTTCAAAAAAATGTTCTCCTCCAAAACTATTTATTGTGTTAGTTTTATCGACTAACAAAGAAAAAGGAAGAAAATTGGATTGACTTGACCTAGTCAGGGCTGTCCTATTTAAGCCCACACATTTTCCTTGGTATTAAGATCACAATTTACTCCAATGATATGCTATTAGTTAGTACTAGTAATGAAATATCACTGGCCATAAATAAGATAAAAGCTTGAGCACCTTTCACAACTTGAGCTTTTCAATTTTGCCTTATTACTAAGCCTGAGTAACCATGCCAAGATAAAAAAGAAAAAGTATTTTAATAACAAAACCCCCATGTTGTAGGTACTTTATAGTCCTTTTGATATAGAACAAGAGAACCTCTGCACTTTTATTAGTTCAGGTAAAGGTTTGTTGACCTACTAATGAGTAAGTGCAAAGTGGACAGAGAAGGGGTGTAAATCCTGGTGACCTGGTACACAGTGGGACAGGGCTTTACATTTGTGATAAGGCATTAATGTTACCCAGTCAAACTGATCCCACAACTTCAGTACACCAGAATTAATCTGTGCCCTGGAGCAGGATATTTGATTTATGTAAATGCATTTGTAGACCATTTTGTGTTGTTTGCCACAGAAGACATTCTAACTGTGAAAAGTTGATTATTAGGGATTAGGTGTTCATTGTATGCCAGCATATTTCATTCTATCTGGTGTATTGATGTAAGTTGATCTATATTGCTATAACATTCATTCATTTGCCCTCCTAGCTGTTCTTTTAGATTACCCCTTTACCACACAATCACAACTTTTAACAACCCTGAGAAAGACATATTTTCTATATTTTGATGTTTCCCCACCCAAAATGGTTTGTGAAGGGACCTGTTGCAGACAACATATCTTCAAATTAGTAAGACATATATAAAAAAGGATAGAAATTATTGTGAGAAACTAAGAAAATGCTGGTTACCATTTTTTTCTTCTTTTCTCACAAGTTTTTTCCATACCTTTTTTCTTTAGTGAGCTAAAATGCAGGATTGAATGGTAATTGTTAAAAACTTCTTTTCGCCATTATAGAAATATCAGGCCTGTGGAGCGATACAGGCACTCAAGCGCCTCTAGTTTTTTGAAATTAGCCTTGCATCAGGGGTCTTATTGTTTTACAGAGGCTTCGTATGGACAAAACTTAAAAATCACCTTATTTATAACCATACAGCATAGACTTGTATTATTTTGGCATGTGGCTTTATCTTGTGGACCTCTACCAGGGTTCAAGTAATTATAGCTCTGGGATCAAAAATGGCTTTGCCTTGCAGGGCTCAACTTTCACATGGGCTTTTACAGAGAAAACTTTGTAAGTCTTCATTTTGAAACCATTTGGCTCAGAATTGAAATGTTTAGTATTTATGGTTTATATTTATAAGCCAGTGGAGTGATACAGGGCCATCATGGCCCTCTTGTTTTAAATCATGTAGCCTAGGGCTACCAAAATTGGCACGTAGCTCCATCCAATAGACCTCTACTAAGCCTAGACCTATATTATTTGGTATGTGGCTATATCTTACTGACCTCTACCAGGATTCAATTAATTATAACTCATGAAATTGTAATTATAGGCCAGAAATGGACTCATCCTGGGGTCACAATTGTCACATGGGCTTTAATAGAGAAACTTTATCAGTCTTCTTGTTTGAAACCTTTCGGCCCAGAATTGTAGTGTTTGGTGTGTATGGTTTGTTCATATTAGCCAGTGGAGCGATACAGGGCCATCAAGGCCCTCTTGTTCAGCTTAACCTCTTACCAACAAATCCCTTGTTCTCATGACCCAAAGGAAGAAATGTTTTGAAACATTGTGGAAAAAGTAAATGCTGGTACCCAGCAATTTTTCTTTTTCCAACAATGTTTTTGCTCCCTCAAATAGGAAATTAACTTTTGCTCCCTGTAGCAAAATGTTCCCTCATCCAAGCTTTAGTGCAGGATGAGGGTCATTATTGGAGTAAGCCGGAGGATGAGCATGTATGAGATAGCACATTGTCCTGACGTCAGGATTTATTGTTCGCCTCTTTAAAGGAATATGAAATCAAGTGCACCCCTATAAATACTGGAATTGCTCTCCACTATAGAAGCCATAGTTTAAAGCAATTTTGTTTTGTTGCATTTGAGTTTACTGGGAGGGTTGTAGAAATGAATTTTATAACATGTAGTTCATACAACAGGTATTCATTCTGACAGTGAAAGAATTACATGTACATGTATATATCAGGGAGAGTGCATACATGCTCAACCTCCGGCTTACTCCAATAATGACTCTCATCCTGCACTAAAGCCTGGATGAGGGAACATTATTTTCTGTAAGCCTTTGGCTTCACATGTATGAGATAGCATCTTTAAATCAACAAAACAAATATGGAAATAACAGTTTAACTAAACAACAAAGCAAACCACAGTATTTTCCCTGTAATCAAAGTTTCACTAATGTATTTCAACCTAAATGTTCCGAAGTCTCAAGAACTGCATTTGAAAAAGAGATATTTGTAGAAAAGGACTTCCTGTAATAGAACTTTCTGAAGTTCTTATCTACGGTGGCATATTTCTGCCGCGAGATACGAGATAGCTATCGTGATAATTTTAGAAAACTTTCACGATAATTCGAAGTTTCCTGGAAATTTTATCAAGATAGTGAAAAGTTTTCTGAAAAAAATATCACGATAAACTTTGTTATCTTGAAAATTTTATGTTGATTATTTCTCATTCGTGCACGAAGCTGACATCGAGGTAAAATTATCACGATAGTTCTACCCGTTTCTCGATATCTATAAATAGAAAAATCACCATTGGATGAACTCGGAAGTTTTTGACTGTACAGGAGACAAAGATGATCCGAAACCATATCTAATTATAGGTACCATGAATGTCAGTTGTGGGCACGAGCGTAAAAAAATATCCTGATAACAGTTAGAAATTTCGCGATATTTCTATCGTGAAACTTTTTGTTATCTAGATAATATTTCCAGGAAAGTTTGTTTTATCGCGATAATTCTCTGAAACTATCATGATAGCTATCTCGTATCTCGTGGCAGAAATATGCCACCATACTTATCAGATTTCCAATCTGCAGTATCTAATATGTCTTCTATAGTGGAGAGTACTTCTAGTATTTATCGGGGTGTACTTGATTCCTTATTCCTTTAAAGAGACGAACAATAAATCATAACGTCAGGACAATATGCTGTCTCATACATGTGAAGCCGAAGGCTTACGGAAAATAATGTTTTTTAAGTGGTCTCTTGTTGGACAAAAAAAGTCATCCAAGGATGGTTATGATTTAATGAAGAAAATAAAGCAAAATACTTGAAATAGTAATTTCAATTAATGCTGTTGAATATTCTTGTACTGCTCTTCAGCTTAACCCTTAACCAAACAACAAAATTTTACACTTGTCCAAATTGAAAGCATTTGCAGACGACATATTAGATATGGCTCATATGATGAAATTTGTCTGTAAAAGGATAGAAAACTTCGTGGGAAAAGGAGAATATGCTGGTTACCAGCATTTTCTCCTTTTCCCACCATGTTTTCAGAAGGCCTCTTTCTCAGGATCGTTAAAACTCGGGATTGTGTGGTAAAGGGTTAAGCCTTTACCAAACAATCCTAAGTTTTAATGACTCTGAGAAAAGGGTTTTTGAAAATGTTGTGGGAAAAAAAGAAGATGCTGGTAACCAGTGCTCTATCCTATCAAAAAAAGAAAAAATTTGAACTGCATCCAATTTGTCTTCTGAAATGCTTTCAATTTGGTCCAGTCTAAAATTTTGTCATTTGGTAAAGACTTTTAGAAAGAGTCATTACTTTGTAATGATTTATTATTGTCAAACTATATGTCATCAAATAAGATCGTGAATCTGTATTTCATGTTTGTTACAATGAAAACTTGTTTTTTATTTCATTGAAGAAATAAACTAATTTTCTGAACATGTTGAGTGTTTGCTGTTTTGAAAGAAATAGAAGCTTGATAACAACCTATTATGATGTGACAGTTACAAGGAATTCTGTCTGTCGCGGAAACAAGCTGCAGCTATTGATTTTATTTTTCCATTGGGAAGTTCTGGTTTTCAGCAAGGTTTCAGAAAAAAAAAATCTTGATTTTTATTTTTCCAGCAGGATATGAACTAATGGGTTCTGAGAAATCAAAATAATGATGGTGAGCCATGATCTGTGAAAAGGGGGCTTAATGCACCTGCAAAAAGTATCAACCAAGGCCATCCTGCACAGTCTGCGCAAGCTGACCTGGGCTGAAACTTTTTGCTGTTGGTCAATTTTCTGCAAGTCAAAGGACCAGTCTACTTCATGATTATACCCCCCAAAACTCGGTTTGGGGGGTATATAGGAGTCAGCTTGTCGGTCGGTCGGTCCGTCCGTCCGTCTGTCCGTCGGTCGGTCGGTCTGTAGCTTTTTGTCCGCTCTATTTCTCATAAACTACTGGACGAATTTTATTCAAACTTCACAGGTAGACTCAGTATCAAGCAGAGATGTGCATATGAAATGTTGGTTATGGTTCATTGATTTTTCACTGCGTTATGGCCCTTTCATGAAATTTCTTGTCCGCTCTTTTTCTCATCAACTATTTGCACAGATTTGGTTCAAACTACACAAATAGACTCAGTATCAAGCAGAGATGTGCATATCCTATTTTGGTTATGGTTTATGTAGGTTTCATGGAGTTATGGCCCATTGATGATTCTGGACAAATTTCTTTCAAACTTCATGGATAGACTTTGCACTCAGCAAAGATGTGCATATCATAAATTGTTCTTAGTTAGTTAAATAAAATTTCCAAGAGCTAAGCCCTTTTTTGTCGTTCTCTTTATGACGGTGTCCTTGCTGAATTGATGAAAATAAATTATACTTTTGATAGAATACTTTTAACACAGCTGTCCGTCCGTCGGTCGGTCTGTAGCTTTTTGTCCGCTCTATGTCTCATAAACTATTGGACGAATTTTATTCAAACTTCACAGGTAGACTCAGTATCAAGCAGAGATGTGCATATGAAATGTTGGTTATGGTTCATTGATTTTTCACTGAGTTATGGCCCTTTCATGAAATTTCTTGTCCGCTCTTTTTCTCATCAATTATTGGACAGATTTGGTTCAAACTACACAAATAGACTCAGTATCAAGCAGAGATGTGCATATCCTATTTTGGTTATGGTTTATTTAGGTTTCATGGAGTTATGGCCCTTTGATGATTCTGGACAAATTTCTTTCAAACTTCATGGATAGACTTTGCACTCAGCAAAGATGTGCATATCATAAATTGTTCTTAGTTAATTAAATAAAATTTCCAAGAGCTAAGCCCTTTTTTGTCGTTCTCTTTATGACGGAAGTCTTCAGTCTGTAACAAAGAGTAATTCTTTGGCAAGAAGCCATTGCAGGATATTCATCACCTTCAGTGATAGCTCTGGTATAATTGACTCTCCAGTCACTTATTTTGCATTCCTGTGACATTAATCTGTTTTGTGACAAGGAGCTGTTGGGGGGTTTGATCACGTCTAGTGATAGCTCTAGTTTAATCAGTTGTAAGACAAAATTGACTTTATGGATTTGTGATCATGTGATGTCTTGCTAAGTATTATGCATCACACCGAGATGTATTAAGACCCCTTTTGCTAGAGCATGGCTCATATATTTCATCCATTGCAGAATGTTCCCAGATTTAATTGTTTGTGTGGACCATCTACATTAAGATCAGACTGCACAGAACAAGCAGTCTCATTTGGATCTTAACTGTCGGCTTCTTTGCCAGATATTCTGACAAAAACAGCTTTAGTTCTGACAGAGAGTGGCCATTTCATTTAATGAGTATAAAAAGGGTAAACAATTTACCAAAAATCCCAAAGGAAAAAAACTCCTTGAAAACATTGCAGGAAAAGGAGACCAGCATTTTCTCCTATTCCCACAGTCAGTGATTTCTACTTTTGAGTCACAATTATTTTTGTGGACTGCAAAAGCTTTCATTTTGGACAAGTCTAGAGTTTTGTCATGTGGTAAAGAGTTAAAAAGGCAGCTAAGAGACAGGAAAAGTAAGTATAAGGCTTCTTGCATTGTTCTTAAAATCGCAGAAAGTACACTGATATTTCGAGCCTCAACTCAACTTACATAAGTGCTCAAGAAGTGCTTTGATTTTAAGTACCACAATGTTTCAGAGAGAAAAAAATACAAAACTGTGTGAACATGCCAAAACTTCTATTTGTAAATAATTTGGTAGATATTTTGGCAACGTTGAAGTCTTTAACAGGTTCATATTTACCAACCATTCTTAAGAACATTCTTCGTCTTATTCTTTTAAATGTTCGAAATTTGAATGTAACACAACTTCTGATTGGCTAAACCAATTAATGGTTTAGCCAATCAGAAGTTGTGTTACTTTTTAAGTCAGAAATTAGACAAAGAATGTTGTTAACATTGGTTTGTTAACCCTTAGAGCGCCGAATAAACCTTCCAGACATTTTCATCCTAGAAATATGACCCAAATAATTGCAATTTTATGGTTGCTTTTGTCTAAAGTGATTCAGCAAAGCGGACAGTATAGATCGAAGATCAGGCTGCACATTTTGTGCACCCTGATCTTGATCTACACTGGCCGCAAAGGCAACTATAGTCATGAAAGGCACTTTTAAGGGTTAATACAGACCCAGATCACAAAATCTTTTACGTGACAATAATTAAAGCCATTGCCACCTACATTTAAATATTTGGCTCAGAAAATGGGGTTTGCTTTGAAAGGGTAGAAAGCATTATAGGAAATCTAGGAAATGTTCTGTTCCAGAGTTTTCTCCTTTTCCCCTGAAGTTGCAGTGTTGCAAAAATGCAACTGGTTCATTATCTTCAGTATGCAATCAAAAGGGACTTAAAAAGTTATGCCCCTGGTTGTCCATCTCTCTGTCTGATGACAAGTTTTGTAAGCTCTATATCTTTTCAACTCTGATTTGAAAAAATATTTCATTTGTGTGCACCTTGATGAGATGGCATGCAGAGTGGAGATTTTAGATGCGATTCTCAAAGGTGAAGGTAACAGCAGTTCTGTATCCATTGAACCACTTGTCCACTTTTGAAAATATTTCACACATCTGTGCACCCTGATGAGACAATATGTGGAACCGAGGTTTCTTCCAAACGCTTCTAGCTCAAGATCAAAGAAGGGGGTCAAAAGTTACATGCTCTTTACACTCAAAGCTTCTTTTGCTACTTAAGCTGGCTTTGCCATCTGTGTAGATTAGGATCAGACAGCACAAAAGGTGCTGTCTGATTTTTTATCTATACTGTCCGCTTTGCTAAAGCACGACAGACGATAGGGTCATATATCTAGACAGAACTTTTATGTCCATTTGGTGTAGTTGGCACTCTGAGGGTTACTGTGCGTAATTTTCAAGGATTTCAAAATTGTCCACTGCAAATAACAGAGATGATGAATTCATTTGCTTTTATCATTTTCAAGATACCTGTTCATTCTTTTAAAACCACTACTTTGTGAAGTAGAGCTTGGAAGAGTTTCCTGCATGTTGTATTGTAGAATATCTCTCTTAACCCTTTACCACCGGCTTTTAATGACCCTGAGAAGAAGGCTTTAGAAAAAACTGTGGGAAAAGGAGAAAATGCTGGTAACCAGCTTTTTTCTCCTTTTCCCACAATATTTTCTACTCTTTCAATGACAAGATTTGTCTTTTGCAAATGCTTTCAATTTGGACAAGTCTTAAAAGTTGCCATGTGGTAATGAGTAAACTCTTTACCAAATAATAAAAATTTTGAGTCGTACAAATTGAAAGCATTTGCAGACGACAAAACAGTTGTATCTCTTTACCAAATGATAAAAATTTGCAGGTGTACAAATGGAAAGTATTTGCAGATTACAATTTAAAAGTGGATCAAATGATGGAATTTGTCTCTGAAAGGGTAAAAAAGCTTTATGGGAAAAGCAAAAAATGTGGTGCTGTTAAAACAGTGGATCATGTGGTAAAGGGTTTCTTTGTAACTAGTCCACAGACCTCAACTCTTACAAATTGACAGCATTTGCAGACAACAAATTCAAAATAAGAAGAAATCACCTGAAGTTCTCTTAACCCTTTCCCAAACAAGCCCTGGTTTTCACATGTCTGCAGTACAAGTCTTTTGAAAACACTGGGGGAAAAGGAGAAATTGCTCATAACGAGCAATTCCTCCTTTTCCCACCGTGTTTTCTACCCGTTTAGAGACCTTTTTGCCATTTTCATCAAGTTTAAAATTGTCGTCTGCAAACTCTTTCAATTTGGACTATTCCAAAATTTGTCACTTGGGAAAGGGTTAAAGGATAGGAAACATGATGGGAAAAGGAGAAAATGCTGGTTTTCACTGAAACATTGCTGTAAAAGGCTGCATTTGTAGACAAGTTCAAAAACAGGATTGTTTGGTTCAGGCTGGATGACAGCACTTTTGAGAAAATTAGAGTAACACATTTACGCTTGGGGTGTCTACTGGAACTTGACTGGACTTTGTGGACAGTGTAGATGAAGGTTAGACTGCAGAGAACGTGAAGTCTCAGCTTGATCTACACTTCCTTCTATGTTGTTGATATTCTTGCCTTGAGTCACATTCCTGATGTAGCAAAATTTGTGTCTCTTTCTTGATTGAAGACTGTGAGCTATTAGTTTCAAACTAACAGAAAAATTTGATGGCTGTGTTGCTTGTTTATTGTTAACAATATATAAGAGCCATGCTCGGTGAAAAAGGGGCTTAATGCCCCTGCAAAAGGTATCAACCTATGTCAGCCTGCACCATGTCATCTTTTTGCCATTGGTCAATCTTCTGCATGTCAAAGGACCAGTCTACCCCCAGATCCAGTCAATTGTTAGAGGAAATGGATTTTATGGATCCATACTTATGTGATGACTTGCTTGGTATAGTGCATCACAGAGATGCATTAAGCCTCCTTTTGCCAGAGCATGGCTCAAGTAATTATTTTGTTTATTCTGCATTTCTGCCAAAATTTAATGAGTCTCCTCAGGATCTTACTCTGGAATAGCAATTTTAATGTTTTAACTCTTTACCACAATCATAATCCCGACTTTTAACAACCCTGTGAAAGAAACCTTTTGAAAACATTGTGCCAAAAGGAGAAAATGCTGGTAACCAGCATTTTCTCCTTTTCCCACAATGTTTTCTATCCTTCCCAAAACAAATTTCAATTTTTTCAATCACATTTATTTTGTCGTCTGCAAATGCTTTCAATTTGGACCAGTCTAAATTTTTGTCGTTTAGTAAAGAGTTAACCCTTACGGCACTGAATAAAGCCAACGGACATCTTCATTCTTGATGAAGACCCAGATGATTGCAATTTCATCGCTGCTTTTTGTCTGTACTATTTTATCAAAGCGGACAGTGTAGATCAAAGAGCAGACTGCATGTTTTAGGAGGTCTGATCTTGATCTACAATGGCAGGAAAGGCAACTGCCGAAGTGGAAGGTGTTTTAACCCTTTACCACACAATCTCGAGTTTAAAAGACCTTCTTCAATGGTTCGATCCCCGGCTTGGCCAATTTCTGTCCGAGGATTGATGATAGTCATCGCGACAGGATTCATTCCTCTCTCACCACTGACCATTGTTTCGACGATGGTTATGTGGGAAAGCATCCAGTGGCTTGGAAAGAATATTATGCAGAGTACTGGTAAAAAGAAACACCAGGAAAGCATGGATAGGTGCACTGGCCGCTGTGACATAACTGAAATAATGTTGAAAACGGCGTTAAACACCATACAGTCAATCAATCAATTAAAAAACCTTCTGTAAGAAAGTTTTTGAAAACATTGTGGGAAAAGCATTTTCTCCTCTTCCCACGATGTTTTCTACCTCTCCAAAGGAAGATATCATCACTTGAATAAAACTTAATTTGTCGTCTGCAAATGCTTTCAATTTGAACTAATCTAAAATTTTGTCGGTTAGTAAAGAGTTAAGGGTTAACTCTTAGCATATTTGGAAGAAAAGTGATTTTCCCGACACTGAAAGTGCAGGGCCAGACCACTTTTTTCACCAAAACTGATACTGACTGCTACATTTTCTGAAACCTTTGTAAACCTTTTTGAAAAGAAAAAAATGATTTTGATTGTGTTGTAAAGAGTTCAAACCATATTTCTTGCATTTTGTCTGAAATTAACTATACTTCTTACAACATTACCTCTCCCAGAACCAATAGTACAGCTTTGTTTCTCTTGTCATTATGACTTTTCTCATTGGAGGGGGGAAAAATAGAAAATTAGAAAGATTTCTATCCATAGGCATGCCTAAAAAAGTAGATGGTGTAGGTACAAGATCAGACTGCACAAAAGTGTGCAGCTTATAGCTTTTTGTAAGTCTTTACCAAATAATTCTGACTTTTAAAGACCCAGAGGTGGACGGCTTTTGAAAGCATTGTGGGTAAAGGAGAATATGCTGGTAACCAACCTTTTCTCCTTTTCCAACAATGTTTTTTTATCCTTTCAAAGATATATCTCATCATTTGAAAAACATTAAATTTGTCATCTGCAAGAGTTTCTGAGTTGGTTAAACCTATTTCATACAATGCTGCCTTTTACTGACCCTGGGGAAGAAGCCTTTTGAAAACATTTTGGGAAAAGGAGAAAATGCTGGTAAACAGCATTTTCTCCTTTTACCACAATGTTTTCTACCCATCAAAGAAAAATTGCACCATTTAAGCCACATTGAAATTGTCGTCTGCAAATGCTTTCAATTTGGACAAGGCTAAAATTTTGTCCTCCGGTAAAGGGTTAAGTCTTAAAATTTCTTCATGTGGTAAGGGGTTTTAAAAGTCTGTCTAAGTGTAAGGCAACATAGCATGCTTAATCAAACTCAAAATGCATATAATATGCAGTCTTCACTTCAAGTTTGATATATCTAAGTTTGTTAACTCTTTACCAAATGACAATATTCTAGACCAGTCCAGATTGAAAGCATTTGCAGAAGACAAAATGAATTTGGATCAAAAGCTGAAATTCGTTTTGGGAAGTGTAGAAAACATCGTGGGAAAAGGAGAAAATGCTGGTTACCAGCATTTTCTCCTTTTCCCACAAAGTTTTCAAAAGGCTTCTTTCCCAGTGTCGTTAAAAGTCGGGATTGTGTGGTAAAGGGTTAAGATTAGAATTTTGGTTGATAATGGAGCATGTCTGCTGTTTCTTTGGTGTTTAACACCTTTCAAGTAAAGTAAAAATTTTGCTATTTCAAAGGTATTGTTGGGGGAAAGATATCCCCTAATCGGACAGTATAGATCCAAGATCAGACTGCACATAGTGGGAAAAGGAGAGAATGCTCGTTACCAGCATTTTCTCCTTTTCCCACAGTGTTTTCTAAAGGTCTCTTGTTCAGGATCGTTGAAAGTTGGGATTGTTTGGTAAAGGGTTGAATGAACTCCTTACTGGGTGAAAAAAGATTAAGACCATCTGATTTAAGCCAACAAATGAGAAATGACTGGCATGATGAAATTTGTCTTTGGAATGGTACAAAACATCAAGGGAAAGGAGAGTCTGAATGCTGTTTACCAGCATTTTCTCCCTGTTCCAAAGCCTTCTTTTTAAGGGTTGTTAACCCTTTACCGCAGAAACCAGAGCTTTAAAGACCATGAAGAAGAAAGCTTTTGAAAATATTGTGGGAAAAGAAGAAAATGCTGGTAACCAGCATTTTTTCCTTTTCAGACAATGTTTTCTTTTTTTCAAACAGAAAAGTCTGAGCAATTTTTGGGTCATATTGACTTTGTCATCTGCAAATGCTTTCAATTTAGGTAATGCTTTCAATTTAGATAAGTCTGAATTTTTGTATTTGTTTAAGAGTTAAAATACAGGATTGTCTCGGTAAAGTGTTGAACATTCCTCATGTAATAGCAATTTGATATTTCCCACAAGGCAATGAATGATAAACTGAAAAAATAAATTCGAGAGAAATTGTTTTCTCTGGAATTAATAACATGAAATATAGGTTTTCGTAGAATTTTTAGAAATTAAATTCCGTTTAGGTTGAAGTTTATGAGTTATCTCTTCAATTTAAATCCGGTTTTATGGTGATATAAAATATTGTTTGCCAGCAAATTTGGCTTGGGATTTTTTCCCAATTACTCTTGAATTGGAGGCTTCACATCTTGTAATCGAGATTGAAAATTTGTTTTCAACCCTAATACTGCTAAATAAATTAACCCTTAAAGCGCCTTTCACTACTATAGTTGCCTTTGCGGTCAGTGTAGATCAAGAACAGGCTGTACAAAATGTGCAGCCTGATCTTTGATCCACACTGACCGCTTTGCTGAAACACTGTAGACAAAAGCAACTGTGAAAATGCAACATTTAGAACATATTTCTAGGTTGAAAATGTTTGATAGGTTTATTTGGCGCTTTTAGGGTTAAACAAAACTTTCAAGCCTATAATGAAAACCTGTATGTTGCCTTTTCAAACTTATTTTTTAGAGATAAAACACTTCCTCATTGGACAGTGTAGATCCAAGATCAGACTGCATGTTCTGTGCAGTATGATCTTGATCTACCTGTCTGCAAAAGATCATTGAGTCAAGCTTAACAGCCTAAGGGATAAAAGAGCTTATGTATCCAGATTTTTAACCATGAATCAAGATTTCTTGTTATAGACTGATTAGTGGTAGGAAATTATATGTGTGGAAATAAAGATCAGACAACACAAAAAATAATCCTATCTTTGACCCTACACTGATTTAAGTGGTTGAAATTTTTCAGTGACAGAAAATGTCCATTTAACTCTTTACCACACGATAAAATTTTAGACCAGTCCAAATTGAAAGCATTTGCAGACGACAAAATGATTGTTACTGAAAAAATAAAATTTGTTCTGGGAAGGGTAGAAAACATTGTGGGAAAAGGAGAAAATGCTGGTTACCAGCAGTTTTTCCACAATGTTTTCAAAAGGCCTCTTTCTCAGTCGGGATTGTGTGGTAAAGAGTTAATTTCATTTCTTGTCTTTAGCCTTCAAAGCATTTAACAATTTTACGTTTTCTATTTCCAGAGATACTATGGTAAGTCACTTCCCTTTGGCAATGAGACGTTTTTACCACAAAACATGGGTCTGCTTTCGGTGGAACAGGCAATGGCTGACTACGCTGTCCTTATCAAATATCTGAAGTCATCATTAAATGCCTCCAATTGTCCAGTTATCACATTTGGTGGAAGGTAAGTATGTTCACGTATTGCCATTTGTCATGTCTGTATATGTTAAAAAAAACACAAAACATAGCATTACTTGTGCTTTGAAATAAAGGTCTGTGTTTTGTTGAAATAGCCATGTAAATATTAACTAAATTGTTCCAAGTAAGTGCTCCTTGTATCTTTATCCATGTCAGTTAACTCTTTACCACACAACAAAATTTAAGACTAGTTGAAATTGAAAGCATTTGCAGACGACAAATTAAATGTAACTCAAAAATTGAAACTTGTTTTGGGGAGACTAGTTTCCAGCATTTTCTCCTTTTCCCACAATGTTTTCAAAAAGCTTCCTTGTTAGGGTCGTTAAAAGTCAGGATTGTGTGGTAAAGAGTTAATTCTTTAGTACATGGCCTGGAGTTTTAATGTCTTTGAGGAAAAAGCCTTTGAAAACACTGTGGGAAAAGAAAATGCTGGTATCCAGCATTTTCTCTTTTTCCCCAAATTGTTTTCTACCCTTTCCAAAACCAAATCTTACCGTTTGAGTCACATTCAATTTGTCGTGTGCAAAGTCTTTGAATTTTAACTAGACTGAAATTTTGTCATATTGTAAATGCTTAACTTACTCTTCACCAAAGGACATTTTAGAATTTTCCAAATTGAAAGCATTGGTTGAAAACAAATTAGAAATGGTTTATGTGATGAGATTTGTCTTTTAATGAGTAGAAACATTATGGGAATAGATGAAAAGACTGGTTACCAGCCTGGATAATGAGAAAAGGATGGTAACCAGTATTTTCTCTTCCAACAATGTTTTCTACTTCTGTAGAGAAAAATTTTATCGTTGAAGCCACCTTGAATTTGTCATCTGCCAATACTTTCAACTTGGACAGGTAAAAACTTTTATCGTCTTGTAAAGAGTTTTAAAAAATGTCATAACAGTTTCTTTTTAGCTCACCTTAGCACAACGTGCTAAAGGTGAGCTATTGTGATCGCCCTATGTCCGGCGTCCGGCGTCCGTCAACAATTTCTTTAAACATCATCTTCTCCTAAACCACTGGGCCAATCTTGATGAAACTTGGCAGGGATGTTCCTTGGGTAACGCTCTACCAAAAGTGTTCAAAGAATTGAATTCCACCCAAAACTCTGGTTGCCATGGCAACAAAAAGGGAAAAAAAGCAAAATCTTTGAAAATCTTCTTCTCTGAAACTAGAAGGCGCAGAGCTTTGATATTTGGTATGTAGCATCTCCTAGTGGACCTCTACCAAGTTTGTTCATTTGATGCCCCTGGGGTCAAAACTGGCCCCGCCCCAGGGGTCACAAGTTTGAGCAAAGTCACAAAGAAGGAAAACTTTAAAAATCTTCTTCTCTAAAACTTGAAGGCGTAGAGCTTTGATATTTGGCATGTAGCATCTCCTATTGGACCTCTACCAAGTTTGTTCATATGATGCCCCTGGGGTCAAAACTGGCCCCGCCCCGGGGGTCACAATTTCCAACATAGGAACAAAGAATGACAACTTTAAAAATCTTCTTCTGTAAAACTAGAAGGCATAGAGCTTTGATATTTGGCATGAAGCATCTCCTAGTGGACCTCTACCAAGTTTGTTCATATGATGCCCTTGGGGTCAAAACTGGCCCTGCCCTGGGGGTCACAAGTTTGAACATAGGAACAAAGAGGGGAAACTTTAAAAATCATCTTCTCTGAAACTGGAAGGCGTAGATCTTTGATATGTGGTATGTAGCATTTCCTAGTGGACCTCTACCAAGTTTGTTCATATGATGCCCCTGGGGTCAAAACTGGCCCCACCCCGGGGGTCACAAGTTTGAGCATAGTAACAAAGAAGGAAAACTTTGAAAATCTTCTTCTCTGAAACTTGAAGGCGTAGAGCTTTGATATTTGGCATGTAGCATCTCCTAGTGGACCTCTACCAAGTTTGTTCATATGATGCCCCTGGGGTCAAAACTGGCCCCGCCCCGGGGGTCACAATTTCCAACATAGGAACAAAGAAGGAAAACTTTAAAAATCCTCTTCTGTAAAACTAGAAGGCATAGAGCTTTGATATTTGGCATGAAGCATCTCCTAGTGGACCTCTTCCAAGTTTGTTAGCTCACCTGAGCACTAGTGGTGAAACGGTTTACCGATTAACCGATTAACCGCGGTCTATTCAAAGAAAAAACCGAAACCGGTTCGAATTTTACCGTATCGGTATTTCTGCAATATGTCAACTTCTCTTAATTACATCAGAAAGTCCGGTTTTCCCAAAAATTCTGTCAGAAATCGATCGTTTTTCAACTTACAGTTCTAAAGATTTCCGAAAGCGAAAGTTGTTTATTTTTTTCCACAGGCGGTGTCACCGGTGTTTAGGTAAAACTATGACCACATAAAATTCACGACACGAACTCCAAATAAACGTCGAGCTTTAATGCTTTTGGATCAATGGAGTTTGTATGTTATTCATTTCTTATAACTTTGCTCACACTTATTTTTGCGTTTTCCAGTAGTTAAGCGGCAAAGTATTAGTGTTAGTGCAGTAAGCAACTGAGTAAGTTAGTGCATCGCACTGTCTACTCTGTTGAGCCATGTCCCGAAGTTCGGTATAGTAGCGCTGGTTTTTATATAAACAAGTACGCTCTTGAAGAAAAAAAATGGCAGACGAAAATCGTCAAGATAGCGAGTGTTAAAGAGTAGTCAGTTTCAGTTTGCTTTTATTTGTTCATGCGAAACAATTGCTTTTTAGTTCATTATCTTGAAAGAATGGAAGAGTTCCAAGCACATGTACTAGTTTTCTTTATCACCTTTTGAGCATATGCTACCCTAGCAGTGACTACAAGTGGTCAGATATGCTAAATGTCAGCATATACAGCATATTGCAATACGTATTGCAATACGGGTTAGCCGTATTGCAATATATTGCAATACGCTTTTTACCGTATTGTTTCACCCCTACTGAGCACAACGTGCTCAAGGGGAGCTATTGTGATCGGTCATCGTCCGGCGTCCGTCCGTCCGTCCGTCTGTCCGTCCGTCCGTCTGTCCGTCCGTCCGTCCGTCCATCTGTCCGTCCGTCCGTTAACAATTTCTTTAAAAATCTTCTCCTCCTAAACCAGATGGCCAATCTTGATAAAACTTGGCAGGAATGTTCCTTGGGTGAAGGTCTACAAAAATTGTTAAAAGAATTTAATTCCATCAAAAACTCTGGTTGCCATGGCAACAAAATGGCTGAAAATTGAAAAAATCTTTAAAAATCTTCTTGTGACAAACCATAAGGCCGAGAGCATTCATATTTTGTATGAAGCATCATTTGGTGACCCTTTACCAAAATTGTTAAAATTATTCCCCTGGGGTCGTATTTGGGCTTTGCCCGGGCACACCATATTTTACATAGAAACAAAGAAGGAAATCTTTAAAAAATCTTCTGATGACAAACCATAATGGCTAGAGCATCCATATTTGGTATGTAGCATTATCCGATGATCCTCTACCAAAATTGTTAAAATTATCCCTCTGCGGTCATATTTGGGCTCTGCCCGGGCGCACCCTAAATTAAAATCTTTAAAAATCTTCTTCTGACAAAACATAAGGCTGAGAGCATTCATATTTTGTTTGAAACATCATTGGGTGACCCCTTACCAAAATTGTAAAAATTATTCTCCTGGGGTCATATTTGGGCTTTGCCCGGGCGCACCCTATTTTACATAGAAACAAAAAAGGAAATCTTTAAAAAGTCTTCTGATGAAAAGCCATAATGGCTAGAGCATTCATATTTGGTGTGTAGCATTATCTGATGATCCTCTACCGAAATTGTTAAAATTATCCCTCTGGGGTCATATTTTGGGCTCTTCCCGGGCGCACCCTAAATTAAAATCTTTAAAAATCTTCTTCTGACAAAACATAAGGCTGAGAGCATTCATATTTTGTTTGAAACATCATTGGGTGACCCCTTACCAAAATTGTTAAAATCATTCCTGTAGGGTCATATTTGGGCTTTGCCCGGGCGCACTCTATTTTACATAGAAACAAAGAAGAAATCTTTAAAACTTCTTCTGATGACAAAATATAATGGCTAGAACATTCCTATTAAGTATGTAGCATTATCTGATGATCTTCTACCAAAAGTGTTAAAATTATTCTTCTGCGGTGATATTTGGGCTCTGCCCGGGCGCATCCTATTTTAAAATCTTTAAAAATCTTCTTGTGACAAACCATAAGGCGGAGAGCATTCATATTTTGTTTGAAGCATCATTGGGTGAGCCTTTACCAAAATTGTTGAAATTATTCCCCTTGGGTCATATTTGGGCTTTGCCCGGGCACACCCTATTTTACATAGAACCAAGAAGGAAATCTTTAAAAAATCTTCTTCTGACAAATCATAATGGCTAGAGCATTTATATTTGGTATGTAGCATTATCTGATAATCCTCTACCAAAATTGTTAAAATTATCCCTCTGCAGTCATATTTGGGCTCTGCCCAGATGCACCCTATTTTAAAATCTTTAAAAATCTTCTTGTGACAAAGCATAACGGCTAGAGCATTCATATTTTGTTTGAAGCATCATTGCTTGACCCCTTACCAAAATTGTTGAAATTATTCCCTTACGGTCATATTTGGGCTTTGCCCGGGCACACCCTATTTTGCACAGAAACAAAGAAGGAAATCTTTAAAAAATCTTCTTCTGACAAATCATTAATGGCTAGAGCATTTACATTTGGTATGTAGCATTATCTGATAATCCTCTACCAAAATTGTTAAAATTATCCCTCTTCGGTCATATTTGGGCTCTGCCCAGATGCACCCTATTTTTAAATCTTTAAAAATCTTCTTGTGACAAACCATAACGGCTAGAGCATTCATATATTGTTTGAAGCATCATTGCTTGACCCCTTACCAAAATTGTTGAAATTATTCCCTTACGGTCATATTTGGGCTTTGCCCGGGCGCACTCTATTTTACACAGAAACAAAGAAGGAAATCTTTAAAAAATCTTCTGATGACAAACAATAATGGTTAGAGCATTCATATTTGGTATGTAGCATTATCTGATGATCCTCTACCGAAATTCTTAAGGTTATTCCTCTGCTGTCATATTTGGGCTCTGCCCGGGTGCACCCTAATTTAAAATCTTTAAAAATCTTCTTCTGACAAAACATAAGGCTGAGAGCATTCATATTTTGTTTGAAACATCATTGGGTGACCCCTTACGAAAATTGTTAAAATCATTCCTGTAGGGTCATATTTGGGCTTTGCCTGGGCGCACTCTATTTTACATAGAAACAAAGAAGGAAATCTTTAAAACTTCTTCTGATGACAAAATATAATGGCTAGAACATTCCTATTAAGTATGTAGCATTATCTGATGATCTTCTACCAAAATTATTAAAATTATTCCTGTGCGGTCATACTTGGGCTCTGTCCGGGTGCATCCAATTTTAAAATCTTTAAAAATCTTCTTGTGACAAACCATAAGGCGGAGAGCATTCATATTTTGTTTGAAGCATCATTTGGTGACCCCTTACCGAAATTGTAAAAATTATTCCCCTTGGGTCATATTTGGGCTTTGCCCGGGCGCACCCTATTTTACATAAAAACAAAAAAGGAAATCTTTAAAAAATCTTCTGATGAAAAGCCATAATGGCTAGAGCATTCATATTTGGTGTGTAGCATTATCTGATGATCCTCTACCAAAATTGTTAAAATTATCCCTCTGCAGTCATATTTGGGCTCTGCCATGGCACACCCTATTTGAATCTTTTAAAATCTTCTTGTGACAAAACATAAGGCCGAGAACTTTCATATTTTGTTGGAAGCATCATTAGGTTACCCCATACCAAAATTGTTAAAATTCTTCCCTTTGGGTCATATTTGGGCGTATATCCGCCCTGCAGTCATATTTTGGCTCTGCCCGGGCGCACCCTATTTTACATAGAAACAAAGATGTAAATTTTTTGAAATCTACTTGTGATAAACCATAATGGCTAGAGCATTCATATTTTGCATGTGGCATTATCTAGTGACCCCTGGGTCATATTTGGGCTCTGTGCCCTGGTGCACACTATTTTACATAGAATCATAGACGGAAATCTTTTAAAATCAATTGCATCTAAAACTCGTTGCCATGGCAACAAAATGGCTGAAAATGGAAAAAAATCTTTAAAAATTTTCTTGTGACAAACCATAAGGTAATATTAGTTTTAAATTTCTTGATAGTTTATGTTAATGATTGAAATGTTATAATCATGCATCTGATATCTTAGCAAACTACACTAAAAAGGTAGTGCAGCTCACAGGCACCACTTTTGAAATCATTCTAATATTATCATTAAAAGATGGATATATACATGTCCATCAATACAGTAAAACAAGGTATCAAACTAAATCCAAAATATAACAGCAACTTTGCACAATTATTAGTAATTGTGACATTCTCTATTATTATGTTGAATTGAACTGTTTTTTTCTTTACATTGTTTATTTGATTTTTCCTTTCCATTGATGCTACAATCAGAAAAAAACAACTGAATATTAAAAGGATAACATTGGTATAAATGCTGAAAATACATGTTTTTGATACCTAGCTAAAATTTCCAAAGAATTTGCTTTGTTCACATTATTTCATAATATAACAATTGCACAAAAATCAATCTTAAAAACTTTAAACAAATAAAACTTGCAATTACTTTTGTCAAATTGATTCAAGTCTGAATAAATGAAAAATGAAATAAGGGTTACATATATTTTTACCTCTTCAAACAACCATTATTATTATTACCTGAATGGCCAATCAAAAAACACAGATTTACATTTAGCCCTATTTAATTGCCATTTTGCGTAGGATTTGGCCAAAGCTATCTCAACCAAAAATTTAAAGCTCTATCTTAATCATCATCTGATTTTTCAGCATTGAAATACCACAGATAAATGACTGGCCAATCATGTTGGATACCTTGTCATGTAATTTTTTTGTAAATGGCAAAACTATTACATTATATACAACAACTGCCTGTGTTGCAAATGATAAAAGATGCCTATTCATTGTTTACCAACTTACAACAATTGATAGTATTGCATTAGTTGTACTAATCCTTCAAATTCACTTAGAAAAATAAAGCAAAGCCTATCATGAAGTCATGTTTTTTATTTGTTTGGCTGTTTTCAAAGAAAATCTGAGGTATTGCTATAGCCTTGGCATCCATGTTGTTGGCGTTCTCGATGTAGGCACCCGCATGCGGTGCTCTTGTGTCTCCCCACATTGATAAATTCAGAGCATTATGTCAGTCCAATTATCCAAAACTTAGAATTGTGTCTCCCAGCTGTTGTTTCTGGCAGCACAATCTGTCTGTCTCTCTGATCATCTGCTTTTCCAATTCCAGATGAAATCTCTGAATATGTTAGGATGATTTTGATATAATTTCATACATTTGTTCAGTATAACCTACTGGCAGTTGTGTAAAAAACCAAAAATTTCATAGGCTCAAAACCAGGGTATGCCTTATTTGAAAAGAATAGCCTGCCCTTAATAGACCATATAGGTTACAAATATACTCAGGTGAGCGATATAGGACCATCATGGTCCTCTTGTTCATATGATGCCCTTGGGGTCAAAACTGGCCCAGCCACGGGGGTCACAAGTTCGAGCATAGGAACAAAGAGGGGAAACTTTAAAAATCATCTTCTCTGAAACTGGAAGGCGTAGAGCTTTGATATTTGGTATGTAGCATTTCCTAGTGGACCTCTACCAAGTTTGTTCATATGATGCCCCTGGGGTCAAAACTGGCCCCACCCCGGGGGTCACAAGTTCGAACATAGGAACAAAGAAGGAAAACTTTAAAATTCTTCTTTAAAACTGGAAGGCGTAGAGCTTTGATATGTGGTATGTAGTGATTCTGTTCTAAGTTTGTTTGCCCATCTAAGCGCAATAAGTTCATTGAGTTCAAAATTGGGTCATCTTGGGTCATAAACTAGGTCACTAGGTCAAATTAAAGAAATACCTTGTTGGCACTCTGGAGGCCACATTATTTGCTCAATTGCCTTGAAAATTAGTTAGAAAGTTTGTCTTTATAAAGTCTCACATAAGATTAATTTGGGTCAACTTGGGTCATAAACTAGTTCACTGGGTCAAATTAAAGAAATGCCTTGTTTGCACTCTGGAGGCCACATTTATTGCTCAAATGACCTGAAATTTGGCCAGAATGTTTGTCTTGATGAAATACCAGATGAGTTTGGATTTGAGTCACCTGGAACCATAAACTAGGTCACTAGGTCAAAATAAAGAAATACCTTGTGGGCACTCTAGAGGCCACATTCTTTGCTTAATTGCCTTGAAAATTGGTCAGAATGTTTGTCTTTGTAAAATCTCACATGAGTCTGAATTTGGGTCAACTGGGGTCATAAACTAAGTCACTTGGTCAAATTAAAGAAATAGCTAGTGGGCACTCTAGAGGCCACATTTATTATTCATTTGATTTGAAAATTGGCTAAAATGTTTCTTTTGATATAGTCAGTGACCAGTTCAAATTTGGGTCACCTGGGGTCATAATCTAGGTCACTAGGTCAAATTAAAGAAATATCTTTAGGGCACTCGAGGCCACATTTTTTTGCTCATTTGACTTGAAAATTGGTCAGAATGTTTGTCTTCATGAAATATGAGTTTGAAATTGGGTCACCTGCGGTCAAAAACTAGGTCACATGGTCAAATTAAAGAAAAACCTTTAAGGCACTCTACTAAGGTGAGTGACCCAGGGCCATCATGGCCCTCTTGTTTTTCTTTAATCATAGTTATGGAGGTATGCTGAGTGCTTTCATGAGGTTCAAGTACCCAAATCTAGTCACTGGTAGTATAGCAGCCAGTGCACCTATATATCTACTGACACCCACATTGGACAGAACTTTTTTCTTTAATGCTGTTACTAAAGACTTTGATGCAGCAACCCCCATGTGTAAGTCTCGCATACAGAAAGCTTTTGTTATACTGGAAAATACAGCTAAAGAAGGAACCGCAGGTATAGTTCATTTATTCATTTTGTTTGTATGCCTATCTGTCTGTCTGCTTGTCTTCTCTTTTCTCTCTCTGTGTCTCTCACTTTCATTCTATCTGACTGTCAGTTTGCTAACTAGTTATTCTTTCTTTATTAAGCCTTCGAGAGCAGAATAAACCTACCAGACATTTTCATCTTAGAAATGCCTCCAAAATAATTGCAATTTCATGTTTGCTCTAGTCTATAGTGTTTCAGCAAAGCAGACAGGGAAGATCAAAGATCAGGCCGCACATTCTGTGCCGCTTGATCTTGATCTACACTGGCTGCAAAGGTCGTGAAAGACACTGTAAGGGTTAAGGCAAACGTTTTTTCGTTGTTTCTTTATGATTTTCTGAATTAATTTCTATCACCAGGTAAAAAACCTATAAGCAGTTTGAACAATATGTAAGAAGTATGGATTCAAGATCAGATTGCATTTTTATGTGATCTGATCTTGACCTACACTGTTCAAAAAAATCAAGCCAGCATATGAATCCCTTACAATACAAACTCTGAACCTAGAAACTAAAGAGTATTACCACTGAAAGCGCAGAATAAACCAAGCGAACATTTTCAGGCTACAATTAGAGCGAAATGATTGTGATTTCATGGTAGCTTTTGTCTATAGTGTTTCAGCTTAGCGAAAAGTGTAGATCAAAGGTTAGACTGCACGTTCTGTGCCATCTGATTTTGACCTACACTGTTTGCAAAAACAGCTTAGGTCAGTTCCAGGGCTTTAAGGGTAAGAAATACGAAAAGGAAACACATTCCAAAAAAGATATCATAATGTATCAAAAATATGAAAAAGTGGTAGAAGTAAAGTGCTAATGTGTGTTTCGTGTTTGAGTAATGGTTCTTTTGCCCACAACTCTTTTCCAAAGCTGTCGGGTACTCAACATGCAATGCATACATACATGTATACATACGTACATGTATGTTCTTTCTCGTAACCCTTAAAGTGCCAAATAAACCCAGTGGTCATTTTCATTCTAGAATAAAACCAATATAATTGCTAATTCATGGCTACCTTTTACCTGTAGTGTTTTAACATAGCGGACAGTGTAGATCAAAGATCAGGCTGCACGTTTTGTACAGCCTGATCTTGATCTACACTGGCCGCAAAGGCAACTGTATTAGTGAAAGGCGCTTTAAGGGTTAACCATGTAGCAAAATTTTGGACTTGTCCATATTGAAAGCAGGGGTCCTCAGTGGAAAAGTGTAGGACTCATGATCTGGAGGCCCAGGGGTCAAGCCTTACTAGATGCATCGGGATTTCTGTGGGAGTGTCCTTTGGCAAGACACTTCAGAGCCCTAGCCTAGAACTGGTAAAAACCAGGAAATACATGAATATATGAGCTGTTACTGTGATATGATTGAAATAATGTTGCGAGCCATGTAAAACACCTTTCAATCAATCCATATAGAAAACAGTAAGTGTTGCAGACAATACATCAATGAATATTTGTCTTTAAATGTGGAAGAAAAAATCATGAGTAAAATTAAATTTCTGGTCACCAGCATTTCCTCCTTTTCCCACAGTCTTTTCAAGTCTTCTTTCTTAAGGCTGTAAAAACACAGGATTGTTCTGTAAATGGTTAAAGGTTTTTAGCTCCACTGGCCAAAGCCCAGCGGGCTTATGTTAAAGCCTGTGTTCGTTGTGCGTCCAGCCGTGCGTGCGTGTGTTCATGCGTGCATTTCAAACATCTTCTTCTCTGGAACTACCTACCGGATTTTAACGAAACTTCACAGAAATGATCCTGGCATGGCCCTCTTCAGAAAGTCTTCAAAGAATTTGATTCCTATCAAAACTGTGGTTGCCATGGCAACAAAACTAAAAGAAAAATATTGGAAATCTTTAAAAATCTTCTTGTCCAAAACCATAAGGCCTAGGGTTACCAAATTTGGCATGTACCTTCATCTAATGGGCCTCTACAAAAACTCTTCACATTATAGCCCCAGGGTCAAAATTGGCCCTGCCCTGGGGGTCACAAGTTTTACATGGGTTTATACAGTGAAAATTTTAAATATCTTCTTGTTCTAAACCATATGGCCCAGAGCTACCAAATTTAGCATGTAGCTTCATCTAATGGACTTCAACAAAAATCCTTCATATCATAGCTTTAGGGTCAAAATTGGCCCTGCCCTGTGGGTCAAAGACTGAAAAATATTGAAATTTTTTAAAATTCTTCTTGTCTAAAATCATAAGGCCTAGGGATACCAAATTTGGCATGTAGCTTCAGCTGATAGACCTTTACAAAAAAAAAAAACATTCAAATTATAGCCCCTCTGTCAAAATAGGCAAACTTTTAAATATCTTCTTGTCCTAAAACCATGTGGCTTTGGGCTATTAAATTTTGCATGTAGCTTCATCTAATGGACCTCTACAAAAAACTGTGGTCAAAATGGGCCCTAACCTGCAGGTCACAAGCTTTACGTAAGCTTATATAGTGAAAACTTTAAAAGTCTTTGTGTCCTAAACCATATGGCCTTATACCAATTATAGCCCTGGTGTCAAAACTGGTCCAGTGGAGCAATACAGGGCCATCATGGCACTCTTGTTCGTGTTTCTTTCAGGTCTCACCAAATTATCCAGTACTTTCAAGTTGTGCTCACCACTGAAAGACAACAATGATTTCTACCATTTACTGGGTTGGATAAGGAACTCTTTGTCAAATCTGGCTATGTTTGACTATCCATACCCAGCTAAACTGTTTAGTCCTCTTCCAGCCAATCCTGTGGGTGTAAGTCTTCACTTTAATCATTTATCACACAATTCTGAGTTTTAAAGACCCTGAAGGAAAAAGCCTTTTGAAAACATTGTGAGAAAAGGAGAAAATGCTGGTACCCAACATTTTCTCCTTTTCCTACAATGTTTTCTACCCAATCAAAGACAAAACTAACTACCGGTATTTGAGCCATGCCTAATTTGTCATCTGCAGTGTTGCTTTCAAATTGGATGAATCTAAAATATTTCTTGTTTGGTTAAGAGTTAATCCCTACTGCTCAACATTAGTGCTGCTGCAAGATCACATTGCACAAAGTCAGACTGATCTTTACCCAATCTGTTATTCTGTGAGATATTTTCTAAAAGTTGGCCTGAAAATTGTGTTGTGTCAGTTGTCATTCAGAACTGAGTATGATAAACATATCTCATTTAAATTTTCCACTTGCATACGACTTTATCACCTCACCACTGAACACTTCTAAAATCATTGTGACTAATGAAATTGCTATAGACAGGCAATTTCTCATTTTGTCACATTAGTTTCTTGATCGACTGTTCAACAAGATGTATTATCTGTCTAAGATGGGTGGGGGAATATTGTTTTGACGTTGTCTATTTGTCAGGTCAAAGTTTTTTTTTTTTTTGGCGGGGGGGGGGGGGGGGGGGGGGGGGGCACCATGTATTCCAAAAATACCAAAATATGCACCTTTTGACTGGGCATATCAGTTCACCACAGTAACGTGTTTGCACACCTGAACACAAAGTGCTCAAAGGTGAGCTTCTGTGATCATGCTGTGTCTAGCATCCTTCACCTGTGGTAGGGGTCAACCATTACTTGTACCTTTTGTGCTCTCTAGTGGTTATAGTTTCAGTCCAAAATTCATAAAAATGGGGCAGAATGTTTGTCTTGGAAATATATGGGATAAATGCAAAATCAGGTCATATCCAGTCAAAAAATGATGACTGTGACCAACCTTAACCTTGCATGCATTCTGGAGGCAAGATTTTCAGTCCAATATTCAAAATGTGAACTTGGGTCACATTAAAATTTTGGTCAAAAAGTAGGTCACTTGGACCAATCTTAGAAGACTTGGTGTGCACTCACACTCTATAGGCCAAATTTACTGTCCAATACTCATTAAAGTTAGCCAGAATGTTTGTCTTGATAATGTATGGAACACAAGTTTAAAATTGGGTCATGTCTAGTCAAAAATAGGTCACTGGGATAAATCTCAGTAAAACTTTGTATGCACTCTACAGGGAACATTTTCTGTGCAATACTCATGAAAATTGGTCATAATGTTTATCTTGATGATAGATGAGTGTGAAAATGGGTTAGGTTAGGTAAAAATGTAGGTCACTGGAACAAATCTTAGAAAAAGCTTGTGTTCACTTTAGAGGGAACATTTTTCATCCAAAACTCATGAAAATTTATTAGAATGATTATCTTGATGATATCTCAAATAAGTTTGAAAATTGGTCAAGATTGGTTCAAAAAAAAGGTCAACTGGAAAAATCATAGAAATTGTGGACTTTGGAGAAAAATAAAACTCAACAAACCTTTTAAATCTTTACCAAAAGAAAAATTTCACACCAATCCAAATTGAAAGCATTTGCAGATGACAAATTGAAAGTAGCTCAAATGATGATTTCTGTCTTTGATAGGGTAGAAACATTGTGGGAAAAAGAGACTTGTTACCATCATTTTCTCCTTTTCCCACAGTGTTTTCAAAAGGCTTTTTCTTCAGGTTCATTAAGTTATGATTGTATGGTAAAGACTGAAAGAGACATTTTATAAATCATGATTTCTCAGCACTTACTCAAACAACATTGAAAATTCATACTACATGTTCCCAATCGTGAAATACAATAAAATGGACAAAGCTACCTCAAAACAATTTAAAGGTTTTAGTAGTTTGTATTACAGTAATTTTCCAAAGTAGGTAGTTGCAGTTTATAAGTTATGCATAGAGTATTATGCTTGATTACAGGTAGCATGTGGTTACATGGAAGATGCTGTTGATCTGTTAGAAGGCCTGAGAAAAGCTGCTGGGTTGTTTTATACAGGGACATCAAGTAACATGACTTGTTACGATATATTCACAGAGTTTGTAGACTGTGCTGACCAAACTGGGTGTGGTGTGGGACCAGATAGTTTGGCTTGGGATTTCCAGGTTTGTTCGGCAACACAGATTTTTAGTTTAGTGTATATTTGTGTGTACAGATCTCTTTTTCAATTCATGCATTATACCTTACATTTCAGTGATCAGCCAATTTTTTTTAAAAAAGATTTCCTCTGAAAGTAGTGACATTTATCCTTTTATCCTTTTATCCCACAATTTAAAGGTTTAAGAATCATGAAGAAGACACAATGTAGGAAACACTTTAACTCTTTCCCAAACAATCCCGACTTTAAATGACTTTGAGGAAGAAGGCTATTGAAAACATTGTGGGAAAAGGAGAAAAAGCTGGTTACCAAAGATTTTGCACTTTAATCAAATTGAGGAAATTGTCTTTTGAAATCTTTCCTGTGCTTTTACTGCATACTGTGTATGGAGATAGAATTAGCGAGTAACATTGACAGCATAACCAATTTATTTTTTACTTCCCAAAAGTCATACAAAACTCTTGAAATATCATTATATGGGCCATGTTCTGTGAAAAGGGGGCTTATTTTATCTGCAAAAAGGATCGACCCAGGTCAACCTGTGCAGTCCACGCAGGCTGACCTGGGCCAATACTTTTTTTGCTTTTGGTCAATTTTCTGTATGTCCAAGGACCAGTGTACCTTAGGATTCTGTTGGTTATTATACCAAATGGATTCTATGGATACTTAGTTATGTAATGACTTGCTTGGTATAATGTATTACAGAGATGCATTAACCCTTTACCACACAATCCTGACTTTTCACGACCCTGAGGAAGAAGCCTTTTGAAAACATTGTGGGAAAAGGAGAAAATGCTGGTAACCAGCATTTTCTCCTTTTCCCACAATGTTTTCTAACCTTTCAAATTTCAATTTCAGACTTTGAGTAACATTTATTTTGTCATCTGCAATAGCTTTCAATTTGGACGAGTCTTAAATTTTGTCGTGTGGTAAAGAGTTAAGCCCCCTTTTGCCAGAGCATTACTCATATATAAATATTTTTGTATTTTTAAGGCATGTACAGAGATAAATCTAGTGAGTGGAAGCAATAATGTGACAGACATGTTTCCCGCAATGCCTTTCACCCCTAAAATCAGACAACAGTATTGTTACAACAAGTGGAAAGTTGTGCCAAGGGATTCCTGGGGCCTTATACAGTTCTGGGGAAGAGGTATTTATGTATATGAATCATGCCCTGTGAAAAGGGGGGTATAATACATCTGTAAAAAGTATCGACCCATGTCAGCCTGTGCAGGCTGACAGGGGTCAAAACTTTCTGCTGTAGGTAAATTTTCTGCTTTTCTAAAGACCACTTTACGTCATGATTTTGCCGGATTTTAGACAAAATGGATCTATACTGTGCAACAACTTGATTGTTATAATGCATAACAAAGATGCATTAACTCTTTACCAAATAATAAAATTTTAGACTAGTACAAATTGAAAGCATTTGCAGATGACAAAATGAAAGAAACTCAAAAACTGAAATTGGTTTTGGAAAGCGTAAAAAACATTGTGGGAAAAGGAGAAAATGCTGGTTACCAGCATTTTCTCCTTTTCCCACAAGGTTTTCAAAAGGCTTCTTTTCCAGGGTCATTAAAAGTCGGGATTGTGTGGTAAAGGGTTAAACCAGCCTTTACAGAGCACTTCTCATGATTATATTCTTATGTTTAACCCCTAGAGTACGGAAAGTACGACTAAAGTTGATTTTTGTAGCCAATGCAGATCAAGGGTTAATGTGAACTAATGAATGAAGTGACACTGTAGATCAAGATTGAAATGCCTTTTGCAGACAGTATAGATAAGGATCAGACTGCACAGAATGTGCAGTCTGATCCTGGATCTACACTGTCTGCAATTTTGTAAGATACTCATGCAGTAGCATGCCTTAACCCTTTCCCAAACGACAAATTTTGGACTGGTCCACATCGAAAGAGTTTGCAGACGACAATTTTAAATTTGATGAAAATGGCAGAAAGTTATCAAAAAGGGTAGAAAACACTGTGGGAAAAGGAGAAATTCTCATTACGAGCTATTTCTCCTTTTCCCACAGTGTTTTCAAAAGACTTGTACTGTAGACACGTGAAAACCAGGGCTTGTTTGGGAAAGGGTTAAGCTTCCACGTATTTGGCTTTTTTCTTGACTAATTAAGTCCATTCGATATGAGCCATGCTCTGGCAAAAGGGGGTTTAATGCATCTTTGTTACGCATTATACCAAGCAAGTTATTCCATTATTATGGATCCATAAAATTATTTAGTCTAACAGCTGACTGAATCATGACATAGAATGGTTCTTGGACATGCAGGAAGTTTTCCAAGTTGCAAAAAGTTTTGACCCGTATCATAGGCTAACATGGGTCAGTAAATTTTGCAAATGCATCATACCCCCCGTTTTCACAGAGCATAGCTCATATATTTAGGGACCAAATGATAAATTGCTGTATTGTACACATTATAGTGAGAGAACTCGGTGAACTCAAAGTTAGGATGCAAAAAGTAGATGAAGAAAAAATGTCTTATTTTGAAAGCATGTTGTCCTTTTGTCACAATGTCTTGGAAAACCTTTTTTCTTAGGGTCATTAACCCTTTCCCAAACAAGCCCAGGTTTGCACGTGTCTGCAGTACAAGTCTTTTGAAAACACTGTGGGAAAAGGAGAAATTGCTCATAACGAGCAATTTCTCCTTTTCCCACAGTGTTTTCTACCCTTTTGGAGAACTTTCTGTCATTTTCATCAAATTTAGAATTGTTGTCTGCAGACTCTTTCAATTTGGACCAGTCTAAAATTCATCGTTTGGAAAAGGGTTAAAACGCTGGATTGTTTTGTAAAGGGTTACATCAGATACACGTAGGTAAACATGGCGGAAGTCCAATTACAGATGGAAACATTGGTTATAATGACCATTTTCTTCATCTGTTATAACATTTTCAGAATTGTCTGTGATAGCAGATTTTATGTAAATGAGGCATGCTCTGGCAGTAGTGGGCTTAATGCATCTTCATGATGCATTATACCAAGTAATTCATCACATAATTATGGATCCATAAAATCCATTTTGTCTGAATTACAAGTTATGGCCCTTTGACATGGAGAAAACTGACCACCAGCAAAAAGTGTCGGCCCATGTCAGCCTGTGCGGACTGCACATGCTGACATGGGTCAATACTTTTTGCAGATGCATTGAGCCCCCTTTTTGAAGAGCAATGCTCAAATCCTTTCTTCTCTTTAATTTCTGATACCACTAATTTTGATGTGCTGATGTTTTATGGTACAAAATTTTTATTTTCAGATATTAAAACAGCTACCAACATTGTATTTTCCAATGGTGATTTAGATCCATGGAGAGGGGGTGGGGTAAGTAAGATAGCAGTATCCTTTTCTGTCTAAATTATTTTTTTTTCCTTCTCCTCTTTGCTTGCCTCAGAAAACACAGTGATGTAAGGATTTTGAGAGCATTAGTTAATTTCACCAAAATGATTGCTCTTTGCACCTGTGAGATTCAAAGTTACCGTTTATTTGCACAAATAGGTTACAGGCAACTTCTTTTATTAGCTCACCTGAGCACAACATGCTTAAGGTGAGCTTTTGTGGTTGTCCGATGTCCGTCGTCCATTGTGCATCGTCTGTCATCAATATTTACCTTGTGGACACTCTAGAGGCCACATTTCTTACTCAATTGACCTGTAAATTGGTCAGAATGTTTGTCTTGATGAAATCTCGGATGAATTTTGGTCACCTAGGGTCAAAACTAGGTCACTTGGTCAAAGAAATACCTTGTGGGCACTCTAGAGGTCACATTTTTTGCTCAGTTGACTTGAAAACTGGTCAGAATGTTTGTCTTAATTAAATCTCAGATGAGTATGAAATTGGGTCACCTGGGGTCATAAACTAGATCACTAGGTCAAATTAAAGAAATACCTTGTGGACACTCTAGAGGCCACATTTCATACTCAATAGACCTGAAAATTGGTCAGAATGTTTGTCTTGATGAATTCTTGGATCAATTTGAATTTCGGTCACATAGGGTCATAAACTAGGTCACTAGGTCAAATTAAAGAAATACCTTGTGGGCACTCTAGAGGCCACATTTTTTGCTCAATTGACTTGAAAATTGGTCAGAATGTTTGTCTAATTAAATCTCGGATGAGTTTGAAATTGGGTCACCTGGGGTCATAAACTAGGTCACTAGGTCAAATTAAAGAAATACTTTTTGGACACTTTTGAGGCCATATTTATTGTTTAATTGACTTGAAAATTGGTGAGAATGTTTTTCTTGATGAAATTTCGGATGAGTTTGAATTTGGGTCACCTTGGGTCATAAACTAGGTCAACTTACAGAAATTCCTTGTGGGTGCTCTAGAGGCTACAATTCTTACTCAACCGACCTGAAAATTGATCAGCATGTTTGTCTTGATAAAATCATGGATGAGTTAAAAATTGGGTTACATAGGGTCATAAACTAGGTCACTAGGTCA
This sequence comes from Tridacna gigas, assembly GCA_945859785.2. NCBI lineage: Eukaryota > Metazoa > Mollusca > Bivalvia > Cardiida > Cardiidae > Tridacna > Tridacna gigas. The sequence goes on from OX244028.2 coordinate 26,102,837, forward strand.
AATTTTAAAAAATATCTTGTGGGTGCTTTAGTGGCCACAATTCTTGCTCAGTTGACCTTAAAATTGGTCAGCATGTTTGTCTTGATGATATCTCGGATGATTTAAAAAAATGGGTCACATAGGGTCATAAACAAGGTCACTGGGTCATATTGAAGAAATACCTTGTGGGCACTCTGGAGGCCACAATTTTAGCTAAATTGACCTGAAAATTGGTCTACATATTTGACTTGATGATATGTCGAATCAATTAGACATTGGGTCTCATAAGGTCATAAACTAGGTCACTAGTCAAATTAAAGAAATGTATTGTGGGCGCTATAGAGGCAACAATTTTTGCCCAATTCACCTGAAAATTTGTCAGCATGTTTGACTTGATGATATCTTGAATGGGTATGAAATTGGGTCACATAAGGCCATAATATAGGTCACTAGGTCAAATTACAGAAATACCTTGTGGGCTCTATAGAGGCAGCAATTCTTGCCCAATTCACCTGAACCTTGGTCAACAATTTTGTTTTGATATCTCGGATGAGTTTGAAATATGGTCACATAGGGTCATAAACTAGGTCACTAGGTCAAATTGAAGAAATACATTTTGGACGCTCCAGAGGCCACATTTTCAGCTCAACTGACCTGACAGTTGGTCAGAATGTTTTTCTAATAATATCCGAGATGAGTTTTAAATTGGGTCTTTATGGGCCTGGAGTGAAATTTCGCCTATTGACTCAGGTGAGCAATCCAGGGCCATCATTGCCCTCTTGTCTTACATACCACTTGTGAAAACATATAGGAATTTAAGGGAAATTGCTCATGACGGGTAAATTAATTTCTCTTTTGGGAGATGAAAGCTTACATACAAGGGAGACTACTCACCAGTAAAAATACTACTTCTGGCCTTGTCCTGAAAAATCCATATTCAGGACTACAGAGTTCAGTATAGCTTCTGATATTTTGTAGTCATATGTTACTATCAAAGCAATTTCATTTGTCTTGATATTTTAGGTGTGAAATAATGTCCTATATTTCAGGTACTAACCAGTCCTAATGCAGACATCATTGCTATCACTATTGAGGGTGGAGCGCATCATCTGGATCTTAGGTATAAACAAATAAATGGCACTCAGACAAAAGGGGGTTTAATGCATCTCTGTAATGCAATATACCAAGCAAGTCATCACATAATAATGGATCATTAAAATCCAGTTTGTCTAACAACCGACTGAGTCATGAGGTAGAATGGGTCCTTGGGCACGCAGAAAGTTTATGAATAGTAAAGAATTCGAACAATGTCAGCCAGTGCAGGCTGATATGGGTCATACTTTTTGCAGATGCATTAAACCCCCTTTTCACAGAGCATTGCTCAAATTGTTTCTATTCTGAATCTTGACTTCCTTAGTATTTTACTTCCATGTCATCCAGTATTCCTGATTTTCTTCAATAATCACAATATCCCATCTGGTACAATTGTTCCAGCTATTTATGGTATAGATGGTCAAAAGGTGAACAGACAAATAAGCTGAAAACTGTACTGGATTTAGTATTATATTTTTCCACAGGGGCGAAAACCCAAAGGACCCAATAAGTGTGATGGCAGCTCGAGAGAAAGAAAAGCAAGCTATTCGGAAATGGATCAATTCCTAGGTTAACCAGTTTTATTCCAATTGTAAAATGGTGAATATAGACAATCCACTTCATGATTATTATTTTGTGATTATTATTTTATTTTATGTTGTATGAAACTGGTATCAGGGGGTGTATTCAGCAAATACTCTTAATTCTTTACCACACAATCTTGACTTTTAATGACTCTGAAGGAGATGCCTTTTGAAAACATTGTGGGAAAAGGAGAAAATGCTGGTAAACAACATTTTTTAGCTCCACTGGCCGAAGGCCAGTGGGCTTATGTCATGGCCCGGTGTCCGTCGTGCGTCCGTCCGTCCGTCAGTCCGTCCGTCCGTTAACTTTTATTTCAAACATCTTCTTCTCTGAAACTACCCATCCAATTTTAATGAAACTTCACAGAAATGATCCTGCCATGGTCCTCTTCAGAATTTCTTGAAAGAATTTGATTCCTTCAAAAACTCTGGTTGCCATGGCAACAAAACTGAAAAATATTGGAAATCTTTAAAAATCTTCTTGTCTGAAACCATAAGGCATAGGGCTACCAAACTTGGCATGTAGCTTTATGTAGTAGACCTCTATCAGGTTTCTTCAAATTATAGCCCTGGGGTCAAAATTGGCTCTGCCCCAGGGGTCACAAGTTTTACATAGGCTTATATAGAGAAAACTTTAAAAATCTTCCTGTACCTAGCCATAAGGCCTAGAGCTACCAAATTTTGCATTTAGCTTGATCTAGTGGGGGTCTACCAAAAGTGCCCAAATTACAGTCCTGGGGTCAATTTGGCCTCATGCTGGGGGGGGGGGGGGGGCAGGTTCACAAGATTTACATGGGCTTATATAGGGAAAACTTTTAAATCTTGGTGTACATAGCCATAAGGCTTAGGGCTACCAAATTTTGCATAATTATAGCATTGTCTAGTGGACAACTACAAAGAGGGTCCAAGTTACAGCCCTAGGATCAAGTTTGGCCCTGCACCAGGGGTCACAAGTTTTACATGGGTTTATGGAGTGAAAACTTCAGAAACCATTATGTTACTAGCCATAAGGCCAAGAACTCCCAAATTTGGCATGTTATTCTTCTAATACACATATTCTCCATTTAGTCTGACTGTAGCCCTGGGGTCAAAGTTTTATGAGGGCTTATATAGTGAAGACTTCTCTTTATGGTTTATATTTATAAGCCAGTGGAGCGATACAGGGCCATCATGGCCCTCTTGTTTCCTTTCCCGTAATGTTTTTTACTCTATTAAATACAGAAAACAACATTTTAGCAACATTTGATTTGTTGTCTGCAAATGCTCTCAAAATGAACCAGTCTGAAATAATGTCTGCTAAAGTTTTGGTCTCTGAATTCTAAGATTAGCCATCTGATTGGCAGAGACATTCTGGCTCAACCAATCACATGAATGGTTTTGGAATTTAAAGAATTTAGAATTAGAACTCAATTAATAATAGTTGGTGAATATAGTCCCAAGGAACAGTATCATTTCTAAGATTTGATGGTTAATGGGGATTATCTATATACTTAGACCTTTATCAAACATTCCCATGTGTTAACAACCCCAAAGAAGAAGGCTTTTGAAAGCTTTGTAGGGAAAGAGAAATTGCTGGTAACCAGTATTTTCTCTTTTGTCACAAAGTTTTCTATTCTTTCAAGGGTAAATCCTATCTTTTGAGTCATATTTAATATGTCGTCTGCAAACACTTTCAGTTTGGACAAGTCTAAGATTTTGATGTATGGTAGAGAGTTTAGAGATGCTCTTTTATAAGCATTAACCTTTTACTACACAATTCTGAGTTTTAATGACCCTGAGAAAGAGGGCTTTTGTAAACATTGTAGGAAAAGGAGAAAATGATGGTAACTAGCATTTTTCTCCTTTTCCATAGTGTAATCTACTGTTTCAAACATGGTCCCTTTTCCAGATCCACATTTAGTTTGTTGTCTGCAATTGTTTTGGAATTGAACAAGTCTAAAATGTTGTGTCCTGGTAAAGGGTTAACTTTTTACCTCACAATGCCAAGTTTTAAGAAGCCTGAAAAATAAACCTTTTGAAAACATTATGGGAAAAGGAGAAAATGCTGGTAACAAGCATTTTCTCCTTTTCCTACAATGTTATCTACTCTCTTAAAGACAATTCTTATAAATTTAGCCACAATTCATTTATCACCTGATTCCTTTTAATTCGGATAGTCTAAAACTTTGTTGTCTGCTTAAGAGATAAGCAAGCACATGGCTATTTAACCCTTTACCAAACGACAAAATTTTACACTGGTCCAAATTGAAAGCATTTGCAGATGACAAAATAAATGTTACCAAAAAATTGAAGTTTGTTTTGGGAAGGGTAGAAAACATTGTGGGAAAAGGAGAAAATGCTGGTTACCAGCATTTTCTCCTTTTGCCACAATGTTTTCAAAAGGCTTCTTTTTTAGGGTCGTTAAAACTCGGGATTGTGTGGTAAAGGGTTAATCTACTTTTGCAGACAAAGTAGATCTAAGATCAGCGACATATTCAAACACCATTCTATAATCTATTACAAACCCTCTGGAACTTTCTAAATTCCAATAAAACATTTTTTGAATGGTTAAACCACATAGGTTAGCAGAAGAGGTATTGTGCGAATGTTTGTCGATATGAATGGTGTGTAACACTGTTCTCAACATTATTTCAGATATATCACAGCAACCAGTGCACCCTATCTATGCTTTCCTGGAGTTTCTTTCACCAGTATGTTGCACAATATTTTTCCCAAGCCACTTGGCTGCTTTCCCACATATTTACTGTCATTGAAATAATGATCAGTGGTGACAGAGGAAGGAAACCTTCCTACAAGCTTTCATCAGTCCTCGGAAATAAATTGGTCGAGCTGAGGATTCAAACTAGCAACTTCCCTGGTTTCAAGACACCAGGTTAACATGAAACAAAACAAAGACTGTTCACTGTAACATTCCAAAAATTCTTTAAGAAATCTAATGATGACCGCCATTACAGTGCTTTATACATGATGCTCAGTAAAATTGATTTCTATTTTTTTGTCTTTTAATAGATGTATACCTATATTTGCATAATTCTTGTAACAATATAAATGAAAATAATTATTTTTCTGGAAAAAGCATAGTCTTTTGTTTGTTAGTTCATTTGTTTTTCTCATTTTTCACCCTTTACCAAACAAGCCCGTACTTTAACAGCGCAGTGAAAAAGGGCCATAGGAGACATTTTTGGAAAAGGAGAAAATGCTGGTAACCAACATTTCCTCCTTTTCCCTCAATGTTTTCTATCCTGACAGAGAAGAACAGCTCATTGTACCAATTTTGAATTTGTCCTCTGAAATTACTTTAACTCTTTACCACATAATTTCGACTTTTAACGACCCCGAGAAAGAAGCCTTTTGAAAACATTGTGGGAAAAAAAGAAAATGCTAGTAACCAGCATTTTCTCCTTTTCCCACAATGTTTTCTACCCTTCCCAAAACAAAATTCGATTTTTCAGTCACATTTATTTTGTCGTCTGCAACTGCTTTAACCCTTTACCACACAATCACGACTTTTAACAACCCTGAGAAAAGAAGCCTTTTGAAAACATTGTGGGAAAAGGAGAAAATGCTGGTAGCCAGCATTTTCTCCTTTTCCCACCATGTTTTCTACTCTTCCCAAAATGAATTCCCATTTTTCATTCACATTTGTCGTCTGCAACTGCTTTTCAATTTGGGCTAGTCTAAAATTTTGTCGTTTGGTAAAGGGTTAAATTTGGGCCAGTCTACAATTTTTGTTGTTTGGTAAAGAGTTAAGTCTGGAACAGTAAACAACTTGTTGTTTGAGAAAGTGTTATATCACTCAACAATAGTGCAGCAGAAATGAATGAGCTCTTTACCAAACAACAAAGTTGTGGACTTGTCAAAACTGAAGGCGTTTGCAGACAACAAATTAAATGTAATGCAACTGATGAAATTCATTTCAGAAAGGGTACAAAACATTGTGGGAAAAGGAGAAAATTCTGGTTACTGGCATTTTATCCTTTTTCCTACAATTGTTTTCAAAAGGCATCTTCATAAGGGTCTTTGAAATAATGATCATTTGGCAAAGAATTATACAAGCTTTTATAAAACAAAGACAAAGGTCAGGTAATTTTCCATTTCAACATTTTCTCCACCAAATCTTCATCCATACAGCCTCCATCTTTACTCATACACTGATTTATATATTTGTTGTTTAGTTCACAAGAAGTTCTAAATTCTTCTTTTGTACTTAGATCACTGTTTAAAGCAAACACTACCTCATTTACTTCTTGGTCAATGTTTCTTCACAAAAACAGTTCTAAAAATGCTTTTAACTCTGGTCAATATCTCACTTTTTGTGTCTTTGTCTCTGGCCACCAATTCAAAATCAGCAACCCTGAAATAAGAAGGGATAGTTACAATCCATGTTCTATGACTGGTGGGGTGGCATTAATACATCAATATAGGCTCACTTTAACATACACACACCAAAAAAAATTAGATTATCAAGAAGCAAAGAAGTGATTGGTTGATTGAATGGTGTTTTATGCCGCTTTCAACATTATTTCAGTCATATGGCAACAGCTCACATTCACATTATTCATGTATTTCCTTGGCTTCACTAGGCCAGGGCTCTGAAGTGTCCTGCCTAAGGACACTCCCAGGAAAAAACCCAGTGGATTCAGTGAGGCTTGAACCTGGGGCCTCTAGGTCAAGAGTTGTACACTTTACCACTGAGACATGCAGGACCCTTTCAGAAGTAAAGAACAGTTTTATATCTTTATGTTATGGAAAAGAGGGAAAGGGAACAATAAATTTTTTTTTCCTACACTGTTTTCAAAAGCTGCTCTCTTCAGGGATTGTAGCAACGGGTTGATTCTTTACCATATAATGTCAAATTTGCTCCTAGTGTATATTTTATCACATTACTGGTAAAATACAGGTTTATGGAGCAATTTCCACTTTCCCTGAATGTTTTCAGAAACCATTGCCTTCAAGAGATGTAAAGACAACATTGTGGAAAAGGAGAAAATGGTGGTTACCAGCATTTTCTCCTTTTCCCACAATGTTTTCAAAGGGCTTCTTTTTGAAAGTGATGAAAACCTGGGATTGCTGATAGAGCATTATTGTAAAGTTTGTCACAAAAACTAGGAAAGGATGTTGTGCTTTCTGCTAGAAATGATTCCTTTTTATGAGCTGGAATTGTTTGAATGTCCTTTTAATTTATTCAGCAATGTACCATTTAAAAATTTATTCAACCCTTTACCATTAACAAAATCTTTGAAAATATCCAAATTGAAAGCATTTGTAGACAACAAAATAGATGTGGCACAAATAATTGAATTTTTCTTTGATAGAGAAGAAAACATTTTGGGAAAAGGAGAAAATCCTGGTTACCAGCATTTTCTCCTTTTCCCAAAATGTTTTCAAAAGCCTTCTTCCTTAGGGTCATTAAAACTCTGGATTGTGTGGTAAATGGTTAATCATCTACCTTCTTGGTGGAGAAGAAGCTTCATGTCTTTCAGAAAATCTGTCTCTACAAATGGTTTAGGAGGACAGCTTAGACCCAGTGTTAGATCTTTATTATCAACATCCAACATTATCACATGGCGTTTTGTACCTGGAAATTGTATAGCGATACATGTGTTAATAATCAACTGTACTCCTGCACTATTGAAAAATAATTGAAAAGTTTCGTAGAAAGTCAATTTCAACAAAATACCATATTTTCTCCTTTTCCCACAATGTTTTCTTCCCTTCTCCGTCAAATTCCATCATTACAGCCTGACCTGGGTCATCATCCGTGAACGCTTTCAGTATGGACAATCTAAAATTTTGTTGCTTATTAGAGTTAATAAGGGTAAGTTTATTGTCTGACACTGCTTTAATATCTGTTTACACTTCATACCTTGGAAATCTTATCACAAAGTCTCTCTGTAATCAATATTCATCAACTAAAATTGCGACTCTTACATCTATTTACTATTAAAAGTTTATGTTTCAATTGAAAACTCTTCAACACAGAGTGTAGCTATGATGTTATACTGGTGCTTTTGTTTACTAAAATTGGACTTGACCTTTAAAGCGCCAAATAATGCCTTAATATATATTCAGTATAGACATAAGACCCAAACAATCACAATTTCAAGGTTGCTCGAGTCTAAAGTGTTTCAGCAAAGAGGACAGTGGAGATCAAAGATCGGGCTACACGTTCCGTGCAGCCTTATCTTGATCTAAACTGGCCGAAAAGGCAACTATAGATGTGAAAGGTGCTTTAAGGATTAACAAAGTGATTTGTAATGTGTAAACTTGACGGTCATAGGATCTGGCACAGCATCATGGCAATATGTAACTGGGAATGGGCACAGCTGTACCAAAGTGATTTGGTATACCACACCTGGCTAACCTAACTGTATGATCAAATCTTGCAATCTCACCTTTCTGAACTTCTTGCTGTATGAATTGCAAACCATCAGCCACATGACATTGTAAATTCTGGTCCTCTTTGAATCCAAACCATTCTGTTGCTATGGTAACAATGGAAGGATCTATATCCACAACATCTATGTGGATCTGTAATGAATGTGAGAATGGAAAAAAGGCCATTTTTGACATGGGTGTTTTCGAAAGATATTTTGCCATAGCCCTGTCATCTGTTGCAGGAACTGACATTTTCTTTTGTCTCAGTTAGTTAAAGTAAAGATTTCTTTCATCTTCTTTCTCTCCCCCCCCCCCCCCCCCCCCCCCCCCCGCCCCCCGCAAAAGGGGATATAGTTTTTGTGTCGTCTGTCTATACATCTGTCTGTCCGGACATATCTACTGAAAATCCTTGATGAAATTTGATGAAATTTCATACATCTGTTCCTTATGATGGTCCGCAGATATACTTTTATTTTTTTTAATCTAATGCCGTGTCATGGAAAAAATGGGGTTTTTCGACGGAGGATGTCTTTTCAACAAAATAGCTATTTTGTCTTTTCAAACTCTGGCTAGCCGTTAACTATTAACAGCGAAACCCATACCAGAGGGTTAGTAACCCTTTACCACACAGTCCTAACTTTTAACAACCCTGAGGAAGAAGGCGTTTAGAAAACATTGTGCAAAAAGGAGAAAATGCTGGTAACCAGCATTTTCTCCTTTTCCCACAACGTTTTCTATCCTATCGGAGACAATTTTTATCATCTGAGCCACCTTTACTTTTTCATCTACAAAGGCTTTCAAGTTGGAAAAGTTTAGAATATGGTCGTACGGTAAAGAATTAAAGTATATCTAACACAGTAAAGCCCCTTTTTTGACTTCAGATTTTCCCTGAGAGAGCAAACGCAGTTCAGCAAGGACACCCACATTGGGTGCTCTGATTTCATCAGAAGGCTTTTTAACCCTTTACCGCACAATCAAAAGTTTCGACAACCCTGATGGGGAAAGCTCTAAAAAACATTGCAGGGGATAGGGAGAAAATGCCAGAAATTTTCTCCATTTCCCTTAATATTTTCTACCCTTCCAAAGACAGGTTCCATCATTTGACATTTCATCTGCAACATCTAAAATTTTGTTGCCTGTAAGAAACTTCAGTTACAGAGACGCTGACCTTTGCTTTGAAATGGAGATATGTGTATTTTAAGTTATCTTCATATCTATATCTGTCACCTTGTGAAGTGTTACAAACCTAGCTTAAGACTTAAAGATATTGCAGATTCTGTTCATTCTATATTTAAATACAGTTACCTAGACTTTGATCTTGGCCCTAAATTGAGGGAACATACATTGTATGACAAGGCAATTGCTGTTTACCCAGTGTTTTCAAAGTTTTGCAAGGATAAAAGTATTGTACTGTCATAGGTTATTTGAATTATATGCTAGAATGGAAAGGTCTGAACTCTTTATAAAGCAACAAAATTTTTGACAGGCATTTGCAGACAGTGCATTCAATATCACTCAACACAGGATAAGTCAGTAATTTCTATTTGTATTGGAGTTTCATGCCATTTTAACAGGTTAGGTCATATCACAGCACTCAGTGCACCTACCCATGTGTTTCCTTGCTTTCTTATACCAGCAATGACACAACTTTCTTTCCAAGTCACTGACTACTTTTCTCACATGCATCAGAGGTGAGAGGCAAAAAATCACCAGAAAGCAAGTTTGCCTCGCCTGGGTATCAAACTCGCAACTACCAGGTCATGAGTCAGATGTGCTAACCACTGAGCTACCCAGCCGGGGCTGGATAGTTAGGTAAATGATTAAGAACACATATTTACCTTTGGTAAGAACTTGTGTATGTATGTGGGTAATCCTCCTCCTCCTAATCCAATTAAAAGTAATGATAACCCATCATCTAAAAATACAGAGAAAAGCAACAATGTATGAGTCCTTCAAAGTATTTTTTAACTAGACATAACTGAGCCATGCTTTGGCAAAAGGGGTTTTAATGCATCTGTGTGATGCATTATACCATGAAAGTCATCACATAATTATGGATCCATAAAATCCATTTTGTCAAAGAACTGGTTGAATCATGAGGTACACTGGTCCTTGGACATACAGAAAATTGACCAATAACAAAAAGTTTCGACTTGGTCAGCCAGCGTGAACTGCGCAAGCTGACCTGAATTTGATACTTTCTGTAGATGTACTAAACCCCCTTTTCACAGAGCAGGACTCATGTAACAATAATTGTGCTTTATGAACAGAATTGACCTGTTATTTTCTAGGAAAGCTTAAAGTACATGAGGATCAAGACCAGACTGTCAGAACATCTACAATGATATTGCACATTCATGACTTTAAGCTGGAATATATGACAAAATATCTAACAGGGTAGGACCCAGGATCAGACTGCTCAGACTGTATGCACTATCACCTCATTTTCCCACTTGCATGCAGAGTTGTTTTGAATAGTTTGTCTACCTTTTAATACATTAACTACCAGCAGAATGGCTTTTTACGACAGACAACTTTTGAAAACTTTAAGACTGCTGGTAACCAGCAATTGCAACATTAACCCTTAAGCTGCAAAGCGCAACTCACTGACCTTGCAGACAGTATAGTTAAGACTGCATAGAATGTGCAGTCTGATCTTTGATCTACACTGTCTGATACAGTGTTTTCTTTCCGGTGAAATCAAGTCTGAAATCGCAATATTTTTTTTTTTTTCACTACTATGTGAAAATTTTCGTTCCATTCATTCAGCACTTACAGGGTTAATTAACGTATAATCCTTTGTCAAACAATCCCATGTTTTAATGACTAATAAAGGATGCTTTTTAAAAATTGTAGGAAAAGGAGAAAATGCTTGCAACCAGCAAAACTTTTACATCACAAGGTTTTCTGCTCATTCAAAGAAGGATCCCATTAACTCTTAAACTTAACTCTTTACCAAACGGCAAAATTTTAGACAAGTCCAACTTGAAAGCTTTTTGCAGGCGACAAAATAAATGTGACTGAAAAATTAATATTTGTTTTGGGAAGAGTAGAAAACATTGTGGGAAAAGGAGAAAATGCTGGTTCCCAGCATTTTCTCCTTTTCCCACAGTGTTTTCAAAGGGCGGTCGTTAAAAGTTGGGATTGTGTGGTAAAGGGTTAATTTCTGACCTGCAAATGCTTTCAATTTGGATAGGTCTGAAATTTTTTGTCTGGTAAAGATTTAAAACATGAAGACATACCACTGTGCAAATAGTAAAATTGCTCATAACCCTTTACCACACAATCCGGACTTTTAACGACCCCAGGAAATAGGCCTTTTGAAAACATTGTGGGAAAAGCAGAAAATGCTGGTAACCAGCATTTTCTCCTTTTCCCACAACGTTTTCTACCCTTCCCAAAACAAGCTTCAATTCTAATGTCACATTTATTTTGTCTTCTGCAAATGCTTTCAATTTCACCCTGTCTAAAATATTGCTGTTGGGTAAAGAGTTAAGAGCAATTTCTCCTTTTGCCACAATGTCATCAGAAGATGTCTGCAGGATGTGTTAATACATACCCATTTGTTTTTGGACACTCCCCGCCATAAATGAGATTCCAGTTACCATGGTAACATGATGCTGGCATGCTAGGTAACTTGTATCTATTGATGTTATTGTTTTCTTTCCTTTTCCCTTTTTTCCTTTAGAAACTGAAAAAAGAAATGCAAAAGCTGCACCAGAAAATTACAAACTGAAAAAAGAAACGCAAAAGCTGCACCAGAAAGTATTGATGAAATAGTATGACCATATATTTAATTGAGAGTTCTATACATCTTTAATGTCACGAAGCAAGTATTTAGGGGGCTCTTTTGAGTTTCATAATCCCACTACACTCAAACAATGTTTTATTACAGAATAAAGTATCTGAAAAGGTGGAAAATTCCCAAATGCTGGTTGGAATGCCACTATGGGTCATAATCAGTGACTTGTGTCTTATTCATATTTTCATACAATGCCACAGGAACTCCCAAAAGCTGGTAAGAATGTAACAACCAGTCATGATAAAACATGGGACTGTACTCTAATAACTTGGCTAGCAACATTATTTAAACCACATCATAGTGGACTGAGTTATATGTTCTTTAAATATCTTATACATGCACACCACTCTTTCCCAGCCACTGGCTGCTTTTCCACATTGAACTGAATCAAAACAATGGTCAGCAGTGAGAGTGGAACAAATCCTGTTGCAACAACTTCACACTATCATCAATCCTCTGTTCCTCTCAAGGAGTTTGGCCGAGCTGAAATTCTAACTCAAGAACAATTAATTACTAGTCCTGTGCAGTACAAAGCTAGCGACAAGGCTTGACCAAAAAAAGAAATATCAGTCTGCTACAAGAATAAACAGAACAAACCTGAAGTTACCAGTCTAGCCTCTGACTGGACTGTGTTTAGGTTAGACAAGAAAATCAACCTTCTGTAGACTGTGCCACTGTCTCCCTTTATGTCTTCTATCACATACTCTCCACTCATATCACTGTGACCTCTTGCTCGCTCTGTTCTCTGACATATCTCGTCTCCAAGGGACAGAAATGGAACCTAGAAAATGGATAAACCCATAGAATGCTTATCTGGACAGTGTTAATCAAGATCAGACTGCATTGAATATGCAGTTTGTACTCTGCTCTGGGATATTCCCATCTCCCAGTACAGAAATGGAACTGAGAAAGTAGAAAAACTTTTACTCTTCACCAGACCACAAATTTTCAGACATGTCCATACTGGAAGCAATTACTTGTAACCAGTGATTTCTCCTTTTTATATTATGTTTACTATCCTATCAAAGACAAAATTCAGCTTTTAAGCCATATTTATCATCTGCAAGTGTTTTCAAAGCAGACAAGTCAAAATTTTGTTGTCTGTTCTTGCTGACAGCAGTGTTGAATCTAGGATTGCTTGGAAATGGGCCAACTCCCCCACCCCTGACAAAAATGTGGGCCAATAAATTTTTGCAATGGGCCATCATGAATCGAGTCAGATCAGAAACGTCCCAAATAAAAGAAACTTACATTTGCCATGCTGTTGCGTAAGACTGAATCTCTGACGGAGTCACAGTGGTCCTGACAGGAAACGTCTCGTTAAAGTGCTTGATCGGTAGTTTCTGCAGCCACGAGTAAAAGTGTTAATCTTTCCATACTCTGAACATAATGCACAAATCATTCCCGAGTCAGTTTTTCTAAGCCATGGGTACGTTCCGAGCCAATTTTTCTGGAAAGTGTGCTCATATTTCCTTTTCTTGCTATCTGGAATTGACTGTTCCGGCGACGTGTCTTGTTTCTCCGTTCAGCATTCTTCTGAAGGACTGTCTCGTTCATCCCTTGTTCTCTTTTTAAGAAATTCTGTCAACTTGAGTTGATTCGACATTTTGTGAAGCTAACGCTTAACCACTGAAATTACCGCATGATTTGACACAGTAATGACGTCAAATATTGCATAGGCAACACGTGGTTGACATTTTGAGGTCATTTATGGCAACTCGGCCGATTCTGTAGCCTCGATTACACCTGAGTGTTTAGTATGTCTAAAAATAGAATCTAACATTGATCTAAAATCGGGACAGTCGATTCGCATAGTGTATCTATGTATTGACTTATTTTTTCGGCCTGCAGTTCTCCGGCAATTTCCTTTTTCGTTTTAAACGCACAGGAATTTTTATTTTGCGCCATAGATTAACAACATGCGTGATACGTGGCCCAGAGATATTCTTTATTTGCGCCAATTATTTAGACAATGCATGATTTTACCAATCCCGCAACCTAGATTCAACTCTGTGACAGTATAGATAAAGACATCATGAAAACAAAAAGATTTTGAGCAATTTCCGTATTTTACACAATGTTTTCGACACTTTTCAAAAAAGTAACAAAATGCACTGGCAAAAGGAGACAAGGAGAAAGTGGGGTGTCAAATGAGGATGTACCAGTATTACCTTTGTTCCAGCTTTGAAAGATGGGGGAGCAAGCTCCATTACTTTAGATGAGAGTTCTGCTTGTATTGAGTCTTTGTCCTTGTATGTGTGATTACGATCCAGGCACACCACTACGAGTCTCTCAAATCCTGCACTCTCAGATAACTCTTGACGTCCTGCATCAGTGGCAAACATCCATTCTGTCTCTCTGAAAGAGAATTATTAAAGAGAGCACTGCATGTTTCTGCCAACATTCGACAGCAGTTGCTTCTTCAGTGAAAAGTTGAAAAGGGGGTATAACTGTGAAAAATATTTCGATAGTTACCTGCCCCTGTTACATAGGTTCCCCTTTTGATAGTTAAAAACTAGTCTGAGCATGAAGTAAATATCTTGAGTAAAGACAGAGGTATTATAAATGTCAAAGTTTTTGCATTATAACAACGCAGACGACAATGATGCAGACAACAATAGGGCTATGACAATATTTTCTTCAAAAACAGCTGAGCTAAAAAGTTTTACACAGACCAAAGTGCATAAAATAGCCTCAAGCAGACTTCTTGTGTCTTGCAGCAGACCAGTTTTGAAAACAGAGTGACAAAAGAAGAAATAGCTTGTCACCACTATCCTTCTGAAACAAATTTGTAACTTGCAGTTACCTGGTACGTATTAAGCCTAAATCTATGTTGATTGTCCACACTTTACAAGAATACATGTATTTAGAAGTCAGAAGGATAGTTTGGTTTAAACAGATTTAATGATAGAGATTTAACTCTTTACCAAACGTAAAAATCTTAGACTTGTCCATTTGCAAAGCAATTGCAGAGGACAATAAAACATGGCTCAAATTTTGGGATGCCTTTGAAAAGATAGAAAACATTGTGGGAAAAGGGGAAAATGATGGTTACCAGCATTTTCTTTGTTTTCCACAGTGTTTTTGACAGCTTCTTCTTCAGGGTCATTAAAACTCGGGATTATATGGTAAAGGGTTAAACGTTATCTTCATGGTTTTTCTGCTACATCATCATATCTTCATCCCCTACCTAAAAAAGCCTTTTTCTTTTGTGTTCCTCTCTTGCTCATCTAAATGAAATTTTTCAAAGCTTCTGCTTAACTCTTTACTAAACCACAAAATTTTAGACTTGTCCAAATTCAAAGCATTTGCAGATGACAAAATAAATGTGACTCAAAAATTGAAATTTGTTTTCGGAATGGTGGAAAACATTGTGGGAAAAGAAGAATATGCTGGTTACCAGCATTTTCTCCTTTTCTTACAATGTTTTCAAAAGGCTTTTTTGTAGAGTCGTTAAAATCCGGGATTGTGTGGTAAAAGGTTACGGAATATTCCTAAATATATGTATCATGCTCAAGGTATTTGATTTATACCTGTATATTAACAAGATATCCAAAGAACTGTTACACCTTCACGGGAGAGTAAAGTAACGCACAGTTTAGAATAGAATTTATAAGGAAATGTTGACCTTGAACTTTACAGTGTTAAGGGCCTGGGCACAAACACAGAAAAACAAGATACTTTTGTTGCTTTTCACTGAGAAAGCAAGTGCAACAAAATTATATTTTACAGGTTTGGAATACTGCCTTCAGGTAATTTTGATAAATCATGCTCTACCTTTGATTTGACTGAATGGTGTTTAATGCCGCTTTCAAAATTATTTCAGTTATATCACAGCCACAACTTAACTATTCGTGTATGTCCTGGGTTTCACCAGTACTAGGCTAGGACTCTAAAGTGTCTTGCCCAAGGACACTCCCTTCCTCTCAGAGAGGCTTGAACCTTGGGCCTCCAGGTTACGAGTCCAACACTTTCTTTACCACTGAGCCACGCAGGACCCTTCTACCTTTGAAAATTTACCAGGAAACTGTGCAACATATAGAAAATGCCCACCTTCCTTGAGGTACTAGAAATATTGCAAACTTGTTGTTAAGTCTGGATTCCAAGTCCACAACAGTGAGTGTATATCTTGGGGAGGATGATACGTCACTGTACAGAGATAGGGAAATCTGCTTCTCCGTCACTTTCCTGAAATATATCAGTATCATAAAATGAGAGGAAAAGAGGGATCTACATTCTTTCACTGCAAATGACAGGTATTTGGGTAACTTTTGCAGATTATGTAGATCACGATCAGATTGCACTGAATGAGCAGTCTTATCTCTGATATAAACCATTTGCTACCTTAGCAATGACCAAACTCATCTACTTTTGGACCTTTAAGAAGAATTTATTGAGTTGGGTATCCTAAGGTCAAATTTGTCTATGAAAGATTACTCAGGGGTAAGAAATTGTATACTGAGGATAGGTTACCATAATCAATAAAATAAGATCCAAAGTACCAGCATTTTCTCCTTTTTCCACAATATTTTCAAAAGCTTTCTTTCTCAGGGTCATTAAAACATGGAATGGTGTGGTTAAAGGGTTAAACTTAAATTTTCTATCTCTCTTTGATGAATATTTAATTTCAAAGTTTTTTAAGTTTAGAATTTTGTGTCTATGGTAATGCTTTTAACTCCTTTGGCTGCTAAGTGCGACTCAAGGACAGTGTAGATCAAAATCAATCACAGCACATGCAGTCTGATCGTGGATGTACACTGTTCGATAAAGAGATATTTCTCCCCCAAAATAACTTTGAAATAGCAACATTTGGGTTTTTGAAAATTACCTTTAAGGTATTATTTAACTTATTCAGCAGGATAAGGGTTAACTCTTTACCACACAATCCCGAGTTTTAACGACCCTGAAGCGGGGACCTTTTGAAAACATTGTGGGAAAAGAAGAAAATGCTGGTAACCAGCATTTTCTTCTTTTCCCACAAAGTTTTCTATCCTTTGACATACAAATTTATATTTTGAATAATATTTAATATGTCGTCTGCAAATGCTTTCAGTGTGGACCAAGCTAAAATTTTGTCGTGTGGTAAAGAGTTAACTGTACCTTGCTAAGGGCCACTTTGCAAGCTTCTGTGGATTGTACAGGTCAAGATTGACTACAAATAATACACATTCTGATCATGGGCCAACACTGCCTGTTTGTTTGTTGTTATACATGTATATTCTAGCCGTTACAGCTTTAGAATTGCAGTATTTATGGTCCTTGGGTCTACCAAAGTTGAAGTACCAGTCATTCAATCAGTAATGAATCTAAAAGTAATTAGTATATTATTATTAGCGTTTATCACATAAAACCATCTCCAGCAGTGTATTAAACCCATGACTTATTTTAGATAATACACTAGTGTATTATCATTTTTTGGGTCCTTGTTATGTAAAATCTGTAGATATGAGCGCATGAAGCCAGTGAAACCAAACACAGCACATGCTGGAATGTGTACCACTTCGCCATTTCATGGGAAAATGACGTCATTTTTGCTAAGGCATATACGCATGAAAAGCTTTATGGTTTTTCATTTTTAGTAACAACAGAAAATGCAGAAAAATGTATCTAAATCCACTAAATTGTGGAAATCTTCCGATTTACTCACTCTATATGGACTGTTTCATTCAATTTTCAGTGTACATATCAGATCTATCTTCTTATGTATGTGCACAATTCAAACTGAACTACATTTGTAAACATGGACCCATGAACGGTATGTAGGCTGAAGGTGATGATGCAGGATACTTATTTGTCTGTCATTCATTTTATGTAATAAATAGAATCTCACATTTGTGTTTTATGTATTATCATTTTTATCAAACTCGTTGACTAGAATGTATTTGATGCACGCCAAGGCTCGCATCATACATTTTTAGTCAACTCGTTTGATAAAAAAGATAATACATAAACACTCATGTAAGATCCTCTATCTCTCTCTTTTTTAATTTTTGCCGTTCTTACCTTCTGGACATGTTCTGCCTTATAACAGCATAGTACTGCATTTCCTTAATGGTCCCCTTTATGGCCCCTATATCTGTAAACCTCTCATTCTTACCCTCTGCAGTACAAACTTCCAGTATCTACGATAATACACATTAGATAAATCCTAAATAATCCTGCGTTTTAGCTCTTTACCAAACGACAATATTTTGTACACGACCAAATTGAAGGCATTTGCAGACGACAAATTAAATCTAGTTCAAATGATGACTTCTGTCTTTGACAGAGTAAAAAACGTTATGGAAAAAGGACAAAATGCTGGTTACCAGCATTTTATCCTTTTCCCACAATGTTTTCAAAAGCCTTCCATTTCAGGGTCATGAAAACTGGGGATTGTGTGGTACAAGGCTAACAAACCTGAAGAAAAAAGCTTTTGTCCTGTGCAAATGCTTTCAATTTGGACATGTCTAAAATTTTGTCAGGTTATGAATAGTTAAAAACACTACTGAGCATCAAATTCACCTGAGGACAGAGGTTGATGGAAATATTGTGGGAAAATGAGACAATGCTGGTAATAAGCATTATCTCCACTTAACACAAAGTTTTCTAACCTTTAAAAGACAAACACTATCATTAGAGACACATTTGAGTTATGCTCTGTGAAAAGGGGGTTTAATGGATCTGCAAAAAGTATAGACTTGGGTCAGCCTGCACAGTGCAAAAAAGTTTACCTGGGTTGACACTTTTTGCTGTTAGTAAATTTTCTGCATGTCAAATTGTTTTTAGTGTTCTAAAAGTAAAATCTGAAATACCTGCGGAAGGTTTGGGTTTTTTATGAATTTTGTAAATATCAGGGCAAACACTGGCATGTGAAACTCCTTTCCTCCACTGAAATTCTCAGATTCCTCTGTGACAATTCTGTGTATTCTCAAGGCCCAGCCTCTGAAAATACATACATAAACTCACCAACCATGTGACCATGAAATAACTTGCGTCTTTACTATAGGACTGATCCAAATTGAAAGCATTTGCAGATGACAAATTAAATATTGCTAAAATGATGATTTCTGTCTTTAATAGAATAAAGAACATCACGGGAAAAGGAGAAAATAATGGTTACCAGCATTTTCTCCTTTTCCCACAATGTTTTCCGAAGTCCTCTAAATCATGGATTGTAAAATCACAAGATTGTATGGTAAAGGGTTAAACTTTTACAAAACAATGACATGTTATACCTGAGAAAGACATCTTTTAAAAACTTTTGGGGATAGGAGAAAATGCTGGGAACCAGCATAATTCACCTTTTTCCACAATGTTTTCTACCCATCCAAAGACGAAATTCAGATTTTGAGTGACATTTACTCGGTCGTCTACAATTGCTTACATTTCAGACAAATCTAAAATTTTGTCCATTTATAAAGGGTTAAAAGATATACCAATAAAATATTTTCAAGTAAAGATTACTACACAGGAACATGACTGGTCCATGGCTTACTTGGCCCGACCAGGTAGCTCAGTGGTTAGTGTATCTGACTTGTGACCTGATGGTTGGGAGTTCGATAACTGATTGAGACAAACTTTCTTTCCGGCAATTTTTTGCCTCTCACCCCTGATGCATATGAGAAAAGCAGTCAGTAGGTTGGAAAGAAAGTTGTGTCAGTACTGGAGTGAGAAGCCAGGAAACACATGTGTAGGTGCACTGACCCCTGTGATATGCCCTAAGTATTTAAAAAAGTGTTAAACTCCAAAATAAACCATGGCTTACTTATTAGGGAAGAAAGACAGCACTTCATTTAAAATGTGTTCTTGTAGGAGAGAAATACAGATATATCTGCCCATAGGTTTCAAACATCTGTCGATTTCATCGAACATTTTCTCGATATCCTCCACTACTTTTTCCGAGTTATCCACCATTAATGCGTCCAGGGTTCCTTTATCCAGGACAACAGAAAAGTCTCCATCTGTAAAGTCTAGCTGTAAAAAGAAAAATCACAGAATACAGTATTTCAATTTATAGGCTTCTTGGGCCATAATTATCTCAATCCTCACAGTGCCTTCAACTCTTTAGTAAATGACAAAATCTTGAACACATCCATATTGAGAGCGTTTACAGATGACAAATGCAGTTAATGAGATGGTATTTTTTTCTATCAAAAGGTAAAAAATTGTGGAAAAGGAGAACATGCTGGTTACCAGCATTCTCTACTATTCACACAATGTTTTCAAAAGCCCTCTTCACCTGGGTTGTTAAAACTCACAACTGTTTGATATGGGTTTATAGTAACTACCTTTGCTTCTGTAGCCAGGGTAGTTCAAGATACAAAACATACATAGATTAGCCATCTGTTTTACTTCAATTTAAGCTGTGCTCTGTGAAAAGGATTTAATGCATCTACATAAAGTATCAACCCAGGTCAGCCTGTGCAGGCGGCGCAGGCTGACCTGGGTCGAAAATTTTTGCTTTTGGTCAATTTCTGCATGTCAAAGGGCCAGTCTACCTCCAGATTCTGTTGAATGTTAGAGAAAAAGGATTTTATGGAGCCATAATTATATGACAAGATGCTTGGTATAATGCATCATGGAGATAAACCCCTTTTGCCAGAGTGCCACTCATTTGTAAATGTTTGGTGGACACAGCACTGGTTTCATCTTTTAACACACCTCACTTTTTTTGACTTCTTTCATTTTGAAAGCATTTACATATTATGCAATGATGGGATTCATTTTTGAGGGTATAGACAACATTGTTGGAACAAAAGAAAATGCTGATCATCTGCATTTTCTTCTTTTCCCATAAAGTTTTGTCAAAATGGTTTCATCATTCTGTCTGTCTATCTATCTGTATGTCCGTCCATCTGTCTGCCAGTCCATCCTTCGGTCCGTCCCTCTCTCTCTCATGTGGCTCAATTAGTCTTTCAAAGGCTAGAGGACATTGTTGGTAAATGAGAAAATGCTGTCACCATTATTTCCTCACCATGTTTTCCAAAGCATTCCTACTTACGGTCATAAAAACAAAGGATTTCTGTGAAACTGTTTACTTTTAGAACTGATATTCAAATGCTGTTAAATAACAAACAAAATGGAATGAATGCTATAGTAGTGGTACTTACTTTCATCACATCCATCTTTAAGAATTTCATCTCTGGCCTCTGTATTTTATTAGCATCAGTCATCTGTTTTATGACAGTGTCGCTGATGTCAACATTGACAATGTTGTGGTATCCAACATCATACAAGTTGGCACTGAGCTGAGAGTTTCCACAACCAACAACCAGTAACTTGTCTTTTGGTTTGATGTATTTGTGTAACACACCACATAGTTCAGGGTATTCACCATACCTAAATGGGAATGGATCAGGTATGTTGGAACAATGATTGTAATTTATACTTTTTTGGCTCACTGAATGAATTAACAGTGTTTTAAGGCCAGTTGACACCAATGGGCATAGTGAACTATTCAATAAGAAAATTGCTTTTATAACAAAACAGACTGACAAATGATTGTATAGCCAACAGACATAACATATATGGTACTCAATATTGGTAAATGAATAACTAGAGGCCCTTGAGGGCCTGAATCGCTCCACTGGCATGATTGTGCTGTTATAGCGTACGCTATGAATTCATAATGCAAAAAGGAAAAAAAGCAAACACAAAAAAGTGGGGGAAAGGGTTGTTGCAATTGGGCTTGAACCCACTAAGATGGCAAATGTAGGCATGGTGAATTGAACAAAATTAATAGTGAAAACAAAAAAACCCTGAAGTACAATTTATCAAAACCATTTGTTTCGAATCCAGTCAAATTTGATACGGTTTCAGTACAATTGTTTTAAACAATCCCTGCAAGTTTCAAAGAATGTGACCAATAATGTGGACTTTGTTGGGTAAACAATACTAAGTCATCAAGTGGCTGCTTTTCCTAAACTGATTGCTAGATTTTCTTCATTCTTAATAGAGTTCAATCCCTTGATTATACAAATAATCTTTGCAAGTTTGCAAGATAACCACCTTTTTATCTGGACATCTGCAAAGTGCGGTTTAGTATACATATAAGATCTTTCATTGGAACAATGTATGACAACCCACAGCATACTCAAATGAATAGGCACAACATCAGATTTAATAAAGGTAATCTGGCTCCTGACAAAAAATTTGCAAACGTTAGGTTACTTTGCTGCAATGGTAGAATTTGTCATTGAAAGTGTAGAAAACACTGCGGAAAATTGCTGGATACCAGTACTTTCACAAATTTCCAAATTGTTTTCAAAAGCCCTCTTTCTCAGGGTCTTAAAATCATGGGATGATTTGGTCAAGGTTTACAAAGAAAACACCAACCTATGTTGGCCACCAACACTTCCTTCCAAAACTAGGGGTCAACACCTGAGATTCAGTATTTTAGGAAGAGAGAGCTGTCTTAGACCCAAACTTTGTAAAAGAATGGCTTCTATATAGGCTTCCTACAAATTAGTACCTTGCCCACCAAAGTTCTAAGGTCAATTATCTTACCATTCAAATGCTTTTGCTCCTCGCTTTTTGAAAAATTTCTCCCAGTATTCAGGTTTATCAAACTCGCTGTGATCCTTTGGTAAAAGATTCATATTGATCTCCAAGCCTTAGATACAGTCCTTTCATTTAGATGCTATCAAACTGGTCATTAAAAATGGTTCAGCTTTATAATATTGGGAACTACTTATTCACTTCATTTCATAGATGAATGCATCAGCTGAAAGGAAAAAGAAAAATAGTAGCTGAGATTAAAATTTAATATTATAGACTGAACAATAATGAAAACTCTTTGGTTTAAACTTTGGGACAAGTTTTGTCAAAATAATTTGTTGGATTAAGAAGGGCCATTTTCACATTTTCTTTTAAGTAAATCATTCATGAAATTTAAGTCCAAAAATGCACAAGAATAAGATCATAAACTTATTATTTATTAATGCCTTTTATCAATAGACTGCAGCTCAATTGGTAGTATAAAGAGCTTGAGAGAACGGTGTCACTTGTTCAAACCTCAAGCTAGGTCAATTTCTTTCCAAAAAATGATAATAATCCTTGTGACAGGATTCAATCATAAGCTCGTTACTCTAATACCCATGATAATTTTTTCTTTTTAATTTTCAAGATACATGTAGTTCCCTGACAAGAAAGCTCCCCAACGAAAGTATTCGAGACAGTCCCCCAACAGATTTGAAGACATTTCCTCGACACTTTGGAGGACAGTTCCCTGAGTTTTGTTCCATGTCAAATTATCTGTAACTGATAATTAATATTGATAATCATGAGAAATTAGAAATATCTGTGGATAGTTGGTCTATTGTGATTGGATTATTTGTATATTGTGATGAAGAGAGAGCGAGAGGAAGGGGAGCAATTCACCCAAGTAAAATATTTTTTTCTGTTTACCTTGTACACTCTGTCCATAATCTTCCTGTAAAGACTTACGTTTTGTATGACATGTGCCACTGGGGAAAATTTAGTGTATTTCAAATATTGTTTGGTATTTGGCAACAAAAGGTCATCAAACTGAACTGTCCAACATGTTGTTACAGAAAATTATAGACATTTCACCTGGGAATCATGGAGATCACAGGCAATCTCATGGCAACCAAATTTAATGTACTCGCAATCACAGGTACAAATGTTTTAATCAGTCACAATACAATGTACATCATTTATCCTTCTGCAACCATTTTTACCCATGATAATTTTCATTTGACAGAGAACAAAAGTGTTGGGGGAAACTGTTTCGAAAACTCATATCTGCAAACTGTCTTCAAATCTGTCAAAGAACCGTCAAGAAAAAATTGTGTCAGGAATGTGTTGTTCTTTTTGTTTCGATGATCCTTGTGTGGGAAAGTTGCCAGTGGCTTTGGAAGAATATTGTGCAAAGTACTGGTAAAAGAAAATCCAGGAAAGCATGTTCAAGTGCACTGGCTGTCGAGATAGACATTTAATGATGTTGAATATGGCGTTTAACACCACAGTACATACAAACAAACAAAATATTTAACCCCTTAATAGACGACAAAATTCTATGC
Organism: Tridacna gigas; assembly: GCA_945859785.2. Lineage (NCBI taxonomy): Eukaryota > Metazoa > Mollusca > Bivalvia > Cardiida > Cardiidae > Tridacna > Tridacna gigas. Next base: position 26,126,695 of record OX244028.2, read on the forward strand.
TTGTCCAAATTGAAAGCATTTGCAGATAACAATTTCAATGTGGCTCAAATAGTACAGTATTTCTTTGATAGGGTAGGAAAGATTGTGGCAATAAGAGAAAAGGGTTGTTACCACCATTTTCTCCTTTTCCCACAATGTTTTCTAAAGGCCTCTTTCCCAAGGTCGTTAAAAGGCGGCAGTGTGCGGTAAAGGGTTAACATGGTGTAAGATTGTAGGATTAACTACACGAGTGCCTAAAGTTTAGATGCTTTGAGCGCATTATATAAAATTATCAATGGATAAAATAGATTTTATTTAATCCCTGTGTTTCTCTAAAGTTGTTGTAGTGATATCTATTTCCAGCTATTAAACAACTAATGACTGAATTTTATTCAGTATAGAAAACTTTCCAAAAACCTCATCTCTGCAGTCAGATTTTTTTTTTTTTTAATTTTTACGATACTGTAAATGTTATGCCGACACCGGATTACCAAATCAATAAAATCCGGGATCAGCCTGTCATCCTTAAATCCCGGGATAGCCCCCCCCCCCCCCCGCTTTTCATTTTAAATGATAAGACTCATTCGCTTAATGAATAAAGAAAAATCTTAGAATACGAGCTTGCGCGAGCGTGCACACGACAGGCCTTGGTCTAATCTTCTCATAGAATATTTTACATTGTACTAGATCTACATAATTAAAGTCCCATTTCCTCTTTGATAAAAAAAAAATGGGCATGGAAAAAAGCCCTTAATTAGGTAGACGGTAGTATCAGAAAAGATGATAATTGAAAGGATCTGCAGACGACATATTAAATGTAGTGCAAATGAAGATTTCTGTCTTTGATAGGAATAGAAAACATTGTAGGAAAAGGAGAAAATGTAGCTCCTATTCCCACAATGTTTCCAAAAGCCCTCTTCATCAGGGTCGTTAAAATTCAGGATTGTGTGGTAAGGGGTTAAGCATGGTGCTAGATCTAGTTTTCTTACCTCACATACCTCATGCATTGAATAGAATACCTGTAAGTCGGTGACAGTCTATTGACATTTCTTTCAAACACTATTTCCCTGTTGGAAGATTCCTTCAGACATCTATTTCACAGCGTTTCTCTCTTCATTACTTTTTTCTTTATGCAACTGTAGATGCAATTTTGATCTACAAGTTTCAATGCCCTGTAGGGAGTGCCCAAAAGTAAACAATGTGGTGTTAAAATGCATTTGCATTTAAAACATACCAATTAAAAGTATGGAAATTATTGTGAAGATGACAATCTGTTATTGTCAGGTTGGTTTATGTCTTAGTGGTTGGTAAAGTGAATTTTAAAACCGGGTTAAAAGTAAACAAAAGATAGGCTGCACTGGCAACTTTTTACCTAGTTTTACAATCGGTTTTTCTGCCAGCAACTAACATTTGGACTGACCATGAAATAACAGATAGTCATATTCACAATTATTTCTTTACTTTTAAATGGTAGATTTAAATTTAAATGCATTTAATCGCCAGCATTTTTTCTTTTGGCTACTACCGTCGGCCTTTTATAAACTTCAACCTCTTCTTTTATGCTAAGCTAATGTTAAGACAGGTCAACATATCATTTTTTTGAACCTGTTATAACAGTGAGACTCATATAGCTCAAAAGAATGCAATTTCGTGGTAAGACACAATTGACTGTTTGTTTCTTTATCTGAGCTTCATTTTGGTCCAAGTTTCTTTCCTCTACAGAAGTCTAGAGCTATCCTCCTCAGCACACAACTACCTTTTTGGAAGCTTCTGCAAAAATGACTTTAAAAAACTTCAGACATAAGGAGGAATCAATCAATATAGTCATTTTCTCAATCAATATTTTCATGTTTGTTCCACCAACTGATTTGAATTTCATCCAGTTTGTTCCTGTCTTCAATTCTTTACCAGACATACAATCACAGCCTGGTCCATGATGACAGACTTTGCAGACAACAAATTCAACAAGACCCATATGACCCAGAAATGAAGAATAGAGAACACTGTGCATACAGGTGAAAGGGCTGGTTATAGAGATTTTTGCTTTTTCTCATGTTTTTAAAACCACTCTTCTTAAGGGTAATAAGAATATGCATTTAATTGCTAAATCCATTAAGGAGTCTTAGAGTTATGGAAGCCAAAACTTGCTAATTGAGTTATGGTCGACACTTCTTCAAACTTAATTCCAGCAAAAAACAAAATTTTAAGCTTGTCCAGACTGAAATCATTTGCAGATGGTAAGTTAAATGTGGCTCAAATGATGAGGTTAAACTTTCAACGATTAGAAAACATTGTGGGAAAACAAGAAAATGCTGTTACCAGCTTTTTCTTCTTTTCCCACAATGTTTTCAAAACAAAGTTTTCTCCACGTCTTAAAAACTTGGGACTCTTTGGTAAAGGGTTTAAGGGAAGAAGTATACCAAAATCAAAGGTTTGCGTACCTGCCAGCCTACCTTTTATTTTAGAATATTAGCTAAAACAAAAGTGGTTTTGTAGACCATACTGTCACAAGGACTGTCATCAAGCATTGAAAAAAGTTTTGGCCGAGCTAGAAAACAAACTCAAATCCTGCTAATTACTAGTAAAAGCTCTGAACAATATTAATTGTTTACCAAACAACAAGATTTTAGATTTGTCAAAACTGAAAGAATTTGCAGACGACAAATATAATGTGGCTCAAATGGTGGGATTTGTCCTTGAGCAGGTAGAAAATATGTAAAAAGCAGAAAGTGCTGATTTTAGGAAAAGGAGAAAATGGTTACTAGCGATTTTCTTTTTTTCCGATGTTTTCAAATGCTTCCTTTCAGAGTCGTAAAAAAAACTGGATGTGTGCTAAAGGATTAATTATAAGCTCTGAACATTACCTACTAAGATACCATGTCTTTGTGCCTGGTGAGACAAAAAGTCTAAGTCTTTGGTATAATCCATAATAGGTTTATTGTCAAATTGAAAATGACATGATAACAAAAAATTAACTAAGTTCAGAAATCTATCACAATTTTCTTGATTCAGCTCGATGCAGGAAACTCTCTCTCTCTCTAATTAAGCAAATTTTTAGTTGGTGATCACATGCGAGAGACATTTAACAGAAATAAAAATGGTGCTAGATGAATGAAGAAAAAGCACATGCAGTATCAATATTATGAACAGAAAAAAAAATATTATGAATAAAGTTATGAGCTTTTGAAAGAGTATTTCTTTCTTTTTTCATTGTACATGTATCTATACACGATGTCATACAATTACATCTGATGCCAAAGCCATGGTTTTTTAAAACATTTTGACCAGCGTAGATGATGCCCAGTGCAAGCAACATCTCCATTTGCAAAATTTTATCATATCCAAGTCTTCTTTGTGTATGCATGATCTTCTTTCTTTATGTGTCGTCATAGGTCTGAAAGCCTTTCCCAAACAATAGTGTTTTACCCATGGGGATAGGGAAAAGGCTTTTGAAAAAAACCTGTGGAAAAAGGAGAAATTGCTGCATGATATTTTTTTCACTCCTTTGCAGACATATCCATCATTAGAGCTACATTTAATTATCTTCTGCAAAGTTCTCAATTTGCACTGGTCTAAATTTTTATTGTTTGAAAACAGTTAAATGTCACTGAAACTCACAATTTAACTTTTTTTTTAAGGTTAAAATTGTTTCTTTTTTAAAAAAAGAAACATACAGAGTGTACATGATCATAGCAACAAAAAATCTCAAACAAAAATTATCCATTTTCATTAATTGATGCTTTGTAAAATTCTTTTTCTCTCCTTGCAAACGTTTCAGCGACCAGTAAAGGAAACACCAATGTTGCCTCAGCACAGATCTGTTGAAGAAGATATATGTAATGCAATAAATAATCAATAAACAACAGAACATCATCTAAAAAACATTTTACTTGTCCTCTGTAAATTTCTTCAATATCGACCAGTATAATTTGCAGTGTGGTAAAGGGTTAAGGGGAGGGGGAAGAAAGATGATGTGACATATTGTTAGGAAGAATCATAAGGGCATGATTGTCTACACCTAGTTTGGGAAAAATGAAAAAAAAAAAAGCTGAAAAAAAAATTGCCTCGAGTTGGACTTGTTCAAAACAATAGTTGGCAACTCTACTGAGCTATCAAGCCCACTGATATTATTCAGCGTAAAGAAATATATTTCTCCCTTATCATGCAATAATGGCTATAATATTTACTAGTGGAATAAAAGATTTAACAGTAAAAGTACAAACATAAATCAAAATTCCTTGTGTTTTCTACAAGTATTTCTATCCATTTTCTAATTTTTAAAGCCAGTCTTTATTCAGAATTTCAAAAAAAACTTGTGTAACAAAATCTGGTTTTAAGCCCTTTTTAATATACATGTATATAGGAGTACTTTAATACCTTAACAGGGTTTGCAGTCTTTCTAATTTTGCCCCAGGATATTGCTTCATCTGGGCTGGCTCCAGAGTCACTCCCATCAAATTCTGAGGCCGTGTTTAAATATACAGCATAGTCTGCACCATTTCTCTGTCAGTTATAAAAGAACAAACATATTCAACAATAATAAAACAAGATAGCTAAGGTCCTTGATAATTCATTGGGTCCATATTGTAACAAGAGCACCACATGCAGGTACCTAGGTGCTTGGCTGCAGTTGCTTGTCTTTCTGTGAAAATTCCAAGTCAAAAAAGGGGCATAACTGTGTCAAAATATACATTGATGATTATCTGCCCCTTTTGTATTGGTACCCCTTTTGATAGTTAACAACTTGTCCGAGTTTGAAGTAAAACATCTTTTTTAATAACATTTTTTATAAAATGTCAAAGTTTTTGCACAACAATGATGATGCATGGACTACAACAATACCTCCTCTTCTTCCAAAACAGCTGAGCTAAAAATGAAATCATCTTTTTTTTTCATATTTGAAGGCTTTTTAACACTAAATCAATCATACCACAGCCGCCAGTGCACATATCAATGCCTTCATGGAGATTCTTCTACATTTCCTTTACACAACTCTGCAGCAGCCAATGAGGTTAGTAAAAAACATACCTGTGTTTCATGTGACCCTTAGAAAAATAGGGTTGATAGGTTGGAAAAACTTGTTTTTTCTTTTTTTTTTTTTTTTTTAAATTAATTATAATGTAATATCAACTAGAGCTATCACTAAAAGTGATCATACCCCCCACCAGCTCCTTGTCACAAAACAGCTCTTTGTCACAGAATGCAGAATGGTTTCGTAAAAAATAAGAGTTGAAAAAAAAAGTGGGAAAAGAGTTATGGTACTTGTAAACTGTGCTTCTCATTAATGTGGTCTATCTGTATATGAAGTTTGATGTCACTAGCTTAAATGATTCAGAATTAATGCCCCGGACAAATATCCAAAGTTAAAACTTACAAAGGGCAATAACTCAAAAAATAAATGGAATAGAGTTATGGTTCTTGTACACTGCACTTCGCCTTATAGTGATCTATCTGTGTGTGAAGTTTGAAGTCATAAGCTTCTATACTTTGGAAGTTATGCCCTGGACAAAAATCCAAAGTTAAAATTTACAAAGGGCAATAACTCGAAAAATAAATGAAATAGAGTTACTGTTCTTGTACACTGCACTTCTCCTTAATGTGATCTAACTTTGTGTGAAGTTTGAAGTTCCTAGCTTCTATACTTTGGAAGTTATGCCCTGGACAAAAATCCGTAGTTAAAATTTACAAAGGGCAACAAGCTTAAGGGGAGATAATTCGGCAACCAATGGCAGCAAGGTCGTGAAAATTGCACATGCACAATTTCATATGTACCCAAACATTATGTGTAAATTTCAGTGCAGTACTTGAAAAACTGTAGGAAAAAAGCTCCAGACAAAATTGTGTCTACAGACGGACGTACGGACAGACGGAAGGACAGACGGACGGACAGCCATGGCGATTCCAGTATACCCCCCTCCACTTCGTTGTGGGGGGTATAAAGAATTCCAGCTATATTTTCTTCTCTGTTATAAATACATCATGTATAACAACTGCAAAATGATCATAATCCTTAGAGTCATTCCTGCCGGAGCAAAAAAATTAGAAGATTTGTGTACAAATTCCATGTGACATCTGTTTTTACCTGGTCTTCTTTCTCTTGTCCCATTATTTTGACTGCAGTGGTAGGTGGTACGGCAGCCAAATACTGCATGTGGGCATAGTATTGGAACAGGATCTGACCTTGTAAATGCCTCCAAAATGGAGACATTTCTTTACACAATGACTGAGAGAATGAGGGCCCCTGTTTTGGAGGAATGCAAAAATCATGCAGATGCTGATTTCAAGCTTCTGAAAGAGGGTAGGCCTAAGCACACACTGGAAATTTTTTGATGAAATGGACAAAAGGCAAATTGTTTGGCAAAATGGAAATTGTCATGGTCTGAAATTGATGGTTGAGTAAAAAGTTTCCGATGCTATTTTTGGCCTACTGTATGAAAGACATCAGTGGCTGTCACTGTATTTACTGAAATGGAATGAAAAGGCTTGGGGTGAAGCACATGGGGCAAAATTGGCAAAAATCAGGGGAAAAAAAGTGTCTGCGGCCATTGGATAGGGTCAGCTGGGTCACCTGAAACACAGAGTGTTCAAGCCATGCAAAGGTAATCACTGGCAATGAATATATATTTGATACTGGACAGCCAAAAAGAGATAAAGACAGACAGACATACAGACTAACAGACTGACATATAGACAGACAAAACCCTACCATCAGATTTGCATTACATGTGTGATGTTTGATAACACCACCCCCAAGTATGATCATCCCTGTGTTCACTGCTTGTACTGCTATACTGTTTATACCTCGTATATCTGAAACATACAATAGCACACTCAGCTTAACAAACTCTGTATCTCCTAATTAAGTTTTGCTGCGAATGACTTTCAAAATATCAATTTCAATATGGATTGACCTTAAGTATTATCTTTTTATGTGAAAAAATTGTAGCAAAAGGAAAACAATTTCTTGTTTTGACACAATTTTTTCAAAACTGATCAGCTATAAGACCAAGAAAGTTAACTACAGTAATGTGTTAAGATTATAACATGAACTGGTTTTGAGAGATCATTTGCAATTCAATTTGATATACCATGTTTACTGTAATTTTTAAAGACAAGTTTTCAGCTTAGCTAAGACAAGACATTACTCTGAGTTTCTTACTTCTTATATTTGAGCCATCCTCTGGTAAAAGTGGGTTTAACCCTTTACCACACAATCCCAACTTTTAACGACCCTGAGAAAGGAGCCTTTTGAAAACATTGTGGGAAAAGGAGAAAATGCTGGTAACCAGCATTTTCTCCTTTTCCCACAATGTTTTTTACCCTATCCATTACATAATTCACTGTTTAAGCTACACTGAATTTGTTGTCTGCAAATGCTTTCAATTTGGTCCAGTCTAAAATTTTGTCGTTTGGTAAAGGGTTAACACATTTCCATGATGCATCATACCAAGCAACAACTATGGATCCATTAACTCCATTTTGTCCAGCAATCAACTGAATTGAGGTAGACTGGTCGTTTGACATGCAAAAAATTGACAGAATAGCAAAAAGTTTTGGCCATGGTCAGCCTGTGCAGACTTTGAGGCTGACCTGGGTCGATAACTTCTGTAGATAAAGTAAACCCCCATTTCACAGAGCATTGCTCATTTACCTTTATTACCTTAAAGTTGAAGATTAAAGCACTCCAAGAGAAGAACAGAAAGTAAAGAAAACTGAACATTGTGGGTATAGTTTCAAGCAAGACAAGAATTGGGTTCGGCTATTACAAAAGTCAATGAGTTTACACTAATTGTGCATATTCAAGGCAATCTGTCCATCTGTCTCATCTTCAAAAACTTCGAAATATTAGTGGGAAAAGATAAAAAATCTTTCTTTCCTTTTGATAAAAGCATATGAAAACTAAGAGGCCAAAGAAGAAATTGATTGTGGACAGCAATATCTCCTACTGCCACAATATTTCCATAGGTGATCTGCTCCAAGCTAAAACTAAGGAAGTGTAATGGCCAAACAGCTAATATCTGATGAGATCTCACCTTGAACGAGGTCTAGAACGAGACCTGGATTGTTATAGGAATGGAAGTAAATCATGTCGCCCAGTGAACCATCTGTGATAGCGGGACAGTAAACTGGAATGTTGTTCTGAAAATAAACCAGTAACAATAAGTTTAACCCTTATCCTGATAAATAAGCCCAATAAAACTTTTAAGCTGATAGTAAAAACCAAATGTTGCTACTTCAAAGTTGTTTTTTTGGTGAAAAATATCTCCTTATAGGACACTGTAGATCCGAAATCAGACTGCATCTTCTGTGCAGTCTGATCTTGATCTACAGTCTGCAAAAGGTCAGTGAGTCGTGCTTAGCAGCTTATGGGTTAAATGAGTGATTATTGATGTTCCTTTCCCTCAGTGTTTTTAACCCATTACCACACAACCCCAAATTTTAAAGACCCTGAAATAGAAGGCCTTTGAAAACATTGTGGGAAAAGGAGAAAATGCTGGTAACCAGCATTTTCTCCTTTTCCCACAATGTTTTCCACCCCATCAGAGACAGAAAATGTCATTTGAACAACATTTATTTAATTAGCAAATGTTTTCAATTTGGTTGAGTCCACAATTTTGTTGTTTGGTAAAGAGTTAAAAGCTTTTGACAACATCAGAATGATTTAGTGGTGTAAGAAAATGTTAGGAGTGCATGGACATGTATTCCAGCTACAAAGACTCAAATAGTCTTGGAAGGGTGGTAAGTCTACTTCAAGCAATGCCAAATTTTGAAAGGAGATTAAGTAATTAACTCTTTCCCAAACGACAAATTTTGGACTGGTCCAAATTGAAAGACTTTGTAGACGACAATTTTAAATTTGATGAAAATGGCAGAAAGGTCTCAAAAAGGGCAGAAAACACTGTGGGAAAAGGAGAAATTGCTCGTTATGAGCAATTTCTCCTTTTTCCACAGTGTTTTCAGAAGACTTGTATTGCAGACACGTGAAAACCAGGGCTTGTTTGGGAAAGGGTTAACCCTTTATCAAACAATCCTGAAGAACAAGGCTTCTGATAAGCAGCATTTTCTCCATTTCTTACAATGTTTTCTACATTTCCAGAGGCAAATTCAACTATTTCAGCCGCATTTAAGTTGAAAATGCTTCCAATACAGGTGAGTCTAAAATTTTTCTGCTTGGTAATGAGTCGAAAATTCATTTGACATAAAAATGTTCAAACCTTGTATGCCCAATAGTAAACAGATTCTGTATTGTCTATTTCTTTCCCAAGACGTTGTATCATTCTAGAAGGTGTCCAGAGAGTTTTCTGAAACAAAAAAAAAAAAAACATGAGAACATTAACTTAAATTTTCATTGTACTGACATTTTCCTTACAGTGCTTATTTCTCAAGATGTGTATACATGAACTTGTAAGAGAATTGTACCCATTTACCTTCTTGAAAAAAATTACAGCATATGACTTTGAAATATAATTAATAAAACTTGTAATTAGAACACACAAATGAGGTGTAAAAATGGACATGATACAAGAAACTGTGGTAAAAGATGGAATTGATCACTTGCACAAGTTCCTCCATTTGCCACAATGTTTTCAAAAAAGGTACAAGGTAAAAGATGAAAAATGTTGTCTACAGGTAGTGATACAATAACCCTTGAAGTTCTGCATCTGGTTTTAGTTGCATATGTGAACAGTGTAGATCAAGATTAAACTCCACAGAACATGCAGCCTGATCTTGGATCTGCACTTTCTGCTTCTTTGTCAGATAATCTGAAAAAAAACACTGTAATATCTGCATCTTCAGTACAGACAAAAAATAACCATTTCATTTAAGCCATGCTCTGTAAAGAGGGAGTTTAATGCATCTGCAAAAAGTATCAACCCATGTCAACCTGCACAGTCTGCGCATGTTGACACAGGTCAAAAAACTTTTTGCCATTTGCAAATTTTCTGCATGTCCAAAGGAGAATAGTACCTCATGATTCAGTCTAAGTTCTAAGCATTTTCAGATGACAATTTTGTGATCAAATGATGATTTCTGTCCTTGATAGGGTAGAAAACATGGTGGGAAATGGAGAAAATGCTGGTTACCAGCATTTTCTCCTTTTCACACAATGTTTTCAAAAGCCTCTTCTGTCAGGGTTGTTAGAACTCGGGATTGTGTGGTAAAGGGTTAAGGTACAACGGTTTAACAAAAACATGTACCAGTATATTGTGATACATGTTATCTGTGACCTGTATTTGTGTACTCTTTGACTTTCTGATAATGAGAGTCCACCACTGCATAGTAGTTTAGGCATAAACTTTGCAATTACAAAAACCTGAGATTAATTTCTGCCAGCAGCACTGGTCAGTTGGGAAAGTCCATGGCCAAGACACTACACAGCCCCAACATCAGCTTTGTAATGGTGAAACCTATGAAAGGTATGAATTAGCAATTACTCCTTTTCAAACATCATTTACAAAAGTTGCAGATTTACAGGAGGCCATATTCATTACTTTGTGCAGAAAGCTTCTCATCTTGTGGCTGACTCTTTTTTATACTAGTTGTAGAAAAATTGCTCATAATGGGAAAAAAAAATTGTATGTATTGATTTACTGAAAACTTGATAATCCCTTTTCAAAAAGAATGTTTTTAAAGTTAAAACTGTCTGGTGCCAATTTGTTTAAGAAGGTAAACGAAAACAAACCATGTCATATCTTACCTCTTCTCTCTGTTCCTCTAACATTTTGTCAAGGATGGGCATCAGCCAGTCTTCAAACTTACAGTAGTTATCGTTGGGTACCAGCAAGTTACCAATTCTATTTATACCTTTGTCTCTCAGCTCCCTTCCAGAGAGAGAAAAATCCCCGACATAGGTTGGTGCCATGCACTTGATGAAGTCTTCCTCAATTCCCCCAGCTGTTGTTACAATACAGTCAACCTAAAGAGAGAACCAATTACTTTAGAATATAAAGACTGAACCAGTAATTTGAATTTGTTTTTGTATTCATTTTCTGTTATTGTCAACCGATATTTTCGTCATCTATCCTTTAGAAGACAAGAATTTAAACAAATCAAAGGAGAAACATTTCTTGTATTCATATGCTTTCTAAAGTTTTGTTGCCTGGTAAAGAAATAAGTTTTCTTCAGAACAGAGAGGGTTACATATGAAAAGGTTTAACTTTTTACCAAACGACAATATTTTAGACTGGTCCAATTTGAGAGCATTTGCAGACGAAAAAGTAAATGTTACACAAATGATAAGATCCGTGCCAGAAAGGATGGAAATCATTGCGAGAAAAGGAGAAAATGCTGGTTAACAGCATTTCTTCTTTTCTCACCATGTTTTCAAAGTCCTTCTTTCTAAGGGCCATTAAAAGTTGGGATATTCTGGTAGGGGTTTACATATTTACCATATTATGTTGTACTAGATATCGGATAATCTCTCTCACACCAGCAGAGATCAGATTTGATGTATAACTCAAGTATATTGTACAGTTAGTCTGGGCACGACCTGTTGGATGGAGATTAATATCCTTCTTTGAATCTTCTGGAATCGGCTTCAGTTTACAGTCTATCTGTGAATGCAATTGACACAAGGACATGTAATAATGCTTTTCAACCCTTTTGCAAATCTTTATGTGTTTTTAAAACCCAGAAAAAGATAGCTTTGGAAGGTTGTCAGTATTTCCTCTTTTTCCCACTATTTTTCCACACCTTTAAATGACATATACAATCACCCAAATTCAATCTAAAGAGCCATCCATATATGGTTTAAGCTTTTACCAAGCAATCAAGGGTTTTCACAGCTCTGAGACAGCGGCCTTTTGAAAACATTGTGGGAAAACGAGAAAATGCTGGTAACCAGCATTTTCTCCTTTTCCTACAATGTTTTCTATCCTTCCCAAAACAAATTTCAATTTTTGAGTCACATTAATTCTGTTGTCTGCAAATGCTTTCAATTTGGACGAGTCTAAAATGTTGTCGTTTTTACCATGGTAAAGAGTTAAATATAAACATAACTTAGGTTTTGTCCTTTAGTAAATAGTTTTATATGAAGTCAATGGTCTGTTAGTCTTTTTCTTGTTATTTATATAGAAGGCAATTCATCATTTTAATTCTTAGTTTGTTATCTTTTCATTGTGGATGATCACATGGTTTTTGTTTTGATACACTGCACAGATTAATGGAGAAATTTTGACAAAATGCTTATGGAAATAGTTCTTTCTATCTTTTGTGCTTAATTCTGTGGATCTATCATTGTAACATAATTATTCCAGCAAACTTAGATCTGGATTTATGATACCATAAAGATGTTAAAGAAATTCACATTCTGTGCAAGCACCTTGTCATGAAATTTTAAGCCATAAATATCAAAACTGAAAATCTCATGATTGGGTATTTGAAAAGGAGAAATTTAACCCAATACTTTACTGCCAAACTACTATAACTTACACACAGAAAAACATAGGAAGAAAACAAAAATGTCCTTCTAGGGCAATATAAACACTGTAGTGGGAAAAGGAGCAATTGTTTATCAGAAAGCTGTAAACTCATTACTGCAAAGGTAGATAATAGTCATATTTCATTTTCACAGCTATTAGTTAAGCATTTTAATTTAAATTATACCATTCAAAAGCATGGAAAATATTTTGAAGATGACAAACTGTTATTGTGGAGTCAGTCCAAATGTATGTTCCATGCAGTAAAATGAATTTCAAATCAGTCAAAAAGTAAACAAAAGACAGAGTGACCTGGCAGCATTTAACCTAGTTTTCAAATTAATTTCACTGCCAGCGACTAACGTTTGAATTGACCATATAATAACAGATTGACATCTTCACAATAATTTTCATACTTTTAAATGGTATGAATTTAATTTAAATTCATTTTAACACCTGCAGGGTTCTCATTTGACCCGGGACCTCGGGTTTTGACGCTTGGAATATTAAAATGACCTGTTTTTGACGTTCAAAAATATCTGCCTAAGCATCAGTCTGACGCATAAGATTATTGGCTAAAGCTTCACATAAAGTAGTTGGTGGGCATCTGGCAGATATATGGGCTTTCATAAACATTATCTGTATCAACTGTGAAGGATGCACACGGCTCTGTTTATCGCACCTAATCAAGCTGGCGAGTCATTACATGGTAAAGGTGTTAATCCACTTATCTAGTATAAAATGACAGGTTTTAAAGTAAGCTGCTACCTTAATTGGCAAATTCATGCCAAAATATGCAGCAATACATCTCCAATGACATTAAGTGACATGAAAATTAGGCCGCTGGAAAAAACATGAAAACCCATGACACAACAAAAGTCAGTTTGACATCGTCCGATAAGAGACACTTCATTTTTTCTTTTCGTCTTTAATAATGAATTCAAACTGTGAATCTACTGAAATTCTCTGTATAAAACAATAATTAAAAGCTAAAATCTCTGTTCTGTAATGAGAAAAAAAAAACTTTGGTTCTTTTATGATCAACACTCTACAAATAGATGGCGGGGGGGGGGGAAGAACAGTGGAGGTTAGACCGTCTTGTCTTACAATGATAACACTGGAACAAGCGTTAAAGAAGGTATTGGACATTCATCTTAAGAAATAGGCTAGAAATTTAAAAAAAAAAGAATAATAATAATGGACATGACCTATATTTTCTCCCTTTTCCACAATGTTCCATGCTATGGAAGACAAATCAGTCATTCAAGCCACATTTGAATTGTCATCTGCAAATGCTCTAAATATGAACGAGTCTAAAATTTTGTTGTTTGGTAAATAGGTAAAAGATTATTTGCGTCCATTTATTCATAGTGATGAATTAAATGTTTCGGCTGTAAGTTAAAATTTGTCTATTTACTTCATTCCAACATGTCTGTTCATTAAATGAGGTATTTTCTTGTTTAGTTTCTGTCCATAAATACATGTAAAGAACAACACTAATGAAAAATGGTGTTTATTTCATCTATATTCCTCCACAGTAACCTAGTAATTTTGACCCTTAGACATTTCTCTTTTACTCTTGGAAATTCCATTTTGACTCTTGAAAGTTTGGGCCCAAGAGTCAATGACTGTTGGGATTCAGGACCTAGTGAGAACCCTGACCCATTTTGTTTTCTTTTGGCAGCTATTGTTATTTTAATTGATGAAAATCTAAAAATTGAGATGTTCTTACCATGTTGTTGATCTCCTTGACTGCTCTGCCAAAGTTTTGTGCTTGAAACCCTGATATGGCATATGATTCTAGTAGCTTGTGATAATCTATACCTTTATTGAAGTCATAGCCTGAAACATTACATTACATTACAAATATGATTATTTTATGCCACTGCACTAGACAGCTCTTGGAAGCATTGAGGAAAAAGGAGCATTTGAGAATATGACAATTGCTATGCTGTTATTGCTTTATCCTAAGTACTTTCCCAGATTCGTTTGAATTACACTGTTCCCAGATGAGCCTGTCTTTTCACCATCCTTGATAAGAAGGCTTTAGACAACATCATGCGAAAAGGGGAAAATGCTGGTAGCCAATATGTTCTCTTTTTCCCACACTGTGACAAATGGAGAAAATGCTAGTTATGAATAATTTCTCTTTATGTAACAATGTTTTACCTCTTTACCAAATGACAAAATTCTAAACCTGACCAAATTAAAACCATTTGCAGATGACAAATTCAGATTTTCTCAAAATATCATTTCCAACATTAAAAATGGGGGAAAACATTGTGGGAAAAGGAGAAAATGCTGGTCACCAGCATTTTCTCCTTTTTCAACAATTTTTTCAAAAATCTTCCTCAGCATGGTTGTTAAAACTTGGGATTGTGTTAAAATCTGGTCTGCTGCAAGACACAAAGGAAGGTCTGCTGCAAAAGAACTATTCATGTCATTAAAACCTCAGAGCTCACCAAATCCTCCTCCTCAAAATAAATAATGAGCACAAACAAGGACATATATAGTTCTGAGTGAAAACAAAAATTACCTTTGATTGTCTCAGTGCCTGCTGGCATCTCCTCACTCTTAACAAGCACTGCATCAGTTGCCAAGCTTGGAGGGAGCTGATCTATATGAAGAAACAAGCTTGCATTCATACCACCTCAAGCAGGCTTAACCCTTTACCTTAAGTATACATATTAATCACTTTTTCTTTACCAAAAAAATCCCTTGTTTTAATTTCATACCACCTTAGACTTACTCCTTTACCATATGTATACATATAAACCACTTTTTCTGTACCAAACATGCCCATGTTTTAACAACTGAGATACACATAGTAGGGTTTTGAAAACATTTTGGGAAAAAAAAAAATGCTGGTAAACAGCATTCAAAATAATCCCATCCCTTGAGACACATCTAATTTGTTGTCTGCACATGCTTTCATTTCGGATAAGTCTCATATCCATTGCCCTCTGCTTGTAAGAAAAATTGCTCAGTAAATTAACTCTTTACTACACAACAAAAATGTACACTTAATTGTCAAAATTGAAAGCATTTGCAGACGACAATTTAAATGTTTCTCAAACTGTGGAATTGTCTTTCACAGGGTAGAAAACATTGTGGGAAAAGGAGAAAATGCTAGTTACCAGCATTTTCTCCTTTTTCCACAATGTTTTCAAAAGGCTTCTTTCTCAGGGTCATTAAAAGTCGGGATTGTGTGATAAAGGGTTAAATGGAAATATCCAGCCAGAACTGTTGTAAAAACCCTAAATACATATATTGTGATTTCATTATTCTTTTCATCTGAAAAATCTTATTGTATGTGACAGGGTAGACCCAAAATGGGACTGTACATTCTGTGCAATCTGATCTTGATCTACACTGTCTGCAAAAACTTACTGAGTCAGTCTATTTAGTCTAAGGGTTTATTCCTATCTCCATAATCATTATTTTCTGCAGATGCATTAAAAAATATCCTCTGTAGAGTACAGATAATGAGCTGAATTAACTTTCAGTACACCGATACATGTAAAAACACTGTTTCAAGCAACACCAAGAAATACCATTTGAATGAAAGGAAATAGTCCTTTTTATGAAATGAAAAGAAGCTTGTACACCTGCAAGGGTCAAAATTGACATTTTTTTCAACTTTCAAAAAAATCAGTACCAAAATACAGAAATTCTTGACAAAAAAAGTTACTTAAAAGACATGATTTATAAATCATGTACAAAAAATTTTCAAATTGTCATACCGGCATTACTTGGTCCACTTTGGGCTTTGAGAATATTAACATCTGTCTCCTGGTCTAGCTCCATCCTGTATAAAGAATTTTTTATCAATCTAATGTGTATTTATTTAACCCTTCACCATGCAATCCTGACTCCAAATGACCTGCAGGAGAAAACTTTTGAAAACATTTTGTGGGAAGAGGGGAAACTGCTGGTAATTTCCACAAAGGTTTTTACTCTCCAAAGACAAATTACATCATTTGAGACACATCTAATTTGTTGCCGGTAAATGCTTTCAGTTTGGACTGGTCTAATGATTTCTCATCTGGTAAAGAGCTAAATCATGAAAAGATAAAATTAGTTCTATCACAGCTCCAGATAAGAGGGAGTGATGGTATTCTAAAGCCATTATTTCTCTTCCAAACCCTGTGTTGTGGGCACTCACAAGAATCTTCTTGATGAAACGATTCTAATGAGTATGTACCCATAACTTAGGGTTTAATGAAGAATAATTAATATTTTCAATTTTGAAATCAAAATCCCTCCCTCAATCTGGAGCTCTGGTTCTATGTAGCAAACCTGACCTCTAAAATGCAGCACAATTACACAAACGAATTTCAGATACCTTTAGGACCAGTTATATTTGAAAATACTCAGCTCCTGTCTTGCTGAATAATGACCAGATTCATTCAGAACTCAATCAGAACACTATCATGTCGGACTGTAGGTGGTGCAACTCCCATGTTTTTCATTCATGCAGATGATATTGTATAACCAATCCAAATCAACTATGGATTTATGTAACAAAGTTTGTAAAGAAAACGTTGAAGGAAGACCTAACCTGCACAGTGAATACCAACACAAAACAACAACATATGACTGTGTGACTGGGATTCTTTATAAATAGGACTAAGTACCCCAAGGCAGAGTGGGTAGACTATATTCTATTCGAAGGGTAGCTCTGAAGTTATTTTTGTGGTTGTTTCTCAACTCGCCCCCCTTCCCTTCAGTGTAACCCTTCTTTACCTGCTTCTGTAAATTTCAAATTCTTGTGGGTCATCTTTCAGCTAGTTGTATGTGTCTTTAACTCTTAACAAAGCAACAAAATTTTACACCATTCCAAACTGAAAGCATTTGCAGATGACAAAATGAATGTGACTCAAACATGGAAATTTGTTTTGGAGAAAATGCTGGTTACTAGCATTTTCTCCTTTTCCCACAATGTTTTCAAAAGCTTTCTGTCTCAGGGATGGTAAAAGTCAGGATTGTGTGGTAAAGAGTTAACCTGCTTGTCAGCTATGAAACCAAATTTGGATTGATATAAAGATTATTAAACTACATGTTGACATCCAGCATAGATTAGTACAAGGTTTTCATCAATCTTGTTGCATTTTACCTTTTCCTAGCATAAACATATCTTGTAAATTTGTAAACAAACATTCAATATCAATTTGGTTGACTAGGCATGGGCATTTAATTTCATTAAAAAACAAAATGGCAGCATGACTCCTTGTACGTGAAATACGTGACAAAATTTTAGTTTCCTTTTCCATGCACAAGCCCATAAAAACAAAAGCCAATAAATTGTGACAAAAGAACTTTAGTGTAAGTGGATTGATCTCTGGAATTTAATGCCCAGTAAACGTCAAGCCCAGTTTTGATTTTCTTGCAAGGTGGTCAGCAGTTATTGACATTTTGAAAGATAGTAAAATTTACATTATATTAATTACATGTACTACGGCGTTTTTGCAAAGATTATATCATTAATCATCAACCAATCAATCATGGACTTATTGTTAGCTGACAAGAAATCCATCAACACATACAGCCATACATGTACAAAACTATGTCAGAATGTTCATTTTCTTATTCCAGAATGGACAGAAGAAGGGCTGCTTCAAGGGTAAGCAGAGACACAATCACAAAAATAACATCAGAGCTAACCTCCGAATTAGGGTATTGGTGCACATTCCTACATTCTGACATCAGTAATGCAATTATTAAAATTGTTCTGATGAAAAAAAAAAATAATGGTGACAGAGACAGTTAGAGATGGGTGTGATAACTTTACACTGCATCAATTCTATTTAATTGCTGGTTTACACATTTGCTATGATTGATATTTTTAACCAATCTTAATAAAGTGCTCCAGATAATTTTCAATGTCATCAGCATGGTACTGATGAAAGTGAAGATGAATCCGTACCATCATATTTGGGTCAGTACCAACATTTGGTTTACAAGATCAATTTAAATCAAAATATGGTATCTTTCCCCAGTTTTGAAAGTCTACTTCTACTTTCTTTTTTGGGCTTCCGATTTCACTTTTAAGAAAACAGTTTAATTGTCCTTTTCATCAGCACCTGGGTTTATTTGTTCTAAGATCAAAATCTTGATAGAGCTTCTTGCCTTACCAAACTGGCTTATCTAACAGTCATTATGAATATTATGTCAGCGGAACTATTATCTTCGGGACGTGTTGAACTCTTCAAATTGAACATGCTCAAATTTTATTTTCATGATTGATAACATCGGAACTAGTCAGCGAATCAGAGGTAGAACTACATTACCATGTTTAAAAGAGTCTCATTGTTGGGAGGGGGATATTTGGTTCTGGGGATAAATGAAAGAAACAAGAAAATGATTTCTGTCTTTTGTCCAACATTTTCTATTGGAACGTTACGGGAGATACAAAGGGTACCAGTTTAAAATTGCTTTCCTATCTCATCACTGATCAGAACTTGCCAGATTCTGTACCTACTCCTAATTTGATGACAGCATCAAGCGGGATATGTCGAATGATCTCTCATAAACATGCACTTGTCACAACTTGGCCGATTCCATACAGGTCTGTATCACCCGAACTATGCGGAATGATAAACATGATAAACATCGGAATGTTTAGAATGAAAGAGTAAACCTCTTCGATTTTCTTTACAGATTCGTACCATTGTATGTACCCGGCAAAACTGTCCGTATCGAGTACGGAATTTTGCCAAAAAAGATGCGTAACACTAGATTTTTCATCCGTAAATTACGCGGATACGGACTTTGTCTGGAGCGCTGTAAATATTATCCGAAACCTCCGCGATAACTCTGTAGCAACGTGGAACAAAGAAATAAAGTTCCCTATTTACCCCCACAAAACAATAAATTTCAACTGAAAATGAAGCTCCTTTTCTTTAACAAGATAAAATCAGCAAACTCAAACAAGTTATTTCCCCAGTTTGTGCAATGTCTTAGTAACACGAAAACTGATCACTTTTGGTACCGGAAGTATCAGAGATTTGAACTGGTTTTCGGTATTTAGCCAGTTCGTCCTATAGAAGTTCACTCTAGGTTTGTTGGTCCAAAAAGTGGTTTCGGTGTTTGCCCAATTTACTTTTCACTATTTTATTGAAGAAATACAAACAGTAGTAAAGAATTTAAACATTAAAATTATTTTCATTTTTGATAGAAATTGCATCCTCAATCAGTTGATTATCGGCTGTCTCTGCCAGAAGTGTAATAATGAGGCAAATGAACAGACGTACATGTAAGTGCGTGCATAAAAATCGTCATTCCCCAAGAGTAGTGTGATCCTGTTTTTTTCAATATAAAGTGTTCAAAAACAGTAAATTTAACCATGTTATTGGAGGTCTAATAAAAGAAGCGTTTGTTGGGACAGGAAAAAAATATGTCAGATAGTAGTCACAAAGTCAGTAGTGATGTAATATTATTTCTTAGTTAGATCTGAAATAGTTATCAAAAGACGGGACCCCTGAAAGACTTGTGGAAATGTCACCTTATCAATAACATACATCGATCACGTAGATTCGTATTCAAATCAAGACCATGATGTCATAGCCGATCTCATAAAAACAGACGGACTTTATGGATTTCAAAACAACTATACCGTAATTAACGCCTAAAATTGCCCCTTTTACTAAATTATCGTAGTTTCTATAGGGTTGCAAAGAAAATTATGTCTTGTTGAATTTATCAGTGTTTTACAAGAAATGTTGCTTACGGAAAGGAAGAAAAATAGGGCTTTTAAAAATAACTTTATGTGACCTATAATTTGAATGAAAGTGACTCGTGCTCGACTGATTTACCTGATTAGATCTAGTCTATTTTCCGAGAAGGATGAAAGTGCCCACAATTAGTTTTTCCCAGAATTAGACCACGTGACCTAGTTTTTGCACCCAGAAGTCCCCCTATCCTCGTTTACCTGAAGGGATTCTAGGTTACTGTGCCCCTTCCCATATTTTGCATATTTTTAATTTTGTTTTTCCCCCCTTGTGAATTCCTTTTTTGAATTTGAATATAAATCTTTAAACTCCCTCCTTTTTATTGAAAAAAAAAAAAAAAAAAACTTGAAATCTGCTCAGGTTTAAAGATAAAGTATAATTTCATCTATTACTTAAACAAGCATGAGCCTTTGTATTTAAAGAATACGGTACGTAAAAAAGGTGACACACAGGTAAAAGCTCCAAGTGCCACCGCTTGGTTTTTAATTTAGAATATAGCTAGTGAATTCATGAATACGTTTCCTAGAAATTATTCCAAAATTATTCCACATGGAAACACACTCGAAGAATGTTTATGCCATACCTTGCATAGCAGGCCTACAGATAACTGAACCCGAAGGCGTTTTTAGTTTTGGATTGGTCGCCTCCGGAGGTGCTCAATAAATGTCCAATTATGAAAAGAAGCATTATTGAGACTGATACGTGTATCTTGCTGCGCTTGTTCAGAATTAGACACAGGGACTCGATCCAGTAATTTTTTGGGTATCCTATACGTAAATATAGTCTATATTTACGTATAGGATACCAAAAAAATTACTGGATCGAGTCCCTGTGGAATTAATGCATCCAAACAACCGTTATGCTGCTAGATCTAGATTTCTAGTCTTTTGTAAATGTTGCAGATAAGCTTTCAACCGATTACCCCACAATCCCGAATTTTAACAACTCTATCAGAGATGGCATTTGAAAACATTGTGGGAAAAAGGACAAAATGCTGGTAACCTTTTCCCACATTTTTTTTCTACCCTTCCCCAAAACAAGTTTCTATTTTCGGGTCGCGTTAATTTTGTCGTCTGCTAATGCTTTCAATTTGGACTAGTCTTTGTCGTTAGGTAAAGAGTCTAAATAGATCTAATATTGATCGACTGTAATACTAGATCTCGTAAGATTGATTTGAAGGGGAAAAAATGTCGGTAACGGAAGTGTCGGATCCATACAAACTTCTAAATGGTCTATATTTAGCAACAATTGGATTTCCGACCAATCTTTTATTAGGCCTGACATACCAATATTTTACAATATCGAGTCACTCGTGATCTTTCTGAATTTGTGTAGTATTGGAAAGAACGGAATCACTTATGGATTTATGTATTAAATACATGATCATAAATATCGAAATAGGATTGTATAGTGCTATTTTTTTTTTAAAAAGCAGACACAGACAAGCACAGATAATTCTGCTTTGAGCTTTGTGGAACTGATGGCTTGAGCTGAGATCCAGTTTGGTAGACTTATACATTAGTTAAGACTTTAGGTATAAATAGAATAATTCTTTTTTTTTCTTATGTAGACTAACAACGATTTCACTTACTGTAAATAAATGCAACCCTGTAGACTAGATTTAACTTATTACAAGAAGAAAAAAATTTAGACTGTCCCAAACTGATTGCATTTGCAGACGACACTTCAAATGTTGCTACAATAATGATTTCTGTCTTTGACAAGGTAGAAAATATTCTAGACAAAGGATAAAATGCACATTCCCAGCAGTTTCTACTTTTGCAACAATGTTTTCAAAGCCTTCTTCATCCGGTTCATTAACACTTGGAATTGTGTAGTAAAGAGTTACGCTAGGCCTATGTAGATCTAGACTAACCATGTTTGACAAGGATATTTTCAGAGTGGTGGTCTCCAAGTGGCAGCTAACGGCACATGCATGGGAGAAAGGGTTAACCCAAACATCAAAACATAGATCTATGACTGGTCCATATTGTAAGATTTTGCAGACGACATAGTCCCAACAAGCTTAGATGATGAAATTTGTCTGATTGGAAGGACAGAAAACATTGTGGGGAAATGGAGAAAAATGCAGTCAAACTGTTTTTTTCTGCTTCCAATATTTTTTTTTTAAAAACCTGAAGCTACAAGGTCATAGAATTAGATAATTAGATAAAGGGTTAAATGTTTGAGATACAGATACCGTTATGGACCATGTTATGAAGTAAACATAGTGGTTGTAAACTTATACGTGGATATGTTATATGGCCATTCTTTAACTCTTTACCACACAACAAAATTTCAGACTTGTCCAGATTTAAAGCATTTGCAGACGACAAATAAAATGTGGCCTAAATAATGGGATTTGTCTTTGACAGGGAAGAAAACTTTGTGGGAAAAGAAGAAAATGCTGGTAACCAGCATTTTCTCCTTTTCCTACAATGTTTTCAAAAGCCTTTTTTGTCAAGGTTGTTAACACTCAGGATTGTGTGGTAAAGAGTTAACCCTTTAACACACAATCCCGACTTTTAACAACCCTGTGAAAGAAATCTTTTGAAAACCTTGTGGGAAAAGGAGAAAACGCTGATAACCAGCATTTTCTCCTTTTCCCACAATGTTTTCTACCCTTCCCAAAACAAATTTCAATCTTTCAATCTTTAAATCACATTTTTTTTGTCGTCTGCAAATGCTTTCAATTTGGACCAGTCTAGAATTTTGTTGTTTGGTAAAGAGTTAATGTACAGTACATAATTATCTAACTATTTGTAAATCTTTTGTCTGTTTAGAACCCTTTACCGTACAATGCTGCCTTTTAAAGCCCCTGGGAAAGAAGCCTTTTGAAAACATTGTGGGAAAAGGAGAAAATGCTAGTAACCAGCATTTTCTCCTTTTCCCAAAATGTTTTCTACTCTATCAAAGAAAAATTGCACCATTTGAGCCACACTGAAATTGTCGTCTGCAGGTGCTTTCAATTTGAACAAGGCTAAAATTCTGTCGTCTGGTAAAGGGTTAACAGTTGACATATTTAATGTACCTAACAGGGACTTGGATATTGGTTTCTTAGAACTTATCAGTAAATCAGTCAAGTAAAATTGTTTCAGGTAATGGCTTACTCTTTACCAAAAAAAACAAAAACTTGGCATTGTCAATGATAAATGCATTTGCAGACGGTGTATCAAATGTGGTTTAAATGATCAACTACATTTTGTAAAGGGTACCATAGAAAATATTGTAGGTAAACGAAATAATATGCTACTTCAAGCAATTTCTTTTTTTTTTTCCACAATGTTTTCAAAATCTTCCCCAGGATCGACAAAACACTAGATTGTTTGGCAAAGGATTGAACAGAGTATTCATATTTACTACCTACAGGATTTAGTAATTTGTAAAGAGAGTCATGCATGACCAAGTCCTTGATACAGGTGTTCATCGATCAAAATGGTGGAAGGTACGGTACAACTAATTTAAATCAAACCGTGTGAAAAACAGACTAAATTTTAATTCTTCTACACATCTTATTAAATCAACCTGTATGGATGGACAGGCAGATGGAAGAAATATGTTATCGTCGATGTCTTATGAAGTAAAGTTTTGTGTTAGAGTACAGACTAACCCTGGTGAACTTGTGTGTATTGTTGGGAATTGTCCAGAACTTGGAAACTGGGAACCACAAAAAGCTGTGCAACTGAGAAGAGAAACCAGGAATCAGACTGTGCATGATGAAAGTACAGAGGAAGGGTATGTCAGCTTGTTTCAGATAATGATTTGTAAATGCATGAATACAAACGTGTTAACTCATTGATAAACTACATGTATTTCATGTTTTAACCCTTTACCACACAACAAAGTTTTAGACCCATCTAAAGTGAAAGTATTTGCGGGCAACAAATAAAAAGTGGCTCAAATAATGAAGATTTTCTGGGAAAGGACAGAAAACCTTGTGGGAAAAGGAGAAAATGCTGGTTACCAGCATTTTCTCCTTTTCTCACAATGTTTTCAAAAGCTGTCTTCTCCAGGGTTGTTAAGAGTTGCAATTGTGTGGAAAAGGGTTAACAACCCTAAGGTGGAAAAATTTTCTCCATTTCCCACAATGTTTCTACCCTTTCAAAGAAAAAGCTCACATATAAACCACTCTTGATTCATCATCTGCGAATACTTTCAGCATAGACAAATGGAAAATTTTTGTCATATGGTAAAGATCGAGTCACTTAGTTAATTACTCAACTCTTTTCCAAATTACAAATTAAGTTTTAGACTTGTCCAAATTGAAAGTATTTACAGACAACCAGGACAATATAGCTAGACGGATGGGATTTGTCTTTCACAGAATCGAAAACATAGGAAAAGGACAAAATGATGGTATTTTCTTCCTTTCCCACAATGTTTTCAAAACCCTTTGGTATCAGATCATTAAAACTTGGGGCTGTCTGTTGAAAGGGTTAAAATTAAGACAGCCATGATCACTTTATCTTCGATTGATAACTAGGTGAGCTACGTACTGGCAATGTGCTGGTTTAAGCTTTAAATGTTACCACAATTATAAGGTCCTCCTAAAAGGTCGGTGTTTCATTTGTTGTTATTGATGCTGTCGGCAAAAAGAAATGTTAATCCTGGTTTTAATAGAGTGCCAAAATAAACCCAATTTCACTTTCAGTCTTCATTTTAGACCGAACTTGGTGCAATTTAATTATTGCTCTTGTCGAGAATTCTCAGCAAAGTTGTTAGTGTAGACCAGAGACCAGATTGCACATTTTGTGCAGTTTGACCTTGATCTACACTGGCCTCTAGGAAACAATAGCTGTAAAAGGTGCTTGAAGGGCTGATTTTGTTTGATTGATGTCCTATTCACTAAAGAGCTAGACAATGAACCTTGCTTTATTTTAGCCCTTTACCTAGACTGGTATCAATCCGTTAAATAGAGCATTTTCATTAAAAAAAAAAATCATAAAATAAAACAGCACGACAAATACACTCATATAATGTTCTCAAGGTCTGATTTAACATATTTCAGATAAAGAACAAGTAACAACATGTATTCCTGAGGGTTTACAATAGTTGTGTACCTTGTTTATTAGAATGACTCAAATGCAGGGCCTGAATGCCAGGCTACCCTTTACCAAACAAGCACAGCTCTTCATGGTCCTGGGAAAGAAGGCTTTTGAAAACATTCATGGAAAAGGAGGAAATGCTGATGACCAACATTTTCTCCTATTCCCACTATGTTTTCTACCCTATCAGAGAGCTCCAGCTCATTTGTACCAATTTTGAATTTTTGTGCGCAGTTGTTTTGAATTTGAAGGGGTCTAAAACTTGCTGTTTGGGAAAGGTTAAGGTCAACAATATTCAGGTCATGAAATGTGCCTTGACTGGTCATTGACCCATCTTTGTACCTGCTCTAGATAGGGGACAAAAAGAAAGATTCGTCTGAATCATTTACCAGACTGTTTCTTTTATCCCTGAGGATATAGGCCTTTGAAAAACATCAGAAAAAAAATTTCAAACGTTCATAGCCTGCAGTTTCTCCATATCCTACAAATTTTTGTTCTTTCCAAATATGAATTGAAACGTGTGTTGTCTGCAAATGTATGGAGAAATCTAAATTTTTTTCTGTGTGGTTTCTTTAGAGTTTATAAGTGAAAAATAAGTGAAGAATTAGAAATAAAGGCTGTTCTTTTGTAAATTATTAACCAGCAGAAAAAATGTTTTACTTTCCCATAATGAAAGCATTTGCAGAAGACAAATTAAATGTGGATCAAATGATGTTTGAAAAAATCAAAAATTAAATAATGTTAAAAAAAGGAGAAAATGCTGGCTACCAGTTTTTTCCCTTTTCCACAATGTTTATAGAATTTTTTTCCTCAGGGTGGTTAAAACAAGGGATTGTTAAACAGGCTTGATGATTTAATTCTTTACCAGATGACAAAATCTTAGACTAGTCCAATTTGAAAGCATTTTTAGACAACAAATGTGAAAGGACAAGAAATTTTGAGGGAAATGGAAAAATGCTGGTATCCAGCATTTTCTCCTTTTCCCACAACATTTTCAAATACCTTTATCCTCAGGGTCATTAAAACTCAGGATTGTGTGGTATAGGGTTAACTCTTTGTATCCCTATTGTGGACAGTTTTGATCAAGACCAGACAGCAAAAAGATTTGAACCATGCTCTATGAAGAGTATTGACCCGGGTCAGCATGTGCAGACTGACCTGGGTGGAAACTTCTTGCTATTAGTCCATTTTCTGCATGTCCAAGGACCAGACTACCTCAAGATCCAGTTGGATCTATAATTGTGTGATGAATTGCCTTGTATAATGCATCACAGAGATGCATTACCCCCAACCCCAGCCCCCGCTAGAGTGTGGCTCATTTTTTCTTGTTCAAGTCGATCTTTTTCTTCAGAGGCTGCTTAGAAAGCCCCAAACTTGCTGTGATGTCAAAATAATCTATTTTGCTAATGTAAAATTTTGAATTAGTCCAAATTTAAAGCATTTTCTGGTGATTATGTAAATGTGGCTCAATCGATTGGATTTATCTAAGAAAGGGTAGAAAGGTAGACACTGGTTACCAGCATATTTTTTCCTTTTCCCCAGTGTTTTCTATACTTTTCTTTCCCAGGGTTGTTAATTTATCTCTATACCTACGATTTTTTCAACCCCTTAGAAAAATTTCAATTGTTGAGTCATATTTTTTTTGTGGTGTGAAAATGGTTATAGTTTGGATACGTCTAAAACATTATCATTTTGGAAAGAGTTAACCCATAAAGAGCCTTTCAGAACTATAGTTGCCTTTCCGGACAATGTAGATCAGTCAGACTGCACAAAACATGCCATCTGTTCTTTAATCTACACTGTTCCCTTTGCTGAGACATTCTGGGTCCGTATTCACCAAACCATTCTTAAGAACATTCTTAGTCTTATTCCCCAGAATTTTCTACATTTGAAAACAACACAACTTCTGATTGGCTAAACCATTTGGTTTAGCCAATCAGAAGTTGTGTTACTCTCAAATTTAGAAAATCTTAGAGAATAAGACTGAGAATATTCTTAAGAATGGATGATGAATATGGACCCTGGATGTAAGCAGCCCAGAAGCTGCAATCATTTAGGTCTTATTTCTAGACTGATAGTGTCTATTAGGTTTATTTGGACTGATATTCTAAGAGTTAACTCTTTACCACAAAATCCCAAGTTTTAACGACCCTGAAAAACATGGCTTTTGAAAACATTGTGGGAAAAGGAGAAAATACTGGTAACACTCAGAGCTCCAGATAAGAGGGAGTGATGGTATTCTAAATCCATTATTTTTCTTCCAAACCCTATGTTGTGGTTACTCATTAGAATTGTCCCATAGGGTTTAGTGGCGAATAATTAATATTTTCAATTTTGAAATCAAAATCACTCCCTCTATCTGGAGCTCTGACACTGATAATGTTTTCTACCCTGTCAAAGACAGAAATCATAATTTGAATTACAATTAATATGTCATCTGCAAAATTAAATGCTGCTAATTTGGTCTTGTCCATACTATGTTGTTTGTTAAAGAGTTAAGGCATAAAGAATCTGTCAAGGCACTTGGCAGCAGTAACAATTTCTCTGGTAGTGCTACACTTGTGAATGTATTTAAAATTAGAGTTGCATTAAATATTGTCTTTGACTGTAAATATGTACGATTGTATGTTTATTTCAGGGATGTCTGGTCAAAGACAGTGGTATTTTCTGGAAGTGCCGTAAAAAAGTACCGATATTTTGTTGGTCGTCTGCTTCAGTCAGAGAACGAAGATGAAGAACTCAGTGTTATAGTTACAAAATGGGAGACAAACATTCAGCCAAGGATATTCTCTGTCACAGGTATCTCCCTATTTTAACCCTTTACTTAACCCCTTCACCATACAATCTGAAGTTATACTGACCCTTATGAGGAAGGCTTTTGAAAACATTGTGGGAAAAGGAGAAAATGCTGGTAACTAGCATTTTCTCTTTCTCCGGCAATGTTTTCTACCTTTTCAAAGACAAGTTCTATCATTTGGGACACATCTGATTTGTTGTCTAAATGTTCTCAATATATAATTTTTACGGGTCTTAATTTTGTGGTAAAGGCATAACCCTTTACAACATCTAGACTCATTATATTAAGGGAACTTACAAATGACAATTCAGTTGTTCTTCAAATCATGGTACTTGTTCTTGAATAGGCAGAAAATATTGTTGGAAAAGAAGAAAATGCTGGTTACAAAACTAATCTACAAAGAGGCACTATCTTTTTTGTCTATATCATACGAACAATTTTTCATTTATTTCATTATTTCAGAAGCTGCAAAGGGCCAGTCAGGGGTTGACATTGCACAGTTTGGAAATTATGGCAAGTAGAAGTTTTTTTTCTTTGTTTTTTTTTTTTCATCCCATTTTTATCCTGACTATGTTTGTCTTGATTGAGTAATAATATGCTGGTCTACATGACCCCAGCATCTAAATATTGCAATAGTAATACATTCTGTTTTTAGCTTTACTGGCCGAAGGCCAGTGGGCTTATGTCATGGTCCGGTGTCCGTCGTGCGTCCGTCCGTCCATCAGTGCGTTAACTTTTATTTCAAACATCTTCTTCTCTGAAACTACCCATCCAATTTTCATGAAACTTCACAGAAATGATCCTGCCTTGGTCCTCTTCAGAATTTCTTGAAAGAATTTGATTCCTTCAAAAACTCTGGTTGCCATGGCAACAAAACTGAAAAATATTGGAAATCTTTAAAAATCTTCTTGTCTGAAACCATAAGGTGTAAGGCTACCAAATTTGGCATGTAGCTTTATGTAGTAGACCTCTATCATGTTTCTTCAAATTATAGCCCTGGGGTCAAAATTGGCTCTGCCCCAGGGGTCACAAGTTTTACATAGGCTTATATAGAGAAAACTTTAAAAATCTTCCTGTACCTAGCCATAAGGCCTAGAGCTACCAAATTTTGCATGTAGCTATATCTAGTGGGCCTCTACCAAGCAGGCCAAAATTTTAGCCCTGGGGTCAAAATTGGCCCCGCTGCAGGGGTAACAAGTTTTACATGGGCGTACATAGTGACAACTTAAGAAATCTTCCAGTACCTAGCCATAAGGCCTAGAGCTACCAAATTTTGCATGTAGCTTGATCTGGTGGGGGTCTACCAAAAGTGCCCAAATTACAGTCCTGGGGTCAATTTGGCCTCATGCTGGGGGGGGTGGAGGGGGGGCGAAGGTTCACAAGATTAACATGGGCTTATATAGGGAAAACTTTTAAATCTTAGTGTACATAGCCATAAGGCTTAGGGCTACCAAATTTTGCATAATTATAGCTCTATCTAGTGGACAATACAAAGAGGGCCCAAGTTACAACCCTAGGATCAAGTTTGGCCCTGCACCAGGGGTCACAAGTTTTACATGGGTTTATGGAGTGAAAACTTCAGAAACCGTCTTGTTACTAGCCATAAGGCAAGAACTCCCAAATTTGGTCATAAACATGTGCTTATAGGGTGAAAATTCAAAAAATCCTTTTGCTCCTAACCACAAACCCAAGGGCTACCAAATCTGGAGCACTTTTTATTTTTTTTTTAAATTAGCCTTGCATCAGGGGTCTTATGTTTTACAGAGGCTTCATATGGACAAAACTTGAAAATCACCGTATTTATAACCATACAGCATAGACTTGTATTATTTTGGCATGTGGCTTTATCTTGTGGACCTCTACCAGGGTTCAAGTGATTATCGCTCTGGGATCAAAAATGGCTTTTCCCTGCGGGTCTCAACTTTAACATGGGCTTTTACAGAGAAAACTTTGTAAGTCTTCATTTTGAAACCATTTGGCTCAGAATTGAAATGTTTAGTATTTATGGTTTATATTTATAAGCCAGTGGAGCGATACAGGGCCATCATGGCCCTCTTGTTTCTTTTCTCCACATAAAAATGCTTTGCTTTTGTCATAACACTTTACCAAACAGCATATAAATAGACCTTTCCAAGTTAAAAGCATTATCAGACAACTGCTTAAATAATGGTACTTGTATTTGTCTTTGATAGGGTATGAAATATTGTGGAAAAAGGAGAAAATGCAGGTTACCAGCATTTTCCCCTTTTTTCCCACATTGTTTTCAAAAGATGTTTTCCTTAGGGTCCTTAAAAAATGGAATAATATGGCAAAGGGTTAAAATAAATGACGAATGAAGTGATTACATGTAGTCACTTGTACAATTTGAAAAATATAATACATAATTAGATACATGGATCCGTGGCGATGAGATAAACCGACCTCCTTGGTTACCGTCGTTAAGGGCTCACAAACAAATGCAGTAAATACATATACAGTATAGCAGAAAGGCTACTTAAATCGTGCTGTCATGACTGTTTCTTTCGATTAAATTCCGGAAAAATATTCCTTTTTATATTTTTCTGCCGATGGTGGATTCTCAGCAAGAAATAAATGGATACTTGAACTTATTTACACAAGGATTTGTACAAAAAGTGTGAATTTCAAGGCTACGGACAACGTAATACATATGCCAGCAAAGATTTGAACTTCTATGAGAGAGAATGAAACACCCCATAATTCTCAGATTTGCCTAAAAATAATAGAATTAAAGATGACTAATATTTTTGTAAGGCTTGTTGGGTTGTCTCAACATCATATTCGATAATAGATTACACTAAATAACAAGCATTTTGAAATATTTTTAGATTGTCTCATTCAACAAAGAGGTCGAAGTCTGAGAAATGTTTAAATTTCAAGTTATGGGAAAATGGTTGCCTGATGATTTTAAAAAGTGTCAAGTGTGCTGTCAATTAACAAACTTGTTAATATCATTGGCGGTAGTTTGTTTTATCTTATGATATACTGAAGACAACGGGTGGTTGAGTGGATTACAGTGGCAATCAAACAGACATCTTATCAGTTAACAGTTTACCGACATACCCTTTGAAATGGCAGATGTGCTAATCCACCTAAATATGGCTAAGTCAAAAGCTGATTTAATTAACATAAGTTGCCTTTTGAGTAGAACTTCCAAAACTGTACAAAACAGAACTTGGTCTGCTTCATTATTGAAATCTACATGTACCTTCAGTAAAGAATATACGTAAATGTACTTAATTTAGGTAGCAGATGGTTTGAATCCAAGAATAAACTGCATTTTTTGCACTCTGATCTGTATCTTCACATTCAGCATTCTTCACGCACCAAGGGTTAATGTTAACGTCAAACTTAAACATTGATGGCACATGCCCCTTTTTGGATGTGCAGAGGTTATTAAACAAGATTAGCTATTTGAGTGAACGTACTTTCTTTTTATTAATATTTCATATATTTTACCTTTGTTTTTCCACTGTAAAATAATTTAAGTTTTTTTCCGGAGAGTTCCAGAGGGGAAAAAAAAACTAACATTAATTAATCCATTGCATAATATAGCGTTGATCGAAATTCTTTGCTGATGTCCCATTGTCAATTGTAATCCAAACTTATAATCTCTTCGTATATCTCATGTAAGCAGTACATGATCGCAAAGCACATTTTTTAAACTTTTTCCTGAAATTCAAGCGTTGTAAACACACATAATATCGCACTTCTCCAACATTAACAGTTGCTTGTTTGTGAGCCGAAATAGCAGACAGCAAGGCTGCATATCGGGCCAAATAAATGCGATGACCTGATTGGTCAAATATCGATTTCCACGGATCCATGTATTGGTCAAATCTGTCACTTGAACTGGATATCTATACTACCCAAGACCTGATAAAATATCCTGACCAAAAAGTACTGAAAATGCCTTGTTTTTTAACCCTTTCCCAAATGACGAAGTTTAGCCCTCTTACAAATTGAAAGCATCTGCAGACGACAAATTTGAAAGTGGTACAAATGAACTTAAGGTTTTTTGACAGGGTAGAAAATATTGTGGGAAAAGGAGAAAATGCTGGTAACCACTAACATTTTCCCACAATGTTTTCAAAAGGCCTCTTCCTTAGGGACGTGAAAACACGGGATTGTTTGGTAAAGGGTTAACTCTTTAACAAAATGAACAAAAATTTGGACAAGTCTAAATTGAAAACATTTGCAGACGACAAAATAAACATATTTAAAAAACTAAAATTTGTTCTGGGAAGGGTGGAAAGCATTGTTAGAAAAGGAAATATTTTTAAAAGCTTTCTTTCCTGGTGTCATTAAAAGTTGCAAATTTGCGGTAGGGATTAATTAATTAAGCTGTCTGTAACTAAGGTACAGGTATGTATGCTTTTATGTGCAGTATGTACTGCTGTAAGAATACAGTAATGACAGGCTTGGAATTTAGAATTAGAATTGAATTCAGAATTGTGTGTCAACTCAGTTACATGTTATCTCTTTACTTTGTTTAGATGGCAAGACCCATGTTTCTAGAGGCTGGCTGATTGACCAGTCACACATTTGTATAAATCTACACAAAAATCCCATTAAGATGTGGAATTACAAGAGTAGAGATCAAATATACAGTGTCAAATGTACAGCTATAGATCAGAGGTATACCCATGTAAGTAGGACTTTCCCTTTCCTTTAACCCTTTACCACTTAATCCCGACTTTTAAGGACCCTGAGAAAGAAGCCTTTTGAAAACATTGTGGGAAAAGGAGAAAATGCTGGTAACCAGCATTTTCTCCTTTTCCCATGATGTTTTCTACACCTCACAAAACAAATTACAATTTTTCAGTGACATTTATTTTGTCGTCTGCAAATGCTTTCAATTTGGACCAGTCTAAAATTTTGTCGTTTGGTAAAGAGATAATGCCTTGCTGTACATATAGCAGTCATTCCTGTTTTCCATGTACTTTTTCCATTTTTTAGTGTCTCTGCCGAATTATTGACACCATTAGCGAACGAGAGTAAAATAATCAAGCTATTTTCGATACATGGACCATACAGAAACCACATACAGAGTTGTACATTCTCATGCACACTTAAAAAGTCTTGAAAATTAGCTTATTATGTCAAGAAAGGTGCTTTTTTTTTTCCGTGTCTCGCTGTTGGGGGAATGATTTTGAAACTTTACAGAAAGTATACTGTTTGATATTTCACTGTTCTTTCTTGCACAAAACATACCAATCTGGTATGCTTATAACACATGAAGACACATGCAACAGTATTTTGAAATATCAATGGTTTAGTGGTGTCACCGAAAAGGCATTAACATCCGTTACTGCTTTTTATCTCGTGCTGGGATGGTCAAACTTAGAACTGTTTGTCCAGAGATCACTGTCGGAATATTCTTTTATGCTTGATATTGAGGATTTTAGAGCCTAAGGATCACCAAAACCAATTTCATTTGAAAAAAATACATTATTGATATCAAAGGTAGCATTCAGACAAAAAGTTGTTTAACCTCTGTTACCAAGGTTTTTGCAAAACCATTTTTGATTGATTTGTATTGAACGTAATGCTTAAAGAAGAATGCCAATAAGAATAAAAAAAAATATGGATCATTCTTGTAACAACCTGAAAAAGGGCATTTTCTGATCCAAACGATATGCCAATTTTATCATCCGTGATCTTTAACATCTGTGACTAAAATCAATACTTTTTGACTGCCGTTTGTAGACTACCTAAAATACACCTATCTGAGGTTTATCCACTATCAAACTGACTCACCAACCTCACAGCAATGAAACAAAAGTAGTTCAAAGTTTGTAACTGTTCAAACACAATGCTTTGTTCGGTTTTTAATGCAAGATGGTACTACTTATAAAGCAAAATATACCGAAAATGGCAATTGTGAGTTCACAGATAATATTGTTTAAGATTTTGTTGAGTTTTGTGTTGCTATGTTTTATGGGGAATGGTATATTTGCACATTTACAGAGAACTGATCTGGTGCAATTAAGATCATTTTCATAGATGAGGTAGGAACATTGGATAAAATGGCCTGTAAAACGTGATGAAGTTTGAGTACCTGAAAAGGATAATATCATTTAAAGCATGTTTCACAACTGTATTTGTTTTTTTTAACCAGTGTAGATCAAGATCAGACTGCACAAAATGCGCAGTCAGATTTCTGATTTGCACAGTGAGTTGAGTATCAGCTTTGCTGGAACACTGTTGATTACAGCCATCATTCATAATGTTGCAATTATTCTGGTCTTGCAACTTAACTAAAAATGTCTGTTAGGTTTATTCGGCACCCTATGGGTTATGATAAAACTAACGGACCCCATATCCTCAGGGAAGAGAAAGCCAATTTTTCAAGTAAGGCCTTGAAATAGTTGACATGATTGAGAGTATGTATGAAGGCAAAGTGTGACTTGAAGCGCCAGAGGATTCAGTAATATAGTTGGTTTAACTTCAGTTACCAGGATTAGAAAATCTTTCAAGCAATCAAATAGAATGGTAGATTGTGAAGCATTCTATTAGAACAGTGTCTACTTTTGCTTTAAAGAAATTAATAAGTTGATGTAGGTGTATTAACTTTAGCTTTGATTAATTTCTTTAATTTTTTGTGTCTAGAATTGGCAAGATTTATTTCTAAAATCTGGGTCATTGTTTTTCAAAAGACCTACATTTTTTAATGTTATAGTTCTTCAAGTTGAGTAAAGTTATCTTACTTCTGAGTCATTTCATAACTTCATCATTTCAGTAATATGTGAAAATTGGGATATTTTGTTATATGGAATTTTCTTTTAAATAACATCCGTTACAATCTTAATTGGTATTTGAAATTTTAAGTTAGAGAATCATGGTTGAAATTATGCAAGGAAAATTATCAGTGATACATTCATTGACATAATTAAGAATAATGGTCATTCAAATCCCCAGCCAAAGTGAAGATATTTTAAACGAAAGTATTTCGAAATTTGAGAATCAATTTGAAGAATAAGGTATAGCTACGATTTTGTGTCTTAATTTTCAAAAAATGCAATACGATCCAAAAGTTTTGGCTTATTTCCTTTCCATATGCTTATATCTTCAATGAATTTATGTGTTTATGTAAGTTTTGTTGATGGTTTTCACACCATGGATGATAGAAAACTTGAACTTAATAACTTAATCTCTGTTACTTCAAGATACAGTCAATCACTTAAAACATTTACAACAAGAAAACGGTTGATTATCATGAAGTGTAAATTCAGAATTTCATTATACTGGGGTAAATTTTTGTTGTAACACTTTTTTTATCAAAATTCCATGATATGAATTTTTCATGTTTTTGGCAATCATAGAAGTACATAAAAAATAGGAATGACTGATAGGCCTCTGGCCTAGAATGCATTGGTGTCCTATTTGGCTTGGTGGTTAACCCTTTACCACACAAGCCCGACTTTTAACTACCCTGAAAAGGATAGCGTTTGAAAACATTGTGGGAAAAAGGAGAAATTGCTGGTAACCAGCACTTTCTCCATTCCCACAATGTTTTCTACCCTTCCTAAAATAAATTTTAATTCTTGAGAGACACTTATTTTGTCGTCTGCAGATGCTTTCCAATTGGGCAAGTCCCAAATTTTGTTGTTTTGTAAAGAGTTCAGCCGTTAATTCTGTCTGTGTTAAAATCATGTTCTTACACTTTCAACTCACAATATATAGGAAAAATTGAAAAGAATCAAAAGTTTGGTAAATATTGGTAGTTGCATTATTCAATAACTCAAGCTTACATGGCTGACCAGACTATATACATTGATACCCCGAGGTAAATCAGTGTCATAGGGTATAGCCTGAGAGGAAAAACAAAACATCTGGAGCCATGTTCAACAATCATGCTTAATTCCTAAGCTGCTAAGCACTGCTTACCGACCTTATGCAGACAGTGTAGATCAAGATCTGACTGCACAAAACATGCAGTCTGATCTTTGATCTATACTGTCCAATACAGTATTTTTTTTCCTGGTGAAGTAATCTTTGGAAGTGCAATATTTAGGTTTTTGGTATTGAGTGGAAATTTCCATTTCATTTTTTTAGCAGTTTAAGGGTAAATATTGTTTTAATTTTTTTTAAGGATGTTTTCAAAGTCATCTGCCTAAATTTGTCTCAGGAAACATGGTTTCTGTAGCTGTTATTGTTTCTGTTATTATAGGAAGATGATGAAGATAATGAATCCAGCCTTGTGCCTGCTGCTTATGCTGTTGTGACAGTTTCTGTAGGTGACCAGATTGTTCTTTACTACTGTCATATGTTCATTCTTTGTGAAAGAAAATCTCTCAAAGATACCCCATGACATATGACAAACTCTTGCTGTCAAATGAAAAAAAAAGATTTTTTGTTTTTTCTGACAAAAAGAAATACAAATGAAGATAAAGTTTAGTAAGTTTAGAACAAAACGATAGGCTTTGTAGATCAGGATCAGATTGCATTTTTTATGCAATTTAATTTTGATCTACAACATCCACAGAAGCGACTTATGTGGGCTATAGGAAAGAACAGGATAAGAAAGTGTTTATTTTGTGCTTACTCTTTACTTAATAACTCCATGTATTAAAGACCTCCAAGGAAGGTGGCTTTTGAAAACATTATGGGAAAGGGAGAAAATGCTGGTAACCCACCCTTTTAAAGACAAATTCTATCATTAAAGCCACATTTAAATTTGTGTCTGTAATTGTTTTCACTGTTGACGAGTGTAATATAATGTTGTCTGGTAAAGAATAAAGGCTTACACTAATACTCTTGTCCTGCAGGTGCTGGAGAAGGGAAGATCCAAACAGATGCCCCAGGGTGAGTATGGAGCCCTGTACACACCCAACAGTTACATGTGTTTTAATGTACAGACCACAGACCCTGAACATACAGTGAGTTTTAGTATTAACCCTTTACCACACAGTCCTGAGTTTTAACGACCTTTATAAACAAAGCTTTTTCAAAACATTGAGGGAAAATGAGAAAATGCTGGTAACCAGTATTTTCTCCTTTTCCCACGTTTTCCACCCTTCCACAAGCAACTTTAAATTTTTTGAGTCAAATTTATGTTGTTGTTTGAAAATGCTTTCAGTTTGGACCAGTCCAAAATTTTGTCATTTGGTAAAGAGTCAAAGCCCCTCAATATTGTTGGATGGTGTATACTGGAATCAGTTTGTCCATCCATTTGGGATTATAACTGGTAGGCTTTAACATTTTTATGAGACTGTACAAGATGTCAACATAATCATGTATTTTAATACAATCCCACATAATTGGCATGTGTTATTGATCGTGTGACACATCCACAAGACTTTCTAGTGCAAAACCTAAAAATTAAATAGCCTAAAGAGGCTACATATAACTGTTAGGAAATACCAGTTAATTTTCTTTTTCCCTTACACTTCTTTATCTTTGTTATTGGTGGTTTGCAAACTGTTGCCCTATCACAGTCTGTAATAAAATGTTTTTGAAGTTACATGAATATGTAGGATTCAATAACCCTATTTAAACCTTTACCAAACAATCCCTTGTTTCTACGACCTTGAAGAAGAAGCCTTTTGAAAACAACATAAATAGCATTTTTTTCTTTATCACAATGTTTTCTACCCGTAAACAGCATTCAAAGAAAATTTAATCGAAACATTTGAATTTTTGTCTGGAACTGCTCCCAAACTGGACAAGTCAGAAATGTTTGGTAAAGGGTCTAGTAAAGTGAAAAGCAATCAAGACAGAAAAGTCTGCTGGTGAAAATGTGTCAAAAAAACTTAACCCTTTACTGTACAATACTGCCTTTTAATGACCCTGGGAAAAAAGCCTTTTCAAAACATTGTGGGAAAAGGAGAAAATTCTGGTAGCCAGCATTTCTCCTTTACCCACAACAATTTCTACCTTATCCAAGAAAAATTGCACCATTTGTGTCACACTGAAATTGTCATCTGCAAATGGTTTCAATTTGGACAAGGCTAAAATTCTATCTCAGATTCTGGCAGACAATGCTAGTAACAACCCTAAACATAGATTATGGACCCATTCAGTGCCATTTTACTAGATACCTTAT
This sequence comes from Tridacna gigas, assembly GCA_945859785.2. NCBI lineage: Eukaryota > Metazoa > Mollusca > Bivalvia > Cardiida > Cardiidae > Tridacna > Tridacna gigas. The sequence goes on from OX244028.2 coordinate 26,164,731, forward strand.
TGTCAACTACACGTACTATAATATTAATATTTGTTTGCACAGGGTTTCCAACTAGATTTTTATCATCATCAAAATTCTGGAGAAGATAGTCAAAAAGATGTGACACCCAAGCACATTGGTTACAGTTTTATACTGCCAGTGGACAAGGAACAGAGCCGAGGCAGCAAGAAAGTTCCCATCACTAATTTTAAACACAAACCTTTAGGAGAAATTAAGCGTGAGTAAAACTGTGATGTAACACTTATGATACACCTATGATATTGATGTGGCATAATCATTGTATCCAAACTGAATTTAACTCTTAAAGCCCTAGAACTGACTTAACCTTTTACCACACAATCCCAAGTTTTTAACGACCTTGAAGAAAAAGCCTTTTAAAAACATTGTGGGAAAAGGAGAAAATGCTGGTCCAGCATTTTCTCCTTTTCCCACAATGTTTTCTACCCTTCTTAAAGCAACTTTCAATTTTTTAGTCATGTTTATTTTGTCGTCTGCAGATGCTTTCAATTTTGACAAATCTAAAAATTTGTCATTTGGTAAAGAGTTAAGTTGTTTTTGCAGACAGTGCAGATCAAGATCAGACTGCACAGAATGTGCAGTCTGATCTTAGATCTACACTGTCTCCTACTATGTTACATATTCTGACAGAAACAAGTTTGAAATGGTAATGGTTTGGACTTTTTTTTGCAATTGAAAAGGTCTTAATCATTAATTCAGTGCTTTAAGAGTTATAGAGAATAGATGGTTGGTGTCTTGGATGGGTTAAGTTTATCGGGCAAGGAGGAGGAATTTATCTGGTGAGCCGAAGGCGAACCGGATAATTTCAGGAGCCCAGCCTGATAAACTTAAACCATCCAAGACACCAACCATCTATTCTATTTATCCTGTCACACAATGGAAAGGAACGAAACAAAACAAAAAACAAACACTGATATAAAGAATGTACCTTTCATTCAATATTTTATGATACTGATATTATGAAATTCCAGAGCCGAGCCTGACAGACTTTCCCGGTCCAAGACACTTAAAAAACCATCTGTTCTTCAACTTCTCCAAACCAAGACACTATTCTATTTATCCTGTTTCTCATTTGCAGTGCTTAAACCGACTAGATAGAATATTTCGCTCTAAATTAGTGCACGTATTAACATCTTTCTCACTACGAAAAAACACGCAAATTTATGGCGAACTGTGTAAAGGGCTTTGGATATGCAGCTGCAATAATGATGTCATGAATGACATTGACTGCGTCATAAACGTGACATTTACCCTCATGATAATGTTGTGGCGAAGAATTCTGTTTTATCTCATATAATAAGAAAAATTAACATGGGCATAGAACTTAAAGCGATAATTTTACTTTTAAATATTGATTTTGTGTACCGTCACCTAAAAAAATTGTTCCAGCTGGTCACAGGACCAACTAGCCTAATAAACCTTGATCATGTGACCAACTGACATAATAAACCTAGTCACATGGTCAAGTGACCGTATATCACCAAGTTTATATGACCCCATGTTATATGACCGGATTTATACGAGGCGACAGGATAAAAAAGAACAGTCGTCTGTTTGGCGGAGTTGGTGGTATCTGGTTCAGAAGGTTTTGGAAAAAAAAATATAGAGTTTAGAATGCATATAACTGCTATTTGCTTATCATAATTGCATATATTATTATAATTATCTATAAATGTACTTGAATTGTTGATAATTGAGCAGTGCTTTGTCAAAAGGGAGTTTATTTGTCTTGGTGATGCATTATACAAGCAATTTATCTTATAATTAGGGATTCATAAAATCCATTTTGTCTAACAACCGACTTAAGCATGAGGTATAAAAGTCCTTGGATGTGCAGAATATCTACAAATAGCAAAAAAATTCAAGTTTCAAGCATGAACTGCGCCGTCTGACAAAGGTCGATACTTTTTGCAGATGCCTTAAACCTCCTTTTCACAGAGCATCAAATACATCAGTGGAATGATAAACAGACACCTTGATTTTTGTGCATTGAAGTAATTCAGATGGGCAATTTTTAAACAGAAAATATCACTGAATGATGATAAGTTTGTAACCATTATTGAAGTGCTAAAATAAAGTATTGTGTATGAAGATCATTGAAAAAGATGCCATTCGTGCAGATAGTTTCAATTTACTGCCTACACTGTTATGTATATCAAATGGAGCTAGTACTAAAAAGTTAACATAATTTCAGAAATAGATTAGGTGTAAAGTCAAAGTTTACTTAGAAACATCAAAACTACTACTCCTTATCCTGCTACATAAGTTAAACTTTCAAGCTGATAGTAGAAACCCGAATAATGTTGTTTCAAACTTAGTTTTTGGAGAAAAATATCTCCTCATCGGACAGTGTAGATCCAAGATCAGACTGCATGTTCTATGCAGTCTGATCTTGATCTACACTGTCCACAAAAGGTCAGTGAGTCGTGCTTAGCAGTATAGGGGTTAATTTCATATGATAATTTACAGTGGACTATCTGCTTATAAAGCCATTGCTTGGTAAAAGGTTTGACATGGAGGTGTCATACCAGAACTATTGGAAAGCTGCCAGAAAACCTCTGGATATTGGACATAGGGGCATGGGGACGTCTCATGGGCTGGCAAAGGATTCAACACAGTGAGTGTAGCTCCATGATTCTGGTGTGTATGTCATTGATGTATGTTGATATTATCTAGGACTCAAAGATTATTGTTTTGTTTATAGTGATATCCTTTTTATCATTGCAATGAGGCATACAGCGAAAGGTGTTGTGCAGCATTGCAGATCTAGATCAGGTAGCAGGGAAGGTGTAGTGTGATGTTGATTCTACAGTGTCAAGTTTTTTTTTTAACACTTCACCAAAGAATCCAAAATGTTTAAGACAGTAAAGAAGAAAGCTTTTGAAAGCATTTTTTTCCTATTCCCACAATGTTTTCCACTCTTTGAAGGACAAATTTCGATTTTTGAGTCACATTTATTTTATTGTCTGCAAACACTTTCAATTAGGACAAGTCTAAAAGTTTGCTGTTTTGTAAAGAGTTAAAGACTTGATTAGGTGGCGTGTGTGCCAGAAATAATCATCATTAAACATCAATCATCTATTGCTAGAATAAGACTGTAATTTAGAGGTACCAGTGAGCCACCCATGTATATGCCTGTATGCCTAGGCATACCTTTGAAAATACATATTTTCATTTTCTTTACAACAAAAAATAGTTAAAGAGGAGGGTAGAGAGAAAGAGTAAAGCATGACACAAACGGTTGAAATTTCTCATCAGGAGAGGTGTTTAGATATACAGTTTAAAGCCACAAATTTAATTCTTAAATTCCATTGAATAAATTATTCAGCTGCTATAAGGGGCTGGGGCTGTGCTTCTCTTTAAACTCAGAAGAGGAAGCATGGGAGATGACCACCCTAGACATCAAACAACCTCTGCCATCCACTTGTTATTACATTTAATGTATTTGCAGCAAACAAGAACTGAAACTTTGTAACTAAACTGCAGAAATTGCTCAACTGTTTTGCTTTTAAAAGTTATTTATGCTGTCCTCAAAGCAATTTTTCTTACTAATTTTATTTGTAAATTTGACAGGTTAGCTTCAGTGCCAGAGAACACAGTTCAATCACTGAAAGATGCAGCTAGTCATGTAAGTGAGCTTTATTAAACCTCTAAACCTGTTTTTAGCTTCAGACTTCTGGATATATGCAGACTATTTACCAAATCTCAGACTAACTATGCATGTTTAGCTCAGCTGTTTTTTTTTAAGAAAATATCGAGGTATTATCATAGCTCAGTTTTTGTTGTCTGCATCATTGTCATACAAACACTTTAAGATTTTATCATATTTCTGTCATAGGTGAAGATAAGAACTTCAGACTTTTCATACTTTTACACAGTTATGCCTCTTTTTCAACATAGAATTTTCACTGAAGAGAAAGTGCAGCTAAACATTGGCACCAGAATGCATTGCTTTCATGTTATTCAACTACCTTACTGTATGCATATTTTCATTGAGCAGAGTTTTACAACTACCTTACTGTGTGCATATTTGCAGGGAGCAAAGTTATACAACTACCTTACTGTATGCATATTTGCAGGGAGCAGAGTTATACAACTACCTTACTATGTGTATATTTAATTTAATTTAAACATATTTTATTTGCATATTCTTATGAAATGTACAGTACATAATAATTTACAAATAATTCAACATTTTTTCTGCAAAATGGATCAGAAGGAAAGCAGAGCTTATAGTGTTCTTCTGCAAATTGGTGGCTTGAACGAGTACAAGTCATTTGAGCTAATACTAAACATTGACAGAAAAATTAATAATTGATTAGATATAAAGGATAGATATGTTTTAAGGGGAAAATGTGAAGACTTAGATTGAGAAGTACAGAAGGAGAAGGTGGAAGAGATGAGGTAATGCAAGAAACAAAGTAAAGGAGTGTTCTTAAAAAACTCTTATACGGTACTAATATGAATCTGTTCCATTTTATAATTAGCTTCATTATTCTTGCTAAGATTGTATAAAAATAGTAACAAAATTGTCATTCTAGAAATCGGTTGCTATTCCTAATAAAGTTTTGGACCTCAAGAAAAATTTTCTCATTATCACAATATACTAGATTACTTTTCCTAAAAAGTAACATCTCAAGATCAATATTACCAAATGTAGATATTGTATTAAATAGTCTAGTCCTAACAGCATCATAATTATTGCATTCGAAATAGAAATGTTCACTGGTCTCAACCCCACCACAAATACAGAGAGGGGAATCAACAATATTTTTCATAAATAAATGGTGATTGAGATTACTACATTTATTTCTGATTCGTGTATGTATGACCTGAAGCTTCCTTTCTCCAACAAAGTACAACTTGTTGGGACTGGGTTTGTTATGTTTCAGATAGTTTTTAAAACATGATAATGAGTCTTCATTCTGTATTTCAATTAGTAATTCATTCCAGTCCTCAATGACTGCAGGACGGAAAGACTTTTTGTAAAGTTCAGTTCTACATTGTGGAAATCAGTGATTTTGAGAACCACGGAGGCTGTATGAGGATATGCTACCGACACTTTGAGGTACTAATGAGCTCAAACTATTAGGACTTAGTCCTTTCACCATTTTGAAACATAATATCAGATTATGCTTGCGTCTTCTGTCATGCAGGGATTCCCATCCTGCCTCCTTTGTTAAATCATCGAGGGATACTAATTTTGTACAGCCAGTCACTATCTTAGCAGATTCTGTCTGAACTTGATCAAGTTGTTCTTTCAAATATTGCGGACTGTTATCCCATACTACATCTGAATATTCAATTAACCCTTTACCGCACAATGCCGCCTTTTGACGCCCCTGAGAAAGAAGCCTTTTGAAAACATTGTGGGAAAAGGAGAAAATGCTGGTTTCCAGCACTTTCTCCTTTTCCCACAATGTTTTCTACCCTATCTAAGAAAGGTTGCACCATTTGAGCCACATTTGTCGTCTGCAAATGCTTTCAATTTGGACAAGGCTAGAATTTTGTCGTCTGGTAAAGGGTTAAGGGGCGTATAAAGGAAAAATAGATAGATTGAAGCGATTTCCTATCTAAACAACGTTTAAGAGTATGCATGATATTTATTCTACTCCAAAAATTTTTGATTTGGCAATCCCATGTGCCATTGTCAGATATTAATATACCTAATTGCTTATGACTCAGGACATTTGGTATTTTTGTATTTAACATAAATAAGTCAGGGTGTATAGGCTTGTTATTTTTAAATGTAATAACTAACGATTCAGATTTTAGAGGGTTGAACTTGACAATCCATTTTTGCGAAGTCATTAATCGTATTTATATCAGACTGCAGTTTAGTCCCACAGGAATCAGGGTTATCAATTTCTAGTGATAAGCTAGTGTCATCTGCAAGGAGGTATATATTTACAGGGAGCAGAGTTATACAACTACCTCACTTTGTGCATATTTGCATGGAGCAGAGTTATACAATTACCTTACTGTGTGCATATTTGCAGGGAGCAGAGTTATACAACTACCTCACTGTGTGTATATTTGCAGGGAGCAGAGTTACACAACTACCTTACTGTGTGCATATTTGCAGGGAGCAGAGTTATACATCTACCTTACTGTGTGCATATTTGCAGGGAGCAGAGTTATACAACTACCTTACTGTGTGCATATTTGCAGGGAGCAGAGTTATACAACTACCCTATTGTGTGTATATTTGCAAGGAGCAGAGTTATATAGCTACCTTACCTTGTGTATAATTGCAGGGAGCAGGGTTAGACAACTACCTTACTGTGTGCATATTTGCAGGGAACAGAGTTATACAGCTACCCTTCCTTGTGTATAATTGCGGGGAGCAGGGTTAGACAACTACCTTACTGTGTGCATATTTGCAGGGAGCAGCATTTAGACAACTCTGTGTGTGTATATTTGCTTGGAACAGTGTTATACAGCTACCTTACCTCGTGCATATTTGCAGAGAGCAGCGTTTAGACAACTACATTACCATGTGCATATTTGCAGGGAGCAGAGTTATATAACTACCCTTCTATGTGCATATTTGCAGGGAGCCGAGTTATGCAACTACCCTACTGTGTGCATATTTGCAGGGAGCAGAGTTATAAAGCTACCTTACTGTGTGTTTATTTGCAGGGAGCAGACTTTGTTGAGATTGATGTTATGCTAACAAAGGATAAAGAGGTTATTGTATTTCACAATTTTCAAGTCAATATCTCATACAAAAAGGTATGTTGTATTTTGCTCAACTAGTCTAATTGTAGTAGTTAGCTTGTAATCCTGTCACAATCCCTTCTTTAAAAGACCATGAAGACCATGAAAATGAAAGCTTTTGAAAACATGGAGGGAAATGGAAAACTACTGGAAAAATACTGGTAAGCATAATTTTCTCCTTTTCCCACAATGTTTTCTATCCTTTTAAAGACAAACTCATTCATTATAGTCTCTTCTTTTTGTCAGAGTGTTCTGATTTTTACTGTTTTTGGATTCAAGTATGTTTTCTTTTTTAATCAAATGGTATGTTATGAAATTGCTGATTTGCCAACATGTATTTGAAAGCTGTGCATGGCAGATGCATCACAATATCTTGAGTAAAACTTAAGTATGTGTTGTTGTTTTTTTCCAACTTCAAAAAAGTGGGCCATATTATTGCAATTATCATGTTAGAGTGCTATCATAATTACCAGTGATTGCCAGTGAAGATATAAGTATCAGACTGTACCTCTTGTTTGGTCTGATGTTGATTTACTGGGTCACATTTCTCATGAAGGTAAAAATTACACTTCATACTATTCTTTGTGATGTTTTACTTTCAGAAAAAAGATGGAGAACTGGAATTGCTTACAATCCCATTACATGAGCTGAAATTGTCAGAACTACAGAAAATGAAGGTAACTTCTTTGTACAGTCAATCAAAGAATGGTGTTTTTTTTTTTTTTCTACAAAGATAATTGTGAATACTTTTCGACTATTTATCTTCATTTTATTATGAAGTGTCCAGCATGGCTTGATAGTGTGATAACTCTTTACAAAACAACAAAACTTGTCCAAATTGAAAGCATTTGCAGATGACAATTTAAATGTAACTAAAAATGTTGGATTTCTCTCAAAGAGGGTAGAAAACATTGTGGGAAAAGGAGAAAATGCTGGTTGCCAGCATTTTCTCCTTTTCTCACAATGTTTTCAAAAGCCTTCTGCTTCTGGGTCGTTAAAACTCGGATTGTTTTGGTAAAGGGATAAATAATTCAAAAGTTCTTGATTCAGTCATCATCAACACCACTGGATTTTTTTGGTGGGAGTACCTTTTTCTCCTTATCCAACAGTATTTTTAGCACTTCCAAAGACGAATTTCATTATTTAGTTTGTTGTCTGCTATTACTTTCAATAAGGATGAGTCTTAAATGTTATCGTCCACAGACCAAACGGCAAAATGTTAGACTGGTCCAAATTGAAAGCACTGGCAGACGACAAAATAAATGTGACTGAATAAATGAAGTCTGTTTTCGGAAGGGTATAAAACATTGTGGGAAAAGGAGAAATTGCCAGCTACCAGCATTCTCTCCTTTTCCCTCAATGTCTTCAAAAATCACCTTCCCCGGAGACGTTAAAACCCGGGATTGTGCGGTAAAGGGATAATTGCATGACCCCTCCATTCTCTTGCAGGTGTGGCATTCATCAGACTCTGACCTTGAGGCAGGTATGTGAAACATTCAGCTGTATATAAAATAGAAATGCTTAAATATTTATGTGACAGTAAATTCTAGACTCGTCTATTTGGAAAGCATTTGCAGAGGACATAATGTAATCAAAATTAATGTGGTTCGAACGATGGGATTTATTGAAAGAGTAGAAAACAGTCCAGGAGAGGGGCGGGAAAAGAAAAAGCTGGCAATCAACATTTTTCTTGTTATCCACAATCTTTTTGAAAGCTTTCTTTCTCAGAATTGTGATACCAACAGGTCATTAAATAAGGATTAATGGTCTCCCTAAAAAATGGAGCTTACAAGCTCCTTAATGTTGCTTAACTTTTTACCAAATGATGAAACTTTTGACTGGACCAAATTGAAAGCATTTGCAGACAACAAATAAATGTTGCTTGCGAAAATGATTGTTTCTGTCTTCTAATGGAGAGAAAACATTTCGGGAAGAGGAGGAAATGCTGGTCACCAATGTTTTCTCTTTTTCTCACGATGTTTTCTGACCTCTCAGAGAATGTAAACTCATTTTTACCAATTTAGGATAAGTCGTCTGTAGTATGTTGGATGTGGGAAGGTCTAAAATTTGCCATTTGGGAAAGTGTTAAAGTACAGCATTTTCTCCTTTTCCCACAATGTTTTCAAAAGTTTCCTCTGTCAGGGTCGTTAAAATGTGGGATTGTGTGGTTAAGCGGTTTAGTAGATTTGTATGAGGGAAAGAGGATTATTTTTATTGTAGAAAGTTCAAACAAGGAGGACACTAGTCCAGAAGATCAAGAGCCTTTCCCAACCCTACAACGGTGTTTAGAAGCAGTAGATCTACACACTGGCTTTCAAATTGAAATCAAGTTTCCCCAAGGATTTACTGTAAGCTTTGTTAGTTTTGTAAGGATAATGTTTGATACTACAGTTTTGTTTTACCCCTAACCGGTTCTGTGTTTTTACAACTGTGAGGAAGAAGACCTCCAAAAATATATTTGGATATTTTTGATATACTACAATAGTATGTGCGTATTGTATTTATTCTTTTAATATCTGATTTGTTGGTGTTTTTTATATTGTTGACTTGTGGCTGACAAAAGTTGAAAATTCATTTCTATCGAAACTCCCATTTTGAAATGGCATTAGCCACATAATTATTGTACTTTATGGTAGTACTTAAATGTCCAAAATTTGCAGTTGAGATTGCTTTTGATTATTCTATTTGAGAAAACATGGTAAACAGGCATTCAATGATGTCACAGGCAGGAATGACATACGCAAATCATCAGAAAGTAGAGTGTATCCTATGACATCATTCTTTTTTTCAGGCTCTCTGTAGTTAGTGACCGTTACTATGTTTAGAATACATGTTATCCATATCTAGTAAATGGGGGCGGAGTCACTGGAAGATACTGTTCTTAATATCAGTTGTATATCAAAAATCTATCAATAGCCATTGTATATAAGAAATAAATATTGCATAGGTGTTATTCGAAGGATATCCAGTTAGTCGAAAGAAAAAGCCTATCATTTAGGAGTGATTTATATAGAAGTTGCATACTTTGTTTCATCAAATTTTCATGGTAAAGGTAAAATGAATAAGTTTGAACACAACCCAGTATAGGTTTGGTAAAACTGTATCATAAAATATTGAGACATTTCAGATCCAAAATCATACAGAAAACTACGCAGAATCTTATCTTGATTTGTACTGTGAATATACCTTATAGTTATCCTGTGCTTCCTGAAGGTAAATCTTCTTTGAATTTGTTTCAGGATGGGGCCCATGAACAGAAATATTTCACAGATTTAAATGAGTTTGTAGACAAAATACTCAATGTTGTATTCAAACATCACGGTGGAAGAAGGATAATTTTTTCATGCTTTGATCCTGATGTTTGCATTGCGTGAGTATATATGTGCACAAAATACCTTGCAGATAATAGAATTTAATGCTCATCTAAATTCAAAGCACTTCCAGACAACAAATTAGAAGTGTCTAGAATGAAGAAATTGGTAGTTTAACCCATTACCACACAATCCCAAGTTTTAACGACCCTGGGAAATCAGACTTTTTAAAACATTGTGGAAAAAGGAGAAAATGCTGGTAACCAGTATTTTCTCCTTTACTCACAATGTTTTCTAACCTTTCAGAAACAATTCCAATCATATGAACCACATTTGATTTATCATCTGCAAATGCCTTGAATTCGGACCAGCCTAAATTATTGTTGTGTGGTAAAGAGTTAAAAGGTAGAAAGAATTGTGGGAAAAGGAGAAAATGCTAGTTACCAGCATTATTTTGTTCATTTTTCAACAATGCTTTCGAATGATTTTGTTCTCAGTGTCATTAAAACTCGGGATCATGTGGTAAAGGGACAACAGAGCCCTGATATTGATCTGAACAAGAAACACCATATGTCCTAGCTTTGCCATGGAGTTGGTCTTTCCAAATATATACACTATGACTTTTAAAGGTATATCCCGTCAGTTGACCCACCTCTAATTTATCGTCTACAAATGCTTTTAATATGAACTGATCCAAATCCTGTCTATTGAGCAATATTTATCCCTGTTGCATGGCAACACTTCTACAAATATGAACAAGTATTGAAGTTTTACTATTTGTGTCCTATGGGACTTATGTAGAAGTACATGTAAAAGCTACCGCAATGTTGAAATTATTGATGGAATTTGATAAGAATATTCTCTTGGCTGTAAGCTAAAGAAAATCTTGAATTTCCTGTACATGTATTAGATTTGACTTGTAGCAGTCTGCTCAGTATTTTTATAATGTGCATGCTTTACAATCTCTCTTGCAGACTGAATTTGAAGCAGAATCGGTACCCAGTATTGTTCCTGACCCAAGCAAACACAACAACTTATACACATTATGAAGGGATACGGACACAGTCAGTTCAGATGGCTACTGAATTCTGTTTATGCTATGGACTCTTGGTAAGCTTTAATTTACACGAATTGTTGTATTTCATAACATTTGAGCCTTGCTCTATGAAATGGGGGTTTAATGCATCTGCTAAAAATATCGACCTAGGTCGAAACTTTTTGCTATTTGTAAATTTTTTGCCTGTGAAAGGATCAGTCTACCTCATGTTTCAGCTGTTTGTTACACAAAATGGATTTTATGGATCCATGTTATATAATGATTTGCTTCGTATAATGCATGGCAGAGACGCATTAACCCTTTCCCAAACAAGCCCTGGTTTTCACGTGTCTGCAGTACAAGTCTTTTGAAAACACTGTGGGAAAAGGAGAAATTGCTCGTTACGAGCAATTTCTCCTTTTCCCACAGTGTTTTCTACCCTTTTTGAGAACTTTCTGCCATTTTCATCAAATTTAAAATTGTCGTCTGCAAACTCTTTCAATTTGGACCGGACCAAAATTTGTTGTTTGGGAAAGGGTTAAACCCCCTTTTGCCAGAATATGGTTCATATCTTTTATGAATAAGTCTCAATATATTGTTATTACTAAGGTAATCAGTAATTTCCTTCCTTTTGAGGAAATTTATTGAAAAATATTAGAACAATTTAAGGAAAGGAAATTAAACAATTATTTATTAGTTGAAAATGAGAAAAACTATTACTGCTCTAGTTATGTTAATTAATTCAATCAAATACATTATTTTTTGGAACTGTGCTAGAAGCATTACCTATGCCACTGTTTCAGCCATATTTAAATTGTTTTTGCAAATGCTATCAGTTTTGGCATAAATTCCAGAATACCATTGACTGGGAAGGGGATAAAATATTGATTTTTATGCTGTTCTTCTCACATGCAGATCTTTCATGTATTTATAGGGGGTAAATGCTATGTCTGAAATCCTGTTGAAAGATGAATCGTTGATCAGCTATGTGAAGGATAGTGGACTTGTACTATTTTGTTGGGGAGAGGATAACAACAACTTTGACATTATTAACTTGCTCAAACAACGAAAACTAGATGGCATAATATATGATAGGTAAATAAATACCTTCATTTGATTTTCTTTTTTATCTCAGAGCAAGTGTTCACATTGATGGAAATAAACTGTCACATTGTGGAAGTCAGTTTTAACTTTAGTTTTACCTATTTATCTCTTTATCAAATTATCAGGAGTTTTAATGAACCTGAAGGAGAAACCATTTGAATACATTGTAGGAAAAGGAGAAAATCCTAGTATTTTCACCTTTTTCAACATTTTTTTACAGTATCACAAAACATAAACTCATTTGTATACATAAGCATATGTGCATGTGGTACCAGAATTATGTTTGTACCATAACCCCATCCTGGAGGAGGAAATGCTAGTTACATGTACAAACAATTGCCCTCTTTCCTGTGCTGTTTTAAAAGCCTTCTTCATCAGGGCATTGTAAAGTGTAGGTTAATCAGGCTCGAAGTTAAAATATTTTCTTTACTAGATCAGATTTATGGCATAGAGTAGGAAATCCTACTGAATAATTACCTTTTTTTTTAATGATGTTTCTATCAAAAGGATTGACCATTTCAAGACCTCTGGAAAGGAGAGCATTTTCAAAGTGGAGAACAAGGAGAAATCACATCTACTTGAAAAATTTAGACACACAGAGGATGATCCAATCACCATAAATATTCCTAGACAATAGAAAAAAAAAATTGACTGGTCTCCAGTGTACCTCATCATTTTAACTTATTCTTTTACACTGTTCTTTTTAACCCTTTACAACACAATCCTGACTTTTAACGACCCTGAAGAAGAAGCTTTTTGAAAACATTGTGGGAAAAAGAGAAAATGTTGGTCACCAGCATTTTCTCTTTTTTTCACAATGTTTTCTACCCTATCAGGGACATATCGCAACATTTTGTCAAATTTAATTTTTTGTTTGCAAATGCTATCAATTTGGACCAGTCTAAAATTTTGTCATGTGGTAAAGAGCTCTTTCAATTAACCCTGTGTTCTTTCAAACTTGGAAAGAAAGCTTATGTGAACATTATGAGGAAAGGTGAAAATGTTGGTTAGGAAAAATGCCAGTATCTGGCATTTTCTCTTTTATTCACAATGTTTTCTACCTTTTTATATTCTACTCATCACTTTTAGCCACATTTTGTCATCTGCAAATGCTTTCACTATTGATAAGTCGAAAAAATTGTTGTTTGTTAAAGAGTTAACTCATTACCTGCTGCAGTGCTTTTGTTAGCTAGGCTGTTTTTGAAGAAAACATCCAAGTATTGTTTTAGTCTTGGTGTCGTCTGAATTGTCCTTGTGCAAAAACTTTGACATTTTATACTATCTATTATTACTGAAGATATTCAATTCAAACTTGGACAAAGAGTGAACTATCAATAGGGGAACTCATACAACAAGCACAGGTAGCTATCAAAATATTTTTGACACAGTAATGTCCCTTTTCAACTTAGAATTTTCACTGAAAATCAAGGACCTACAGCCGAGTGTTGCCACCTGCATGCAGGGCTCTTGTTTCTATTCTTGCAGCAGACCATTTGTTAAAGCATAATGTACTCATATGCATTCATGTTTTGTTTGGTTTTTTTTATGTTGAGTATCCACATTTAATCTTTTACCAAATAACCCTGAGCCTTAACAACCTTGTATAGGAAACATTTGAAAACATTGTGGGAAAAGGAGAAAATGCTGGTAACCAGCATTTTCTTCCTTTCCCGTAATGTTTTCTGCTCTTTCCAGATAAAGCTTCATCATTCCAGCCAGATTTAATTTGCATCTACTAATGCTTTTAATTTGGATAAGTCTAAAAGTTTGTCTTTGGGTTAACAAGGGTGATTTTTTTTTAAGTCTTTATGATTTGAGACTATTTGTTTCTGCTTGCCTCTCACAAGCTGTCTTTCTCTCTTGCTCCTGCTGTCATTGTGTCTGTTTGTGTGTCTATCTCTTTCCAATATTTTAGAAAATGGATGCTGCAATGTTAATTATAAATCTTTTTTATCAGTATTTATTAAGATTTATAATGAAATAAAAGTTTTTTTTTAAACAAACATTTCAGTATTATTTTCCAATTCAACCCCTCAATTGTGACCACTAACAGGTAAAAAAAATTTGTATGCTTTAGATGTTTGATTCATATCAGAAAAAGTTCATAACACACAATTGGTTTCAGAGTTATAACAAAATGTTTTTCTGAAATACAGTTCAAAAACCTAGTCAAAGTACACAGATGCAAACCCCCCAGCCTTGTCACTATAGCAACTTGAGGTATCCTTTGGGGGTCAAAATCGCCCAGGCAAAAACAATCCAATTTTCCTAAACAGCCTAATAGTTAGCTGTTAACTCTGCCACATGATAAATATGTAGCCTTGTACAGATTGAAAGCACTTGCAAATGTGACTCAAATGATGGAATTTTTCTTTGACAGGATAGGGAAAAAAAACATTGTTGAAAAAGGGGAAAAATGCTGATGACGAGCATTTTCTCCATTACTTTCAATGTTTTCAAAAGGCTTCTTTCTCAGCGTCATTAAAACTCAGGTTTGTGTGGTAAATGGTTAAAGTGTTGGAAATGGCATATGTTGCTTTTGTAGTTGGTGTAGATTGAGATCAGATTGCATAAAACATGTAGTCTGATCTAGGATCTACACTTTCCACATCTTTGCAACGTATACTGACCAAGCAACCCTGAAATTTAGTTATGTTGCCTGTTTTTCCTAATCAAAGAAGTCCATTCAACTCTTTACCACACAATCCCGAGTTTTAACGACCCTGAGAAAGACACCTTTTGAAAACATTATGGGAAAAGGAGAAAATGCTGATAACCAGTATTTTCTCCTTTTCTCACAATGTTTTCGATCCTATCAAAGACAAGTTCAATATTTGAGCCACATTTAAATTGTCGTCTGCAAATGCTTTCAATTTGGACAAGTCAAAAATTTTGTCATTTGGTAAAGAGTTAATTAATTCAAAACTCCATGGATTAACTCTTTACCACACAATCCCTACTTTTAACGACCCTAAGAAAGAAGCCTTTTGAAAACATTGTTGGAAAAGGAGAAAATGCTGGTAACCAGCATTTTCTTCTTTTCCCATAATGTTTTCTACCCTTTCCAAAACAAATTTCAATTCTTGGGTTGCGTTTAATTTGTCATCTGCAAATGCTTTCAATTTGGACTGGTCTAAAATTTTGTCATGTGGTAAAGAGTTAAGGTACCAGATAGGCCAACACAGTTGTTTATGTAATACTTACACACATCCTTTGCCATATACTTCATAGAAGTAATGTGGGTTTTTTTTTCAGCTAGTGCATGGTTGTTTTTCTCTTCACTTAGAATGTTTTACTGGTGTGACAACTTCATTTATGATACAAAACATCAGTTTTTCACATTGCTCTTTATAAAAGCAGTTCTTTATAATTATTTGCTACTAATAATGAAATGAGCATTTTGATTTAATATTAATATTCTTAGATTAGTGCAAACATATTTATTTTACATCAGTTGAGAAACAAGTTCTTGCAACTTATGTTAATCTTTCTAGATTCTGCTTCCTGGAAACTATACCAGTACCTGGACCAAATGTGTGGGCCAATGAACAGTCCCAAAGTTGACACATTCTCCTGAGTATCAAACTCGGAACCTTATGGTTACGAGGCTGACGCTCTACCTCACATCCATGACATTGATATTCTTGTTGATGCACACTGTGCAGAAATAACAGGCATCATGGACATAATGTCTGTTTTAGCTTGGCTGTATTTGAAGAAAATGTCACATTATTGTCGTAGCCCTGGCATAGTCTGCGTCGTGCAAAAAGTTTGACATTTCATAATATCACTAAAGATTTTAACTTCAAACTTGGACAAGCTTAACAATCAAAAGGGGAACCTATAGAACAAGGTTAGGAAACCACCAAAGTATTTCTGACACAGTTGTGCCCCTTTTTTTGACTTATATTTTTAGCTCACCAACTGGATTTTTTTTGACTTATATTTTTAGCTCACCTGAGCACAAAGTGCTCAGGATGAGCTATTGTGATCACTCACCGTCCGTCGGTGTCCGTCCATCCGTCCGTCCATCCTTCGTCCGTCCGTCCGTCCACATTTTTTTGTTTACACTCTAGCATCTACAAATATTAACCAATCAGCACCTAACTTGGTCAAAATGTATATGACCATAAGATCTCAGATGAGTTCGATTATGGTTGTAATAGGACCAGATCGACTGGAGTTATTTGCCCTTGAATTAGAAAAATTGCTAAATTTGACTTTGTTTACACTCTAGCATCTACAAGTATTAACCAATCAGCACTAAACTTGGTCAAAATGTATATGACCATAAGATCTCGGATGAGTTCGATTATGGGTGTAATCGGACCAGAACGACTGGAGTTATTTGCTCTTGAATTAGAAAAATTGCTATATTTGACTGTTTACACTCTAGCATCTACAAATATTAACCAATCAGCACTAAACTTGGTCTAAATATATATGACCATAAGATATCGGATGAGTTCGATTATGTGTCTAATCGGACCAGAACAACTGGAGTTATTTGCCCTTGAATTAAAAAAATTGCTACATTTGACTTTGTTCACACTCTAGCATCTACAAATTTAAATCAATCAGCACCAAACTTGGTCAAAATATGTATGACCGTAAGATCTCGAATGAGTTTGATTGTAGGTCTAATAGGACCAGTTATTGCTGTGTCATGGAAAAAGGGGGGCTTGATGTATATTTTCATTGTGGACCAATATCTCTTTAACTACAGGACAAAATGTCATGAAACTTCATCTTTTTATTGTTTATTGCAAGCCACAGACAATAGTTATTTGTTTTTATTTCATGAAACACCATGTCATGAGAAAAAGGGGCTAAATGTTTAATTTTGTCATGGACCAATGACCATCTGTTTGTCCATCTTTCAGGACAGATGTCTTCTAAAATCCTAGACAAAAACTAATAGAATTCATACAGGTGTTCCTAATGATGTCCACTGATATTTATTAGTTTTTTTTTCCTTTTTGATATCAAATACTGTCTCATAGGAAAAAGGGGCTTTATGTATATTTCTGTTAAGGATCAATATACATGTACATGTATCTTCAACTCAAAATCCTGGACAAAAATTTGTGAAACTTCATACATGTGTTCCTTATGATAGTCTGCCAATATCATTAGTTTAGCTTTTTTGATTAAATGTTGTGTCATGGAAAAAGGGGGCTTCACATATATTTTCATTATGGATTAATATCTCTTTAACTACAGGACAAAATGTTTTGAAACTTCACTTTTATGTTGTTTATCACAAGCCACAGACAATTGTTAGGCCTATTTGTTAGCTCACCTGAGCACGAAGTGCTAGGTGAGGTATTGTGATTCGTCGTTGTCCAGCGTCCATCTTTCCACAATTCCTGTAAACATCTCCTCCTCCTAAACCAATCATGTTGAAACTTGACAGGCATATTCCTTGGGTGAAGTTCTACCAAAGTTGTTAAAAGAATTGAATTAACCCTTTAACTCCAGGGGTCACAATTTTGGGAAAAATTGTATATAGAGCAAACTTTAAAAATGTTTTTGTCTGAAACTAGAAGGCATAGAGCTTTGATATTTGGTATGTGGCATTTCCTTGTGGACTTCTACCAATTTTGTTCAAATGATGCCCCTGGGTCAAAACAGGACATAAAGGTATACAGAATGAACTTTTAAAAGTCTTGTTCTATTTAACCCTTTACCACACAATCCCAACTTTTAACGCCTGTGAGAAATAAGGCTCTTGAAAATATTGTGGGAAAAAGAGGAAATACTTGTAACCAGCATGTTTTCCTTTTTCCACAATGTTTTCCACCCAACCAAAATCAAATTTAAATTTTTGAGTCACATTTATTTTGTTGTCAGCAAATGGTTTGAATTTGGAAAAGTCTTAACCCTTTAAGCGCCTTTCACTACCATAGTTGCCTTTGTGTCTAGTGCACGAAATGTGCAGTCCGATCATTGATCTATACTGTCTGCTTTGTTGAAACACTGCAGACAAAAGGCACCCACACAGTTGTTATCATCTTGGACTCATTCTGGAATGAAAATGACCTTTCGGTTTAAGGATTAAATTTTGTTGTTTGTTAATGATTTGAGCCAAGCCTGTTAGCTCATTACCTATAGGGCTAGCTATGCAGGGATGTCAACTTTAAATCTCAGTTGGGCTAAGCACTCAGGTAACCAGGATTTTTTTAACTTTTTCCACAATGTTCTCTACCCATCCCAAATCTAAGTTCATTTTTTGAGACAAATTTATTTTGTTGTCTGCAAATGCTTTGAATTATAGACCAGTCTAAAATTTTTGTTTGGTAAAGAGATAAAGATAGGCCAAGTAATATGCATTTCAAGATTGTGTTGTAGGCAATACTGTCTTGCAGAATATAAGGCATATATATCCAAGATCCAACTGCAGTCTGATATTTATCTACACTGTCTGATAAAACATCCTGTCTTGTGTATCCCTAGCCTTGGTTCCCACCTGATCATTTTTTCCTTTTATCTATTCAGGACAGAGGGATGCAGTTTAAATTTGACATGAAGCCCCCTTTTTCCATGACACAGCAATAAATTCCAAAACCCTGACAATATGCGATAGGTCACTTGATGTGTGAAAATTTCATCCAAATCTGTTGAGATATGTCCAGTAATTAAAGAGATATTGTTGAAAAATGAAATGTAACATGAAGACCCCTTTTTCCATGATGCAGCTATAAATTGCAGAACCTTGACAATATGCGCTAGGTCACATGATGAGAAACATTCTGTGAAAACTTTTGAAAACGTGGGAAAAGGAAAAAATGCTGGTAACCAGCATTTTCTCCTTTTTCCCACAAAGTTTTCTACCCTATCAAAGAAATATTGTGTCACTTGAGCCAATATGAAAATGTTGTCTGCAAATGCTTTCAATTTGGACCGATCTAAAATTTTACCATGTGGTAAAGGGTTAAAGGCTTTGACAGCATTTTTCTCTCTGGCTGTTAGGATGTATCTTTGAACATTGTGTTCATTGTATTTTGAATTTATTTTTGTTGATTCATTTAACTCTGTAGTACAGATTTTGTCTCGTAAATCTTAGAAGTCATTATAATTTTTGTTCTTCAGTTTGTGGTGTTTGTCTTAATTTATAAATAAGTTTATGACCCCCCCTCCCCCATAGATTTTGGGCATATACTCCACCATGAATTGAAGTACCATTTGAAAGATCTGTTCAGGTAGGGCCAAGGTCAATGTCACACTTGAAGGTCAAATTTTTGTAAGCTGGACGCATTGAAAGGTTGGTGCAAGACTATTGCAAGTGTAAATACATTGTTTATGTGTTTACAATAGCAATTACCCATGAACATGTCCCTGGACAACCACTGTAGTTGTTGGTGAATTTAACAACATTATAATACTAACTTGTGTAGAAAGTCTTGAATCGGCAAACATTCTCTATTAAGTTTGTTCAAATCAGGCAACTTTTTGCCACACACCAAAAGGCCTAGGGCTTTGTTATTATTCCTTCAAAACTCTGTTCTGGAGGTATATAGGAGTCAGCTTGTCGGTCCATCCATCCATCCATCCATCCATCAATCCATCCATCAGTCTTTCTGTAGCATTTTCTTGTCAGAGGTAGTTCTCACCAACTACAGGACAGATTTCATTCAAACTTTAGAGAGACTCGGTGCCAAGCAAGAATGTGCATATTATATTTTGGTGACGGTTCATTGAATTTTTACAAAGTTATTTTCCTTTGATGAAATTTCTTGTTCTCCCTATTTTTCAACAACTATTGGACAAATATCATTCAAACTTCTCACAAATATTTATATAACAGGGTTTGTCTAAACCAAGAAGACCTAGAGCTTTGGCCTTGCACTTCGATATTTGGTATTTATCTTCATTGTAGACCTTTACTGCTTGGTACTCAGGTGAGCGATATAGGACCATCATGGTCCTCTTGTCTTTGACCTAGTATTTTCACTGAAAGTCAAGCGACCGCAGCTGAGCATTGGCACCTGCATGTGATGTTATTGTTGAAATTAAAACTTGAAGCACTTGCAGATAAGTTATATGTTGAAATTGACCTAGAAAAGGTAGAAAAAATTTGGAGACAAGCATTTTCTCCTTTTCCACACAATGTTAGAAGCTTACTTTCATAGAGACATTAAAAACACAGGATTGTTCAGTAACTTGTTTTCTGCTTTTGTTATTAGTGCAACATAAAGAACAAAGTTCCTAACTTTTTGTCTCTGCTCATGCTGTCATTTGAATCTTTCAAGTGCCAAACAAAAAATAACGAAAACTCACAGTCAAGAAAAAGCACCCAAATAAGAGCCATTTCAAGACTTGATTTGTCCAGAATAGCTCGGCATAGTGGATAGTGTAAATCCCATATCAGACTGGATATCTTTTTTAAAAAAAAGTTTTTTGTATACAACCATTTTCAAAAGCCAATTTGATAAAAGATTCAGAATTGACCCTTTTACCAAACCATCCCGACTTTTAATGACTCTGAAGAAAAAGGCTTTAGAGAGAGGGTTTTTGAGAATATTTCTGGGAAAAGGAGAAAATGCTGGTAACCAGCATTTTCTTCTTTTCCAACAATGTTTTCTACTTGAAAGACAATTTCCATGTGTTGAGTCACATTTAATGTGTTGTCTGCAAGCGCTTTCAATATGGACAAGTCTAGAGTTTTGTCATTTGGCACAGAATGAATGCCTTCACAAGAATTCATTCAAATTTTGGTGCCAGATGCTTCATCAGACCATTTTGTTGCTGGATCTTTTTTGGAAGTGGGCTATCTGAACCCAGATCTGCCCCAAGCAGTACGAAAACAATTTTTCAAGGACTACAGTGATTGCAGAACCTGTCTTTTTCGTAATTGGTACCTTTGCTCAGACGCGTTTATATGCGACTTTCCACAATTTTTCAGTCATATCATTGTGACATCTGACTTATTCATGTCTTTCCTTTGTTTCCCTAGCACTAGACCAAGTCTGTCCAGCTTGCCAAAAGACATGGTGGTTAGACGTACCTTGATTCCCTAAGCACAAAATATGAGTCCATTACTTTCCCTGAATCGTTTCTGAAAAAGGCCGCATAGATCTAGGCCAAAAGACCTAGAGTGACAGAAAGATGAAGTAACTCAAGAAAAAGGAAAATACTTCTATGGAAAATATTGTGAGATAAGGGGCAAAAGCTTGCATTAAGCAATTTCTCCTTTTCCCAGATTATTTGAAGAATGAATGATTTTCAACAGTACTCATTGAAATAAAGTAATACTGTCTGCTATTTCTCGGTTCTTTTATGAAATGTGCAGTTTCATACCAAATGGCAATAAATAAATTCATGTTTCAATTTTATCTGAACATTCAATTACATTTGACCTGAAATAAAGGTCAAGTGGTCAAGCGCTGTCCAGTCCCATAGATCTGTACACATAAACATGTGACCTACTTTCTATAGATAATGGTACACCTTTGACAAGCAATGCTGATGTAAATATGTAAGTTTTTTTGAGTCAATTCTTTGTTTTTTATAAACCTCCAAGAGGAAGTTACAAATAGTATACTGAAATCGGGTTTTCCATATTTCTGTCCATCTGTCTGAAGACACAATATTATGTCCTCATCTCATACAGTTTTCAGGCATTTGGGCTGAAATTTTAATGTTATCCTTCCTACTATGAGATTGTACAACTGCAGTTTTCTTTATGATCGTTCAAATTTAACCAGAGTTATGGCCCTTTGTGTTGTTTTTTTTCCAGACTTGGTGTTAAGGCAACCATCAAATCCCCAGCTCAGCCAATTTCTTTCTGAGGATTGATAATAGTCATTGCATCAGGATTCATTCCTCTCTTATTACTGATCATTATTTTGACAATGATTATGTGGAAAAGTAGCCGGTGGCTTAGGAAGAATATTGTGTGAAGTACTGGTAAAAGAAATGCTGGGAAAGCATGGGTAAGTACACTAAATGAAACAATGTTAGAAACAGCATTAAACATCATACGAAAATTATGAATGACACTTTGTACCATCAGTATATGATTTTTCTTTGTCTTGCAGTACACTACTTTTGAAAACATTGTGGCAGAAAAGAGATTTTTTGCAACAATATTTTCATATTCATTTGTGTATGAAAAGGTTATTCTTATTTATTATCCATGTTTTGCATGGACTTGCTTTTTAACTCTTTCCCTCACGACAGAAATTTCTTTTGTCCAATTTGAAAGCATTTGCAGACAAGTTAAATTTGGCTCAAAAGTTAAAAAATATCTTTGAGAGGGTATAAAACATTATAGGAAAAGGAGAAAATTGCTGGTTACCAACATTTTCTATTGGTATAATCTTTTCAAAAGCATTAAAAAAATCATCTTGATGCAAATTTTCACATTTTTTCAGTAGGAAATAATTTGATAATTTCTGAACATTGTAACAGAAAGCTGTTTAGGATAATCAAAAAATCAGCATGACAGATGGAAATAGCCAGAAGATGGGAGGTCCATGTGGGGCCATTTTCTTCACAATCTTTATGACATCATACACTTATTACATCACTATCAAAGTACAAAAGGTAAGTGAAAATTGCATTATGTATACTCAGTGCATGTAATGTGCAGTATGTGCTTTACCAGAGTGGCAAGATTTAATCCTTAAAGTGCTGGAACCAACTTAACTTGTTTTTGCTGACAAAGTAGAGCAAGATCAGACTGCACAGAACATGCAGTCTGATCTTTGATCTACACTGTCAGCTACTTCATTACATTTTCTGGCTAAAACAACCATGAAATGACAATATTTTGGATGTTTTTCTTCAAGGAAAAGGTCCATTTCATAAATTCAGCACTTTAAGGGTTAAGACTTGTCCATACTGAAAGCATTTACAGAAGACAAAATGAATGTGGCTTATAATTAACTCTTTACTGAACGACACAATTTTAGACTAGACCAAATTCAAAGCTTTTGCAGATGACAAATGTAACTTAAATGATGATTTTTGTATTTGATAGGGTGGGAAAAGAAGAAAATGCTGGTTGCCAGTATTTTGTCCTTTTCCCACACTGCTTTCAAAGGGCTTCTTTCTCTAGGTGGTTAAAAGTCGGGATTTTGGAATAAAGGATTAAATGATGGAATTCATCCTTATAGATAATAGAAAACACTGGGAAAAGGAGATAATGCTGGTTACCATATTGTCTCCTTTTCCAATTATGTTTCTAAAGCCGTATTTCCCAGGGCCATATGAACAAGGATATCATTTGATAAAGGGTCAATATTTTTGCTGTATTATTTGACATGACTCCTCCCCTTCCACCCTGTTTTCAATAATCAATCATACACATATAATTAAAAATGGCTTTTTCATGGTAACCAGCACTTTTTCATCTTCCCTCGATGTTTTCTAGATCTACTCTTTCATAAACGAATCCCACCATCTTAGACACAACAAAGCTGTTTTCTACATTTAAGGGGCAAGTGTAAAATTTTGTTGATGACAAATGTATCCAAGAGTCAAGATTTTGGTTTGGTGTTACAGGGACAGTGGGATATACTGTCAATCCCGAGGCTGGACTCAAACATTGCTGATCTTTTTGACATTAGTATCACATTAGCTGTGGTGCTATGGTTTGTGGCACAGTGTGTGCTCTACAGTATCCCCATTGGAGGAAAGAAAGAACTGGGAGTCAAACTTGAAAATGGTCAACAACTGGATTATATGGCAAATGGTTTGGTTTTTGTTTCACATTTCTTTATTTTTCCTTACTCTTTACATTATGACAAAATTTTAGGCTCCCCTATATTGAAAACCCTTGCAGGCAACAAATTTTTTTTTGGTCTTTGGGTAGAAAACATTGTGGAATATGGAGGAAATGCTGGTTAACAGCATTTCCCCCCATCCCCAAATTTTCAAAAGCCTACTTCATCTGTGCTGTAAAAACATGGTTTTGTTTGGTCAGGAATTAAAACCAATACATGTATTTGGATTAATCTCTCTCTCTCTCTTTCTCTCTTTCTCTCTCTCTCTCTGTTTTCCAATTACATGTACAAAAAAAATCCCATTTAAAAAAAAAAAAAGATTTAGTGGATCTATCAGTGAAAGGTATTTTATCTTTCTTAGTGTGTGTATATCAGTCTTTGAAAGGATAGAAAATATTGTAGGAAAAGGAGAAAATGCTGATAACTATGATTTTCTCTTCTCACACAATGTTTTGAAATTTTTTACTCTCCTCCTCAGAAACATTAAAACGCGAAATTGTATTGTACAGGGTTAACCTGACTTCATTTACTTCTTTTTTCTTTACCTTTATGTCTCTAGATGGTGGAGTTTTTTTTTTTTCATATTTTTATACCAGTATCAGAATACATGTACAGCTGACCCCCATTATAAGGAACCCCCCATAGAAAGTTGATCCTCTTAAAAAGTGGGTCCTGTATTGTTCCCAAATTTTTGGGGTCGGGTGATTTGGGAAGATTCCTGTGTCTCTCATAAGTCCACTGTAATGCTGAAAAAAAAAAAACCTGTATATAAAGCTAGACATTATTGTTTTTGTTGAGCGCAATCCAATAGAAGAGGATCAAACCATGGACTTCTAGACAGCTAATCCAACACTTTATCT
Source organism: Tridacna gigas (assembly GCA_945859785.2). Classification (NCBI taxonomy): domain Eukaryota; kingdom Metazoa; phylum Mollusca; class Bivalvia; order Cardiida; family Cardiidae; genus Tridacna; species Tridacna gigas. Next base: position 26,189,509 of record OX244028.2, read on the forward strand.
ACTGATCCACTCAGGTCTATATGGATAATCTGAATAACAAAATGTATTGCCTTTAATAGTAGAATGTAACCTTGTACAACACAGTCCCAAGTTTTAACGACCTTGATGAAGAGGGCTTTGGAAAACACTGTAAGAAAAGGAGAAAATGCTAGTAACCAGCATTTTCTCCTTTTCCCACAATGTTTCCAACCCTTTCCAAAACGAAATTCAATTTTTTTTAGTCACTTTTATTTTGTTGTCTGCAAATGCTTTCAATTTGGAGTAGTTTCAAGTTTTGTTGTTTAGTAAAGAGTTAATATAACCATAGAAAAAAAATATATATGCAATTAATTTTGCTGTCTATATCTACATCTTTTGGTCATACCAGATGTCAAAATTTTAGACATATCCCAATTGAAAGCATCTGCAAACAACTAATAAAGTGCTGCTCAAGTTATGGTATTTATCTTTCAAAGGTTAGGAATTACTGTGGGAACAGGCAAAAATGCTGGTTGTTTTCATAATCCTGCTTACTGCTAACCCTTTACCATAAAAACCTGAGTTTTAACAATTCTGAGGAAAAAGCTTTTGAAAACACTGTGTTAAAAGGAGAACTAGCATTTTTATCCTTAACCCTTTCCCAAACAAGCCCTGGTTTTCACGTGTCTGCAGTACAAGTCTTTTGAAAACATTGTGAGAAAAGGAGAAATTGCTCATAAGGAGCAATTTCTCCTTTTCCCACAGTGTTTTCTACCCTTTTGGAGAACTTTCTGTCATTTTTATCAAATTTAAAATTGTCGTCTGCAAACTCTGTCAATTTGGACCAGTCTAAAATTCATCATTTGGGAAAGGGTTAAGATGTATTCTACCTCAATCATTTAAGCCACAATTGTCAGCTGCAAATACCTTCAATATGGGAAAGTCTAGTTTTTGTCATGTGGTAAAAGGTTAAAACACAGGGTTACTTTGCAAATGTTAATAATCTACATAAAAAAATGGGCAATCTTTTTCAGCATTCATGGTCTTGCATGTCAACATGGTGGCTTCAATGATTCTCTTATACCTGGGCGTCACACCAGTGTCAACACACCTGGTCCATATTCTCACCTCAGCTGTGGTTTTGTGTTTGATACTCAGTGTACTGCTGTATTGTAAAGACTCAGATGCCATTGGTAAAAATAGGCATGGGAACACTGGTATGTATGGAAGAATGTACTGAATACTTTAATGCTTTACCAGATGACAAAATTTTAGACTTGTCCATATTGAGAGCATGTGCGGACGACAAATCAAACGTGATTCAGATGATTGAAGTTACCTTAGAAAAGTTTGAAAACACTGTTGATGGAGCTGGTTAGGAGCATTATTTTCTTTTCCCACAAGATTTTTAAAAATGCCTTCTACTTTGGGTTAGTAAAACAAAGGCTTGTTTGGTAAAGGGTTAATAGAAACATCTTTGCTAAACCTGTATTCAGAGACCATCTAAGGGAAGTAATTAAGTGGTCTCTTATAGCAGGTGGTCCCTTAACTCTTTACCACACAATCCCAAGTTTTAATGACCCGGAGGAAATCATCTTTTAAAAACCTTATGGGAAAAGGAGAAAATGTTGGTAATCAGCATTTTCTCCTTTTCCCACAATTTTTTTTACCCTTTCACTTTTACTATCATTTCAGGTACGTTCACTTTGTCATCTGCAAATGCTTTCGATTTGGACAAGTCTTAGATTTTGTTCTGTTGTAAAGAGTTAATGCAAGTAGGAATAACTGGATTTAATGAAGGAATGTGTTCTGCCAAGGCAGGGACATTGTATCACTGAATTACAAAAATGTTACATTATATTGTAGACAGGTGAACTTATGTCCCTTTCAAATATATTTCAGAATTAGTATTGGGTCCATTTGTCTCACTCTTTTTGAAAATGTCTCCTAATTCTGCAAGGATATGGGACAAAGTAGACATGTCTCTAAACATGGAATTCGTTCTTAAAAGCTGAGAAATTATCGTGGGAGAAATGACAAATGCTAGCTTTGAGCATTTTCCCCTTTTCCCACAATGTTTTCGGAAACCTTTCCCTTCAGGGTGGTGAACATACAGAATTGTATGGTGAACAGTAAAAAAAAAAAAACTGAGAAATTCTACCTTCACATCTCTGAAATATTTTATGACATTGTTGCATGTATTATTTTAGGCTTCAGACTCTGTATACTTCATATCTGTGCCATGTGAAAAGGGGGTTTAATGCATCTACGAAAAGTATCAACCCTGGTCAGCCTGTGCAGGCTGACCTGTGTCGAAACTTTTTGCTTTAGGTCAATTTTCTGTGTGTCCAACTACTATTCAGGATTTAGGCAATTGTTTGACAGAATGGATTTTGTGGATCCTTAATTATTGTGATGACTTGCTTGGTATAATGCATCAAAAAGATACATTAAACCCTTTTTGCCAGAGCATGGCTCATAACATGATGTGCATGTTCTCATACACTCAGGTAATATTATCTACGACTGGTTCATGGGACAAAAGTTAAACCCGAGATTCTTCTCCATTGACATTAAGTATGTGATGTTTAGAAGAGGTATAATAGGATGGATACTACTGAACATGTGTAACTGTGCAGAATATTACAAGGAATATGGCACCATCAGGCCTACGCTTCTTCTTGTGTCCTTTTTACAATATTTCTATGTGGCAGACTACTTTTGGTCTGAGACTGGAGTGATAGTGTCACGTGACATAGTGCATGAGGGTCTCGGATACAACATTCTGATCCAGTTTTTGATGATACCATCTTGTTTCTGTGTACAGACACGGTATATTGCAACAACAAATTGTAATTTAGATCTGCTTGAATTGATTGGCATTGCACTTTTGTATGGTGAGTAATTGTTTTTAATGACACCATTTAAATTAAACAAAGCATAACTACTTGAATTAGGTTGAGTTCTTAACTTTACCAAATGACAAAATTTCAGCCTTGTCCAAATTGAAAGTACTTAAAACATGAAATTTGTCATTCAAAGAGTAGAAAATATTGTGGGAAAGGAAAAAATGCTGGTTTCCTTTTCCCACAATATTTTCAAAAGGCTTCTTCTTCAGGGTCCTTGAAAGTTGGGATTTGTGTTGTAAAGGGTTAAATCCCGTGTTTGTTGAAAAAAACTAAGTTACATGTATTATCAAGACCAAAAGTCTCACTAAGTTTTTAAGTACAATTTTTCTCTTGTCACAATGTTTTCACTTATATCCATTTTAGCCCCAAGTTAATCAACCATTTTTTTTACAAAGGTGTTTTCAAAGTATTCTGCTGTCAATCTATTTAACTCTTTCTCAAACAATAAAATTTAAAACATCTTACTTGAACGCAGTTGCAGACAACAAATTAAATACTTAACACATGACAATGTTTTAGACATCCAAATTCAAAGCATTTACAGACAACAAATGAGATGTGTCTTAAAGGATGAGATATATCTTTGAAAGAGTAGAAAATACCTTTGGAAAAGAAGTGTTGGTTACCAGCATTTTCTCCTTTTCCATTGATATTTTCAAAAGCCTTCTGTCTCAGCGTTGTTAAAGGCCTGGTCCGTATTCACCAACCATTCTTAAGAACGTTCTTTGTCTTGTTCTTCAGAATTTTCTACATATGAAAGTAACACAACTCCTGATTGGCTAAACCATTTGGTTTAGCCAATCAGGAGTTGTGTTACTTTCATATGTAGAAAATTCTGAAGAATGAGACAAAGAATATTCTTAAGAATGGTTGGTGAATATGGACCCTGGATTGTTTGGGAAAGGGTTAAATAGGGCTCAAATCATGTTGTTTGGCTGTCAAAAGGTAGAAAACATTGTGGGCAAAAGCAGAAAGTGCTTGTTACCAGCATTTTCTCCTTTTCCATCAAAGTTCTCAAAGTCCTTCTTCCTCTGGGTCGTTAAATACTGTATTGTTGGTATAGGGTTAGTCTGTGTTTTCAACTCCTTGATTTCAGGAGCTGGCTACTATATCTACAGAGCTAGCAACTCGGAGAAAAACAATTTCAGGAAGAACCCAAATGACCCTCAGCTTTCGTGTAAGTTGTCCACAGTATTTAGATATCAAAGAATAAACTCTTTACCAGATGACAAACTTTAAGACTTGTCCAAATTAAAAGTGAATCAAGCAACAAATCAAATGTGACAAAAAATGGTCGATTGGTTGATTGTATAGTGTTTAATGCCATTTTAAACATTGTTTCAATTATATCACCACAGCCAGTGCACCTTCTTCTTTGGACTGCTTTCCTGTATCTTCAAAAACATGATCAGCTTTGAGAGAGGAATGAATCCTGTTGTAACAACTATCATAAATCCTCGTAAAGAAATTGACTAAGCTGGGGATTTCAACCAGTGACCCCCGGGTCTCAAGTCCTGTAAACATTCTGGGAAAAGGAGAAAACAATAGTTACAAGCATGGTCTCCTTTTCCCAATTTTTTTTAAAAGCCCTCTTCCTCAGAGTCAAACCAAGGAGTGTGTGGTAAAGGGTAAAATGGAAAACATTTACGTAGGGTTTTTTTTTCGTGAGTGTATTATTTTTCATGATAGTGACAGGCTTGCTAGAGAAATAAATGTATTTAGAAAAAATTGAAAGTTAAATGATGCTTTAACCCTTTCCCAAACAAGCCCTGGTTTTCACGTGTCTGCAGTACAAGTCTTTTGAAAACACTGTGGGAAAAGGAGAAATTGCTCGTAACGAACAATTTCTCCTTTTCCCACAGTGTTTTCTACCCGTTTTGAGACCTTTCTGCCATTTTCATCAAATTTAAATTGTCATCTGCAAACTCTTTCAATTTGGACTAGTCCAAAATTTGTCGTTTGGGAAAGGGTTAAAAGCTTGAAGCACAACATGTGATTTCACCTATAGGGGTCATGTGTGGCCAAGTGGTATAGTGTAGGACTCATAGCCTGGAGGCCCAAGGTTTGAGCCTCACTGGAAGCACTGGGTCTTTCATGTCTTAGGGCAAGACACTTCAGAGCCCCAGCCTACAGCTGATGAAACCCAGGATACACCTGAATATGTTGAGCTGTCACTGTTATATGACTGAAATAATATTGAAAGTGGCATTACACATCATTCAATTATTCATGTATTCCTCAGCAACAGTTCACATATATGCATCAAGTTTGAAATATGCTCAGTGAAAAGGGGATTTAATGCATCTGCATCTGCAAAAAGTTTTGACCCATATCAGCCTGCACAGACTGACATGGGTAAAAAGCTTTTGCTGCTTTAAATTTTCTGAATGTCCAAGGACATCCTACCTCCAGATTCAGTCCATTGTTTGACTAAATCCATTCTATGGATCCATAATTATGTGATGCCTTTCTTGTTATAAAACATCAGAGATGCATTGAACCCCCTTTTATCAGATCATGCTTATTCTTGTAACCCTTTCTCACACAAAGAAGTTTTGAGACTTGTCCAATAAAAAGTTTTTCAGATGATAGGATATATCTTTGAAAGTATAGAAAACATTATGGGAAAGGAGAAAATGCTGCTACCAGCATTTTCTCCTTTTCCTACAATGTTTTCAAAAGTCCTCTGTTTCAGGACTTGGGATTATGTATTAAAGGGTTAAATTGCTTTTGATTAAAAAGTATCTTGACACCAGATCCAAAATAGAGAGCCTCAAGCACCAATCAGCCTCTATTTTGATACTTTCATTTTAGATTTAAAGACGATGCCAACATCATCTGGAAAGAAATTGCTGATAAGCGGATGGTGGGGAAGATGCCGACACCCAAATTATCTTGGAGATCTGATGATGTCAGCAAGTTATGGGCTATCTACAGGTAGGACCTTGTTTTTAGAAATATATCTTTTCAGAAAACTTTGATATGAATATGAACTAACAGCATTTGGGGAAAGGACAGTACTTACTCAATTCTTTACCAAACAATACAGTGATTTTAGGACCTTGAAGGAGGAGGGTTTTGTAAACAATGTGGGAAAAGGAGAAAATGCTGGATAACAGCATGCATTTTCTCTTGTTCCCACAATGGCACAGAGTTAAATTTTAGACTTGCTAAAAGTTAAAACATTTTCAGAGTACAAATTAAATACGGCTCAAAGGTTGAGATTTGTCTTACACAGGGTAGACATCATTGAGGGAAAAGAGGAAAATTCTGGTTACAAGCATTTTCTTCTTTTCCCACAATGTATTCAAAAGCCATCTACCTCAGAGTCATTAGAACTTGAGACTGTTTGGTAAAGTGAAAACATGGTTATGCCTTGTATTTCAGGAATAAGTCATGTGATCCCGTATCTTGGCATAATTATATTGACCTTATTATTGTTGGACAGAGCAAAACAGGACAACCTTGATTGTCAGAGAAAGTATGGACAAGACTGGGATAAATACTGCAAGATAGTCAAGTACAGAATTATTCCTGGAGTTTATTGATTTTGGTGAATTGGCTGTAAAATGTTTTACTTTCATCTATTTCTGCACAATTGCTGGAGTGTTGTATTGAGATATACATGTAGATTTTGTTCAAATTTTCAACCAATGGTGCAGTGAGTTAAGCCTTTACAAACAATCCTGACTTTTAAAGACCCTGAGGAACAAGGCTTTGAAAACATTGTAAGAAAAGGAGAAAATGCTGGTAACCAATGCTAAAATTTTGTCCTGTAAGGACTTAATGAAATGTCCTTATTATGAAATGGTCTTTCTTATCGCAAATAACAGCCAAAACATTACAATTTCAAGGTCATTTTGGTCAGAAAATGTGGCAAAGTAATGGATAGTGTAAATCAAAGATAAGACTGCACATTCTGTGCAGTTAGATGTTTATCTACATCATTAACAAACGGCAACATGAATTGTGTTTCTACTCTATGGGATAGAATCACCAAGGACAAAATTTTACAGTCTGAATGGCCCACTGGATTCTAAAGAGAATATATTTAAATCGTCCATAAGTAATGAAGATACAGATAACAGACAGTACCACAATAGCTTTTTACCCAACAACAAAATTTTCGACAACATATTAGATTTGAAATTTGTTCACCATAGGGTAGAAAACATTGTGGGAGAAGGAGAAAATGCTGGTTACCAGCATTTTCTCCTTGTCTCACTATGTTTTCAAAGGCATTTTTTCTAAAAGTCTTTAAAAGTCGGGATTGTGTGGTAAAGGGCAACCCTTGTCCACATTGAAGGCATGTGTACAGGTACAACCCCATGTACCTCAAAAGATGACTTCCGTCTTTCAAATGGTGAAATACATCATGAGAAAAGAAGAAAAAGCTGGTTACCATTATTTTCTCCTATTCCCACAATTTATACAAAGGGCTTTTTCCTCAGGACTGACAAAACTCAGGACTGACAAAACTCAGGACTTAGTTTGTCTAATAATTATTATACTGTAATCAATTTCATGTGGCTAGATGTTAGTATTTCTCTGGGACTGAAAACACAAAAAGAGCACCATTATGTTATTATGTATATTATTCACAATGATGCTGTTATACAATGAAATACTGTTTGATGAGTTATCAGTATGCATAACAAAATGATGAAGACCAGTCTTTCTTTGCTACTAATACCATTTAGCAATTAGACACAAACTTTAAATACAATCTTCTTTTCCCACTACGAATAAATACGCAGTAGCCAACATTCTAGAACACTGCAAGAAAGTGCGAAATTAGTCATGATTAATGAAAAAGGGCAACAACAATGCGTCTCTTTTGTACATGCTCATAACTTGGATTTTTATCATATCATCCATCCAATAGAAAAAGAAGCACAAAACTTTTTCATCGTCTTTTAACCCTTTACCACACAATCCAGGTTTTTAATGACCATGATATAGAAGACTTTGGAAAACACTGCAATGTTACCAGCAATGTTCTCTTCAATGTTTTCCTCCCTTTCATGGAAAAATCAGATTTTGTAAGCCACACTTAAAATGTAGTCTGCAAATGCTTTCAAATTGGACAAGTATTAAGAGTTAAAACAAGGGCTCATCTATTACGGGGTTAAGTTAACTTTAGAGAGTCCCTCTTTCTTTGAAGTTTTTTATCTCTGATCACTTTGTACTCTTTCCTCACTGGACTGAGTCGTAGATCTAGAATGTTATTTATCTTGTGGACAATTTCACTAGATACTTCTTTGTCTGCCTCAAAATCATGATGTTTATAGTCATGGTTGTTTAGATAGGTCAGCCGGAATACTGATTTACCTATATGACAGAGAAAATATATAATTATACATCACTGTTTCTTGTATAATTTTTAACTCTTTACCAGATGACAAAATTTAAGACTTGTACAAACTGAAAGAGTTCGGAGATGACCAATTAAATGTGGTTAAAAATGAGGGATTTCTTTATTGTACAGTAGATAACATTGAGGGAAAAGAAGAAAATGCTGGTTACCAGTATTTTCTCCTATTCCCACAATGTTTTTAAAAACCTTCTTCAAAGACGTTAAATTCTGGATTGTGTGGTAAAGGATGAAATAGAAATCAGGGATCCATGTTCACCAATGATTGTTATGAACATTCTTGGTCTTATTCTCCAAGATTTTCGACATTTGAAAGTAACACAAGTTCTGATTGGCTAAACCATTTGGTTTAGCCACTCAGGAGTTATGTTAGTTTCAAATGTAGAAAATTCTAAAGAATAAGACAAAGAACGTTCTTAAGAATGGTAGGTGAATACAGAATAAGGTTAGACTTTGTACTACATTTGTGATAAATCCAAATTTATGGTATTTACTTTAACCCTTTATCACAATCCTGACTTTTAACAACCCTGAGAAAGAAGCCTTTTGAAAGCATTGCGGGAAAAGGGAAAAAATGCTGGTAACGAGCATTTTCTCCTTTTCACACAATGCTTTCTACTCATCGACAAACAAATTTCAATTTTTGATTCACATCTATTTTTCGTCTGTAAATGCTTTCAATTTGGAAAAGTCTAAAATTGTGTCATTTGGTAAAGGGTTAAATCATGACCCCCCTGCAGAGGACTATTTCATCTTGAAGTAGCAGTGGACCACTTTTGAAACCACTTTTGAAACCTAGACAATGTCCCTTTTTTGTCACAATGTTTTTTTTTTGTGTTCATGTATTAACCCTTAAAGGTGGCTATTTAGATTTCTAACATCTAACCGAATTAAAGTTTGTTGTGTGATAAAGAGTAAAGGTGTTGCATTTCAAACTTTCAGAAAAAAAGTTTTTGTATTGAAGTTTAACACACTTTTAACAGCTTAGGTCATATCATGGCAGTCAGTACACCTACGCATCTGTTTCCTGGCTTCCTCACACCAGTACCGACACAACTTTTTTTCCAAGCCACCGACCACTTTTCTCAGAGGCGGGACGTGAAAAAAATCACCCAAATGGAAAAAAAAATCGAATTCTGCTGGTGGCACTGGTTTCTTGGGAGTGTCTTTTGGCACTGAAGAGCTTATCAAACCATCTTAACACATAAATAAATGTGTTACTGATGATAATTATGGCTGAAACACTGTTGAATGTGGCATAAAACACAACACAAAAAAACAAAAACGTTATATCAATATGAATTCATATTACATTAAGTCTTTAACTCTTTACCACACAACAAAATTTTAGCCTTCTCCAAATTGAAAGCATTTGCAGACATTTTCATTGTGACTCAAATTATGTTATTTGTCTTTTATGGGGTAGAAAACATTGTGGGAAAAGGAGAAAATGCTGTTTACCAGCATTTTCTCCTTTTCCCACAATGTTTTCAAAAGGCTTTAGCATCATAGTCGTTAAAAGTCGGGATTGTGTGGTAAAGAGTTAACACATTAACACACAACAAAAATGTAGACTTGTCCAAGCAGTTGCAGATGACAGTTTAAAAAATGGCTCACATGATGGAATTTGTCTTTGAAAAGATAAAAAACATTTTGGGAAAAAAAGAAAATGCTGGTTACCAGCATTTTCTCCTTTTCCTACAGTGTTTTCAAAAGACTTCTTACTCAGGGTCATTAAAACTCGAGGCTGTGTGGTAAAGGGTTAATATCACTGTAACAACCATAAACTTACCAGTGTCCTTTTCTTCTATCATGTCACATGACGCAATACTGTCAGCATCATAGGTAACAGCACGCTGACGGAATATTCGAGTGCTACTTTTGCTGGCAACTGGATCTATCTCCACCTTCTCCCCACTTACACCTGTAAGATATGTACAAAAGCCTCCTATATCTTTATTTAAAGAAATACGCTGTTAAACAGGAAATGTCTGTGTCACGGAAATCTTGGCAATTTTTGTGTATTGATAAAAATTGCAAAAATGTCTGCAAGCATAAATTTAAGGTACATCGACATTTATTTTATCCAAACATGTGGGAGCAATTGACGGCAACCCTAGTTGGCATCAACAAGTCCCTATCGTCTAGTGGTGGTAATAACTTCTTATCTAAACACATTTCATCAAACTAAAAAAGGATATTCTTTAAATTGAATAATAAAAGTCCCAATTAGGAGCTGATATGGTTGTTCTGCTGTTTATCTCTTCCAACCATTTGTAGTAAATAGTACCATTAAGAAAAATGAGATACAGTAATTCTTTATTTTTGTATCACTTTTATCATTTGATTCCCTGTAAAAAGGATGTGTGGTAATGTCTAACCCATTTTCATAAAGATACAATTCTCTGCAATGCTTCTTGTTGACAGCCCAAAAAGGAATGAAGCAATATCATCTTCTCCCACAATGTTTTCCAAACTATTCTAAATTGATGAGTTCTTGTCTGTTAAATAACTGTCTTCCATGTGTTTTGAAACAATTTCTGGTAAGTTTACAATCACCTTGTACTATACTGAGATTAAAGTCCCAATAAAGTCCAAATGTAAACAATGCGGGGTAAAAAATGAAGTTAAATTTTAATCATACCATTTAAAACTATGTAAATTAATATAACGATGACACTCTCTTAATGTGCGATTGGTCAAAGTTCCATTCGCTGGCAAAAGAATTACTTTCAAAACTACAAGAAATACTACCAGGTATCTCTAACTTTTGTTTACATCAATAACGATGACGTAGTTACACCACGTGATACCTTGGAGCTAAGGTAAACGAAAAACAAAATGGAGGGCGGTGTGACGGTCGTGAGAATCATATTCGACAGAAAACCAAGTTCGTTTACCGAATTTGCCGAAGAGCGACACAGAAAGAACAAACGGGCGTGTATTTTAGGATTTGTTTCTTTTGTTTTGAACAAGAAGCTCCGTGTAAACATACAGAATGAGCGAACTGTCTGAAAACTGATGCGGATTTCAGTTCGCATTCTCGAATCAGTAAGTCGCCTTACGTTCATCTTATATTTATTGTGTTAAAAACAGATTTATCGCTATATCTGTATTGATTTCCGCATTTACTGTTGGATCAGGATACGTAAGCACTTTCTGATTAATGAATATCGGCTAGTAAGATGAAACACAGGTGAACGGCGAGCGACAGTATAATTCATATATTACACACTAATTTACTATTACTTAGTGTGTAATACATGAATTATACTGTCGCTCGCCGGGCACCTGTGAGATGAAAGTGATCTTTCATTTTTGCGCAGTACCCGATTGACCCATTTTCTTCGCAGAGAATGCAGATAATGATTAAATGTGCATGAATGTAGTCTGAACCTCGGATATACGCGACGCATATTTATTCGGAGATTGGCCATTTACCTAGCAATCCCTAGTTTTTACGATATTGAAAAAATGCTTTTGAAAACATGGTGGAAATATGAGAAAAAGTTGGTAGCCGACATTTTCTCCTATTTCCACAATATTTTTCTTGTATCACAGACAAATTTCATTATTTGAGAAATATTTGTTTTTCCGCTAATGCCTTAGTGTTGGACAAGGCTAAGTATTTGGGGGGGGTGTATAACACTTTAGAAATGCAATTGAAACTCAATGTGTTAAATCTGCACAATTTTTTAAAAAAAATTGGCTGAATTTCTTGGGTGACACAAATTTGAACGTAGAACCCAATTATCTTTCCCTAATCTGGTCAGTGCACATATCAATGGAATCTTGGTGGTTTTTTTTTTTAGCAGATGACAAAATTTTGGACTTGTCTAGATTGAAAACATTTGTAGACGACATAGTTTGTATTGGATCTACACGATTTGTATTTGAAACAGGAGTAACAATTGTTGAATTAAAGGTAAATACTAGTCACCAGCAGCATTTTCTCCTTTTCCTACAATGTTCTGAAAAGGTTTATGCCTCTGGGTCATTACAGCACTGGATTGTATGTTAACCCTTTACTACACAATCTCGAGATTTTACGACCCTGAGAAATAAGCCTTTTGAAAACATTGTAGGAAAAGGAGAAAATGTTGGTAACCAGCATTTTCTCCTTTTCCCACAATATTTTCTCCCCAATCAAAGACATATTCTATCGTTTGGCCCACACTAAATTGTCGTCTGCAAATGCTTTCAATTTTGACAAGTCTAAATTTTTGTCGTTTGGTAAAGAGTAAAAGATGAATTTGCACATTATTAGGTCTGGGGTTCGATCTGCTGGTTTTTTCATGGGAGTGTCTTTGGGCAAGACACTTCAGAGCCCTAGCCTAGTACTGGTGAATCCCAGGAAATACATGAATTTGTGTGATGCTGCCATGATATGACTGAAATACTGCTGTAAGCGGAGTAAAACACCATTAAATTTCTAGCACAGAATGTTAAATGATATGTAAATGATATTCCAGAGTATGGAGATAATTACTTTACACATCTCTGGCCAATGTGAATGGATCCTCCTACATGATGATACACATACTGAATTATACTGACTGTGCAGATGCAGATGAGCCTTGGTTTCTGACTCTGTCATGATTGTGATTCCATTCCAGTAGATTCAGAATTTGGCGACCACTTTTCAGGTACATGTGTCTCAATCAGATAAAACAAATTTTATTTTCAATAGCCAAATTCACAAAATTTACATGACTGGTAAAGTAATGAAAATTCAAAACAATGTATTGCAGTTTCAGGGATTCACCTCAACCCACCACATGAGCTATACCTTTAAAGAAGCAGTGTAGATTCAAGATTACTGGTATACTGCAAGAAGTTTTTGCTGTCTCATTTTGCTAGATCTTAAATGAAACCCTTATTATAGGCCAGGATGAAAATGGAGCAGAATTCTTGAAAATATGCTGTTGGACAAAATACCGGTAGACCACTGATTAAGCTACTACTGTGCTTATGCGACTGAATTTTGTTTTGTTACTTAGGGCTTCACAGTTCTCCTATATTACTTGAGCTGACCCTTGTGATACTAGTAATGCCACAAGTTTTATTCAACTGAACAGATGTAAAGGGCTCAAGGATTATTTCATGTCTCAGTGGTAAATGCATAATGTAAGTAATCCATGACTCAGATTCAATTCTCACTGGGTTTTGTTGGGATGTCCATGGGCAAGTTACTTCAGATACTGTTAAAACTCAGGAAACATATGAATTAACGATCTATCAAAATGGTATGACTGATATAATGTTGAAAGCTACATGTATGTATCACTCAGTCAATCAAACTGGGCTTCATTTGCAAAAGTGCTGATTATTGAGTAAAAGATACTGCATTACACTGTTCTAGAATTTACATGTATCATACATGTAAACAGAATGATTGTCAGAAATTAAAAGGCTAAAAACTACATTCATTTGTTTGATGTATAGCCCATACCCATGATTATATGTGCTACTGTTTAAAGGCCCAGCAGCCACCAAAAGTAAACAAAGTGGGTGTTAAAATGCATTTTTATTTAAGTCATACCTTTTGAAAGTACGAAATTGTTGGGAAGATGATAATCTGTTGTTGTACAGTCGATCCAAGTGTAAGTCAATGGCAAAAAAAAAAATTGAAATCAAGTAAAAAGTTAACAAAAGATAGAGCAGCATAGCAACTGCTGACCTACTTTTTGTGTACTTTTTGCTACTATTCGGGCTTTGAGACATATGCCATACTAGAGTAAAGAACATGTGAAGAAAATTAGTAAAAGGTTGGAAATGCAGCAGCAGTCAATTTTGATCCATATGGAAAAGTAACATTGTGGAAGATGGAACACATGTTTTCTTCCCTACAAATGATAAGTAATTACCAATGCTGTTTCGAAACAGGTTTGTTAAAAGCTGTATTTGTACAGTTATGACTTCATACATGTACAGTTTTCAACATTATTTAAGTTCAACCACATGCTGGACAAATGCTGCAATCGATTCTGTTATCAAATGGAATGAAGTTGGAGTAAACCTACACCTATTACTGTACTGCTGTCTTTGTTTTTTTTTTACAGTTTCAGATTTAGATAAATTGAAAAAGAGAATACGTCTTTTTTTTATTTTTCAGATATACAGCAGAATAATCAGATTTCCAAAGACATATTCTGTGGTGTTGCTGAAGAATATGTAGCATGTGAATACTTGGCCTTCAGTACTACGATATAAAACTGGCTGGTTCAGATCACAGCTCTTACAAAGACAGATATGTTTCATGCAACAATCAAGGCAATATAATGTAATATTATTTTATTATTTTAAATACATGTACAATCACAATAGTCTTACAAGAAGAATTTGTGGACAAAAAATAAAAAAATATATTCATACATACAGAGCAATGTAAGAAGCTACTGCTTTCCCTCAACCCTTAACTCTTTACCAAACAACAATATTTTGGACATTTCCAAAATGAAAGCATTTGCAGAAATTTGTTTTGGGAAAGGTAGAAAACATTGTGGGAAAAGGAGAAAATGCTGGTTACCAGCATTTTCTCCTTTTCCCACAATGTTTTCAAAAGGCTTCTTTCCCAGGGTCTTTAAAAGTTGGGATTGCGTGGTAAAGGGTTAATCAAAACATCCAAGTTATTATGTAAAGCACTATTGAATCACTTTAACAAAGAAAATACTTTTGAAACATTATGGAAATAGCAGAATTGCCGGTTACCGGTATTTTTTCCTCCATAATACTATTCTTCTTGAAGCAAATCTTTTCATTTGAGCTAATACGTCCAATTTTTCATCTGCAATTGTTTCCAGTTTGAACAATTGAACTAAAATTTTACCAACTGGTAAAGGGTTGCGCACCTGCTTGGAAAGTAAGAAAATGGTAGCCGTCTTGCTTTATTTTGACAAAACTTGTTTCATAGTAGCAGACAGTATAGATTTAAATCAGACTACATATTATGTGCAGTCTGATCTTTATCTACACTGTCTGCAAAAACAACTTTTGTCTGCAAAAACAACTTTTGTCTGCAAAAACAACTCAAGTTGGTTCCAGGGCTTTAAGCTGCACCCTGTAGCTCAGTCTGTAGCGTAAGGGACTTGAGAACAGGAGGTCGCTGGTTCAAACCCTGGCTCGGCCAATTTCTTTCCTCTCTCAATGTTGACCATTGTTTTGACAATGGCGATGTGGGAAAAGCAGCCAGTGGCTTGGAAAGAATACTGTGCGAAGCACTGCTAAAAGAAACGCTAGGAAAGCATGGATAGGTGCACTGGCCGCCACGATATAACTGAAATAATGTTGAAAATGGCATTAAACACCATAGAATCAATCAATCCAGGGCTTTAAGGGTTAAGGAATGTCCTTAGGCAAGACATTGCAGAGCCCCAGCTTTGTGCTGGTGAAATACAGAAAAAACAGTAATGAGTTGTCACACTGACATGAATAAAAATCTGAAATAATGTTTAAAGTGGTGCAAAATGCTCCAACAAATAAACACCCAATCTTTACAAGAGAAGAACATTTTAGTCTCGTCTAAATTGAAACTATTTGCAGATGAAAAAGTACATATAACTCAACACAATAAATGTCTCTCTGGAAGGGTAGAAAACAGTGTGGGGGAAAAAAGAAAAAAATGCAGGCTACCAATATTTTCTGCTTTTTCTACAGGCTATATTGTACCAAAATTTTCTCTTTATTCCACAATATTTGGAGAGGCTGTCTTACTAAGAGTTGTTAAAACTTGGATTGTTTGAAAAAGGTTTAAATTTAATAATGCGCCTTTTACCTCTATTTCATATACTAGTAATTCTCAGCAAATTCTCTAAAATTCACTGGCTGTTTCCCCCATGAGCAAACCCAAATCATGTTCAGGAGTTTGACAAGATCAAATCCAGTTGCAATGACACATAACTCTTTACCACACAGCACTATTTTAGATTGGTCCAAATTAAAAGCATTTACATACAACAAAATAAATGTGACTCAAAATTTAAATTTGTTTCTGGTAGGGTAGAAAAGACAGTGGGAAAAGGAGAAAATGCTGGTAACGAGCATTTTCTCCTTTTCCCGGAATGTTTTCAGAAGGCATCTTCCATAGGTTCGTTTAAACCCGGAATTGTGTGGTTAAGGGTTAATAAACAAGGACCTGAAGATGCTTGCAAGCCCACCATGGCCTTTTGGTTGATATGATTTGTAAAACATGTGTTCAAAATTCAACTGTAGCTGGAGCTTGATAGGTAGTTTCCTACAAAAAGTAACCTCCCCCAGCTTTATTGCCAGTAATATCTCTTTACCAAACAACAAAGCAGACTGGTCCAAATTGAAAGCAGTTGCAGACAACAAAATAAATATGACTGAAAAATTGAAGTTTGTTTTGGGAAGGGTAGAAAACACTTTGGGAAAAGGAGAAAATGCTGGTTACCACCATTTCCTCCTTTTCCCACAATGTTTTCAAAAGGCTTCTTTCTCAGGGTCGTTAAAAGTCGGGACTGTGTGGTAAAGGGATATCAGTTATTGACCCAGTGAACATGAGTAAGTGTACAGCTACTGCTATACAGTTGAAATGCTGTTGAAAATAGATTTATTGCATTGTGACATATATCAGTCAAATACATTTACTTGTTTCTGTTTCTCTTCCTACCTTAGGTGCTCTATGATGGAAAGTTTTACGTGAACAGTATTTTTACCCAAGATACAGATAGCCAGTATTAAGTTTTTACAACAGTCATGAAGAATATTGAATTAAGATTACCAATATGATTAACTCTTTACCAAACGACAAAATTTTAGACTGGTCCAAATTGAAGGCACTTGCAGACGACAAAATAAATATGATTGAAAAATTGAAATTTGTTTTGGGAAGGATAGAAAACATTGTGGGAAAAGGAGAAAATGCTGGTTACCAGCATTTTCTCCTTTTCCCACAATGTTTTCAAAAGCCCTCTTCTTCAGGGGTCATTAAAACCAGGGATTGTGTTGTAAAGAGTTGAGTGTGATATTTTTGTGACCATTGTTTTTTATTACTAAAAGGAAAATTATTGAAAGATACTAAACTCTATTTCCAGTTTAAGCCTTTACCACACACTCATGGCTTTTAACAGCCCTGAGAGAGAAGCCCTTTGAAAACATTGTAGGAAAAAGAGAAAATGCTGGTAACCAGCATTTTCTCCTTTTCCCACAGTGTTTTCTTCCCTTCCCAAATAGAATCTTAACTTTTGAGTCACAATTATTTTGTCAACTGCAAATGCTTTCAATATGGACTAGCATAAAATTTTGTCATTTGGTAAAGGGTAACAGTTTTAATTCATGTTTATGAATTTTAAAACAAAACCATATCTTACAAAGTTCGAGACCAATAAAAAGTACATTTGAGCAAACTGCAATTGTTTTCACTATCTACATATTTTCAAGCTTTTAAATCAAGTATACAATGGTCCTTTAGCAAACAATCTCGTCTTTTAATGACCCCCAGGGAGATAGCTTTAGAAACTTCGTGGGTGAAGGAGAAAATGTTAGTAACCAGCATTTTCTTCTATTCCCTCAATGATTTCTACCATTTCAAAGACAAATCTAATCCTTTACGCCACACTGAATTACAGTAGCTGTCAAAAAACACTTCAAATTTGGACTTGTCCAAAATCTGTCATCTGGTAAACGGTTAACCCATTTCTGCACATAGTTTTTAACTCTTGACAAACAACAAAATTTTAGACTTGAACGTATTTGCAGATAATAAATGGGACCCAAGTATTGAAATTTGTTTTTGAAAGGGTAGAAAATATGGGAAAATGAAAAAAAGTGCTGGTAACCAGAGAATTTCAACAATGTTTTCAAAAGTCTTCATCTCTAGGGTCGTGAAAACTCAAGATTGTTTAGTAAAGGGTTAAACCTACAAAAACCCTTTTTAAAGTACCTCACACAATAATCTTTCCAAGCCACTGGCTGCTTTCCCACATGTCACAATGAATATCATCAATTCTAAGAAATTGGAAAAGCCAGGAATCAAACCACTGACCCCCTGTTCTCAAGTCCTTGACTGAGTTCCAAAAGAAACCTCCAAAATCCACAATTTTGATCCAAAATTTCTAATATTACGATCACCAATCACTGCAGAAGTCCATTCCGATGTTACTGGTATACTGTTAAGTTAGTAGATGCACTAATATTGTCCATATTTGTCTATAAACTGAGAATGATTTTTTTCCCTGTCCACACTGTTCAAATGTCACGTCACTCTGTTCAAAATGAGACACTGAAATGACAAGAACATAAATTTCTTTTTAACTCTTTACCACACAATCCCGACTTTTAACAACCCTGAAAGAAAAGGCTTTTGAAAACATTGTGGGAAAAGGAGAAAATGCTGGTAACCAGCATTTTCTCCTTTTCCCACAATGTTTACTACCCTATCAAAAAGAGAAATCATCAGTTTAGCAACACTTAATTTGTCGTCTGCAAAATTAATGCTTTCAATTTGGTTCAGTCTAAAATTTTGTCGTTTGGTAAAGAGTTAAATAATGCACAGTATGTATGGGCCACACTCTGGCAAAAGGGGGCTTAATGCATCTCCAGGTGTTTTGAAAACATTATGAGAAAAGGAGAAAATGCAGGTAACCAGCATTTTCTTGATTCCACACTATGTTTTCTACCCTATTAAAAACAAATTCCATCATTTGAGCCACAGTTAAATTTTGGGCTGCAAATACTTTGAATTTGGACTAGACCAAAACTTTGTTGTTTGGTAGAGTTAAATGAAATCCTAAAGAGGCCATTTAACAACTATGTCCTTGTATCTTACACTGCCATTGAGACTGCATTCGCATTTTGAGTCTGAAATACAAATTTATTTAAGGTCTCCCTGGCTCAGTGGTAAAGTGTAGCACTCATAACCTGGAGGTCTGAGCTTTGAGCCTCACTGGAAGCAATGGGTTTTTCATAAGAGTGTCCTTGGGCATGACACTACAGAGCCATGTACCATTAAAACCCAGGGTATACATGAATAAGCAAACTGAGGCAATGAAATGACTGATATAATGTTGAATGCTGCATTAAACACCATTCAATCAATCAAGTAAATTTAGATTGAAAAACACATGTATTTTTAATCTACTAGTCTCAGATTGTATCTCTAGAACTATTTTACAAGATATGCTCATTTCTTTATACAGTAAACCCTGCCCTTGTGGCCACCTTTATACTAATTCTTTTCAAGCTGATAAAATTTCTAACTTGTCCAAATTGAAAGCATTTGTAGACAACAAATTGAACGTGGCTCAAATGACGGAACTTGTTTAAAAAGCTAAAATCACTTTTGGAAATAGAAAATGTTGGTTTTCACCTTTTTTCATTATGTTTCAAAAGCCTTCTTTTTCAAGGTAAAAAAAAAAACCACAATTTGAGAGTCTCTTTGGTGCTGGCTTAATACAAAGCAGCTTTTGAGTGTACCTTTTGTGCTTGCTTACTAAAAGTTGGACTTTAATTTGTTTTAGCCCCAAAGCATGCCTTTTTCTCTCTCAAGAGTACATTACTTTTACGAAATACTACTGCAAAGCCCTAGTGGTGCAGCTAGTCGCATACAGGGCTTGAGATTGGGGGATTGCTGCTTCAAATCCCTAGCTCAGACAATTTCTTTCCCAGGACTGATGATAGTCATTGCAACAGGATACATTCCTCTCTCAATGCTAATCATTGTATTGACAATGATTACGTGGAAAAGCAGACAGTGGGAAATTATGCAAAGTACTGGAAACAGAAACTCTTGATAAGCATGGACAGGTGCACTGGCTGCCGTGATAAAACTGAAATAATGTTGAAAATGGCGTTAAACAACCGACAACTGGGGAATGTTCACGAAAAAAAAAATCAACTAAATGGAGGAAAGTGAGAAAGGAGCAGTTGCTTGTAGCAAACAATTGCTCCTTTCAAAAATTTATGGCAAGGGTGTAAAAAAGTTGTATTTGATCAATTATCCCTTCAGCAGCTGATCCTTTCTAAGCTTGAAATATAATAGACTTCAAAGTTCTAACATTAATGTGTAATAGATGTAGATCTAAATATCATTCAAATACCTGTTGACATGGACTGTGCTAAATTCTGTGAAAAAGAATTGTCGTACAGCAGAGATATAACACCAGACTGGGATATCTATTTGGCGGTTAACAAACATCTTGGTCTCTCTGTATCACACCCTAAAAAAATACACTGTTTTTAGATTGGAAAGAAAAGAGATCATTAAAAAATGACATAAAAAATTATTTTTCTTAATCACAATGTGGTAGATAAATATTACTTGAGTAATAGTAAACTTCTACTTTTGTCTTCAATTGTCTTGCACTCCAACAACTTGAAGTACATGTATTTATCAGCTTTGGAATATGTATCTATAATTTTGAAAAGTATGGTTCATCTGCATGCAATAACTTGATTGATGAAGTAACATCAACTCTGTCTTCAAAAACTAGCAGTAAAAATATCAATAAGCCATGTGTTTTACTAAACTCTTGAAAGTTGAGAAATATCCTTTGTTGACAGCATAGATCGAGATCAGATTGCACCTAGTAAGAAGTCTGACCTTTGATATAAAACGTCCACCACCTGATGCTAAACTCAGGTCAAAATTCGCTAGTAATTACAGACCCGAAAAAAACCCACAACATTCTTAACTTTTTCATTACCTACGAAGATCAAGATCAGATCGCACATAATGTAAAGTCTGATCTTCGTTATAAAACGTCCGCATTTTGTTTGACTTATTCCCCATGGCTCATATTACAAACCTTTATACCTTGTGTAGACATTCGATTTGTATGCGCCGAATTTCTTACTAGTCGAAATTGTAATAGGCCGAAAGTGTTATAGGCCGAGATGTCATTCGATGTTTGGACGACTCTTGACAAGAAGAAATAGGCATATCATGATCGAAATAAATATAACACAACTCCGATTTACCAATCAAATGCATACAAATAAATTAGATACGATGAGCGCAGGTAATTTAACGAAAATTAAAGACTTACCGAAGTTTCGCAACGTTTTCTAAGGAGAGAAAGCACATCGTCTGTGTAATACGTCATCGGTCACATGGTGTCTACAAATAGGACACCAGAATGATTCCGAATAGTGCGTAGTAACGTCAGTTGGGAGAATTGATAAAAAAAAATTAGGATTTTTGTATGGTTCTGTGACATGAACCGATGCTGCTATGAACGCCCCTATCCCCTTGGCGACAAAATAAGAGTAAATCTAACAGATTCATGCCTTTTTTCAAGCATAAAAAAATTCTAATTTTGGACTTTATTGGGACTTTAAGTCTTTACCACATGACCAAATTTTAGACTTGTCCAAATCAAAAGCCTTTACAGACGACAAGATAAATGTGTCTTAAAAATTGAAATTTGTTTTTGGAATGGTAGAAAACATTATGGGAAAAGGAGAAAATGCTGGTTTCCAGCATTTTCTCCTTTTCCCACAATGTTTTCAAAAGCCTTCTTACTTAGGGTCGTTAAAAGTCAGGATTGTGTAGTACAGGGTTGACAGAGGCCTAGCTTGTACCATCGTAGTTTTCACACTAAGAGAATCTATATCATACCAAGCTGAATTTCTGTGTTTGTTCGTATTTTATGGACCATATCCACAATGAACGACTTGTATTGGTGACTTGTAAGTGACTCTGCTATTGCAGAGGAGTTCGAGTCTTCAACGTAAATAGAATCCCCACGAGAACCTGCAATAGACATGTTCACTTGTATGCAAGTGTAGATTAAGGACAGACTGCACAAAATATGCAGTTTTATCTTTAATCTGTTTGATATTACAAAATTTTTCCAGTGAAAACAGTTTTGAAATCACAACATTTAAGTTTCAACAATTGGCTGGAATTTTTCATTCAATTATAGCAATTGAAGGATGGACTATGTTTGTGTTTGTTTGGTGTTAAACAATTTTCAACACTTTTCAAAGTTTTATCTTTAATCTAAATCTGTTAATTAATCTGTTTGATATTATAAAATGTTTCCAGTGAAAACAGTTTTGAAATCACAACATTCAAGTTTTAACAATTGGCTGGAATTTTTCATTCAATTATAGCAGTTGAAGGACGGACTATGTTGTGTTTGTTTGGTGTGAAACAATTTCAACACCTTTTAAAGGCATGTTAACACATGTAGCACTACAATTATAAAGCTGATATTGTCAGTAAGGAAAAAACACTCATCATCATATTTTCAAGATTATTGGCATGAATATCTCACAAGATAGCTGATAGTGTAGATCAAAGATCAGACTGCTTCTTGTGTGCAATCTTACACAGCCATATCAATCTTACCTGTCCACAAAAAGCAGTTGAAGTTGTGCATAGTGCCCCATGAGTTAACTCTTTACCAAACAACAAAATTTTAGACTACTCTAAATTGAAAGCATCGCAGACGACAAAATAAATTTGACTGAAAAATTGAAATTTGTTTTGGGAAGGGTAGAAAACATTGTGGGAAAAGGAGAAAACGCTGGTTACCAGCATTTTCTCCTTTCCTCACCATGTTTTCAAAAGGCTTCTTTCTCAGGGTCATTAAAAGTCGGGATTGTGTGGTAAAGGGTTAATCAAAATGAAAACCAGCACCAAAGTTTATACTGCATACACGTTATCTCCCTGTCTCCATTTGATTGCATTGATACAATAAATTGGATATCAATTTAACCCTTTACCACACAATGATGAGTTTTAATGCCGCTAGAAAATTAGACTTCTGAAAACATCATTGGAAAAAGAGAATATGCTGGTAACCAGCATTTTCTCCTTTTCCCATGATGTTTTCTAACCTTTCAAAAACAATTCCTATCATTTGAGCCACATTTAGTTTGTCGTCTGCAAATGCTTTGAATTTGGGCCAGTCTAAAATTTTGTCATCTGATAAAGAGTTAAGAGCACATATAAAGATGAAGGCGACTTAGATCATTCCTTTGAGGTTGGCTCCAGGAGTGCTAAATGAGATGAATTGTGAAAGTCTGTTGTAAAAGACTAAAAATATTGCAGTTTCAAGGCTCTTTCGACAAAGTAAAAAAATCCATTAATACCTCATGCACTGCATGAAGTTTGAAATCCTATTAAGCTGCAGTCATCCAAAAAGTAAACCTAAAAGAGCACATGGATAATTTCTGTTTAACTGATCACTTACTGTTTTCTCTGACTAGACAGAACTCCAGAGTGTCCATGCTTGAAAGAGTTGCATCTAAATCTAAAGACAAACCTGGCTCTCCTTGTTTCTCTAAGTTGTATGACTGACCTGAAAATGTTTTGATCTTTTACCAAATGATCCAATGGAAGAAGCATTTTGAGACATCATGGGAAAAGAGGAAATGCTGGTAACCTGCATTTTCTCCTTTCTCCACAATATTTTCTATCGTCACAAAACCAAAATGCCATCATTTGAATCGTATTTGGTTTCTCAAAGGGGAATGCTGTCAATGTCGTCTAAAATTTTGTTGTCTAACAACAATTTAAAAGAGAAGTTCAATTGAGTTTTACATCATACAAATATGAGTGTAAAAAGGTAAACCCAACTAAACCCTAACAGTCTCCAGAGAAGTAAATTTCAGATTTTACAAGTTTGGAATAGCACCAGAAATTACAAAAACTCAACTGAATGTGTACTTCTAGGCAAACAGACCGTCAAATCAAGTACATGTTGATAATTTTCAACAGTTTCATTTAAATGTGAAATACAAGTATGTCAAAGATGTTTGACAAGAAATTTAGATAAAACTAAGCATACCTTTAAACATGTAACAATGTCATGACAAAAATACATTTATTTCTAACTTGTCTGTAGACAAGTGACAAAACAGGAATTTCCAAATATATGGATACAGCATCAGTTTTCCATAACAAAAGAATATCATGTGGTTTAGAAGTAACGATACATGAGAATTGCTATGTAAAAAGGAGGTTTAATTCATCTGCAAAAAAGTATCGAGGTCAGCCCGCACAGTCTACCCTAGGTCAAAACTTTTGCTATTGGTCGATTTTCTGCATGTCAAAGGACCATTCTACCTCCAGCTCCAGTTGATTGTTAGACTAAATGGATTTTACGGATCCATAATTATGTTGACTTGCTTAGTATAATGCTTTGCGGAGATGCATTAAACCCACTTTTGTCAGAGCATGGCCCCTATACTATTTTCAACAGTGAATGCTCCTTTTCTTGAGATGTTTTCAAATGCCATCAGGCATGGTGGAGTAAAGGAGTAGTATTTGTTTGTTTATGTGTTAGGAAATGACAAAATTTCTTAACAAGAAAACAAAAGAATCTGAATAATATTATCATATTTTGGAAATGCAAATAGAAAATTGCACTCCAAGCCAGTACCCACCTGGACGTATTTTAATTTTTCTTCTCTTCAAAACTTTTTGAAGAATTTCTTTCATCAGTATACCGGAACTTTCTATCTGAAACTTATTGAAACCTCTGTTTGGGATGTTCCTGGAAGAAAATACAGTAAAATATCAATCATTGCTTTGAGTATTTCTACTAGTCCTTTACCGAATGTTTGGCAAAGTGCTTTTACAATGCTATGGGCAGACAACATCGGAAATCATCCTTAGAAAAGGAGAAAATGCTAGTTCTCCATTTCCCATAATGTTTTCTTCCTTGTCAAAGACAAATATGGTTATTTGGGTCTAATCTAGTTTGTTGTCTGCAGCATTCAATAATTTAATCTGGTACCCTGCCGTACTACAAGAGTACGTCAGGCAAAGCGCAATAATGGCAGCCCCGTTGGTAATACACAGAGGAGACGGGATCTTGTTATTTCACACGATCAAATTGGATCATAGGCTGAATTCAAAACAGATCGCTTGCAATAAGTCATGGCATTGAGTTTTTCTGCATGTCGTTCTTATTTAGCGAGAAAAACTACATATCAGAAATGCTTTAAGTATCCGAATGTCAATGGACCTCTGTAACGTCCGAAAACAGGGCTACTTTTAAAATGATTCATAGTCAAATTTATATTTAAACCCAGCAGCACATTTTAAATTAGGTAATGTATTTTTTGTACAAAACTGATCTCATTTTATTGACTGATCAAACTGGATCACATGAAATTGGGGAAAACGGAAGCATGTAGGGGTATGCTTGAGGACACCTAGGAGGCCGCCATTATTGCGCTTTGCCTGACCCGATAATGCAGTGGTATAACATAGTGGTAGTGGTATAACCCGATAACGTAGTGGTAGGGGCAGGTAATCCATACTATCAATAATTAACCCTTTACCACAGAATCCCAGCATTTAACGACCCTGAGAAAGAAGCCTTTTGAAAACATTGTGGGAAAAGGAGAAAATGCTGGTAACCAGCATTTTCTCCTTTTCCCATAATGTTTTCTACTCTATCAAAGACAACTTCCATCATTTAAGCCACATTTAAATTGTCATCTGCAAATGCTTTCACTTTAGACAAGTCTACATTTATATTGTTTGATAAAGAGTTAAAAGATCATTCAAGCAAAAAAAAATTAATAATAAAAGCCACTTTGTTCCCTTAAGCATTTACCAAATGACAACATTTCAGACTAGTCCAACTCCAAAGCATTTGCAGATGACAAAATAAATGTGACTAAAAAATCGGAATTTGTTTTGGGAATGTCTATAACTCTTTACCACACAATCCCTACTTTTAACGACCCTTCAAAAGAAGGCTTTTGAAAACATTGTGGGAACAGGAGAAAATGCTGGTAACCAGCATTTTCTCCTTTTCCCACAAAGTTTTCTACCCTATCTAAGAGAGAAATCCTCATTTTAACAACATTAATTTGTTGTCTGCAAATGCTTTCAATTTGGTCGACCCTAAAATTTTGACATGTGGTAAAGAGTTAAAGGCTTTCTTTCTCAACGTCATTAAAAGTCAGGATTGTGTGGTCTAGGAATAAATGTCAATGTGTGCAGTTTTCAGTTTTTAATGTCTGCATCATTCTTTCCAAAAAATTTGAAACAGAAGACAAAGAAAGCCCATCTCTACAAAAAATAATGCCATGTTACATACACAGTTACAATGCTGGTCTTTTTACTGGTATTTGCAGGCATCTCTTTCTCGACTAGAGCCAGTTTTGTAAAACCAAATTTAGACACAGGTTCTTTGCTGTCAAGACTTGGAAAATCTGTATCTACTTCCCCGTTATCTTCCGCTATATGTAAACAATATATGTCTGTGTTGTCTCTGTAAAATATATACACATACTTACGATAAAATCTTGTGAACCTATTACCAAACAATCCCATGGTATCATTATACCGAGTAAGAAAGCTTTTGAAATCAAATTCGGAAAAGGAGAAAATGCTGATAACCAGCATTTTCTCCTTCATCCATACTGTTTTATCACCCTTTCAATGACTAATCCCATCCTCTGAGACATATTTCATTTGTTGTCTCCAAATGCTTTCCACATGGATAAAAGCACAATTTTTTTCATCTGGTAGAGAGTGTTAACTTAGATAACTCAATTCACTATCATCTGCAGATTACTTGAGCCATGCTCTGTGAAAAGGGGGCTTAATAAATTTGCATTTAGAATCGATCCATGTCAGACATGGATCAAAACTTTTTGCTATTCTTAAATTTTCTACATGTCAAAGGACCATTTCACCTCAATATCCAGTCAATTGTCAGACAAAATGGACTTTATAGATGCATCATTTTCACAGAGCATGGCTCACTTTTTTGGTCCAGTTAAATTCTAGCACAGAAGACAGTAACCTAACTTCTCACCTCCTGCAGTTTTCCTTTACTTTTTTTTTGTTATTTTGCTACAATGTTTATACAATTTCTACCAGGTTGTTTTCAAAGTTGTCCATTTAGGTAACGAGTTAGCAATTACAGTTCAGCCTATTATAAGACCTTCTATAATTTAGTATAAGAGACACTGAGGAGAAATTAATGAATTTCAAAGAAAAGGAGTAGTTGCATGTAACATGCTACTACAAAATTTAACTCATTAAATCCTGAAGCAAAAATGCATAGATAACTGTAAAAACACCCTTGTATGAGCAATCTGTCCTTGAGCCACAACATTTTCGAAAGTCTGTGTCAATTGCAGGAAAACCTACATAACTGTCTGCAAGACATCTGTGTTAAAAGAAGAAAGCGAAACCCAGTCCGTAAATACGCCAAACAAGTAAAAACAGATAACCCATAAGATGCCTTTAAAGTCTTGGAATCTTAGCCAGCTGCATTTCATAAAAACTTCACCAATACTTTTTCACAAACAAGCTTGATATGTGGTAGATCTATCTATAACATACAAAAACAACTTACTGTAGATATGGATCCCTCATTTCCATGGTATATTGCCAGCATATCATTCCTACTAAATCTTGTATTTTAGCAGAAGATATCACAACCACTGTCATTGGATAGGGTCTATCTTCAGCAAGAGCCATTGTCAGATATATTTCTATTTTCTTGGTGCTAACACCAACACTTGCCTGTTGAAATTATTACACAATTTGTTAAAAGTTCATTCTATTTAATTATTTTATTTCCTAAACTACCTCTACAAGCTTTACATGATATTCATATGGCATGCAACACATGAAAAGGGGCCTTCAGACATACGTGTAAAAGTGTGTCATCCCAGATCAGCCTGTGCAGTTGTGACTAATCTGAGACGACACTTCCCACTTTTGTGCGATTATTCTGATTCATGAAAGTCTACTGTATGAAAAAAATCTTATGTAGTCGTAAAGTACCGTCTCGGATTAGCCTGCATGGACTGCGCAGGCTAATCTGAGACAACACTTACGCAAACATTCGAAGGTCTCATTTCGCATGTTGTGGGCCACATTATAAAGATACAATCTACTAAACAAGTAAAATTCTAAAATTGTACTTTGCAAAAGTTCTTTAGTCTTCACTAAACAATCCCATGTTTAACGACCAAGGACCAAATCTTTTGAAAACATTGTAGGAAAAGCAGAAAATGCTAGTAACCAGCATTTTCTCCTTTTTCCACAATAGTTTTCTAGTCTAATGAAACAAGTTCAATCATTCAAGCCTCTAATTTGTCATCTGCAAATGCTTTCAATTTGAACAAGCCTAAAATTTGTTTGTTTGGTAAAGAGTCAAAGTCCCTAACAAGTAATATCAAGCGCACTCTAATGCATCAGTTTGTTCTATAAAATATTTCAAGCCTTCTCTCCATGCAAATGCCTTCAAAAACTTCCACCAACAAGCTCTTGTGAAAGCTTGGCAAGTTTCATAATGTTTTTAAAAAGTCTTAAAACATAAGTTTGGTTGATAGGGTTTAACTCTTGCCACAAGACGAAATTTTGGACTGGTCCAATTTGAAAGCACTTGCCCATAACAAATTAAATGTGACTCAAAATATAAAATTTGTCTTTCATGGAGAAGAAAATATTGTGGGAAAAAGGAGAAAAAGCTGGTTACCAGCACTTTCTCCTTTATCCACAATGTTTTCAAAGGCCTTCTTCCTCAGGGTCGTTAAAAGTCGAATTATGTGATAAAGGGTTAAACAGTATGAAGAACGACCACTTGTACATACCTTCCCATCAAACTTGGCATATTCCAGAAATGGGTTCTCTCCCATGTTGGCACTGTTGTCAATCAACTCGGACAGTCTAGATAATGGTGGACTGGACTGTTCTACCGGACTTAACAGCAACTTCTTCTCAAATAAATGTCCCTTGTCATCAGCTATGTAATTATTGATAATGATAATTGGACCTTTTAGACTTAATGAAAGCTTGTGCACTAGACTCAGCTGACGGAATTTGGGTTTGAAAGGGTAGAAAACCTTGTAGAAGAACGAGAAATTGCAAAGAGACCTAGTTTTGGACACAACATTACTGGGGTTTTCCAAGAATTTATACAAACTTGTACAGTTCATCAATTTTTGATGAAAACTTTGGTTTGCTATAATCCCCTTACCACACAATCCCGAGTTTTAACAACCCTGAAAAAGAAGGCTTTTGAAAACATTTTGGGAAAAGGAGAAAATGCTGGTTACCAGCATTTTCTCCTTCTCCCACATTGTTTTCTAGCATATCAAAGACAAGAGTCATTTAATCTCTCATCTGCAAATGATTTCAATTTTGAAAAGTCTACATTTTTTGTCGTTTAGTAAAATGTTAACCCTTTACCATACAAGAAAATCTTGGACTAGCCCATACTGACAGTACTTACAGACGATAAACAAAAAGTGACTCACATGATATATTTGTGTCTGAAAGAATAGAAAACATTGTGGAAAAAGCAGAAAATGCCAGTAACCAGCATTTTCTCTTTTTTCCACAATGTTTCAAAATCCCTCTTTGTTAGGGTCATTAAAACTCGGGATTGTAACATGTAACCTAGCCCCCGTTTTGACCCAAGGTAAACCAATTCCAAACTTAACCAAGAAACTGAATTTGACTGAGATTCAGTGCAATTGCTGCATCCTACAGTCTGATAAAGTCCATTGCTGATAATACCAGTTGACTAAAAGCAATCATAAAAGCTCGTAACGATCACTTTGTGATCACATGTGCTAAAAATGAAGCATTTTCCCCCTTTTTGTAAAATATTATCTCTGGAGAAATCTCAGTTTTCAAACAATAAAGTACATGTTAAAAGCACATTACTTACGATTGTATCCTGCACTATCATCCTTCCATGTTATTTGTTTCACTTTACTCTGGTTTCTTTTCTCTTTTTTCATCCTTTCCAACTTCTGTGCAGTGTTTGACCTCCTTCTGTGTGCTCCTACAAAAAATAATAGAAGTTTGTTTTATTACATGTGTTTTATTTTATTACTCATAGAAATCTGCTCCAATCCTTAGGATGCCGAGAACTTCTACACTTTTGCAGACACTGTAATGATGATCAGGTTGCATCGAATGTTAAGTCTGATCTTGGACATTCCATGCAAATTCCCTCCTCTTCAAACAAATTAGAAGGAAAACTTTCCACTTATTCAGCATTAGGTTGATTGAGCAATGTTTAACACCATTTTCAAAATTACTTTAGATATATCATGGCAGCCAAAGCACCTATCCATGCTTTCCTGGAGTTTCTTCATCCAGTACTCTGCACAATACTAGTATTCTTTTCAAGCCACTGGCTGCTTTCCCAAACAACCATCATTGAAGCAATGGTCAGCGGTGAGAGAAGAATGAATCCTGTCACAATGAGAAAGAAATTGGTCAAGCCAGGGATCAAACCAGCAACCCCTCTTTACAAAGTCCTGTAGGCTACCGACTAAGCTACTAGGACTAAGCTACAGCAGGACAGGACAATATCATTTTACCTGTAGGTCTGACCCAGACCCTAACCCTACTTGAATGTTTCATATCACACTGCTACTCATGAGTTCAAATTACTTTGTGGTCCATGAATGATTGCAGCGGAAATTTTTTCGGACAAGCTCAGACATTGACCTTGGATCTATTCAAGCATTAGAATGAAACTTTTAATCATAGGGGAGAACAACTGTGCCAAATTATTTTGAAATCCATTCCATGGGATTTAGGAACAGAATTAAAGAAACTCCTACAAACCAAAATCCATGTCCGGTAAAATATCATAGGAATGGGACAGTTCATTATCTGAAGATTCAGTAGCACTGTCACTGCAAGAGCCAGATCTGAAATAGAGATACATTGTATACTTTTTCTGCTAGGCCTTAACCAAACATTTGAGCCATGCTCTGTGAAAAGGGGGCTTAATGCATCTGTGAAAAGTATCAACCCAGGTTAGTCCACAGGCTGACCTGGGCCAAAATTTTTCGCTATAGGTCAATTTTCTGTATGTCCAAGGACCTGTCTACCTTATGATTAAGTTGGTTGTTGAAAAAAAGAGGCTATTATGAATCTGTATTTATCGCATACACTAATACACTAGTGTATTATCCTTTTTTGGGTCCCAGTTCCATAAAATCTGTAGATATGAGCGCATGAAGCCAGTGAAACCAACCACAGCACGTGCCGGAATTTGTACCACTTCGCCATTTTAAGGGAAAATGACGTCATTGTTGCTATGGCATATACGCGTGGAAAGCTTTATGGTTTTCATTTTTAATAACAACAGAAATGCAGAGAAACATATCTAAATCCACTAAATTGTGGAAATCTTCTGATTTACTTGCTCGATATGGACTGTTACATTCAATTTTCCGTGTACATGTCAGATCTATCTTCTTATGTATGTGCACAATTCAAACTGAAATAAATTTGTAAACATGGACCCATGAACGGTATGTAGGCTGAAGGTGATGATGCAGGATACTTATTTGTCTGTCATTCGTTTTATGTGATAAACAGAATCTAACATTTGTGTTTATGTATTATCATTTTTATCAAACTCGTTGACTAAAATGTATTTGACGCTTGCCAAGGCTCGTGTCATACATTTTTAGTCAACTTGTTTCACATGGATCACAGAGATGCATTAAGCCCCTTTTTGCCAGAGCATGGCTCATTTCTATTTGTCTTTGATCTTGAGGAAAAGACTTTTGAAAAACATTGTGCAGAAAGGATAAATTGTGGTAACCAGCATTCTATCTTTTTCCCCACAATGCTTTCTATGCTTTCAAAGACAAAGTCTATTGTTTTATCCACATTTTTTGTGTTCATATGGACAAATCTGAAGTTTTGTTGTCTGCAAAAGGTGTCCAATATTAACCAGTCAAAAAAAATAATTGTCCTGTACACAAGTTACCTTTTTCAAAATAATCCCATATTTTTATATCTAATCGAGGAAGGCTTTTGAAAACATTATGGAAAAAGAAAGGCTTTGGACACATTACCAGAAAAAGAGAAAATGCCAACAGCCAGCCTTTTTGCCTTTAACCACAATGTATTTTATCCGTTCAAAGACATATCCAATCGACTGGCCAACATTTATTTTACTTTCTGCAAAGGCCTTCAGTATGAACCATTCTAATGTTTTTTGGTTTTGCTACAGAAAAAAGAGCTTAACTATTTTATAACAAAAACAAGAGCGGCAAATTGTCGCAAGATACGCCCGTTTTACCCCAAGTTGTAAAGTTGGGGCATAATAATGATAAAGGGGAGGTATAGAAAAATAGTAGTGCAGAATATTTTTTTTACTGTTGATTGAAGATAATGGCAGTGTATTTGTGTTGACGGAACTCTTGTTTATACACTTTATGTTGATATCCATAGATACGATAGTGTTGAATTTAAGCCTGAAAAATGACTAAGGACAATAAGAAAAAGTTAAGGAAGCAATAGTTATGTTTCTAATAATCTGAGATGTATGCATCACTGAAATTTCATATACATAGGTAGTGTAGTAAGAGAGATATGCTGCTGACAAAATTTAAGTATGAAAAAGAAGAAAGGGCAATTACTCATAAGGAAGGAAGATTTATTCTTTGTGTACACTGCACCCCATATGATTACAACAAACACAACTGTCAAATTTAAAGTTAATAGGTTTTAAGATGTGTAAGTTATGCTACCTGGATGCCTGTATGCCATGGCTGATCCCATAATACATCCTGTCTTGAAAGGGTGCATAAAAAATAAGCAATTTATATTTCATGTGCACTGCACTACCCCTTGATGAGATGTATCCAGCCCTAAAATTTCATAACCCGAGGTAGTATAGTTTGAGAGATATGCATCATACAAAATTCAAGTTCGAAAAAAAAAACAAGAAAGGGCAATAACTGAAAAATTAAGCAAGCAAGAGTTGAAATTTATATGCACAGCACTTCCCATTGATGGAATGTATCCACGCATGAAATTTCATATCCTTAGCTAGTATAGTTCTGAAGATATGCACTGGACAAAATTAAAGTTTCAAAATAAAGAAAGAGCAATAAGTCAAAAATTAAGCAAGAGTTATGGTTCATGTGCGCTGCACTCCCAGTTGATGAGATCTATCTACGCATGAAATTTCATAGCCATAGGTAGTATAGTTTTGGAGATATGCTCGAGACAAAATTCAAGTATGAAAATAAGTCAAAAATTAAGGAAGGAAGAGTTATGATTCCTGTGCACTGCACTCCCCCTTAATGAGATGTATGCAGGCATGAAATTTCATAACCCTAGGTAGTATAGTTTTGGAGATATTCACCGGAGAAAATGCAAGTATGAAAAAGAAGAAAGGGCAATAACTGAAAAATTGAGGAAGCAAGAGTTATGATTCCTGTGCACTGCACTCCCCCTTAATGAGATGTATGCAGACATGAAATTTCATAACCGTAGGTAGTATAGTATTGGAGATATTCACCGGACAAAATTCAAGTATGAAAAACAAGAAAGGGCAATAACTGAAAAATTAAGGAAGCAAGAGTTATGATTCCTGTGCACTGCACTCCCCCTTGATGAGATCTATCCATGCATGAAATTTCATAACCGTAGGTAGTATAGTTTTGGAGATATGCTCCGGACAAAATTCAAGTATGAAAAATAACAAAGGGCAATAAGTCAAAAATTAAGGAAGCAAGAGTTATGATTCCTGTGCACTGCACTCCCCCTTGATGAGATCTATCCACTCATGAAATTTCATAACCCTAGGTAGTATAGTATTGGAGATATTCACCGGACAAAATTCAAGTATGAAAAACAAGAAAGGGCAATAACTCAAAAATTAAGGAAGCAAGAGTTATGATTCCTGTGCACTGCACTCCCCCTTGATGAGATCTATCCACGCATGTAATTTCATAACCGTAGGTAGTATAGTTTTGGAGATATGCTCCGGACAAAGAACTGGACGCCGCCCACCCGCCCGCCACGGGTGATCCCATAATACGTCCCGTCTTCGACGGGCGTATAATTAGACTTGCCCGAATTAAAGCATTATATAGACAACAAATGATTTGAATAAAGGGATTTCTCCTTAAAAGGATAGAAAACATTTTTGGGAAAAGGTGAAAATGCCGCTTACAAGGTTACCAGTATTTTCTCCTTTTCCCACAATGTTTTCAAATGGTTTTTTGTTCAGGATCATTAAAAGTCAGAGGAGAGAGTGTTGAAGAGGTAGAGTGTCAGTCTCTCACATCATAGGTTCTGGATTTGAATCATGGTCAACCTTGGAAACTACCCATATGGCATGAGAAATGGTTAAAGTTTCCAGGAAGCTATATCCAGAGTGCTTACAGTAAGTTTTAAGTCCATATACTTGTATCACAATCAGTGTTAAATAAATATGAGTCATGCTCTGTGAAAAGGGGGCTTAATGAATCTCTGTAATGCATTATACCAAGCAAGTCATCATCACATTACCATGGATCCATAAAGTCCATTTTGTCTAACAAACGGCTGAATCATGAGGTAGACTGGTCCTTTGACATACAGAAAAGTGACCAATAGCGAAAAGTTTCCGCCCAGGTCAGCCTGTGCAGATTGCACAGGCTGACCTGGGTCGATACTTTTCACAGATGCATTAAGCCCCCTTTTCACAGAGCATTGCTCATTTTTAAATCCAAAACTCAGGATTGTTTGGTAAAGAGCAAAATGAAAATCCACTTCACTTTTTCTCATAGTCTTCTGTGTCTATAATCATCTCGCACATCCCTGTATCATCACTGGTGATGAAGGAATTCCTGATGTGGGAGATCAGAAACCCTCTGTTGTCCATCATAGCCATGGTTCAGTCTGTCTTCCAGCAACGACTGGTAAACTAGCTGAAAAAATCTATCTATGCAGTAATCTTGATCGTAAACACCTGGCAACAAAAGTTTATATGTGTCCACAGCATAGTTCAGTCCACAGTCATTGACTTCAAAAGGGTAGAAAACATTGTGGGAAAATGAGAAAATGCTGGTACCAGTATTTATCCTTTTCCCACAATGTTTTACACAGGGTCATTCAAACATGGGCCAGTGTTGTAGAATGTTAAGTTAGCCCTTTAATAGCAGCTTTTGGTCCCTTGCCATACAACAGAAATCTTACAGCATAAATTATGGTAGGATTCTAGAGGGAAACCAGTTTTCAGTATGAAAATACTGCCCAAAGGAACCTGATAGCAAAAAAATGAGCTAAATATCTACTAATAAGATGTATTCCTCCAATCCCAGAAAATCTGGGTGACAATAAAGTCACTTAACTTGGCATTTTCGTCTTTTCTCTATTGCAGTTGTTTTTCTGAGACTTCTTTCTAAAATGTCATAAATTTTTTGATAATTACCAAACAGCCTTGTTTTATGGTGAACCAGATTTGACCAACATCTGAACTAAAGGATGGACTTGGATGGTCACTTAATTTTGGTTTTGGCAGTTTTCTTGACTGCAAGTATCTACAATGCATAAACATACATAGACCTTCCTAAATATTTAGTACTTTTAGTGTTCACATAAGTTTTTTCAAGCTCTATGTGTTCCAGTTTCTGTATTTGATGGTCAGGTATGTGAAGAATGATTGTACTGTGAAACGTCGACAGAAAAGATGGAACTGCCAAGTTAACCGACTTTCAGTCCATGGAAAAACTGAATTTCACTTCGAACCAAATTCCACCAAATTTCACCCTTCATGACTATTTCACCCAAAAATGACCAATTTTATTGCCATAATGATAAATTTGACCTGAAATGAAATGTTGTTTTATGAATAGCATAATTTTATGCTAATTTTCTGGATAAAAACTTTTTCTGACAATCATTTGTCAGGGTTTCTTTAAATTCCGTTTGAAAAGATTTTTTTGACATGTTAGCTAATATCACGGAGAGAGGTTAGATATATAAGCACTTCAAACCTGCCTTGCTGTTGAGCAGGCTTTTACAGCAATGTGGTTTGGTGCATTTCTCTCTGTGATGGTTAAGTAACGTGCATTAGGTTAGTGCCTGGATGGGTGACCATCAAGGCTGTTGTATGTTACATTTGGTCGCAGTAGTGGGATAATGACAACTGCCAGACTGGAGTTGCCTTAACCCTGTTATGCTCCCCTGGTTTATTTGTATATAAGTCTTGGGGTCGAGACTTTTCGCAGGGGAGAGTAATGTCACAGAGAGATATATATATGAGATATATAAGCACTTCAAACCTGTCTTGCTGTTGAGCTAGCATTTAAAGTGATGCGGTTTGGTGCATTTCTCTCTGTGATAGTAAAGCAACGTGCAGTAGGTTAGTGCCTGGATGGGTGACCAGGCCATTGCACATTACACTATCTTTACATAATAAAGTAGCTAAATGAACATCACCTTGGAAAAGAATTCATTATTTGATGTAAAATACGGTCACAAGAGGTGAAATACTGTCATCAAGAGGTGAAATTCGGTTTTTCAATGCACCCACTGACTTTTGAGGGATATTTCAGATTTTAAAATGGCAGTATACAACCAGGTAATATTATAAAATGAAACACCAGGTGAAATAAAGTCAGGGCTTACTTCTGTAGATATGCCAAAATGCATACATGGGAGGAACAGAACTGCATATGTATCATTCATTTCTAACAAATGAATTGATACTTGTCCGACAACTCTTCCTTCCGAATGATAGTCAAAGGCTACAAAAAGAGGTTTCCGTCTCAGAACCGAATAATTTCCTTAAAACAAATAATTACAATTAAAATTTGGGGTACACAAAAGTACATTTTATATATTATCAGTTAAAATGCAACATTTTACCAACCAGAACTAACGGTTTTTCAGGTGCTCTACATACTCGATTACAGCTTTCCGGTCATTTCTTAAAGTTTAATCGTGTAAGGGAGAAAACTCGTATAATATTTCGTCTTCATTCGTATATCAGAGTCGCTTCCCTTTCAGTTGTGGCCATCAAAAATCCCGAAGACGAATAAACGTGTTACACGAAAGACAATCGTATTTGATCTACATCTGAGGGCGGAAATCCTTGCCAAAATTCCTTACAAATGTAAGTATATTCGTCCTTTTAGTTGACACAGTTAACCAAATACACCTAGTTTTTATTGTTGGTTGTGAATCCCAATTTTATTCTTCAGATGTTTCATTTAGGAGGGCGGGGAAGTAACAAGGGAGGTCACTCTTCACATATCCTAGTTCAAGACTGCAAGTTGTTTCCCTTAGACCGTAACAAACCAAGATGGGATTTTTTTCCCCCTTGTGAGGGGAGACATACAACACATCCCCTAAATTTCCTTCTGCCAGACCTTCATTGTATCCTCATCCAACCAACCCTTCTCTTGGACCATAATGAGTTAGCCTTTACGGTGTGGAATGTCCAGTGTTCTATTTCCTTCAAATATGATCAATGGAGGCAGCATGTCTCTGGCAGCGGAACAGGCCAAAACTAGTCAGGTGGCGTTTCTCACTTGAAGTGGTATGTATCTTAACTGTCTTCACACCAGTTGTGTCAGTTGTTCTCATTGGTACAATGTCAAAGTACATCGGTGTTTCATCCATGTTAATGATGAGGTGGTCCTCGTATTTGTCTTCTTCTCTTTCTTTCGAACAAATGCGTGGAACGAAGCAATTAATATTTCAGCTGTGCTCTGGCAAAAGGGGATTTAATAGATCTCTGTGATTCATTACCAAGCAAGGCATCACATCATTCTGGATCCATGAAATCCATCTTTACAGAATGTGGCTTATTTAAATTTTAACAGAGAAAATCATTAAAGCCAACAGAATGACAGCAAACTGAACATTTTGTATTCAGAAAACTTATTGTGCTGTATAGAAGTAGCAATCAAGACAGATAAAATGTTTTAACCCTTTACCACACAATCCTGACTTTTAACGACACTGAGAAAGAAGACTTTTGAAAACATTGTTGGAAAAGGAGAAAATGCATTTTCTCCCTTTCCAACAATGTTTTCTACCCTTCCCAAAACACATTTCAATTTTTCAGTCACATTTATCATGTCATCTGCAAATGCTTCCAACTTGGCCTGGTCTAAAGTTTTGTTGTTTGTTAAAGAGTTACAGGTGACATAAAACTTGAGTTATTTCCTTCAACCATTTTAAAGCTTACGGTAACTCTTTACCAGATGCCTGAATTTTAGACTTGTCCAAATTCAGAGAATTCGCAGAGAAAAACTGAATGGGATTCAGATATTGAGATTTGTTTTCAAAATGGTTAGAAACATTGTGGGCAAAGGAGGAAATGCTGGTTTCTTTAGGGTCGTTAAAACACAGGATTGTGTGGTAAAAAGTTAATAGCAACAAATTTGTGAAAGAAAATGTGCCAATCCCACAGCAGCAGCTTTTTTTAGAGATATAAAATTTGATCACAAAACCTGAGAGAAGTTCAACCCAAGATTTTTTCCTGTGAAGTTTGGTTAAAATTCAATTTTCCTACAAGATTTTTAAAATAAAAGTGAACAAAAAGAGTCATTTAGGACACACATCTTACCAGTATATAAGCCTTCTTTGGTCTGTAGACCTAAAATAGTAAACTATCGCAAAGCAGACAAATATCCCCGGCCAACACCTTGTCACTGAATCAGCACAATCAGAGAACAGAAATGATTTTCAAAACAAAGTTCACCTGTGACCTTGACCTTTGACCCAGAGGAAATGATTTTCAAAACAAAGTTCACCTCTGACCTCGCACTTTGTGACCAAAACCAATAAGGCACCTCCTTGGGTAATGAGCAATACTTGCATAAAATGTTTCAGGGTCCTAGATCAACAGCTATTGAATTAGAGCACAGAAACGATCTTCAAAGTTCTCCTGTTACCTTGACCTTTGACCCATGTGACCCAAAAACAAAAGGGCACCTCCTGGGTCGTGAGCAACACTTGTATAAAGTTTTCGGGGTCCTAGGTCAAACAGCTTTTGGGTTAGAGCACGGAAACGATTTTCAAACAAAGTTCACCTGTGACCTTGACCTTTGACCATGTGACCCCACAACAATAGAGCACCTCCTTGGCTAATGAGCAACACTTGTAGTTTTAGGGTCCTAGGTCAAACAGCGTTTGAGTTAGAGCAAGCAAACCAAAAACATGGACGGATTGTTGGACAGACGGACAGACACAGTGAAACCAGTATACCCCCCCCCCACCCCACCCCACCCCATAGATGGGTGGGGGGGGTATAAAACCCTTTTGCATTTCTAGATTAATTAAATGAATGGTGTTTAAAGCAGCTTTGAACATTATTTCAGTCACATCACGGTGACAGCTCACATATTCAAGAATTAGATCCACAAGCCAGCAATCAGTACAAAGAAACACAAACATAATTATCAGCATGGTTACAGAGTAAAACAAAAACACTTATGGGTTTATTATGTTTTATTGCAGTATTTCATGTATCAAGAAGATGTTTCCAGGGTTATTTTCACAATTACAATATACATGTCGAGTCATGCTCTGTAACAAGGTAGTCGAATGCATCTGCTAAAAGTATCAACCCATGTAAGCCTGCGCAGGCTTACAAAGGTAAAAACTTTTTGCCATTCATAAATTTTCAGAATGTCAAGACACATTAAATCTCATGGGTCAGCCAGTGTAAGATAAAATGGATCCATATTATGTTCATTAAAATGCCGAAAAAAAGATGCACTACATTCCCTTTTCCCAGAGCCCCACACAAATGTATGTATTTCACTTAAAGTTTTGAGTTGAATATGATTTGATACTGTAGGTCAATCTTCCTCTCCCCTAAAACTAAAATTGCAACTATTACAAGTTCTCATTTCAAGTGAATTAACGTAACCCTTTACCACACAATCCTAGCTTTTAATGACTCTGGAGGAGAAGGCTTTTGAAAACATTGTGGGAAAAGGCGAAAATGCCGGTTACCAGCATTTTCTCCTTTTCCCACAATGTTTTCTGTCCTTTTACAGATGAATCTCAACATATGAGCCATATCTTATTTTGAGAAGGGTAGAAAACATTGTGGGAAAAGGAGAAAATGCTGGTTACCTGCATTCTCTACTATTTCTACAATGTTTTTCACTCCTCAAAAGCCAAATCCCCGAGTGTGAGTCATCTTTGTCATCTTCAACAAGTACTTTCAATGTGGACATGTCTAAAATATTGCCTTCTGGTAGAGTTAAATGTAGTTTTACATTGTTTTCTAACGCATTTCTGTCATATCATGACAACAGCTCCCTTATTTATTTCTTTTCTGGGTTTCACCAGTGTTACAATATGGCAGATCTGCAGTTCCTTGCTTTGGAAACAATTTTCTAACAAAGTTCACCTGTGACCTTGACTTTTGACCCATGTGACCCTCTATGACTGGTGCATATAGCAGGGATTGCATCAGGATTTTTTTGTTACAAATCTAACATCTAGATCTCACAGCCAAAGAGGAACCCTTGAAATTTAGAACAGAATTTAAAATTTATTTTTAATATGATGCACACTTTCTGTATGAAGAAAAAAGTTATAAGGAAGCCTGTATAGAGTACAAATTATAACTGAAATATATCATGATAAAATCAATTATAAAGCACACAGGTTCTATTATGCTATAATGTATAATGTGTTTATAAAGTACCCATAATTGTAGATAAATACATAAAACTGAGCTTTATTTACTTCACATGTATTAACCCTTTACAACACAACAAATTTTAGATTCTTCCAAATTGAAAGCGTTCACACACTACAACTTCAATAGCGGGATGTGTAATTCAAAGGGTAGAAAACATTATGGGATAGAGAACGCTGGTTACCAGCATTTTGTTTTTTCCCCCCAGTGTTTTCAAATGCCTTCTTCCTCAAGGCTGTTTCAACTCAGGAATGTTTGGAAAAGGGCCAACAAAGCCAAATCTACCCATCATGTTCTCTTTGTTAAGAAAAACTTGAATCCTGCCCATTTATCACAAAATCTCGAGTTTTAAAGACCTCGGGATTGAAAACTTTGAAAATTTGTGGGAAAAGGAGAAATTGCTGGTAACCAGCATTTTCTCCTTTTCCCACAATATTTTCTACACAATTAAATTCTTTAAGTTCCATCATTTGAGCCGCCTTTGATTTGTAGTCCGCTTTGAATTTGCCCAAGTCTAAAGTCTTGTCTTGTGGTAAAGAGTTAAATTATGTTAATGGCTTTTTACTTGACTGATAAAATGGTAGGAAAATGTTGGTGCAAGATCTGCCATATCTGCTCTATTATTAAACAGAAACAATGCTTTTCCTATAATTATGCAATAACTCTTTATCACATGACAAAACTTCAGACTGGTCCAAACTGAACAGATTTGCAGAATATTTTACTCAAACAACTGAACTGTGTTTGAAAGGTTAGAAAACATTGTTGAAAGAAGAAAATGCTGGTTACCAGCATTTGCTTAATTTTCACAATGTTTATGAAAACCTGCTTACTCAGGGTTGTAAAAGTAATAAATATTTACATATCGTATTAAACTTGCAATTCAATTTTCTCAACGATTTGACAGTATCTATTCATTTACACATTTCAAAAAAAGAAAGCCTTGAAAAATTAATATTGCACTGGCACGTTTCAGTCTTAACCCTTTAGTAAACGATCCCTATTTTTATTGACCTGTGTTAAAAGCCTTTTGAAAACATTGTAGGAAAAGGAGAAAATGCTGGTGACCAGCATTTTCTCCTTTTCCCACAATGTTTCATAACCTTTCACAGGCAAATCCCATTCTTTGTGTCACATTTACCATGTGGTCTGCAAATCCTTTCAATTTGGACCAGTGTAAAATTTAGCCACTTGGTAAAGGGTGAACAATATTAGGCCAATTGTCTCACATGAAAAAAGAGCCCCAAATTTATATATACATATACACACACTAAATAAAGAAAAAAAAAAAAAATCGACGAAATCTGAGCTTTTTTTTCCTGTAATTTGTTGTTGTTTTTTTGTAACTGGGAAAAAAAACGTGCATCATTAATCCATTATAATTAATATGGGTTTTTAATTCTTCGCAAAACAAAACCATGTTTTTGCAGCCCTGGAGGCTGGTGAAGTGGGCTTTTGAAAACTTCATGGGAAAAGGAGAAAATGCTGACAAGCAGCACATTGTATTTTCTCCTTTTCCCACAATGTTTTCAACCCTTTCAAAGACAAATAACATTATTTGAGCCACATTAGACTGAAACAGTCT
Organism: Tridacna gigas; assembly: GCA_945859785.2. Classification (NCBI taxonomy): domain Eukaryota; kingdom Metazoa; phylum Mollusca; class Bivalvia; order Cardiida; family Cardiidae; genus Tridacna; species Tridacna gigas. Next base: position 26,231,704 of record OX244028.2, read on the forward strand.
AAAAGTTCGATGTGTGAAAAAGAGTTAACCCTTTCCCAAATGTCACATTTTGGACCCTTCCAAATTGAAAACATCTGCAAACAACAAATTTGAAAATGGTACAGATAAATTTAAGTGTTTTGATAGGGTAGAAAACACTGTGGGAAAAGGAGAAAATGCTGGTTACCAACATATTTCTCCTTTTCCCCCAATGTTTTCAAAAGGCCTCTTCCTAAGGGTTGTGAAAACACAGGATTGTTTGGCAAAGGATTAAAGTCACACATAGCAATTTTTTTCAAATGGTTAAGTTAAAGAATGTCCTCTGTGATCCTTTCCACACAGAATAGCATTTCAAGAAAATAATCACATATGACTTTCAATTAAGTTCTGATGAATACAGCACAAAAAAATTTAAGTGTGAATGAGGAGACACAAAAAATAATGAGACAAATGAAGAAATTGTTCCATATTTGGGAGATAGAGTTAACTCTTTTACCATTGGTAGAATTTGACTGGTCTACATTGAAAACATTTGCAGCCAAACAATTTAGTGTGATTCACATGGATACATCTTCAAGAAGGCAGAATTCTATGTTGAAAATGGAAAAAAATGTTGGTCACCAGCACTTTATTCCTTTTCCAACAGTCTTTAAAAGTGCCTTTTTCTACAGGATTGTTTAAAAAATACAGGATTGCTTTGAAATGGGTTAAAAGTCGTCAATTTTTAACAAATTAGATACAAGTAAATGATAGAAGTAAGTATTGATACTGGCCTTATATATACAAAACTGAAATCTACTTTCAGTCTTAACCCTTTACCACACAATCCTGACTTTTAACGACCCTGACAAGGAAGGCTTTTAAAAACATTGTGGGAAAAGGAGAAAATGCTGGAAACCAGCATATTCTCCTTTCCCCACAATGTTTTCTACCCTTCCCAAAACAAATTTTAATTTTTGCTTCACAGAAACCATTACTCTATGGTCTGCAAATGCTTTGAATTTGGATAAGTCTAAAATTTTGTCCTTCAGTAAAGGATTAAGACAATACCACCCGCATCTTAACAGCAAATAACCACTGAAAACTTTGAGGCAAACAGAGAAGATAACAAAGTTTATTTAGTATGTCCCCTGCAACTTAACTTTTTACCAGAGCACTAAAATTTAGAATCATCCATATTCAAATTGTTAGTCTGTAAATCCTTTTTAATATGAACCAGTCTAAAATTTGATTACAGGTAAAAAGTTCAATACCACCACCTAGTTTTCACCGTCTGATGGAATGATCTGAATCAAGCAGATAGGTAAATTATTGTCCGCAGAGCAGTGCTTGTTGCTGCAACTCTGGAATTAGCACATGATTCTCTATCATGTCTTCTATTGCTGTTATTGTTGAGGGTGCTATTGACAAAGTCAACATGGCCAGTTTGGCTTGATACATTTCCATGCCTGAAACTTTTCAGCAGTACCCTTTGGTAATACATGTACATCTTTTGGCTAAAACCTTGACTAGTGTTTTTTCATTGCTTTAAGGTTTAAAAATGCATCCAGATCCTTTAATGTCATTATCTGGCATGTCGCTCAAGTGAATGCATATGTGTGATAAAAATCCAACCAATCATATACTTTCAATCAGTCACGTGATATTGCACAGCAATACTAAACAATCCAATCAGATGAAAGCTGTCCTTGTCAAATGACTCAGAGCCATATTTCTGATTAGATACTTGGAAGGCATGATGTATCACAGTGGCAAGACGTCTATTTCAGGCCAAAATTACCCTGTTTGGTCAGTCAAACGACATCAAGTTTGAAGGTGCCTGAAAGAAAAAACAATACATGAATAATGAGGAGAATTTATATATATGTGTGTGTGTGTGTGTGTGTGTGTGTGTGTGTGTGTGTGTGTGTGTGTGTGTGTGTGTGTGTGTGTGTGAGAGCGAGCCTTGCTCTGGCAAAAGGGGGCTTAATGCATCTCTCTGATGCTTTATACCAAGCAAGTCATCACGGTATTAAAGAACCATAAAATTCATTAGCACAACCAACTGAATCATGCGGTAGACTGGTCCTTTGACATAAAGAAAATTGACCAGTAGCGAAAAGTTTCGGCTCAGGTCAGCCTGCATGGACTGCGCAGGCTGACCTGAGTCGATGCTTTTCGCATATGCATTAAGCCCCCTTTTCACAGAGCATGGCTCATATATATATAGCAATGAAGATACATTAGAAAGAAACCATATATAAATTAATGAAGATACATTTTGATATATCTGCATTGATTTTGAAAACAATGTGACATTTACAACACATTATACTCCTTAGCTCTTTACCAAACAAGCCTATGTTTTAATAAACCTAGGTAAAAAGGCTTCAAAAAACATTGTGGAAAAATGAGAAAATGCTGAAAACACTGTTTTTTTCTCTTTCAAAGAACTATTTCTTCACTTAAGCCGAATATAGTTATTGTTAAAGATCTTGGATCTTTACTATCTGCCTGCATGGAAAAGCCAAAAAAAAAAATTTATCTTTCAAAGTTCCAGTGAAATTGTATTTTCAGTCATTGAAAGAAGGTAGATGCAAATGAGCCATGCTCTGGCAGACGGGGGGCTTAATGCATCTCTGTGATCCATGATACCAAGCAAGTCATTACATAATTATGGATCTATAAAATCCATTTTGTCTACCAACTGACTGAATCATGCGGTACACTGGTCCTTGGACATACAGAAAATTGACCAATAGTGAAAAGTTTCAGCCCAAGTCAGCCTGCGTCGGTCAATACTTTTCGTCGACGCAGCATTAAGCCCCCTTTTCACAGAGCTCTGTTCACATATACGAAGCCAAATGAGTTATTCCCCTAAAAACACATGTTTGAGTTTTAATGACACTAAGGAAGACAGCCTTTGAAAACATTGTGGGAAAAAGAGAAAATGCTGGTAATCAGCATTTTCTCCTCTCCTTGAAATGTTTTCTAACGTTTCAGAAACAAATACATGTACAATTATTTGAGCCATGTTGAATCTATCATTCACAAATGCTTTTTATTTCGACAACTTTGAAATTTTAACATCTAGTAAAGACATAACCTATCAGAAACAAGGAGCCCCTTTACAAGATCATCTTTCATGTGGGCTGCATTCTGACAAAAGGGGGCTTAATGCATCTCCGTGATGCATTATACCAAGCAGGTCATCATACAATTAGGTATTCATAAAATCCATTTTATTTAACAGCCATCTGAATCTGGAGGTAGTGTGGGCCTTTGACATGCAGAAAATTGACAAATAGCAAACAGTTTATCCAAGGTCAGCCTGCATGGTCTGGGCAGGCTGACCTGATTTGATACTTTTTGCAGATGCATTAAGCCACCTTATCACAGAACATGGCCCACACACAACATGTATGAAAGTGACTATCAGTATCATTTAAATTGAACTGACCCTTGACTGGTATTTCTTAGAAGCCTCACTTAAATGTCGACACCACATAAGGGCTTGAGCTTGAGTCCCTGCTCGAAATTTATACACATTACCTGGAATGTAGAAAAACATCTATTGATTAGTTTATCATTTTGATAATTGGTATTGTAAATTACTGTTTGCCAAAATTATCTTAACTCAATTGGCCCTGAAACAAATTTTGTTTGTATGGCTGGTGATGTAAAAGCTGTCATAGAGTCAACAATAAGTTTTAAGATAGAAGTGAAATTTAGAAGTAATGATGCAAAGGATGAAAATGCTTGCTAGATGCTTATACCATAGAGTGGGTTTTTTTTTTACAGTTTGTAAATACTGCTCTCATGAAAATTGACCTAATGTAAACTAGTGTTGTGCCGACTGTTGCCAATAATCGACCAGGCATGAAGTTGGTGACAATCAATCATAAATTCTCATCATCAATTATTGTACATACTTTTTTTATGTTTCGGTTGATCTTGTTTCTTTTTGGTACTCTGTACATCACTCTTATTAGACGACATGGTGTTATTGGTTTTCGGGTTGACATTTATAGAAGTCCATCATGTTTTTTATTTTGCTGAATTACCACTGGTAGTGAGAAAATATGGATCCATTTGTCAAAAAATGAAATTAAAATTTAAAGAAATTGTTATATCTGATTTAAGACAGACTAATTATTCCAAATAATAGATGAGATGTCAGAAATGACTTAGTTCATGTTGTCAAATGGCATTGTCCTTTGATGCTTTGAAAATTAGTTTCCCCAACCAGTTGTGGAAGAACCCTACAAATTAAACACCATCTTTGTAGATTTTACTGCTTAGAAATCTTAATGAGCTTAATTCTTACTTACACTTTGAACATGTAAAAATAAAACTCAAAAGATGAAATCATAAGTTTTTTCCCTATTCATAAAATTTCACAGCAATTAAAATAACCCGTTATATAATAACCATTTGCTGCCTCATACCATAGATGAAGCAGTCTAACCGTACTTGAACTGATCTAAAGTACAGTGTTAGTGAGAATTTTTGCAATAAATCGGTACAAATATGTGCTTGCTTTAAGAATCTAATAAGATTCCATGAAATCCATGATAACAGGTTATCAACTTTTTACCACACCACAATATTTTTGACTGGTCCAAATTGAAAGCATCTGCACATGACATTAACTAAAATGATCGGATTTGTTTCTAAAAGGTCAGAAAATACTGTGGGAAAAGTAGAAAATGCTGGTTGCCTGCATTTTCTCCTTTTCCCACAATGTTATTAAAAGCTTTTTTTTCTAGGGGTCATGAAAAGTCAGGATTGTGTGGTAAAGGGTCAAATCCTAAGTCAAACTTGCTGTAATAAGTTGAACATGCTTGAAAAATGGAGGAATTTGACATGACTCACATTATAAATATGAATATATTGGGAACACAAGAGCACTAGATGCTCAGCTGCCTGTTCTTTTTCAGTGAAAATTCAAGGTCAAAAAAGGGAAAACAGCAGTGTCAAAACTATTTTTATGGTTACCCGCCCCTGTGTCATGATTCTCTTTTGATAGCATATAAATAGCCAAAATTTGGAGTAAATATCTTTCAGAATTACAAAGATATAAGAAAATGTCAAAGTTTTTTTCAAGCCAGCGGTGACGAAGATAACATCAGAATTTCCCTCAGAAACAGCTGAGCTGAAATTGTGGCAAGCGGAGGAACAGCTGGTTAAAACAGTTTTCCCTACTGCCACAATGTCTGCTGGTAAAGGCAAATGTTGTCTAAAGGAGGTTACAAGTTAATGCAAGAGAGAAATCTGAGCAAGCATAAATGTAAAATCCTACAAAGGGAAGTAACTCACCTTTGACTGGATCTGTTAACTGGAATGCATCAGGTTGAAGTGGGTCATCTCTCATGACTACCATCCAACCAACTATTGACGTCATTTTACTGGGATTGGACTTAAACTGCAAGTAAAGAAAGGAATAAACTTGTAAACATACACATGTACATGTAGTCACTCCTTTTTAAAAGTTAAACCAATTAAGATATGTTCAGAAATTACAAAAAAGTTATTAATACTAGAATAATAGCTAATACTAGTATCTGTTGATATTTCCTTTAATCCTTAGGCTGATAAGCATGATTCACTGACCTTTCACCAACAGTGTTGATCAAGATCAGACTGCACAGAGTGTGCAGTCTGATCTTATATCTACACTGTCCAATGGGAAGATACTTCCCCAACTCCCATAACTTTCAAATACCAACATTTTTGTTTTTACCATCAGCTTGAAAGTTTCATTTATTTAGCAGGTTAAGGGTTAACACGTTCTGTTTTAATACAAACTTTGCCAGCCAAACTGCTGAGATTATCTTGTTCAATATATTCTACATGTATTCTTGTCAAAGAGGTCATGAAATTCAACTCTTTACCAAACGACAAAATTGTAGACTTAACAAAATTGAAAACATTTGCAGATGACGAATTGAATAGAGCTTAAATGATGGAAATTGTGTCTGAAAGGGTACAAAACATGTGGTAAATGGAGAAAATACTGGTTACCAGCATTTTCTACTCTTCCCACAATGTTTACAATAGCCAGGTCGTTAAAACTCGGGATTGTAAGGTAAAGGGTTAAACACTCTATACCATACTATCTGTCTTAGTCTAGAAAAAAGGTCATAGACAAGGACCCTTAACCCTTCACCACACAATCCCAATTTTCAACGACCCTGAGTAAGAAGCCTTTAGAAAACATTGTGGGAAAAGGAGAAAATGCTGGTAACCAGCATTTTCTCCTTTTCCCACAATGTTTTCAACCCTGCCCAAAACAAATTTAAATTTTTCAATCATATGTATTTTGTTGTCTGCAAATGCTTTCAATTTGGACCAGTCTAAAATTTTTTTGTTTGGTAAAGAGTTAAGAAACAATTCTGAAAAAGCATAACTTCATTGATCATGCAATAAAGGTGCACTGATTTCAAATTAGTCCAAATTACTGCCAGAAAAAATAGGGAACTTACACTTAATCTATCTGTCCCTCGCAAGGCTTTAGCTGGGAAATACAGCAGATTGGTACCCCACAATGCCATCCAATACCTTGTCCAAGCAGCCACCTGTTAAATAGATCATAGCAAGTAACATTCAATTTCTTATCAATTCATGCTATTACAAACTACGGAAGAAAACATTGAATGAAATGGATAAAATGCTAGCACATAGTATTTTCTACTTTTTTCAAGAACATTTTCTTACATTATTTGAGCCACATTTATTTTTTTGTCTGCAAGGGCTTTCTGTACAAACAAGCCTACCATTTTGTTTTCATGTTAAGAAATGAGGGCATGAAAGCTTGTCAAAAGTTTCTTAACAAAGACGTAAATTATCATACTTCCCATACTATTCAAAGTAAATCAAAATTTTCATATAAATACTTTTCAGGAATTGAATTTCATAAACGAAATAACGTAAATTTTCTCAGCATAAGTGTACTTCATTCACAAAATTTGTATTAACCCTTTACCAGACGACAAAATTTTAGCCTTGTCCGAATCGAAAGCATTTGCAGATGACAATTTCATTGTGGCTCAAAAGGTGAAATTTTTTCTTGATATAGTAGAAAACATTGTGGGAAAAGGAGAAAATGCTGGTTACCAGCATTTTCTTCTTTTCCCACAATGTTTCCAAAAGGCTTCTTTCCCAGGGTCATTAAAAGGTGTCATTGTACGGTAAAGGGTTAAAACAAAGTTGACTGAGTACTAATAGGCCTTCATATTTATTCATAATCATGTATTTGATGAAAGCTCCATAAAGACACAAATGGAGATGAGTCTGTCCAATACCTGTAGACACTGAAGACATTCAAAAATAAATGTTTAACTCATTCATATACATGTAATGTAGCAACCAATTATCTGTAACAAAGCTTCAAAATTGAACATACAGCAGCATAGAAGTTCCAAACTCCTACATGAAGCTTTGTGGCCTTAGCTCTACTAGAATACAAAATTTTAGACCTGTGTATACCGAAAACATTTACAAAAAAAATATAAATGACTCAATTATTGTATTTGTTTCTGAAAGGTTAGAAAACATTATGGGAAAAGGAGAAAATACTGGTTAGAGCATTTTCTCCTTTTTCCACAACATTTTAAAAAGCCTTAGTAATGGTTGTTGTAATCTGGTATGATCTGGGGAAGAGTTAATAAGCTCACATATCAAAATACAGGTATATAAATACCGTAGGTATTTATCAGCTCGAATATCAAAATACATGTATATAAATACCGTAGGTATTTATCAGCTCGAATATAGAAATACATGTATATAAATACCATAGGTATTTGTAAGCTCGAATATCAAAATACATGTATATAAATACCGTAGGTTTCCTTCCATCTTTGAGTATTGTTTTTCTTCGTAAGCACCCTTCACACGTAAAACTTTGTTGAAACATATTTCCCGAATCTAGAGATGGTCGACTGCTGAAATCGATATTTCATTCAATCAAAACAGAAACTTATGAATATTTATTTAACTCTTTGCTACACAACAAAATGTTAGACTTGTCCAGATTGAAAGCATTTGTGGACAACAATTAAAATGTGGCTCAAATGATGGAATTTGTCTTTGAATAGGTAAGAAAACATTGTGGGAAAAGGAGAAAATGCTGGTTACCAGCATTTTCTCCTATTCCCACAGTGTTTTCAAAAGGCTTCTTCCTCTGGGTCGTTAAAACTTGGGATTGTGTGGTAAAGAGTTAGACAAAGTTTGTACATGATTGTATTCATGTGTCTTTGATTATCATCCTAAACTTCATAAGCTTTAACCTTTTACCATCCATTCATGGAAAACACAATAAATATGCCTGTTTAATAATGCTTCATAGTGTCACTTGCTTCTCACAGATTATGTGGGTCCTGCACGGCTTAGTGTTTAAGTGTAGGAGTCATAACCTGGAGGCCCCAGATTTCAGCCTCACTGTCAGCTTTAGCTTTTTTGCATGACAGTCCTTTGGTGAGAAACTTGAAAGCCCTTGCCTAGTACTGGTGAAACCTAGGACATTAAAGTACATGAATATGTCTGCTGTCGCCGTGATATGAATGAAATGATATTGAAAGTCACGTACAACACCACTTGATCAATCAATCAATTGTAATAGATTGTAAATGTAACAGATGATATCATGATACCGTTCTGCTTTTGTGAAAACATACTTTGAATTATTACCATTTCCTTTGAAAATTATGAGAGAACTCTATACAGTTAACCCTTTACCAGATGACAAATTTTTAGAATTATCCAAATTCAAAGTATTTGCACACAACAAATCCAATGTGGCTCAAATAATGGAATTGTAGAAGAAATTGTGGGAAAAAGAAAATGCTGGTTTCCAGCATTTTTCCCTTTTCCCGCAATATTTTGAAAAGTTTCCTTTTTCAGGGTCCATAAAAGTTAGGATTGGGAGGCAAAGGATTAACCCTGATCACAAAATCCTGAATTTTAAAGACCCTGAGTAAGAAGGTTTTTGAAAACATTAAGGGAAAAAGAGAAAATGCTGGTAACCAGCATTTTCACCTTTTCCCAAAAATGTTTTTCTACCCTATCAATGACAAATTTTGTCATTTGGGTTACCTTTAGTTTGTCATCTGCAATTACTTTCAAACTGGATCAGTTTAAAACTGTGTTGTTTGGTAAAGGGTTACACAGACAGCTTATACCACATACCTATCAGATAATGGCCAGAAACTCTCCTGGTCAGTTGAACATGATTCCCCAGACTCTTCTGTCTCCAGACCTAAATAAAAAAATACATGTGCATGTATATATAGCAAAACTTCTAATTGTATATTCATGTAGACATTAAACATTACAGCACAAAGTGTGTCTTAACTCTTTACCAAAAGACAAAATTTTAGACCAGCCCAAATTGAAAGCTTTTGCAGACAACAAATTTAATGTGACTCAAAAATTGAAAATTGTTTTGGGAAGAGTAAAAAACAATGTGGGCATAGGAGAAAATGCTGGTTACCAGCATTTTCTCCTTTTGTCACAATACAATGTTTTCAAAAGGCTTCTTTTACAGGGTCGTTAAAACCCGTGATTATGTGATAAAGGGTTAAGTTCCTTTGGCAGACAGTTTATATAAAGTTTAGACCAAACAGAATCTGATGAGACTTGTAAAGGAGCTGAAATAGGTGGTTTTCCTTTTTGTAAAACATGAAATTCACATAAAAGGAAGTATAGGCAGGGGCAATTTTCATAGAACCATTTCCTATATGTCGGCGTACATTCTACATATCATTAAGGTGTGACAGGGCCATAAAATCCATTTTGTCTAACAGCCTACTAAATCATGAGGTACACTGGTCCGCTGACATGCAGAAAATCGACCAATAGCAAAATGTTTCGGTCCAGGTCCCACGACTGCGCAGGCTGACCTCGGTCGATACTATTTGCAGGTGCATTAAGCTTCCTTTTCACAGAGCATGGCTCACAAATTCTTTCACCTCTTTATCAGATAAAAAATAATCATGTTGATGTTAACATTATGATCTTATTCCAAACATTTTCTCTTTTTCCCACTAAGTTTTCAAAGGCTTCTTTTAGCCTTCAGCTGCTAAGCGCGACTCAATGACCTTATGCAGACAGAGTAGTTCAAGATCAGAAAGTACAAAACATGTAGTCTGATCTTGGGTCTACACTGTCTGATATGGAGATATCTTTCCTCCAAAACTACCTTTCAAATAGGAAAACTTGGGTTTTTACTATCGGTTTGAAAGTTTCATTTCTTTATTTAGCAGGATAAGGGTTAACTCTTTACCAAACGACAAAATTCTAGACTGGTCCAAATTCAAACCATTTGCAGACAACAAAATAGATGTGACTGAAAAAAGGAAATTTTTTGGGGAAAGGGTAGAAAACATTGTGGGAAAAGGAGAAAATGCTGGTTACCAGCATTTTCTCCTTTTCCCACAATGTTTTCAAAAGGCTTCTTTCACAGGGTCATTAAAAGTCGGGATTGTGTGGGAAAGGGTTAAACACAAGATTGTTTGGAATCAAGTTAAGCATAAAACCAATATATTTTAGAAGATACATTCTTTTACCTCTTTATCAGACCTCTTTATCACAAAACAAAGTTCTAGACTTGCCCATATTTAAAGCACAAACAGAAGACAACTCAAAACTATGGCTCAAATACTGGTTATCAGCAAAGAATGCCTCCCTCATACCTTTAGATATTGAGCCATCACTGGAAGCACATGGGGACATCTCTAACACACTGTCATCTAGTAGATGCCGAACTCCGTTCAAATATGGAGCCGTTGTTTTGGTCGGAAGACTGTGATGTCTATCAACATTGGGCTGCGTACAACTCAGGAAACTGGGACAAGAAAAACTACAAAAGATTAACATGAAGCAGTTTATACAGCATGCATAGGAATAAGCGGGTGGACAATCCAAAGTACATAGGAGTGGGCACACCAGCAGAAGTACACAAGGGTAGGGACATCCATATATTAACCCTTTACCAAACAATCCCGGGTTTTCACGACCCATAGAAAGAAGCCTTTTGAAAACATTGTGGGAAAAGGAGAAAATGCTGGTAACCAGCATTTTCTCCTTTTCCCACAGTGTTTTCTACCCTTTCCAAAACAGATTTCAATATTTGTGTCACATTCCCTGTCATCTTTTGATTTGTCGCTTTTGATTTGGACAAGGCTAAAATTCTGTCATTTGGTAAAGAGCTAAATAAACATAAAACATGTGCATGATTACACATAGCAAGAGCATCAGATTTACAAATCACTTGGTAGGAAAAGATAAATTTAAGGCCAGATAGCAGCCAAAAGTACACAATGCTAGAGCTAAAATGCATTTAAATTTAAATCATACTATTCTAAGGAATGGAAATTATTGTGAAAATGACAATAAGTCATTGTACAGTCTGTGCACGTGTTGGTCACTGGCAGAAAAATTAATTTTAAAACCAGTTAAAGATTGATTGATTGAATCGTGTTTTATACTGCTTTCAACATTATTTCAGTCATATCCTGGTTACAGCTAAAATATTCATGTATTTCCTGGGTTTCAGGGGTACTAGGCTAGGACTCTAAAATGTTTTGCTCAAGGATACTCCCACAAAAAACCCAGTGATACAGTGAGGCTCGAACTTGAGGCCTCTAGTTCACAAGTCCTACACTTTACCACAGAGCCAGGCAGGACCCCAGTGTCATTAGGAAGACTTTTAATTTTCTTCACAAATTATAACATGGCAAAGGCCATTTTTGTCATGTGATCTTGATAATAAGCACAGTATATTTTTCCCCATGTCCTTAAATCTTTACCAAACGACGAACATTTTAATTGATCCAAACTGTAAGCATTTGCAGATGACAATTTAACCCTTTACCACACAATCCCGACTTTTAACGTCCTCCAAGTGAGAAAGCTTTTTGAAAGTATTGTTGGAAAAGGAGACAATGCTGGTAACCAGCATTTTCTCCTCTTCCCACAATGTTTTCTACCCTTCCCAACACAAGTTTCAATTTATGAGTCACATTCATTTTGTCGTCTGCGAATGCTTTCAATTTGGAAAAGTCTAGTATTTTGTTATTTGGTAAAGAGTTAATAGTCGGAAAAGGAGAAAATGCAATGAAATGTTTTTTCTCCTTTCCTACAATGTTTTCAAAAAGCTTTCTTCCTAGGGTCGATAAAACCCAGGATTGTTTGGTAAAGGGTTAAAACATACCAAGGACCCCATTTTTGACTTTTGATTTTATCGAGTGGTATCTAAAGAGAAATAATGTCAGTATATTATGGATAAATGGACAGACAAACAAACAGATGGATAACCAGACAGACAGACAAAAGAAAAGAAACCATGCTCAGGTGCATATCAACATTTTTCAATACAAAACAGACTTACTTCCCATCGAATTTTATTGCAGTATCTAATTTTGTTCCTAGATCATCATTTAAAGACCCAGTAGCAGCCTAAAGTAAACAATGCCGGTGTTAAAATGCATTTGAATTCAAATCATACCTGTTAAAAGTATGAAAACTATTGCAAAGATGACAATCTGTTTGTGGGTCCAACTGTTTGTCGCTGACAGAAAAATGAAATTTAAAACCAGGTTCAAAATACACAAAAGACAGAGTGACCTGGCAACTTTTGACCTTATAAAATCCATTTTTCTGCCAGCAACCAACACTTGGATCGACCACACAATAACAGATTGTCACCTTCACAATGATTTCCGTATCTTCAATTATATGACTAAATTTAAATGCATTGTAACACCTGCATTGTTTACTTTTGGCCACTATTGGGGCTTTAACCATCTGTGTCAGCAATCCACAATGGGGAAAGCAGAGGAGAGGGAAAACAGGACATGGGAAACAGTGCATAAATATTAAGTTAGAAGGTTTATAGAGCATAAGTCAGTAGACAGATTGAGGACCAGCACACTGATATAATATCCACTGCCAAATAGGTCTGGTTAAGAGTTATTTATGTTTGCCTTGTCTGTTGTCAGACTCTTTTGAAAACATGACCATATAGAAATATTTTGATTGTTATAAACCATCCATACGTAGAAACTTTGTACTCGACCGAATTAAAAATAAACTGCAGATGAAATTTCAACATATTAGCCAAAGTGCTCTGAAAGGGTTCTCTTCTCACAATGTTTTCACAGTTTTCTTTGTTGATACTTAAAAAAAGGTTCAACTGTTAAAGAATTAATCAAAATTTATTTCATTGTGGTATATCTTATGTTACAAATATCCGTGATGCTGTACCTAGCAAGTCATCTCGATTATGGATCCATGAAACCTATTGTGCCTGAAAACCCACTGAATCACAAGATAGAATCGTCCTTGGACACACAGGAAATTGACTGATAGCAAAGATTTTCCAACCATATCAGCCTAGGCAGACTGCACTGGTGCATTAAATCCCCTTTTCACAGAGCATGACTCATTTAATCTAAACCACCAATAATACAGATATATCTAAAAGGTGAACATTGAAAACATAATGACAAATGAAAAAAAAATTGCTCAGCATGAGCAGTTTTTCATTGTGCCACATTTTGTTCATGTCTGGAATGAAATACTATCATCATTGTAGTGTTATTTTTGATCTACATGATCTGATATTGTTTGAGACAACCTGATCAAAGTGACCTTCACATTACAAAAACTAAGTCTATTTTACTGACTGGAAGTGTAAATTTCCTTTTTTTTTTTGACAATACTTACTTTGCACTAAGACTTTTGGTTTTCCTGTGACCATGTTGACCTCTACTTGAGGTACCTGGCCCAGGGGTCAGGACATGCATGTTTCTTGGTTCTGTAGAGGGTGAAGACTGGACTTTGTTGACCTCTTCCCGGGACGTCGAAAGAGCATGGGAAATGGGTGGTTCTAATTTAAGAGATAACCTAGAAAGAGGAAAAACATGTCAGTAAGAACCATAACTTCCCATTTTTACTCTATACCAGACAAAAAAAGTAGACACATCCAAATTGACAGCCTTTACATAATGACAAATGTGTGTCAATTAATGCTTTTTGTCTATGATTGGGTAGAAAACATGGTTGGAAAAGGAGAAAATGCTGGTTACCAGCATTTTCTCCTTTTCCCAACATGTTTTCAAAAAGCTGTTTTCCTACAGTTGTTAAAACTCAAGATTGAGTGGCACTGAGTTAAGGCAGTTTCAGATGACAAATCAAATGTGGCACAAATGACAAGATCTGTCTATGAAACCCTAGTAAACATTGTGGGCAAATGAGAAAAGCAATTACTGGCATTTTCTGCTTTTCCCCAAAATTTTCCAAACTTTTTTTCCTCTGGTTCATAAAATCACAGGATTATTAACCCTTAAACAGCTAAAAAACTGAAATGAAACTTTTAAGCCAATAGTAAAACTAATAATAATGCTATTTCAAAGTTATCTTTTTGGGGAAAATATCTTCCTACCAGACAGTGTAGACCATAGATCAGACTGCACATTCTATGACTCAAAAATTGAAATTTGATTTGGAAAGGGTAGAAAACATTGTGGGCAAAGGACAAAATGCTGGTTACCAGCATTTTATCCTTTTCCAACAATATTTTCAAAAGCCCTCTAGCTTAAGGTCGTTAAAACTCGGGGTTGTGTGGTAAAGGGTTAAGCGAAAACGTTTTTACAACATTCATGTATCTTACTTAACACTTAGGCTGCTAAGCCCCACTCACAGATCTTTTGCGGACAGTGCAGGTTAAGATCAGACAGCACAGAATCTGCAGTCTGATCTTCAATGTACAATCTGTCCGATAAGGAGATATTTGCTTCTTAAATGCATTATTCGGGTTTTTACTATCGTTTCAATAATTTTATTTCACTTATTTAGCAGGATAAGGATTAAATTTCTGTTCATTTTCAACATTAAAAAAGAATGCTTATTTTTTGAAGTAGCCAGTACACCTATCCATGCATTGCTAGAGTTTTCTACCAGCACTTTGCAGACTGATCTTTCCAAACAGAACCTACTAGTTGCTTTCCCTCAGAAGCACTGTCAAAACAATATTCAGCAGTGAGAGAGGAATATATCCTGTCTTGACAGTCATTAACCCTCAGAGAGAGAAAGCTATACTTTGATGAACAAATACACTTTTGAAATGAATGGAGATGACCCTTTATAAAACAACAACATTTTTAGACTTAACTCTTTACCAAACGACAAAATTTTAGACTGGTACAAATTGAAAGCATTTGCAGATGACAAAATAAATGTGACTGAAAAATTGAAATATGTTTTGGGAAGGGTAGAAAACAGTGGGAAAAGGAGAAAATGCTGGTGACCAGGATTTTCTCCTTTTCCCACAATGTTTTCAAAAGGCTTCTTTCACAGGGTCGTTAAAAGTCGGGATTGCGTGGTAAAGAGTTAAAAAATTGAAGGTCCTTGCAGACGACAAAATCTATGTGTCTCAAATGATTAAGCTTGTCTTGAAAATGGTAGAAAACATGGTTTGAAAAGGAGAAATGCTGGTTTCTAGTATTTTCTCCTTTTCTCACAGTGTTTTCCATGGCTTTTTTCCTCAGAGTTGTTATATCTCGGTATTGTGTGGTAAAGCATTAAAGGATATACTTACTTATAATTATCATCTTCCACAAATTTCTGTAATTCCTCTATGTATCTGACAGACTTTAAGTAGTTCTGAACATGTTCCTTTATGTCCAGTTCTGAAATGGAAAAATACACATTAACCATTCACCAGACGACAAATTTTGGACTGGTCCAAATTGAAAGAGTTTGCAGACGACAATTTTAAATTTGATGAAAATGGCAGAAAGTTCTCAAAACGGGTAGAAAACACTGTGGGAAAAGGAGAAATTGCTCGTTATGAGCAATTTCTCCTTTTTCCACAGTGTTTTCAAAAGACTTGTACTGCAGACACGTGAAAACCAGGGCTTGTTTGGGAAAGGGTTAACCTTTTACCAGACAAAAAAATTTTAGCCTTGTCCAAACTGAAAGCATTTGCAGACGGCAATTTCATTGTGGCTCAAATGGTGCAATTTTTCTTTGATAGGGTAGAAAACATTGTGGGAAAAGGAGAAAATGCTGGTTACCAGCATTTTCTCCTTTTCCCACAATGTTTTCAAAAGGCTTCTTTCCCAGGGGCGTCAAAAGGCGGCATTGTGCAGTAAAGGGTTAACTAGAGTAAAATTTTTAACCCATTACTGTACAGACCTTTTCCTAAGATTTTAACCTTTTCCCTACCAATCCTAGGTTTTAACGAATATGAAGAAAAAACCCTATAAAAACATCTTGGAAACGGAGAAGAGGTAACCAGTTCTCCTTTTCTCAAAAAATGCTCTCTAACCTTTCAAATGCAAAATTTATCATTTGAATTGCATAAATTTTGTTGCTACAGGGAGAAGGCTTATAAAAACATTTTGAAAAAAGGAGAAAATGCTGGCAACCACAATATTTCAAAAGCCCTCTTTCTTAGGGTCATTAAAACTTGGGATTGTGTGGTAAGGGGTTTAGCATATTTTCGTGACTGGCTCAGTTTTTCAGACTACATGTACTTTTTTGCTCTGGCCACTTTGAAAAGTCTTTCAGTGAAAGTTGAACTTTCTGGTTTGGACCCTTTTTTCTCCTTTTGTTTTAACCCTTTATTAAAGTGCCTTTCACAACTAACTTGCCTTTACGGCCAGTGTAGATACAGATCAGACCTGCAGTCTGATCTTTGATCTACACTGTCTACTTGGCTAAGTAACTCAAGTTTTAACTCTTTACCAAACAACAAAACTTTAGACTGGTCCAAATTGAAAGCATTTGCAGATGATAAATGAAATGTTGCTCAAAATTTGAAATTTGATTTGGGGAGGGTAGAAAACATTGTGGGAAAAGGAGAAAATGCTGGTTACCAGCATTTTCTCCTTTTCCCACAATGTTTTCAAAAGGCTTCTTTCCCAGGGTCGTTAAAAGTCAGGATTGTGTGGTAAAGAGTTAAAGCTTATACCGGTAACCGATGTTTGACAAGAATGTTTTAAAAGTAAGCTACCAGTTGTTCTGCTATGGGCAGTAATGAGTTAAGTTGGTTGATTGATAGAAGAATGCAGTTTTACCACCCTTTCTACATTATTTCAATCATATCAAGGAAGCAGCCAAATATTCAAGGAAGTCCTGGGTTTCACCAGTGCTCCGCTAGGGCTCTGAAGTTTCTGGCCAAAGGACTTTTCCACACAAACCCCAGTGAGGCTCAAACCTAGGGCCTCCAGGCTACAAGTCCTTAACTTTACCACTAAGCCACAAAGGACCAAGGTAATGAGTTTGGGGTAAATCTATAATTTGAAAAATACTTGCCATAGACTGACTGTTGGAAATCTGCTATGACCCGGAGTATGTTGTTCATTTGTAACTGTCTATGGTGACTCTCTAATCCACCATGATGGGGGTGGGCCACATCTATATATACTAGATCTGTCAGGTAGAGCCCTGGAATACATATCAAGAGAATAAAATAAGTTGAATGTTTTTGGGTTAGTGTTTTACCCTGTTTTCAACAGTACTAAAATTTAATGCTTTATCACACAATCCCAACTTTTAACGACCTTGAAGAAGAAGGCTTTTGAAAACATTGTGGGGAAAGGAGAAAATGCTGATAACCAGCAATTTCTCCTTTTTCCAAAGTGTTTTATACCATTTCAAACAAAAACTCCATTATTTGAGCCAAACAGAGTCTGTCATCTGCAAACAACTTCAATTTGTACTAGTGTAAAACTTTGTCATGTGGTAAAGAGTTAACCCTTTACTGCACAATGACGCCTTTTGACGCCCCAGGGAAAGAAGCCTTTTGAAAACATTGTGGGAAAAGGAGAAAATGCTGGTAACCAGCATTTTCTCCTTTTCCCACAATGTTTTCTACCCTATCAAAAAAAAGTTGCACCAGTTGAGCCACACTGAAATTGTCGTCTGCAAATGCTTTCAATTTGGACAAGGGTAAAACTTTGTCGTCTGGTAAAGAGTTAAAGTACATTGTGTATTTTGAGGCCAAAATACTAAATTTTGTTTTTAAGTGTTTTACCATGACTGTGCAGTTAGCTTTCCAGAAAATTTAATTGTGTCCTAGACGGAAAACTTTGCACTTGTCTTTTCTGTAGCAAAGAGCTTTTGAAAAAACAATGAGACAAAAGGAACAAGTGCTTGTTACTTGCTCTAATTTTCCGTAATATTTTTCAGTCCAACCAACTTCCTTTCTTTTCATATCAGTAAATGGGTAAGTTTGCAAAATAGAAATAAGGAACTGTACAAAGCAACTGAATGGAATGCTCTATAAAGAAACACACCTACACACATGTATATACACCAAGAAAAACATTGTGGACAAAGTCACCAACAGAAAACAAAGAGATGCTAGAGTAATTAAGATTGGGTAACAGTAACCCTGGGTTCATTAAGGAAATAAATGAGAATCTGTCAGTAAGACAGGAATGTAATCTATCATTGTCTGTCCAACTATTCAACCCTGAAAAAACATTCCACACAAAATAACATTTACCTTCAAACAGTTATAGTTTATTTAAAGCTTAACTCTTTACCAGAGGACAAAATTTTAGACTTGCCCATTTTGATAGGATTTATAAAATAAAACAGTGGCCAATGTAGATCAGAGATCAGACTGCACATTCTGTGCAGTCTGATCAATCCATGCAGTGAACAAAGCTTCTTGTGTCATCTATGGAACGCAAGAACTTAAAGCCCCTGCGTGGCCAAAGGTATACAATGTAGGTGTTAAAATACATTTAAATGTAAATTATACCATTTAAATACATGGAAACTGTTTTGAAGATGACAGTTTGTTATTGTACAGTCAGTCAAACTGTTGATAGCTGGCTGAAAAATGAATTTTAAAACTAGAGAAAAAGTTGGCAAGTTGCTCTTTCTTTTGTTTAATTTTTAGCTGTTTTCAAAATTCACCCCTCACTGCTTTTTTTCCAAAAGCCTTTATCATTAGCATTTTTATTTTTAAACAGTTGGATTGTTTGGTTTGATTGTTTTTTTACTATTTGTGGCCACCACTTGCCCATACAGGCGACGCCCCCATAAGGCTGCTAGTTACGTTAGGGGGGATAGTGCAATATACAGGATGAAACACTCCTAAGTTATGTCTGGTTCTTAAATGTGCTCTGTGTGTAGCACCATCACACAGGACCTTGGTTTAATGTCTCATCCGAAAAACTATTAGTAATTTCAGGTAGCCAGCCATGAGGCTTGAACCACCCAGAAGTGGCCCAAGACTTGAAGTTTACAAGTCCTATGCTCTACCATTAGAGTAGTTTGGGCTGGTCAAGATTGTTTTGCAAAATATTAACACTTTAACCACATAATCCCAAGTTTTAAACAACCCTGGAGAAGAAATCTTTTGAAAACATTGTGGGAAAAGGAGAAAATGCTGGTAAACAGCATTTTCTCCTTTTCCCACAATGTTTTCTACCCTCTCCAAGAAAGAAATCATCATTTATGCAGCTATGCAGCTTTCAACTTGTCATCTGCAAATACTTTCGGGTTGGTTGGGTCCAGAATTTTGTCGTTTGATAAAGGTAAATCAAAATTATTAAACAATGTGACTGTTTGGCAAAAGGGTTGATATCTCACAAAATATCTGAGAGTGGACCATAAAGATCAACCAATTCTGTGTAGTCTGATCTTAAGCCTTGTAGCACTTAACCTGGATTTAATTTAACTGCTTATACTGACAGCAATAATCTAATCAAGATCAGACTACAAAGAACATGTGGCCTGATCCTGGATCTACACTGCCCAATTCTTTGCTGAATACAGCGACAAAATAAGACCTTGAAATTGCAATGTCTGTATTGGACTATCCCCATAACAGAGAATGTCCATTTCATGTATTTCAAACTATGTGAGTTTATCCAAAGTGTCTACAAAAGTACCTCTAGCTACAGATTTCTTAGAGAATTAACCCTTTACCACACAATCCTGAGTTTTCAAAAACTTGAGGAAGAAGGCTTTTGAAAACATTGTGGGAAAAGGAGAAAATGCTGGTTACCAGCATTTTCTCCTTTTCCCACAATGTCTTCTACACTGTCAAAGATAAACCGTATCATTTCAGCCACTGACTGATTGATTGTATGGTATTTAACACTGTTTATCAACATTATTTCAGTTATATTGCAGCAGCTAATGCACCTATCCATGCTTTTCTTTTTCCAGTGCTTTGCACAATATTCTTTCCAAGCCACTGGCTGCTTTCCCGCATTACCATCATAGATGCAACTATCAAACGTGACAGAGGAATAAATCCTGTAGCCATGACTACCATCAATCCTTGGAAAGAAATTGGCTAAGCTGGAGATTTGAACCAGCGACATTCTGGCCTCATATGAGCCACACTCAGTTTGTGGTCTGTACATACTTTCAATTTGGCCAAGTACAAAATTTGTCGATTTGGACAGGGTTGCAAGGTCAAACTTGCATTTCATGTATCTGTTCACAAACTGATATATTTCAAGTTTCACAAGATAGATAGAACATTGTGGCACTGTCGTAGAATGATAGATCTATATCCATCTTTTAACCCCATATATTTCAATTATTTTTTTTGGCGTAAAACAGACTTTCTTGTAAAATGATGGATAAATTAACCATTTCCCAAACAAGCCCTGATTTTCATGTGTCTGCAGTACAAGTCTTTTGAAAACACTGTGGGAAAAGGAGAAATTGCTCGTAACAAGCAATTTCTCCTTTTACCACAGTGTTTTCTACCCTTCTTGAGACCTTTCTGCCATTTTCATCAAATTTAAAATTGTCGTCTGCAAACTCTTTCAATTTGGACCAGTCCAAAATTTGTCGTTTGGGAAAGGGTTAATAGTAATACTACAAATTACATATTGTCCACACAACTATGGAAACTTCATGGTCACATTCAGTGATAAAGGCACAATTTTGGCAGTTAAATAACAAATTGGTCATTTTGCAATCAGGAATTATGGCAATTTTCAAAAAAGACCCACATTCACCATATCTACTTGATTTTGATCCCCCATAATCGACCCATGCTTTTGATCATGTGACATTCCCACCAGCGACAGCGAATCCTTAGCACCAGAAATCAAAATAAGATGACTGGGCTATCTATACAGATAAAGGAATTATTCTGTAACTCAAAACTTAAAATCTGTCTATCAAAGGGTAGAAAAACATTGTGGGAAAAGGAGAAAATGCGGGTTACCAGCATTTTCTCCGTTTCCCACAATGTTTCTGAAAGCCCTCTTCCACAGAGTCGTTAAAAGTTGGGCTTAACCCTTTACCAAACAATCCCAGGTTTTTACGACCTTGAGAAAGAAGCCTTTTGAAAACATTGATGGAAAAGGAGAAATGCTGGTAACCAGCATTTTCTCCTTTTCCCACAATGTTTTCTACCCTTCCCAAAACAAATTTCAATTTGTGAGTCACATTAATTTTGTTGCCTGCAAATGCTTTCAATTCAGACAAGTCTAAACTTTTGTCATATGGTAAAGAGTTAACTGGTTATGGGTTAATCCATAGCTCATGATCAGGGAAGTACTCAAGGTGATCAGGGATGTAACTACAGCAATTAACATCACAAGTACAGCCAAGGACACTTGACTCTATACCAAACAGTCAAGTATTTTTTACCATACCAAAGAGGAAAGCATTTTTCCATTTCCCACAATGTTTTATACCCTTTCAATGACAAATTCTATCGTTAACCCTTTACTAGACGACAAAATTTTAGCCTTGTCCAAATTGAAAGCATTTGCCGATGACAATTTCAATGTGGCTCAAATGGGGCAATTTTTCTTTGATAGAGCAGAAAACGTTGTGGGAAAAGGAGAAAATGCTGGTTACCAGCATTTTCTCCTTTTCCCACAATGTTTTCAAAAGGCTTCTTTCCCAGGGTCGTTAAAAGGCGGCATTGTGCGGTAACGGGTTAACCCTGCTGCTAAATAAATGAAACGAAACTTTC
The DNA here is from genome assembly GCA_945859785.2 of Tridacna gigas. Lineage (NCBI taxonomy): Eukaryota > Metazoa > Mollusca > Bivalvia > Cardiida > Cardiidae > Tridacna > Tridacna gigas. The sequence continues at coordinate 26,253,635 of OX244028.2, forward strand.
AAGCTGATTGTAAACACTCAATTTTTGCTTTTTCATAGGTATTTATTTTGGGGAAAACTATCTCCTTATTGGACAGTGTAGATCCAAGATCTGACTGCACAATACTGATCTACACTGTCCGCAAAAAAGTCCCTGAGTCGGGCTTAGCAACCTAAGGGTTAATTGTCTAGACAAGAGTTCATGCTGCAAAAACTCCCTTCGCTTTTGTCTTACTTACACATAGATACTTAGTGAAATGTCCAGTGATAGGACAATTTTAGAAATATATTTCAACAAATAACAAAATCTCTCACATATAACGAAGTATTAATTCTTTCCCAGATGACAAAATTCTACATTTACCCATATTTAACTCTTTACCAAACGACAAAGTTTTAGATTGGTTGAAATTGAAAGCACCTGCAGATGACAAAATGAATGCAACTTTAAGATTGAAATCTGTTTTGGGAAGGATAGAAAACATTGTGGGAAAAGGAGAAAATGCTGGTTACCAGCATTTTCTCCTTTTCCCTCAATGTTTTCAAAAGGCTCCTTTCTCAGGATCGTTAAAAGTCGGGATTGTGTGGTAATGGGTTAAACATTTGCAGATAACAAACTGACCCAATACCACACAAACCTGAGTTTTAAAGACCTTGAGGAAATGACCTTTTGAAATATTTGCGGGAAATGGAGAAAATGCTGAAAAACCAGCATTTTCTCCTTTTCCCACAATTTTTTCTGCCCTTTGAATGATGACTCCTACCATTCGGACCACATTTAGTTCATCGCCTGCAACTGCTTTCAATTTTTCTTTTGGTAAAGGGGTAAAGGTGGCTCAAATAACCAAATCTTTCTTTGATAGAGTAGAATGCATTATTGGAGAAGGAGAAAATGCTGGTTACCACCATTTTCTCCTTTTCCTACAATGTTTTCAGAAGAATTCCCACAGTGTTTTTCTACCTTTCCCAAATCGAAATTCACTTTTAGAATCATATTTATTTTGTTGTCTGCAAATGCTTTGAACATGGACAAGTCTGAAATTTTCTTGTGTGGTAAAGAGTTAACCCTTTCCCAAACAAGCCCTGGTTTTCACGTGTCTGCAGTACAAGTCTTTTGAAAACACTGTGGGAAAAGGAGAAATTGCTCATCACAAGCAATTTCTCCTATTCCCACAGTGTTTTCTACCCTTTTTGATAACTTTCTGCCATTTTCATCAAATTTAAAATTGTCGTCTGTAAACTCTTTCAATTTGGACCAGTCCAAAATTTTTCATTTGGTAAAGAGTTAACCTGGATCTCCATGTACACTGTCCATGTTATTTCCATTGAAAACTAAGATCAGACAGTCTCCATATTTAAAGCAAAGTTTTTTATAGCCATCAATAAAAGATCGATTCATTCATTCCCTCGAGCGAAAGAGATAACCAGACGGCAAAATTTTAGACTCCTCCATATTGAAAGCATTTGCAGACGACAAATCAAATTTGGCGAAATTGACAGGATTTGTCTTCAAAAGGTCAGGAAAGATGGAAAAAAATAAAATACTGCTCATCTGCATTTTCTCGTTCTTCTGCCATGTTTCTACAAGCTTTCTTCCTTGTGGGCCTTTCAAACGCGACACAGTTTGGTACAGGGCTAATATTGGTAATTAATTCTACACATTAGCCCAGTAACCGATGGTTTTTTTTTTCTATTTACTTTGATGTTAGAAAGTACAATGCTCTCATGGGGTTGATTACAAAGGTCAAAATGTTGGAACAAAGTTACAATTTAACCTTTTCCCAAATAAAAAAATTTAGACTCTTCTAAATAGAAAACATCATGAGATAACAAATATCAAATTGGGGCTACTGAGCTTAAGCTCTTGGATAGGGTAGAATACATTGTAGGAAAAGGAGAAAATGTTGGTTAACAGCATTTTATCCTTTCCCAAGACTGTTTTCAAAAGTCATCTCCCACAGGTAAAACAATGGATTGTGTGGTAAAGGCTTAACCCTTTACCATACAACAAAATTTTGGACTAGACCAAATTGAAAGCATTTGCAGACGACAAATTAAATGTAACTTAAAAGATTGTTTCTGTCTTCATTAGGGTAGAAAACATTGTGGGAAAAGGAGAAAATGCTGGTTACCAGGATTTTCTCCTTTTCCCACAATGTTTTCAAAAGGCTTCTTTCCCAAGGTCGTCAAAAGGCGGCACTGTGCAGTAAAGGGTTAAACAGCCAGGAATGTTGCTAATGACTAAAACATATTATCCCAGACTGAATTTCCATTACCTTGCTCATTTCCTTCCAGAAAGAATATTTCACAAAGTATACAAAAATGACTGACAAGTTAAAGCTCTATGTATTTGTTTATACAACAACATTCTCAACAGTATTTTTCATATATAACAGGGGTCAGTGTAACTATGTACCTATCCATGAATGTTAAGGGTTTCATTAACCATTTACCAGACAACAAAATTTTAGCCTTGTCCAAACTGAAGGAATTTGTAGATGACAATTTCAAAGTGGCTCAAATGGTGGAATTTTTCTCTTTTTAACCCTTTACCACACAATCCTGACTTTTAACAAAGAAGGCTTTAGGAAACATTGTGTGAAAAGGAGGAAATGCTGGAAACCAGCATTTTCTCCTTTTCACGTAATGTTCTACTCTATCAAGGGCAAATTTCATCATTTTGGCCAGCTTTGTCATCTGCAAATGCTTTCAACTTGGAACTGTCTAAAATTTTGTCACCTGTTAAAGAGTTAAGTAAGTAGCTGCTTTCCCAAGAGTACCATGTGCCAATGACTATAATCAGTCCCCTGAACGAACTTTAACTCTTTACCAAACGACAAAATCTTAGACTTGTCCAAATGGAAAGCATTTGCAGACGTCAATTTAAATGTGATTCAAATGATGAACTCTGTCTTTGATATGGTAGAAAACATTGTGGGAAAAGAAGAAAATGCTGGTTACCAGCATTTTCTCCTTTTCCCACAATGTTTACAAAAGGTTTTTATATCAGGGTCATTAAACATCAGGATTGTGTGGTAAAGGGTTAACTGTGCAAGGAATCAAGCTCACAATTCTGTTGAACTCTACATCAAACAATCCTAAGTTTTAACAACCTTGAGGAAGAAGTTTGTTGAAAACACTGTGAGAATTGGAGAAAAGAATGGCTAACCAGAAGTACAACCTATTCAGTACAACAAATTTCCCTGACATGCAATCCCAAAAACCCAACAAGGAACCAAAACTTCATTAAAGTGTAACATACCCAAATATGGAATACAAGGAAGTTTCACATTGTCCATATAATCTCGAAGTTTCTGACGATTATTGTTTTCCGAAAACAGGTCCGCCATTTTTTCGTATGTGGACTTCTCTTTCTTTGACAAATTCTGAAAGAGATAATTTGTTAAAAATGTAGATTTCTAGTAATCTATAGGCTTCTAAAATGATTCACATCATAATGCTTTGAAAATATTGATAATCAGTACCAAAAGGAGAAATTGCTCATTCAGACGTTGATATAGTTCCTACAAAATTTCCTCAGTGTGTCCACCCCATTTTAAACATTTACAATCACTCATGAGTTTTAACAACCCTGTTTACCAGCATTTTCTTCCTTTCCCAAAATGTTTTCTATCAATTCACAGTTTAATCAATTCACAGTTTAATCAATTTTAATCAAGTTTAATGCCGTGGTAAAGTTACAGTTTTCTTATTCGCATTATAGTGAGGTCCGAATCTTTTTCTGACTTGATAAATCAAATAAATGATCAGCACTTTGTTGTTTTGTATGGATAATGATCTTGAGATTTCATCAATATTTTCTGGGAACCCCCCTTCAATAGTTTTGCTTCTTCTACCCTAATAGAAAAGATACTCTTCCTGTCAGGTGATTGCTTAGGAAATGCTACTCGTCCTGGACCATATTTTACTCATCAATACAAGCGGACAAGTGGATTTTACAAACTTTGTCCTATCATTTTAGCAGTATTTGAATTACTGTCTGTGAAGGCTTTTAATTTGGGCAAGTTTTGAATCCTGTCATTTCGTAAACAGTTACGCAAAGATAGTCAAAATAGTTCCTGCTGAAACAACTGCTCTTATTATCAAGCTGTGGATTCAATCTAACTCCTTTATTATAAGCTTTGTGCAGTAATTCCAGAGCAAATGTGGATTGAATTTCAAACTCAAAATACTAGATTCTAAGATACATTTTATATTAATCCTTAGAGGGCTAAATAAACTTAACTGACATTCAATCTCGAAATGAGACCCAAATAATTGCAACTTGACGGTTGCTTTGTCTGTACTCTTTACCACATAATCCCGACTTTTAACGACCCTAATGGAGATGCCTTTTGAAAACATTGTGTGAAAAGGAGAAAATGCTGGAAACCAGCATTTTCTCCTTTTCCCACAATGTTTTCTACTCATCCCAAAACTAATTTCAATTTTTGTGTCACCTTTATTTTGTTGTCTGCAAATGCTTTCAATCTGGACGGGTCCAAAATTTTTGTCATGTGGTAAAGAGTTAAGCTAAGGGGACAGAGCAGATCAAAGATAAGATGAGACAGGTTTCGGACAACTGCATGTCCCAAAAGCGACTATAGTTGTGAACAGTGTTTTAAGGGTTAACAAGACCACTGCAGGCAGGTGCAAATGCCTGGCTTCAGTTGCTTTTAGAAATACATTGGTTCTTAGTGAAAATTCTAAGTTGATAAGGGGTCACAGTTGTGTCCAAAATATTTTGAAGGCTACCTGCCATACTGGTATGGGTTCCCCTTTTAATAGTTAACTCTTTACCAAATGACAAAATTTTAGACTTGCCCAAATTCAAAGCATTTGCAAACGACAAAGTAAATGTGATTAAAAAATTGAAATTTGTTTTCAGAAGGGTAGAAAACGTTGTGAGAAAAGCAGAAAATGCTGGTTACAAGCATTTTCTCCTTTTCCCACATTGTTTTCAAAAGCTTTCTTTCTCAGGGTCGTTAAAAGTCGGGATTGTGTGGTAAAGGGTAAACAAATAGTCTGAGTTTGAAGTAAATATCTTCAGGAATGACAGAGATATTATAAAATGTCAGTTTTTCCACATTAACAACAACAATACAGACACAGACAACGACAGGGCTTTGATAATACATGTACCTTGAAGATTTCTTCAAAAAATAGCTAAGCTACAAAAAAAAGTACTTACGGTCCAAGTTTTTGACAGTCGAAACACAGCTGCACTCTGTAAAGCTGATACCACTGCCATTACTGCATGTAAATTGTTGAGTTCTAAAAGTTTCTGGAAAAAGAAAATTACTTTGTATGTCTGACCCTTTACCAGACAACCATATTTAAACTTGTCCAAATCTGAAGCATCTGCAGATGGCAAATCAAAATGCCAGAGTTAATTTCTAAAAGAGCAGAAAACTGGTAACCAGCATTTTCTCTTTTTCCCTCAATGTTTTTCATCCTTCCAAAGGTGATTTTTTTTTTTTTTGATTTTTAATAATTTTTTAGTCTGCCAAACCTTTCAATTTGGGCAATTCTAAGATTTGTCACTTGGTAAAGGGTTATGCCAATAAGCTTGTTGTTTATGATTGTATGGTGCTTAATGCTGTTTTCAACATTATTTCAGTTATCGTGGCAGCCAGTGCACCTATCCATGCTTTCCTGGAGTTTCTTTTTACGAGTAATCTGCAAAATATTCTTCCCAAGCCACTGGCTGCTTTCCCACATAACCATCGTCATAACAAAGGTCAGTGGTCACCAATTAGCACATTCATCTTTAAATCTGTTGAGTCATAGAACTCATAAGATCAAAGGGCAATAACTGTAATAGACAACCAACCATAACATACATTTCAGGTGCACAAGTTCTTACAGTAGGAAGGGTTCTGTTTCAATGTCTCCAAAATTGGTTGAAAACTGTTGGAGAAGATTACAACATTGCCTTTACCACCATACAACCTGATCCAAGTTTAACCCTTTACCACACAATCCCAACTGTTAATGACCCTGAGAAAGAAAGCTTTTGAAAACATTGTGGGAAAAGGAGAAAATGCTGGTAACCAGCATTTTCTCCTTTTCCTACAATGCTTTCTACCCTTTCAAGGACAAATTCTGTAATTTGTCTAACATTTAATTTGTAGTCTGCAAATGCTTTCAATATGTACCAGTCTGAAATTTTGTCATCTGGGAAAAAAAGTTAAACCTCCCCACAACTCTTTACCAATCGACAAAATTTTAGACTCATCCTATTTGAAAGCATTTTCAGATGACAAATAACAAGTGGCTAAAACAATAATGGTTGAAAACATTGTGTGCTTTTCTCACTATGTTTTCAAAAGCCTTCTCTTCCAGGGTTGTTAAAACTTGGGATTTTGTGGCAATAGGTTAATGTTGTGAAGAATAATAAAAAGTGCACTCCTCTTACCTTGGCTATTTTAATAAAATGTGCTAAAACTTCCGCTCTTGTTTTATCTGTCTGTGTGTTCAAAATTTCTCTTTGAACCCAAAAATTTACCTGAAATCCAAACAACAAATTTTATACTTTTTCACATGTAAAACAAAAATAAATACTAGATTGTGAAAAGGAATAAATCAACTCTTTCCAAGAACAACAAATTTTAAGGCTTTCCCATTTTAAAAACATTTGCAGAAGACAACTGTGTTTGCATTTGCCTTAAGAAGGGTAGAAAATGCTGGTTATCGTACTCCTATCCCCATGAAAAGCATTCACCATGGCTGTTAGAACTTAGGATTGTGTTGTAAAAAAGTAACTTTTCTTTACAAAACAACAAAATTTAATACTGGTCCAAACTGAAAGCATTTACAGATGACAAATGCCACTAAAATGATGAAAATGGCTCTAGAAAAATATGAAAACATTGCAGGGAAAGGAGAAAATGCTGGCTACCAGCATTTTCTGCTTTTCCCACAATGTATTTAAAAAAACTTCTTTCTCTGGGTTGTTAAAACATGGGATTGTATGGTAAAGCATTAAAACAACTGCTTTTGGATTTATTGTCAGGGCTAACTTCTTTGGCATGTTCTATGCTTTATGATTTTGATTTACTTTGTACAATGTCCACCAAAAGTGATTTATTCCTTTATGAGACAACGCTGCACATTTACATTTTAATTCAAATATTCAGTCCATATTTTGTTTCTTTGGAAGGGCAATAATATCTGAAAGCATTCTAACAAGTAGGAACATTTGCAGAAAAAGACTTGTGATGCATGACAATGAGAGAAAACGACTCTGGTTAAGAAATGTCTCCATTTATTACGAAGTTGTCTCAGTGTCAACTGTCACAGTGTGTTGAGATACCTTCTTGCCCAATATTTCTTTGTTTATTGTTCAAACTTTGTAAAGATAAGTTTTTAGAATTTGAAATACTGCATATGAAGGAAAAGTTTTAACTGTTTACCACACAATCCCCAGTTTTAGCAACCCTGAAGAAGAAGGCTTTTGAAACCATTGTGGAAAAAAGAAGAAAATGCTGGCAACCAGCATTTTCTCCTTTTTTCACAATGTTTTCTAGCCTATCAAAGACAAAAGCAACCTTTGACCTACATCTAAGTTGTTGTCTGAAAAATGTTTTCAATTTGGTCAAATACAAAATTTTGTCATTTGGTAAAAAGTTAGCAACAAAATTTTTGACAAGTCTAAATCCTAAGCATTTGCAGATGACATATTAACTCTTTACCAAGCGACAAAAATGTGGACTGGTCCAAACTGAAAGCATTTGCAGACGACAATTGAAATGTGAATCAAATGATGTACATTGTCTTGGATAGGGTAGAAAACATTGTGGGGAAAGGAGAAAATGCTGGTCACCAGCATTTTCTTCTTTTCCCACAATGTTTTCAAAAGGCTTCTTTCTCGGGGTCGTTAAAACTCGGGACTGTGTAGTAAAGGGTTAAGCATGGCTCAAATAGTAATAATTGTCTTGGAAAAGACAGAAAACACTGTGGGAAAAGGAGAAAATGCTGGTTACCAGCATTTTCTCTTTTTCCAACAATGTTTTCAAAAGCCTTCACCCTCAAGGTCATTAAAGGTCGCAATTGTGTAGTAAAGGGTTTAAAGTCGTTTTCAACTTACATGATTAAAACGCCTAGTAAAAGCAACAACATTTGGAGCCTTGATGAGTTTTTCCTTGTTTGTCCAGGCACATGACGTCAACTCCTGCAAACAGAACATATTAATACATCACAGTAATTTCAATCCTTTGGTTCCTTAACTCTTTACCACCTGACAAAATTTTAGACCAGTCCAAATTGAAAGCTTTTGCAGATGACAAGATAAATGTGACTCAAAAATTGAAATTTGTTTTGGGAAGAATAGAAAACATTGTGGGAAAAGGAAAAAATGCTGATTACCAGCATTTTCTCCTTTTCCCACAATGTTTTCAAAAGGCCTCTATTTCAGGTTCGTTAAAAGTCGGGATTATGTGGTAAAGGGTTAAGGTTTTCTTATTTGCTAGTTAACAACTGGACCAAGTTTAACCCTTTACCAAATGACAAAATTCTGGACTTGACCAACTATTGAAAGCATTCTCATAATTATGACAAATTCATTTTAGCTTAAAAGATGATTTCTGTCTTTGATATGATACAAACATTGTTGGAAAAAAAGAAAATTCTGGTTACCAGCATTTTCTTTTTTTTCTACAATGTTTTTCTAAAGCCATTATCTTTAGAGTCCTTAAAACTTGGGACTGTTTGGTAGAGGCTTTACCAACACCATCCTGAGTTTTAATGACCCTGAAAGAGAAGGCTTTTGAAAACATTGTGGGAAAGCGAGAAAATGCTGGTAACCATCCTTTTTTCCTTTTCCCACAATGTGTTTTACCCTATCAAATGCAGAAACCACCATTAAATTTTAAGCAACATTTAATATGTAATATGAAAATGCTTTCAATTTGGTCCTATCCAAAATTGTGTTGTTTGGTAGAGAGTTATAAGAGAATATCTTCAGTAATGATAAATGTATCAGTAAATGCCTAGGTTTTGCACAATGATAAACAGATTTAGACTGTAACCATGACAAAGCTAATAAACTACCTCACTGATTGATTGAATGTTTTATGCCATTTTCAACAATATTTCAGTCATATCACAGCAACAGCTCACATATTCATGTATTTCCTGGGTTTCACCACTACTAGGCTAGGGCTCTGAAGTGTCTTGCCCATGGACACTCCCACGAAAAACCCAGTGGATGGATCAAGTGAGGCTCGAACCTGGGGCCTCCAGGTTACGGGTCTGACACTTTACCACTGAGCCACACAGGACCCCAATAAACCACCTCTACTTTGCTAAAAATGTGATCCTGAAAGCCAATAAAGTCTGCAAGCAAAAGAGAAATGTCAGAAACCAGACTAGCCATAACTTCTAATTCTAAGAGTAAATATCTCCTGTCACTCTGTTTCGCAAACTCCCAAAAATGCAAATATGTCATCCGCAGACAAAGAGTTCAGTCAATGACTCCTGGGATGCATTGTGCCATGCAATGTACATTGTTCATTCTTTACCAAGAGACAAAATTTTGGACTGGTCCAAATTCAAAGCATTTGCAGACATCAAATCAATTGATACTCAAATGACAAATTTGTACCAGAGAAGGTAGAAAACATTGTGGGAAAAGGAGAAAATGCTGGTTACCAGCATTTTCTCCTTTTCCCGCAATGTTTTCAAATGCCTTTCACTTCAGGGTTGTTAAAACTTGGGACTGATTAACACTTTTCCAAATGATTCCATGTAGTTACAACCCTGAAAATGAAGGTTCTTGGAAGCAATGAGGGAAAATGATAAAATGCTGGTAACCAGTACTTTCTCCTTTTCAAGCAATTTTTTTTACCGTTTGAAACAAAATACCACAATTTCAGCCAGATTCAATTTGTCTTCTGCAAATGCAATAGATCTGGACAAGTCTTGAGTTTTTGTTGTCTGGTAGAGAGTTGAAAATGTTAATTTCCATTTTATAGCACTCTGAGGGTAGAAATCATAAAAGTAATTGTATTACTGCTGCCTGCATGCATTCAATTATGTGATGTCACCTTTTTCCTAATGAATCAAGTGCCAGACTTTACTTTTTACCATACAATGTTATACATTTGTCTACATTGTAAGCATTTGCAGACAACACAACATGGCTATAATGATGGTACTTGACTTAACACTTTGAGTGCCTTTAAAAACTATAATTGCCCTTTTGACCAGCATAGATCAAGATCATTTTGATTTGATCTACACTGTGTTGAAACTGTGTAGACAAAAGCAACCATGAAATTGCTATTATTTGAACTGTATTTCTAGGGCGAACATTTCTGTTGGTTTTATTTGGCGCTCTAAGGGTTAAAGATTATACAAACATTTTGGTAAAGGGAGAATGTGCTGGCAGCCAGCACTTTCTCCTTTTACCAAAATGCTTTCTATTAACTTCTCTCTCAAGGCTGCCAAAACATGGTCCCATTTTGGTAAAGATTTAAAAAGTATGAGTTGTAAAACAAAAAAATATTCAAATCCAATAAAACAACAGAAATTTAGACAAGCAAGATCTACCAGCTGATGGGACAACAAAACATTGTAGTGAGTGCAGTAGTCATTCATTCTGAACTACATGTATTTATTCATTAATCACAGTTGTGTAACAATGATGGACCTAAAGGTTAACTATTTACCAAACGAAAAAATTATAGACTAGTCTAAATTCAAAGTATTTGCAGATGACAAAATATATATAACTCAAAAATTGCAATTTATTTGTTGGAAGGGTAGAAAACATTGTGGGAAAAGGCGAAAATGCTGGCTACCAGCATTTTCTCTTTTTTCCACATTTTTTTCAAAAGGCTTTTCCTCATGGTCATTAAAACTCATGATTGTGTGGTAAAGAGTTAACAGGCACCTAAGGAGATATCTGTATAACATCAGCTATTTTTTTTCTAATGCCTGTCTAAAAATTTGAAACCAGATGGATATTGAAAGCTACCAATTTCTACTTTAACATCAGCTATTTTTTCCTAATGCCTGTCTAAAAATTTGAAACCAGATGGATATTGAAAGCTACCAATTTCTACTTTTGCTTCAATGTTTCCTAAAGTCGTCTGGAGTAAAACACAGTGTTATCTGTGCAAAATTTTTAGACTTTTGCAAATTTAAAGCTTTTACAGACCAAAAATCAAATAGAACCAAAGTAGTTTTTTCCTGAATGTTGTTAACCCTTTACATCAAAAGCCCAAGTTGTATAGACTCTGAGGAAGAAGGCTTTTGAAAATAATGTGGGAAATGGAGAACAATAAACAGCATTTCCTCCTTTTCCCATAATGTTTTCTATCCTTTCAATGATAATTTCTACCATCAGAGCCACATTCTAACTACCATCTGCAAATGCTTTGAATTTGGACCAGTCCAAAATTTTGTTATTTGGTACAGAGTTAAAACATGGGACTGATTGGTAAAGGATTGACCCTTTACCACATGGCATCATTTTTAACTTGTCTATACCCAGAGCGCTTACAGATGACAAATTAAATGTGGCTCAAATTGTAAGTTGTTTTTGATAGCATAGAAAACACTGTGAGAAAAGAAGAAAATGCTGGTTACCAGCATTTTTTCCTTTTCCCACAGTGTTTTTGAAGTCCTTTTTCCTCTAGGTTGTTATGAGACTGTGTGGTAAAGGGTTAAGGTATAAATTTACATGTCTGGATTGCACTCTTGTGTCAGACCATTCAGACAGTCCTCAGGAGAGTTTAGCACTGCATTCTACATAATTATAGCCTGTTATTGATCACCCATCTCCCATTTCTATCTGCTTTCACCGATAATCCATCTAAAGTAACCCTTTACAAAACAACCCAGCTTTCTATGAACTCGGTTGGTTGGTTGGTTGGTCTGTTGGTTGGTTGGTTGGTTGAATGCATTTTTTATGCTGCTTTCAAACAATACACTGTTTAACTCTTTTGGCGCCAAATAAGCAAACTTGACTTCTTTTGATGGCTCTAAATACAATCCACTGAGTCTCCGGAAGATTTATATTCTATAAATATATTTGACCAAACAAGCGGAGGGCATAGATCAAAGATAAGACTGCATGTTTTGTGCAGTCTGATCTTGATCTATGCCATCTGCAAAAGTCCCTGTTTTCGCCTATGGCGTTGAAAGGGTTAACATCACAACAAAATTCAAGACCTGTCTAAATTGAAAGCACTTACAGAGGACAATTTAATTGTGGCTCAAAAGATGGAATTTGTCTCTAATAGGGTTGAAACATTGTTGGAAAAGGAGAAAATGCTGATTACTAGCATTTTCTCCTTCTCCCATCATGTTTTGTAACCTATCATAGACAAATCCCATGCTTTGTGCCACATTTATTTGTTGCCTGCATATGCTTTGATATTGGACAAGTCTAACGTTTTTTTTCATCCGGTAAAGGGTTAAATATATAAAACAATCCATACTTACATCAGGTTGAATAGACTTGAACACAGGTAAATCCATTAGAGTTATTTGACTCTGCAATATAGAAGAGGAAAAAAAAAAGTTTCAGCAGCACTCTGGGAAAAGGTGGTTTAACTGTATACCACACAACAACATTTTGGACTGGTCCAAATTGTGAGCATTATCAGACGACATATCAAATGTAGCTTAAATGGTGATTCATGTGTTGGACTGGGAAGAAAACATTGTTGGAAAAGGAGAAAATGCTAGTTATCAGCATTTTCTGATTTTCCCACAATGTTTTCAAAAGCGTCCTCTTTCAGGGTCGTTAAAACTAGGACATGTGTTAACTCTTTACCACAAAACAAAATTTTAGACTGTTCCAAATTCAAAGAATAACCAGCATTTTCTCCTTTTTCCACATTTTCAAAAGGCTTCTTCCTCAAGTTCGTTGCAACTTAACTTGTGTTTTAAAGGGTTAACTCTCTACCACACAATTCTGAGTTTTAGCTACCCTGAAGAAGGAGGTTTTTGAAAACATTGTGGGAAAAGAAGAAAATGCTGGTAACCAGCATTTTCTTCTTTTCCAAAAATGTTTTCAACAATGTCAAAGACAGATACCATTATTTGTGACCCATTTCATTTGTTGTCTGCAAATGCTTTCAATTTGGACTGGTCTAAAATTTTGTTGTGTGGGAAAGAGTTAAATGTGGATCAAATGATGGAATTTGTAAGTAAAAGATTAACTCCCAATGGGAAAATGAGAAAACGCTGGTCACCAGCATTTTCTCACTTTCCCACAATGTTACCAAAGCCTTCTCTCTCAGCATTGTGAATATAAAATTGTTTAGCTAAGGGTTAAAGCTTGATTCTGTAAATTTTTCCCTGTTTAACCCTTTACCATACAATCCTGACTTTTCATGACCCTAGAAAGATCGCTTTTGAAAACATTGTGGGAAAAGGAGAAAATAGTGATAACCAGCATTTTCTCCTTTTTCCACAATGTTTTCTACTCTTTCTAAACCAAATTTCAATTTTAGAGTCAGACTCATTTTGTCCACTGCAAATGCTTTCAAATTGGACGAGTCTAAAATCTTGTCATTTGGTAAAGAGTTTAGATTGAATTTTTTTTAACCCTTTACCAAACGACAAAATTTCAGCCTTGGCGAAATTGAAAACATTTGCAGACGACAATTTCAGTGTGGCTCAAATGATGCAATTTTCGCTTGATAGAGTAGAAAACATTGTGGGAAAAGGAGGAAATGCTGGTTACCAGCATTTTCTCCTTTTCCCATAATCTTTTCAAAAGGCTTCTTTCCCAGGGACGTTAAAAGGTGGCATTGTGCTGTAAAGGGTTAAAGTTGTCTACTGTAAATTTCTTGTATGAGCTATAATAATATGTGTAACTACTCACAGCAAACTCCTCTGGCTGCACACGGAGTATTTCGAAAACTGCTGCATCGTAACTTTTCATGTGGGGCAGTGTTGCATGTGCTTTATCCAGTGAATCCTGGCTCCCTGTGCTGACAGCCTGAAATAGTAAAGGAACCAGAATAAAATTCCATGAAATTTTGATGAAAAGATAAAACAAAATCTTATGATATATTTAACTATTTACCCCTTGACAAAATTTAAGGCTCATCCAAACTAAAAGCCATAGTAGACGACATATTCAACTCTTTACCACACAATCCCGACTTTTAACGACCCTGTGAAAGAAACCTTTTGAAAACCTTGTGGGAAAAGGAGAAAATGCTGGTAACCAGCATTTTCTCCTTTTCCCACAATGTTTTCTACCCTTCCCAGAACAAAATTTCAATTTTCCAACCACATTTATTATGTCATCTGCAAATGCTTTCAATTTCAACCATCTAAAATTTTGTAAACAGTTAATCTTATTCAAGTAGTATGATTTGTCTAAATTGGGTAGAAAACCTTGCTGGAAAAGTAGAAATCACTGGTTACCAGCATTTTCTCCTTTCCCGGCAATGTTTTCTTTCTCAAGGTTGTTAAAACTAGGGATTGTGTGATAAAGGGTTAAGGGAGTATTAACAATAAGACAGTAACGCACACCTTAGTCCTTCACAGAACTGTCCAGTTTTTACAACTCTTAAGAAATAATAATTTTGAAAACATTGTTGAAAAATGAGAAAATGCTGGTAATCAGCATTTTGTCCATGGCCAACAATGTTTTCTACCTTTCCAAACAGAAACCACAAAACTGGCCAAATTTGATTGTTCCTCTGAAAAGTTAATGTTTAGTTTTGAGGAGACATATATTTTGCTGTCTTGGAAAGAGTAACAAACTGATATTTTGAGATTTTCATATTTATTTTAATCATCAGACAGTATAGATCTTAGGATATACTGCATGCTCTGTGCAATCTGATCTTGATCTAGACTGTTTGTGAAAGCAAGTTGTGCATGGAATTCTACAGAGGTAATAGAAAGTATGAATACCTGATCATCCTCACACATGCTATACATAAACTCCATTTATTCCATTTAGGCCCCTAAATCCAAATGACCAGGCACAACTTTCATCATAATAAAACAACAGGTATCCATTTAGATAACACAACTATCACATTTAATCACAATAATCCAATAATCATGGATTATTCTCCTTATCACAGCCGGTAATCTTGTCTGGTCAGAAAACATTTACTGTGGATAATGACAAGCATCACCTTTTTGTCTCTTTTTTTGTGTGCTTAACCCTTTCCCAAACAACAAAATTTGGACTGGTCCAAATTGAAAGAGTTTGCAGACGACAATATTCAATTTGAAGAAAATGGTAGAAAGTTCTCAAAAAGGGTAGAAAACACGGTGGGAAAAGGAGAAATTGCTCGTCACGAGCAATTTCTCCTTTTCCAACAGTGTTTTCAAAAGACTTGTGCTGCAGACACGTGAAAACCAGGGCTTGTTTGGGAAAGGCTTAATAAAACAGGCACTGGAAATGCAATATAATGATGCTTTAGTGTACAACTGTTGTTTCCCTTCCCTGCACCCTTTACAATACAATCCTGAGTGTAAGGGACATTGAGGAGGAGGCCTATTGAAAACACTGTGGGGAAAAGAGAAAACGAAAATGCTACTAACAAGCATTTTCTGCTTTACCCACAATGCTTTCTTCCCTTTTCAAAAGAAAAATTCCATCATTTGTATCATGTTTAATTTGTCACCTGCAATATTATTATGCTTTCAATATGGACAAGTCTAACACTTTGTCATCTGGTAAAAGAGTTAACACTTTTCCCCATTCTGGTACATCTTAACTCTTTACCAAACAACAAAATTTTAGACAGGTCCAAATTGAAAGCAGTTGCAGGTGATGAAATAAATGCGACTGAAAAATTGAAGTTTGTTTTGGGAAGGGTAGAAAACATTGTGGAAAAAAGGAGAAAATGCTGGTTACCAGCATTCTCTCCTTTTCCCACAATGTTTTCAAAAGGCCTTTCTCTCAGGGTCGTTAAAAGTCGGGACTGTGTGGTATAGGGTTAACTCTTTACCAAATGACAAATTTTTGAACTGGACCAAATTCAAAGCATTTGCAGACGACAAATTAAGTGTTGCTAAAATGATGATTTCTGTCTCTGATAGAGTAGAAAACATTGTGGGAAATGGAGAAAATGCTGGTTACCAGCATTTTCTCCTTTTCCCACAATATTTTCAAAAGCCTTCTCTTTTAGGGTCGTTAAAAGTCGGGACTGTGTGGTAAAGAGTTAACTCTTCACCACACAACAAAAATATAGACATGTCCAAATTGAAAGCTGCTGCACACAACAAATCAAAAGTGGCTCAAATGATGTTATTTGTTTTTGATGGGGTAGAAAATATTGTGAGAAAAGCAGAAAATGCTGCTTACCATCATTTTCTCCTTTTCCCGCAATGTTTTCTAACCTTTACGAAAAAATTTTCATTTTTTAGCCACATTTATTTTGTCGTCTGTAAATGCTTTCAATTTGGGCCAATCTAAAATTTTGTCATTTGGTAAAGAGTAAAGGGTTAATGGGTAATAGAAAATCCTTTCACACTTATTACAATGAAATGATAAACTAGCCAAAAACTTTCATTATCTCAGCTGGTATTAATCAATAATTCAATCAATATTGATAACAGATCAAAGAATCAATATCTTTTGAGAAGCCTGGTTTCTTTTTTGCTCAACTTTTACATGATTCATCAAAATTTATTAATGATTAGAATCTAATGATTCACTTCTCTCTTGAGAAGCCTGGGTTCTATTTTTTTTTTTCAACTTCTCCATGAATCATCAAAAAGGCATAAATAATGAGAATCCATCAAATTCATAATAATCCAGAACTAAAATGTCACTTAACTCTTTACCGCACAAGCACAGGTTTTAACGACCCTGAAGAAGAAGCCTTTTGAAAACATTGTGGGAAAAGGAGAAAATGCTAGTAACCAGCATTTTCTCCTTTTCCCACAATGTTTTCTAACCTTCCCAAAACAAATTTCAAGTTTTGAGTCCCGTTCATTTTGTTGTCTGCAAATACTTTCGATTTGGACAACGTTAAAATTTTGTATTGGTAAAGTGTTAACCCTTATCCTCCTAAATAAGTTAAAAGAAACTTTTAAGCTGATGGTAAAAACTCAAATAATGCTATTTCAGTTTTATTTTTTTTTTGCAGAAATATATCTCCTTATCTGTCAGTGTAGATACAAGATCAGACTCTACACTGTCTGCAAAATGTCAGTCAGCGCTGCCCTAAGCAGCTTAAGGGTTAACTCTTTACCTAATGACAAAAATTCAGACTTTTTCAAATTGAATGCCTTTGAAGATGACAGTTGCACGAGGTTCAAATGATGGATTTGTCTGTGGAACGGTAAAAAAAAAGCGGGAAAAGAAGAAAATGCTAGTTAACAGCATTTTCTACTTTTTCCACAAAGTTTTCAAAAGACTTAAGTCTAGAATTTCATTGTGTGGTAAAGTTAAACCCTTTACCACAAAGTCCAGAGTTTGCATGACCTTGACCCTAATGAGGACAAATTTTGTCTTTTTCTTTTTGTTGTCTGCAATTTGGACAAGTCTAAATTTTATTGTGTGGTGAAGTTAACTCTACCAAACAACAAAATTTTAGACTGATCCAAATTGAAAGCATTTGCAGACGACAAATCAAATGTGGCACAAAAATTGATTTTTGATCTGGGAAGGGTAGAAAACATTGTGGAAACAGGAGAAAATGCTGCTTAACAGCATTTCCCCTTTTCCCACTATGTTTTCAAAAGGCATTTACTGCAGGGTTAAACCCCTTACCACACAGTCCCGAGTTTTCATGACCCTGACAAAGAGGCTTTTGAAAACCATTTGAATAACAAGCATTTTCTCCTTTAACTCTTTACCAAACGACAGAATTTTAGACTGGTCGAAATTGAAAGCATTTGCAGACGACAAAATCAATGTTACTCAAAAATTAAAAGTTGTTTTAGGAACAGTAGAAAACATTGTGGGAAAAGGAGAAAATGCTGGTTAGCAGTATTTTCTCATTTTCCCGCAATGTTTTCAAAAGCTTTCTTTCTTAGGGTTGTTAAAAGTTGTGATTGTGTGGTAAAGAGTTAAATGTTTTTTCGACTCAAAGATGAATGTAGGATGTTTTGGCCAGCCTTATTGAAATAACGGACGTTTTGGCCAAATTCAATTTATATGTACTTATTATAGATTATTAAGCTACTTAAATATTATTTTTAACTGATTTCATTAATGGTTTAGAATGTTTATACAATGATGACTGTTAGGTTATGACTTAATGGATGATTTCAACATTTTTGAATGTTTGAATTCTGTCAATAAAATTGGAAATTTTAGCAGTTACTTCTATTCTCACAATGTTTACCAAGTAAAGAAAAAACCTAACAAATATATATATTTTCTTTTATTTATCATTTTGTTGATTGTTTGTTTCTTTATTCTTTCATTATAGAATTTTAATGTAATTAATAAGTTCTTTCTTTATTTTTTCTCTTTTAAGTAAGGATAGATTATTAGAGTGATTGTTTGTGAAAGTTTTTAAATTAACTTCAATTTTCAGTTTGATTTTAACAGCTTAGGTCATATCACGGCGGACAGCACAACTACCATGCCTTCCTGGTTTACTTACACCAGTACTCACACTACGAAATGGCTGAAATGACCAGGACTCATCCTGCAAGAGTGAAAATTCGAAGGGAAGTTCCTAGAATGATCCCATTTCCAATTATTTACTATGCAGTTTTCAGCCCCACTGGTCACAGGCCATCAGTATATGTATACTTATTATAGATAATAAAAGCACATAAATCAAACATTCAAAAATGTTGAAATCATCTATCAAAGCATAATCTAACAATCATCATTGTATAAATGTACTAAATCATTAATTAAATCAGTTAAAAATACCATTTATGTAGCTTAATAATCTGTAATAAGTACATATAAATTGAATTTGGCCAAAACGTCCGGTTTTTCAATAAGGCTGGCCAAAACATCCGTGGCCAAAACGTCCTGGCCAAAACGTCTGCGGCCAAAACGTCCGTCCTCCCTCAAAGATACACACATTTAATTTGTCTGCAAAATGATTTTGAGAAATCCAACATTTTGTCATTCGGTAAAGATTTAATTTTGAACTTTTTAAATTCAAAATATTTGAAACAACAAGTTAAATGTGGCTCAAATGGTGAAAATTTTCTGTGAAAGGGCAGGATACATTTTGGGAAAAGAAGAAAAAGCTGAAAACCAGCATTTTCTTCTTTACCAGCCCTGTAATGTTTTCAAAAGCTTTCTTATCCTATAGGCTGTTAAAACTGGGCATTGTGTGGTAACGAGTTTGGCACTTTACCACACAATCCCAAGTTTAATGACTTTTACAGTTTACAGAGAAGCCTTTTGAAAACATTGTGGGAAAAGAAGAAAATGCTTGTTACCAGCACTTTCTCCTTTTCCCACAATGTTTTCTACCCTATCAAAAACAAATAGTCTATCATTTGACCCACATTCAAATTGTCGTCTGTAAATGCTTTCAATTTGGACAAGTCTACATCTATGTCATGTGGTAAAGAGTTAACAGGCTCCTTGTCATGCACAGAGAAAATTAATATGATGAATTTATTCATTAACACTTCTTGGTGTTACCTCTTTCACCTGCCAAATCAAGTCCTTGCCATAAATATAAATTTTAGACTTACCCAAATTGAAAAGATTTGCAGAAAACTCATTATAGTCATAGTGGCTCAAACCTTTGAAACGGGAAATATAATTGTGGATGGAAAAAATGCCGGTTACCAGCATCTCATCCTTTCTACACAGTATTTTCTATCCTTTTAATCCATTACCACACAATCCCGACTCTTAACGACCCCAAGAAAGAAGCCTTTTGAAAACATTGTGGGAAAAGAAGAAAATGCTGGTAACCAGCATTTTCTTCTTTTCCCACAATGTTTTCTACCCTTTAAGAGACAAATTTTATGTTTTGAGCTACATTTAAAATGTCGTCTGCAAATGCTTTCAATTTGGACTAGTCTACATTTTTGTTGTTTGGTAAAGAGTTAAACACACATCCTGTCATCTAAGTCACATTTAGCGCTTTACCTCATAATCCCAGCTTTTACCAAACCTAAGGAAAAAGGCTTTGAAAACACTGTGGGAAAAGGAGCAAATGCTGGTAACCAGCATTTTCTCCTTTTCCCACAATATTTTCTACCCTATCACTGAGAAATTTCGTCATTTGGATCACCTTTAATTTGTTGTCTGCAAATGCTTTGAATATGGAAAATCCAAAGGTTTGTAGCCTATGGAAGAGATAATCCTTTACCAAACAATCCTATGTATAAAAGATCCCCAGGAAGAAGCCTTTCGAAAATAGTATGGGAAAAGGAGAAAAATGCTGGTCACCAGACAACAAAATTTTATACTTACTTAAACCCAAAGCACTTGCAGACAATATATTCAGTGAAGCTAAATGACTGGGTTTGTCTTTGAAAGGGCAGAAAACATTGTGAGAAAAGGAGAAAATGCTGTTTACCAGCATTTTCTCGTTTTCTAACCATGTTTTCCAACACCTTCATCCTCAAGGTCATTAAATTTCGGGACTGTGTGGCAAAGGGTTAATAGGCTGGTTACTCAGACAAAGAAATTGGCAAAAACTTTCTTGTTGAAAAATCTCCCAACATCAGTTATACCAAATCTCAACATTTTGTTACCTAGAGCCAAAACCAATCAAAAAGTCATTAAGCCTTTCTCCTTACCAGCCAACTGTATAATGGAATATGTTCATATCAAAAACATTTGTATATGACAAATATTGTGGGTTTAACTCCATACCAAATGGCCAAATTTTGGCATCAACCAAATTGAAAGCATTAACTCTTACCAAACGACAAAACCTAGTCCAAATTGAAAGCAGTTGCAGACGACAAAATATGTGCAACTGAAAAATTAAAATTTGTTTTGGGAAGGGTAGAAAACATTGTGGGAAAATGAGAAAATGCTGGTTACCAGCATTTTCTCCTTTTCCCACAATATTTTCAAAAGGCCTCTTTCTCAGGGTCATCAAAAGTCGGGATTGTGTGGTAAAGAGTAAAATTTTGCAGACAACAAAATAAATGTAGCTCAAATAATCATATTCGTCTTTTATAGGGTTTTCAAAAGCTTCCTTCCTCAAGGTCATTAAAACTCAGGATTGTGTGGCAAAGGGTTAAGGAAAGGGGTTTATAACAAGAGGGCCATGATGGCCCTGTATCGCTCCACTGGCTTATAAATATAAACCATAAATACTAAACATTTCAATTCTGAGTCAAATGGTTTCAAAATGAAGACTTACAAACTTTTCTCTGTAAAAGCCCATGTGAAAGTTGAGACCCGCAGGGCAAAGCCATTTTTGATCCCAGAGCGATAATTACTTGAACCCTGGTAGAGGTCCACAAGATAAAGCCACATGCCAAAATAATACAAGTCTATCTTGTATGGTTATAAATAAGGTGATTTTCAAGTTTCGTCCATATGAAGCCTCTGTAAAACATAAGACCCCTGATGCAAGGCTAATTTTAAAAAAAAAAAAAAATCAAAAGTGATCCAGATTTGGTAGCCCTTGTGTTTGCGGTTAGGAGTAAAAGGATTTTTTGAATTTTCACCCTATAAGCACATGTTTATGACCAAATTTGGGAGTTCTTGGCCTTATGGCTAGTAACAAGACAGTTTTCACTCCATAAACCCATGTAAAACTTGTGACCCCTGGTGCAGGGCCAAACTCGATCCTAGGGTTGTAACTTGGGCCCTCTTTGTAGTTGTCCACTAGATAGTGCTATAATTATGCAAAATTTGGTAACCCTAAGCCTTATGGCTATGTACACCAAGATTTAAAAGTTTTCCCTATATAAGCCCATGTAAATCTTGTGAACCTCCTCCCCCCCACCCCCCCAGCATGAGGCCGAATTGACCCTAGGACTGTAATTTGGGCACTCTTGGTAGACCCCCACTAGATCAAGCTAAATGCAAAATTTGGTAGCTCTAGGCCTCATGGCCATGTACTGGAAGATTTCTTAAGTTGTCACTATCTACGCCCATGTAAAACTTGTGACCCCTGCAGCGGGGCCAATTTTGACCCCAGGGCTAAAATTTTGGCCTGCTTGGTAGAGGCCCACTAGATATAGCTACATGCAAAATTTGGTAGCTCTAGGCCTTATGGCTAGGTACAGGAAGATTTTTAAAGTTTTCTCTATATAAGCCTATGTAAAACTTGTGACCCCTGGGCCAGAGCCAATTCTGACCCCAGGGCTATAATTTGAAGAAACATGATAAGAGGTCTACTACATAAAGCTACATGCCAAATTTGGTAGCCCTACACCTTATGGTTTCAGAGAAGAAGATTTTTAAAGATTTCCAATATTTTTCAGTTTTGTTGCCATGGCAACCAGAGTTTTTGAAGGAATCAAATTCTTTCAAGAAATTCTGAAGAGGACCATGGCAGGATCATTTCTGTGAAGTTTCATGAAAATTGGATGGGTAGTTTCAGAGAAGAAGATGTTTGAAATAAAAGTTAATGCACGGACGGACGGACGGACGCACGGATGGACGGACGGACGCACGGACGCACGACGGACACCGGGCCATGACATAAGTCTGTTGGCCTTCGGCCAGTGGAGCTAAAAACATTGTAGAAAAAGGAGAAAATGCTGGAAACTAATGCTTTCACAAGGCTTCTTTCACAGGTTTGTTAAAACACGATATTTCTTGGTAAAGGGTCAGCTGTTACATGTTCCAAGCACTCTATGTAATGATTATTACAGAGGTCAGCCCTTAGATTGCCTTTCACAGCTATAATCATCTTTTGCACAAAGTACAGATCAAGATCAGGCTGCAAAGACAGGAACAGTCTGATCTTTGATAAACATTGCCTACTATGTTCTGATATTCTGGACAAAACAGCAATGCAACTGAAGTTTTTGAATCTTTTATTTCCTGACTCAAAACATTTCTTTCATTTGCAACACTAAGGATCAGCTGTGATTCATGCCAAAGAAATTTCTGTCACAGATGTTCAAATCAGATTGAGTGTGTAATAAAATTGATTCTCTTTTCTATTTATGACTAGAAATACAGCTAATGAAAGGAACTTTCTATTACTCTTTACCAAACAACTAAATTTTAGACTAGTCCAAACTGAAAGCATTTGCAGACAACAAACTGGTTACTAGCATTTTCTCCTTTTCGCACAAATGTTTTCAAAAGTCTAATTGTTCAGAGTCGTTTAAACTTGGGATTGTGTGGTAATGTGTTAACACTAGTTTCAGAAATTAGATCATCTTCATTTTCGTTTTTGGTTTCGAATCACATTTACACAGGTCAAAACTTCCAACAAAGACTTGGCTATGAATAGATCTGATTCATACCGGTTGATATAATAAAAAAAAATATCAATAATCATTTGCAAAAAGCAATATAAATCTTTCCTCAATACTTCTCATTTTTTAACAACTTTTTTTCAATCATTTTCATACTTGGAAGTTCAACCTGCAGTTGGAGTCAGTTTTTGGATCAATTTGGCACCTTAACCCTTTCCAACAAAATCCCAAGTTTTAACAACCCTGAGAAAAAGAAACACCTCAAAAACATTGTGGGAAAAGGAGAAAATGCTAGTAACCAGCATTTTCTCCTGTTCCCACAAAGTATATTTTAGCTTTCAGAGACAATCCAATCATTTTTTCCACAATGTAATTTGTCGTCTTCAAAATTAATGTTTTCAATTTGCGCTTGCCTAACATTTTGTTGTGTGGTAAAGGGTTAGAATTCATGGGTCTTGATCCTTTGCTGCACAATCTTATGTTTTAAAAAAGTAGGCTTTTGAACTCTCTGAGTGGAAAAGGCAAACTGATGAAAAACCAGCATTTCCCCTTTTTAAACAATGTTTTCTATGCTTTGAAATACATAACCCATCATTTGAGCCACACTTTGTCATCTAATAAGAAAAAGTCTAAATTATGTCTTCTGGCAGATTTACAGAGTGGTATTAACTCTTTTCCATACAAAAAAATTTTAGACTGCTCCAAATTGAAAGCATTTGCAGACGACAAAATTATGTGATTGAAAATCTGAAATATGTTTTTGGAAGGATAGAAAACATTGTGGGAAAAGGAGAAAATGCTGGTTACCAGCATTTTCTCCTTTTCCCACAAAGTTTTCATAAGGCTTCTTTCACATGGTCGTTAAAAGTCCGGATTGTGTGGTAAAGAGTTAACCTCTAAAGTGCCTTTCATGACTATAGTTGCCTTTTCGCCCAGTGTAGATCAAGATCAGATTGCACAAAATCATCATCTAAGGTATCTTTTCTGTCCTCTGCAAGCACTTTCAATTTGGACAAGTTGGGCAAGTCTAAAATTTTGTAAACTCTTAAGTTGTTCTTGTGGACAGTGTAGATCAAGATCAGACTGCACGTTCTGTGCAGTCTGATCTTGATCTACACTGTCCGCTAATTTTTTTGCATATTCTAGCCAAACAACCTTGAAATGGAAATATTTCAAATGATATTTCCTGTTTAAAAAGGTCCATTTCATTAATTCAGCATTGTTAGAGCTAAATATAGTTCAATGTAGCTCAAACAAACTGTCTAAGTAAGAATAAACGCAAAGTGGGAATGGCATTAAAAGTGCTAGCTACAGGTATTTTTTTTCCTCTTCCCCCCACAATGTTTTTATAAAACCTTTTTCTCAGGGTCCAATAACCCTTTACCTCACAATCCTGACTTTTAACGACCCTGAAAGAGAGGGTTCTTAAAAACATCTTCAGAAAAGAAGAAAATGCTGGTAACCAGCATTTTCTCCTTTTTCCACAATGTTTTCTACCCTATCACAGACAGAAATCATCTTTTTAGCAACACTTCATTTGTCGCCTGCAAATGCTTTAAATTTGGTTCTAGTCCAAAAATTTGGCGTTTGGTACAGAGTTAAAATTCGCCACTGTTTGGGAAAGAGTAAGATATTGCATACAAGTTGTTACAATCTTTACCACAGAAATTTTCACATACTTTATCTTTTCCTTTACACCCATCCTCCCCCCCTTTTCCAAAAGACTTTTTTTTTTTCATTTTCATCTTCCAGCCGGACCTAGCAACATTTCATTGAAAACCATGTTTGTCGAAAATGATCCCTAGCCCTGAACAAGTTTCTCTAACCCAGACAAATTGTGGCTCAAATCTTCCTCCCAGACAGAGCTTTTCAGGAAATAAATGTAGGGATTTTGCAATTGGTATTTTGAAACATACATGGCTTTTGACAAAACACCCTTTCAACAAAATGGCGTGCACCGCTTCCAGCAAACCATTTGAAAACATTAGGAATAGGGAGAAATAGCTTCATACAATCTATGTGCGATTTTACCGCCCTGTTTTCACATAACCAGTATTAACTCTTTACCAAGCCGCAAAATTTTAGACCGATTCAATTTGAACTTGTTTACAGGTAAGTTAAGTGCGGCTCATTAGGAATGGAATTTTTCTTTGAATGGGCTGAAAATATTGTGTGAAAAAGAGAAAATGCTGGTAGCCAGCATTTTCTCCTTTTCCCACAATGTTTTCAAAATCCTATTTCCTAAGGGTCATTCAAACTCCAGATCTTGTGTTAAAGGGTTAATGTACTAAACTCGGGATATTAAATCTTGTAACCAAACAACAAAAATCTTGAGTGGTTCAAATTGAAAGAATTTGCAGATGATAAATTGAAAGTATCCCAAATGATGATTTTTCTTTTTTTTAAAGGGTAGAAACCATCACGGGAAAAGGAGAAAATGCTGGTTACAATGTTTTCAAAAATCTTCTTCTACAGGGTTGTAAAAACACAGGATTGTTCAGTATAGGGTTAACCCTTTGCCAAATGATGCCGACTTTTGATGAACCCGAGCAAGACGCCCTTTAAAAACATTGGGGGGAAAAGGAGAAAATGCTGGTAACCAGCATTTTCTCCTTTTCCCACAATGTTTTCTACCCTTCCCAAAACAAGTTTTAATTATTGATTCACAGTTATTTTGTCGTCTGCAAATGCTTTCAGTTTGGACTAGTCTCAAATTTGGTTGTGTGGTAAAGAGTTAATCCATATTTCACACTAATGTTTGAAGTTGTTTGCTGCACATTTATTCTATCTCTTTACCAGACCACAAAATTTTGTACATGTCCAAATCAAAAGGCTTTGCTGATGACAAATCAACTGTCACTAGTATGACGGAATTTCTTCTTGAAAACAGAGAAAATATTGCTGGTAGCCAGCATTTTCTCCTTTTCCCACAATGTTTTCAAAATCCTATTTCCTAAGGGTCATTGAAACTCCAGATCTTGTGTTAAAGGGTTAATGTACTAAACTCGGGATATTAAATCTTGTAACCAAACAACAAAATTCTTGAGTGGTTCAAATTGAAAGAATTTGCAGATGATAAATTGAAAGTATCCCAAATGATGATTTTTCTTTTTTTTAAAGGGTAGAAACCATCACGGGAAAAGGAGAAAATGCTGGTTACAATGTTTTCAAAAATCTTCTTCTACAGGGTTGTAAAAACACAGGATTGTTCAGTATAGGGTTAACCCTTTGCCAAATGATGCCGACTTTTGATGAACCCGAGCAAGACGCCCTTTAAAAACACTGGGGGGAAAAGGAGAAAATGCTGGTAACCAGCATTTTCTCCTTTTCCCACAATGTTTTCTACCCTTCCCAAAACAAGTTTTAATTATTGATTCACAGTTATTTTGTCGTCTGCAAATGCTTTCAGTTTGGACTAGTCTCAAATTTGGTTGTGTGGTAAAGAGTTAATCCATATTTCACACTAATGTTTGAAGTTGTTTGCTGCACATTTATTCTATCTCTTTACCAGACCACAAAATTTTGTACATGTCCAAATCAAAAGGCTTTGCTGATGACAAATCAACTGTCACTAGTATGACGGAATTTCTTCTTGAAAACAGAGAAAATATTGTGGGTAAAGAAGAAAATGCTGGTTACCAGCATTTTCTCGTTTACCCACAGTATTTTCAAAATGCCTCTTTCTGAGAGTCACTGAAACTCTGGATTGTGTGGTTATGAGTCAAGAGGCACAGAGTTACAACCTATAAGTGGTCCCTAATTAGTATGTCCCGATTGCAATACTTAAACTTTGACATACCATTCTGTACTTTAAAATCCCTTAACCCTGACTCTTAACAAATGAATTTTTGCACTTCTGCAAAAGGAAGATTAAGGAACAAGAGGGCCATGACGGCCCTGGATAGCTCACCTGAGTCAATAGGCGAAATTTCACTCCAGGGTCATAATGATCCAATTTTAAACCCATCTGAGATATTATTAACCCTTTACCACACAATCATGGGTTTTAACGACCCTGTAGAAGAAGCCTTTTGAAAACATTGTGGGAAAAGGAGAAAATGCTGGTAACCAGCATTTTCTCATTTTCCCACAATGTTTTCTTCCCTATCCATAACAAATTTCAAATTTTCAGTCCCATTTATTTTTTTCTTCTGCAAATGCTTTCAATTTGGCCCAGTCTAAAAATCTGTTGTTTGGTAAAGAGTTAAGACAAACATTCTGACCAACTGTCAGGCCAATTGAGCTGAAAATGTGGCCTCTGGAGTGTCCAGAATGTATTTCTTCAATTTAACCTAGTGACTTAGTTTATAGTCATCTGAGATTTAATAAAGGCAAACATTCTGACCACTTTTCAAGTCAACTGAGCAAACAAATGTGGCCTCGAGTGCCTACAAGGTACTTCTTTAATTTGACCTAGTGACCTAGTTTATGACCCTAGGTGACCCAAATTCGAAGTCATGCAAGATTTATTTAAGACAAACATTCTGAATAATTTCCAGGTCAATAGAGTAAAAAATGTGGCCTCTACAGTGCCCACATTGTATTTTTTTTTAATTTGACTTTGTGACCTAGTTTATGACCCCAGGTGACCCAAATTCGAACTCAACCAAGATTTCATCAAGACAAATATTCTGACCAATTTCTAGGTCAACTGAGTCAGAAATGTGGCCTCTAGAGTGTCCACAAGGTACTTCTTTCATTTGACCTAGTGACCTAGTTTATGACCCCAGGTGACCTAATTTCGAACTCATGTGAGATTTGAATAAGACAAAAATTCTGACCAATTTTCAAGTCAATTGAGCAAAAGATGTGGCCTCTAGAGTGCCCTAGTTTATGACCCCAGGTGACCCAATTTCAACGTCATCCGAGATTTAATCAGGACAAACATTCTGACCAATTTTCAAGTCAATTGAGCAAAAGATGTGGCCTCTAGAGTGCCCACAAGGTATTTCTTTAATTTGACCTAGTGACCTAGTTTATGACCCTAAGTGACCCAAATTCAAACTCATCCAAGATTTCATGAAGACAAACATTCTGACAAATTTTCAATTGAGTAAGAAATGTGGCCTCTACAGTGCCCACATGGTATTTCTTTAATTTGACCTATTGACCAATTTTATGACCCCAGGTAATCAGAAATTCAAACTCATCCGGGATTTCATCAAGACAAACATTCTGACCAATTTCCAGGTCAACTGAGTAAGAAATGTTGCCTCTAGAGTGTCCACAAGGTATTTCTTTAATTTGACCTAGTTACCTAGTTTACGACCCCAGGTGACCCAATTCTAAACTCATCCGAGATTTAATTAAGACAAACATTCTGACTGACCAATTTCCAGGTAAATTGAGTAAGAAATGTGGCCTCTAGAGTGCCCACAAGGTATTTCTTTAATTTGACCTAGTGACCTAGTTTATGACCCAAGGTGACCAAAATTCAAACTCATCCGAGATTTCATCAAGACAAACATTCTAACCAATTTTCAGGTCAATTGAGTATGAAATGTGGCCTCTAGAGTGTCCACAAGGTATTTCTTTCATTTGTCTTAGTGACCTAGTTCGTGACCCAAAGTGACCCAATTTTAAGCTCAAACGAGATTTTTTAAGCTCAAATGAGATTTAATTAAGACAAACATTCTGACCAATTTTCAAGTCAAAAATTGTGGCGTCTGGAGTGCCCACAAGGTATTTCTTTAATTTGACCTAGTGACCTAGTTTATGACCCCAGGTGACCCAAATTCGAACTCATCCGAGATTTGATCAAGACAAACATTCTGACCAATTTTCAGGTCAACTGAGCTAGAAATGTGGCCTCTAGAGTGTCCACAACGTATTTCTTTAATTTGACCTAGTGACCTAGTTTATGACCCTAGGTGACCCAAATTCAATGCTCATCTGAGATTTCATCAAAACAAACATTCTGACCAATTTTCAGGTCAATTGAGCTAGAAATGTGGCCTTTAGAGTGTCCACAAGGTATTTCTTTAATATGACCGAGTGACCTAGTTTATGACCCCAGGTGACCCAAATTCGAACTCATCCAAGAAGACAAATGTTCTGACCAATTTTCAGGTCAAATGAGTAAGAATGTGGCCTCTAGAGTGTCCACAAGGTAAATGTTGACAGATGACCCATGACGGACGATGCACAACGCACAACGCACGACAGACATCAGACAACCACAAAAGCTCACCTTGAGCACCTTGTGCTCAGGTGAGCTAAAAATTGAGGGAAAATATGTAATCATTTGTCCTTTTACCATAATGTTTTCAAAACTAGTTTGCTGCAGGAAGAAAAATACCAAGAGCTAGTAGAAATGTAATTTGACCAAATTTTAGATTCATTTTAACTGAAAGCGTCTGCACAGGAAATTTCATGCGGCTCAAGAAAATGAAGATTATCTTTGAAAAGGTAGAGGACATTGTGGCTCCCAGCATTTCTCCTTTTCTCCACAATGTTTTCAAAAGCCTTTTTCTTCAGGGTCATTACAACACAGCATTGTTTGGATTCACGTGCAGTCTGATACTGATCTGCACCATCCAGAAATTTAATTTGACATAAATTAACATGTTCCTAATCAAAGTACTGAAAGTACTTACATCAGCCATTGAGGACAGTGGAGTAACATAGTCCCCACTGCTATCTGACTCCATTAGACCTTTTGTAAAGGGTTTGTGTGTGTCATCTGGGGTCAGTATACGATGAGGAATGTTCATTCTGTTACCCTCCAACCTGTAAAATAGGGGGAAAAAAGGTTTAAAACATGCATCAAATTAAAGGAAAACATTTGTTTGAGCCAGGTTTCAAGTTGCTTTCAACCGTATAGAAGTGAAGAAAAACAGCCATTCTGAGCTTCCTTTTACATGCTTTCCCATGCGTTTTCTGATAGACGAATGGAGCTTTACAAAAGACACTACCACATGAGCTGCACAGGCAGTGAGGCTCAAACTTGAGATTTTCTGATAACAAACCTGTCAGCTTAACCATAAGCCAGTGCAGATCCCTACAGATGTGTGTAAATCTTGGGTATAAAATATAAATCACATAACTAGGGATCCATACAATCCACTTTGTCTGGCAACCCCAATCGAATCATGAGGTAGACTGGTCCTTGGACATTAATAAAATTGTCCAATAGTGAAAAGTTTTGGCTCAGGTCAGCCTGCACGGATTGTGCAGGCTGACCTGGGTCGATACTTTTCGCAGATGGATAAGCACCCTTTTCACAGAGCATTGCTCAAATATATTTGGCACGAAAATAGGGTATCATTCCTGACTTCTCTTTTTACCAGAGAAAGAAAACTTTTCAAATTCGAAGCATTCGCAGCCCACAAATATAAAGTGACTCACACAATGGGGTTCAACTTTTGGAAAGAATATAAAACACTGTGGGAAAAGGAGAAAATGATGTTTTTAGAAAGCTCTATTCCTTCACCCTGGGGGTCATTGAATTTCGGGATCCTCTGGTAAAGACTTACAGCATAAAAGTGTCAACCACAATTTGAACAAGTTGGCTTCTTTAAAAAAGAAGCCAGTAGAGGTCAGCATCAATATCTTCAATAGTTTACTGGCTTTAAATTTCACTGTATTTCACATCATATGAACAAACAAGTAAGGCATTATATGATTGCCGCTGCATAGAAACTTCTTATGCATTACATGAGAGACACAAGACCTTCCCGCGTTTTCAAGTCACGTGATCTTTTCCTGCAGTGTTCTATCTCTTTCTTAACGAAAATCTTTTTTTTCCCGCATAGATTTATTTGTTTAATGAAAAATTACAGCTATTGAAGCGGTCATTTTGTACTGAAGATAATGACTGTAATTGAAAATATCCTTTGAATAGAGATAATGAATAATTGAAACTATCCTTTGAGGGTAAGCAAGAATTAGCTCCCTAAGTTTTAGTTTCCGTTTATCGAAAAGATGGATGATGAAACAGAAAATAAAAGAAGAAAATATCGAAAATATTCTTGATTTTTTTTTTGTATCGACTGTCAAAAAACATTGGCAATCAAATAAATACAAATTTTGTTGAAATCCATCACATAAAAACAAAACACGTCTATTTCCTATTTCAGTTTTTTTATTTCTGTATATGTGTAAAACCATGACAAAACAGACTGTGTATCAGAACAATTTCGCAAAAAAATTGGATTTAGATTGCAATTTCAGGGGCAGTCTGCCTTTTAAACTCACCACTGTTGGAGAGGTCTGATTACCTTTGCAGGCACTCAGATCCAAGGTTAGGCAGCACAGACCTAGCATAGCCTGTGCAGCCTGATCTTGATCTACAGCAATAACTGAAGCTGTAAATTGCCCAACTGGGGCTAATAAATGCAACACACATGTACCTACCCATGCTGATGTTTGGAAATAACGCTTGAGGTATATCCAAAAAGTTCTTGCAACTGCACAATATCCATCACTCTAACTTCATACACAGTTCCTCAAACTAAGATTATCTTTAAACTATAATCCACATCATGTTATATCTAATATCAACACATATGGTATGAGCTCAAGATGTCTCTAAATGTACAACATATATATATCTAGGTATATTGTATATGATTTTGACACACTGACACATCAGTGGGAAACTCTTCAAGCTGTGTCTGAATTGGCTATCTCCAAGTTAATCCTTTACAACAGAATCCTGTCCTTTTACAATCCTGCAGAAAAATGCTTTGAAAACATTGCAGGAAAAGGAGAAAATGCTGGTAACTAGCATTTTTTCTCCTTTTCCCACAATGTTTTCTACCCTTTAAAAAACAAATCCTGTCAATTATGACACATCTAATTTGTTGTCTGCAAAAGCTTCTAGTCTGTTCTGTTGCTGTTTAATAAAGGGTTATCCTTTACTTTCAAAATCTGATCTTGATCTATACTTGCTACAAAGGTAACAAACAGTACTTAACAGAATTTTAAGCCTTAGGCTGCTAAGCATGACCCACCAACCTTTTGCAGACTGCACAGATCAAGATCAGACTGCACAGAACGTGCAGTCTGTTCTTGGATCTACACTGTCCAATAAGGAGATATCCTTCCTCCAAAAATATCTTTGTAACAGGAAAATTTGGGTTTTCACAATCAGTTTGAAAATTCCATTTCACTTATTTAGCAGGATAAGGATTAAGGGCAAAGTGGTGACCCATTATTCTTTTAACCCTTTACCACACAATCCCGACTTTTAACGACCTTAGGGAAGAAGCCTTTTGAAAACATTGTGGGAAAAGAAGAAAATGCTGGTAACTAGCATTTTCTTCTTTTCCCACAATGTTTTCTGCCCTTGCCAAAACAAATTTCAGTTTTTGAGTCACATTTATTTTGTCGTCTGCAAATGCTTTCAATTTGGAAAAGTCCAAAATTTTGTCGTTTGGTAAAGAGTTAATCCAAAACTGATGAAAATTTTTAGACGAACGATACTAAAGATTGAATATTTGTGCACAAGTTAAATATGTTTTTCAACAAGCAGATAGTATTTCCATCACAAGCAAATTCAAATATTGTGCAATTCTTGATTTATTACTTTTTCAAAAACAGTAGCTTATGTCAGAATGTGAGACGCAATGAAAAAAATACAAGCACTGATAGATCCAAACTTTATCAGTTTTCTTGCTATATATAACTCCAATGACATATGATAAATTGTTCTGGGATCCCCGTTAAAAAATCCAACCATGTACACAATATTAGCAATTTCAAATTTCAAAAACTCCCTCCAAACAATAACTGACCCTTTACAACACAATCCCGCCTTTTAACGACCTTGGGGAAGAAGCCTTTTGAAAACATTGTGGGAAAAGGAGAAAATGCTGGTAACCAGCATTTTTTCCTTTTCCCACAATGTTTTCTACCCTTTCCAAATCAAATTTCAATTTTTGAGTCACATTTATTATGTTGTCTGCAAAAGCTTTGAATTCTGACAATTCTAAAATTTTGTCGTATGGTAAAGGGTTAAAAAATCCAAACATGCACACAATATTATAAATTTCAAATTTCAAAAACTCCCTCCGAACAATAACTGACTTTAACCCTTTACCACACAATCCCGACATTTAACTACACTGAGAAAGAGGCCTTTTGAAAACATTGTGGGAAAAGGAGAAAATGCTGGTAACCAGCATTTTCTCCTTTTTCCACAATGTTTTCTACCATTCCCAAAATAAATTTCAATTTTTGAGTCACATTTATTTTGTCGTCTACAAATGCTTTCAATTTGGTTCAGTCTAAAATTTTGTTGTTTGGTAAAGAGTTAACTTAATCCCTACCAATACAAGACACTAAGTTTAATGAAGCTTGAACTTTCAATGAGGGTTTGCCATTGTTAGAAATCTTTGACCTTGATCCGTAAACCCTTTACCAGATGACAAAATTTTAGACTTGTCCACATTGGAAGCATATGCAAATGACAAATTAAATGTGGTTTAACCCTTTACCACACATTCACGGGTTTCAACGACCCTGAACAAAATGCCTTTTGAAAACATTGTAGGAAAAGGAGAAAATGCTGGTAACCAGCATTTTCTCATTTTCCCACAATGTTTTATACCCTGTCCTGGACAAATTTAGTCATTTGGGCCACTTTCTATTTGTTGTCTGCAAATGCTTTCAATTTGGACCAGTCTAAAATTTTGTCATTTGGTAAAGGGTTAAATGATAGGATTTGTTTCTGAAAGAGTACAGAAAATGTTTTCAAAAGCTTTTTTCATCAGGGTAGTTAAAACTCAGGATTGTCAGTTGGTTTATGACACTATGCCAGATTTCAAACTTGTTCATACTGAAAGCAAGTGCAGATCACTACCTCAATGTATCTCCAATGACAGGATGATCCTTTGAAGAATAAAATGAGCTGTACTCTGGGAAAAGGGGGCTTGATGCATTTTCAAGACCCATGATACCAAGCAAGTCATTACATAATTATGGATCTATAAAATCCATTTGGTCTAACAACTGACTGAATCATGAGGTACACTGGTTGTTCAATATGCAGAAAATTTACCAAACAAAGACTGCGCAGATGCATTAAGTTTCCTTTTTACAGAGCATGGCTCAAATATATGGGAGAAATGCTGTCTACATTTTCTCATTTTCCTACCCTATTCTATAAGCCTCACCCCTCCCCCCCCCGTTATAAAAGCAACTGTCAACAGTCATTTGGTAATTATTTAATCCTTAATTTATGTCGAAACTGTACAAGCATTTTGTTTTCCTACTGAAAGCTGTAACAAATTGTTACTAGTACACCCCATGTGCACCGAAGCTTGCCTTCGGGTACTTTTGCAGTGAAAGTTTTACGTCAAAAAAGAAGCATAACAGTATCAAAAATATTTTAAGGGTTAACAGCCCTTTTGGTATGGGTTTTTCTGTTAGAAGTAAATATATTCAGTAATAACAGTGGCATACATGAGAAAATGTCAGAGTTTTGGCACAACCACAACACAGACAACGATGGCTATGACAAACCTCAACGTTTTTTTTTTTTTGAAAACAGCCAAGCTGAAACAGAAAAACAATTAGGAGAAAGAGAATGATTGTTTATGGAAAACAGTGCAAAAACAAGCGCTTGCGCGCTTATTACAAGTAATTGCTCCTTTTCCCACAATTATTATCTAAAAGCTGTTA
The DNA here is from genome assembly GCA_945859785.2 of Tridacna gigas. Classification (NCBI taxonomy): domain Eukaryota; kingdom Metazoa; phylum Mollusca; class Bivalvia; order Cardiida; family Cardiidae; genus Tridacna; species Tridacna gigas. Next base: position 26,288,503 of record OX244028.2, read on the forward strand.
TCTGTAGGGTCCTAGAAAGTCATACTATATTTGTACATCCAGCTAAGATATCATCCAGTTTTGTTCCACTATTTCACATCTTCAGCATGAATCCGACTTAAAAGCAGCAAAATATCCCTCTTTACCACCAAAATATACATTATTATAACCTATCTACACTGACACAAATAAAACTTTATCCTGGCACACTGATGAACAATCCAATTATATAACGTCACAGTCCTTTTAACAAAATCAACAATAATAATATGCACAGACAACTAGTCTGAAGTACAACTTACACTACATTTCATCTGGCAATTTATCAAAATACAGTACAAAGTTAATTGTGTTTCATTTTATGAAAAACCTACATACACCCAACAAATTTAAAACCTTAAAATTTGGACTACTCTGACAGTGTCGCCTGGCCTGTCGTCTGTCGTTCTATGTGGGTGAAATGCTTGAATTGTTTATCTACAAAGCTACATAAGGACAGGCCATTTAGCATGTTTGTTTTTGGTTTGTTATTTCCCTTTTCATTCAAAGTTGGTCTCCCTTAACCCTATACCACCCAATGCCATTTCTTAACGACCCTGGGAGAGAGGCCTTTTGAAAACATTGTGGAAAAGGAGAAAATGCTGGTAACAATGTTTTCTAACCTTTCAGAGACAAATCCCGTCATCTGAACCACATTTAATGTGTCATCTAAAAATGCTTTCAATTTGGTCATGTATAAAATTTTGACGTCTGGTAAAGAGTTCACCCTATATCAAACAATCCAAAAAGGCTGTAGAAAACATTGTAGGAAAACAGCATTTTTCCCTCATGCTACAAAGTCGTTATCTATACCGATCTACTGCAGCTGAGCAAAGCCAGTCTTTATTGGGTTATAGGAAAAAATCATAATTATTGGTATCTGTGGGATATTAACTTTTGACCGCACACTAAAATTTTACACTTGCCTATTTTGAAAGAATCTGCAGGCAGCAAATACAGTATGGGTCTGTCAATATAAAATTGTTTCTCACAAAAGGGAGACAATGTTGTAGGAAAATGAGAAAAGGCTTTTCACCAGCATTTTCTCCTGTTCCCGCAATGTTTTTAACAAGAGGGCCATGATGGCCCTGTATCGCTCCACTGGCTTATAAATATAAACCATAAATACTAAACATTTCAATTCTGAGCCAAATGGTTTCAAAATGAAGACTTACAAAGTTTTCTCTGTAAAAGCCCATGTGAAAGTTGAGACCCGCAGGGCAAACCCATTTTTGATCCCAGAGCGATAATTACTTGAACCCTGGTAGAGGTCCACAAGATAAAGCCACATGCCAAAATAATACAAGTCTATGCTGTATGGTTATAAATAAGGTGATTTTCAAGTTTCGTCCATATGAAGCCTCTGTAAAACATAAGACTCCTGATGCAAGGCTAATTTCAAAAAAAAAATCAAAAAGTGATCCAGATTTGGTAGCCCTTGGGTTTGCAGTTAGGAGCAAAAGGATTTTTTTAATGCTCACCCTATAAGCACATGTTTATGACCAAATTTGGGAGTTCTTGGCCTTATGGCTAGTAACAAGATGGTTTCTGAAGTTTTCACTCCATAAACCCATGTAAAACTTGTGACCCCTGGTGCAGGGCCGAACTTGATCCTAGGGTTGTAACTTGGGCCCTCTTTGTAGTTGTCCACTAGATAGTGCTATAATTATGCAAACTTTGGTAGCCCTAAGCCTTATGGCTATGTACACCAAGATTTAAAAGTTTTCCCTATATAAGCCCATGTAAATCTTGTGGACCTCCCCCCCAACCCCCCAGCATGAGGCCAAATTGACCCCAGGACTGTAATTTGGGCACTTTTGGTAGACCCCCACTAGATCAAGCTAAATGCAAAATTTGGTAGCTCTAGGCCTTATGGCTAGGTACTGGAAGATTTCTTAAGTTGTCACTATGTAAGCCCATGTAAAACTTGTGACCCCTGCAGCGGGGCCAATTTTGACCCCAAGGCTGAAATTTTGGCCCGCTTGGTAGAGGCCCACTAGATATAGCTACAGGCAAAATTTGGTAGCTCTAGGCCTTATGGCTAGGTACAGGAAGATTTTTGAAGTTTTCTCTATATAAGCCTATGTAAAACTTGTGACCCCTGGGCCAGAGCCAATTCTGACCCCAGGGCTATAATTTGAAGAAACATGATAGAGGTCTACTACATAAAGCTACATGCCAAATTTGGTAGCCCTACGCCTTATGGTTTCAGACAAGAAAATTTTTAAAGATTTCCAATATTTTTCAGTTTTGTTGCCATGGCAACCAGAGTTTTTGAAGGAATCAAATTCTTTCAAGAAATTCTGAAGAGGACCATGGCAGGATCATTTCTGTGAAGTTTCATGAAAATTGGATGGCTAGTTTCAGAGAAGAAAATGTTTGAAATAAAAGTTAACGCACGGACAGACGGACGGACGGACGCACGACGGACACCGGGCCATGACATAAGCCCGCTGGCCTTCGGCCAGTGGAGCTAAAAAGCATTCTCTGGCAGGGTCTTTAAAATTCATGACTGTCTGGTAAAGGGACTTAGCCCTCATAGCTTTAAATAAAATAATCACACATTCCCAGTCAGTACAAAACATGAAAACTTGGCAATTTCCATTGTTTTTTGTGGAAATGTCTGGCAAGAAAGTGGACAATGTTGATCCATGATCAGACTGCAGAGAATGTGCAGTCTATCTTGATCTACTGTCTGCAATAGAAACTTAATCTGGATTCAGTGCAACATGGGTTAAAACGTGCGTGTGATATGAAATATTTTTCCGTCATAATGTTTCACTTACAGTTCAAGAAACATACCTATTTACTACTTTACACAACTCTTTACCACAAAACCCGAGTTACAACAACCCTGGCAGAGAAGGCTTTTGAAAACATTCTGGGTAAAGGAGAAAATGCTGGTAACCAGCATTTTCTCCTTTTCCCACAATATTTGCTATCCTATCATAGAACATTAGCTCAGTTGTACCAATTTTGAATTTGTCGTCTGAAGATGTTTCGAATTTGGAAGAGTGGGAAGTCTGTTGTTTCGGGAAGGGTTAAACTAGCTATGGGTTGGTCCCGAACTTGCAACTACAGTAATGGGATAAACATTTAGCCTTTTCCAAAGGTTACAATGACACTGAGGAATAAAGCTTTTGAAAAAAATCATGGTATAAGGATAAAATACCAGTAACTCCTTTAACCCTTTACAACACGATCCCGAGCATTAGTGACCCTAAGCAAGAAGCCTTTTGAAAACATTGTGGGAAAAGGAGAAATACTGGTAACCAGCAATTTCTCCTTTTTCCGACAATGTTTTCTACCTGATCCAAAAAAGAAATCATCATTTGACCTACATTTCATTTGTCGTCTGCAAATTCTTTCAATTTGGACCAGTCTAAAATTTTTGTCGTTTGGTAACGAGTTAAACACAATGTTTTTCATCCAGTTAAAATTAAATCCTTCGTAATGGGGTTCATCTTTGCATAATGCACCAAGCTACACCTCTGCACATGAACTCATAAGTCATATTTGCCCTAAAAACTTAACTCTTTACCATACAACAACAATTTAGACTGGTCAAAATTCAAAGCATTTGCAGACAACAAATTAAACTTGGCTGAAATTATTTGATTTGTTTCAAAACGATTAGAAAACATTTGTGGGAAAAGGAGAAAATGCTGGTTACCAGCATTTTCTCCTTTTCCCACAATATTTTCAAAAAGTTTCTTTCACAGGGTCGTTAAAAGTCGGGATTGTGTGGTAAAGAGTTAAGTGTTAATGAAGTGGCCTGTAATATAAACCAAAGTCAAGGTCAAAGTAACTCTGTGGTAAACTGTTGTTATGTACCACACCTCAATATCTACATGGATTCTAAAGTGCTGTTTTGTTATCTTCATACCTGGGCCACAGCAGGGAAGATTATATACATAGTATTACTTACTTTTCTTATCTCTTTACCACACAATCCTGACTTTTAACGACCCTGAGAAAGAGGCCTTTTGAAAACATTGTGGGAAAAGGAGAAAATGCTGGTTACCAGCATTTTCTCCTTTTCCCACAACGCTTTCTACCCTTTCTAACAGACAGAAATGGTCATATGAACTACATTTGTCATCTGCAACTGCTTTCGATTTTGTCCAGTCCAAAATTTTGTTGTTTGGTAAACTCTACTGAATGACAAAATCTTAGACTGGTCTAAATTGAAAGCATTTGCAGACGACAAATTAAAAGGTGACCAAAATGACAATTTGTCCTCGGAAGGGTAAAAATTATTCAGGGAAAAGGTGAAAATGCTGGTTTTCAGGTTCAGGGGTCCTCAAAAACAGGGATTTATGGTATTTTCTCCTTTTTTCACAAGATTTTCTACTCTTTCACAGACAATAACCATCATTTCAGCAACATCTGATATGTCGTCTGCAAATGCTATGTGCTTCACAGATAGATATAGTTGAAATGAGAACTCACAACAAAATGGGACAGAGGATCCTGACAACTATATAACCAAACTCTATTATTATGTTTAATATACAAGTAGGTCATGTCAATTTGCAGCATGTATAATCTACCGACTGGCAACACACTGTTTTCCATTACTGACTGAGGTAATGGGCAATGCTTTACGGTAACTATCTTCAACCGTCAGCTTGTTTTGTTTGTATGTATGGTTTTTAACAATGTTTTCAACATAATTTCAGTTATATTGCAGCAGCCAGTGCACCTATCTATGCTTTCCTATTAAAGGTTTATTTTACCAGCGCTTCGTACAATATTCTTCCAAAGCCACTTGCTCCTCATCGGAACAATAACCATCAGTGGGAGAGAAATGAATCCTATTGCAATTGCAATAATCAATTCTCCAACAGAAATTGACCATACTGGAGATCAGGATCCCATACAAATCAGCAACACCCTGCATGGTCTCAAGCCCTATACATTACTGACTGAGATACTGGGCTTGGCCTGCAACCTTGACAGAAACCACAACTAAAGAGGCTCGGCAGACAATGAAGATCAAAATCAGAGTGCATAAAGTGAGCTGTCTGATCTTGAATCTGGAAAGTTTAATTGAATTTCTTTTTAAAGCTTTTGATGCCTCTTTCCTGCTTATGGTACTCAAGGGATTGACCAATTTACTGACATATCACCATACCTCATGATAACACATTACCTCAACCTGTTTGTGTGGATCAGACAAATCATTGAAACACCGAAATTGTGACCACCGAACACCACAATACCCTTTTCATTTAACTCTTTACCACATAATCAAAGCTTTTAACGACCCCGAATAAAAAGCCTTTTGAAAACATTGTGGGAAAAGGAGAAAATGCTGGTAACCAGCATTTTCTCCTTTTCCCACAATGTTTTCTACCCTTCCCAACTCAAATTTCAGTTTTTGAGTCACATTTATTTTGTTGTCTGCAAATGCTTTAAATCTGGACAAGTCTGAAATTTTGTTATTTGGGACAGAGTTAAAATTGAATATAGAATGCTGAACTTGTGGCTTTTGATACAATAGGTGTTTATGCTGGTTAACCCTTTACCACACAATCCTGATCAGTTTTAATGACCCTGAGAATGAGGCCTTTTGAAAACATTGTGGGAAAAGGAGAAATTGCTGTTAAACAGCCTTTTCTCCTTTTCCTACAATGTTTTCGACCCAACCAAAGGCAGAAATGATCACATGAGATACTTTTAATTTGTCATCTGTAAAATGCTTTCAATTTGGACCAGTCTAAATTTTTCTCCTTTGGTAAAGGGTTAAGGGAGGTTGTATTAGTTTTAAAACTTAACCCTTTACCAGACGACAAAATTTTAGCCTTGTCCAAATTGAAAGCATTTGCAGACGACAATTTCAATGTGGCTCAAATGGTGCAATTTTCCTTTGATAGCACAGAAAACATTGTAGAAAAAGGAGAAAATGCTGGTTACCAGCATTTTCTCCTTTTCCCACAATGTTTTCAAAAGGCTTATTTCCCAGAGGCGTTAAAAAGCGTCATTGTGTGGTAAAGGGTTAATAACATTAATTATGATAAGCCACTGAAGCCCACAGACCAATGTGCACTTAGAGTCTACAGTACCCTTCACCAAAATACCTGCTTGATGTAGTAAATTTGGCCGATTGACATGATTTAGCGAAAACTATTTTTACCTCTGCAGTCTCAATACAGTTGCTTTTGTACAAGTTTGATGTGTCTGATCCATTTCTTTGCTAGGAGAGTGTTTTCCTCCTTTTCAATAATGGGAACATAACAAACAGATTGTACCAGAAAACTGGCCGCCATTTTGAATCTATGGTTGACTGTCACTGACAGGCGTCGATTTTTCAACTTTTCCAAATTTGACACATCTGCACACAACAAACCAAATATCGATATCGATGGAATAGATTTGGTTGAAGTTCACTTATTAAGATCAAAGGCATAGTGGGAACAGGAAAAATTTCAAGAGCATGCACTTTGATGTGTAGGACCAGACACACAAGTATTATGGTGATTATTCTCTATGGATAGCCACGATCCATTTATATAATAAACAATATTGTTCTTCTCATTAGTTATCCCTTTCCCAAACAAGCCCTGGTTTTCACGTGTCTGCAGTACAAGTCTTTTGAAAACACTGTGGGAAAAGGAGAAATTGCTCGCAACAAGCAATTTCTCCTTTTCCCACAGTGTTTTCTACCCGTTTTGAGACCTTTCTGCCATTTTCATCAAATTTAAAATTGTCATCTGCAAACTCTTTCAATTTGGACTAGTCCAAAATTTGGCATTTGGGAAAGGGTTATTTATACATGAATTTATCATGTTCTTTGTTTAACCCTTTACCAGACCACAAAATTATAGCCTTGTCCAAATTGAAAGCATTTGCAGACGACAATTTCAATGTGGCTCAAATGGTACAACTTTTCTTTGATTGGGTAGAAAACATTGTGGGAAAAGAAGAAAATGCTGGTTACCAGCATTTTCTCCTTTTCCCACAATGTTTTCAAAAGGCTTCTTTCCCAGGGGCGTCAAAAGGCGTCATTGTGAAGTAAAGGGTTAAGAAAATCTTTCAAACTTATATGAAAGTGTATGTCTATAATTTGAATTCAGCAACCAAAAAATTACCGTATTTTAGGGTTTAAGTGGTATTTCAGCAATTTGTTGGACCGGTTTGCACTGGATACATCTAACAAACCCACTGTGCATGTGCTGTTCAAGATCAAGATTAACCCTTTCCCAAACGACAAATTTTGGACTGGTCCAAATCGAAAGAGTTTGCAGACAACAATTTTAAATTTGACGAAAATGGCAGAAAGTTCTCAAAAAGGGTAGACAACACTGTGGGAAAAGGAGAAATTGCTCGTTACGAGCAATTTCTCCTTTTCCCACAGTGTTTTCAAAAGACTTGTGCTGCAGACACATGAAAACCTGAGCTTGTTTGGGAAAGGGTTAAAATTAGCCTGTTCTAAACATGCAGTCTGATCTTTGATCTACACTGTCCACTTTACAGAGACATTCTGGACAAGGACAACATTGAAATTTCTCTTGTTATTACAAGAATAAAAAGAGTACCGCATGCAGTTGTCAATGCTCAGCTGCGGTTGCTTGATTTTCAGTTAACTCTTTACCAAATGACAAAATTTTAGACCAGTCCAAATTCAGAGCTTTTGCAGACGACAAAATAAGTGTGACTCAAACATTAAAATTTGTCTTGGGAAGAGCAGAAAACATTGTGGGAAAAGGAGAAAATGCTGGTTACCAGCATTTTCTCCTTTTCCCACAATGTCTTCAAAAGGCTTCTTACTCAGGGTCATTAAAAGTCAGGATTGTGTGGTAAAAGGATACAATTCTAAGATGAAGAATTTTATGGAGCATAACTGTGCCAAAAATATTTTTGTTCCATGGGTTTCCCTCTGGATAGTTTACAACTAGTCCAAGTTGGTACTTATTTAGTACCTTAACCCTTTACCACACAATCCCGACTTTTAACAACCCAGAAATAGAAGCCTTTAGAAAACAGTGTGGGATAAGGAGAAAATGCTGGTAACCAGCATTTTCTCCTTTTCCTACAATGTTTTCTAACCTATCACAGGCAGAAATCATCATTTTAGCATCATCTTATTTTTTGTCTGCAAATGCTTTCAATTTGGTGCATTCCCAAATTTTGTTGTTTGGTAAAGAGTTAACCCTTTGGCAAACAACCAAATGTTCAACTTGCCAAAATTAAAATCATTCAGAGACAACAAATGCAAGGCAGTTCACATGTTGAGATTTGCCTTTGATATGGCAGAAATTGTGGGAAAATGTTGATTACCAGCATTTTCTCCTTTAAGTCTTTACCACATGACAAAAATTTAGACTTATCCAAATTGAAAGCATTTGCAGAGGACAATTTAACCCTTTACCACACAATCCCGAGTTTTAACGACCCTGAAGGTGAAGGCTTTTGAAAACATTGTGAGAAAAGGAGAAAATGCTGGTAACCAGCATTTTTTCCTTTTCTCACAATGTTTTCTACCCTATCAAAGAACTTTGGCTCATTTGTATCATTTTCAAATTTGTCATCTACAGATGCTTTCAATTTGGAAGAGTCAAGAATTTGTCATTTGGTAAAGAGTTGAATGTTGTTCAAATGATGGAATTTGTCTTTGATAGGGTGGAAAACATTGTGGAAAAAGGAGAAAATGCTGGTTACCATTATTTTTTCCTTTTCTCACAATGTTTTCAAAAGGCTTCTTCCTCAGGGTCGTTAAAATTCATGACTATGTGGAAAAGGGTAAAGCTTTCTACCTCAGGGTCATTAAAACTATCATTCAGTAATGGGTTAACTCTTCCCCAAACCACATAATTTTAGACTGGTTCAAACTGAAAGCATTTGCAGATGATAAAATAAACATGAAAAATCAAAATTTGTTTTGGGAAGGGAAGAAAATGCTGGTAACATTTTCTCCTTTTTCCACAATGTTTTCAAAAGGTTTCTTTCACAGGGTCGTTGAAAGTCAGGATTGTGTCGTAAAGGGTTAAGTGCTATAATTAGGAAAAGTAATCATGATACTTACATAAATCCACAGAACATGATGAAGCCCACTTTGTGATGAATGCCGTTAAGTTTGCAGTTTCTAAATATAATTTCACTTAAAATGTCGATAACCCTTGAGTCTGGATATTAGAAGATTAAAAAATCCATTTTAAGGTCATTTTGCACTGATATGGTACCTTGGTTCCTTGAAGTTTTAATTTTCTTGACTCATAGATCAAGCGTGCTGAAAAATCTGTCAAAGTAAAACTATACAAGTTGAACTTTGACCCTTTAACCACACATTGCTGCCCTTTAACGACCCCGAGACAGATGCTGTTTGAAAACATTGTGAGGAAAGGAGAAACTGCTGGTCACCAGCATTTTCTCCTTTTCCCACAATGTTCTCTAGCCTTGTCAAAACAAATTTCAATTTTCCCCTCATATTCATTTTGTTCTCTGCAACTGCTTTCCGAATTTGGCCCCCTTTTTACAGATTAACCCTTTCCCAAACGACAAATTTTGGAACTGGTCCAAATTGAAAGAGTTTGCAGACGACGATTTTAAATTTGATGAAAATGGCAGAAAGGTCTCTAAAAGGGTAGAAAACAATGTGGGAAAAGGAGAAATTGCTCGTTACGAGCAATTTCTCCTTTTCCCACAGTGTTTTCAAAAGACTTGTACTGCAGACACGCGAAAACCAGGGCTTGTTTGGGAAAGGGCTACAGTAGTCTAAAAAGTCATCATCTGGTGAAGGGTTAAATAAACCACAAAGGATTACCCTCTCCCAGACAACAAATGTTCAATTCTTCAGAACTAAAAGGATCTGCTGACGACAAAGTTGTACAAATGAATTGAAGTTCTTTGACAAGGTGAAAAGCATACTGGGAAAGGAGAAAATGCTGGCGACCAGCATTTCTTCTTTGTCCACAATCTTTTCAAAAGCTGATGTCTCAGGGTCATTAAAATCTGGGATTGTGTGAAATTACAGTAAAGCTATCAGAACAGAGTGTAAATTCATAGATCTTTTCAACTTGATCTCACAAATTATTTCAACATAAACATCAGATCAGTATAATATCTTATGTGCAGTCTCATCTTTATTACTTGCAAAAGCAGCTTTTTAACAACAATAAAGTTGCCTAACAGTTTTCCAACTACAATCAAATTTGCTCTTTCCACATGAACTTCTGTTATCATTTACAAAAAGAATTATTCCGTTCTTTGAGCCTTTCTGCTTGATATTAATACCGGTACTGGTTTAAGGCAAGCACTAATGTACAAATAGTTTATCCAGCAAAAAAACTATATACAAAATCTTAATCACAGTTACAATTATTACAGTCAGGATACTACTGCTACTTATCACAATTGCGCAGCTATGAACAAACAACAGACTGATAGTAAATGTCACATCAATTGTCTTCCTTTATCTACTCTATCATTTGTCACACTATTTCATGTGACTTCCTACTGATTCACCAAACATCAAGTTTCCAATGATGTGGGTACAAACCTATTAAAATAGTTACATTTATGAACTCTTATAGTGAAGATGGTCCTTTCAAAGAAATAATTAGTCACCCTCAACCCTTTACCACACAATCCCGAGTTTTAATGACCTCCCAGAAGAAGGCTTTGAAAAACATATTGTGGGAAAAGGAGAAAATGCTGATTACCAGCATTTTCTCCTTTTCCTACAATGCTCTCTGCTCCTTCAAAAACGCTTCCATTATTTGAAACACCTTTATCATCTGCCAATGCTTTTAGTTTTGACACGTGTTGACATTGATTGGTAATGGGTTAAAGAGCTTTTACAGCTTTAAAGTTGCCTTTGCCAAATGTTGATCAAGGTCAAGACTCTACAAAACATGCAGTCTGATCTTAGATCCTAACTGCCTGCTTTGCTGAAAATTCTGGACGAGAGCAATTATATCTCGGTACTCATTTCGAACTTTTTTAACACTTTACCACACAATGTGGATATAGTGGTGCTACTGCTGAATCCAACAGATGATTATTGAAAATGAGAAAAATATTATTGACTCTGCCAAACCTTATTTAGAACCATATTTTTATCTTTCCAACTGCTAATGCTTTCAATGTGAGTGAGTCTAATTTTTGTGACATGCTAAAGAGTTAACCCTTTACCAAACAATCCTGAGTTTTAGTAATCCAAAACAGGAATGCTTTTGAAAAACATTGTGGGAAAAGGACAATGTTGTTAATAAGCATTGTCTCCTTTTCCGACGTTTTCTACCCCTTCAAAGAAGAATACCTGTCTGAAGTTACGCCCCATTTAATTTGTCAGTCTGCAAATGCTATGGATATGGAAAAGACCAAAACTTAATTCTTGTTTGGTTTAAACACCACTTCAATTTCACAGCTTAAAATTTTCCAAGTCCAGAGAAGAACAGAATAACAACACTGTGACCAGTGCAAAATTTAAAATAATGTCAAATTTACATTTCATACATTATCAATGTACACGTCATCCATCAAGCATCTTCAAAATGCCATTTGCCCTAATATAAAACTATACAATATACTGCCCACTGTCCAGGTAAACAGCCTAATTCAAACCTCATACTAATCCTTTACCAAACAATCCCATGATTTGTTAAACCTGCCAGAAAATTAAGCTTCTGAAAACATTGCGGGAAAAGGAGAAAATGCTGGAAACCAGCATTTTCTCCTTTTCCCACAATGTTTTCTGAACTTTCAAAAAACAACCTCTACCATTTGAGCTACACTGATTTTTAATGAGTTGTCTACATATACTTTCAATGCAGAAGTCTAGAATTTTATCCTCATTCCTGTGGTAAGGAGCTGAATTTATATCTTCATGAGGGCAGGCAGGCAAAACTGACCCTTTAGAAACTATAGTGATTTACTGTATGACAAAATTACTGTCTGAGCAATTTCTTCATTTAACACCAAAATGTTTTTACATCTAACTCAATGTCAGTACATTATGTTTTTACATCTAACTTAATGTCAGTATATTATTTGCACTTTTCCTTTAGTTTTATATCTAAAACCCATGTATGAAGATGACAGCTGCAGTCCAAATTACAAGTATGTGTATATGGATCATGAGGACAAAGGTGAAGTGTCCAGAGGGGATTCAACATGACACTTTTTGTGGGGGATGGCCACTTGTGGTATCCAATTGTTAGAAACATGTATGGAACGAAAGTCCATAGGCTTTGATGAAATAAACACTTAACTTTTTGCCACGCAATCCTGAGTTTTAACAACCCTGAGAAAGAGGTCTTTTGAAAACATTGTGGGAAAAGAAGAAAATGCTGGTAATGAACATTCTCTCCTTTTCCTACAATGTTTTCTGTCCTTCTACAGACATACATATCTCATCCTATGAGCCATATCTAATATGTCATCTGCAAATGCTTTCAATTTGGACAAGTGTAAAATTTTGTGATGTGGTATTAAAGGGTTAAACACTTCTAAATAAATGAAAAAGAAATCTTTGTCCTTTCATGTAATACAGAGTAAATACTCAGAATTTGTAACAATTCTTTACCCCTTTATCAAACTGTCCCAAGTTTTACTACCCTGAAAGGACAGCATTTGATAACATTGTGGGAATGGAGAAAATGCTGGTAATCAGCATTTTCTCATTTTTCCACAATGTTTTCTACCCTACTATAGACAGAAATCATCATTTGTGCTATTAATCAAATGTTACTTAAAACATAACAATTCGTCATTGCCAGGGTAGAAAACATTGTGGAAAAAAGAGAAAAGGCTGGTTACCAGCATTTTCTTTTTTTCCCACAATATTTTCAAAGGGCCTCTCCCTCAGGGTTGTCAGGAATGTGTGGTATTCAAGAGTTAATTTGTTATCTGCAGGTGTTTTCAATTCTAGTCTATTCCAAAATTTTGTCATTTGGTAGAGTAAGATTAAGCCTTTCTTTCTCTGATCATTACTGAACACAACTGACAACAGGGGGGTAAGAAACCAAAAGATTTACCCTTGCAATACTAAATAACTCGTTACCACACAAGAAAAATGTAGACTGGTCCAAATTGAAAACATTTGCAGACGACAATTCAAATAATGGAATTTGCCATAGATAGGCTAGAAAACATCGTGGGAAAAGGAGAAAAAGCTCAGGTTACCAGCATTTTCTCCTTTTCCCACAATGTTTTCAAAAGGCTTCTTTGTCAGGTCGTTAAAAGTCAGGACTGTGTGGTAAATGTTAAATGAAAGAGACACTCTCAGCTACAACTTTTAAAGGATGTATAATATTAAATTATACAGTGTTGCAATTTCAAAGCTGTTCTAATTGAAATAAGAGGACAGTGCAGATGCAGCATCAGACTGCACAGCACATGCAGTCTGATCTTCATCTACATTGCCTGAATAAGCAATTGAATCCCGCCTCAGTGCTACCTGGTTTAACCTTGGAGTGCCTGATAACTGCCGTTAACACTTTCTGTCAATAATCAAAGTACTGAAATACATGTACATGCACACCACTATCAAGGCCTCATTTTGTCAATGATACCATACATCACATAATATCAAAAATGTCTGTTGATCAAAGATAAGACTGCATTTTCTGTGCAGTCTGATCTTGGATCTATACCATAAAAGCAACAAGAATGTTCTATTCTTACTCAAAGGGTAATGATAATAGAATTATAAAACCATGTTATCATCACAATTATGACAACCTCTGACAGTAGTATTATCCAATTATAGGCTTCATTACATCTGGAAAGGGGTTCCTTTTGACAGAAAGTGGAGATAATATCAGGCTTTTTTAACCCTGCTGTTCTCATCCCTTATCAAGCATTCACAAATGTTAACATATTTGAACCTACAAACAACTGTTTGTCTTACAGCCAGAAGTATTGTGGTAAATGGAAAAATCCCTAATACTCAACATTATACAATGTATTCCTTTTTTGTGTTTAAACATGAATCTGCACATTCACGAATTCATATAAACCCTTAAGGTGCCTTTCACAACTATAGTTGCCATTGTGGCTTGTGTAGATCATGGCCAGACTGCGCAAAAAATGCAGTCTGATCTCTGATCCACATTGTCCACTTTACTGACACGCTATAGACAAAAGGACCTTTAGAGTTGCTATCATTTAATAGGTCTTATTTCTAGACTGAAAATGTTGATTCGGAGGCCTAAGGGTTAATCATCCACATTTCAAAAGTTTTCTGCAGCTAGAAGAGAGAACCTACAAGAGTAACTAGAAGATCATTCACTCTGTCAGCCCAGCTGTCTAATTCATTACATCAAACAATCAACTCTTTTATTGCACTATCATATGTGATCTATTATGAAAATAACCAGAGGAAATAGGTCACATCATATTTCTTTATACATAATATAACAATTTGACAACTGTGTAACCTTACACTGAAATCTCTGTCTGGGTTACTTTACCCTTTACATAACAATCCTGTGTTTTAAAACGCTTGGAAACATTGCAAACATTGGTAACCAGTATTTTTCTCCTTTCCCAAAATGTTTTCTACCCTTTCACAGAAGACCAATTCCACCATCAACTCTTTACCACAAAACCCCGGGTTTTAAAGACCCTAAGAAAGAAAACTTTTGAAAACATTGAGAAAAACGGAGAAAATATTGGTACAGAAAAAACCAAACAAACAAGAGGGCCACTGGCCCTAAAGCACTCACCTGAGTAAAGTCATCTACAGTTGATAAAACTTAAGAGATCCTGGTTTTAATGATGTAAAACACATGAGTGTAAGTGACCTACTTTTTTAACAAATGTGACTAAATTCCAAACTTGTCCAAGATATCATTAAAACACACATTCTGACCAAGTTTCATGAGTATCAGACGGAAAATGTGGCCTCCATGCTGTACACAAGGTTTTTCTAAGATTTGGTCCAGTGACCTACTTTTTGACCAGATGTGACCCTCTTTGAAACTTATCGAAGATATCATCAAGGCAAACTTTCTGACCAAGTTTCATGAGAATCAGGCTGAAAATGTGGCCCCTAGAGTGCAGACAAGGTTTATCTAAGATTTGACCATGTGACCTACTTTTTGCCCCGACATGACCCACTCTCACACTTGTCCAAGATATCAACAAGATAAAAATTCTGACCAATATTTATCAGTATAAGGCTGAAAATGTGGCCTCTAGAGTGCACACAATGTTTTTCTAAGATTTGGCCCAGTGACCTACTTTTTGACCCAACATGACCCAATTTTTTGCTTGTCCTAGATATCATCAAGACAAACATTCTGACCAGCTTTCATGAGTTTAAGGCTGAAAATGTTGCCTCTAGAGTGCACACAAGGTTTTTCTAAGATTTGGCCCAGTGACCTACTTTTTTACAATATGACCCAATTTCGAACTTGTCTAAGATACATGTATTATCAACACAAACATTCTGACCAAGTCTCACAAGTTTCAGGCTGAAAATATGGCCTCTAGAGTGCACACAAGGTTTTTCTGAGATTTGGGCCAGTGACCTACTTTCTGACCTGAGATGACCCAATTTCCAACTTGTCCAAGATATTATCAAGACAAACATTCTGACCAAGTTTCATAACTATATGATTGAAAATGTAGCCTCTAGAATGCAAACAATTGTTGATGCCTTGACAATGGATGCCGGACACAGCACGATCACAATAGCTCACCTTGAGCACTTTGTGCTCAGGTAAGCTAAAAACAATATGCATCTTTTACTAAATGGAATTTTCAATCAGAGATCAGTTAACTACACAGTCTGTGAACCAAGCACACTTTGGGTTATCTACATGTACTTCCGGTGCCTGCCATACTTGTCTGCAGAATCTCTGCAGGTCGAACTTTCTACACCTCAAACTTTGTCGGTAGTGCCCTGAAGTTTGATGTATGGATATTCGACTGTATCTAGAAAGAAACTCCAATGGTTTATTACTGCGTACATTATTAAAATTGTTTGTTTGGTGTTACACTGCTTTCAACATTACGGTATTTCAGTCATATCGCTACTAAAGTTTATCCATTCATGCATGTCCTGGATTTCACCAGTTCTAGCCTTTAAGGCTTTTGACGTGTCTTGCCTAACGACATTTTAGCAAAAAACTCTATACCTTGAGAGAGGATCAAACCCAATTTTACAACTTCACAGCACAGTGATACAAAGCCTGCCCCCAGGACTCTCTTTGACCCCATACTATTTGCACTAGACCAAACTGAAAGCATTTGCAGACAGAATATCAAATGAATTTCTGTCTCTGACAGGGTAGAAAACATTGTGAGAAAAGGAGAAAATGCTGGTAACTAGCATTTTCTCCTTCTCCCACAATGTTTTCAACAGCCTTCTCTGTCAGGGTTGTTAAAACTCTGGATTGTATGGTAAAGAGTTAAAATAACATTCTAATTGATACTGCTTTTAGCCCTGATGTACACAAGGGATGTTTTTCCCCAAATCTGATGGACAACAATGGTTTGACCATTTCACATCAGCAGAGGTGGGTCAATTGTGGTCAGCAGCTCATGTGTCTTGACCGATACACACACCTGTCAATCTAAACGACAATTACTCGGTACAAAACTATTTGTTTCCTAATGTCCATTATTCCATTCTCCTTTGGGAGTACCCTGAAGGCTTACTGTCTAGTTGTAACTTTTTACCAGATAATAAAACTTTGTGAACAACCTGTATCAGACAATCATGCATTTTAGTATCCCTGAGGAATAACGCTTTTCAAGACAATGAGGGATAAGGAGAAAATGTTGGTAACTTCAGCATTTTCTCCTTTTCCTTTAAGTTTTTTTACCCTTGAGTCAAAGCATTTTCTCCTTTTCCCACAATGTTTTTTTCTACCCCCATACAAGAACATTATAGCTCATTTGTACGAATTTCCAATTTGTCGTCTGCAGATGTTTTGCATTTAGAAGAGTCTTTAATTTGTGGTGTGGGGATGGGTCTAAAGGGTTTATGCTTTTCCAAACAACAAATTTTAGACCTTTCCAAATTGATAGCATCTGCAGACGACAAATTGGAAAGTGCTGCAAATGAACATTAGTTCTTTGACAAGGTAGAAAACATTGTGGGAAAAGGAGAAAAGGCTGGTTACCAGCATTTTCTCCTTTTTCCACAATGTTTTCATGAACTGAAAACACCAGATTGTCTGGTAAAGGGTTAACAAAAGATGAATCATAAGCTGCACATGTGACATGTTTATACTCCTCATTACACTTTGGGTAAAGTCTGTGCCCAGATAATTCACCTTTAATTTGATGGATGCTGCATTTGAACTTAATTGAACCTTTAACCTTTGTCATTTGTGTGGGTTCAACTTGAACACATTTTTGGAGAAACAGGGTTGTCTTGTAAAGGGTTAAGAGACAGCTTTGGTTTCATAATATGTACAGGTACTCATACTATTCATATAAAAATCTGAAGAAAAATGTTGTCTAGTTTAAATCCAAGAATGATATGACGACAGACATGGTGTTTGATCTGAATTTACAATGTCCATCTGACTACCTAATATTGCCACTACCATGCAAAAAAGAAATTAAGCAAATACAGATTGTTACAAAACACAGCACAAAGAAAATCAAAGATTAAGGATGATACCTTCATTTATTGATCAACATATTTCCATTATTGATCCTGTTACAAATATAGCCTAACTGAATGCAGAATCAAAACATCGTTTTTCTCCCAGACACAGTCATGGTGTTTACACACTAATCGTTATCAACAGAATCTCCTGATGATTTTCCCCTGGATTCATTACTGGACTGACATAACTTATCACCCCCTGCAGACGTTTTTCTACTAGCAGTAGGCTTTGTATGCAAGCATTGTGGTACAGAGTAAAATTGCATGTAACATTTTCATGATTGTATTCAAGTTGTAAATTGTTACATGTAAATTACTAGACAAGTTTTAGTTTTGTCCGAATCAAATGCATTTTACAGAAGACAAACAGTAATGGGGCTCATATAAAGCAAGTTGCCCAAAACAGGATATGGAAAACATTGTGGGAAAAGGTCGAGAAAATGCTGGTTACTAGCATACCATTTCTTCTTTTTCTACAATGTTTTCAAAAGCTTTCTTCCTAGGGGTTGTAACAAAATCTGCTTGCTAAAAGTTTAAGGATGTTTTCAAATCCATCTGATGAATTTGTGTTGCGTGCTGCAAGTTTGTGTGATATTTGGGTAGGTACCATAATGACATGACAGTTTCTAGAAACACATGGTAATTCTTCACATCCATTTCCTATTATTATCTATTGAATATTTTTGCATTTCATTAGTTTGTTTCTCAGTTTTTGTCTCCTGTCCACTTCCTCAAATTAAATGTCCATCATAAAAAACAATTTCTGAGATGAATTCGTGCCACAAGTTATTATTTAAGTTTAAAACTAGAAGGCCCTGACGGGCCTGAATATGCTCTACTGGCAGGGACCAAAATCCAACCCAAACTACAAGCTTAATCCCTTAAACAGGAAATGTAAATTTTCAACAACAAAAAATGGCTACTTTTCCCACATTGTTTCTTGGATTTTTTTTCAAAATCAATAGGATTCAAGCTGTTGATGAGACAAAACAACTGGGTGAATTTCACAAAAATCTGATTACAAATGCAGACTTTATCATGTAAACAAGAATTGGAAATTTTCAACATGAAATGGCTACTTTTCCCACATTGTTTCTTCGATTTTTTTTTTCAAAATCAATAGGGTTGAAGCTACTGATGAGATAAACAAACTGTGTGATTTTCATGAAAATCTGACCGGAAATACAGACTTTATTGCGTAAACAAGAACAGAAAATTTAAATTTTCAACTTTAAATGGCTACTTTTCCCATACTATTTGTTGGATTTTTTTCAAAGTCGATAGGGTTGAAGCTATTGATGAAATAAACAAACTGTGCAAGTTTCACGAAAATCTGAAGTTATTTGCAGACTTTATCGCGTAAACAAGAACTGGAAATTTTCAACTTGAAATGGCTACTTTTCCCATACTGTTTGTTGGATTTTTTTCAAATTCAATAGGGTTGAAGCTATTGATGAGATAAACAAACTGTGCAAGTTTCATGAAAATCCGGCAACAAATGCAGACTTTATCGCGTAAACAAGAAAAAGACTAACGGACGGACAGACGGACGGACGGACAGACGGACGGACAGACGGACGGACGGACGACAGAAACCCCGCCATGACATAAGCTCTGCTGGCTTTCAGCCAGTAGAGCTAAAAACCAACTACAGCAAATTATTTTTAGCTTGGCTGTTTTCGAAGAAAACTTGGAAACACTGTCATAGCCCAGGCATCATCATCTGTGTCATCTGCACGTCATGCAAAAACTTTGACATTTTCAAAAAGCTTGACATTTTTATAATATCTCTGTCGTTACCAAAGATATTTACTTCAAACTTGGACTTGATGTTTAATGTCAAAAGGGGACCCCTACAACAAAGGCAGGTAACCATCAAAGTATTTCTGACACAGTTATGCCCTTTTTCAACTTTGAATTCTCTCTGAAAATCCAGCAACTACAACCGAGCATCGGCACCTGAATGCAGTGCTCTTGTTTTTTTAAAAACAAAAAAAAACCACTAACTCTAATTGACGAGGTAAATGAAACTTTTATTTTCAGTCAGAAGAAAATGATCTCTGTTTTTTCATGATGACACAGAAAAAGGTGAGTTAATGTTACTGTTGGAAAATTTTCATGATGACACAGAAACAGGCAAGTTAATTTTACTGTTGGAAACCATTTAACTCATTACCATACAATCTGGAATTTAAATAACTCTATGGAAGAAGAGTATTAAAAACTGGTTATCAGCATTTTCTCTTTTTCCCACAGTGTTTTCAAACTTTTAACTCTTTAACAAACGAAACAATTTTGGAAGCAACCAAGTTGAAAGCATTTGCAGATGACAAATCAAATGTTGCTCAAATGATGGAATTTGTTTTTAATGGGGTAGAAAACATTTGTGAGAAAAGGAGAAAATGCTGGTTACCATCATTCTCTCCTTTTACCACAATGTTTTCAAAAGGCTTCCTTCTTCAGGGTCATTAAAAGTTAGGATTGTGTGGTGAGGGGTTAACAACAAATTTTGTCATTTTTGCCATTTGTCGTCTGCAAATCCTTTCAGTTTCGACTTGTCTGAAATATCATTTTCTGGTAAAGAGATAAAACATAAGTAAAAGATAAAAAGGGGAGGTATGATTATACGACTTAGAGGCAAGAATCAGTAACCATTTACCACATAATCCCGACTTCTAACAACCCTGAGAAAGAAGCCATTTGAAAACATTGTGGGAAAAGGAGAAAATGCTGGTAACCAGCATTTTCTCCTTTTCCCACAATGTTTTCTACCGTATCGAACAAAAATCACATCATTTGAGCCACATTAAACTTGTCGTCTGCAAATGTTTTCAGTTTGGACGGGTATAAATTTTTGTCGTCTGGTAAAGAGTTAACCATTTACCAAAGGATTAAGAGTTTTAACAATCCTGATAACCAGTGTCAGCGAGGGCTTTTGAAAACCTTGTTGGAAAAGCAGAAAATTCTGGTCACCAGCATTTAATCCTTTATCCACAATCTTTTTTCCTCTTTCAATGACAATACAATCATTTGAGTTACATTTGATTTATTATCTGCAAACTCTTTCAATTTGAATGAGCATAAAATTTTGTTGTTTAACTCTTTACCAAACAACAAAATTTTAGACTGATCCAAATTGAAAGCATTTACAGATGAGAAAATAAATGTGACTGAAAAATTGAAATCTATTTTGGGAAGGGTGGAAAACATTATGGGAAAAGGAGAAAATGCTGGTTACCAACAATGTCCTTTTCCAACAATGTTTTCAAAAGGCTTCTTTCACAGAGTCATTAAAAGTCGGGATTGTGTGGTAAAGGGTTAATAAAGAGTTAAAACTTACTTCAAAAGTATCCAACCATTCATTATGGTTACAACCAGTCCTGTTGGTGCACTTGCAATATGATCATAAATATGTAATTGCGTCTTCCAAATTCTCAATGACCTTTTACTGTACAACCATCCTCTTTTAACTGCCTTGAGGCAGATGCCTAATGAAAACACTGAGAGAAAAGAAGAGAATGCTGGTAAGCAGTATTTTATCCTTTTCCCACAATGTATTTCAAAGTTTTTTTCCTCAGTGTCATGAAAACACAAGGTTAAGTTTGTAGCCTGAAAATGCTATCAGCATGTTCTAAAATTTTGTCATATGATAAGGTTAAGGGGTAACAAGGAAATCCCAGAGAGATAAGTGACATTACATCATTGGCTAATTTTGGACTCTTTTTTCCTTAGAGCACCTCTGATGACCATAGTTGCCATTACTGCCATTGTACATAAAGATCAGACTGTACATTACATGTGGACTGATCTGGGTTCTACACTGGCTGCCATTTCATGCCATTAATCTGGCCAATACAGCCTTAAAATTGCATCATTTTGGTCCTTTTCTGTGATATATAGAGAATGTCATTTGTGTTTATTTGGCACTCTATGGATAAACAATGATATTGTTATCATATGATAGTATTGAGGAAATTATTCAACCAGATTACTTTTTATTGGTTTCAGACTCTTTTATCAGACAGTGAAATTTTAGACTTGTCCAAAATTAAGGCAGACCAGTAATCAGATGTGGCTCAGGAACAAGGTGGTAGTCTGTAAGACATCTACGATATATCCTCTGCTGCCAATTTTTCAAAGAAAATCCTTACAAGAGTGAACTGTTGACCAATGAAAATCTTTGAAAGGGCTCAGCGACCATGAAGCTACAAAAAATGTATTTTGGACAGCCAGAGACAGACAGAGAAAACTGAAGGCTGCACAGTGCTAGTGAAACCATGGACATACATAAATTAGTGAACTGTTGCTATGGTATGACTGGATTGATGTTGAAAGCTGCATAAAAAACGAATTGATGTATCAATCAATTGACCAACCAATCAACTGGTCCATCCATCCCATCTCATCCCATCAGTCCATGGATTTTAACCCTTATCCTACTAAATAAATTGAATAAAACTTTCAATCTGATAGTAAAAACTCGAATAATGTTATTTCAAACTTATGTTTTGAAGGAAAGATATCTCCTTATCAGACAGTGTAGATCCAAAATCAGACTGCACATTCTGTGCAGTCTGATCTTGATCTACATTGTCTGCAGAAGGTCTGTGGGTCTCGCTTAGCAGCTTATGGGTTAAGTATCAAATAAACAGACATTTTCAATCAACAAAAAAGCAAACATAATGTAATTTGATGCTGCTTTTGGCAACGATAACATGTTAAAGCATGAGATGCAAATTACAATATAAATATCTTAGCTATCCGATTTAGATTTTTGATCCGCCCAACAAAGCAGTAAAAAGATTTTCTTAATTGCGAAATCAACTCCAATTGGTCTAGAATTAATGAACAAGGAGAAGTACTTAACCCTTTCCCAAACAAGCCCTGGTTTTCACGTGTCTGCAGTACATGTCTTTCGAAAACATTGTGGGAAAAGGAGAAATTGCTTGTAACGAGCAATTTCTCCTTTTCCCCCAGTGTTTTCTACCCTTTTGGAGAACTTTCTGTCATTTTCATCAAATTTAGAATTGTCATCTGCAAACTCTTTCAATTTGGACCAGTCTAAATTTTATCGTTTGGGAAAGGGTTAATACAATGATGACTTATTATATCATATGACCCCTTAACTCTTTACTAAACCACACAATCTTGAGGGAGGACGGACGTTTTGGCCACGGACGTTTTGGCCAGGACGTTTTGGCCAGGATGTTTTGGCCACGGACGTTTTGGCCAGCCTTATTGAAAAAACAGACGTTTTGGCCAAATTAAATTTATATGTACTTATTATAGATTATTAAGCTACATAAATGGTATTTTTAACTGATTTAATTAATGATTTAGTACGTTTATACAATGATGAATGTTAGACTATGATTTAATTGATGATTTCAACATTTTTGAATGTTTGATTTATGTGCTTTTATTATCTATAAGTACATATACTATACTGATGGCCTGTGACCAATGGGGTTGAAAACTGCATAGTAAATAATTGGAAATGGGATCATTCTAGGAACTTCCCTTCGAATTTTCACTCTTGCAAGATGAGTCCTGGTCATTTCAGCCATTTCAGTAGTGTGAGTACTGGTGTAAGTCAACCAGGAAGGCATGATAGTTGTGCTGTAAACCATGATATGACCTAAGCTGTTAAAATCAAACTGAAAATTGAAGTTAATTTAAAAACTTTAACAAACAATCACTCTAATAATCTATCCTTACTTAAAAGAAAAAAATAAAGAAAGAACTTATTAACTACATTAAAATTCTATAATGAAAGAATAAAGAAACAAACAATCAACAAAATGATAAATAAAAGAAAATATATGTATTTGTTTAGTTTTTTCTTTACTTGGTAAACATTGTGAGAATAGAAGTAACTGCTAAAATTTCCAATTTTATTGACAGAATTCAAACATTCAAAAATGTTGAAATCATCTGTTAAGTCATAATCTAACAATCATTATTGTATAAACATTCTAAACCATTAATTAAATCGGTTAAAAATAATATTTATGTAGCTTAATAATCTATAATAAGTACATATAAATTGAATTTGGCCAAAACGTCCGATTTTTCAATAAGACTGGCCAAAACGTCCGTGGCCAAAACATCCTGGCCAAAACGTCCTGGCCAAAACGTCCATGGCCAAAACGTCCTACATTCAATCTTGAGACCCACTGAAATTGTAAGTATTTGCAAATAACATATCAAATGTGGATTAACTCTTTACCACACAATCCTGTATTTTAATGACTTATAATGAGGAAAAAGCCTTTTGAAAACATTGTGGGAAAAGGAGAAAATGCTGGTTAGCAGCATTTTTTCCATTTCCCACATTATGTTTTCTACCCATTTCACAAAAAAATCCTATCATTTTGGGCGACATTTTATTTTTCTTCTACAAAATTTTCAATGTTGACCAGTCTACAATTTTTGCCATTTGTTAAAGCGTTAACTCTTTATCAAACGAGAAAAATCATAGACTTGTCCAAATTGAAAGCAGTAGCAGACAACAAAGTAAGTGTGACTCAAAAATTGAAATTTGTTGGTAGAGTAGAAAACATTGTGGGAAGAGGTGAAAATCCTGGTTACCAGCATTTTCTCCTTTTCTCACAGTGTTTTCAAAAACTATCTTTCTCAGGGTCGTTGAAAGTCGGGACTGTGTGGTAGAGGGTTAAATAATGGCATTTGTCATTAAACAGGGTAGCCTTTTTCTGAAAACACTGCGGGCAAAGGAGAAAATCTTGGTTACCAGTATTTTCTCCCTTTTCCACAATGTTTTCAAAAGCCTGGACAACAGCATTTTTTTCCCATAATACATGCATAGTAGTTTGAAAAGCCTTCTTTAATGATTTGGTATTGGGACAAACCAACCTGAAGTGAAGTAAAAAATCAGACCCAAACTTGGAGACCCAGAGCTTCACCCTAATTTCATCTCATATGTTAATGCTCCTGAATTTGGAAATACCGTATTTCACTTGATTAATGCACAAGGGCGCCGTGCAAAACAGCAACAGGGTGCTCTTATTTAAGAGCCAATTTCCCGAAATTTAAGTGCCGTCAATTAGAGTAAGTCCGGTACTTTGATCCGAGTTTTAGTCAGAGCTGAGTGCAAAGTGATTGCCATCTTGCAGTAATTCAGAATGTCGATTTTTACCGCCGCTCATGATTTTTTTTGACATTAAATAGCATTCACCTTTAGTATGGGACACTAGTATTTGATACTTCACTTTCTTTAAGTTTTTCCAAGTTAGTTGACAAATTTTGTGTCACCGGAAGTTTATTGAAGTGTATGCGTATTTGGGAAGTCATGTATTAATGACATCAATTTGTGAAGTAATTAGGATTATGTCAAAAGCTGTACTGGTAAGTTTATAGTGGCTTTTGCAATGAATTGTCAGTAAGAATGTGCAGTCTGATCTTTTTATCATTGAATATCCGTAACTTCATTCTAACCTTTTACCAAATTATCCTTGGTTTTAACGACCTCCAGAAAGCAGGAATTTTGAACACTGATAGAAAAAAAGAATATACTGGTCACCAACATTTTCTCCCTTTCCCACATGTTTTCCAAGCTTTTCTAGATGAGTTCCACCATTTGAACAACATTTAATTTGGTGCCTGCATATGCTTTCAGTTTGGACAAGTCTCCAATTTTGCCGTCTTGTACAGCATTTATTTACAATCAAAAAGTCTCTTTAATTCATTATGAGTAGAAATCTATATTCTGTATTTCTAGCCTTTGACCAAAGATAACTTTATACAAGCAGCGCTCTGGCAAGAGAGAGTTTAACCCTTTACCGCACAATGACGCCTTTTGATGCCCCTTGGAAAGAAGCCTAATGAAAACATTGTGGGAAAAGTAGAAAATGCTGGTAACCAGCATTTTCTCCTTTTCCCACAATGTTTTCTACCCTATCAAAGAAAAATCACACCATTTTAGCCAAATAGAAATTGTCGTCTGCAAATGCTTTCAATTTGGAGAAGGCTAAAATTTTGTCATCTGGTAAAGGGATAATCCATCTCTGTGATGCATTATATAGTCATGCATCATATAATTTTATATGTGTGTTTGTGTGTGTGTGCATGTGCACAGACACAAACTCACATGCATCAAATTATCATGGATAAATAAATTCAATTTGGATTCAATTTGCCAAGCAATCATCTGGAGGTAGAATGGTCCTTGGACATGCAGAAAAATTTACAAATAGCAGAAGTTTCGGCCAGTGTCAACCTTACTGGGTCAATCCTTTTTGCAGATGTATTAAAGCTCCCTTTTCACAGAGTATGACTCATATATTTTGCAGTAAAGAGTTATTTTGAACATTGCGTAATTGGCACTTCATTTTGACCTTGATCAAATTACAAGTGGTTTTTCAACTAATATAACTTTTCCTATCCAAAAGGAAGCACTCTCTACCTTTTCTTTTACAATTTTTTTTTCATTCTTTAATCCTTAAAACGCCTTTCACAACAACAGTTACCTTTGTGGCCTGTGTAGATCAAGTTCAGACTGCACAAAACATGCAGTCTGTTCTTTGATCTACACTGTGCGCTTGGCTGAAACATTCTAAGCAATTATAGTCAACCCGAAATTGCAATTATTTTGATTTTACTTCTAGATTGAAAATGACTGTGGGGTTTATTTGGCGCTCTATGGGTTTATACCAGACAACAAAATGTTCAGACAAGTCTATATTGACCACCTTTAACCCTTTACCACACAATCCCGAGTTTTAATGACCCTTAGGAAGAAGCCTTTTGAAAACATGGTGGGAAAAGGAGAAAATGATGGTTACCAGCATTTTCTCCTTTTCCCCACAATGTTTTCTTCCCTATCAAAGAAAAATTGCACCATTTGAGCCACATTGAAATTGTCGTCTTCAAATGCTTTCAATTTGGAAAGGGCTAAAGTTTTTGTCGTCTGGTAAAGAGTTAACTCTATACCAGTTGCTTTTAACTTTACATGGACAAAAAACTAATGTAGACTCAAATAAACTGAAAGAGTTTGCAGACACCATATTAAATGTGGTTCAAATACAGTGATTTATCTCTGATAGTTAAGAAAAACAAAGACATAGTATGGCATTGGTTATGCAGTGTTCTATAAAGTACCATTTCATATCAGGATTATTGCAAAAGTAGGGGGTATTTTGAAAAGAAGCAAGACAAATGCAACCAAGAAAAAGGATGATGGCTTTTGAAAACATTTTGGCAACAAATCCATTTCAATCACATATAATTTGTCTTTTGCAGATGCTTTCAATTTGGATACGCCAAATTTTGTTGTCTGGAAAGGAGATATTCATCCTTCTAACAGACAAAACAGGAAATATCTTTAAAAACCTTAGATGGCGTAAAAGATGCTGGAATATGAATTTTGAAACTCTTCTGCGGCTCAATATGAAGTAAAATAATGAAAATTACTTTCGTGAGAAATTGCCTCCTTTTTCTCATTGGTTTTCATTTTGTTGAAAAGGAGTACTTATTGGGTTATTGGAAAACGCTTATGAAATATTAACCCTTTCCCAAACAAGCCCTGGTTTTCACGTGTCTGCAGTACAAATCTTTTGAAAACACTGTGGGAAAAGGAGAAATTGCTCGTAACGAGCAATTTCTCCTTTTCCCACAGTGTTTTCTACCCTTTTGGAGAACGTTCTGTCATTTTCATCAAATTTAAAATTGTCGTCTGCAAACTCTTTGAATTTGGACCAGTCCAAAATTTGTCGTTTGGGAAAGGGTTAAATTTCCAAACAGAACAAAAAAGGACCATTATTTATTACATTAATTTGCTATGACATGAATCAAGGCCCCGGGGTATTGATCAGCAATAGCGATGCTTATAAATAGTGGTTTCATAACTTTGCAGCAAATATGCCAGCAGGGGCCCTGCAGAATAAACATGTTCATATTTTTGATCAGTCACAAATTAGCATCTACTCATTCTTAAGCAGTACCAAGAATTAGGTCAAAAGCCAGCGCATTCAGCTACACCGAAAAAAAAGTTGGTATTGTAATGGGTAATTGAAATTTGGTGGTGTTTGGATGGATGCATGCCCAATTCATAAATCACGCCCAATAACTTTTTTCTCTTTTAGTCTTCTCTTTCAGCTAAAAATAAACCCAACTTAAAAAAATTGGGAGAGTATAGGTGAAAACAGACTTAATTTTTGCTTGTTTACTGATTGCTTTCAATTAATTAATGGCATATTTTACACCTATTATTTCCTGAGCATTCATTTATAGTGCCACTTAACCCTTTACCACACAAGCCCAACTTTTAACGACCCTGAGAGATAGGCCTATTTACCACACAAGCCCGACTTTTAACGACCCTGAGAGATAGGCCTTTTGAAAACATTGTGGGAAAAGGAGAAAATGCTGGTAATCAGCATTTTCTCCTTTTCCCACAATGTTTTCTACCCTTTCCGAAACAAATTTCAATTTTTCAGTCACATTTATTTTGTCATCTGCAAATCTTTCAATTTGGACCAGTCTAAAATTTTGTCGTTTGGTAAAGAGTTAATTCAAGTTATTCCTACCTGGTTACCTGTTCTCTAGTCATACTGTGTATGCTGGCAGCCAATAAATTACAGCACTAGACCTGGGCTCAGTTTAACAGACTGTTAACAGACTAATTTTCTGACTTACCATAAGTAAAGGTTTTTGGTAACCTTTTCAAAACCTAATTTGATACAATGTTTCAGACTCAAGTCAGCAAAATAAACAGATACTACTCAATTAATAACAGACTTACATGTATAAGTCCACTATTGTCAGGTCTTTGACTTCTAAGCAGAACTTATCTAGCAGTCTTTTAACACTTAAGCTGCTGAGCGCAACTCACTGACTTTGCGGACTGTTGATCAGGATCAGACTGCACAGAATGTCTGATAAGGAGATATTTTTCTCCGAAAAAATAAGTTTGAAATAACATCAGTCAGATTTTTACTATCAGCCTGAAAGTTTTATTTAACTTATTTACCAGGATAAGGGTTAATGGTCTATGATAATTAACTATAAGCAGACAATATATTTTAAGCAAACACTGTTGCAAAAGACACTAGCACATCAAATAGGTGCGCCACTGTTTGGCTGCAGCTTCTTTTTCAGTGAAAATTTGAAGTGGCAAAAAGGGACATAACTGGCAGATATATCTTGAGGGTTATCTGCCTTTCTTGTATAAGTTCCATCTTTGAAAGTTAACAAACTGATTGACTGGAGTTTTACAATTTAAAGTGAAGTCTGATCTTTGGTCTACACTGACAGCCTAGCTTAACACTTTACCAGGCAACAAAATTTTCGCCTTGTCCAAGTTAAAAGCATTTGCAGATGATAATTTCTATGTGCCTCAAATGGTGCAATTCTTTCTTGATAGGGTAGAAAAAATTGTGGGAAAAGGAAAAAATGCTGGTTACCAGCATTTTCTCCTTTTCCCACAATGTCTTCAAAAGGCTTCTTTCCCAGGGTTGTTAAAAGGTGGCATTGAGCAGTAAAGAGTTAAATACTACAGACAAAAGCCACCATCTTATTGCAATTATTTACATCCTATTTCTAGACTGAACATATCTGTTTGGTTTATTCAGCGCTCTTAGCGTTAACAGTGGAAACATTTCGGAAAAGCATTGATATGCTTGTAAAAAACCCTGTAGAATGGTTACCTCTTTTTTCCATAATCTTTGCAAAAGTTGTCAACTGCATAGCTTCAAAAAGTTGTTTGTATACTGGTGGGTACTGTTGGCAACACAAACAGTACTTAAATTATGCTACATATCATACAGGTTTGCTTGTTAAGGCCTTAACACTATTTTCAACAAAATTCAGCTATACTGTGGCAGCAAGTGCACTGTTCCATGTTTTCCTTGGGTTCACTTTACCAGTACTTCCCACAATATTCTTGCAAGCCATTGGCTACTTTCCCATATCAATATCATTGAAACAATGTTCAGCAGCGAGACAAATGAATCCTGTAACCATGACCATAATCATGTAACTATGATCATTGCACAGACTCTGACAAAGCTGTGGAATCAAACCAGCAAACCCTGGGTTTTAACCCCTGTATGTAACCAACTAAGCTACCTGGCCAGGCCATCTTGTAGGTACCTGTTTGATATATACCATATTTGTTTTGGCCATAATTTAACAAAATAACAAGAAGTGTAGGCCTGTTTGCATTCCGTTTCTGAAATACACTGGTCTTCAAATTATCCTTAACTCTTTACCACAACAGAAAAATGTAGACTTGTCTAAACTGAAGGCATTTGCAGACGACAATGTAAATAAGATTCAAATGATAAAATTATGTCTTTGATAGGGTAGAAAACATTGTGGGAAAATGAAAAAATGCTGGTAACCAGCATTTTCTTTTCCCAAAATGTTTTTAAAAGGCTTGTTTCTCAGGTTCGTCGAAAGTTGGCATTCTGTAGTAAAGGGTTAAGTAGTTCTTGCAATAACAAAGAGTAACTTCCCTTTGGTCTTACCAAGGATAATGTTCATACATACAGCAGGCCTTAAGTTTGAAAACATTCTGCAAGACCAAAACTGGGCCAATTTTAGTACATGTAAAACTATCTCTCACCTATGGATTTCAAAATAAATCCTCTCCTCCTTTGATTTCAGCCCCATCAGACTGCCTTTTGTACATTGGAAAGATCATCCATAATGACTATCACACCATTTTAATCCAAATGTAACAATCTACTTTCAAAATTAAACAAACTAAATCAATTAGTTATAGAAAAACACTTCTCTGTTAGGCTTCTGTCTAGTGGATGTATGTTGCAATATCAAACTGAAAGTTTTCAATGATACAAAACTTGCTTTTTTTGATAATACAAAACTTACAAGTATTTCTTGTTCACACTTTTGAAAACCCTGAGGAAGACAGCTTTTGAAAATATTGTGGGAAAAGGAGAAAATACTGGTAATCACAATTTTCTCCTTTTCCCAAAATGTTTTCTACCCTTCCAATTTCTGTACCCCATTTTTTGTCGTCTGCAAATGCTTTCAATTTGGACAAGTCCAAAATTTTGTTGTTTGGTGAAGGGTGAATCAAATTTCTTCTAAAACCATTGTAATACCTCATCTTAAAAACAAAATCTCTGGCTTTGGTTTCTCCACTCTATCATCTATTGCAAGTACTATAATGAGTACAGACTTGTAAGAATTGACAGTGGTGATCACTTAAACCACTTCACCATACAGACTATTTCAATGCCTATGTACCAAGAATTAAGATATAGAAACTTCATAGAAAGGAGCAACCTCTTATGAGCAGTTGCTCTTTTTCTTCTATTGTTTAAAAAAGCTGTCTACCACAGGGGAGTAAAAAAATCCTACTTATACTGAAAGGGATAAATTCTTCACCGCAATACAATAAATATGTTTTCCAGACACTTTGCCAAACATCTAGAAAGCATTAGCCCAGGTATCCTCTGATTTATCAGATCTGTATTACAAGCATCATTTGCAATTATCTGATTTTCTCTATCTACTACACCCATTACTTCATATGCGAATGTCAAACCTATATGTACTATACTCTGTGAAAAGGGGTTTAATGCATCCGCAAAAAGTATCAACCCATGTCAGCCTGCACAGTTCGTGCAGGCTGACCTGGGCATAAACTTTTTGCTATAGGTCATTCTTCTGCATGCCCAACGACCATTCAACCTTACGATTCAGTAGGTTGTTAGATAAAACTGATTTTATCACATAAAACCTCCTCCAGCAGTGTGTTAAACCCATGACTTATTTTCAATAATACACTAGTGTATTATCATTTTTTGGGCCCCGTTTCTGGTCAGTTTTTAGTCATGAATGCATGAAGCCGAAGAAACCAGCCACAGCCCATGCCGGAATTTATACTACTACGCCGTTTCGCGAAAAAATGATGTCATTGTTGCTAAGGCGTATACGCGTGAAAAGCTTTTTATTTTCATGTGTAATAAAAACCAAAAAATGCGGCAGAAATTTATTGCGGAAGTAGGTGGAATTATCCCTTCTATAAACTGTTTTATTCTATTTTCGGTGTGAATGTCAAAGAGCTATCTACTTGTGTACATACATATTTGAAACCGAACTACAACTGTAAACATGGACTTGTGAACGGTATAAAGGCTGAAGGTGATGATGCAGGATACTTATTTGTCTGTCATTCGTTTTATGTGATAAATAGAATCTTACATGAGTGTTTATGTATTATCATTTTTATCAAACTCGTCAACTAAAATGTATATGACACTCACCAAGGCTCGCGTCATATAATTTTAGTCAACTCGTTTGATAAAAATGATAATACATAAACACTCATGTAAGATCCTCTATTTATGGATCAAGAACAATATGACTACTTGCTTGATATCATGCATCTCAGAGATGCATTAAACCCCTTTTCCCCAGAGCATAGCTTATAGGCATATACTTAGGCTTCAAGGAAGAGAAGTCTGGGGGCATACTCTGACGGTTGTGGAATTCATACAAGAGTCAAAGTTGGCCTGGGCATACCAAAGAACTGGGCCCGCTTTCATGGATAAACTTAAATCTCTTTTGCTTAAATCTGCTAACAGTCTTATTGTCCCCCAACTGAAGCTGAGTTTGTTTGAGACCCATTTCACTAACATTGAGAGATCTGAATTACATTCTCAAATCCTGAGCTGGCACAATGTTTCAGACTCAAATCGCAAAATAAACAGACTGAACCCTTTACCACACACTCCCAACTTTTAACGACCCTGAGAAAGAGGCCTTTTGAAAACATTGTGGGAAAAGGAGAAAATGCTGGTAACCAGCATTTTCTCCTTTTCCCCCACTATGTTTTCTAACCTATCAATGATAAATTTCATCATTTTGGCCACCTTTAACTTGTCGTCTGCAAATGCTTTCAATTTAGACCAGTCTAAAATTCTGTCGTTTGGTAAAGAGTTAAGGTAACTCAGACTTATGTCCATTATTTTGCTGAGTTAAGTGGCTGGATCACTGGGTCAACTTGCAATTTGAAAACATTACTATTTGTATAGTCTGTTAATGTTAGTAAAATGCTTCTTAAATAACCAATGCAACAGCAGTCAGAAACTGTGTCCATTAGCCGATTTGAGCAAAAAATCCTAAACTTATAATTAATCCAGCAAACTGTTTGACAACAACTCTCATGTAAGTCAAGCTCTCTCAATCCTGACCTTTAACAACTTGAAAAAGAACACTTTTGAAAAAATTGTGGGAAAAGGAGAAAATGCTGGTAAGTGGCATTTCTCCTTTTCCAACCATGTTTTCTACCCATCTAAAAACAAATTCCAATTTATGAGTTCCATTTATTTTGTTGTCTGCAAGTGCTTTCAATTTAGACATGTCTGAAATTTTGTTGTTTGGTAAAAAATTAACAAAGATCAACAAAGCAATGGTTGATTATTTCACAATAACTTATTGTAATTTTTTTTCACAAATTTTTATATACATTTTATGAATGCACAGGTAACTATAGGAAGTTGATATTTTGGGCAGGAACAGTTTGCTGGAAATAGTTTCAGATTTTTTCTATGATAACAAGAAACATCTCCTCCTGCACAAGAAATAATTATGATAGTAGAAATAGGTTTTACAGCCTGTTTTGCTGATAAGGCCTCTATCCTCTGCTGAAAAACAATATTGGCTTTTGTATGTTTTTCTTTCCTTGCTCTTTTTTATATTCATACAAAACTTGCATCCTTTTTCTAAATTGTTCATCACTATGAAAACTTTCTTTACCCTTTACCAAAAAATCCTCTTTACTAAATGACATAATTTTACACTTGAAGAAATTGAAAGCATTTGAAGACTAAAAATTGAATGTAACTCAAAAGGTGATTTCTTTTTTTGAAAGAGTAGAAAACATTGTGGTAAAAGGAATAAATGATGGTTACCAGCATTTTCTCATTTTTGCAAAATACTTTCAAAATCCTTCTTCTTCAACTTAGTTAAGCCCGCTCGGATAGCTAAGTGGTTAGTGTATCTGACTTGTGACCCTGTGGTTGCGAGTTCGATACCCGGATGAGGCAAATTTTCTTTCAGGTGATCTTTCGCCTCTCACCTCTGATGAATGTGAGAAAAGTGGTCAATGGCTTTGGAAAGAAAGTGTCAGTACTAGTGTGAGAAAGCCAGGAAACACATGGGTGAGTCACTGACTGCCATGATATGTCCTGAGCTGTTAAAATGGTGTAACTCCAATACACACCAAACAAACCAATCAAGTTTGTTAAAAACTCGGGACTGCTTGGTAAGGGTTGACACTGATGAAGAAGGTTTCAGAAAACAATGTGGGAATAGGAAAAAAACTGGTAACCACCAATTTCTCTTTTCCTTTAGGTTTTGAGTCGTATTTGGTTTGTTGGCTACAAATGCCTTAACCCTTTACCACACAATCCCAACTTTTAATGACCCCGAGGAAGAAGCCTTTTGAAAACATTCTGGTAACCAGCATTTTCTCCTTCTCTCACAATGTTTTCTACCCATCCCAAAACAAATTTCAATTTTTGAGTCATGTTTATTTTGTTGTCTGCAAATGCTTTCAATTTGGAGAGTATAAAATTTTGTCGTTTGGTAAACAGTTAAAAGCCTTTTTCCTTGGGCTCATTAAACATCTTTCAAAAATTTGAAAGTAACACACCTTCTGATTGGCTAAACCATACGGTTTAGCCAATCAGAAGTTGTGTTACTTTCAAACTTGGAAAATCTTGAAGAATAAGTCTAAGAACGTTCTTAAGAATGGTTGGTGAATACGGACCCGGGACTGTATGAAAAAGGGTTAAAACAACTCCTAAATGCAAAAACAAAATTTGAGGTAAACTGCTCCATAGATCAGCATGGATTTATCTATTATCACTGGGTTATATTTCTATATGCATTATCATAAATCATCAAATTTTTCTGTTGCCAAGAAGCAGGATGATAAAAAAAGTATACCATAAAAAAAAAGCAAAAGCAATAAAGTATTTTTTTCAATTTTAGTCTTGGTACGCCCCCGCCTCTCCGTTCTCCTTCTCCTTCATACTGATGATTATAGACCAATTTGAATTTAACTCTTTACCAAACGACAAAATTTTGGAATGGACCAAATTGAAAGCATTTGCAGACGACAAATTAAATGATGCTAAAATGATGATTTCTGTCTGTGAAAGTTTAGAAAACATTGTGGGAAAAGGAGAAAATGCTGGTTACCAGTATTTTTTCCTTTTCCCACAATGTTTTCAAAAGGCTTCTATTTCAGGGTCGTTAAAAGTCCGGACCGTGTGGTAACGGCTTAATACTGAAAGTAAGTCATGTGACTTACGCATATTTTAGAATGTGTATGACTGTATGACTATAAACCATGTAAAGTTTTTGTAAAATAAACGATGTTCTGTTCTGTTCTGATGAAGAATTCATCATTCTGCACATGCCTCTTTAACCCTTTACCAAACAATCCCGTGTATTTACCACCCTGAGAAAGAAGCCTTTTGACAATATTGTGGGAAAAGGAGAAAATGCTGGTAACCAACATTTTCTCCTTTTCCCACAATGTTTTCTACCCCATCAAAGACAGACACTTTCATTTAAGCCACATTTAGGTTGCCTTCTGCAAATGCTTACAATTTGGACTGGTCCTAAATATTGTTGTTTGGTAATGAATTAATGGACCCACTAATGGGTAGAATACAAAAACAAGACAGGTTATATAACATGAAACAGAGGACCTGGACCTGTATGAACTGCTCCTCTTTCTCTTTACTAAATGTTGGATAGTGGGGATCTAAGATCAGATTACACATTCTGTGCAATCTGATCTTTATCCATACTTCCCACAAAAGCATTTTATTTATTATTTTTTGCCCTTAGGATGTTGGGCAAAAGACCACAGCTTCCCTACCTTGTGTAATTTCCAGGTACCTGGAGCTGCAGCATCAACCTTAACATTTTTTTTTCTGCAGTATTTTTACAAAATATTGGACAGTGTTGATCCAAGATCACACTGCACACTCAGCATAATCTTATTTCTATCTTTAGCGTCCATAAAAGCACCAACTTATTGCTTGATGGACTGACTGCTTGATTGAATGGTGTTTTAAGCCACTTTCACATATTCATTTTAATATGCCCCGGGTTTATCAGAACCAGGCTAGGGCTCTGAAGTGGGCTGCCTAAGGACACTTCTACAATAAACCCAGTGCTTCCAGTGAGACTCAAACCCAGGGCCTCCAGGTTACAAGTCGTGCATTTTACCTCTGAGCCATGCAGGACCCCAATGGCCCCTTATACAACCTTTAGCATGCTAGGGAGTCAAAATGACAAAAAGATCTGTCCTACCTTGTGTTATAGAGGGTACCAGATAGGCGCCGTATCAACCGTTCTTGTTTCTTTCTGGCAGCATTTTCACAAAATGAGTGCTGTCTCTTCAAACTCTGCAAAGAATGGAAAGTACAATCCTTTACAAGAAAGCAAATTTTAAACTTGTCCCTACTGTCATTTGAAACGTTAAAAGAGGTTTAACTCTTTACCAAATGTCAAAATTTTAGACCAGTCAAAATGAAAGCATTTCCAGACGACAATAAACTCTGACTCAAAAACTGAAATTTCCTATTGAAAATGTATAAATCATTAAGGGAAAAAGAGAAAGTGCTGGTCACCAGCATTTTCTTCTTTTCCCAGAATGTTTTCCAAAGCTCTCCTTCCTAGGGTCATTGAAATTCATGATTGTGTAGTAAAGGGTTAAATAACAAGTTCTGTCTCTTTTTTTTTTACAAAAAGTATAAAATACTGGTTACTGGCATTTTCTGCTTTCCATAAACACTTAACTCTTTACCAAACAACAAAATTTTAGACTGGTCCAAATTCAAAGCTTTTGCAGATAACAATATAAATGTGCTTCAAAAATTGAAATTTATTTTGGGAAGAGTAGAAAACATTGTGGGAAAAGGAGAAAATGCTGGTTACTCCTTTTCCCACAATGTTTTCAAAGGGCTTCCTTCCCAGGGTCGTTAAAAGTCGGGATTGTGTGGTAAAGAGTTAACTCTGTCAGACAAAATTCTGGACTCATCCATATTGAAAGCATTTTCAGAAGACAAAATAAATTTGGGTCAAATACTGGCATTAATCTTAAGGAATATATTTTTAACATGGGAAAAGGAAAAAATACTGGTTACTAGCATTTCCTCCTTTTACCACAATGTTTTCAAAAGGCTTCTTCCAGGTCAATAAAACTTGCGACAGAGTGAAAAGGGTTAAAACTTTCATCCTGACTATAAAAAAATCAAAATAATATATCATTATAATTATGACCAAACCCAGGAAACCCACAAATCCACCACATACCATTTTCTTCAAAGGGTTTTAAATATCCTTATACATTACAGGTGGGAGTTATTGTCCTCAAGATATTACAGTGTTATCTTTATTGGAGAGGTCATCAGACCTCTCCATCAGTGGTCAGTTTAAAAGGCAGACTGCCACAGAAATCGCTGTCTAAATCCATTTGTTTTTGCGAAATTGTTCTGATACACAGTCTATTTCGTCATGGTTTTTATAAACAAACCGAAATCAAAAAATTGAAATAGGAAATAAATGTGTTTTTTTTTTTATATGACGGATTTCCAAAAATATTTATTATACTGTATTGATTGTAAATGATCTCTCCAATAATTGCAATTTTTCGTTGAAAAATAAATCTCAGCAAAAAGAAAAAAAAATTCGTTGATAAAGGAGAAAGAACACTGCTGGAAAAGATCACATGACTTGATACTATCTGGAGAATTCGTACCCTTCAGAACTCGTACCCTAATCTCGAGTCAGCATGAGTTCTCTGGAGAACTCGTACCCCACAAATAGATATAAATAGGTTGATCAGTATGTTTTCAAGTTCTATTTTTCAAAACTGACTAGACTCTAGCATTTTTCTCAGTTTTGTACAAAAATTCTATGGATTCATAATGACATATGTTTGATGAAATAGCACACAGAGTTGCTTCTATTATGCGGATTGCGAGAATCCCGCGAAAATCAACTAATGAGAGCAAAAAAAAAAGTCGTGCCTCTTCGCCCTATGTATCGGACACCTCAAAGAGTCCGTGGTCCTTTGGATTTGGGCGGATTGCACGTTTTGGGCGGATTGCGCAGGCTGACATGGGTCGATACTTTTTGCAGATGCATTAAGTGCCCTTTTCTCAGAGCATGGCTCATTTATCTACTTTCTTAAATTTTTAACGTTTAAACAATCAACCTCTTCATTTCACATGTCTGCAGCAGACAACTTTTCAAAATAACTGTGGGAAGAGGAGAAGCTGCTAGTCACTGCAATTTCTCCTTTTGTCACAATGGTTTCCATCACATCAAAGCACCATCTTCCACATTAATTATCAAAGTTTGAATTGTCGTTTGCATGTTTTTTTCTGTTTGGGACAGTCCAAAAATTGCTGTTTGTTAAAAGATTAAAAAACGTTACATTTATTTTTAACATATCTGGTACCAGTATTATGTATAGGACACCTTTATGTATTGTCATTAGGTAAGATTCTTGCTTATTCAATGGAATTAGCATATTGTATCAAATTTTAAATGAACGATTTCTCCTTTCCAAAAATATTTTGGTTTATCTGAGCACACATTACAAACATTCATTAGAGGTTTGTTACTTTCGAAAATGAGACAAATTGGATCATCATCTTCAGTTTTGTGTCCTTGAATTTTGAAAAATATGCATTTCTGAGCATGTTATTAGCACATGGCCTACAATTCCTAGAATATTATAACAATGCGTTATGTGGGACATGTACTGTTTTGTGCCTTTACACCAGCAAAATTGAGAAAAAAATGGTTTTTTTTCTCATTCATTTAATGCCTAACTTGTTTGTTTACATTTACCAAAATATATTGAAATCAAAAGCCAATAAACTATTTGAAAACATCGATGCTGACCTCTCCTGGCTTCTTTTTTAAAGAAGCCAACTTGTATGTTTAATGCTTTATCAAATGACCCCATGTTTTAACAACCCTGTAGAGGACTCCCCTTGAAAACATCATGGTAACCAGCATTTTCTCCTTTTCCCATAATGTTTTCTAACCTTTCACAGACAAATCCCATTATTTGTGCAAAAATGATCATTCACTACAAGTACCGCCTATTGCTAGTGCGTTGGATTTGGGAACAGTCCTAAGTTTAATCGTGTAGTATGGAGTGAGCAATGTTTTCACAAGTAATTAAATGTGGCTAAAATGATTGCATTTGTTTCTGAAAAGTTAGAAAACATTGTGGGAAAAGGAGAAAATGCTGGTTACCAGCATTTTCTCCTTTTCCCACAATGTTTTCGAAAGGCTTTTTTCTCAGGGTCATTTGAGTCAGGATTGTGTGGTAAAGGGTTAAATGGTGGATTATATCAAGCAGCTCATCACATAATTATAGGTCCATAAAATTCACTTTGTCTAACAACCAGATGAATCAACCCTTTACCACACAATCCCGACTTTTATCGACCCTGAGTAAGAAGCCTTTTGAAAACAATGTTTGTGGGAAAAGGAGAAAATGCTGGTAACCAGCATTTTCTCCTTTTCCCACCATGTTTTCTACCCTGCCCAAAACAAGTTTTAATTTTTCAATCACATTTATTTTGTCGTCTGCAAATGCTTTCAATTTGGACCTGTCTAAATTTTTTTGTACGGTAAAGAGTTAAAAGACCAAAAATTACAAGTCCTGTTGGACAATTAAAGACCTAACCAAAACTAGCCAATACCATGATCCTGGATGAATGCAAACAATTACCACAAACAATGAGAGTTTCTGCCAAGGTCAGCCTGCTTGGACTACACAGGCTGACCTGGGTTAGTACTTATTGCAGATGCTTGAGACCAGTCATTTCAAATTAGAGCATGACTCATAAAACTGAGCCATGCTCTGTGCAAAGGTGACTTAATGCAAAAAGCATAACCCATGTCAGCCTGTGCAGTCCTAATGGAAAATACTTTAAAAAAATGCTGTTGAAAAAGGAGATAATGCTGATAAAAAAATCACAAATTTTAATTGTTGCCCAACATTTAACACTGCATCATCTGCAAATGCTTTCAACTCGACAATTCATCGGAATATAGTAAGGGCTGAGGCTGACCTACATGTCAGTATACAGATAACCTGTGACATTGATTATCTATAAATCTATAAGGACTCTTCAAGACACTCTTTTCCTCATGGATTTCTATCTCTGTCAGGGTTTTAGGGACACACATCTTCTGACGACACTACTTCCCGTTTTTGTGCGATTTTCTATTTCGTGAAAGTCTACTGTATAAAAAAATCTTATGTAGTCGTTAAGTGCCGTCTCGGATTAGCCTGCGCAGGCTAGTCCGGGACGACACTTTACGCAAACGTCCGAAGGTCTCATTTCGCATGTTGCAGGCCATATAAGTTGTCAAGCCATGGCTATCAATACATTTCAATATTTTACAGTGATGATATTTCCAAACATGTCCGAGGAGCAACTGGTTAACTCTGTACCAAATGAAAAATTCTAGACTCATATGATATTGAGAGTATTTGCAGACGACATATAAAACATCGCTTAAATGATGGAATTCATCTATGAAAAGGTCAAAACATTGTGGGAAACGCAGAAAATGGTGGGTACCAGCATTATCTGCTTTTCCCAAAATGTTCTCGAAAGCCTTTCATCTCAGGGTCTATAAAACATAGGATTGTGTGGAAAAGGGTTAAACAATGGCTTTATTTCACAAATTATGTTTATCTGGATAGTAGATAACATGTCAAGAAAAAATAGTGTGTGACATCACCACAAGGCATAATCTCATTTTTTTTATCTATGTACTCTATACAAAGAAAGCACTAACCCCAAACTCTTTAACTCTTTACCAAACAACAAAATTATAGACTCATCCAATTTGAAAGCATTTGCAGACGACAAAATAAATGTGACTCAAAAATTAAAATTTCTTTTGGGAAGAGTAGAAAACATTGTGGGAAATGGAGAAAATGCTGGTTACCAGCATTTTCTCCTTTTCCCACAAAGTTTTCAAAAGGTTTCTTCCTCAGGGTTGTTAAAAGTCGGGATTGTGTGGTAAAGGGTTAACCATACAACAAAATTGTGTACTTGTCGCAGCGCACATCATTTGCAGATGGCAAATCAAATGTGGCTTAACTAGTCGAAATTGTCTATGAAAGGTTAGTCAATACTGTGGAAAAAGGAGAAAATGCTGGTTACCGGCATTCTTTCCTTTCCTGAAAATGTTTTCAATACTAGCCCTCTTCCTTCGGGTTGTTAAGTATGACTCAGGACTGTGTGGTAAAAGGTTAACCAAAAAGTTTTGATGTCTGTAACAACAAACCTTTCACCCTCAACAGGACAATCTCAAGTAAACAGCCTTTAGGAGGAACGCTTTTGAAAACATTGTGGAAAAAAGGAGAAAATGCAGGATACCACAATGTTTTCAAAATCCCTTTTCTTTACGGGCCTTACATTTTAGGATTATTTTGTAAAGGGTAAAACACCAAACAAATAAATTATGATGTTTTTTTTACTAGCATTTCCTCCTTTTCCCACATTTTTTTCGAAAGCCTTTTTCTTTTTTGAGGCGTTACAACTCGAGATTGTTTAGTAAAGGGTTAACTCTTTAACACACAATCACAGGTTTTAACAACCCTGAAGAAGAAGCCTTTTGAAAACATTGTGGGTACAGGAGAATATGCTGGGAACAAGAATTGTCTCCTTTTCCCACAATGTT
Organism: Tridacna gigas; assembly: GCA_945859785.2. Classification (NCBI taxonomy): domain Eukaryota; kingdom Metazoa; phylum Mollusca; class Bivalvia; order Cardiida; family Cardiidae; genus Tridacna; species Tridacna gigas. Next base: position 26,329,829 of record OX244028.2, read on the forward strand.
TTCTAACCATTCCAAGACAAATTTCAATTTCTGAGTCGGATTTACTTTGTCGTCTGCAAATGCTTTCAATTTGGACAAGTCTTAAATTTTGTTGTTTGGTAAAGGGTTAAACACCAAACAATTGGTCATAATCTAAAATAGAGTACTGAACAGTATAGATAAGAGATCAGACTGCATGTTCTGTTCATTCTGATCTTGATATACACTGTCCACAAACGCTTTTTGTGTAGTTTATGGTAAAGAAAAAGTTAAGCCATTACCACACAATCGCGACTTTTAATGACCCTGAGAAAGAAAACTTTTGAAAACATTGTGGGCCAAGGAGAAAATGCTGGTAACCAGCATTTTCTCCTTTTCCTACAATGTTTTCTAACCTTCCCATAACAAATTGTAGTTTTTCAGTCACATTTATTGTGTCATCTGCAAATGCTTTCAATTTGGACTAGTCTAAGATTTTGTGGTTTGGTAAAGAGTTAAACCTTTACCACACAATCCTGACTTTTGACAACCATGAGGAAGAAGCCCTTTGAAAACATTATGGGAAAAGGAGAAAATGCTGGTAACCAGCATTTTCTTCTTTTCCCACAATGTTTTCTACCCTACCAAAACCAAATTTCAATTTCTGAGTCACATTCATCTTGGCATCTGCAAGTGCTTTCAATTTGGACCAGTCTAAAATTGTGTTGTCTGCAAAGAGTTATGAGTATCAAATGAAGATGCTGAACAGAGAGAGGGAGAGAGAGTGAGAGTGAGCGTACTCCATAAGGGAGGTAACTTTTGCAGTCTACATTTGAATTGATTTCTTTATGGATAAAGGGAGATAACAGACACAAGCTTATTTAGACATTTCCTTGGCCATTCTCTCCATGCCGAAAGGTTTAAAATGTCTACTTCATTTAACCCTTCCCCAAACAAGCCCTGGTTTTCACGTGTCTGCAGCTCAAGTCTTTTGAAAACACTGTGGGAAAAGGAGAAATTGCTTGTAACGAGCAATTTCTCCTTTTCCCACAGTGTTTTCTACCCTTTTTGAGAACTTTCTACCATTTTCATCAAATTTAATATTGTTGTCTGCAAACTCTTTCAATATGGACCAGTCCAAATTTTGTCGTTTGGGAAAGGGTTAACACATCACTTTGCTCTTTACCTGACACCAGAATTTTTGACATATCCAATTTAAAAGCATTAAATGCTGTCAATAAAAATCAGTTTTGACTCAATTATTGGAATTTGCCTTTGAAAGAGTAGAAAACTTGGCCGGAAACAAAGAAAATATTTGCAGCCTTATCCCACAATGTTTTCAATAGCTTTTTTCCTCAGGATTGTACAAACAGGATTGTTTGGCAAAAGGGTTAACCTTTTATAACATAATCCCCGTTTTAACAATCCTGAGAAACAGAGCTGTTGAAAAAAGTTTGGGAAAAGGAGAAGATGCTGGAAACCAGCATTTTCTCCATTTCCCACAATTTCTTCTACCACTTCATGGACAACTTTCTTCATATGAGGTATGTTTAATATGATGTCTGCAAATGCTTTGAATTTGGACAAATTTTAAATTTTGTTTAGTAAAGAGTTAAATGGTTCAATAAATTCAGGTCTAAACTAAGGGAGAACTTGAATCCTAAAAATCCCATTATTTCTTCACAAAAAACGATTACAACAATTCTTATTATAGTCCACATCTTAATAACATGTATGTATCTCTTTAACTCTTTACCAAACAACAAAATTTTAGTCTTGTCCAAATTGAAAGCATATGCAGGCAACAAAATAAATGTGACTCAAAAATTGAAATTTGATTGGGAAAGGGTAGAAAAAATAGTGGGAAAAGGAGAAAATGCTGGTGGCAGCATTATCTCCTTTTCTCTCAATGTTTTCAAAATGCTTCTTTTATAGTTGAAAGTTGGGATTGTGTGGTAAGGGGATACCCAAAGACAAAATTCTAGACTTGTCCAAATTGAAAGCATTTGAAAATGACAAACAAAATGCTGCTCAAACAATGGGATTTGTTGTTGGTACTTGGTAGGGTAGAAAGCAATGGGGAAAGAACAAAATGCTACTTACAAGCATTTTTTTTTCTTTTTCCCATAATGCTTTCAAAAGTCTTCTTATGCTGGATACTTTCTCCCAATCCAATAATTGTTTTCAAAAGTCTTCCTCAGGTTAATAAACACACATGACTGTTTGATAGTGTATTAAACAAAGACTGCTTTACTAAATGCAATACAAATGACTCATCTTATGTCTCTAAATTTTATTAAAATGGAAAAATTCTTTATTATAAATAACAAATACAAAGAAAACGACACACAAAAATATTTGTTAAATTACATACCTTTCTAATCATTGTTGAACCTTTTTCTAAGTTCAGAATAAAACTATATTATACAAAAGAAAGCACTGTCATCCAATTTCATAGGGATGCCTTCAAAAAAAAAATGTGATTCATGGCCTGTGAAAGGTGGTTTAACTCTACCAAATGACAAAATCTCAGACTGGTCCAAATTCAAAGCATTTGCAGACGACAAAAGAAATGTAACTCAAAAATTGAAATTCTTCCTGGTAAGGGTAGAAAACATTGTGGGAAAAGGAGAAAATGCTGGTTACCAGCATTTTCTCCTTTTCCCACAATGTTTTCAAAAGGCATTTTCTTAAAGGTCATTAAAACTCTGGATTGTGTGGTACAGGGTTAATGTATCCTCAAAAACTATATTAATGCAAGCCAGTGTGCAGTCCACGCAGGCTGACCTGGGTCGAAAGTGTTGATATAGGTAAATTTTCTGCATTTCAATGGACCATTCCACTTAATGATTCAGCTATTTTTTAGATAAAATGGATCCATATTGTGTGACGACTAGCTCTGTATGATACATTGCGAAGATGCATTAAACCCGCTTTTTTCCAGATCACCCCTCGTGTAATTTACAGCAAATATTTTAGGACAATCTGAGGTAAACTCTTTTCTATTTTGAATTTTCTTTTTAAAACTTTTCTACACAAATCCAACTTTTCAAATATCGTTGATAAAATATATGAATTTCACAGAATCCTATTGCACATCATCACATGCTTTAATCAAAGTGAATCAACTGGTAGAAAAGGAAACCAATCTGTCACCACAACTGTTCAATACACACTTGATTCTTTTTCACAATTTTACCCAAAACTGCAACATTATATAACCTTTGAAGAGCCAATCACAACTATGGATTGTTTTGCCACTAACGTAGATTATGATCAGACTGCACAGAACATGCATAATCCATACAGCCACTGATTTGAATCTTGAATAAAACATCAGAGAAGAGGCAAAAACAAAGTACCCAAAGTATTTGAAGTAACATATGGCAATAATAACACCTAAATTTAACAAGTACTTGCTGAAGGGTGAAAAACTAATATGACCCTGCTTAACCCTAAGCCTGTCTCGCTAACCTTTTGTGGTAGATCAAGATCAGACTGCACAGAAAGGTGCAGTCTGATCTTGATTCCAGACTGTCCAATTAGGAGATACTGTTCTCGAAAAAAGTAAGTTTGAAATAGCATTATTCGGGTTTTTGCTATCGTCTTGAAAGTTTTAATTAACTTATTCAGTAGGATAAGGGTTAATGTTCCCAGCAATAAAGACTATATTTGATGTTGATGTATTAGTATTTTTACTTCTTTTGACCCTTGACAAAACAATCCCAGTTTTTTATGACTCTGGAAAAGAAGACTTTTTAAAACATTGTGGGAAAAGGAGAAAATGCTGGTAACCTACATTTTCTCCTTTTCCTGCAGTGTTTTTGACCCTATCAAAGACACCTTCCACAATTTTGACCACATTTAATTTGGCAGCTGCATATGCTTTGGGTGCGGACAGGTCTAAAATTTTATCATGTTGTAACTGGTTTAAACACTTTGCCACAACTTTTCTTTTATCTTGTATCCAACATCTTCTGAAAACTTTGTGGCAGTGAGACAGTACTGTTGATGACAGGCATTTGTAGTAATTTCTGCTTTTGCTGGATCTTTTTTTAATAAATATCCCAGCACCAAAATCTTGTTCCTATCGATGATTTATACTCTAAAATTATGTTTCAAAAGCTGTTCGCCGCAAAACTGTGCCTCAAGTAAATGAGTGAACAGTGAACCCCGAGTGTTACAGATCACATGTAGAGCATTAACTCTTTACCACAAGACAAAATTTTAGACTGGTCCAAACTGAAAGCATTTGCAGACGACAAAATAGATGTGAATGAAAAATTGAAATTTTATTTGGGAAGGGTACAAAACATTGTGGGAAAAGGAGAAAATGCTGGTTACCAGCATTTTCTCCTTTTCCAAAACTGTTTTCAAAAGGCTTCTTTTTCAGGGTCGTTAAAAGTCGGGATTGTGTAATAAAGGGTTAAGGGCAAATTCAAAATGAAAAAATTCTGACCAGAACATGTAAGGTCTGTTAGGCTTTGTAGAATTACATATTTAGTTGAACAGAAATAAGTTAAACTGATCATCTTGTCAGAGAACAAACTTTTAAATTGGATCTTGCATCAGAAAAAGTTTTGATAAAAATAGTCCATAGACTTAAAATTGATGAATTATGGGACACACATGAAATTCAACATCAAAATTAGAGAGAAAGAAATGGGTTTGTAAGACACTTAGTGTTTTTATGTTTGACTGAACAGCCTTTTGGGCATATCATTTCTTTATAATGAGTTTTCACCCTTAATCCTTAAAGCACCTTTCACAAGTTGCCTTTGAGGCCTTTGAGGCCAGTGTAGACCAAGATCAGACTGCACACAATGTGCAGTCTGATCTTGGATCTACACTGTCTACTTTGCTGGAACATTCTGCTACAGAGCAACTGTGAAATAGCAATTACAGTATTTGGATCTCATTTCTAAACTTACAAATGTCCTTTGAATTTACCTTGGTGCTCTAAAGATAAAAACGTGTAATGGATTTTCCCTTCACCTCTTGCGTGAAAGATGCCTAGCTCTTTACTAGACAACAAAATTCTAAACCAGCCCAAATTGAAAGCAATTGCAGACAACAAATTAACTGTTACCCAACACACAAAATTTGTCTTTGATGGGGTAGAAAACATTGTGGGAAAAGGAGCATTTTCTCCTCTAGGCACAATGTTTTCAAAAACCTTCTTTCAGGGGGTTATTTAAAGTTGGCATTGTGCTGCGAAGTATTAACTCTTTACCAAACGACAAAACTTTAGACTGGTCCAAATAGAAAGCATTTGCAGACAACAAAATAAATGTGACTGAAAAAATGAAATCTGTTTTCGGAAGGGTAGAAAACATTGTGAGAAAAGGAGAAAATGCTGGTTACCAGCATTTTCTCCTTTTCCCATAATGTTTTCAAAAGGTTTCTTTCTCAGGGTCGTTAAAACTCGGGATTGTGTGGTAAAGGGTTAAGAAACTGCCTAGATTGCAACTATAAAAGTAAACACTGACCCACACACATGGACAGACAGCACACAGTGGGCCTGTTTACTGGGGCTTTTTGGCCTTCAACCAGTGGAGCCAAAAACAAAGCATAACATTAACGTATGAGCCATGCCCTGTGAAAATGGGGCTTAATGCAGCTCTGTGATGCCTGATACAAAGCAAACCATAGCATAATTATGGATCCATAATAGCCACATTTTTTGACAACCAACTGAATTATGAGGTAGAAAGATCCTTTGACATATAGAAAACTGACGAATAGCGAAAAGTTTAGGCCCAAGTAAGCCTGCACAGACTGTGCAGGTTGACCTGGGTCGATACTTTTCGCAGATGCATTAAGTCCCCTCTTCACTGAGCACAGCTCATATTTATGGGAAGATACAGATTTTGACAACTGAGTCATGCACACCTATAATTTCGCCTTTCACCATTTACAGCGCCGAGCCCCAGTAGCTTGATCAGTCTGTAGCGTACAGGACTTGAGAACAGGGGGTCGCTGGTTCAATTCCTAGCTTGGTCAATTTCTTTCCAAGGATTGATGATAGTCATGCGACATGATTCATTCCTCTCTCACTGCTAACCATTGTTTCAACGATGGTTATGTGGGAAAGCAGCCAGTGGCTTGGAAAGAATAGTGTGCGTAGTACTGGTATACGAAACCCGTGGAAAGCATGGACAGATGCACTGGCCACCGTGATATAACTGAAATAATGTTGGAAACGGTATTAAACACCATATAATCAATCAATCAATTCAACATTTGCAGCAAACCTGGTACAGGAGTGAGCAACAGAAAATACCAATGCTGCATGCATGTTCAAACATATCCAAGTTCAAGGGGAGCCAATTCTTCAATCCTTAGACACAGACATCAGAAAATTATGTACTGCAAATCTGTAACGTCTAGTTCTTAACCCTTAGAGTACTGAAAAAGCGTATCAGACATTTTCATCCTAGAAATGCAACCAAAATAACTGCAATTTCATGGTTGTTTTTGTCTACAGTGATTCAGCAAAGCGGACAGTGTAGATCAAAGATCAGGCTGCACGTTTTGTGCAGCCTGATCTTGATCTACAGTGGCCACAAACGCACCTATAGTCGTGAAAGGTGCTTTAAGGGTTAAAATGTAATTTAGTTACAGGAGGTTGCATTACTATGACAGCAAAACTGAGGGACAGACAGAGAGGTGGGCTGATTTTAATATAACAGCAGAAGAAACTGGACAAAGCGGGCGTGGGTGTGGGTAGGGGGTGGGGTAGGGTGTCAAAATGCTATTTCCATGTACTAATAAGAATTATGTACAGCTAAATGCATTATACCCAGAAAGAACTATGTAGGAGACAACTTTGACGACATCCTAATAAGATAGTGATAATCAACGTAATTATAGTAAATAAGGGTCTAACATTATGACCTTGTTAAAAAAAAAAAAGACTTTGAGGCAAAAAGAGGACATTCTTCCAAGTAGTTTCTTCTTTTACCACCATGTTTTTAAGAAGTGCACTGCTGCAGTTACTTGATTTTCAGTGAAAATTTTAAGTTGAAAAAGGGGCATAACTGTGTCAAAAATAATTTGACGGTTACCTGCCCATATTGTAAGGGTTCCCCTTTTGATTGCGAACAAGTAAACCAAATTTGAAGTAGATATCTTCAGTAATGACAGAGATATTATAAAATGTCACAGTATTTTTGCATGACACAGACACAGACTATGACAGGGCTTCAAAAACAGCCAAGCTAAAAATTAGATAAAAAAGGTTGTATGTGAACAATATTGAAGTGGATCAATGGGCAACTAGTTCAGCCTCACTTTCCTTTTATGGCTCATTAGGAGAAAACCACAATACCAAAACCTATGAATTAGTTCAGTGTTTAACCCCTGCGCTGCTCAGTGCGACTCACTGACCTTTTGCGGACAGTGTAGATCAAGATCAGACTGCACAGAACGTGCAGTCTGATCTTGGATCTACACTATCTGATAAGGAGATGTTCTTTTACTAAAAATGAGTTTGAAATAGTATTATTTGGGGTTTTGCTACCAGCTTGAACATTTCATTTCAGTTACAAAGCAGGATAAGGGTTAAGGTAAAAAGTTGTGAAGCATCAGCTTCAGCCATCCTATAGAAATATTCTGATAAATGGAAAAATTGCCCTTAAATGAGCAATTTTCCATCTGTCAAAATGTTTTCTAAATTTTCTTGTGTCCATCAAATTTCATTTATCACACATTTTATACTCCTTACGCTATAATGTGTTGGTTACCATGAGGAAAATCTCCCAGCAATATGGTCTACATCACAACATTAGTAGGTCTCTCCCAGAGACTTATTTCCATAAAGTAATAATACGGTCAAGAGTGCCAAGCAATTTTATAGGCCTTCAAAGTCTGTTAGTTCCCTTGCACTTACAACTGGGACTACAAGGACGAATCCCATCATTTCTGCCATTTTTGATTTGTCATCTGCAGTTGCATTTAATATGGATGATTCTTAACCTTTTTTTCTGGTAAGGAGTTAAACCTTTCCAACACAATCCGGAGTTTAAACAACCCTGAGAAAGAGGCCTCTTGAAAACACTGTGGGAAAAGGAGAAAATGCTGGCAACCAGCATTTTCTCCTTTTCAGTGATGATATATCACAGTATCAGCTCACATATTCATGTTTTTTCCTGGTTTTCATCAGTACTCGGCTAACTGCTCTAGAGTCTCTAATGAGACTGCCATGAAAGATCCAGTGCTGCCAGCAAGGCTTAACTCTTTACCAAACGACAAAATTTTAGACCACTCCAAATTGAAAGCTTTTACAGACGACAAAATAAATGTGACTCAAAATTAGAAATTTGTCATGGGAAGAGTAGAAAACATTGTGAGAAAAGGAGAAAATGCTGGTTACCAGCATTTTCTCTTTTTCCCACAATGTTTTCAAAAGACTTTTTCCCCAGGGTCTTTAAAAAAGGAATTGTGTGATAGAGGGTTAAACCTCTTGGCCTCTAGGTTACGTGTCTTTACTTTACCACTGTCAGCCATGCAGGATCCAGAAAAATGAAAAGGAACCATGAACCATGAACTTCAGCTACTGTTACATATAACAAGTCCATAACTATAATTCCAATAACCCTTTACCACACAGTCCCTACTTTTAACGACCCTGAGGGAGAAGGCTTTTGACAACTTTTGGTAATGTGCATTTTCTCCTTTTCCCACAATGTTTTCTAACCTATTGAAGAGAGAAACCATCATTTTAGCAACATTAATAATTCGTTGTCTGCAAAATTTAATGCTTTTAATTTGGTCCAGTCCAGAATTTTGTTGTTTGGTAAAGAGCTAAGTGCAGTCTTATGATTAATCTGTTTTGATAATATTGAGAATAATTTGAATAGCTTCCATAAGCATTTCCGCTTGATAAAAGCAGGTCTGTCTTGAGTGTTTCATTTCAAAAGCTGAAATTCAAAAACCCTTGGAGCACCTTTTGCCACTTTACTTAATTTTACAGCCAGTGTAGATCAAAATCAGACTGCACAGAACATGCACTCTAATCTTGATCTATACTGTCTGCAAAAACATCAAATGTTGCCATTAGATTTCAGATTAATTTATTGAATCTTTGCACATGTGCTAGTCACATGTTTTTATGACCCTGAAGGTTTTTGAAAACATTTCTGGAAAATTAAAAAACTTCTTGTAACCAGCATTTTCTCCTTTTCCAACATTATTTTCTGTAGTTTAAATACAACTCTAATTATTCATGACAGTCACACATTTGTCATCTGCAAGTGCTTTTAATTTGGACAAGTCTAAGTTTTTTGTCAACTGGGAAATGATTAACCCTTTACCAAACAACAAAATTTTTGACATGTTCAAATTCAAACCATTTGCTGACATCAAACTAAATGTCTAAATGATAGGAGCCTGCTTTCGAAGGACAGAAAAACACTGTACAGGAGAAAATGTGGGTTACCATTTTCTCCCATTCCCACATTTTCAAAATTTCAAATTTCCTTACGTCTTTACCAAACGACATTTTGGACATCTCCAAATTGAAAGCATTTGCAAACAACAAAATAGAAAGCATTAATTTTGCAGACGACAAAATAAATGTGACTCAAAAACTGAAATTTGTTTTTGGAAAGGTAGAAAACATTGTGGGAAAAGGAGAAAATGTTGGTTACCAGCATTTTCTCCTTTTCCAACAATGTTTTCAGAAGGCTACTTTCTTAGGGTCGTTAAAATTTGGGATTGTGTGGTAGAGGGTTAAGGTTGTTAAAAGGATAGATTGTGTGGTAAAGGGTAAATAATATAGGGAGTTCCTGCTTTAATAACCAATAATTCACTGACCCCTCAATAACCTTTGTTATTCAACATCCTAAACTCTTTACGACACAATCTGGCGTTTTAATGACCAAGATGAAGAAGTCTTTTGAAAACATTGTAGGGAAAAAGGACAAAATGCTGATAACCAGCATTTTCTCCTTTTCCCGCAATGTTTTCTATCCTATCAAAAAGGAATTCCATCATTTGAACCACATTTAAAATGTTGTTCGCACATGTTTCAAATTTGGACAAGTCTACATTTTTGTTGTGTGGTAAAGAGTTAAGTATCGGTATGTAAGTATCTATTGTATTCTGAGTAAGGAATTACTTCTGGTCGCAAAATTTGACCAATGGTCATCATTGTCAATATTGTTTGTTTCCTGTTTTAAATCCTGCCACGATTATTTCAACCCCCAGTAATAACTGCCAGGAATGATTTTAACTCCTCACCAAATTATCCCATGGTTGTTACTAAGCTATTAGAGAGAAGCCATTTAATCCTTTACAAAATGAAAAAAATTTAAATTCTTTGAAATTGAAAGTGTTTGCAGACAACAAAACAAATGTGACTGAAAAATTTAAATTTAATTTGGAAAGGTTGAAAACCTTGTGGGAAAAGGAGAAAATGCTGGTTACCAGCATTTTTCTCCTGTTCCCACAATGTTTTCAAAAGGCCTGTTTGTCAGGGTCATTAAAATCAGGATTGTGATAAGGGGTTAAATTAGTAGACCACTCAGTACCTTATTGCTCCCCTGAGACCTCCTTATTTCACAATGTCTATGGAGGCAAGCCTTCTCAAGGCTTCATAATTATGAATTTGACCTACCCACCAGTTCTTTAAAGGTGTTCCTTACAGTTAAACCATTTTTTTGAAATATTAGAATTTGTTGATATTTGGTATTTTTGTATTATGATGAATTCGGATGAAATAAAAGAAGAAAAAAAATAGGGGTCGCCAACTTCATCGTTTTTTCTTTCCCACAATTTGTAACATTGGCCTGCTATGGGCATTGAGTTCAGTTTCAGACTTGAATATCTACTTTTTTTGTTTGCATTGGAGTTTAACACCAGGTCATATCATGGCAGTCAGTCACGAATCCATGTGTTACCTGGCTTTCTCACACGATTACTGACACAACTTTCTTTCCAAAGCCACTGACTACTTTTCTCATATGCATCAGAGGTGAGAGGCAAAACATTGCTGGTAAGAAAGTTTGCCTCAACTGGGTATCGAACTCACAACCACCAGATCACAAGTCTGATACGCTAACCACTGAGCTACCCAAACGGGCTCTTGACATCTAACCAATTAACTTGTAATAATTTCAGTTGTGTGCTACATGTAAATACAATAATTAAAAGTTGCATAAACAACCTGAAAAAAAGAATTTCAAAACTAGAGAACAAAGTTACCAGTTTGCTCTATATTTTGCTTACTTTTTACCTAGTTTTAAAATTTGTTTTTCTGCAGGCGACTAACACTTGAGTGGACCTTAACTCTTTACCACACAATCCTGACTTTTAACGGCCCTGAGGAAAAAGCCTTTTGAAACATTGTGGGAAAAGGAGAAAATGCCAGTAACCAGCATTTTCTCCTTTTTCCGTAATGTTTTCTACCCTTGCAATATCAAATTTCAATACTTGAGCCACATCTGATTTGTCTGAGGAAAAAGCCTTTTGAAACATTGTGGGAAAAGGAGAAAATGCCAGTAACCAGCATTTTCTCCTTTTTCCGTAATGTTTTCTACCCTTGCAATATCAAATTTCAATACTTGAGCCACATCTGATTTGTCATCTGCAAATGCTTTCAATTAGGATCAGTCTAAAATTTTGTTGTTTGGTAAAGAGTTAAAATAAAAGATTGTTACCTACACAACAATTTTCATACTTTTAAATGGTATGATTGAACTTTAAATGGATAGTAACATGCAAATTATTAACTATTGGAAACTACTGGGCCTTTAAGGTACAAAATATGCAGATTGTGAAAGTATCTTGAGTTCCTTGCCAGGTGAGCTAAAAGCACTTGGTTTTTACAGTATTTCCATATGTTATTCTCCTGCATGAGGTTTTGGCAGTGTTACACTAAACAGCTTTCAAACTGTCAATCATATTACCCAAGTTTTATCAACATTCTGTAGATACTGATAGATTGTGCAAAACATGACCTTTTACTATTGCCAAGCACCACTTTTTGCTTTTAGCAGACTGACAAGATCTTGAAATCAAAGTACAATAAATTTACAGAATGATCTTGGATCCACAAATGCTGATATTGAAGCCTTTATCATTGAGTCCTTGTTTTTACAACTCAAAACCCAGCATTTTCTTTTCTCCCAATATATTCTCAGCCCTTTTCTATGCAATGCACCTATTACAACTACAGGCACATTTTATTAGACGCCTAAAAAAGCTTTAGATTTGGACATGTCCAGGGTTCCGTATTCACCAAATGGCATTCTTAAGGACATTCTTGGTCTAATTATGGACTTTGAAAGTAACACAGCTTTTGATTGGCTAAAGCATTTGGTTTTAAGCCAATCAGAAGGTGTGTTACTTTCAAATTTAACAAATTCTTGAGAATAAGCCTAAGAATGTTCTTAAGAATGGTTGGTGAATATGGACCAAGAATTTTGTGGTGTAGTTAATATGCAATGTAAAGCAAAATATAGTTCAATAATGTAATGTAAAGAAAGTTCAAATTTTTCAAAATTTTCGTATCATTTCTTCACTATGTCATGTAAAGAAATAGTAAAACATGCAAAATACTTTAACCCTTTACCACCAAATCCTGACTTTCAACAAAGCTAAGAAAAGCAGTTTTTGAAAACATTGTGGGAAAAGGAGAAAATGCTGGTAACCTGCATTCTCTCTTTCCTTGAAAAAGGCATATTTCAGTGTGAACTATGTTCTGCAATTGGTTTCAATTTGTACAATTCTAAAATTTTGTTGCTTGATAAAGGGTTAACCCTTGAAATGCCTTTCACTAATATAGTTACCTTTGCAGACAGTGTAGTTCAAGATAAGGCTGCACAAAACATGCAGCCTGATCACTGATCAACATTGTCCACTATGTTAACCCTTAAAGCGCCTTTCACAACTATAATTGCCTTTGCGGCCAGTGTAGATTAAGATCAGGCTGCACAGAATGTGCAGCCTGATCTTAATCTACACTGTCCGCTTTGCTGAACCACTGTAGACAAAAGCAACCATGGAATTGCAATTATTTGGGTCGTATTTCTAGGACGAAAATGTCTGACTGGTTTACTCGGCGCTTTAAGGGTTAAAACACTACAGGCAAAAGGTAGCCATGAATTCACAATTATCTCGGGCTTATTCTGGAATAAATAAAAATGTCCATTGGATTTATTTAGCGCTTCAAGGATTGACATGTAATGTAAAGAACTACATGTACATACAAGTAGCTCAATAGTTCAGTATATTTTAACCCTTTCCCAAACGACAAATTTTGGACTGGTCCAAATTGAAAGAGTTTGCAGACGACAATTTCAAATATGATGAAAATGGCAGAAAGTTATCAAAAAGGGTAGAATACACTGGGGAAAAGGAGAAATTGCTCGTTACGAGCAATTTCTCCTTTTCCCACAGTGTTTTCAAAAGACTTGTACTGCAGACATGTGAAAACCAGGGCTTGTTTGGGAAAGGGTTAATAGAAAAACGCTCAATCTGTCATGGTAAGAAAATAGTTTTATCTCTGATAACATACCTATACTCAGAAATGTACAGACATCATAAAAACATGAAAATTTGGATGCCCTAATCTAATATGCCAGGAATTATCTCAGAAGTAAAAGATAGGAGATTGGATAAGAAGCATGTGGTGATATAACCTTGAGGCACAGAGATAGTTTTAACCCTTTACCACACAATGCCGCCTTTTAACGACCCTTGGAAAGAAGCCTTTTGAAAACATTGTGGGAAAAGGAGAAAACGCTGGTAACTAGCATTTCCTCCTTTTCCTGCAATGTTTTCTACCCTATTAAAGAGAACTTGCACCACTTGTGCCACACTGAAATTGTCGTCTGCAAATGCTTTCAATTTGGACAAGGCTAATATATTGTTGTCTGGTAAAGGGTTAACCATTTACCACATGATCCTGTGACAGCTTTTGAAAACATTGTGGGAAATGGAGAAAATGCTGGTAAGCAAATTTTTTTCCTTTTCCCACAATGTTTCTACTCTTTCACAGAAAAATTTCATAAACTGAGCCACTCCTAATTTGTTGTCTGCACATGCTTTCAATTTGGACCAGTCTAAAATTTTGTTGTTTGGCAAAGAGACATTGTTTTGCCATTTACCTTGACTAATCCCATGTTTTTATGACTGAGGAAGATGGCTTAATTAAACCCTTTACCACACAATCCCAAGTTTTAACAACCCTGACAAGAAAGCCGTCTGAAAACATCGAGGGAAAAGGAGAAAATGCTGGCAACCAGCATTTTCTCCTTTTCCAACAGTGTTTTCCATCCTATCACATACAAATCTTACTATCTGATCAATATTGAATTTGTTGTCTGCAAATGCCTTGAAACTGGATAAGTCCGAGATTTTTTGTTTGATAAAGAGTTTAACAGTGTAGGAGAGGGAGAAAATGCCTGTAACAATTTACTCATTTGCACTTCTGAGGGTTGATTGAAATACAATGTTAGTCTTGGCCATTTGAAATAGCTCATTGACCCATTTAAAGAAATTGGATTAACTCTTTACCGAACGAAAACAAGTTCAGACCTCTTCAAATTCAAAGCATTTGCAGACGACAAAATTAAATGTGGTTCAAATGGGGCATTGAAAGGGTAAAAAACATTAGTTACCAGCATTTTCTCCTTCTCCTACAATGTTTTAAACAGGGTAAAAGCCTTTTTTGTTAGGATCGTTAAAACTTGGTATTGTGTGGTATTGTGTGGTAAAGGGTTAAGTAAAATACTTTGATATTTTGTCAGATTAAAGTTAATCCCTCAACTTTTGTTCTCTCATAATAGTCATGACCCCTGGTGCACAACATCATTACATGTACTTTTAACCCTTGCAGCCCTCAGAATTAATGAAATGGACCTAATCAAACAGGAAAAAATCTGAAAATTTTTTATAATTCAAGGTTGTTTTGGAAAGCATACGTAGCAAAGTAGCCAACTGCACAGAACATCCAATCTGATCTTATATCTACACTGTCCTATACTACTTATTGTGGCAATACCAACCTTGAGATCCCAGGATCTGAGCTGTTTTTCCTTATTTAATGACAAAGTCCAATATATAGTAAATGGTATTCAGAACTTTTACTCTTGACCAAATGACAACATTTTGGACTGATTCAATTTGAAAGTATCGGTACATGTATTTACAGACCTGAACCGTTTACCACACAATCCAGACTTTTAACGACCCTGAGAAAGAAGCCCTTCAAAAACATTGTGGGAAAAGGAGAAAATGCTGGTAACCAGCATTTTCTCCTTTTCCCACAATGTTTTCTATCCTTCCCAAAACAAATTTAAATTTTTCAGTTGCATTTATTTTGTTGTGTGCAAATGCTTTCAATCTGGACGAGTCTAAAATTTTGTCGCTTAGTAAAGAGTTAAATTAATTGTGGCTCAAATAATAGGATTTGCCTTTGAAAGGGTAGAAAGCATGTTTGGGAAAGGAAAAAGTGCTGGTTACCAGCAGGACGGTTACATGCAGGATGGTTCACACTCGAGAGTGTTTCAGAGGGGTCAAGGGCTAGCCTCACTTGACCCACATTTGACTTGTCACCTGCAAGTGCTTTCAAACTGGGTAAGTCTAAAACTTTGTTTTGGGTAAATACTGTAGTTAGTAACTCGAGTCTAAACAGCTTTGAAGAAGTTTTGCCTGCTGAAAGAAAAGACATTTGAGCCATGGTGTGGCAAAAGGGGGTTTAATACATCTCCATGATGCATCATACCAAACATCAGTCATCACACAATTATGGATCCCAAAAATCCATTTTGTCTAACAACCTGCTGAATCTCGAGATAGACTGGTCCTTGGACATGTAGAAAATTTACCAAAAGCAAAATATTTCAATCCGTCAGCCTGCACAGGCTGACCTGGGTCAGTATCTTTTGTAAACGCATTAAACCCCCTTTTCACAGGGCATGGCTCATTTTCGATTGACTTAGTGGCCTAGAAGATAAATACGGAATATTATGTTGTAGTGTGTTTCCTGGGGCTTGTATTTACTTCGAGCTGCGTGGGAAAATTTGATATCGCGCGAGACCTTCGGTCTCATGCGATATCAAAATTTTCCCACGCAGCGAGAAGTAAATACAAGCCCCAGGAAACACACTACAACATAATATTCCATTTATTATATACCAAAACTACCAAAAACCAAAATATATGCATTTAGTGACAATTTTATTCGAAAACGAAGCATAGTTATAAGAAAAATTGGTTTAGTAGGCGTTAACATCTTTTTTTCATGAATGGCGGATGAATTTTATTTAGTATTATTTCCACCACGCCCATTGTGTTAAACATATAAAACAATCAAAATGGCTGCCGTGTTCACGTGGATACAGTGTTACGTCATCATACCATATTTGGAACCGTATTCCACTGCTGAGTGGAATACGGATTTTTTTTCCGTCGTGTGTGATTTTAGCCGCGTGCGACGCATGTATTTAACCCGGAAAACTTACAGGTATATAATAACAGGGAGAGAAGAATAGGCATCTGGCCTGTTACAGAAACATAAATCAAGGAAGATACATGTAAGTCTGCATCAAAGGTCAAACATTTGATTTGTGATCTAATTTGCCTTAAAACTGGGTCAAGGTCTGTGAATCAGATTGTCTTGTAAAACAGTAGTATTTTCCTTTGGAGTAGATCTTTGATGCTTTTTTAGAAGAAAAATTATTAATCAACTGACTGTCTTTACTCATTAGGCCAAAACAATAAATATAATATATAGTTCCTATACCATGAACATACTTTGAGAATTAGGGTAGATAGGTGGGTAGGAAAATGATTTTATTTTTTCAAAATGTTTTTTTTTTC
The DNA here is from genome assembly GCA_945859785.2 of Tridacna gigas. Classification (NCBI taxonomy): domain Eukaryota; kingdom Metazoa; phylum Mollusca; class Bivalvia; order Cardiida; family Cardiidae; genus Tridacna; species Tridacna gigas. Next base: position 26,346,614 of record OX244028.2, read on the forward strand.
CTAAACATGTGTTCCAGTTTCAAATGTTGTGGAAGTTCTTTTTATCACACTGTCCTGTATAAACAGTTGATATTAAAGTGTTACTTTACCTGTGCTTGGCTTACTTTTCTTTCTATATCCCTTTGATCTAGATCTAAGTAGTATGTCATGGTAATTGTTGTTCAGGTGATCTCATCTTCAAGAAACACTTCTGTTTATTCAAACATGCCATACTGTCTCTTTTAAATGCCCTCGGGGGCATTTTATTTTCCGAAAGGGGGCCGATTAAGAAATAGAACAGACGCTGTGAAGAAAAAAATTAAACCATTTACACAGCCTAAAGGAGGGAGCGTAGCGACCGATCGTGGCTGTTTAAATCGTTTAATTTTTTCTTCACAGCGTCTAACTGACTTAGTCGTTGTCCGTCCTAATTACATTATTGCTAAAAGACTGGTGCCATATATGGAGTTTCCCGCTTCATCATTCGCAAAGACACGCCCTAATTGCATCATTGTTAAAACAATGCTAAATCTAACATAACATGGACTTTCCCGCTTCATTCACAAATTATTGTGAAGGACGGAATAAAAAAAATGCTATAGACATAAATTATAGAATATGAGCCATGCCCTGGCAAAAAGGGGCTTGATGCACCTCCGTGATGCATGGTACCAAGCACAACATCACATAATTATGGATCCATAAAATCCATTTTTTCTCTGAAAACTGACAAAATAAGCAGGTAAAATGGTCCTTTGAAATATAGAAATTTGGCCAAAAGAAAAAGTTGGGGCCTTGTACGCTTGTGTGGTCTGCGCAGGCTGACCTGAGTCGATACTCTATTGCTGATGCATTAAGCCCCCTTTTCACAGAGCATGGCTCAGCTATTTCATGTTAAATGCCTGTATCGATAGGACTCCGCAATAAACTAGTTTACTATGATATGTATTTTCTGTATATTTTGAAATATAGATTGACTGACTTATGTTTAACTCTTTCACTGCCAAGTAAACGGAGCTGACTTTTCTTATGGTCTTTAAGTATCGTTCTTGTTTGAATTAAATCTGTTTTTGGTTGAAGACTAACACAACATAGGGGATGGTGTATATCAAAGATCAGACTGAACGTTTTGTGCAGTCTGATCTTGATCTACGCCGTCCGCAAAGTCTTTCCACTGCGACATTGGCAGTGAAAGAGTGTAGAAAACATTGTTGTGTTTTCCCATTTTCTTCTTACCACAGCGTTTGTCGATTTATCCGTACTTGTATGTGTAAATTTGTATGGCAGATGAATATTAATTAGGGAGGTGGGTTTTATGCACGCAGTGTGGGAAACCCAAATAAATGTGACTTTTAACTGATTTTAAATGGTCAAAATAAACCTTGCTTGAGGCAGTTTAAAGGAAATAGACGGTCATAATATTTCAAGTACAAGCCTTCTGATTGGACGAAAAAGTAGGACAAAGACTAATAAAGGTAAAACAATATAGAATTTTCAGAGGATGACAACATTACCGTCTGGGGTTTTAGTCAGTGATGACTTTGAAGCGATAGCCATTTGAGAAACCCGCTGTATTTAATGTGGAATATCAATTTTACTGCCAATCATGATATATTTGGACAGTAAATTGCATTCATAATTAATATTGGACACTGGTCTTCGATTCTTTCACTTTCTTTCAGTTTTTCCAAGTTAACCGACAAATCTTGCGTAGCTGGAAGTTTACAGTGTTGTCCGAAGTGTATGTATATTCCGATAGGTGTTAATGACATCAATTTGTGAAGTAATTAGGATTATGTCAGTCTATGCCATAAGTTTATTTCAGCTGCTTTGTTTCAACTTTATTGATGGATCAGCCATCTGGTAACACCTTTTTTAGTTAGGAAAAAGCTGGGGAAGCATTAATTGGAGGGGGGAAGCATGCAATATTGGACATTATGGTGTTTTAAATACTAAACAATCATCTGGCAAAAAAAATCTATGGACTCTGGCATTAAAATTAGACACAGTAGGGTGACTGGAAGCACATGAGAATTCGGAAGTATTCATAGCTTTCCAGGAGTATATAAAACAAACTGGCCAATTTAAATGATCAGCTGTTTCTTATATGCTATTTACCTGATCACACATCTCTTTTATTCCATTTGATGAAATATTGTGTACTTGTCTCTCTCTGTCTGTCTCTGTTTGTGTGTGTCTCTCTCTAACTCTCCCCCCCTCTCTCTCTCTCTATTTATAGTGTCAACATTTGCATGAAGATTTGTATAACAACTTTGTAGGGGGAGAGCAGTCATCTAAGTTGTCATAACTTGTGGCTCAACCCCATTTCCATGTAAATCTTAGGGAAAATAAATATGTTTAACTCTTTACCAAACGACAAAATTTTAGACCGGTCCAATTTGAAAGCAGTTGCAGACGACAAAATATGTGACTGAAAATTTGAAATTTGTTTTGGGAAGGGCAGAAAACATTGTGGGAAAAGGAGAAAATGCTGGTTACCAGCATTTTCTCCTTTTCCCACCATGTTTTCAAAAGGCTTCTTTCTCAGGGTCGTTAAAAGTCGGGATTGTTTGGTAAAGAGTTAAACTAACTGGAAGCACATATGATAACATACTTCTATTCTGTTGAGGCGTACCATTAACAACCCTGCCAGAGAACATCTATAATTACAAATCCTAACATTTAAATCAAACTAAATTTGTCCTCTGCAAAAGTTAATGATTTTACCACACAATTGCTACTTTAATTGTTCTGGAAGAAGAGAGCTTTAGAAAACGTTGTGGAAAAAGAAGAAAATGCTAGTAACCAGCACTTTCTCCTTTCCTTACAATGTTTTCTATCCTATCAAAGCCAAGTTTTATGATTTGAACCATATTTCATACTGTAGCCTGCAAAATTATCAATGCTTTCAATTTGGAGAACTTAGGAAATTTAAAATTTTGTTATCCGAGTTAAAACTGTAATGTTTTCTGTAACTGAAATATAGAAAATGAGAATGAAGGAATGGTTTGTTGTATCTGTTAGATGTCATAATTAAAGAAAATGTTAAAAAAGTTTACATTTTAATACAAAGAAAACAATAAGGATACCAGGTATTTTGGAAATGGATTTAGAATGTACAACTCTCAAAGTCCCTCTTTCTTTCTGTGTATGGTCCCAAGTTCCAGAGAGAAAGATCTCTTTTTTTTTTCAGCATCTATCTCAGTAACCAGTTTTAACTTTTTCATCAGACATTGGAAATATATTAATCGTGATCCTGCTAAATAAGTGAAATGAAACTTTCAAGCCAAAGTAAACCCCTAAATTTTGCTATTTGAAAGGTATTATTAGTGGAAAGATATCTCTTTATCGGGCATTGTAGATCCAAGATCAGACCACACAATCTATGAAGTCTGATCTTGATCTACACTGTCCGAAAAAAGTCCTCAAGTCACGCTTAGCAGCCTAAGGGCTAAGAACCAAAAATAGATGAAACGGTTTACTTTTGACAAGCAGTCATGAATTTGGCTCAAAACTGGAAACTTCTAATTCTAGTATTACAAGCATCTGTTTTTCCTATTGAAACCCATCTAACCTTTACAAATGAATCCCCTGTTTTTACCATTCTGAAGAAAAAAAAAAAATTGGAAAAACTTTGTGGGAAAAGGAAAAAATGCTAGTAACAAGCATTTTTTTCCTGTTCCAACAATGTTTTCCATCCTTTCAATGATATATCCCACCATTTCAGGCAACATGGAGTTGTTATCTGCAAATGCTTGCAATGTGGGTGATTCTTTCAAGAAGTTGATCGAAAGTCGACTCCTCTTAACTCTTTATGCACAATGCCAACTTTTAACAACTCTGAGAAAAAAGGCTTTAGAAAACATTGCAGGTAATCTAGTAAACTTGTTACCAAACAATCCCTGGATTTAACTGCACTGAGAGAGCAATCTTTTGAAAATATTGTGGGAAAAGGTGAAAGTGCTGGGAAACAGCATTTTCTAATTTTAACACAATGCTTTATACTATATCAGAGAACTTCATCTCATTTCTGCCAATTTTGAATTTATGTCTGTAGATGTTTTGAATAGGGAACAGTCTAAAATTGTTGCTATGGACAGGGCTAATTCTATCCCTTTTACCACACAATCCTGAGTTTTAATGACCCTGAAGAAGAAGGCTTTTGAAACATTGTTGGAAAAGAAGAAAATGCATTTCTTCTTTTCCACAATGTTTTCAACGACCTCAAAGACAAAGATACTGTCGTTTGTGCCCCATTTTATTTGTCATCTGCAAATGCTTTTAGTTTGGACTGGTCTAAAATTTTGTATTGTGCTTAAGAGTTTAAAAACTCACGACTATAACTTTCCTGCAAAAATTGGTTTAGCCAATCAGAAGCTGTGTTACTTTCAAATCTGGAAAATCTTGAGGAATAAGACTAAGAATTTTCTTAAGAATGGTTGGTGAATATGGACCCAGAAAATCATGAGTAACATTAAAGACACCTTTATTTATATGTATCATTATTTGAAAGGTATATTTATGAGAGATTAGGAAAAAAGCTTATACATCCATTCATTCTGATAGCTGCCAAATCTGATAAGCCCTATCGTGTGCAGAAACCGCACAGTAGTCTCTGAAATAAAATGCCTGAAAACATCCAAAAGCACAAAGAAATGAACTCTTTACCAGGTTTTTCCCTAGACTCTCTCATTTAGGGGCCATTTGACTCCATTCTAATGAATTAAAAGAAGGCAAACATTTAAATTTTGGGGGACATTTAGAAAATTTGGGAGTCCAAATTCAAAGAAAAAGGGGGTCAGGGAAAACCCTGCTTTACCAGACAACAAAATTTACTTCTGATCTAAATTGAAAGAATTTGACAAACAAGTTATTGAATGTGGCTAAAATGATAGACTTTGTTCTCGAAAACATTGTAGGATGAGGAGCAAGCATGTTTTGAATTTCCCTTAATGTTTTCAAAAGCCTTCCTCCTCAGATGTGTAAAATCATGGAAGTGTTTGGTCGACTGTTAACTCCTTATCAAATGACAAGCTTTTAGATCCATCAAAAGTTCAAGCTCTTGCAAACAAGACGATGAATTTTGTATCTGAAAGAATAGTAAAACATTTTGGGAAAAGGAGAAAATGCTGATAACCAGAGAAACAGAGCTGTTGCAAACACAAATTAAATGTGGCTCACTAGTATATGATGAATCTTGTATCTGAAAGAGTAGAAAACATTGTGGGCAAAGGACAAAATGCCGGTAACCAGCATTTCCTCCTTCTCCCACATTTCATTCTCAGGGTTGTCAAAACACAGGGTTGTGTGGCAAAAGGTTAAGTGTTCTGAACAACTGAGATCCAGCAATTGTTAGATAGTTCACAAATTAGCAGAATATACTGACATCTGCGCTAAAATAAATGTGAAAATCAAAGCAACATGGATTTCTTAACCGACTTAAATGGTGTTTTACAAAGGCTTTCAACATTATTTCAGTCATATCATGGTGACAATTAACATATTCATGTACCAGTATACTGGGTCTCACCAGTACGAGGCTACAAGAGCTCTGAAGTTTCTTGCCGAAAGACGCACTCCCACAAAAACCCAATGCTTCCAATACGGCTTGAACCCTGCGCCTCCAAGTTACAATTACTGCACTCTACCACTGAGCCACGCAATATGTATGAGTCTAACATTTTGTCTCCAGGTATTTTTACTATATCTAGATCAAAATGATTTACATAATAGGAAATATACTGACCTTTGACCTCCTCATCCTCACTTCTATATCCGTTCCATTAAATGCTGATAGGAAACCTTTCAGCATTGTGAATCCTGTCTTTCGAAAAACTTACTTCACCATAAATTTCACTTCTACAAGGACTATTTTATGTAAACGTCCATTTTTTCAACACTGCCCCCATAATCCAGCTTTAATTCCTCTAGATCTTGACCTTTTATGAAACCATTCTCTGTTTTAACCCTTTACCAAATGACAAAAAGTTAGATTGGTCCAAACTGAAAGCAGTTGCAGACATTTTTAATGTGACTCAAAAGAAGAAAATTGGCTTAGAAAGAGTAGAAAACATTGTGGGAAAAGGAGAAAATGCTGGTTATCAGCACTTTCTCCTTTTCCCACAATATTTTCAAAAGGCTTTCTTCTTCGGGATCCTTAAAACTTGGGACTGCGTAGTAAAGAGTTAACCCTTAGTGCACCAATTAAACTCGCAGACAGTGCAATTCAAATGTTGCTTTTGCACAGAATATTTCAGCGAAACAAACAGTGTAGATCAAAGATCAGACTGCACATTTTCTGCAGTCTTAATCTTTATCTACACTGGCCATGAAGTCAACTATGATGTGAAAGGCCATTCAAGGGTTAACTACCCTAAATGTGAGGGCTGTTGAAAACAATGTGTGAAAAAGAGAAAACGCTAGTGACCAGCATTTTCTTCCTTATCTGCAACATTTTCCACCCTTTCAATGACAAATTCTTTCACTTCAGCCATCTATGTTGTGTTGTCTGCAAATGCACTCAACTTGAAGAGTCAAAAAAATTTCAATGCTATTATGTGGTAAAGAGTTACTAGTAATTCTTTACCAAACGACAAAATTTTACACTGGTCCAAATTGAAAGCATTTGCAGACAACATTTTCAATTTTGCACAAATTACGAAATTTGTCTTTCAAAGGAAAGAGAACACTGTGGGAAAACGAGAAAATGCTGGTTATCAGCATTTTTACCTTTTCTCACAACGTTTTCAAAAGTCGTTTTTCCTGAGGTCATTTAAAAGCTCTGGATCATGTGGTAAAAGGTTAAATAACGGATTAACACATGATCTCCTAGACCTATGTGACCTTTTCTTCTTGCATGCAACCACATTTGCTTTTGAAAGGTAAAATTGCTAAAACAAGCAATTTTATCCCTTTGTCAAAATCCTTACACATTACACACATGGTAACCAGCATTTCTCAACCCCCCCCCCCATTTTTTCCCCCCCCCCATTTTTTTCCCCCATTAAAAACAAATTCCATCAAGTGAGCCACATTTAAACAGTTATTAGCAAATGCTTTCAATTTTGACAAATATACGTTCTGTCCTGTGTGAGTAAGTTTATCTGAAATTATGTTGGTTATATCAATATTTTACAAAATAGTTTTCAAAAGTCATCTGCAGCAAATTTTGTTTCAGGAGGTATGAAGTATTGTGTCATTACAAACACCTATAATTTTTCAACAGAAAGCCTTTCTTTGACAAATGTTTTAGTCAAACCCTTATCACTAGTACACTCCTAAAACAGCAGAGACATATCCCGAGAATTACTATAATTCTCTTTTCCTTTCCGAACAAAAAACTCTGCAGAATTGTCTAAATATAGCCTTGTGTGGTAACCAATAATTCTCCACGTGCCAAAAGTAGATGTCTGCAGATGTGACCTAACCCTTCTAGAGATCATTCTCAGAAATGATATTGCTATAAGGCACAATTCACCCCCTTACATATTTCCAGGCAATAACTGCAAATATGCTTCTTAACACTGTCCCTAAAGTCCTGTGATTTGATGACACTGAGGAAAAAGACTTTCTGAAATAACTGTCGGAAAAGGAGAAAATGCTGGTAACCAGCATTTTCTCCTTTACCCACAATATTTTCTACCTTTTCAAATGCAAATCTTGTCATTTTATGTCACATTCATTTTGTTGTCTACAACTTTTTAACACTTTACTACACAATCCTGACTTTTAACAACAGTAAGGATTAGAAGCCTTTTGAATACATAGTTGGAAAAGGAGAAAATGCTGTAAACTAGCATTTCCTCCCTTCTACACAATGTTTTCCACCCTATCAAAGACAAATCCCATCATTTGTGGCACATCCAAATTAAGAGTCTGCATTTGCTTTCAATTTGGACAAGTCTTACACATTTCTTTGTGTGCTAGACAGTTTAATTCTGACGTCTAAATTTTTGTTGTCTTGTAATACGTTTCAAAACATCAATGGTGGCAAAATCAATCATCTGAGTTGTTTCAGTCGTAATTATGTGTCTCCTTGCAAGTGAAAATTCTTTCTTGCCCCTCCATATACAAGCAGATGTTTACTAATTTTAAATACAAAGTATACTTTATTTGATATTGTGTACAGTACAGTCATGTTTGCAGTGATCTGCAAAGGCTTGGCAGTCTGTGACAATGTTGAAAAAAATAAAAATGTGTATCATGAAAATGGGACTATAGTAGCAGATTATTTAGAATAATTATCCACTGAATTCCTGAACTTTTGAGATGATCACAAAATGATGATAATAGCAGGGAACATCTTTCAATGATCCTTTAGATTATCGAAAATCTGTCACAAAAAAAAAAGTTTCAAAATAATAATCATCTGAAAATTTTATCTTTGTAACATACAGCTAGCCAAATTGCTGTCCTCATTCTATTAAATTTTCATGTTAAGGGTACAATAAGAAAACACTGTATTAGTAGATGTAGGTCAAAATTTATTCAATTTCATAGCATCTTTGACTATATGCATATTAATTTCCAACTTATTATAAAACACTTTGTAAATGAGGACATATTTCCTGTTACATGTCTTTTTATGCCAAACAAATTTTTGTAAAAATTCTCAATTAAAATAACAAGAGGGCCATTGCCCTTAAAGCGCTCACCTGAGTAAAGCCCTCTAAAGTTGATAAAGCTGAAGAGAGCCTGGTTTAACCCTTTCCCAAACGACAAATTTTGGACTGATCCAAATTGAAAGAGTTTGCAGATGACAATTTTAAATTTGATGAAAATGGCAGAAAGTTATCAAAACGGGTAGAAAACACTGTGGGAAAAGGAGAAATTGCTCATTACGCGCAATTTCTCCTTTTCCCACAGTGTTTTCAAAAGACTTGTACTGCAGACACGTGAAAACCAGGGCTTGTTTGGGAAAGGGTTAAAAGATGAAAAACAAATTTGTTTAAGTGACCTACTTTTTGAGCCAATGTGAACCAATTTCAAACTTGTCCAAGATATCACTGAGACAAACAATCTGACCAAGTTTCAAGAGTATCAGTCTGAAAATGTGGCCTCTGGAGTTCACACAAGGTTTTTCTAAGATTTGGCCCTGTGACCTACTTTTTGACCCAACATGACCCAATTTCAAACTTGTCCAAAATATCATCAAGACAAACATTCTGACCAAGTTTCAAGAGCATCAGGCCAAAAATATGGCTTCTAGAGAGACACACAAGGTTTTTCTCAGATTTAGCCCAGTGACCTACTTTTTGACCCGACATGACCCAATTTCAAACTTGTCTGTGATTTTATCAAGACAAACATTCTGACCAAGTTTCATACATATCTGACCGAAAATGTGGCCTCTAGAGTGCACACAAGGTTCTTCTAAGATATGGCCCAGTGACCTACTTTTTGACCCGACATGACCCAATTTCAAACTTGTCCAAGATATCATTAAGACAAACATTCTTACCAAGTTTCAAGAGTATCAGGCTGAAAATATGGTCTCTAGAGTGCACACAAGGTTTTTGTAAGATTTAGCCCAGTGACCTACTTGTTGACCCAACATGACCTAATTTTGAACTTGTCCGAGATTTCATCAAGACAAACACTCTGACCAAGTTTCATGCATATCTGACTGAAACTGTGACCTCTAGAGTGCACACAAAGTAAAATGTTGACGCCGCACGATGGACAACAGACAATCACAATAGCTCATCTTGAGCACTTTGTGCTCAGGTGAGCTAACAAATGGACTAATTTATGGACAAGTAAAGTTATGCTAGGGAAAAACGTGGTTCTTAAAACCACTTGGATAAAACTTCAGTCTAAATTTTACCATTCCTACCCATATTTGTCAGCTTTGTAAATAACAGTTTCCAGCATGTTCTTCTTTTCCCACCATGTTTTTAAAAGGCTTTTTCCCCAGGGTCGTTAAAACAAGGGATTGATTGGTATAGGGTTATTTTCTATTGCAGAGCAAGATACTTTATGCACTGTAAAATTTAAACATCCCATTACTTTAATAACACAGTGTAGGACCGGAAGTATGCATTGTATGTGACTTGGGATTCTGTACAGTGACGATCAGTCACTTGGTAGTCCTATTTATAAGCCCCTACGTACGTTATTTTTCATTTTGACATTCATCGTGTACGTAGGGTCTTATCGGCTCCTTCATAGTTTCCTTTAGCAAACTCCGACATCGAATTTTGTCGCTGTTTGAACAGCAAATTTGGATACTTTCAAGTGAACATGTTCAATAAAATATACATCAGAAGTAAGATAAATGAATAATTTCTCGATTGAAAAAGGATATTTGTCCAAAACTTGCCTATTTATGAGCTAAATCCATTCCAATTCAACACCACTCTGGTTTGCTATGAATTGCCGTGGAAGAGATATGATTGTTCCGAATGAACCGTCATGTGCGGGTCAATGCAACTTACAGAATGGTATTATGTCTTTTTTTAAAACGAAATTTTGTTCACTTCGGTCTTGTTTGATTATTGTAACAGATTTCGTTCATAAACTTAAAGTCAATTCTTATTTGTTATGCAACCGTCTGCATGACTGAAAAACATGGCGGCGACTCTGTCGGCAATCCCACTTGCGAGTGATTTTATTGAATTATGAATGAATCTGCCCATTATTTATCAAGACAGCGGCTGAATATTTTCAAAAAAAGTTCCACCTACAGGTAAATGAAGTTCTCTTTTGTTATAATACTGGTTTTAGAGAGATCGGATTTGCTACATAGTACTGAATGGGACCCGTTTAGACGTTACATGCAATGAGAAAAATCAAATGTGAAAAGTCCGATGATAAATGTTGAAAGGTAAATAAGCATGTATACGTCTAAATATTTGGACTAGTAACTTGGTAGTAAAAATTGTGTTCACAAGGTGAGTAAAGCTGGTGATTTTTCATTTATTTTGATAGTTATTATAAAATATTCATATCCAGTTATAAGTCTGTTATGTATAGACCATGTCAGGAACACGTAAGTGCGCTGAGAACCTTCCTTCGAGCAATGGGTATGCCTTGATCATTGACCATGCTAGAAATACAGATGATTTTATCCCAAAACATCGCCGTTTTTTCTCGATTACTCAGCGTTAAAAACCCGTTTTCTCAACGAAAAACGTATAAAGAGTTTCTTTGTTTATATTTTTGTTAAAACATGTCAAAGTTTGGTCACAAAGTCGATTGCAATATTCCTTATCCATCTTTTAAAACGACATGTTGAGAAAAGAAATTTGTACAGTCACTTGCAAGCTGTTAATAGATCTCAGGTGACTGTACAGCCGAAAATTTCTCAACGTGCCATTTTAAACAGAGGATAATGAAAATTGTAATCGACTTTGTTACCAAACCTTGACATATTTTCTCAAAGATATGAATAAAAAGACTGTTTATACATTTTCCGTTGAGACACGGGGTTTTAACGTTGAGTAATCGAATAAAAACGGCGTCTTTTTGGGACAAAATCATCTGTATTTTTAGAACGGTCAACTGATTACGGCATCGCTTTTGCTATATGGAAAGTTTACAATGCACATTCGCGTTTCTGATATGATCTACACAAAACAAGCAAATAAATAGATATGAATAGTTTACAATAACTATCAAAATAAATGAGAAATCACCAGCTTGACTCACCGTGTGAACACAATTTTTAACACCAAGTGACAGATCGTCACTGTACAGAATCCCAAGTCACATACAATGCATACTTCCGGTCCTACACTGTGAATAACATACCTTTACATAAAGTAAGTCTTCAAAATCTACTTAACCCTTTACCACACACTCCCACGTTTTAACGACACTGCGAGTGAGGTCTTTTGAAAACATTGTGGGAAAAGGAGAAAATGCTGGTAACCAGCATTTTCTCCTTTTACCACAATGTTTTCTATCTGTTCAAGAACGAATACTATCATTTGAAAAAAACATTTGAATTGTTGTTTGTAGACTCCTTCAATATGGAGTCTAACATTTTCTTGTGTGACAGAGTTAACTCTCTACAAAACGGCAAAATTTTGGACTCAACCAAGTTGAAGGCATTTGCAAATGACAAATTAAATGATGCTAAAATGGTGATTTTCTGTCTTTGATAGGGTAGAAAACTCTGTAGGAAAAGGAGAAAATGCATTTTTTCCTTTTCCCACAATGTTTTCAAAAGCCCTTTTCATCAGAGTCTTTCAACCTTTACAAGCTGCCATATTCAAGATTCATATTATAGAGAGAATTTTCAGACAATGAAGTGGCTTTGCCTTTCAAAGGGTAGAAAACATGGGAAAATGGGACAAATGACTGATTACCATATCAGCATTATCCCCTTTTCTGCTATTTTTTTAAAACTCTACCAAACAACAAAATTTTAGACTAGTCCATACTGAAAGTATGTGCAGATGACAATATAAGTGTGACTCAAAAATTAAAATTTGCTCGAGGAAGGATAGACAACATTTTGGGAAAAGGTGATCATGCAGGTTACCAGCACTGTCTCCTTTTTTCACAATGCTTTTAAAAGGCTTTTTCCTCAGTGTCATTCAAAGTCGGCATTGTGAGGTATAGAGTTAAACCATCAGCCTCCTGGTCATTATTTGAAAGCACAGGATTATTTAGTAATACATGCAGTATTTTTTAATAATTGCTTGCTTTAAAAGTTGCTTTAGTCAAACTTTTACCAATTAATCCTGTGTTGTGATGACCCCGAGTTTGAAGGAAGAAATTTGAAAACATTGTGAGAGAAAGACAATATATTAGGAAGAGACACATTATGCATTTTCTACCCTTTCGTAGACAAATTGTATCATTTAACTCTTTACCAGACGACCAAATTTTAGCCTTGTCCAAATTGGAAGCACTTGCAGACGACAATTTCAGTGAGGCTCAAATGGTGCAATTTTCTCTTGATTGGGAAGAAAATGTTGTGGGAAATGGAGAAAATTCCGGTTATTCTCCTTTTCCCAAAATGTTTTCAAAGGGCCTCTTTCACAGAGTCGTTAAAACTCGGGACTGTTTAGTAAAGAGTTAACTCTTTATCAGTCGACAATATTTCAGACTGGCCCAAATTCAGAGCATTTATGGCTCTAATGGTAAAGAGTTAGGCTATATCCCTTTACCACACAATTCTGACTTTCAACGACCCTAGAGAAAGGCCTTATGAAAACATTGTGGGAAAAGGAGAAAATGCTGGTAACCAGCATTTTCTCCTTTTCCCGCAATGTTTTTCTACCCTTTCAAATTTCAATTTTTCAGTCACATTTATTTTGTCGTCTGCAAATGCTTTCAATTTGGACTAGTCTAAAATTTTGTCGTTTGGTAAAGACATACTCAACCCTTGAGAACACAAAAAACAAGAGGGCCATGATGGCCCTGTATCGCTCCACTGGCTTATAAATATAAACCACGAAGAAAAGTCTTCACTATATAAGCCCTTATAAAACTTTGACCTCATGGCTACAGTCTGACTAAATGGGGAATATTGTATTAGAAGAATAACATGCCAAATGTGGGAGTTCTTGGCCTTATGGCTGGTAACAAGATGGTTTCTGAACTTTTCACTCCATAAACCCATGTAAAACTTGTGATCCCTGGTGCAGGGCCAAACTTGATCCTAGAGCTGTAACTTGGGCCCTCTTTGTAACTGTCCACTAAATAATGCTATAATTATATGCAAAATTTGGTAGCCTAAGCCTTATGGCTATGTACACCAAGATTTAAAAGTTTTCCCTATGTAAGCCTATGTAAATCTTGTGAACCTCCCCCTCCAAGTATGAGGCCAAATTGACCCCAGGACTATACTTTGGACACTTTTGGTAGACTCCAACTAGATCAAGCTAAATGCCAAATTTGGTAGCTCTAGGCCTTATGGTTTCAGACAAGAAGATATTTAAAGTTTTCTCTATATAAGCCTATGTATAAAACTTGTGACCCCTGGGGAAGAGCCAATTTTGACCCCAGGGCTATAATTTCAAGAAACATGATAGAGGTCTACTACATAAAGCTACATGCCAAATTTGGTAGCCCTATGCCTTATGGTTTCAGGCAAGAAGATTTCTAAAGTTTTCTCTATATAAGCCTATGTAAAACTTGTGACCCCTGGGGAAGAGCCAATTTTGACCCCAGGGCTATAATTTCAAGAAACATGATAGAGGTCTACTACATAAAGCTACATGCCAAATTTGGTAGCCCTATGCCTTATGGTTTCAGACAAGAAGATTTTTAAAGTTTTCTCTATATAAGCCTATGTAAAACTTGTGACCCCTGGGGCAGAGCCAATTTTGACCCCAGGGCTATAATTTGAAGAAACTTGATAGAGGTCTACTACATAAAGCTACATGCCAAATTTGGTAGCCCTATGCCTTATGGTTTCAGACAAGAAGATTTTTAAAGATTTCCAATATTTTTCAGTTTTGTTGCCATGGCAACCAGAGTTTTTGAAGGAATCAAATTCTTTCAAGAAATTCTGAAGAGGACCATGTCAGGATCATTTCTGTGAAGTTTCGTGAAAATCGGATGGGTAGTTTCAGAGAAGAAGATGTTTGAAATAAAAGTTAACGCACGGACGGACGGACGGACGACCGGACGGACGGACGACCGGACGGACGGACGGACGGACAGACGCACGACGGACACCGGGCCATGACATAAGCCCGCTGGCCTTCGGCCAGTGGAGCTAAAAACCAACAGACAGTTGAAGTCCAGAAATAAAACCAAAATAATTGCAACTTCATTGTTGCTTTAGTCAACAGTGTTTTAGTGAAGTGGACAGTGTAGATCAAAGATCAGACAGCTCATTTTGTGTATGCAGTCTGATCTAGATCTACAGAGGCCGCAAAGGCAAATATAGTTGTGGTAGGTGCTTTAGGGGTTAAGTTTGTCACTTGCATATGCTTTCCATTTAGGTAAGCCCAAGATTTCATTGTCTGGTGAACAAATAAAAACCTTGAAAAGAAAATAGAAAACGTAAGGCGCTCCATCATTTCAAAATCCCAACAACAATACATGTAGAAATCAAATTAAACACACACACTCACAAAGAAAAAATCCCTGGAAAAAGTCATTCACCAATTTTATACCACACATTCATAGTTAATCGAAAAACAAATTAAATCTGAAAATCCCTGGCTCTGGCGCCCTGTGCGTGATGAAATCAAAATAGATTTTTATTACCAAGACTGAGAACTATTACCTTGTACACCCGCTGGGCCCAATCTCTGCTACAAGGTGAGAATTTCCTGTAAGATTCTAGAGGTCACAGACACTGTTACCTCATAAATATTTTTTAGTGGACCCATTAAACTCTTTAAAAAAATAAAATCAAAATTTCCATACTACAAACCTAAACATTGCAGTTTCCAGAAAGTTCTTTTAGCTGTCAAAAATCTTACCTCATATTTACAAAGGATAATATTTTTCTGGGAAGAATAATATGAGCCATGCTCTGGCAAAAGGTGGTTTAACCCTTTACCAAACAACCCCGAATTTCAATAACCCTGAGAAAGTAGCCTTTCGAAAACATTGTGGGAAAAGAAGAAAATGCTGGTGACCAGCATTTCTTCTTTTCCCACAATGTTTTCTACCCTATAAAAGAACAAGAGGGCCATGATGGCCCTGTATCGCTCCACTGGCTTATAAATATAAACCATAAATACTAAACATTTCAATTCTGAGCCAAATGGTTTCACAATGAAGACTTACAAAGTTTTCTCTGTAAAAGCCCATGAGAAAGTTGAGACCCGCAGGGTAAAGCCATTTTTGATCCCAGAGTGATAATTACTTGAACCCTGGTAGAGGTCCACAAGATACAGCCATATGCCAAAATAATACAAGTCTATGCTGTATGGTTATAAATAAGGTGATTTTCAAGTTTCATCCATATGAAGCCTCTGTAAAACATAAGACCCCTGATGCAAGGCTAATTTAAAAAAAAAATCAAAAGTGATCCAAATTTGGTAGCCCTTGGGTTTGCGGTTAGGAGCAAAAGGATTTTTTGAATGTTCACCCTATAAGCACATGTTTATGACCAAATCTGGGAGTTCTTGGCCTTATGGCTAGTAACAAGACGGTTTCTGAAGTTTTCACTCCATAAACCCATGTAAAACTTGTGACCCCTGGTGCAGGGCCGAACTTGATCCTAGGGTTGTAACTTGGGCCCTCTTTGTAGTTGTCCACTAGATAGTGCTATAATTATGCAAAATTTGGTAACCCTAAGCCTTATGGCTATGTACACCAAGATTTAAAAGTTTTCCCTATATAAGCCCATGTAAATCTTGTGAACCCACCCCCCAGCATGAGGCCAAATTGACCCCAGGACTGTAATTTGGGCACTTTTGGTAGACCCCCACTAGATCAAGCTAAATGCAAAATTTGGTAGCTCTGGGCCTTATGGCTAGGTACTGGAAGATTTCTTAAGTTGTCACTATGTACGCCCATGTAAAACTTGTGACCCCTGCAGTGGGGCCAATTTTGACCCCAGGGCTAAAATTTTGGCCCGCTTGGTAGAGGCCCACTAGATATAGCTACACGCAAAATTTGGTAGCTCTAGGCCTTATGGCTAGTTACAGGAAGATTTTCAAAGTTTTCTTTATATAAGCCTATGTAAAACTTGTGACCCCTGGGGCAGAGCTAATTTTGACCCCAGGGCTATAATTTGAAGAAACTTGATAGAGGTCTACTACATAAAGCTACATGCCAAATTTGGTAGCCCTACCCCTTTTGGTTTCAGACAAGAAGATTTTTAAAGATTTCCAATATTTTTCAGTTTTGTTGCCATGGCAACCAGAGTTTTTGAAGGAATCAAATTCTTTCAAGAAATTCTGAAGAGGACCATGGCAGGATCATTTCTGTAAAGTTTCATGAAAATTGGATGGGTAGTTTCAGAGAAGAAGATGTTTGAAATAAAAGTTAATGCACGGACAGACGGACGCACGGACGGACGGACGGACGCAGGGACGCACGACGGACACCGGGCCATGACATAAGCCCACTCCCAGTGGAGCTAAAAATTGCACCATTTCAGCCACACTGAAATTGTCGTCTGGAAATGCTTTCAATTTGAACGAGGCTAAAATTTTGTCATCTGTTAAAGGGTTAAAGTGGCCAAACCAGAACTCTGCACAACATTCTTCCCTAAACAACAATGTTTTCTATTCTATCTCTAGAGGCAAATCTTATCATCTGGTAAATATTTAATTTGTCCTCTGCAAAAGCTTTCAATTTGATTCAGTCTAAAATTTTGTTTATTGGTAAAAAGTTACTGCTTGGAACATGTACCAGCCATTACTCCTTTCCCCCCCAAAAGTCTTCCAAAGCTTTCATCTGCAGAAGTATCAAATGTCACTCTCGAATAGTAGCTCAAGGATTAAAAGACAAAGAATATGAAAATTACCCATCATGAAGTAACTAGTAAGCGCTAAAATAGATAATATAGTTCTAATGGTGGTCCTTTTCACATTGTGAAAAATAACTCTTAATCATACAATGCTGAGTTTTAGAGACCACGATAGAGAAGGCTTTTAGAAATATTGTGGCGAAAAAAAGGAAAATTCTGGTAACCAACATTTTCTTCTTTTCCCACAGTGTATTCCATCTTTTCCAAAACGAAATTCTGTATTTCGTGCCACATTCAATTTGTCGTCTGCAAATGCTTTCAATTTGAAAAAAGTCTACAACGTAGCTATCTGGAAGTAGAGTTAAACAACAATTTAATTCTAGTATTAATAACCCTTTCCAAAAAATTTTAGACTCTTTCAAATTCAAACAACTATAGAGGACATATTCAAAATTGGTAAAAGTGAGCTGGAGCTCCCTGACAAGGTCTTGAAAACCTGGGATTGTTTTCGAAAGGGTTAATACACAGGCATATCATTTGAAAGAAAAGTGCCTAGCTACTGCTACTTCTAGACATGTAACAGACAGGTTTGATTCAAAGCAAAGGTACTTCTGAAATCAGAAGGGGCATAACGGTATTAAAAAAATGAGGGTTAGCTGCACTACTGGTATGGATTCCCGCTTTGAAAGTTGACAAGTAGCCCAGGTAAAGATCTTAAGTAATTACAGATATAATATAAACAAGAGCACCACATGCGGGTACTAACGCTACCCTTTGGATGTTTGATTTCAAGTGAAAATTCAAAGTCCAAAGGGGGTATAACTCTGTCAAAAATACTTTGCTGGTTACTTGCCTTTATTGCATAGGGCCCCCATTTTGATAATTAATAACTTTTCCAAGTTTGAAGCAACTATCTTCAGTAATAACAGAGATATTATAAAACATCAAAGTGCTTTGGTGGTTTCCTGCCTTTTTTGTATAGGTTCCCCTTTTGATAATTAACAACTTGTCCAAGTTTGAAGCAAATACCTTCATTAATGACAGACATATTATAAAATGTCAAAGTTTTCGCACGACGATGCAGACAACCACGTAGGCATCGCAAACAACGCCAGGGCTACGTCAATACCTCAATGTTTTCTTTGAAAAGAGCCGCTCCAGTAATGGGATAGTCGCATTGCATTCAGTTTCTCAGTCTATTTTTATGACATCAGATATGAAATCTTACTAATTTGAATATGAATCCACATAATCAATGTGTGTTATTACTCATGTGACACTCCCACAGGTCTTTGTGAGCTCTGGGGAGAAATCTACAAATACATGAATTAACTCTATATGATGCAGTCTCAAGTTTTACAACCCATCAAAAAACCTTTTGAAAACATAATTGGAAAAGGAGAAACTTATGGTAACCTCACTTTAGTCTTTATTCTTTTTCTAGCTATTGCTTTACTTGATGCAGTGATCAATCATTTTTGCAATCTGCAAGATTACAAAAATCTGAATAGCTACCCTTGAAGTATTTTTAGATTTTGCACCAGAATTTCAAGGAGGTTTCAGGAAATGTTACATGAGCAATAACACAGGCTGATTACTGTACAAAGGATCATATTCAAATTACCAGTATGTGCTTGTGTTAACTACAGACTCAAGTGCTGGAAAAGCATATGCTGTCTGTTCTCCCTACTAGCTACAGTAGGGATAAAACTTGGAACTCACTGAGGTTGGGATGGGTCATGCAGAGTTCCAGACAGAGGGAGTGATTTTGATTTCAAAATTGAAAATGTTACTTATTCTCCACTAAACCCTATGTTATGGGTACACATTAGTATCGTCTCATCAAGACGATTCTAATGAGTACCCACAACATAGGGTTTGGAAGAGAAATAATGGATTTTAGAATGCCATCACCCCCTATTATCTGGAGCTCTGGGTCATAGACTCAAATCCCTTACATTTATGCATAGGTTCTCTTTAACAACAAGAAGCATTCTGCATTTGCATCAACATATCCTGTCTCTGCATATACACTTCAACTTCCAAAATCTATTGCTGTCTTCCACAATATTCAAATTATGATAGCATTTAGGTAATCTTTATCATTTAAGATTTAGGTCAAACAAATATATGTCTCAGCATTTTCACATGCCACTATATGACCATATGTTTTATAAATTAGTTCTGCTAGCTAAGCATAATCTACCAGGCTTTTCTTGTATCTCCAACAGATAACACAATGAAGAGACAGCACAACCTCAATGGTAGGTCAAACTAAGGCTCATGGATGAGGTCCCTTTTTGGAGGGTTTTAAAAAGAAATGTTTCATTTTGTTTAACCCTTTATCACACCATCCCAGCTTTTAACGATCCTGAGAGAGAAGCCTTTTGAAAACATTATCATATGGCAAATGGAGAAATGCTGGTAAGTAGCATTTTCTCCTTTTCCAACAATGTTTTCGACTCTTACCAAAACAAATTTCAATTTTCAGTCTCTTTTATTTTGTCGTCTGCAAATGCTTTTAATTTGGACAGGTCTAAAATTTTGTTGTTTGGTAAAGAGTTAACACCATTTCAACAGTATTATATTAATCCTATACCATACAGTGCCATGTTTTAACGCCCCTGGGAAAGAAGCCTTTTGAAAACATTGTGGGAAAAGGAGAAAATGCTGGTAACCAGCATTTTCTCCTTTTCCCACAATGTTTTCTACCCTATCAAAGAAAAATTGCACCATTTGAGCCACAATGAAATTGTCGTCTGCAAATGCTTTCAATTTGAACGAGGCTAAAATTTTGTCGTCTGGTAAAGAGTTAAAGTGGCCAAACCAGAACTTTGCACAACATTCTTCCCTGAACCAATGGCTTCTTTCCCACACCGGTAAGTCAAAACAAAGAGATGTAATTCAAAATGAATAACTTCTTCATTTGTCATGTATTTTCGGTATTTTCATATATTCCATATATATTTTCTCCAGAAGTGCTAAAAATGTAGTTTTTATGCCTAAAACCTTGCTAAACTGGTATTATTGTAGTGGCTCACTTTACAGCTAATACAGAAACTACTCAATAATTACTACTGCTTGTTTTTCCACCATGTTTTCAAAAGCTGTAGAATATAAAATGTTGTACAGTAATAGCTTAATAAGATACTATAACCAAATTAGCCTTGAAAATGCAATTTTAATCAATCAGATTTGCACTTTTAGGGTTTATTGTTTCTAGACCATGAGCTGTGCTCTGGCAAAAAGGGCAATAATGCATCTCTGTGACCCATGATACCAAGTAAGAAATCACATAATTAGGAATCAATATTTAGTTTAACAACCGACTGAATCTGGAGACAGAGGGGTCCTTGGACATGCAGAAAATTGACCAATAGCAAAATATTTCGACTCAGGTCAGCCTCCTCAGACTGCACAGGATGACCTGGGTCGATAGGTTTTGTAGATGTATTAAGCTCTCTTTTCACAGAGCATGGCTCAAATATATAAACTTAACCTCTTTCAACTGCTGCAATTACAATCAACTGAAACTCAGACTGATATTTATCTTATAGGCTTTATCAAATAAGCAAATAGTAAAGATCCAAGATCAGACTGCATGTTCTGTGCAGTCTTATCTTTATCGATGCTGTCCCTAAAAGCCTGTTTTCATCTATGGCGCTGAAGGGGTAACAGGAGGTTAACCCTTAAAGAACTTTTCATGACTATTGTTGCTTTTGCGGCAGCATAGATCAAGATTAGGCTGCACAAAATGTGCAGCCTGATATTTGATCTACACTGTCTGTATTGCTGAAACATTGTAGACAAAAGTAACCATGAATTGCAATTATTCAGACCAAATTTCTTGGAAGAAGATTTCTGTTAGTTTTATTCGGCGCACTAAGGTTTAAAAATATTATAAGCAATGATATATTAGGTCAAACAGCAACTGGCTTTCTCTTCTACAGGAAACTCTACCCTTCAGCTATCTGTTTTGCTCATCAAAACTAAAACCAAGAGGAATCCCAACTGAAATATGATTTACTTTTAATGTATAGAAGCTTAATGTGTTCTTGATCACCTCACATCTTTACTCCTCTTTAAAACTTCGAAGCTGATAATATTATGACAAATAAAAAAAATTCTGAAGTTGTGATTTTATTTTCAAATACTGTTGTAGTCGCTATGACTTTCTGGCATTGACTAGATGGGATTCTGTGATGCAAGTTTGCTCAATGATACTTTCATTGAACTGATAATGCCAGCTGGGATTAACCCTTTCCCAAACAAGCCCTGGTTTTCACGTGTCTGCAGTACAAGTCTTTTGAAAACACTGTGGGAAAAGGAGAAATTGCTCGTAACGAGCAATTTCTCCTTTTCCCACAGTGTTTTCTACCCTTTTTGAGACCTTTCTGCAATTTTCATCAAATTTAAAATTGTCGTCTGCAAACTCTTTCAATTTGGACCAGTCCAAAATTTGTCGTTTGGGAAAGGGTTAAACCAAGCATGTATACAATGTACATTATAAATTAACAACCAAGAAGCAGATGACCTCCAACACCTAGTTGCTAAGTTGCTAAAAACTTTAGAAAGTCCTTTAGGCCTCTTTCAAACTATCCTGGAATTAAACCCTAGTGAAGATTGCATTTGGAAATGTCGTGGGAAAAGAAGAAAATGCTGTTAACTGGTATTTTCTCCTTTTAGCACCATGTTTTCATCTCTTCTAATTGTGCCACAATTGTTGTCTGCAGATGCTTTATATTAGGACAAGCATTAAATTTTGTTTTTTTGTAAAGAGTTGATAATGCCAGTTTCCCCCCACTCCCCTGTTACAAGTTGATCATGCCTTTTGACCCTGAGGAAGGAATCTTTTAACTCTTTACCACACGATAAAATTTTAGACTGGTCCAAATTGAAAGCATTTGCAGACAACAATTCAAATGTGGCTCAAATAGTGGAATTTGTCTTTGATATGGTAGAAAACATTGTGGGAAAAGGAGAAAATGCTGGCTGCCAGCACTTTCTCCTTTTCCCACAATGTTTTCAAAAGCCTTCTTCTTCAGTGTCTTTAAAACTCAGGATTGTGTGGTAAAGGGTTAAAATGACTGTTAGGAAAGGAAGAAAATGCCCTTCTCCAGTTTGTACTGGTTATTCACTGAAAAGCTCAAACACTTGGATATGCTCAACTCTGGCTAAACTTTAGACAGTAAAGGCTGGAGTTATCTCCCATGTAGAAATCCAAATGAATTATAATGCTCTTTCAGTTCATCATAACATATAACCATTTATGTTGTACATGTTGTGTAGTATCTATGAGGTACATGACAGTATTTTAATAAAAAAGTATGAAATAACTTATTTTTTATGCACTGTATAAAATACAAATCATGTAGTTCAGAATCAACAGTAAAATACCAGTTTATGAAACCAATATTAGATTAACCCTTTCCCAAACAAGCCCTGGTTTTCATGTGTCTACAGTACAAGTCTCTTGAAAACACTGTAGGAAAAGGAGAAATCGCTCGTAACGAGCAATTTCTCCTTTTCCCAGTGTTTTCTACCCTTTTTGAGACCTTTCTGCAATTTTCATCAAATTTAAAATTGTCGTCTGCAAACTCTTTCAATTTGGACCAGTCCAAAATTTGTCGTTTGGGAAAGGGTTAACCGTAACAAAAGACATACATGTAGTTTTAGACTTTAACATACTGCAAGCACTTGCATGATGACAAACTAAATGTGGCTCTGATGGGTTTTGTCCTTGAAATTGAAACCAAAGAAAACATGGTGGGAAAAGGAGAACATGCATATTACCACCAATTTTCCTTTTTCCAACAGTTTTTCAAAGCTCTTTTCCACAAGGTCATTAAGACATGGAATTGTGTGGTGAAGGTAAAACCCTTTACCCAATCCTGTTTGAAATTTTGTCCTGACGTAAATATCTCATTGAAGTAGCTTTAAAGTTCAGATTTCATCTGGAACTAATTATATCAGTGGCACTCATGAAAAAGGGAGATTAATATATTCTCATAATACTACTAAATACATGATACCAAACAAGTTATCTCAAGAAACACACCAATTTTTTCTATAAAACTGAATATCTAAAAATTAAACCCACTGAATCATAAGGTGCAGAACAT
Organism: Tridacna gigas; assembly: GCA_945859785.2. Classification (NCBI taxonomy): domain Eukaryota; kingdom Metazoa; phylum Mollusca; class Bivalvia; order Cardiida; family Cardiidae; genus Tridacna; species Tridacna gigas. The sequence goes on from OX244028.2 coordinate 26,370,047, forward strand.
TATTTTGAAATGCAAAATATTAACAGATGGCATATTGTTTTGGCTGAGGTCAAACTGTGCAGGCTTAACCCTTTCCCAAACAAGCCCTGGTTTTCACATGTCTGCAGTACAAGTCTTTTGAAAACACTGTGGGAAAAGGAGAAATTGCTCTAAACGAACAATTTCTCCTTTTCCCACAGTGTTTTCTACCCTTTTTGATAACTTTCTTCCATTTTCATCAAATTTAAAATTGTCGTCTGCAAACTCTTTCAATTTGGACCAGTCCAAAATTGTCGTTTGGGAAAGGGTTAAATAGGTCTATATTTATTGCAGATACATTAAACAAACGGTCCTTTCCACAGAGCATGCATGACCTGTTTGTCTTTTTTTTTTAACACTATGGAGTCTGTTCATTACATGGTGTTCAAATTCATACATGAAAAAAAAATTATAATATTAATTTAAAACAGATGAAAATGTATCACAACTTATTAAATGTATCACAACTTATTAACAAAGGCCTTGTATTTCTCCACTGTCTAATGATGGCCCTGTATTACTCCACTGTCTAATAAATACAAATTTTACAAACCAAACATGACAATTCTACGCCAAATGGTTTTGGTTTTTTCAATGGCATAGAACAATTTCTCTTTTTCCCACAATGTTTTCATCAATATAAGGTTAAACATCCTTATTTGAAGTTTTCACAATGAGCGTCTACAATATTTTGTTTGCAAATGTTTTTTTCTAAGTAGAATGAATATATATTGTAAGGGACACAGGGGTGTGGAAATCTTAGAAATTTCTACATGTCCACGGACAAATAAATTACAAAAATCTACTTCTCTGACAGTGTGGCTCACTTGTCCAAAACAAAATGATTTTAATTAAAAGGTACACATAAAGTGACATGTCTGCAACATGGGGATACTCTTGACAAACGTTAAAAATATTGTTAAGATCGTCTGCATTCAACTATAGGAATTCTTTCAAGCACGCCTTGTTGAAAAAAAAAAAAAAATGCTTTTGTCATATTTCTTGTCACGGTCCGCTTTACGTTTGGAGCCACCAAGTGGTTCAGAGTCTGACTTCCCACTTCCGTTTGCATCGAAAATTTGATTTAAAAAAAAAACATGTTCTCTGATTTTACGCACCAACTGATGGCTGAATAATGTATCAAAAACTTTTGGATATTGAGACAGCTTCTGGCAGAGGTGTTAAATCAAGGCCCATTTCACACCAAAGCTGTTTAAATCAGAATAAAGGTTAAAATTTTCATGTGTGCAACATTGTCATCAAAGATCTCTCAGACTCTGATTCGGTACTTAAATTATACCAATAAAATTATTTTAATTCATAATGATGATCTTGACACATTTTCAAAAAAATAGACATGCAACAACAGGCGCATATTTTACACATTTTGTCTAGTGCAGTGAAAGCGGAAGTAGACCAAATATGTATTTTGGGTTTCCAGAAATCAGGGATCATCTCAAGACACTGTTAATCATTCGAAATGTCATTTTGCACGAAGTGAGAGCATACGTATTTCGTTGGATATGTATATACAACAGATTTTTGTTTCAAAATTTTCCTCATGTTTTCTACTTGTCCGTGGACAACAAGACTGAAAAAATTCACTTGTCCGACGCTGAATTTTCCCGAGTCGGACAAGTTGGGCATAGTATTTCCACACCCCTTGGCCGGGGACATATGTGAATGAAATCATGAAGGTTTGAAACTATGAAATAAAGTTTGTTGCTACAAGAGCAGGTGTTTTTGTAATACAGCCAACTTTGAGCGAAAACTTTGTCAATATCTTTTTTTTTTTCAAGAAAAAGTCGGTGGCCATTATCTTATTTGGGCTGAGCTTGCACTGCTTCATAACAACTTAAACAATAAACAGTCTGCAGTTTTCAATGAAGCCAGAAGAAAAAATACCCGTGTTTCAGGTCACCCTTGAAAAAAAGTCGGGTTGGTAGGTCTGAAAACTTTTTTTAAAAAAATTAATGTGATGTCAAAGAATTCCGGCTATTTTCTTTTTTGTTGTAAATACATCATTTATAACAAATGCAAAAACGACCATAAGATTTAGAGTCACTCCTGCCTGAACAAAAAAACATTACATGATTTGTTTACACATCCATGTGATGTCTGGATATTTCTACTCTGTCTTCTTTCTTTTGGCCTTTTATTTTGACAATAGACTTCCCTGGTGATGGGTGGTACTACAGCCAAATACTGCACATTGGCAAAGTATTGGAATAGGATCCGAGCCTGTAAATGCCGCCGAAATGGGGACATTTTTTCTTATTGACTGAGAGAATGGCGGTAGCCATTTTGGAGTCAACAATCACGCAGATGCTGATTTCAAGTGTCTGAAAGAGGGTAGGCCTAAAATACAAATTGGACATTTTTCGACAAAATGGATGAAAGGGAAATCATTTGAAGAAATGGAAATCGTCATGGCCTGAAATTGACCTATGACTGAAAACTTTCAAATGCTATTTTAGGCCTACCGTCTGAAAAGACATCGGCAGCGGTCACACTATTTACCGAAATGAAACAAAACAGCTCAGGATGAGGCACATGGCACGAAATTAGCAAAAATCAAAAAACAGTTTTACAGGTCGGCAGCCATTGGGTAGGGTCAGTCTGGTGACCAGAAACATGAGTTGTTTTTTTTCAGGCCTGAATGGATGCTCTATTTCCACAATACCTCTATTTCAGATTTTTTCATCAAAGAAGACAGAGACAGAAAAAAAAAGGAGTCGTAACAGCTGTAAATGGAGGATCCCGACATTTCGTTGAAAACCATGTTCATCGAAAACGATCCCTAACCCTGACCCTTACCCCAACCCAGACGAATTGTGGCTCAAATCGTCCTCCCAGAGCTTTTCATGAAATATGTATGAATTTAGCAAGCAGTAATTTAAAACATACATGGAATTCGACAAAAGGCCTACTTGACAAAATTTGTGCAGTGGTTAATTGGGTGGAGAATTTTCAATAAGGTAAAATTTGCTGATCTTTGCAAAGATCTGTGATTTTCTATGATTTTCACCTATTATGCCCTAAGAAGTCATGCCATGCTTCAGTTGAATTTGACTAACCAGAACTTTCATTTTGTGTTGCCTTTTTGAATCTAAAATCGAACAACCGTGGACCAGTTTGAAATCTAGTTTCATGGTGAAGAGTAAGAGCTGACCAAGCTCTGTTGCGGAAAACATCAATAATAACAGAAGGATGCTGATAACAGGGCACTGAAGCTGACTGTAATTACTAATATAACGACAATAAACAATATATGCATATATAATGTCTTACCCAAATGAACTCTTCAAGATAGTTTTTTCGATATGGTATTGTCGTTGCTCGAAAATTATCTGCGAAAATGTCTAAAAACGATTAATTTTTTCTTTCATTTAGATTTATCCCCGTAGCCGAAATATCATTTCCTCCGTTTTTGGGCTGGTACCTGTTCTTCAAGGCATTTTATTCTTGATGATCAGAAAAAGCAGGAAGCCATTATCTAAATCATGGCGGCCAACATTGAAGTTTTAAATGATGCCTGGCATTTTCTCACGGAACAGCTTAGTCCATGGAACGTCAGGGTAAATGTGGACTGCTTTAGATTCGAAACACTATATATTTTCAATAATAAGCTATGTCATATTTGTGTTTTTACCGTAATCACTTAAATCAATTACTTGGTGCTGCATTTTAAACTGGCTATAGATTCGGATGAAAGGAATTCGGACGTCTGTAGATCTAATAAATGAATAATTTTTAGCTCCACTGGCCGAAGGCCAGCGGGCTTATGTCATGGCCCAGTGTCCGTCGTGCGTCCGTCCGTCCGTGCCTTAACTTTTATTTCAAACATCTTCTCTGAAACTACCCATCCAATTTTCATAAAACTTCCCAGAAATTATCCTGCCATGGTCCTCTTCAGAATTTCTTGAAAGAATTTGATTCCTTAAAAAACTCTGGTTGCCATGGCAACAAAACTGAAAAATATTGGAAATCTTTAAAAATCTTCTTGTCTGAAACCATAAGGCGTAGGGCTACCAAATTTGGCATGTAGCTTTATGTAGTAGACCTCTATCATGTTTCTTCAAATTATAGCCCTGGGGTCAAAATTGGCTCTGGCCCAGGGGTCACAAGTTTTACATAGGCTTATATAGAGAAAACTTTAAAAATCTTCCTGTACCTAGCCATAAGGCCTAGAGCTACCAAATTTTGCATGTAGCTACATGTAGTGGGCCTCTACCAAGCGGGCCAAAATTTTAGCCCTGGGGTCAAAATTGGCCCCACTGCAGGGGTCACAAGTTTTACATAGGCTTATATAGAGAAAAACTTAAAAATCTTCCTGTACCTAGCCATAAGGACTAGAGCTACCAAATTTTGCATGTAGCTATATCTAGTGGGCCTCTACCAAGCGGGCCAAAATTTTAGCCCTGAGGTCAAAATTGGCCCCACTGCAGGGGTCACAAGTTTTACATGGGCGTACATAGTGGTAACTTAAGAAATCTTCCAGTACCTAGCCATAAGGCCTAGAGCTACCAACTTTTACATTTAGCTTGATCTAGTGGGGGTCTACCAAAAGGGCCCAAATTACAGTCCTGAGGTCAATTTGGCCTCATGCTGGGGGGGGGGGGGAGGGGGGGAGAGGTTCACAAGATTTACATGGGCTTATATAGTGAAAACTTTTAAATCAGTTCTTGGTGTACATAGCCATAAGGCTTAGGGCTACCAAATTTTGCATAATTATAGCACTGTCTAGTGGACAACTACAAAGAGGGCCCAAGTTACAACCCTAGGATCATATATGAATGAAAAAAAAAATATATGAATGAAAAAAAAAAATAGTGTCACTGCTTATAATTTATGAACTGCAATAAAAACAAGGAAGTTTGTTTATTTCAAAGTAAAGGATTCATAGTTTTTACTGACAAATTCTAATTACACTTTTCAATACCTTATTTAAATTCTCTGTCTAACATTTAATTTTAATCCTGAAAAGTTCCTGACATATGACTAAAAGTCATGCGACCATACTGGAATAATGTGACAAGATTCAGATCAATGATTAGGTAAGAGAATTTTGTGACCTATTTCATTCGGTCACTTTTAACTGAAAACTCTTCCAGAACAGCTGCTAGTGAGTGAAAATGTTTCTAACCCTTTTGTTCAGGCACTCAATATTTTCATCTGTTTTGTGATAAAATGGTGTCTGAAACAATTCATAATAAGTGCATGTAAATTGAAGGAAGGGACCAAAACCATTTTTTTGGTGTTCTGGTATTCTGGTACTGAGGTCATGAGAGTGCCAATAGCCACCATGACATTCATTCATCTCTTTCATGGCACTTCAAAACTAGAAGAATAATTACTTAGAATTGTTCACTTAATATGCTATTCAAGACAGTATCTTCTTGTGGTAATAAACATTTTAGTTGGCAGTTAGTGTATGTACACATACACATGATGCTTTTCATTTCTGTATTTATGAACTGTTTTATACATACTAAAAGCTTGCAAATAGGTCACGTTTTCTCATGCACGTGTTCAGTTTCTGGCACAAGATTAAATGGTGAAATATGTTGTTACCGTTGAATATGCATGATTCAAGCAGATTTATAGTTACAGAGGTATTTAAAATTTATTTTTTGTGGTAAAATGATTTTGGTAGCAGTACTTCATTTAAATATGCATAAACTAACTTTATCAATTACTAGTAAGTCCCTCGAAAATTGGTCCCATCAAATATGGACATGGGTCCTAAAATCTAAGGCCTCTAATTGTACATGTCCAACTTTCAATGATGTTATTTTTGGTATAAATAAAACCAAATCTCTTGGGATTTGCTACTGTTTGAGTCTCTGGACTAAGATCATTTGCTCTTCCTACTTTTCAGTAAAAAATGACAAAGGTAGGTCTTTTAAAAGCAGTTTTAAAGAATGATTTTTACATCATAACCCACAAAAATACAGTTATTTTACAAACACTTTTGAGTTTTCATAATGTGGGTTTAGATCATTATTGTTTTCCTAATTACACTACACATACAAGCTCTCTCTTACAAAACAAACAAACATGTGTAGCCTGTTTTCTGAAAATAACTTAGTTGGACCTGTCATCAAATCTGGGACCTGTCAATCAATATTATATTCACAAATGGCTAAGTTACTAAAATTGAAATTTTTTTTAACTCTTTACAAAACTTGAAAGATTTAGGCATGTGCAGATGAAAAAATACCGGTAATTGTGAATCTTAAATTGAAATTTGTTTTGGAAAGCATAGAAAATATCGTGGAAAAAGGAGAAAATGCTGGTTTTCCTTTTCACACAGTGTTTTCAAAAGCTTTCTCAGGGTTGTTTAAAGTCTGGATTGTGTGGTAAAGGATTTAGTCTCCTTTTTAACAACTATCATCCATGTGTTACAAGAAAATACCAGTAATATCCAATAGAAACACATTCTTTTTAGGAGAATAGTTCTTTGCCCCAGTATGACAGCAAGGTGAAATCAGCTGTAGATGTTTTGTGTCAAAATGGACTTTCAAACAGGCTTGAAGACTGGTTCTTTGAAGAAGTGCAAAGAGATTTAAGACAAAGGGTTTCTCCAGAGTTCTGGAAGTATTTTCAAGATGAAGCAGTTGAATACGAAGGACAGAAAAAAGATGAGAAATACATAGATGATCTCTTTAATGCTGTGGAATATCTGCACAAGGTATGTGAATTATGGTCCAAAATATAATAAACATATAATCTTGAAGCATATTTGCAGCATTATGCTTATAAACCAGTGCCAAGCAATTTCATCTTTTAACAGCCATAGGGAAGAAGGCTTTTGAAAACATCTTGGTTGAAGGAGAAAATGCTGCTGAGATTTTCTGCAGTCAATGCTTTATTCTATCAAAGACCAATTTTATCAATTGAGTCCCATTTAATTTACCATCAGTAAATGTTTTCAATGGTGCTCACTGAGAGTTAAAGATGTACTCTATCATTCCGATTGAATTTAACTCTTTACCCAGACAACATTGACCTTTAATGACCCTGAAAGAAAAGGCTTTTGAAAACATTGTGGGAAAAGAAGAAAATGCTGGTAATCAGCATTTTCTCATTTTCGCACAATGTTTTCTACCCAATCAAAAAGAGAAATCAACAGTTTAGCAACACTTAATTTGTCATCTGCAAAGCTTTGAATTTGGTCCAGTCCAAAATTTTGCTAGAGAGTTCATCCATAATTTATGTTGATCATCCTTACTTTTAAAGGATGTACGTGTATATAAAGTTTTGTGCTGCAAACCCGTTTGAAGGGGTAAGTGGTGGATGCATACAGAAACTTCATAATTGTAAAACTTTAGGGTCCTGCTTTGCTCAGTGGTAAATGGTAGGATTTGTAACTGTAATTGTAGGAGGTCCCGCGTTCAAGCTCCACTGTGTTTTTTGTGGAAACCTCCTTAGGCAAGACACTTCGGGGCTGTAGCCTAGTACTTTCCTTGGTATACATGAATATATGAGCAGTTGCTGTGATACGGCTGAAATCATTTTGAAATTGACATAAAACACCAATCAATCAATCAGTCAACCAACGAAGCATCCAGCCAATCAATCAGTCAGTCAATCAACCAACCAACCAAACAACCAACCAACCAGCCAGCCAACCAACCAACCAATAAATCAATCCCTTTACCATACAAGTAAAAGTTTTATACCGTTGCAGAAGAAAGTTTTCAAAAAAGTTGTCAGAAAACAAGGACTTACAAGTGTTTAACTTCAGAGTGATTGCTCACTTCCAACATTTTTTTTTTTTCAAAAGAGACATTTTCATTTTCTGAAAATATTTTTTCACTAATCATACTTTGTAGTGGTTTGTTTCAATCTTTACCAGACTACAGAATTTAAAACTTTTCCATATTAACTCATTTGCAGATGACAAATGATGATATTTGTCTCTGAGAAGGTAGAAAACATTGTAGGAGAAGGAGGAAATGTTTATTACAAACATTTTCTTCTTTTTCCATTGTGTTTTCAAAAGCCTCTTTGTCAGGGTCATAAAAAAAAGCACATGATTGTTTTGTAAAGAGTCAAAACAGGACTACTGCACTAAGCTTAAGGCTCTCTACTTGTAGATCTCAGAGGATTACAAACCCTGCATTCAGTTAGTGGAGGATTTACCGAGAGAAATCAACAGAAACTATTCTATGCTTGCATTCTGTAGAGTTCAACATGTTTCTGATGTTATGGTGATATTGTTCAAAGCTATTGTGTTCTACCGTGTGACCAAAAAGTTTAGAGAGGCAGTTGGAAGCTTTTACTCTCAAGCTTTTAAAGTGTTTCACCATCTGAATAGCAGTAATGAACAGGGTACATGTATATTTGATTGCTATGATATTTTAACTTTTTACATGAGAAAAAAACTTTAAACACTGTCTATATTAAAATCATTTGCAAACAAAAAACTAAAATCGTTACCAAACAACAAAATTTTAGACTGATATTTTCCGATGAAATTTAGCTGAATAATTGATGTTAAATTGTCTGTGAAAGTGTAGAAAACCTTGCAGAAAAAGGAGAAAATGCTGGTAAATTTTAGACTGGCATTTGTTGACCAAATTAGCTGAAATGATGGTAATTGTCTGTGAAAGTGTGGAAAACCTTGCGGAAAAAGGAGAAAATGCAGGTAACCAGCAGTTTCCCCATTTTCCACAAAGTTTTAAAAAGGATATAACCTCATGGTTGTTAAAACTTGGTTTGTATCTTGTGTAAAGACTTAAATTTGGCCAAACTGATGGCATTTGCCTTAAGAGATTAGGAAAGAACCTATGAAAGGCAGAAAACCTTCTCACTTAGGGTTAAAAAAAAAACACACAAAAAATTAAGATGGTTTGCTATAAATAATGGCAGCTTACATAATCTTTTTTTTATCCATAGGATTTTTTTTTGTTTTCTAGCCAAAAGAGGTACATATTTTGGTATCTGAAGAATGTTTTTTCATGATTATTAATTATGAAGACTTAACTCTTTACCAAACAACAAAATTCTTAGACTTGTGCAGATTGGAATTGTTTGCAGACAACAAGATGAAATTGGCTATATTGATGCAACTTGTCTCTGTAAAGGGAGAAAACATTGTAAGAAATGGAGAGATTAATGGTGACCAGCATTTTCTTCTTTTTTTCCACAATGTTTTCAAAGACACTCATCCTGAGGTTGTATAAATTTGTGATTGTGTGGTAAAGGGTTGAATAAGACAATTTTTATGAATATCTTCAACAGGTTGATAATTCTGTGCTTCAATACCCTCCCATTTCCATGCCAATTTAATATGTAGCCCCCTGCAGAAAACATATTTGCCCAGTAGTTGACAATTTTTGAAAACATTGCAATGCATAATATATTGCCCCTATTGCCTCAATGTTTTTACTGGTCTCCATGCATAAAACCTTTACCAGAAAACAAAGTTTTAGACTGGTCCAGATAGAGAAGCATTTGCAGATGATGAAATTAATGTAGCTCCAATGGTGGAATTTGCTTTGAAAGGGTTGGAAACACTGGTTACCAGCTCCCTTTCCTTTTTCCACATTGTTTTCAGAAGTGTTTTTACTCAGGGTCGTTAAAACTATATTGTTTCAATTTATTTGGTATGGAGTTAACCCTTTACCAAAATATTTGAAATTTTAATGTCCCTGAAGAAGATAGCTTTTTAAAACATTGTGGAAAAATGTGAAAATGCTGGTAACCAGCATTTTCTCCTTGTCTCACAATCTTTTCTATCCTGTCACTGAGAAATCCCATCTCTTGAGTAAAATTTAATTTGTGGTCTGCAAAGGCTTTCAGTTTGGAAAATCTTGTTTAGTTCTGTTGTTTGGTAAAGAGTAAACTGATGCAGATTTTCATTGTTTTGCCAGATTGCTTTCAAAGTGTTCTGCTGCGTACTAGTATTTGTTTCTGGAGATCTACTTGTACACAGGCCCCAGAAACTCCAGAAGTTCTATCATTGAATACCAATATATTCATTGCTCTATTGTTGAACACCTTTACCAAAAATAGCACACTTGCGCATCACCTGTATATCATATACACTGACATGAGATCAGCATCAGTGCTTGGTTGCAGCAGTTGTTTGAAACTTTTGCAGGTCAGGGAACAATAGAAAATTCATTTCTTAACCCATCTACACTGTAGGCAAGGTTGTCTTTTCTGTTTTTGTGTAAATATTCACTTTTAAAAGGGAGATGGGGTAGGGAGGGGGTGTCATACTTTCTCTTATTTCGTTGCACATCTTGAGTTATTATATACAATATAGAGGGGATGCGCCAATGTGCTATTTTCAGCAACAGTGTTCGATGATCTACCAATGGAGCTTCAAAGGCCTGTGCATTGTATTACTCTTGTTTCAGATGATGATGAGGAAGATGGCAGTGAATGCCTGGGTTGTGGAGAGGATACAGAACCATGTAAATATGGACAGGTTATGGAGAGATTTCACAGAATCAATAAACAGCTGTGAGTTCACCTCATCAATGATTTAATTTGTCTTTGGGACGGTAGAAAATATTGTGGAAAAAAATAAAATGTTGATTACCATCGTTTCCTCTATTTCCCAAAATGTTTTCAAAAGCCCTCTTCTTTAAGGTCATAAAAACAAGGGATTGTTTGGTAAAGGGTTAAACTACTCCTGCTGGAAGCACAGACATTTGGTTGGTTGGTTGGTTGGTCGGTTGGTCGGTCGGTTGAATGGTTTGTTGGTTGGTTGAAGGAACAAAAGACTGACTGACTGACTAACCAACTGCTTTGGCTTTTAATATTGTTTCAGTCATATAACTCCAGTAGCTTACTTACGCATGTGTGCCCTATGTTTCACTAGCACTAAGCTAGGGAACTCAAATGTCTTGACCAAGTACACCCCCATGAAAAACCAGGGCCTCCAGTGAGGTTCAAACCTGGGACCTCTGGATTGGGATTCCTATACCATCGCCACTGAGCCATGCAGTACCCTGGAGACATTTGAACATAAAATAATATCCTTGAATTACACATGTACATGTATATTGAAAACATCAGAAGAAAAGGTGCAATTTTTCATTGTATGTTTCTTTTGCTCTGTGTTATCAAAATCTGTGTTACAGCTATGTAAACATCCATCACATCATCCAGCTGTTTTGTTTTCCAGAGATGAGACTGGGGTGTTAGAACAAGTGTCTGGTACATCTGTAACATCCCTTGTACATGATCAGATACAAAAACATGTGGAAACCACGTGTAAAGGCAATTTTGAGACAGCCTGTCTTGATACATTAGAAAACGTAAGTACTTTGTGTACATCTCAACATGATTGAATGTCTTTGAATTTGTGGATTTTTACTTGCTGTTTTTATGTATCTGCATTATATTGTCGAACTTACCTGATTGGGCCATCTTTTTTGCGCAAGCAACTTGTATTAACTCTTTACTGCATGTCAAAAAATGTAGACTTATTGGAATTGAAAGCATAAATTTTGTAGACGACAATTGAGATGGGTATGAAATGGTGAAATTCGTCTTTAATAGGGTAGAAAACATTGTGGAAAAAGGAGAAAATGGTGGTTACTAGCATTTTCTTCCTTTTCCCACAATGTTTTCAATAGGCTTCTTCCTCAGGGTTGTTAAAACTCGAGATTGGGTGTTAAAGGGTTAAGCAAGCATATATTGGGTTTCCAAAGAAGGCAACTATATTGCAATATACCTATATTGACCGTTTACCACCTCACTATCCCAAGTTTTAACAACCCTGAGAAAGAAGGCTTTTTAAAACATTGTGGGAAAAAGAGAAAATGCTGGTAATCAGCATTTCCTCATTTTTTCCCATAATTTTTTCCACATATTCAAGGACATATACTATCATTTAGAAAAACATTTGAAGTGGTTACCAGCATTTTCTCCTCTTCCCACAATGATTTCAAAAGGCTTTTTCTTCAAGGTTGTTAAAACTCGATTGTGTGGTAAAGGGTTAATGAAAAAATGAAGTGAAAGGTATTTCTTTATTGGAATGCTTTCCATACTAGATGATACAAGAGTTCTTGTAAGGTCCAACAGATACCCAGCGTTGAGGAATAATATTTTAATTAAGTTTCAGATTTAAAACTAACAAAATACCTTTTGAATTTCTCATGTTATGTAAAATAAATTCTTAGGAACAGCAGTAGCTATACCAATGAGGGCTGAATAAAAGAGCCTAGACTTAGACATTGCTGACTATTAATCTTCCCAAACAATAAATTTAGACTCTCCAAAATTGGATGTTGCTGCAGGCAAAAAGTTTGAAATTAGTATAAATGAGCTTAAGTTCTCTAATATTGTAGAAAAAACACTGGCGGAAAAGGAAAAAATGCTGGTTACCAGCATTGTTGTTTTTTCTTACAATTTTTTCAAAGGCCGTCTCCCTCAGGGATGTTAAATTACAAGACCATATAGTGAAAGAATGTATGAAAATGTGTATTTGGTCAGGAATTGGTCGTCTATACAAGTCAATCTGTCATAACTGTGCTAATTCAACATATTATCATGTTTGTTGCTGTAGAATGCCCATGTAAGTTACCATATTTGCACTTGTATAATCTTGTCATCGAAAACTCAATCGTTCTCAATACATGAATATACATAGAAAAAAGATCTTGTTTTTCAGTGGTTAGAGACCAAAGTGCTAGGCTGGTTAAAACTGGTCTACTCTAGCAACCGAACCAATATTGGGTCAGACTGCATCGAGGGTTTTAAAGGCAGACTACAACATTTCTTATGGGAGACCTATGCCAGTGTTCAAATTAGCCAGCTCTTTAACATTATTATAGGTAGGTGTTAAGGCAAGGTTTACAGCCTGGGATCTTAACTCTTTACCAAACTATCCTGAAAAAAGGCTTTTGAGAACATTGTGGAAAAAGGAGAAAATGCTCGTAACCAGCATTTTCTCCTCTTCCCATAATGTTTTCTACCCTGTTTTAGCCAAGTTAAATCCGTTTAGCAATGTTTTAATTGTCACCTGCAGATGCTTTCAATGTGGACAAGACTTGAGATTTTGTCTTCTGGTGAAAGATCAAATCATAACAAAACAAAATATCTAATGTTTTTTTATGACTCCAAGTGTGAGGGCTTTTAAAAGCAGAACACAAACAAATTTTAAACCCTCACCACACAATCCTGAGTTTTAACAACTGTGAAGAAAATGGCTTTTGCAAACATTGTGGTTAACAGCATTTTCACCCTTTCCCACAATATTCTCTACCCTCTCCTGGACAAATTCCACCATTTCAGCAATAATTTCTTTGTGGTCTGTGCATGTGTTGGATTTGGACAAGGTATGGTAAAGAGTTGGAAAAAAAAAAAGGAAAGGATTTAACTAGAATTGGCTGTGTTTCAAGACAATGCCAACTTTTAGAAGGAGAATGTTTGACAAAATTGTTGGACAGCAGGAAAAAAGTAATGGACATCAAAATTCTATTGAAAACATAATTTTGCAGACAACACATTAGACATGGCTCAAATGTTGTGATTTGTCTTGAAAGAGTAGAAACTTTTGTGTGAGTACACGCAAGTGCTAGTTACCAGCATTTTCTCCTATTCCCACAATATTTTCAAAATCTGTTTTTCTCAGGGTCTTTAACACTTTAACACATGACAAAATTTTTGCCCGGTCCAAATTGAAACAATTTGAAAGAATTATTACTCATAACATAAAATTTGTCTCTCAAAAGGTAGAAGACATTGTGGGGAAAGAAGAAAATGCTGGTTACCAGCATTTTCTTCTTTTCCCACAATGTTTTCAAAAGGCACCTTCCCCCAGGATCTTTAAAAGTCGAGATTCTGTGCTTAAAGAGTTAATCTTTTACCACACAGTCCAAAGTTGTAACAACCATGAGGAAAATGCCTTTTGAAAGGCTTTTGGTAACCAGCATTTTTTCCCTTTTCCACAATGTTTTCTACCCTGTCAAAGACAAATTGCACCATTTAAGCAATATTTAATTTGTTGTCTGCAAATGCTTTCAATTTCGACCAACCTAAAAGTATTGTTTTATAAATGGGTAAAGAATGTTTTTCGTAGAATTCCCAGAGTCAGAGCCTGCCATACTAGATTTAAAAATGTGTTTAGAGAAGACAGACATGAGAGCAAAGCTAGTCAGTACACTAAAGTCTTCTCTAGAGACCAGACTGTTACATCCAGGTGAGAAGTTGATTTGTTTGTTTGCCTGCTTGCTTATTTGCTTGTATGTTTGTTTGAATGGTGTTATATACCAATTTCAACAGTATTTCAGTCATAGGATGGCAACAGTACACTTATTCATAAGTTTCCTTTACTAGGCTGGGGCACTATAATGCCTTGTCTACAGACACTACCATGATAAAAAAAAAAGCACCATACATGAAGATCAAACATGTAGGCTACAAATCCACAACCCTAGGCACTTTACCATGCATGAAATTGTTTGTACTCATTAATTTGTTATACCCAGAAAGTTTGAGGCTCACTTTGATCTAGATAGATTGTATCAGACAGTTGTCTGGTGTTTGATGGAAAATCTAACAAGACTATAGTTTGTTACTTTTAGTGTTTTTAATTTTGAATCATTTGAGGCCAGATTACCTGAGGAAAATCCTGTATTGCCAAAACTGTACATATTCCCTGATAAAAAATTGTGACCTGAGAAACCCAGTCATCATCATCATATCTCTTGACATCCTTGTTTGCTTGTGTTCATTTTTAGCTCACCTTAGCACAACGTGCTAAAGGTGAGCTATTGTGATCGCCCTATGTCCGTCGTCCGTCGTCCGTCGTCTGTCGTCCGTCGTCCGTCAACAATTTCTTTAAACATCTTCTTCTCCTAAACCACTGGGCCAATCTTGATGAAACTTGGCAGGGATGTTCCTTGGGTGAAGCTCTACCAAAATTGTTCAAAGAATTAAATTCCACCCACAACTCTGGTTGCCATGGCAACAAAAAGGAAAAAAAAGCAAAATCTTTGAAAATCTTCTTCTCTGAAACTAGAAGGTGCAGAGCTTTGATATTTGGTATGTAGCATCTCCTAGTGGACCTCTACCAAGTTTGTTCATTTGATGCCCCTGGGGTCAAAACTGGCCCCGCCCCAGGGGTCACAAGTTTGAGCATAGTAACAAAGAAGGAAAACTTTAAAAATCTTCTTCTCTGAAACTTGAAGGCGTAGAGCTTTGATATTTGGCATGTAGCATCTCCTAGTGGACCTCTACCAAGTTTATTCATATGATGCCCCTGGGGTCAAAACTGGCCCCATCCCGGGGGTCACAATTTCCAACATAGGAACAAAGAAGGAAAATTTTAAAAATCTTCTTCTGTAAAACTAGAGGGCATAGAGCTTTGATATTTGGCATGAAGCATCTCCTAGTGGACCTCTACCAAGTTTGTTCATATGATGCCCTTGGGGTCAAAACTGGCCCTGCCCCGGCGGTCACAAGTTCGAACATAGGAACAAAGAGGGGAAACTTTAAAAATCATCTTCTCTGAAACTGGAAGGCGTAGAGCTTTGATATTTGGTATGTAGCATCTCCTAGTGGACCTCTACCAAGTTTGTTCATATGATGCCCCTGGGGTCAAAACTGACCCCGCCCCAGGGGTCACAAGTTTGAGCATAGTAACAAAGAAGGAAAACTTTAAAAATCTTCTTCTCTGAAACTTGAAGGCGTAGAGCTTTGATATTTGGCATGTAGCATCTCCTAGTGGACCTCTACCAAGTTTGTTCATATGATGCCCCTGGGGTCAAAACTGGCCCCGCCCCGGGGGTCACAATTTCCAACATAGGAACAAAGAAGGAAAACTTTAAAAATCTTCTTCTGTAAAACTAGAAGGCATAGAGCTTTGATATTTGGTATGTAGCATCGCCTAGTAGATCTCTGCTAAGTTTGTTCATATGATGCCCTTGGGGTCAAAATTGGCCCTGCCCCGGGGGTCACAAGTTCAAACATAGGAACAAAGAAGGAAAACTTTAATTTTTTTTTTCTCTTAAATGGGAAGGCATAGAGCTTTGATATTTGGTATGTAGCATCTCCTAGTGGACTTCTACCAAGTTTGTTCCAAGGATGCTGCTTGGGTCAAAACTGGCCCAGCCCCTGGGGTCACAAGTTCGAACATAGGAACAAAGAAGGAAAACTTTAAAATTCTTCTTTTCTGAAACCGAAAGGTGTGGAGCTTTGATATTTGGTATGTTGCATCTCAGAGTGGACCTCTACCAAGTTTGTTCATATGATGCCCCTGGGTCAAAACTGGCCCCACCCCGGGGATCACAAGTTCGAAGATAGGAACAAAGAAGGAAAACTTTAAATTTCTTTTTCTCTTAAACGGGAAGGTGTAGAGCCTTGATATTTGGTATGTAGCATTTCCTAGTGGACCTCTACCAAGTTTGTTCATATGATGCCCCTGGGTCAAAACTGGCCCAGCCCCAGGGGTCACAAGTTCGAACATAGGAACAAAGAAGGAAAACTTTAAAATTCTTCTTTAAAACTGGAAGGCGTAGAGCTTTGATATTTGGTATGTAGTGATTCTCTTCTAAGTTTGTTTGCCCATCTAAGTGCAACAATTTCATTGAGTTCAAAATTGGGTCATCTTGGGTCATAAACTAGGTCACTAGGTCCAATTAAAGAAATACCTTGTTGGCACTCTCGAGGCCACATTATGTGCTCAATTGCCTTGAAAATTAGTTAGAAAGTTTGTCTTTATAAAGTCTCACATAAGATTAATTTGGGTCAACTTGGGTCATAAACTAGTTCACTGGGTCAAATTAAAGAAATACCTTGTTTGCACTCTGGAGGCCACATTTATTGCTCAAGTGACCTGAAATTTGGCCAGAATGTTTGTCTTGATGAAATACCAGATGGGTTTGGATTTGGGTCACCTGGAACCATTAACTAGATCACTAGATCAAAATAAAGAAATACCTTGTGGGCGCTCTAGAGGCCACATTCTTTGCTTAATTGCCTTGAAAATTGGTCAGAATGTTTGTCTTTGTAAAATCTCACATGAGTCTGAATTTAGGTCAACTGGGGTCATAAACTAGGTCACTTGGTCAAATTAAAGAAATAGCTAGTGGGCACTCTAGAGGCCACATTTATTATTCATATGATTTAAAAATTGGTTAAAATGTTTCTTTTGATATAGTCAAAGACCAGTTCAAATTTGGGTCACCTGGGGTCATAATCTAGGTCACTAGGTCAAATTAAAGAAATATCTTTAGGGCACTCGAGGCCACATTTTTTGCTCAATTGACTTGAAAATTGGTCAGAATGTTTGTCTTCATGAAATATGAGTTGGAAATTGGGTCACCTGCGGTCAAAAACTAGGTCACATGGTCAAATTAAAGAAAAACCTTTAAGGCACTGTACTAAGGTGAGCGACCCAGGGCCATCATGGCCCTCTTGTTTTATGTTGTGCTCATTTACGGTCTCCAATGAATAATAGTAAGATAACTTTAATGTTTCATATTTACCCTTGTAAATAGATAACAGTAACTGAAACTATTTGTACATATTTAGTTTGAATTTAATTGAATTAGATTTTTTTTTTTTTCACCAGGTGTGAACACTGCAGACATTTTGACAGCTTACATTTCAGCCATCAGAGCTTTAAGAACGCTAGACCCAGCTGGAGTTATTTTAGAATTAGTTTGTGAACCAGTCAGAAAATATCTCAGGTAAATACCAGTCAGGAAAAAAATGAATCAGAATCTACAGAAATATCATTGAGACAATGTTTAGTGGCGTGAGAAGAATGGGTTCTTGGAAAGAATCTTGCAAGGCCAGGAATCAAACCAGTTACTGGCCAAGCTACTGGGCATGGCTTTTTGATCATTTACCAAACAACAAAATTTTAGATTAGTCTCCATTAAAATCACTTGGAGATGACATACTGAACTTGGCCCAAATTATGAGGTATGTCTATAACGGGTAGTAAACATTGTAGGAGAAGGAGAAAATGCTGATGATCAGCATTTTCTTCTCTCACTATGTTTTTGAGAGTAGTCTCTGTCAGGGTCGTTAAAAATTGGGGTTATGTGGTAAAGGGTTAACCTGTCAAAAACAAGTAGAAAAAAGACAAGGTAGAAAAACTTAGAGGGAAATACATTTTAATCTATTAATGGGAAAATATTGTAGGAAAAGGAGCTGTTGCTTGACACAAGCACTTGTTCCTTTTTATGAATTGTTTTCAAAAGAGGTTTACTGTAGATCTGTTGAAGGTTGTATCTAGAATTGATTTAACCCTTATCCAACAATGCAGCCTTTTAACAGCCCTGAGAAAGAAGCCTTTTGAAAACATAGTGGGAAAAGGAGAAAATGTTGATAACTAGCATTTTCTCCTTTTCCCACAAGGTTTTCTACCCTATCAAAGACAAACTCCAGCTGTCTTTCTCAGGGTTGTTAAGACTTAGTATTGTGTGATAAAGCATTAAACCATGAGTTTGTAATGGGATTACAGGTGCAGAGAAGACACAGTTCGATGCATTGTTTCAAATCTAACAGACGACGGAAGTAATGAACTGTTAGAGGAGTTAGTTAAAGGTCAGCCATTGCTAGATGAATGTAGTCACGATGATGAGGAAGATGAAGATTGGGAAAAATGGATGCCAGATCCGATGGATGCAGACCCTGGTAAATTTTTTTTTAAAATGGCATCATTTTGCATCTTGTTGTTGATAACTCTTTAACCCATTACCACACAATCCAAAAGTTTTAACAACCCTGGGAAAGAAAACATTTTGAAAACATTGTAGGAAAAGAAGAAAATGTTGGTAACCAGGGTTTTCTCCTTTTCCTACAATGTTTTTTATCCTTTCAGAGACAAATTCCACAATTTGAACCACATTGAATTTGTTGTCTGCAAAAGCTTTCAAATGTAGTTTGGTAAAGAGTTAAAACATTGTGGTTAAGATAGAATTTGTTTGTAAGAAGCTGCTGTTGCCAGGAGGTTGTGTATAATGCAATTCTTGTTGATTATCTCTTTACCAAACAGCAAATTTTCAGACAAGACCAAATTCAAAGCATTAGCAGAAGACAAATTAAATGTTGCTGAAATGATGATTTCTCAAAGGGTAGAAAACATTGCGGGAAACGGAAAAAATGCTGGTTACCAGCATTTTCTCCTTTTCCCACAATATCTTCAAAAGCCTTCTCTTTGGGGTCGTTAAAAGTCGTGACTGTGTGGTAAAGGCTTATCACTATTCTACATGAATGTTTCCAAAGTCCTGTACTTCAGATTTGTTTCGAAGGTAGTGACAAAATTCACAAAGTTACAGAAAATTAAAATTATACTGAAAGGTTTAGGACTTTGGTATATCTGAATATGTGTGTAAATTTAATAATTATTCATACACACAAATTATCAACCTTTTACTTGACAATGTTTTAACAACCCTATCAAACAAGGTATTTGAAAATATGGTTGGAAAAGGAGAAAATGCTGGTTATCAGCAGCTGGTAACCAGCATTTTCTCCTTTGCTGTCAGTTTTTTTCTTTCACTTTAAAAGATAAATTACCGTATCTTATGAGCCATATTTGTCATCTAAAAATGCCTGCAAAAGGACAGATCTGAAATATTTCTTTTTGTAGAGGATTAAGTGCTATTAAAGTTATACTCTGGTTTACAATGACTACTTTGTGGAGATATGATGGTTTAAAATCAATGTTGAAATCCAAATATTTAAGTTTTTTTTTTTTTTTTTTTACTTTCTCTGAAAATGTCTATTTTGTGAATTGGCCCTCCATGCTTAGTGGGCAATTTTTTACTAATTTTCCTGTTAAAGTTTTGTTGATTTTTTGTTCTCACAATTCTAGCTACAGGATCAAAATCACGGAGGGCTTCAGACATTATAAGTATGCTGGTGAACATTTATGGAAGTAAAGAACTGTTTGTGAATGAATACAGAACCCTGTTAGCAGACCGTATACTTACAAACTTTAATTATGAGATAGAGAAAGAAATAAGATATTTAGAACTTCTAAAGGTAATTTTTGTGATTTTTTTCTTTTCTTTTTGAATCCTTTACTAATCATGTTGTGGGAGTATCCTTAGGCAATACACCTCAGAGCCCTAGCCTAGTACTGGTTGAATCCAGGAAATAAGTGAATATGTGAGCTGTCGCTGTGATATGACTGAAATAATGTTGAAAGCAACGTAAAACACCATTCAATTAATTTACTTATCATGCGTTGTTATCACTGAAGGTGTAATTGCTTTTAGCTATCAGTTTCTTCTTTTTCCACAATGTTATTATGTATACATGTGATAGAACCTGAACCTTTTGACAGACAATAAACTTGTAGACTTGTCCCAATTGAAAGCATTTGCAGTCAACAAATCAATGTGCCTCAAATGGTAGGATTAATCTTTGAAGCAGTAGAACATATTTTTGAGAAAAGGAAAGGAGAAAATGCTGGTGACCAGCAGTTATCCTTTTCTTGTCCTGTTTTCTAAAGACTTCTTCCATAGGGTTGTTTAATACTTCACAAGAATGTTTTCAATGTTATGTTCTGTAATTTTCCCTAGGATGCAGTGAGTTAACTCTTTACCAAACGACATAATTATGGACTTAACCAACATATTTAATGTAGCTCAAAAGATGACTTCTGTCCTTGATAGGGTAGAAAACACTGTTGGAAAAGGAGAAAATGCTGGTTACCAGCATTTTCTCTTTTTCCCACAATGTTTTCATAAGCCTTCCTTGTCAGGGTCCTTAAAACTAAGGATTGTTTGGTATATCAGCCAATCTAATGGCTTGATTTGGAATGTAGAGACAAAATGTAGTACTTTTAATATAGACCTTTGTTTGCTTCATTAGATAACATGTTTTTTTCCCCAAAAAGGTATGTTGGTTTAAGCAAATACTTTGAGTTAACCCGTAGGATGCTATTCACAAGTTGAAGCTTTTTTTGCATACAATTTAGATCAAGATCAAAATTCCTTTTGTGAACAGTGTGCATGAACGATTAGACTGCACAGAATTTGCTTACTAATCTTGGCTTTACATTGTTCACTATTTGGGAAATATTCTGGAAAAAATATCTGCGATTTCACATTGTTTGGTCGTCTTTCTTGAACTATTAAAGTTCATTTGATATACATGTATTTTGTGCTTTATGGCTTAATTATTGCACTTATTTCCACGTATTTCAGTTGCGTTTTGGTGAATCTCAGTTACATTTTTGTGAAGTCATGTTGAAAGATGTGGCAGATTCAAAAAGAATAAACACTCGTATATCAGAAGAGAGAAAACAGAAAGGAGAAGTACAGGTAAGAAAGCAATATCTCTAGGGTTGGTTGTTCATCACTTGTAAACCCTCAGGTTGCCACTTAACTCTTTACCAATCAACAAATTTCTAGACTTGTTCAAATTGGAAGCATTTGCAGACTACAAAATAAATGTGACTAATGAAATATGAATTGAAATTTGTAATTAGAGAGAAATAAAACATTATGGAAAAGGAGAAAATGCTGGTTTCAGTGTTTTCAAAAGCCTTCTTCCTTAGGGTTGTTAAAACTTAGGATTGTGTAGGAAAGGGTTAATATATTTTGTGGCAATTTAGGTCAAGTTCAGACTGCACAGAATGCGTAGACCGATTTTTGTTGTATGATGATTCATATACCGGGTAATGAGGTTTTTCCAGCGGAAAGAATTTTAAAATCACTCTATATGGAGATTTACTATTGTCTGGAGATTTTTTGTATTACTGTTTACCAGTGTTGCTAGTAACCAACATTTTCTCCTCTCCACAATGTTTTCAGAAGTCTTTCAAAGGTTGTCAAAACATGGAGTTGTTATGTAAAGGGTAACAGGACTGAATTGTGCATGTTTGCAGGATGTGCAAGTCAATGCAATGATACTATCGGCTCAGTTCTGGCCTTCATTCAGAGAAGAGAAGATCACTTTACCATCGTCAATGCAGGCTCTGCTCGAAAATTATACTGAAAAGTTTGAAACCCAGAAAGGGAACAGAACATTGGATTGGAAATCTCATTTAGGTATGATCATTTAACATGCTGTCTTAATTGTTAATTGTTTACCACAAAACAAAATCGTATACTTGTCCACATTTAAAGCCTTTGCAGAAGACAGTTTACTGCTTAAGTGGAAATGTTTGCAACATGGAAATTTTTGCAATTTCGTGAATTTGTAAAATTCAAAAACAGTTTGTGTAATTAACCAGGAATATACCAACAAGTATCAAGTGTCTTGAATCCACAAACATGACAACAATGGATATGTCTATAATTGGTAATTCGCAAACTTTTTGACACGTGTATATCCATGTATACAGTAAACTGTTGTTCAAACAATTGAATTTGTCTATGACAGGGCAGTAAACATTGTGGGAAAAGAAGAAAATGTTGGTCCAACAATTTTTTCAAAAGGCTTCTTCCTCAGAGTCATTAAAAGTCAGGATTGTGTGGCAAAGGCCTCAGTCACCTTTTCCATAATGTTTTTTTTTTTTTTACCCTTTTGGACAAAATTGCATTGTTTGAAGCATTTAACTTGACTTTAAGTGTGCTCAGGTTCACTATGGGCATATCTATAATTTTGATGCCTTGTACAGAGTTGATCTCTTAAGTTCAACAATGAATAAGATGGACTTCTCCAAATTGAAACAAGATTCAAATATTGCAAATTTAAGCTTGTTTTGATTTTGGATATACATGTACAGTAGGAAATAGTGATCTTAGTCTATCTTCCAAGACTTGCAATCTGAAAGGCTGAAATGCTTTGTTTTGACTGATTGGATTACTAGATCTTGTCATAGAATTCAGAAATACATTTGAATCTAAATGGTTTGGGAATACGAATCCAGGCTTCACACTTTGTGTTGTTTGGTCTTGATTTTCACAAAAGCGCTAAATATGCTCACTGCTTGCCACACATGATAGAGATCGAACCCTCTACCAAATGACAATTATATAGACTTCTCAGTGATTGAAACATATACAGACACACAGTTCACATTGATTCCAAATGATTGGGTCTGTTTTTTGAAAAAAAAATAGTAAACAATGTAAGAAAAGTAGAAAAATTCTGGTTATCAGCATTTTCTCCTTTTTCCACAATGTTTACAAACACCGTTTACTTCAAGGTTGTTTAAACACAGAATTGTTCTGTAAAGATTAAGTTATACTGTTATTGCAGCCTCTGTTTGTAAGAAGCACTTGGTGTTGACAAAAGCTTTTATTTATTCCAGGTCTGGTCAATATTGATGTGGAGTTGAAGGATAGAACCCTTAATTTCAATGTTTCTCCAGTTCATGCTGCCATCATTATGCAGTTTCAAGAACAAGGTCAGTATACATACATTATGTTTCAGATCTTTTTCCGAAATTCATATTTAACTCTATACCAAATGACAAACTTGTAGACTTGTCCTAATTACAAGAATTTGCAGACAACAAAATAAATGTCAAATTCGTGTTGGGAAGGAGAAAATGCTGAATACAAGGATTTTCTCCTTTTCCCACAATGGTTTCAAAAGCTTTCTTTCTCAAGGACTTAATAACTCGGTATTGTGCTGTAAAGGGTTTAACACTGTTTTCAGACTTGTTAACCAATTCTCACACAATCCCAAATGTTATCAACCCTGAGGGAATAACCTTTTGGAAATGTTTTGGGAAATGGAGAAAGTTTTGGTAACCAGCATTTTCTCCTTTCCCCACTATGTTCCCTACCGTATCAAAGACAAGTTTCTGTCTTTCAGCCACACTTACTTTGTCTTCTGCAAATGCTCTCAATTTGGACCAGTCTAAAATTTTCTTTTTTTGGTATAGAGTTAACAACCCTGATGTAGATGGGCTTTAAAAAAATATTATGGGAAAAAGATAACATGCTGGCCTAGCACAACTTGACCCTTTACTATACAGTCCTGACTGTTAACAACTCTGGGGATGAAGGCTTTTGAAAGTATTGCACGAAAAGGAGAAAATGATGGTAACCAGCTTTTTCTCCTTTTCCCTCAGCGTTTTCTGTCTTTCCAACAACAATTTAAATTTTTATATCACATTTATTTTCTCCTTTGCAAATGCTTTAAATTTGGACAAGTCTAAAAATTTGTTGTGTGATATCTTGTTAAGGTGCCATTGCAGACATTGTAGATTCAGATCACACTGCACTGAATGCTCCTACAATGTTTTCAAAAGCATTTCTGTCAGTATTGTTAAAAGTCAGGATTGTGTGGTTTTGGAAGATGTAGATACATCAAATTACTTTTGAGGTAAAGATTTTAACTGGTTTCCTCACAAATTTGTCCTCTTTACCATTACAAAATGGTTTGTTAACTTTTTTTGTTTTCAATGGAAATTTTAAGACTGAAATTTTAATCCTTTATCACACAATCTTGAGTTTAACGGACCCTTAGAAATAATTAGCTTATGCAAACATTGTGGGAAAATGAGAAAATGCTGGTAAATAGCATATTCTCCTTTTCCCGCAAATTTTTTCTACCCTATCAAAGACTAATCATTTCAGTAGCATTTAATTTGTCATCTGCATCTGTTTTTAATTTGGACCAGTCCAAATTCTATCACTTGGTAAAAGGGTAACAGTTATAGGACCTTTCACAACTTTTGGAAGCTGAGTTTTTTTTGTATTCTTGATGCTTGGTTAAAATATAGATGACATTAAATGATTTTTGTCAACAACATGACCATGCTCTGAGGAAATATGTGTAGTAGAAATTGTCCTTCTTTTGATGGTTGATAACATTTGAGAAAAGAGAAAATAGTCAGTGGTTTAGATTGATTCAGTATCTAAATACATGCACATGTAATTTGCTTTTGAGAACCCCATAGCTCAATATTTTCATGTGTGACTTCACCAATTTGTCTTTCACTCTGTGGTATTATGATGTCAAGATGTTACACCTGCCAGTTGTCCCTCTGTCATGTAAATTTTGATACATTCTCACCTTGTCCTTGCAGAAAGATGGACTGTTGAAGACTTGAGTAGCACCCTACAAGTTCCAGCCACAGCCCTTAGAAGGAAAATGGCTTACTGGCAGAGCCAAGGTCTTTTGAAGGAGGAGTCCACTGATACATTTCTATTGGTTGAGGAACATAAAGGGCGGAGTCAAGATGTTGTAATTGCAGAAGAGGAGGCAGAGTCTGCCATGGCCTCTGTCCATGATCAGAGAGAGGAAGAGCTGCAGGTTTTATCATTTAAGTTTAACTTGAACATTCATGTATTTAGGTCGTTTTTGTTTATCTTGGTAATTGCATAAAATTAAATTAAAATTAAGATCAGAGTATGAATTCAGCAACCATTCTTAGTTTCATCCTTGCTCTTATTCTAGATTTAGAAATAAACATAACCTCTCATTGGCTAAACCAAATGGTGTAGCCAGCCAATCAGAAGTTGTGTTCCCTTCAAATTTAGAATATTTTTGAGAATATGACTAAGAATATTTTGAATATTGATTGGTGAATACAGACCCTGTATGAAGAAATGATATGAATCACCAGCTTAGCTTATAATTATGGAAATTTCAGATAAGGATGTTACTTCCTGAAAAAAATGATTGCAGCAGAAAAATATCTAGAAATCATAGAAAATACTGATAAATGATTAATAATGAAAAGAACACTTATGATTTATAAGACATTGGTCTTTACACATAATTTCTCACTTTTTCCACAGTATTTTTGAAAAAGCTCTACCTCAAGATGAATAATGTCATGTGCAGGAGGTAACATTGCAATAGTCATAACAAATGTAATTGAAAAATAATTTGAGCCATACTCTAACAAAAGGGGATTCAATGCACCTCTATGATGCATGAAGCCTAGCAAGTCATCACATTATCATGGATCAAGTTTCATGGACTAGTCAGGCTCACCTGGTTCGATACTTTTTGCAGATGCATGGAGCCACCATTTCACAGAGCATACCTCATTTTCATTCTGTTTCAGGTGTTTTGGACCTATATTGTTGGTATGCTGTCTAATTTTGAAGCCTTACCCATAGAGAGAATCCACAGCATGTTGAGAATGTTTGCTATGACTTCAGGAGAGTGTACAATGGAGGCCGTAAAACATTTTTTAGATAGTAAAGTGAAGGATCAAAGTCTAGTATATTCAGGGGGTGTTTACAGGCTTCCTACATCTCATGAATAAGCCAGCTGTCCTCATGATATGACTGAAATAGTGTTGAAAGCGGAGTTAAACACCATTCAGTCAATAACTCAGTCATTTCCTACATCTACTTGAGTTGTTGGCTGTAAATGTATTGTATTAAGTCTTTCTCCCTAAAGTACTGAATAAATAATTTGGATCTGTTAAATAAGAAAAAAACAGCCCAATATATTGCTATTTCAAGGTTTTTTCCGTTAGAATATGTAAACAATAGCAGACAGTGAAGATCAAAGATCAGACTGCATGTTCTGTGCAGTCTGATCTTGATCTATACAGTCTGCAAAAACAACTTAAGTAGGTTCCAGGGCTTTAAGGGTTAATTCATTACTAGACAACAAAATTTTAGACTGGACAATATTGAAAGCATTTGCAGACAATAAAATAATTATGGCCTAACTCTTTCACACACAATCCCAACTTAATGACCCTGAGGAAGAAGCCTTTTGAAAACATTGTGGGAAGAGAAAATGCTGGTAACAGAATTTTGTCCATTTCCCACAATGTTTTCTACTCAAACAAAGACAGAAACTATAATTTGAGCTACATTTAATTTGTTGTCTGCAAATGGGTTCAGTTCGGTCCAGTCCAAAATTTTATAGCTTGATAAAGAGTTTAATGTTGAGATTTGTTTCCGAAAGAGTAGAAAACATTGTAGGAAAGGAGTTTTTCTCACTATGTTTTCAAAAACCTACATCTTCAGGGTTGTGAACAAGAGAGGTCCGTGTAGTAAAGTGTAACTTGTTACTTTGTAGAGGTTAGGTTACCTTTTTGCATCTTGTCGCACTCTTTGGAACAAAGAGAGAGCACTCATTACAAGCAAATTTCTCCCTGTGTCACAATGATATCCGTGTTAATTCATGTTAGTTGTCCAAATTTTACCAGAATGTTTTGAAAGTGATATGCTCAAAATTTGTTCCAGGATGTAAAGGTTCAGATGTGAGGAGTAATTTTGAGCTCAAAGAGTTGTTTTTCCTGAGATCTTTACTAAAACCATTAACCCTTTACCACGCAATCCCATTGTTTTAAGGACCTTCAGGAGGAAGGTCTGTGAAAACATCGTGGGAAAAGGAGAAAATGCTGGTCACCAGCATTTTCTCCTTTTCCCACAATGTTTTCTAAAGCTGTCTTTCTCAGGGTCATTAAAAATTGGGATTGTGTGGTAAAGGGTTTATTCGTCACCCAGAAATGCCTTTGGTTGAGTCCAAAGTTTTGTCATTTGATACAGATTAAATAGATGAGCACTGTAGAAACATTGTCTCACAAGGAGAAATAACTTATTTTTAACAGTTCCTCCTTTTGCTTCACTGTCTTTCAAAAGTGGTTTGCTGCAAAGCAAAAAAGTTGTCCTGAGGTGATCATGTGTTAATCTTTTTCTACATCTTGAAGAAAAAAATAAACTTGTTAAATATTGTTGCTGTGGTGTTCTCTACTTTTCTTTGACCTTTCCGTTTTTATCAGTCAGCTGTGAAAGCTTTAGTATTCTATGATACTTCTGTCATAACTCAAGATTGTATACATCAAACTTGAACTTATTGTTAGCTTTCAAGGGCAGGCAATCCTCAAATTATTTTTGACACAGTTATGCTACTTTTCAGCCTATAATTTTCACTGAAAAAGCTGCTGCTCATGTGCTGGAACCCGTGTGTGTTGATCTTGTTAGCTTGGCTGTCTCCAAAGAAAACATAGAGCTATTTTTGTATCCCTGACATTGTCTGCATCATCATGGTGCAATAACTTTGACATTTTTTAATATCACTGTCATTACTGAAGATATATTTACTTCAAACTCTGACATGTTGTCCACTATCAAAAGGGAACCATTCAACAGAGGCAGATGACTGTCAAAGTATTTTTGACACAGTAATGTCCCTTTTTCGACTTGGAATTTTCACTGAAAATCTTGCAACTGCAGCAGAGCATTGGCACCTGCATGCAGTGCTCTTGTTATTTCAAGAGATACAAAATATTGTGGGTAAAAGAAGTAAATGCTGCTTCCCAGAATTTTCTTAGGGGTCCTGCATGACACAGTGGTAAAGTGTTGGACTTGTAACCTGGAGGCCCTGAGTTCTAGCCCCAGCTGGGCAAGACACTTCAGAGCCTAAGCTTAGTACAAGTAAAACCCAGGAAATACATGAATATGTCAGCTGTTGCCATGATATGACTGAAATAATGTAGAAAGCGGCGTAAAACACTATTCAGTCAATTAATCAACAGAATTTTCTCCTTTTCACACAATGTTTTCAAAACCTTTCCTCCTCATGTTAGTATCAATATGGGACTGTTTGGTAAATGGATTATCCGATGCATAACACATAGACATGTACAGTGTTTTACGTGTCCAAATGAATTAACATTAAAAAGAAATAAGCAAATAAAGGTATTGATAGAGTTGCAGTTACAAATAGAGAAAGCCTGGGACCTCATTTTGCCACAATATTTTCTTAAGTGTTTGGATTCAATCCCAAATTAAAACAGATGACAGAAGAGGTGGAACAAACTTTTGAACTCAAAATTTATGGTTTGCTAGCTTAACCCTTAACTCTTTACCAGACGACAAAATTTTACACTTGTCCAAATTGAAAGCATTTGCAGACGACATTTTAAACATGGCTCAGATGGTGAAATTTGGTTTTGATAGGATAGAAAACATTGTGGGAAAAGGAGAAAATGCTGGTTACCAGCATTTTCTCCTTTTCCCAAAATCTTTTCGAAAGGCCTCTTCCTCAGGGTCGTTAAAAGTTCGGATTGTGTGGTAATGGGTTAAAGTGCTTCTGGCTCCCCTCTGCAGTCAGTGTTGATCAAGATCTGGCTGCACAAAACATGACACTGTCTGCTTTCCTGAGATGTAAGCAACATGAAAATTGAAATCATTCGAGTCATTTCTAGACAGTAAATGCCTGTTGGGCTTATTAGGTGATCTCAGGGTTAACTTTATCTGTTATTTCATTATTGACTAATTACATTCTGCAACTAAGACAGCTTTGATTACATTCTTGTAAATTTAGGTATAATCAACTCCGGTTTTAGGTTTATGCATGTCTGACATACAACAGCCTGGTCACCCATCCAAGCATTAACCGTTTACCCGACTTTTCACGACTCTGAAGAAAGAAGCCTCTTGAAACCATCGTGGGAAAAGGAGAAAATGCTGGTAACCAGCATTTTCTCCTTTTCCCACAATGTTTTCTACCCCATCAATGACACCTTTGACAATTTGAGCCACATTTAAGCTGTTGTCTGCAATTGCTTTCAATTTAGACAAATCTACATTTTTGTTATTTGGTAAAGGGTTAATCATAATACATGCTGCTCAACTATCAGGGAATGGTATGTGCCAAACCACATCACTGCTAAAGCTAGCTTAACAGCAAGGCTGATTATATCCATCCGCTCTCCGTAATATTACTTTTCCTTTCAGGAAGTCTCGAACCCTAGACTGCGAGAGAAATTGGGGTAACATAAGAGAGTAAGCCAACTCCAGTCCGGCATTTTTCCTAAATTCCATCTCTGCCACCAAATTATATATCAAACATCCCCCCATGACACATGAATACATGTGAAATCAATGTGGCAAAAGGAATAACTTCTCTAAATAAGCCTTCTTGCCCTCCAGCCACGTTGTTGAAAGGTAGTCCGCTACAGAACACAAACAACTTGTCTGTTGGGAGTTTACTTTGTTGTCCCATTAAAAAACAAGCCCATATTTTAACAACCTTAATGAAGAAGCTTTTGAAAACATTGTGGAAAAAGAAGAAAACCATCAACATGTCAATATATCGTCTGCAAATGCCGTCGGCTTGGATAAACCTAAAATTTTGTCATGTGGTAAACACTTAGTTAACAGAGAAAAAAATCAAGAATGACAATTAAAACTTGGGTGCATAGCTGGGAATGTAGTAACATGAAGCCCAATTTATTGTTCAGTTTTCTTCTCTCTTCTTTTTCGTTGCAAAATAGATGTTCGCACCCTAAAGAACCAGGAACAACTTTTTGATTTTTTTACGCAATGTAAATCAAGATCAGACTGCATTTTGCGGACAATATAAGATTAAGATCAGACTGCACAGAACGAGCAGTCTTATCTTTGACTTGCATTGTACGTTGTTCAGTTTTTATTTTCTGGCAAAAGTAATTTTGACAATTGAGATGCTTTGGTCTTTTTTCTTTCCGATTGAGAAAGACTTCGTTTATTTGATGCTACGCTCCTGAAAATGCCAATAACTTTACGGGACTACAAAATTTTAGACTTCGCGTCACGTCAGATACCGGTAAAGGGTACCGGTGTTTAGCGGCTCATAGCGGAAAGATGGCGTCTGCTGTTGATGCAGTGGGCATGAAACAAGATTATTCGCCACAGGTAACAAAGTTAATTGCTTGATCTCTTCCTATATACCCAGAATCAAAGATGAAGAATAAAAGAGTTTGATTTTCTTCGTTGTTCGTGATTGAACTTCCATTTTCTCACGAAGTACTCTCGTGCAAAAAAAAAAAAAAAAAACAGGACTTTTCGTCCATGGTCTTTTTCGTCCAAACTGTTTAGTCTACTGTATACAGTAGGATTTTTAGCTCTTACCAGTTCGTCTTTATTGGACAATTTTTGTAACACGTTTATGAATTTGCCAGAAGGTTAATATATCGGATACAATTAAAACAGAAGTATTTGACTCAAATTTTGAGCCCTTCTCTTAAGTTATCACTGCTTTCTCCCTTATTTGCACTTTTTTTCTCTAGCCATCTCCATTCCATTTTTTGCAACATGCATCCAAAAGTTGCAATAATATCATTAGTGTCATCAAGTAAATAATTAAACCCATATGGTTCTCAATTCTGGTCAAGATAGCCTTTTCAATATACAGTCGAATATCCATACCTCGAAGTTCAGGGGACTACCAAAAAAAGTTAGAGGTATAGAAAGTTCGACGTGCAGAGATTCTTCAGATGAGTGTGTCAGGTACCGGAAGTAGGTAACCGGAGCATACTTCGTTTACAGGCCGTACATTACCTTGTTCCCTCTATAGTTAACCGATCGTTGTTTGAAAATTAATGAGTAAAGGATGCATACTGTTTATTTTCTTTTATTAACATGTTTTTCTTTAATTCTGTTTGTAAGAACGATACTGAAAACTGTGAAATTAAAAAAGCATTTCGTCAGCCGAAGTTGCTGGCTATCTCCCGGACTTTGCCGGGTTTCTTTCACCAAACAAGTCCTCAGGAGCGAGGATATTTGTATTTTCGGTCGACAACGAAATGCCCAGTCTTTCTATATAGCCACGGCCAAAATCACAGTGTATGGTATGAAAATCTCAGTCCAAACATTTCTAATCGAACCAATTACCGATAATTATCAGCAAGTCAAGATCACTGGCACGTTAACACCTGAGCTGACAAAAGCCAATGATCGAAAATGTGCGAAAAACATACTGTCATTGTATCCGGCATTTCTTTTTATTATGTATAACACCTTAGTTTATAACTAAAGTCAATTAAAATGCGTGAAAATTCTGTACTGTGTTCGAAGTAAAGATGTGTAAATTAACTGGATCATTGAAGTTTGGACCTGAAATCAGGTTCGACGTATGGAGAAACTTCGGGATATGGACTTCGACATGCAGATAGTACTTTATATAGAAAAATAGGGCAATTCAATCCGGACTTTAAATTTACTTCGACGTATAGAGAACTTCGAGGAGTAGACGTTCGAGCAATGGACATTCGACTGTAGCGTTATTTATCCTAAAGTTGGATCACATGATTAGTTTCAGCAACAGTGTAGTTTGAATAATTACACTTCCATTACCATCAAACAAGTGAAAAAGTGCAGACAAACAAGCTCAGAATTAGATAACAGGACTTTCAGAAAACAAATTCTCCATTTTTTGCAATGCACTTGGCAACATGCACAGTGGTGATACAGAATCATAGGATGTTGGTACATTGGTGGGGAAAGGCCACCAAAGAGCATTACTTTCAAGTATGGCTAAGTCTATACAAAATGATCCTGTCTTTTACTGATCTTGAAAGGGGGAAGGCCTTTAAAATCAGTGAGGAAAATAAAGTTGCTGATATTTACATTTCCTACTTTTTTTTTTTATCCCAACAAAGACTGATCCCATTACTTGTGCTATATTTCCTTTGTCATCTGTAAATGCTTTTGATAATCCAATATACAAGTCTGAAATTTTGTTGCCTGTTAAAGGGTAGTGTTTGAAATTTTATACCACACATCCTTTCATGACGAAGGCATATATATGGCGTGTTTTTTTTTTTTCAATCCTAGGAAATACTAAAAGAAGTCAGAAACTTTCTCTATGGAGCAGATTATAAAGGACAGAGTCAAAGACACAGAGAATCCTTGGCGCAGTCTGCTTTAGTACTCCTTCGAACACTACCCACAGCCAGACATGCAGTTCTGGAGTATCTTGCCAACATGTTTGATGAGGCTGTCAACAATTATCTACTTGAGATAGATATAGGAAGATCTGTTACAGGTGAGTCATTTTAATCCGGTATGCTGTTCACTCACCTTCCTGATAGAAAAGTAGCCAAAACAAACTTACTTGTAAAGCTACCGTAGATTTGTAAAGTAAAGTGTTACATGAATTTAATAAATGAAATTTGTGTCAAAAAGAAAACAGCCCTAAAAATTCTTATTACAACTTTTGTTACATTTTTTGGCCATTATAGATCAAGATCAGACTGCACAAAATATGCTGTCTGATCTTTGATCTACACTGTTTGCTCTGCTGCAATATTATAGACAAAAGCAACCTGGAAATTGTGTGTATTTGGGTTTTATATGTAGACAAATTTCCGGGGGGGGGGGGGGGTTATTTGGTGCTTTAATGGTTTATATGTTAACCCTTTACCACACAATCTCGAGCTTTAACAACCCCCAACAAGGAAGTCTATCAAAAACATTGTTGGAAAAGGAGAAAATTTTGGTTACCAGTATTTTCTGCATTTCCCACAATGTTTTCTACCCTTTCAAAGATAATTTCAACCATTTGAGCCACATTTAATTTGTCGACTACAAATACTTATAGATTTTAATAAGTCTACAACTTGTAAAGAGTTAATGTGGGATTCAAAGTTTCTAGCATGTTGTATATCTGGTAGTGCCTAACTATTGTTATTGTGATAATATAGCTTTTACAATCAAAAGATGTAACTATTGCCAATTCTTAAGTCTTTACCACACACTAGCATGTTTGAACAACCCTGGTCATATGGTAACCAGCATTTTCTTCTGTTTCAAAAAAAAAAAAAAAAAAAAATCATCATAGGAGCAACATTTTATTAATCAGA
Organism: Tridacna gigas; assembly: GCA_945859785.2. Classification (NCBI taxonomy): domain Eukaryota; kingdom Metazoa; phylum Mollusca; class Bivalvia; order Cardiida; family Cardiidae; genus Tridacna; species Tridacna gigas. The sequence goes on from OX244028.2 coordinate 26,403,498, forward strand.
GTTCCAGATAGAGGGAGTGATTTTGATTTCAAAATTAAAAATATTAGTTATTCTCCACTAAACCCTATGTTATGGGTACTCATTAGAATCGTCTCATCGAGACAATTCTAATGAGTACCCACAACATAGGGTTTGGAAAAGAAATAATAGATTTAGAATACCATCACTCCCTCTTATCTGGAGCTCTGATTAATCATCTGCAAAGGCTTTCAGTTTAGACAAGTCCAAGATTTTGTTGTCTGGTAAAGATTTATATAGCCAGAGATGTGCTCATAAAACAACATATGTCATAGAAATGGATAAAGATACCTCAGCTTTAGACTTATCCATGCTGAAGGCATTTTCAAACACAAACATACCTAGAATGATGGTTATTGTTTTCAAAAAGGTAGAAAATATTTAAAACATTGGAATCATTTGGTACAGGTTTCACCAATGGTTCTTATGTTGTGATATATATGCTTCCATCTGAAGCATCACTCATCCATGTCTCCATCAATACATCTGCATCTTGGTCAGTCTCCTACACATAATGTTTTACTAGTGTTTTGGGTATCTCTATACCAAACAACATTTTGGATGTTTCCAAATTGAAAGCATTTTCAGGCAACAAAATAAATGTGATTTAAAAACTGAAATTTGTTTTGGGAAAGGTAGACAACATTGTGGGAAAAGGAGAAAATGCTGGTTACCAGCATTTTCTTCTTTTCCCACAATGTTTTCAAAAGGCTTCTTCCCCAGGGTCGTTAAAAGTCGGGATTGAAGGGTAAAGGGGTAGTGTACTGTAATAAAATATGCATTCTTCTTTTACTGATCCGACCTTCTGTACTTTAACAGATTCCAGTGGCACAGGAATGCACAGTCTCCTGCATGATGCCTGTGGAGTACTTCACACATTTATCCAAACTCATTCTGTGGCTTGGGCTCCAATTATTTCAGCTGTAAGTTACTGTATCAACTTATTACCTGCTTAGGAGAAAAAATGTCATCTGGTAATAGTGTATAAGAGGGTAAAGACATCAAAGGTCCGAAGTAACATAATGAGCAGTGTGTTTATTGAAGCACTTTTTGTTCTTATCTTTATCTCAAAATATTCAGTTCACTTTTCTTTATGTATTTTTGATTTGAAATATCATGTATTGATGCACTTGTATATTTCTAAATAAGTAAATGTTTAATTAATTCTCAAAAGGCTAAATATATAACAAGAAAATTTTCAGCAGATAAGCAAAAAACTCAAGTGTTCCAATTTAAATAAGTTTCCTTTTGCTGGATAAATCTACAGTGTAGATATATCATCAGACTTCAGTCCAGTATGATCTTTATCTACACAGTCCTCCACTGTGAATTGAGTCATGCTATACAGTTAAGGATTAAAGCCTTGTACCATTGTGGTGTAGATATGAATTGTATTTTTCAGTGGTCATTGGAGCTATTAGGCCACATCAGCAGTAAATATTCAGATAGGCGGGGAGTCCCACATACAGGGAGCCTAAATGAGCTTCTACAGCTTTGGTTGACATGTAAACCAACAAAACTTCTCATTGAAGTGGCCACAGAGTGTTTTGCACAAATGTGAGTTTATAGTCATTTGATCCCTATTCTCATTATTCAATATGAATTTACTACTTCCTGAAACAATGTAGCAGTATAGAACGTCAAAAATAGCCTCGTGATGGACAGATAATCAACTCGAATTGAGGTTCAACTCTTTACCAAACGGTAAGATTTTTAGACTGGTCCAGTTTAAAAGCACTCACAGACAACAAAATAAATATGGCAGAAATGATTTGACTTGTATCAGATAGACTAGAAAACATGGTGGGAAAAGGAGAAAATGCTGGTTACCATCACTTTCTCCTTTTCCCACAATGTTTTCAAAAGGCCTCTTTCTCAGGGTTATTAAAACCTGAGATTATGTGGTAAAGGGCTAATTGATAATATATATTAGTTCATGTGAAATTATTTTTGAAGAGAGATTGGAGCTGAATATTTTCACCAATTTCTCAGTGCATATATTACCAATTTCTCAATGCATATATTCTAGAAATGGGGTGGAGCATCCATATTACTAATTTAGAAATCTATCATTCATCCATTTGAATGCCAAGGTACTTATTAAAAGGCATTGCCTTTCTGTTTTGTTAGGTTTTACTGGTATTCAAATATGAAAGTTTGGGAAAGTAACTTACTTACATGATCTGAAATTTCTGTTTCAATGATTGTTAAGGTAGGGTTTAGGTGATAAAGGCTAGATTCAACTTTGGCTTCAGAAACTGCAAATGATCAATTCTTCAGTTTTTGGATTGTCAGTGGGAAATGCATTGCAGAGACCATGAAACCTGGAAACAATCATGAAAGAGTGAGCTTTGGTTGTGATATGACTTAAATGATATTGAAAACAATGTAAAAATGGCAGCAGTGCAGCTCTTGGTCAGAGCTTCCTAGGTGATTCCCAGCATAGTTTGGAGTTTCATGAGATGTATGTTTTTTTTTTTCAGTAAATTTTGTAATTAAATTTTACTTGCTATTTCCATGTACTTACAGGGTTGGAGGAGCTCCAGAGAGCTGTGTGGATTCTCTTCTTGAAGCCTCGGTGAAATACAGTCCTCATTTTGATTGGGTTGTGGCTCATATAGGGTAATAGTTTTAATTTTGTAATGATGGATGTAACCATATTCTACTGGTTTCCATTGGTGTTTTATGCTGCTTTCAATAGTTTTAGTCATATCATTGTGAAAGCTTGTGTAACTTTCCTTGCTGTGGAAAACTTCTTGTGCTTTTATGGTTATGGTGGAGCCAATGGTATGACTGCTCATAAAGCACGTTTTGTGTTTGTTTGATAAATTCATTAACTCTTTACCAAACAACAAAATTCGAGACCAGTCCAAATTGAAAGCTTTTGCAGACGACACAATTATTGTCACTCAAAAATTGAAATTTGTTTTGGGAAGAGTAGAAAACATTGTGGAAAAAGGAGAAAATGCTGGTTACCAGCATTTTCTCCTTTTCCCACTATGTTTTCAAGTTTTTTTTCTTCAGGGTCGTTAAAAGTCGGGATTGTTTTGTAAAGGCTTAAATTGATAAAAACAAAGAACATAATAATTGTATAAACCAATCAAATAAACTATATAAAATGTCTAAATTTATTAAGTGCATGTAGGAAATTATAGATTTATTTCCCTTTTTTTTATAGGTCCTGTTTTCCCAGAACTATTATAACTCGTGTCTTGATGTGTGGTCTGAAGGATTATTGTCACCATGGTAACCAAGGAGATGTGGACAGTGATGCCAAAATTCCAAAAATGGGCTCAGTTGTCAACATTTTGGGGCATTTGGCTTCAAAACATGGCCATGACATCAGAGATGCACTGATGAAATTGTTCACTGTAAGATTTTTACATGTGTTATTTTGTATGGTTGAACTCTTTACCAGACCAGAAAGGTTTAGACCTGTCCACATTTAACTCTTTACCACACAATCCCAACTGTTAATGACCCTGAGAAAGAAGCCTTTTGAAAACATTGTGTGAAAAGGAGAAAATGCTGGTAATCAGCATTTTCTCATTTTCCCACAATGTTTTCTACCCTTCCCAAAACAAACTTCAGTTTTTCAGTCACATTTATTTTGTCGTCTGCAAATGCTTTCAATTTGGACCAGTCTAAAATTTTGTTGTTTGGTAAAGGGTTAAAGCTTTGGAGACGATAAAGTAAATGTGGCTCAAATGGTAGGGTTTGTCTTTTAAAGGGTAGAAAGCATTATTGAAATGGAGAAAATGCTGGTTACCAGCAGTTTCTCTTTGTCTTAGAATATTTTCTAAAAGCTTAGTCCTGAAGGATGGGATTGTTTGGTAATGAGGAAAATGCATTTTGTATATATACTTTCAAAAGATATAACCTATAAGCTCTTGAAACAAATTTGTGGCAGATAATTTTCTACATGTTTTTCATGTATGGATAATCAGCTAAGGTTTGTTTTATAAATGCCTGTGCACAATTTATGCAAAAGGAGTAACTGCTCATCCAATATAATATCTCATGAATGCATCAGAAACACTCATGCTCATGTAGCCCAAGTTTGAACTTTCAAGACTAAGTGTCGGGCTTTGACTTCCAAGAGGCTAAGTCAAGGCATACACTGATGTTTTTTTATCCAGTTACTGTACAGTCACTTGATTTTAAGCTAACTCATTGTTATCTTATTTGTAGGGGAATTATGCCTATGATTGTCTGTGTCACATCATTTTTTTTCCTTTTTTTTTTCTTGTAAATAAACAATTCACGAAACTTCAGGTAAAAAGATAGCCAGATCTAGTCAGAGTGTGTTAAGTGTTCCTGAAGGATATGTTTTTAGTTAGCCTTGCAAAATGATATTAGTCAAAATAATATTGGTCAGCCTGATTCCAATGAACAAGTTGGTGCATCGGTACATAATTATATATGCAGTAAGTCATGTGTTTTCCTTTATAAGCAAGGCATGAGAAGTAAAGTGATCACATGATGTACCGGTAACTTATTAATGGAAAACAAGGGAATTGTTAGAAAACAAGTGGTTACAGGATTTAGTTCATCAATGAAAAACAGGAATTGTAAATAAACATACTCTTAAATTCATAGACAGTTATCTTCTAGGGTGGTGTACACAATCAAGATCAGCACTGCTCTGTTAAAAGGGGATTTAACACATTTGCAAAAAGTATTTACCCATGTCATACTGCTCAGTCCATGCAGGGTGATATGAGCCAATAGGTTTTGCTATTGGTTTATTTTCTGCATGTCAAAAGACCATTATACCTCATAACTCAGTCGGTTGTAAAACAAAAGGGATTTTTTAGATCTGTTATTATGTAATGACATGCTTGGTATGATGCATCACAGAGATTTGTCAACCCTTTCCCAAACAAGCCCTGGTTTTCACGTGTCTGCAGTACAAGTCTTTTGAAAACACTGTGGGAAAAGCAGAAATTGCTCATAACGAGCAATTTCTCCTTTTCCCACAGTGTTTTCTACCCTTTTTGAGACCTTTCTGCCATTTTCATCAAATTTAAAATTGTCGTCTGCAAACTCTTTCAATTTGGACCAGTCCAGAATTTGTCGTTTGGGAAAGAGTTAAACTCTCTTTTGCTAGAGTGCTGGTCAGATGTTTTATTTATTTTATTTTTTTAATTTACAGGATAGCATATCAGGCAGTTTGGAATCTAGATGTGTTACAACAATACCATTCTTACTTCAGTTGGCATCCATGTCCCCTTTACTGTTACATATACTGGCTACAGACATGGTGAAGGCTTGTATGTAGAACTATTGATCTGTTTTCTAGTTTTTCCAACCAAAATGTTAATATATACATTTCAAATCAAGATCGAGATTCAAGAACCATTAGAGTGCCAAATAAGCCCAACATACATTTTCAGTCTAGAAATCACACCTAAATAAGTGCAATTTCAGGGTTGCTTTTGTCTTAATTGTTCAGCAAAGCAGACAGTGGATACTTCATATAGTAGACCTATACCACGATTGTCCCATTTATAGCCCTTGGGTCAAAACCAGCCTCATCCCGGGGGTCACAAGTTTTCAGTGGGCTTCCAAACTGAAAACTGAAAGAATTGTCTGTTTCCTAACTATAAGGGCTAGGCTTTCAAAATTTTGCATGTAGCTTTATCTAGTGGACCTGTAGCAAGATTGTTAAAACTATAGCCCTGGGGGCAACACATTTTACTAAGGCTGAAATAGTGAAAACTTTGAAAATATTTTTTCAGTATTATGAAGTTGCTATTTAAACCTTTGTATGCTGAACAAGGGAAATAACTCCTGTTATAACAGATATATAGTTTGTTTGCATTTTTTCACCATACACTAATGCATGATCGGTGTTGGATATTCAAGTTTTTTGCAAAAAAAAAAAAGTTGAGTTTTCAGTGAGAGTGATAAATTTTGATTTTTTATTTTGTTTTTAAAGCAGTAAGAAAAAGTGTACTGAAGAGATTGTGGGAAAGAGAAAATGCTGATAACCAGCATTTTCTCCTTTTCCCACAATGTTTTCTACTACATCAAAGACAGAAATCATCACTAGAGCTACATTTAATTTGTTGTCTGCAAATGCTTTAAGTTTGTAACTTTTTGTCATTTGGTAATTCAAATCTTATTTATTTATTTGTTTATTTATTTATTTATTGACAGTGACTGCCCCTGTTTTAGGCCAGCTTCATGTGCAGTTTCAACCATGGATGAAAACCTATCCTCAAGAGTTTGACAGGTAAGTAAACTAGCATATTTATAGGCATGTGTATTGATTGAAAATGAACAGGACATTGCAGTGATCATAGATGCTGTTTTGCCCAATTTCAATATCTTTTGCCCGCCTGGGTGGCTCAGTGGTGAGCGTGTCGGACTCATGACCTGGTGGTTGTGAGTTCGATACCCGGTTGAGGCGAACTTTCTTTCCGGCGTATTTTCGCCTCTCACCTCTGCTGAAGCATGTGAGAAAAGTAGTCGGTGGCTTTGGAAAGAAAGTTGTGTTAGTACTGGTGTGAGAAAGCCAGGAAACATATGTGCGTCACCGACCGCCATGATATGACCTTAGCTGTTAAAGTGGCGTTAAACCCCAATACAACCATCAATATCTTTTGAGCAGTTTAGAGTTCTTTACTCTCTACTAAACAAAAATAATTTTAGATCATTTCACACAGAAAATGTTTTGCAGATAACAAATAGATTAGACTCATATAATTTGATTTGTTGTTGAAAGGGTTGAAAAATATGTGGGAAAAGGAGCACGTAAACTCTGTAGCCAACAACCCTATGTATTGATTAGCCTAAGGAAGAAGGCTTTTGAAATCACAGTGGTTAAAGGAGAATATACTGGTAACCAGCATTTTCTCCTTCAAGTACATTTTTCTGCCCTATCAAGGAGAAGTCCTTTTATATGAATCAAATTGAATTTGTTGTCTGCAAATGCTTTTAGAATGGAAAATTCTGAAAAATTGTCGTTGATCTTTGATCTGTACTGTCCACTGCTTTGTGACCACAATGGAAATAAGAGTTTATCTCTTTTTTGTGCTATCCCTGGTGCTGGTGTCCATTACATGGTTTTAGTATTCATGTCAGTATCTTTTTAATGTTACACATGTCTTATTGTTACCATGTTATGTACATTTTAACCGAATAAAACTACTACTACTACTACTACTATAAACATCCAGGCAAAAGCACCCTCAAGTTTCAAACATTGTAGTTGATTTTCATGGTTGAGAACACTAATTTCATTAATTTTGTACTTCAAGGGTTAACTCTATAATACATAATGAAATTTTAAACATGTCCAAATTGAAAACTTTTGCAGACAAGACAAAGTCATTGTGACTAAAATGATTAGACTTGTGTTTGAAAGTGTAGAAAACATTGTGGGAAAAGGAGAAAATACTGGTTACCAGCATTTTCTCCTTTTCGCACAATGTTTTCAAAAGTCCTTTTCCCTTGGGGGTAGTTAAAACTGGGGATTGTGTGGTAAAGGGTTAAAGGTAATATATTCGTCTCCAGTATGATGTCTCTGGTGATACACTTGGTAATGCAGAGTGACACAGGCGCAGATAAAGCCCTAGAGTTTCTTCTCTACACAGCTACGGCCACTGCAGGTAATTGATTTTACATACCACTACCTGCAAATGGCTTTTTTCCATCTTGCAGAGGACTACTTTGAGAACTTTTTGGCACAATGAGCAATTTCTCCTTTTGCAACAATGTTTTCACAAGTTTTCTTGTATCATGTAGAATATATAAGTGAGCCATGCTCTATGAAAAGAGGGTTAAATGCATCTGCCAAAGGTATCGATCCCAGTCAGCCTACGCAGTCCA